>CM062293.1:159557968-160926958 GCA_031216915.1 Pictodentalium vernedei
GCCAGCCCTGGGTTTGCTGCTGATCTCTCGCCATTTACACAGTAAATAAATTTTCGTTTTCACACTCTTAAAATGTCGGGGGGGGGGGGGGGGGGGGGAAGAGGAGGGGGGGGGGGGGGGGACTCTGTTGCCCGCGTTTTATGCATTTTGATTCCAATGTAAACGAGTCGCATGATCGTTTATTATGTCTATATTATTATTAAATATTATGACATGCGATCCCTAACTCTTGTGAGTATGAGGACTTTCCAGCGATTTTAGATGCAACTGTCATTGGGAAGTTGCTGTGATTCCACCATTCTACGAGTAACTGTGGGAGAAAATATAGCTTTGCTTATAATCCACCCTCCATGTACTGTATATTCTGCAGTGTTATTTATTTTAAAAATATGAATACAAACTAAGCGTTTTCTGTTTTGAAATTCTAGTTAGAGAGGTTCAAATTCTAGAGTTGAATTGTGTACATGCGTGTATGTAGGCCTGCATTGTACACAGCGGAAATATAATGCCGATTTTATTACCAAGAGTCAATCTTGAATTCTGTGTTAATAATGCTAATTAAGAAATTAATCCAGTCCGCTCGTTCTGCCGGTGTGTCCACTCGAATGATGACACTTAGTAATTAACTTAATCCTGTCCACTCAGCGAGTTGGTGGCTGAGACTTCTGATAACTCGCATTAATCTTTCCACTGTGGACCTTTAATCCCCTCCACCTGACGTCCACCGACACTGTGGCGGGTGGATGAGTACCAATACCACTCTGTGCATACTGTACATGTCATTTTTAGTGTTGTGCGTTTTTTTTCTTTCTGACCTCGGTTCGGTTCGGTTCAGTTTTGTCCAAAAAACTCAGTTTATAGGTCGGTTTTCATTTTTTTGCAATAAAAAGATTGTAGACTTGAAAAATATCATCATGCAGTGGCAATAAAAATACATATTCTGTCATATTTTAAATGCTAATTCATCTGGCAATGGCTAGCATCAATTTATTCCCCCCCCCCCCACACACCCACACACACACACGCACACACCACACACCAACACAAATCTCCTACATAGATGGACACGTCCAATACCACCACCCCACCCTCCCCACCGCACAAAAATACTTTAAAAGACTCAAGGCAGGACTGCAGAAGCGGTGCCAGAAAATTGGCAGGAAACAAAAGTTGAGGGAACAAGTAAATTGTGGGGAGGGGTAAGCTGCATTGCATCTTTCCAAGGAATTCTCCCTCACAACCTCCCCCCAATCTACTGCCGACCTTAAGACTCTGGAATTATTGGAAGACTTCTTGCTACCACTGGCTCTCCTGGTCCCAAAATCCAGGGGGACCTACCAGCCTAGTACTGGCTTACCACCCACCCCCCCCCCCCCCCACCCCACCCAGAGATATTATTGAAAAAAATGTACTCTGAACTAGGCCATCTAAGACGGATCACTTCCAAGACCAGTCGCACATTGGTACATTCATATAGAGTATAGGTTGCTCTCAGTACAGGTGCCCCCCCCCCCCCCCCCCCCCCCCATTAGTTTTGCACCTGGATTTGAAACCGTAACTGGTAGTTTGGAATGGGGAGGCAATATTTGCGGTTTGCGGTGGGTGGGCTGCTTGGGCTCGACAGTGAACACCATATCCTTTTCATAGGTAACCCAGACTCCCACACACTCCTCTTAAATTCCACGCCCGGCCACCGCCAGAACGTGCCATGCAATGATGCATGTTTGATTTTTAGAATAACCATAATTTACACTGACAAGTTTTTATCTGTAATATTTTGATCTGTACCTTCTTCCCTTTGCCTTTTGAAGTTGGCGTTCCACTTTCAAATTCCATCTGTTGCTTGCGAAATGAAATCAGTTCTGTATTATATGAGGCAAAATGTTCAATTTGTGTGTGCAGGGGATTTTAAGCCTCGCAGGTTTGCATGGTCTGCACTCTGCAGGTAGATACTAACGCTGGGACATTCCATCGTGGTATGCACTCGCATGCATACATTGGATAAATGCATCAAGGGAAGTCCCAATGTTGAACGTTAAACTATAAGCATGTGTCAGGGAAACCCACGCGACAAGTATGTTTTGTTTTTCACAGTAATCCGCCATTTAAAAAACAAAGACTATTTTTTCCTTGATTTTATTCACGATTTTGTTGTTAGGTAATTAATACACCCAGATACGAAGCCACTTGAGAAGTCCCCAAGTTGCTCATTTTGACGTTTGTAGGCGTGTCAAGATTGTCATTCTGAGAATTTCTGACAGAACAAACCGACCCACTTTTGTAACAGTACTGTGTAATTGGAAAAGAATTGTCATACATCATACAAAAATTTCTTGGGACGTGTGATCATTCTTCTGTTGCGACATGACTCCGGTTAGACAGTGTTTGTTTCTCTGGAGTCTGAATACGTGAATACTGATGACAGTTATCAGTTGACATTACGGATTTAGTTTTAAGCCATTAACAATGCAAACTGAACAGTTTCCGACATTTTGTAGAGAAAACCGAAACCGTACTGATTTAACAATTACATGGTTTCGGTTTTAGATCCGAACCGAAACCCACTCGCAAAACCAGTTAACAGCATAACACTAGTCATTTTACTGTGACCTGAATTAATGGAGTGCAGCCTTTACTTTTTTTGGTATGAACTGGCGATCTCTGCAAGTACACTCGTTTGTAAACTTTACATGTCATTTAACTTGTAAATCCCGTATAGGGGTGTCTAGAAAAATTAATACACATTGTGGTTGTTCTCAACTTTATTGAATGGTATCATTGACATCATTTTACATTAACAATTGAACAGTTGCAGAAGATAATAAAATGTGGTTAATGAATCATCACAAAAAAGCTTGGCTACAATCGGTTGAACCAATGTTCCAGAAGCTGTTGCTGTAGTCATCCGATTGCTCACAATTGGCCAGTTGGGGTGGCCGGTTCTGATCATTGGTTGAACACTATGGGGAAGTGAAGAAAGAAGTCTGAATCAGAGCATTGTGCAGGTTAGCAAGAATGGTGGAAAAAATTTTAAAAAAGTACATCAAATTAGGTGAAGAAGTGGCTGCAATTAATTTATAAGAGTGTGGAGTACTGAGGGTGTGTGGTAAAGCATTTGTGCCAGTGTAGGGATGACACACTGCTCCTGACAAGCAAAGTAGGCCCCGGAATCACCCATCCCTCCCACATCAGTTTACCTTCAGCCATCTCTGAAATGGGAGCATTCGATCTTGGGATACCATGGCCAGGTTTTAGCAGTACTTAGTAAGGGGATTCATAGAAAAATAACCAACCCTAATTTCATTTAATTGTTTATCTTTTAAATTTGATATTTTTTTTTAATTTCTGCATTGTCTCTAAATTTTCTCCAAACATCATCAACCCTTTTTCCCTTGAAGCACAATCTTCTAAAAACTCAACTTGAGGTCACCTTGTTGTTCTTGTGGCGTTGTCAACCTTCAAGAGAAAAAAAAACCCTTTGAATTCTATAATACAGACAGTCAAACATGTGTTGAATAATCTCTTTAGGTCAGTTTCGGCAAATTAAATCAGATTCGATCAGTTTTGGACAGATTCAGTGTTTATCATACTAGTACCCGTGTCTGGAAATCACGTGTGTTTATTATTTGTTATTGTTTATAGAAATTTTTTAGTCTATTTGATTCATTGTTTCCCACAATTCTATAATGTCTTAATTTCTATTTAATTTTGAATGGGAAACATGTTAAATGGATTAAACCAGTGTTGTGTTACTGACTAACTGTGATGTACATGCCTACATGGATGTAAATTCATAATACAATTACTATTTATTTGTTGTCAGAAGGGTATGTTTAAATTGTTAATATCAAAATTCGAAATTGTATTATCTAATGTTTGTGGATAATGATATTGATACATCACACATGTACCTTGAGATCCATTCCGGTCATGTGTGTTGAGTCACATTGACTGCTGAACAACCCCCACATCTTGTTTGTCCTGTCTGAATCTTATTATACACTTGTATCACCCTGAAAACTCTATCGGTATATGTCCGATATTAAATTGAAACCTATGGATATCGGCAAATACGGATAACGCTCATATTTGCCCATCACTACTAAGCATTTTTTATTAGCTTAACTTGACAAAGTCAAGATAAGCTATTGCCATCACATGTGCAGAAGTCTGTGAGTCTGTGCACATTTTCCTTTAGCACAGGCTACACCCATAATTCTTGTTCGATCGTCACAAAATTTCATATGCAGACTTGAGGTCATGTCTATATGAGAACATCCCCTTTTGGTCATGATCGGTCAACCGTTATGGCTGCCTGAGCCAGAAACCTTTAGCACAGTCTACAGGTTGTATTTATGAAGGGATTTCCTTGTAACTTGGTAGGATGACTCTGTATAATGTCTAGATGAGAACGTCCCCTTTGTGTCATGATCTGTCAACCGTGACGGCTACCCAAACCCAAAACCCAAAAACTTTTAGCACAGTCTACAGGTAATATTTAATATGGAGGGATTTCATTGTAACTTGATAGGATGACTCCATATGATGTCTAGATGAGAACTTCCCTATTTGGTCATGATCTGTCAACGTGACGGTTGCCCAAGCCCAAAACCTGAAAACCTCTATCACAGTCAACAGGTAATATTTATGGAGGGATTTCATTGTATCTTGGTAGGATGACTCCATATAATGACTAGATGAGAACGTCCCCTTTTGGTCGGGATTAGTCAACTGTGATGGCTACAGGGACCCGAAGCTCGAAAACCTTTAGCACAGTTTACATGTCGTATTTATAAAGGGATTTCATTGTAACTTGGTAGGATGACTCCAGATAATGTCTAGATGAGAATGTCCCCTTTTGGTTGCAATCATTCAACCATGACGGCTGCCCAAACCCAAAACCTGAAAACCTTTAGCACAGTCTATAGGTCGTATTTATAAAGGGATTTCATTGTAACTTGGTAGGATGACTCAGTACATTGTATAATGTCTAGATGAGGACATCCCCTTTTGGTTGCAATCGGTCATCCATGATGGCTACACAGGCACAAAGCCCAAAAACCATTAGCTCAGTCTACAGGCCATATTTATGAAGGGATTTCATTGTAACTTGATAGGATGACTCGTTTTGGAATAATTTCACTGTAACATGGTATCTTTGATTGACATACATTAACTGTGAGAGCCACATTAACCCACCCCTAAATTCTTTAGTACAGTCTACATGTACACCTCAAATTATTTTTATTGACAACATAACATACAGGGAACAGAAATTAACATATTCTCAATTATCACAATACTTTTCTTATTTCATAATCCTTTCATAAACATTGAACACTATCCTTTTCAGCAAACACAACACACAGTCAAGTTAAGCTACATTGTCATTGACACTTTCATTGAAGGAGGATTCCATGGCCACCACATGTTGTGATTATCACATGATACAGTGGAGCCCACTTAATTGGATATCTCTTAATTGTATATCCCTGTTAATTGAATATTAACACAACACAAAACCATTTACCATACCTCCAGGACAAATTTGACCTGTCAATTGAATATAGGTTATAGAGTAAACTTCTGTTAATTGAATAAAAGATCTTGTAACATGTCGAGAAATTACCTGGACTCTTCCCAGTTTTCCCTTTGTTTTTGACCTATTTACCCTCAGAACATCCAATACAGGCATTTAATCTATTATACATGTATCTTGTTTGACAGAGTTCATGGAGCTCTGTCAAACAAGATATAATAGAATAAATGCTAAGTTTATCTCTAGAATACAGGAAAGTGACACAATCCCCATTAATTGTACACTCCTTTTAATTGAATAATTTTCATTGGCAAAATGGCTATTCAATTTTAAGAATTCAAGCAGGTGTCACCACACCTTGTAAATAATATGGCAACTGTGCAGTCTCCATGCCATGAAATAAGAAGACTGTCATCTGCAAAATGAGGTCCCCACAGGGTGAATTTGGTGATGCTACCCTGCACAGCAGGGTAGCTTCACTAAATTTACCCTATGTGAATCTCAGTCTGAATCAAGGGCTCAAACCTGAACAGAAAGAGGAACCCAGAGGTAAAATTGGTCAACTGTATGGGATAGCATCAGAAAATTCACCCTCTGGAGACCTCATTTTGAAGATGACAGATTGCTTATTTTCGGGCTTGGCAGTCTCTGTACAGTCATAGTCTTGACCGAAATGTAAACTATAAGAAACAAAACAAAGCCGAGAGTTTGGAAATTTACCTCCACATAACTCTGTCGCTGCGTTTTGAAGAATTTTGATCTCCTGGCTTTGTTTTTGGATATTTGAAGCATATTTAGCCACAAGTTGTTCTCGTGAAATTGATTTATTTGGTTATTTGACTGGTACGAATACAGTAACAGACTTCCAGGAACCATTGATGCTTGCTGTTTACTCTCTGAGTTGATTGCATATATTTTCCATGTTCCTTACATCATAACTTTCTTTGTGATGTATAATTTGTGTATATTTAATACATAATAATGGAATATCTGACCTAGGAATTTCAAAGTAAACTAATTTTCCTTACTTATATACATGTAGCACTGTTTTTTGAACAAAACTTTTGGAAAACTTTTTATATTTTCACCAGTTCCCGAAATGTTGATAAAAAATGTAAATAAAGACATATTATACATGTATATCAGAATAATGACTAGAGTACAAGGAAATGGAATATATTCTCTTTTTCACAAAAAAAATTTATTTTTATTTTTATGAGTTTGATGACAGACAAGCTTCCAAAGGCATAAGTAACCAATCGCAAAAATTATGAATAGATCGGTAATTCCAATGACTGAGTTTCAAATAAAAGACTTCAAACTCCAAACTTGGAGAAAGCATGTTTTAAAATTTTGCCTCTTTATGTATGTTAAAAACACCCCAAAGAAAATGCACAAGAAAGAAATGAGCTTCCATTTGAAAATCATGTGGGAAAATTGGTCACATGACGGCTTGTAACCATATAAGACAAATTGTGAATTTGGTCAAAATATTCTTTTCAAAGAGCTAAGAACTGCAGAAATGATCACACACTTCTCAAACCTACAAGGCGATGCAATTTTAAATGCTTAATACATTCATAGCGGAAAGTTGCACTGACAAGTCTCTAACTGAGAGATAAAGATGAAATTGCAAGACAACTTTTCGATTTTCTTATTCAGAGATGCTATTTTTAGAAATGGATTGCTATGTCTCTGTTTCGTAATACAGTAGAGTCCTGTTAATTGAATAGCCACTTTGCCAATAACAATTATTCAATTAACAGGAGTATTCAATTAACAAAGATTGTGTCACTTTTCTCTCTTCTGGAGATAAACTTAGCATGTATTCTATTATATCTTGTTTGACAGAGCTCAGTGAGCTCTGTCAAACAAGATATAATAGATTAAATAACTGTATTGGATGTACTGGGGCCAAATAGCTCTATAAACAAAGGAAAATTGGGACGAGTCAGGGTAATTTCTCGACATGTTACATTTCTCGACATGTTACATTTCTCGACATGTTACAAGATTTTTTATTCAATTAACAGGAGTTTACTCTATAACCTATATTCAATTAACAGGTCAAATTTGTACTGGAGGTATGGTAAATGGTTTTGTGTTGGGAAATTATATTCAATCAACAGGGTTATTCAGTTAAGAGATATCCAATTAAGTGGGCTCCACTGTATAATTTTGTTGTTGTCAATACACAATACGTAAAACATAAAACTAGATAATAAGGATTGAAAAGAAAACTATATCTACACAAAAGTTAGTGGTAATTGTCATAATTGTGTTTGTACGAAAGTATCATTTGATTGAAGACCGAACAATATAATATCACAGAACTTCCAGTATTCTATTTCCTTGTTTTGTGTGCTACCCAAAAGAGTTTGAAACAGGTGAATAACAGTATGCTTTTAGCTGTTCAACTGCGGAGAAATTTTGCAATATCATAAAATTAACTTTATTTGACATGCAATTATATTCAGTGTCAATTCATCTATACCAATCGTACAGTCAGAAACCTTGTAATATGAATTTGGTACCACCGAAATCGCATGTCAATATGTATCAATAACAATAAACATTCCCTCATGGTTAGATTACCGAAATGAGGCCTGTATGCTTATGAAATTACAGATATATGAACTCATTAACCAAAATAATGTGTTTTGTTCATGCCTTTCCATGACTGCCTATCAAATTGGATTCAATCAACAAATAAACTATTGTAAAATTGACCGGTTCTTGTAACCGTTAACCTTCCCAAAAATTTACTATAGGAGGATGATAGTTTCAAAACAAATTATGCAAAGTAAAATATAGAATGTGAATATTCAGTCTTTCGATTTTGAGTCGCTTGCAACCCATGGATCATGCGGTTTTTGAGATCAGCGAGCGATCAAGAGCGCACCTAGAAAATCCTGCTAAAGTCAGTGTGTTAATTTCATTCCAAAAAGCATAAAATGTCTAATGTTTAAGTTGTTAATGCTGTTAACAAATTCACTGAGAGACAATTCCACACTATGTATATTGATCCCAAAACATCAAAGCATCACTAACCCAGAAGTGGATTGGCGGTACAGTCCACTGAGAAAATTCCCACTGGGGCCCCCCCCCCCCCATTGGGTTCCCCCTGGGGCCCCCAAAATTGATGCTGCCAAACATTTGTAAGTGTATGAAATTTCATGAAAATGACCAAAAGGCAAAATGAATCTGATTGCATAGATTGCCGGCATATTGAAATGTTCTCTATGTGGACTGTCATTGGCAGTCCACAAAGAGGACATTTTGATATACTAGCAGCCTAGACGGCCTTTGATCGCACAGATGAAAAGAAATAGCTTTCCTTCAATTTGCAAACTCAAAATTTTCTCCGATTGGACTGAACTATTGTTTTCCCAATGAGCCCCCCTGCCCCTCCCCCTGGTAGAACCATTTTTGCAAAATGATCAATGAATATGATGCAAAAATGCCATCAAAATGTCCTCTATGTGGACAGCCATTGATCGCTCAGATGCAAGGAAGCTGAGTTTGTTCACTTCTAAAAATTTAAATTTTCTCTGGATCTTGGGGCAGTGCATGGTAACTTTTCTTGGCCCAGTCTACCCCTCCACTAACCCCTTTGTTAGCTTTAAAGAGGGTGTCTGTGTGCATGAGCATGTGCATACAACAGTACATGGAACATGTGGGAAGTATGTCGACTTCATTTTTATTTTTATTCTGCACCAGATTCAAGGTTCTTTCCCCCCCCTCCCCCTCCCCCCCCCCCCCCCCCCCCCACAAAAAAAAAAAAAAAAAAACCCAAAACTCCCGATCACGGGTTTTGCCAGGCAAATGTTTGAGCAATACGTTGGGCAGACACTTTGGAGTACTCATTTGAGCATGCTCTCTTGCTTACCTGACAAGAATATACACACTCTTTAAAATCAGTTGGGTTAAAAATCAACCCAAATCAACTGGGTTGACTGAATATCAACTTCAATTTTAGCATGCAGATTAGAATGTGTCATAAATACCCGACTCAGTATATTGGTAGAATTCCACATCCAGGCATAGAGTAACCAATAACAAATGATCTTTATGACCATGACCTGTTGAAAACACCCAGATGGTTGGACACCTCTACCTAGTTGGTGTGTGTAATTGACAGCACTCATAAAACTTGAATAAATTCCCTGTCATGTAAGTATTAATCGAAAGTATATTTGTAGCATATAAGTCTTTAATAAAAGCAATTTGTTATGTTGGGCGATACATTGGTTCCTTGAATCCTGCACCCCATGTAACCAACTAACCCTGTACATTTTTACAGCCTTAGTCATTGTATATTTTCGTTCAGTGTATGATATGCCAGTTACCAATTTTTTGTAACCAGAAAGTATTGCAGAGGGTTAGTCATATTTTCTAGTTGTAAAAAAAATGTCATTATTAACTGAGTAACTAACCCTGTGTACTGTACAGCCTTAGTGTAAATCTCATCTATATCAACCAGGCCTGAAAATAAGCCGTCTGACATTTGCAGAATGAGGTCCCCAGAAGGTGAATTTGATCATGCTAGCCCATACAGTGGGCCAATTTATCCTCTGGGTACCTCGTTCTGTTTAGGTCTGAGACCCTGATGCAGATTGAGGTTCACAGAGGGTAAATTTAGTGATGCTACCCTGCTGTGCAGGGTAGCATCACTAAATTCACCCTCTGGGGACCTCATTTTGCAGATGTCAGTCTGCTTATTTTCTGGCTTGATATCAACTCTTTTCCCAATGTAATGATCAAAACCAGCTAGTACTATTCTCAAAAAGCCTTCAAACTCAGCTGATGAACCCTCATTAGAATGGATTGTGAAAAGATTTTTTTTTTTTAATTTCAAAAATGAAAACATATTCTATTTTTAATTACATGTACCGGTAATAGCCCGGATGACACAAAAGTAGGCCCCAAAGTTCATTCCACAAAGCCTAATGGTAGACCCAAGCATTACTTAAAAATGCAAGGACTGCTAAAGGCACACAACAACATTGGTCTTAAACTATAATAGATCATAGCCATTGAAACAGCTTGACCAGAGTCACTCCTTTATGCTATTGATTTAGTTTTAGACTACATACATTATTTGGTGACTTTACATGTAGTAGTTTAGTTTTAACAGAGTGAAATCACTATTACAGAGAAGCCCGCTTAACTGGATATCCCCTAATTGAATAACCCTGTTAATTGAACAGTATAACACCCAAATATAAAACTATTTGCCATACCTTCAGTACAAATTTGATCTGTTAACTGCATATAGGTTATAGAGTAAACTCTTGTTAATTTTAACGCTTGTGGCAAAATAATAGAAGATAAATTAAATTCCTAACCCTGCATGTTTTGCCAGTCAGACTTGACAATCCGTCGGAACTATGTGTGTGCGTGGAAGGACCTTGAAAATCCTTGAATTGAACCCCCTTCAATTGAAAGTCCTTGAGTTTGGTTCCTAAAATTTTGGGGGTACATGTACCCTGTAATCTATATGTAACTCCTCTCATCCCAGCATTTGTACCAATACTAACATATAATTACTTTCCTTTTTTCTTTCTTGAAAAAAAAAAGAACGGGTTACCTGAAAAGAATTAGGGCAGTCCATTTTCAGGTTGCCTTAACCTGTTAACCACACACACACACACAGAAGTTATGCCCCTGGATTTCGTATGTCACAATTAACTATAATCTTCTGATACTGGGTAGCTACAAAGTTAATAATTTTCGCGTATGGTAATTTTTTTTTCAGATATGTATACTCTTCTGTCAGGACTGTGGAAATATGCCTTCCAGAAAGATGAATATTTTGTAGTTATTCTTGGTTTGGACAATGCAGGAAAGACTGTGAGCATTTGAATATGTTATTTTCATTTTACAATTGCATGAATTTTACCTTGTACTTTCCAAATTAGTCAGAATAATTAGTAGAATCATCGTCCAGTTGAATAGACTTAGAAACAGACACGACCTGTCCAACGCAGGTCTGAATAATTTTCAGTTACAGTACAGCCGTCATGGACTGGTCACTTTCCACAGGTGGGAAATATTTCCATGGGCACTATAATATCCGATTTCAAACACTTATTATAGGAATAAGCATCAAAAATTTAATTAATAAAACACTGTGTACAACCCAGTGTTTCATTAACCCTTTACCTTACATGAAAAGCAGACAACACATGCAAACAAAATTCTTGAATAACTAATTTTTTTCATTCTTTGCCTCAAAAACATAGGTTATGACCCCTCATTGGAACAAGCTTGATGAACTCGTTCCAAAGAGGAGTCATAACCTATGTTTTTGAGACAAAAAATGAAAAAATAATAAAAATTAATTGGAGATTTTTGTGAATAGCGTTGGCCGGTTTTGAATGTTACGTTGGGTAAAGGGTTAATTAAAATTTTGCTGATGATCATTTTCATTACTTTGTAAATGCATGTGTGGAAATCACTGTCCATGCATGGGAGCGTGGTGGCACATTGGTAGGTAGACTGTTGGACTTCTATGCTAGAGGTCCCGAGTTCGATCCCCATCCGGGACGACCCGCGTTGTGTCCTTGGGCAAGGCACTTTATCCCCGGTTGCCTACACGGGTACACGACGACGCCGTGTACTAAGGCGTACTGCACATCGATGGTGCACATGTCTTCAACCTCTGTAACACTGCTTGAGCAGAGCTTGAACAGAATTAGTATGTTGAGGAGCTGACAGTTGCGCGTCGATGCTCGGTGGTTCTCTCCGGGTAGTCCGGCTTCCTCCATCTGTAAAACTGCCACGGTCACGATTAGCCGTCATGCATAAGTATGTGACCTTAAACACCAATAAATACTAAATGTAAATAAATACTGTCCATGCATGGATTACATCAAGTCCACAGCAACTGTACTGTAAGTGAATTAGATTTTACTTATTATACTCCAAGTAAAACATGTAAAGGCATGATAACAGGACCTTAAGTGGTGATCATGTTTATCGCAAGGCTTGCTATTAATGCTTGTACATTTACTTAGGCATGAGACATGTTAAGTGTCCCTATTTTAGAGGGAGACTCACTAATTTTCCAGAATAAATTTTTGTTAAATGAGCTTGAAATTAGGATTTTCAACAGAATCTCACTATTAAAAGCCAAAATATTTTCCTCCTTGAGCTATTTAAAAATTAAAACTTCACCATTTTTGATCGGAAATCTAACTATTTTAAGTTCATGAGCTTAACATCTCTGCCAGGCATGTTCAGATTGGATGATGAATGATTGTTATTCCCCCACTTTCGAAGAGAATGGGGGTATACTGGATTACATGTGTCTGTTCATCTGCCCACAGATATCTCAGCATTGAGTGAATGGATTTCAAGTGACAAGTTACTCCTACACATGTTATAAAAAGGTTGCCCGCATATTTTTCACCAGAGTTACAGTCCTTACTTTGTCAGTTTTTCATTATTTTTTAGCTGCGACTAGCAGCTCTATTAGTAGCAATGTCGGTCTGTCGGTCTGTCTGTGACCAACGAGTTTCAAAACTCAATAACTTTTGAAATACTTGATGGAATGACTTTATATTTGGCATGTAAGTGCATCTTATTGACGTCTAGCCACTGTTCAATGCATGTGTTGTTCCAAATATTTTCTTGGAGTTATGGCCCTTGATGAACTTCGAATTTTGTGACTAACGAGTTTCTGAAAGAATAACTTTCAAACTACCAGGTGGAATGACTTTATATTTGATATGCAAGTGTATCTCATTCATGTCTAGCCCATGTCCGATGCAAATGTTGTTCCAAATATTTTTCTTGTGTTTTTTTTTCACCATCACCTGTAAATTGCCCCTGAGAATAATTTTTGGACTTGCAGATTGCACCACCCATCGCAGCTACGGCGTCGATGTCGCGATTTTTTTTATCCTTACTTTGTTTTTAATTCATTTATGCTTCATCGGTCTGGCACTGCAGTGGTAGTATAATTGCTTTCAGTAATAGCTCTTGTTTCATTTATGCATCGTTCACCTCAACAGAATAAGGCAATAGATTTTTTGAATGCCTAAGTGACTGGATCTTATACAAATAACAAGAACGTATACACAAATTGCTCTTGGTATTCATTTGTTAACTCTTCTTGAACCATGCATGACCTGCAATATAATGATGAGACAAAGTAGTGTTGTATGACTTTAGAGATGCCATACTGTGATATAAAATACTGTTGCAAAGGGCTCTGAGAGCCCTTTCCAACAGTGTATTACATCACAGCATCTCAATGGCTCAATAAAAGAAATTTTTATACAACAACCAATCGCCCTGACTAGCCAGCTGGTGCAAACTCGATATTATCTAGGGCCAAACAAAAATTTTGAACACCCCAATCCCCAAAATTTGCATATAAAACCGAAAATTAAAAGTCCTATCTGGCCCTCCATACTTTTACTCTCTGCGCATGCACAGTGGTCAGGAAGAGACCGGAATTGGTGCAAACATCATTCTTTATTTGGCCCTAAAGTCAGTAACAATGATCTGACATCTGTGTTTTAAAATCTCCTTTTTTGAGGATGCCAAACACAATTCAATGCAAGAATTGGTGGATCCAAGGCTGATAATGGAAGATGGAAGTGAACAACAGTGGTTTCAGACATTCAAGGCTGTAACTTTATAATAATTAAAAAAATTATTTCATGTTTCCCATATTTTTATACTGTACCAATGACCCAGACATAGCTGGTGCTAACTCTTAAAATATAGGGCCAAACACAAATTTGGCCCCCCAATCCCCAAAATTTGCATCTAAAACCAAAGAAAACATGTCCTGAAAGGCCCTCCACCCTTCACCTCCACTGCGCATGCGCAGTGTCAAGGACGTTCCGAAATTGGCGCCATTAATCATTCTAAGTTTGGCCCTTCATCAGTTAACATCTGACTGATCTTTGTGCTTGTAAATCTCAGTTTAAATGATGCCAGACACATAAATATTAGTGAAATGGTGATTCTAAGGAGGATAGAGAAGGAGGAGTGGAAAAATGTGTGACAGAATATTATCAGGGCTGTAACTTAAAATTTTTTAATGAAATTATGTTAAGTTACCTATTTTCGAGGCAGCAGCCATTTTGTTGTCATTCTGATTATTTAGTTACACTGTTTTTTTCAGTGTTTTCCTCTCTCCCTGTCCTTTAAGTCCCCCTTGCTATTCTCCCATGCTTTTGGCATAGTTTTTGTAATTATTATTACTAAATTTTCTTGGGAGTTTTAGATGAATAACAGAATGAATTCTGTTCTTTTCCCCATGTTTACGTCTTCACCTACGGGTGGTTAGGCGTTGTGTTCTGCATCTACCATCTGATGTTCTGCAGTTTCTTCCCTGGAAGTCTCTGTTTTGCATCAGATAGTGTATTTTTGGTAACTGATTCCGGGCCTGGGTGCCTGGAGTCTTATTTTAGTGTTTTTACATTCATTGTTTACATTTACAACAGCCCTCTGTGTGAGGGGGGGATTTCTGGAAAATAATATCTTGATGTTATTTTAATCATAACTAGATACATTATTATTGTTCGTAAGTGTTGAATAAATTGTTTAAAATATTTTTAAAATTTTTGTCCACACTTAGGCTTGGGATCCATTGGGGCTCAACGTTACTTTTCAGAAACTTGGGCTGTTCTGAAAAAACATTTTTTCAAAATATTTTGATTTCAATTATTTTTTCTATATTAATGGATCATATTATTATTATGTATTTTGATTGCCAGGGGTTAGTGCGAGTACCAGGACTTGTTTTCTTTTCACATTGAAAGGATATTGATCAATTGTAATAAGAGGAAGTCTTCCTCTGACTTTTATAATCATTCTATATGTGGTCAGTGTACTCGCATTAACTCCTGTTCTGTATCGTATGATTTCGATGACAATATGGGAAGCGTATGTCACGGTATGTTATTGGGGAATTGGACACTCCGGTCCTTTCCCCGCAGGGTCACTCTACTTTATCAATTTCTATTTCAGACGATCAAGATTAGGGTGATGTATCTGTGATGTCTTCCAACAGTGTGCCTCTGTCGTCACAATTAATGAAGGGCTAACGGAAAAGTGCTCATGTAAATATGCCAATTGCCTAAGAGGACCCTAGTAGGTTCGACGGCCTTTGACGTCCGCTAGCTCGCCCGGTGTAGCGTCCATTCACCGAATGGTTCGGCAGCCGGGTTCGTCCGTTGCGGTCTAGAAGGAATTTTGGGGTGATGCGAGCACTATAAATCAACCAAATGCACACCCAGTGACGGCGGATCGGAGGGAGAACGGAGGAAGCCTTTTAGTCCGGTTTATAGCTCGTTCTGGTCCATCCGGACGGCGAGCGAGAGAGGCCCCTCTCTCGTACAACAACATCTGGCCCCAGATGTTGTGGTACAAAATGTTTCGCATTCGGAGCATACGTCCGTCGCTCGGGACGCTCCGACATATAGTCAGTCCGGAGTAGACTGTCAATAAGGCTTCCTCATTCTCATGGTAGCGCACACGACCGCTCTTGGCTACGTGACCACGGATATCCAGTCAGCTTTGCCAGTCAGAGAATCATCGGCGACCAGGTCACACCATCCGGTAGCCAGGGACACGAGGCCTGCAGACTCCGGACGTTCGCATAGGAAGTGTGCGGGAGTCAACGTACACGGAGCTTCCGGCGGCAATGCATCGTAAGTCCGCTACTGCACAGGCCTCGGGAACGGACGTGCTTTCCTAAATAGCACAGTTTATCGCAGCATCCCAGCATCAACTGAATCTGTCGCATATTTTTTATCCGACGATGCTGGGTCGAGACGCTCCGCGGAAGCGGGTACGGACGTCCGAAAATTTCATCCGGTCCGACGGGATACCGAAAGGGATTTGGAGGATTTCGAGCTTTCCCTTACGGAACAACATATGCTGTTGTGTATGTCATCTGACTTGGTCTTCTACAGCTTCTTTCGTCGGACCAGATTGCTGCGATGCCGGATAAGAAACTGATAGCGTCGGTGGACTTAGAAATTTTTGGTTCGGTTCAGGGACATCGTCCCTCAGTTCCGACATAGTCCAATAATGTCACACAAACTTTCGAATTATTGAACGACGCTATATATATATTATTATATGCTTGCTATAACCAAGCATTTCTGGTTTCTTGTTCGCAAAGTTACGGAGATGTCTTTCAAAAGTGTGCCTCTGTCGTCATAGTTAATGAAGAGCTAGCGGCAATAAGTGCTCATGGATTATGTCTATCGCCTACGGAGTGACATTCGCTAGCTCACCCGGTGTAGCGTGCATTCATCGAATGGTTCGGCTGCCGGGTTCGTCCGTTGCGGTCTAGGAAGGAGATTTGGGTGATGCGAGCACTTTAATTACTTTAGTACTCACCCAGTGACGGCAGATTGAGGACAGATCGGAGGAAGCCTGTTAGTCCGGTTCCTGGCTTGCCCAGGTCCGTCCAGGCTGTTAGCGAGAGAGGTCCCTCTCTCGTCCAACAACATAGGGGACCGCATGTTGTGGTTCTGATATTTTACATTCGGAGCATATGTCTGTCGGTCGGGACGCTCCGTTATATTGACAGTCCGAGAGACTGTCCATAATGCTTCCTCATCCTCACAGCAGGGCACACGACCGCACATTGGCTACGTGACCTCGAATATCCGATCAGTTTCGTCATTCAGTGATTCCACGGCGAATAGGTCGCGCCATCCGGTAGCCAAGGGACACGAGGCCTATACACTCTGTTCGCTCGCATATTGGTAGTATGCACGGGGTAACGATCACGGAGCTTCCAGCGGCAATGCATTGTAGGACCGCTTCTCCTCAGGCCTCAGTGACGGACATGCTATCCGAGTTAGCACAGTTGTTTCGCAGCATCCCAGCAGTTGACAGTTTCTTGGTCGAATCAGGAATTATCCGACGGCGCTGGGTCGGTGCGGTCCGCGGTTGCATCAGGTACGGACGACCGAACGCTTTATAGGGTCCGACAGGATGGCGAAAGGGATTCGAAAGATTTCGAGTTTTCCCTTTTGTAGCATCGGAAGCTGCCATACATATCTTCCGGCATTATCTTCCAGTGATTGTTATTTCGGACTACATTGCTGCGATGTTGGATAAGAGACTTATAGCGTCATTGGACTCGCAATTTTCGATCGGTTCGGGGACATTGTCCCTGACTTACCGACGCAGTCCAATAATTTCATTACAACATGTGTTTTATTTTTCGACGCTATATATGCATACAAGCCTGCTACCAAGCATGATAGTTTAGTTTCTTGTCCGCGTTGCTCATTTCTGCCGTTTTATCATTTATACGAATAGTTATTTTGGCAGTGCAGGGCATACCGAGAGTTCATATGCATCTAGACGGTGTGGTTAAAGACTGGAAATATTCTTTTTCGCTGTCTATGTCTTTTCCAACTTCAGTGTTGGAAACGACAATGATGTCTAGTAGACTTAACTTAGACGCTTTATCATACATGAGGCGTTATCATTACGTCTTCAAGAAAAGATTTACGGGATATTATTCTCAATGTAATTTCTTTTGAGGGCAGTAGTTTGTTCACGTATAACTCCGCCCTTCAGTGGCTGATTGGAGTTCGTTAGACGTGACGCAGCCCTAGCTACATCCACGCGCGTGGATAGTAAGGTTAAGAACTCTCTCAGAGTCGCTTCGTTCTCGGAGAAGCTTCTCTTCGACGGCAACTTTTCAGCAATCCATGAATTGCTCGATTTACACGTTCTCTTGTCTATCTAGTGTTACAAGAGATTCAGACTGGGGCAAACATTCGGTGGTTGACTCAGAGAGTGTCACTGCAGTTGCCGGACCCGAGTGTTGCTGTTATGACGGTTGCCAGTCAAACAGATTGGGATATAATACTGATCCCAACGGATTCGAAGTGCCAGGGTCTTTGGGTTCCGCAGTCTCTTAGCAACCAATTATCTTCCGCGGAATAATGTTTTTTAGGCTTGCTTTATGTCATTGTATGAACATTATTCAGAAACGCATGCCCAAATCCTGTCCGTTAATTCGACAGTGTGGCGTATCTCTGGAACCAGGGAGGCACTCTTTCGTTTCCGTTATTCAATTTAATGGAAAGAATCCGTCTGTTGGTTATAGTACACCAAGTTCTGTTTTGGTCCGTCATATTCCGGGTCGTCTGATTGTTTTACCGGACTCCCGTTCACTTAGGGGTCGCTTGTTGCTGTCAGAATGGACTCTCAACAAACAAGTATTCAATCAGATTTGCTATCTATGGGAGCGCCCAATGATGATTTATTTACGACACAGCTTGCTAATCAATTGCAGACGTATGTGTTGGCTTGTCCGGATCTCTGAGCTAATGTTGTTAACGCTCTATTGATCTATAGGACGGAATGATAGGATACGCGTATCCTCCGGCGCTGTTGTTTCAGCAGGTATTGCTAAGATAAACAACCACAATACATTTGTTGATAGCATCTCTATCTTCACAGAGACCATGGGTAATTTACTCTGTTGTCTACTGTGGGACTTAACGTGAAATCTTCCTCAATGTGAGGATCTTTTTTCACTGGGTAAATCGTGTCATCTTTATCACAACACGCAAGGTCGCAACCTTCATGTATTCCGTTGTGTGGTCCGTATTGCATTGTAACCATTGTACTGGACGAGCTTTGGACGCGATTTCTTACTATAGGAGAACCCCTTCTTCGCTATTCTATGCGGCTAAAGTGGAGGCTCTTCCATCGTTGGTGTAGGGATCATTATGTTCATATTGTTGATCCCTCCATACTACTCATTGCAATTTTTTAGTATACTTGTTTCACAAGATCTACTGCAGCCTGTTATTATTAAGGTTATAGGTTTATGTTACCTCATACCTATGCACTCTAGGATAGTTTACAATTGAGTCTTATGTCTCTTTATCTAAGTCAGTTAGTAACTTTTTGATAAATAGACTTAGAATCTTTAGATTCAATTCCTATATGGAATTTAACTTCGGTTCTTATTTAGCTAAGTAATCATTTGAGCCTCTGGAAACAGTAGTTTTCAAATTCTGACCTTTTAGACAGTAATTCTGTTGGTTTCTCTTTTACTGAAGAGTCAGTGAGTTTCATGCACTATCGATGGATGATTTTCACTTTCATAGTTTCGGAATCACTACTTCCTTTACTATTTAGGTTGGATCTTTGCATAAGAGTTAGGCTCCTAATATCCGGAACCTATTGTTATTAAGGTCCTTCCGTCTTCGTGCGGGCATAGGCCTTTACTCTTTCCGGTTAGAGTTTATGTATTTATAAACAGATATCTGTTTATTACTACGGGCGTAAGCTTCTTCTGTCTTTGATGCCTAGTAGAAGGACGTTACGCTCCATTCTATTGTTAATGGATTCTATTAACTATCGGTACTGCTTATGGTATATTACTGATTCAGCAGTTGTGCTTAAGATTTCGGCTCATGAAGTAAGAGTTCTTCTACATCTTGGGCTTACATTAATAGTGTCACTATTATAGATTTTTGAAGGCGGCTCATTGCGCTCAGCCATCCACATTCATGAATTTTTATCTCTGAAATATCGAGTCCATTTCTGGAGGCCTCTATTGTTAGGTCTATTATCTACTGCTCAGAATGTCATTCACTTAACAGTTGCTACTATAGCTAGGTAGGCTGTCTGTTTTGGCAGTGTCTCCGTTCTGCTGCCCTCTTCGCTCTGGGCTATTTGACCCAGGTCAAGAAAAAAGGGGGGGGGGGAGGGTGTTCCCTTGGGTCACCTGTTTTACTATGAAAACAAGGGGATACCTCCTCCGGAGTTAGTAATTCTGAGCTGTTATTGGGATGGTTGTTTAGTGAGAAGTTTATGTTTTAAAAATTCATTCAAGTCTTAGTTTTTAAAGTATAGCTTTTGAATATTGCATATGTCAATGGACATGATTATGCAATCCTCAGACACTTTTAAGGAGTATAAGAGTCTCTATTCTCTAGACTTACTTTATTTATTGGCTTACTTTAAAAATTATTAGTATAAGGATTATATTGGATATTAATAGAGTACATGGATGTATGAAGCTCAATTTTGGAAGGTGTTGTATCTTTCTAATTTATCATAAATAAGAAAGATACATGTAAGGCCTATTACTTCTTTTTTCCCTACTGGGGATGACTCTATTTTATATTATTGAGCGTATTCCATTTTGCTCTATGTCCTTGGCCCTCCAGCCTTTTTACTATTCAGCTATGTCTGGGTCATTGGTACAGTATAAAAATGTTAAAAAATTTATAGTAATTTCTATATTTTTTATACTTACCAATGACCCAGACGGGGATGGCCCTCCCAGGAGTTGGGAACTCTTGCCTCCCCGCTGAGTACATAGCGCTTACCAGGCACTGGTTATTAGAATGATTAATGGCGCCAATTTCGGAACGGGCTTGACACTGCGCATGCGCAGTGGAGGTGAAGGGTGGAGGGCCTTTCAGGACATGTTTTCTTTGGTTTTAGATGCAAATTTTGGGGATTGGGGGGCAAAATTTGTGTTTGGCCCTATATTTTAAGAGTTAGCACCAGCTATGTCTGGGTCATTGGTAAGTATAAAAAATATAGAAATTACTATAAATTTTTTAACTTTCGGGACATAGGCCTGACGTCATCATTCTTGCTAACGATTAATCCACAGCTTGTTAAGTATTCCTTCCCTATCCTTCCATGAACCCTTCCTGTTAAACTCCTAAACTTTTTGGTTATTTTTTATTGAAATTTTTTATTAAATTTCTTGGGAGTTTAACGTGTGTTACAGAATATTTATTCTGTTTATCCCCATGGTTACGTCCTCACTGTAGGGGTGTTAGGTCATTTTGGTCTTGCATCTTCTATCCGATATATCGTTTTTGCTTCGTATGAAGGTCTAGCTTTGCATCTGGAAGCATTTAAATTGGTGACTGACTTTGGGCCTTTTTGTGCCTGATGTCTTGTTTCCGTTTTTTTCTTTGAAGTTGTTTACATTGGCAACGTCCTCAAATATATGTAGTATTTTATATTATATTACTGTAGAATTACTTTAGGATACATTGATTATTATTTCGGTAGTGTTGCTCATAATATCTGGATTTTGTCCACACTTAGTCTCTTTCGGGATGCCCTTGGACTCATAATGTTCCCTTTGGGAACTTAGGCCTTTTTTCAAAACCTTTTTATAAATTTTTGAATTTAATTTTGATTGCGATTATTCCTGTATCTTTATCATATATTTTGTTGTGGAGTTTGTAGGAGTGCTATCGATTTTGTCTTTTGATTGTAATATGAAAGCTTACTGTTCTAAATACAAGGAGAGGAAGTCTTCCTCGGATTTACATGCTTGTTGCCATGCCTGTAGTTGATGCACCCCTCGGATTCTTGTCCTCCTGTGTACATTGGCATGACAGACATTGGAGATGGGTGTCGCGATACGTTGTTTGCGATGAGGTTCCTATGCATGAACTCTCACCGTAATATAATTCAAGTTTTTCAGTTCCTATTTCAGAGGAACATGAACATGGTGATGGTATTGTGACACCCATCCAAAGTGTGCTACTGTCATCGCGCTCTGTTGAGCAGATAGAGCTAGCTGCAAGGTGCTCATGAAATAAGCAAGGGTGAAGGCCTCTAGTTAGTGTTCTTAATCCCTTGTAAGCAGCTAGCTCGACCGGTGAAGCGGTTACTTCATCCGTGGGAGCCGTGACACCGGGTAAGTCCGTTGCAGTTGAAGGAAGTGTAGATTTGGGTAGAGCGAGCACCTTAAAATCAAAAGCTCACCCAGCGACAACCGTAATAGGGAGGAAGTCAGTAAGTTTCTTTTCGGGAGGCTTGGCGAGGTCTAATAGGACCATGAGCGGGAGAGGCCCCTCTCTAACCCAACAACATTTGGGATCAAATGTTGTTTTGAGAAACTTGCACGAGACGGAGCATACGTCCGCCCTCCGCTCGGGATGCTCCGTCTAAACTGCAGCCGGGGTCAGCTTCAGTCACGGCATCCTCCGCTACATTATAAAAGCACACACGACTGCATGCTAGCTACCTGACTTCGGATATCCAGCCAGTTGCTCAAAGTCGGAGCCAGTCTTCGCCTGAGAAGTTGGACCATCCGGTAGCTAGCGATCCGAGGCATTATTCATCGGGGCGTTAAACAGAAGACCACTACTCCTCAAACCTCCGTAACGGACTTGCTGTCGCAGATTGCGCAGCTGATCGCAGCATCCCAGCAAGTGCAAGAACAGCCTCCCGCAGACTCTGGTGGTGAGCTGTCGGACTGTGCTGGGTCGGCCCAGTCATCTCTACACTCGGATGCAAATGACTGAATGTCACAGCTGAATCAGTCGGATGGTGAAAGGGACAAGGAAGAGGATTACCCTTCCCTTTCGGAACAGCATATGATAGCGATGAATTTTATTCATCAATACTATACTGACTTTGTTCCACCTGATCAGCAAGCTGCGACTAATAGAGAGAAACCACTGTCATCTCTGAAGCAGATTTCGTGTGGAGGAAAGAGGATGTTCTTTCCTTCCCAAAACAGTCTCGGCAAGTGTTGGAGGCCTCCAGCCAGGTTAACGATGCCATATTTTTATACAACAACCAATGGCCCAGACTAGCTGGTGCTAACTCAAAAATTAATCCAGGGCCAAACACAAAATTTTGGCCCCCAATCCCCAAAATTTGCATGCAAAACCGAAAAATTTATGTCCTATCTGGTCCTCCATACTTTCCGGATCTGCACATGTGCAGTATCCAGGAAGACACCGAAATTGGCGCAAACCATCATTCTTTGTTTGGCCCTAAAGTCAGCAACAATGAACTGACATCTGTGCTTTTAAATCTCATTTTTGAGGCTGCCAGACACAAATCAATGATAAAATTGGTGGATCCAAGGACATAATTGGATGATGGAAGTTAACAACAGTGGTTAGGAACATTCAGGGCTGTAACTTTATAATATTTCTCAAAATTATTTCATGTTTCCCAATTTCGGGACATGTGCCGGATGTCATCATTCTTGCTAATGATTTATCCACTGTTTGTTAAGTGTTCCTTCTCTATCCTTCCTTGAAGCCCTCCTTTTTACTCCCAAGCTTTTTGGCTTATTTTTATTGAAATTTTTTTATTAAATTTCTTGGGAGTTTAACGTGTATTACAGAATGTTTATTCTGTTTATCCCCATGGTTACGTCCTCACCGTAGGGGTGTTTGGTCATTTTAGTCTTGCATCTTCTATCCGATGTATCGTTTTTTCTTCGTATGAAGATCTAGCTTTGCATCTGGTAGCATTTAAATTGGTGACTGACTTTGGGCCTTTTTGTGCCTGATGTCTTGTTTCCGTTTTTTTCCTTGAAGTTGTTTACATTGGCAACGTCCTCAAATATATGTAGTATTTTATATAATATTACTGTAGAATTACTTTAGGATACATTGATTATTATTTCGGTAGTGTAGCTCAGAATATCTGGATTTTGTCCACACTTAGTCTCTTTCGGGATGCCCTTGGACTCATAATGTTCCCTTTGGGAACTTAGGCCTTTTTTCAAAACCTTTTTATAAATTTTTGAATTTAACTTTGATTGCGATTATTCATGTATCTTTATCATATATTTTGTTGTGGCATTTGTAGGAGTGCTATCGATTTTGTCTTTTGATTGTAATATAAAAGCTTACTGTTCTAAATACAAGGAGAGGAAGTCTTCCTCGGATTTACATGCTTGTTGCCATGCCTGTAGTTGATGCACCCCTCGGATTCTTGTCCTCCTGTGTACATTGGCATGACAGACATTGGAGATGGGTGTCGCGATACGTTGTTGGCGGTGAGGTTCCTATGCATGAACTCTCACCGTAATATAATTCAAGTTTTTCAGTTTCTATTTCAGAGGAACATGAACATGGTGATGGTATTGTGACACCCATCCAAAGTGTGCTACTGTCGTCGCGCTCTGTTGAGCAGATAGAGCTAGCTGCAAGGTGCTCATGAAATAAGCAAGGGTGAAGGCCTCTAGTTAGTGTTCTTAATCCCTTGTAAGCAGCTAGCTCGACCGGTGAAGCGGTTACTTCATCCGTGGGAGCCGTGACACCGGGTAAGTCCGTTGCAGTCGAAGGAAGTGTAGATGTGGGTAGAGCGAGCACCTTAAAATCAAAAGCTCACCCAGCGACGACCGATATAGGGAGGAAGTCAGTAAGTTTCTTTTCGGGAGGCTTGGCGAGGTCTAATAGGACCATGAGCCGGAGAGGCCCTCTCTAACCCAACAACATTTGGGGCCAAATGTTGTTTTGAGAAACTTGCACAAGGCAGAGCATACATCCGCCAGCCGCTCGGGATGCTCCGTCTAGACTGCAGCCGGGGTCAGCTTCAGTCACGGCTTCCTCCGCTACATTATAAAAGCACACACGACCGCATGCTAGCTACCCGACTTCGGATATCCAGTCAGTTGCGCAAAGACGGAGCCAGTCTTCGCCCGTGAAGTCGGACCATCTGGTAGCTAGCGATCTGAGGCTTTATTCATCGGGGCGTTAAACAGAAGACCGCTACTCCTCAAACCTCGGTAACGGACTTGCTGTCGCAGATTGCACAGCTGATCGCAGCATCCCAGCAAGTGCAAGAGCAGCCTCCCGCAGACTCTGGTGGTGAGCTGTCGGACTGTGCTGGGTCGGCCCAGTCATCTCTACACTCAGATGCGAATGACTGAATTTCACAGCTGAATCAGTCGGATGGTGAAAGGGACAAGGAAGAGGATTACCCTTCCCTTTCGGAACAGCATATGGTAGCGATGAATTTTATTCATCAATACTAAACTGACTTTATTCCACCTGATCAGCAAGCTGTGACTAATAGAGAGAAACCACTGTCATCTCTGAAGCAGATTTCGTGTGGAGGAAAGAGGATGTTCTTTCCTTGCCAAAACAGTCTCGGCAGGTGTCGGAGGCCTCTGGCCAGGTTAACGATGCCATATTTTTATACAACAACCAATGGCCCAGACTAGCTGGTGCTAACTCAAAAATTAATCCAGGGCCAAACACAAATTTTGGCCCCCAATCCCCAAAATTTGCATGCAAAACCAAAAAATTTATGTCCTATCTGGTCGTCCATACTTTTTGGATCTGCACATGTGCAGTATCCAGGAAGACACCGAGATTGGCGCAAACCATCATTCTTTGTTTGGCCCTAAAGTCAGCAACAATGAACTGACATCTGTGCTTTTAAATCTCGTTTTTGAGGCTGCCAGACACAAATCAATGATAAAATTGGTGGATCCATGGACATAATTGGATGATGGAAGTTAACAACAGTGGTTAGGAACATTCAGGGCTGTAACTTTATAATATTTCTCAAAATTATTTCATGTTTCCCAATTTCGGACGTCATCATTCTTGCTAATGATTTATCCACTGTTTGTTAAGTGTTCCTTCCCTATCCTTCCTTGAAGCCCTCCTGTTAAACTCCCAAACTTTTTGGCTTATTTTTATTGAAATTTTTAGCTCACCTGACTCAAAGTCAGGGTGAGCTTTTCTTATCACTCTTCGTCTGTCGTCCGTCATCTGTCGTGCGTCGTCTGTCGTCCGTCATCCTGCGTGAAGGTGGTGTTTGAGCCTCTTTCTCCTAAACCACTGGCCACATTTTAATTAAATTTCATGTAAGTAGTGGTTATATAGGGGCATTTTGATTTTTATTCAAAATAGGTTTCGGCTCGTATTGAGCAGAGGTGTGGGGAAAAAATGAACAAATTTTTTGAAAATCTTCTTCTAATGAACCACCTGTAGCAGAGACTTGATATGTGGTATACAGAGTCTTTTTGAGGTTTAGAATCAAGTTTGTTCAAGAGAAGTTTGTCTGGCATTATTTGCCTTCGTTATGGGAGGGGCAAAAATTTTGGCCACGCCTAAAATTTCTATTTTCAGAACCGTGAGGTCGATTTGAACCAAATTTGATATGAGATGATAATGGGTCATAAGTTGTTGATTGATGCAAAAAAAAATTTTCTCATTGCCCCTTGGGAACCTCGGGGGCTAAAAATAGGAAAAACCTTAAAACTGCCATATCTCCAAAACTACACGGCACAGAGAATTCTTATTTTGTATAAAGCTTACTTTTATCCAGTAGAATAGAATGGTTAAAAAAAATCCCTATCGGTTTGATCACAAGATACTTTTTTCAGGACTTGAAAAAGTGCTGAGTCAGCACTTTTTAACACTGTAGGCAATGGGAAAAAGATTAAAAAATCTTCTTCTACAGATCCAGCAGGCAGAATCTTTTGATATTTGGTATGCAACATTGTAGGGTGGATCTGATTCAAGTTTGTTCAAATCGGCCTCCTGGGTTCATATTTGGGCTCAGTATAGGAGCCCAATTTCGAACTTAGTGCATTTCAGGCAAATTTCTTCAAAAATCTTCTTCTCCAGATCCAGCAGGCAGAATCTTTTGATATTTGGTATGGAATATTGTGTGGTGGATCTGATGGAAGTTTGTTCAAATCGGTTCCCTGGATTCATATTTGTGCTCACTATAGAAGCCCGAATTCAAACTTAGTGCATTTCAGGCAAATTTCTTAAAAAATCTTCTTCTCCAGATCCAGCAGGCAGAATCTTTTGATGTTTGGCATGCAACATTGTGGGGTAGATCTGATTTAAGTTTGTTCAAATCGGACCCCTGGGTTTATATTGGGGCTCACTATAGAAGCTCGAATTCGAACTTAGTGCATTTCAGGCAAATTTCTTAAAAAATCTTCTTCTCCAGATCCAGCAGGCAGAATCTTTTGATATTTGGTATGCAACATTGTGGGGTGGATCTGATTCAAGTTTGTTCAAATTGGCCCCCTGGGTTTATATTTGGGCTCAGTATAGAAGCTCGAATTCAAACTTAGTGCATTTCAGGCAAATTTCTTAAAAAATCTTCTTCTCCAGATCGATGCAACATTGTGGGGTGGATCTGATTCAAGTTTGTTCACATCGGCCCCCTGGATTTATATTTGGGCTCACTATAGAAGCCCGAATTCGAACTTATTGCATTTCAGGCAAATTTCTTAAAAAATCTTCTTCTCCAGATTCAGCGGGCAGAATCTTTTGATATTTGGTATGCAACATTGTGGGGTGGATCTGATTCAAATTTGTTCAAATCGGCTCCCTAGATTCATATTTGGGCTCACTATAGACGCTCGAATTCGAACTTAGTGCATTTCAGGCAAATTTCTTTGAAAATCTTCTTCTCAAGATCCAGCAGGCAGAATCTTTTTATATTGGGTATGCACCATGCTTAGGGGGGTGAGTTTCAAGTTTGTTAAAGTCAAGTCCCTGGGTTCATATTTGGGCTCACTGTGGTAGCCCGAATTATAACTTAGTTCAAAATGAGGAATTTTCTTTAAAAATCTTCTTCAGATCCAGCAGTTGGAATGTTTTGATATTTGGTATGCAGCTTCCTTAGGGGGGGGGGGGGGGGGGGAGGGGGGGGAGGGAGATTCAAGTTTGTTCAAGCCATGTCCCTTAAAATGAAGAATTTTCTTTAAAAATCTTCTTCTTCAGATCCAGCAGTCGGGAGGTTTTGATATTTGGTGTGCAGCATCCTTAGGGGGATGAGATTTAAGTTTGTTACAGCCAAGTCCCTGGGTTCATATATGGGCTCCCTGTGGGAGCCCAAATTATAACTTAGTTCAATATGAGGAATATTCTTTAAAAATCTTCTTTTTGTTTTAGATCTACTGGTCAGAATCTTTGGAGATTTGGTATAAGCTTTTCTTAGGAGGAGCAGATGCAACTTGTTGAAATCAATTCTCTGGGTTGATATTTAGGCTACCATGTCAGGTGAGCGCCCTCAGGCCCCTTGGGGCCTCTTGTTTTATTAAATTTCTTGGGAGTTTAACGTGTATTACAGAATGTTTATTCTGTTTATCCCCATGGTTACGTTCTCACCCTAGGGGTGTTGGGTCGTTTGGGTCATGCATCTTCTATCCGATGTATCGTTTTTTCTTCATCTGAAGATCTTGCTTTACATCGGGTAGCTTTAAAATCTGTTACTGACTTTGGGCCTTTTCTATTCAGTGCCTGAGGTCTTGTTTCCAGTTTTTTCCTTGACGTTGTTTACATTGGCAACGTCCTTAAAATATATGTAGTATCTACTTATTATTACTGTAGGATTGTTGTAAGGTACATGTTTTAATATTCCAGTAGCGTAGCAATAATTTTTAGATTTTTGTACCTAGACTCTATCGGGATATCCTTGGGCTCTTCATGTTCTCTTTGGGAACTTGGGCTTTTGTCAAAAACATTTTCGAAAGGTTTTTTGAAATTAATTTTTCGATTTGTATTTTGATTGTTGATAAATTATGTATCTTTATCATATATTTATTGTGGAGTTGGTGGGAATTCAATCAACTTTGTTAGATTAATTATGAAAGCTTATTGCTCAAAATGCAAGGCGAGGAAGTCTTCCTCAGATTTACATGCTTGTTGCCTTGCTTGTAGTCGATGTACTCCCACAAATTCTTGTCCTACATGTGTTGATTGGGATGACAAACATTGGACGATATGTTGTTAGCGGTGAGAGGCCAATGCCAGTTCTCTCGCCGCAGAGTCATTCAAGTTTCTCAGTTTCTTTTTCAGAGGACCAAGAACATGGTGATGGTTATGTGACACCTACCAAAAGTGTGCTACCGTCGTCGTGCTCTGATGAGCAAACAGAGCTAGCTGCTAAGGTGCTCCTGAATATTTGGCAAGGGATAAAGCTACTGGTCGGTGGTTTTAATCCTTTGCCAGCAGCTAGCTCGACCGATGAAGCAGTTACTCCGTCCGTGGGAGCCGTGACGCCAGGTATGTCCGTTGCGGTTGAAGGAAGTGTAGTGGGTAGAGCGAGCACCTTAAAATCTACACATGCTCACCCAGCGACAATCTGGGGTCAGAAGTTGTGGTGAAGAACTTGTGCGGGCCGGAGCATACGTCCACACCTGCCGTTCAGGACGCTCCGTCTAGATTGCAGCCGGCCTTGGCTACAGTCACAGCTTCTTCCGCTTTGAATATAAAGCACACACGACCGCATCCTAGCTACCCAACTTTGGATATCCAGTCTGCTGCGCGAAGAAGGGACCACTCTTCGCCCGTGAAGTCGGAGCATCTGGTAGCTAGGAGATGAGGCCTCGATCATCAGGACATTCGGAGAAGAGATCCATCTCCGACATGTCGTCCCAGGATCAGCAAGCGGCTAAGAAACAGAAGACCACTGCTCCTCAGGCCTCGATGACGGACAGATTGCACAGCTGATCGCAGCATCCCAGCAAGTGCAGGAGCAGCCTCCCTCAGACTCAGAACCTGAGCTGTTGGACGGTGCTGGGTCGGTCCAGTCTTCTGTTCACGCAGATGCAATGGACCAAGATTCGCAACTGATTCTCTCGGATAGTGAAAGGGATAAGGAAGAGGATTACCCTTCCCTTTTGGAACAGCACATGGTTGCGATGGATTTCATTCATCAGTACTACCCTGAATTTGTTCCGCCGAATCATGATGCTGCAACAACAAGAGAGAAACCGCTGTCGTCGGTGGATGCAGACTTTATACAGAGAAAGGAAGAAGTTCTTTCTTTTCCGGTTCAGTCTAGGCAAGTGTCGCAGGCCTTCGGCCATGTAGACGATGCTGTATTCAACTTCTCGAGTGCAAGGAAAAAAGGCGGTTTCTTATCTTCATCTTCCATAAACATACCGTTTCTTGGACCACGTTCATTTAAAATGGTTGAAGAAGATGTTCAGAGAGCTCCTCTGCATTTGGATGAGCAGGCCGGGGATCTAGATGCATCCTTACCTGCATCATTCACTGTTCGCTCAGACATAACAGAAACGGCAATTTCATCAAATAGAGCGAAGGAATCTGAGGACGTTCGTACCTCTCTTAGAGTTCTTTCCAGGGCAATTATGTATACCACGTATAACTCCACCCTAACAGAGGCTAAGCTGGAGTTAATCAGACATGATGCTGCCCTTGCGTCGTCATCACTTATTGATGACAAGGTGAAAAGCTCTCTCCGGGTCGCTCCGGTCTCCGGACATACTATTTTTGACGACAAGCTTTCGTTAGTCTGTGAACAGGCTAAGAAAGCATCAAGTGCTCTGCTATTGAAGTCGGCATCTCAGCAACCGGCTTCAGCAGATAAGAGTAAAGGAGGACGTTCCAAGTCTAAAACATCAAAAGAGAACTCCTCACGAGGGTACAAGAAACCGTCTTATAATTACTCTGGAGGTCGTCAATATAGCGACTCAGGAAAGGGGCGTAGGTCTGATTGGGACTATCGGTCAGATGCCCCTAGGCCGACGGGATGAGGTTCTTCGTGGGGAGGACATAGTTTCTCCTCCCGTAAGCTTTGCAGGTCATACAGGTGATGTTCAAGACCTCTATTGCTGGCCAGCTGGCGGAAGGTTATCAAACTTCGCGAGAAACTGTATAGCAATCCCGGAAGATCAGTGGGTGCGAAGTGTAGTCTTGGACGGCCTACAGCTATCATTCCGAGTGAAACCCCCACTAATAAGATGTCCGCGTTGGATAAATCTTCCATCGGATCCTTTCAAAAGAGAGTCTCTCCTAGTGGAGGTACAGGCTCTCTTATTAAAGGAAGCAATAGAGGTCGTCGAGAATCAAGATTCTCAGGGTTTTTACAGTCACCTGTTCCTCATACCGAAGCCAGATGGCTCGTTTTGACTGGTAATAGACTTGAGCTGGATGAACAAGCTTATCGTGGCTCCAAAATTCTATATGGAGACCATTCGGTCGGTAAGAGTGAGCATTTGAGTGAACGACTATGCGGCAATCATAGATCTAAATGATGCATACTTTCATGTCCTGGTACCTCCGGCATTCAGAAAGTACCTGCGGTTCGACGTACAAGGGAAGGTTTATCAGTTCAGAGCAATGTGCTTTGATCTGAACCTGGCTCTCTGGGCATTCACTTGAATAATGAACTCGGTAATGTCACACTTCCGAGCTCATTTGTCTGTGGTAACGTCGGCTTACTTGGACGACATTCTGCAGAGATATGGCAACAGAATTATTCTTCAGAACGATGTTCAGAGTCTGCTTCTATTACTCCAATGTCTCGGTTTCATCGTAAATGAGAAAAAGTCAGATTTAGCTCTGTCCAAGTCGTTCACTCACTTGTGGATGAGCTTCTAGACTCACAACGATCTGGTTTGTCTGCTGTTCCCCAGAGTGAAATTAGTCATTTGTTATGCACGCTTTTGTCTACACTCAGACGCATTAACAGTGAGGGAATTAATGCAACTGATGGGACAGTGCGGAGTGGCTGCAGATCTTATTCCAATGGGCCGCCTGCACACGCATCCCATCCAGATATTCTTTACTCAGAACTGGAGTGTGAAGATGCATTCGCTCGAAACCAGTATTGTTGTAATGGACCTAGTAAAACAAAAGGTTCAGATTTGGGCAGATCTTCAGTGGTTAACTCAGGGAGTTCCACTGCAACTGCTGGATTCAGCTTTCACTTTCACGATTATGACGGATGTGAGTTAGGCGGGTTGGGGCACGACCCAGAGTCCCGCAGACTTGAAGTGTCAGGGTCTTTGGGATCCTTGGTTCCTGCAGAAGCACATACATGTGAAAGAGATGATGTCAATATGGCTAGCTCTTCAACATTGAATTCACATAATAGCAAACGTCCATGTTCAAATTTTGTCGGACAATTCGACAGTAGTAGCGTACATCAGGAACTAAGGCGGCACTCATTCAATTCCATTATACGAATTAACGGAGAGGATTCTCCTATACGTCATAAATCATCATGTTCATCTTTCTGTCCGTCATATACCGGGTCATCTGAATGTACTAGCAGACTCGCTCTCTCGGAAAGGTCACCTGTCATCGGAGTGGACTCTCAACAAGCGAATATTCAGGCAGATTTGCTACCATTGGGATCGTCCCATGATAGATCTGTTTGCGACACACGTGAACAATCAGTTACCGACGTTCATGTTGCCATGCCCAGATCATCGAGCTCTGTCGATCTCATGGGATGGAATGATAGGATAAGCGTATCCTTCAACTCCGTTGATTCAGCAGATTCTGTTAAAGATCAAAGTGTCTCGTTGCAAAATTCTGCTAGGTGTCTGTTATGGGACATTCCCCAGAAGCTTCCTCCATGAGAGGACCTTCTTTATCAGGGGAAGTCATGTGCACTGCATCACAACCCGGAAGGTCTAAACCTTCACATATTTCCATTGTGCAGTCCTTCTTGCACGGAAAACAGTTTACAGGACGTGCAGTGGACGCAATTTCTAACTGCAGGAGGTCCTCCTCTTCTTTGAACTATGCAGCGAAGTGGAGGGTTTTCTTCCGTTGGTGTCAGGATCAGTCAATAGACGTTTTTGATTCATCCATACCAAATATTGCCAAATTCTTGGTCTACTTGCTTGATGTTCTCAAACTGCAGCCCATCACTATTAAGGGATATAAGTCTATGTTATCAGACACTTACACTCATCATGATAACTTGGCTATTGGATCAAATACTTCATTGTCCAAGCTGGTTAGAAAATTCTCTATTAATAGACCTAGAACCCTCAGATTAATTCCTAAGTGGAATTTGGCTTGGGTTCTGTTGAAGCTCGAAGAAGCTCCGTTTGAGCCGTTGGACGTTGTAGAGTTCAAATTCTTGACCTATAAAATGGCATTTCTCTTAGCCTTTGAATCTGCTAGAAGAGTCAGTGAACTTCATGCTTTATCTGTTGATGAATCTCACTACTGTAGTGTGGATAATACCATTACCCTCACTACGGAAGTGGGGTTTCTGGCTAAGAATCAGATTCCAGACAAGCGGCCTGAGCCTATTATCATTAAGGCTCTGCAGTCCTTGGATAACCATAGACCTTTGCTGTGTCCAGTCAGGGCTATGCGCATTAAGCGTCGATCAGATTTTATTAGAAAAGAAAGAAAGCGCTTCTTTCTTTCATTGATTCCTGACAGAAAGGATATTTCTGTTCATTCAGTCGCTAGATGGATTCAGTTGGAAATACGCATTGCCTATGAAAATCTATCTTCGAATCTACATTCGGTTAATAAGATATCAGTGCACGAGGTTAGAGCACTGTCCACTTCTTTGGCTCATTCTAACAGTATAGCCATTACTGATCTCATGAAGGCTGCATACTGGACACAGCCCTCTTCATTTACCAAGTTTTACCTGAGAAATTTAAGAGTCCATCTCCGTTGACCTTAGATCTTTAGGTCCTCTTTCTGTTGCTCAGAATGTCATCCATTAATGGTTACATCTATAGTTATTTAGGCAGTCCGTTCCAGCATTCACGCTGTTCTGCTGCCCTCTTCGTTCTGAGGACATGTACCTATGTCTCATTTATGTACTGTTTTTAAAGTGCAGCTCACTGTGAAGCATTTGTATATGTTGTTTGTCAAACGGACGTTAATATACAATCCTCAGACACTTTTAAATGAGTATAAACAGTCTCATTCTCTGGACTATCTTTATATATTGGTTTTCCTTCACCGAATTAGCATAACGGGTTATGCTGGCATTAAATGGAGAATTATATATTATGTAATACTCAATTACATTGTTGGTGTTATGCCTTTCTCTTTTTTCGTAAAAGAGAAAGACATATATAATTCCTATCTTCTCCTATTCTCCTGTAGGAGATATCCTTTACTGAAGTAATTGAGAGATTGGATTTTCCTTTATGTCCTAGGCCATCCAGCCTTTTTACGATTCAGCTAGTCTGGGCCTTTGGTTGTTGTATAAAAATATTATAAATTTTACGTAATTTGTATATTTTTTATACTTACCAATGGCCCAGATGGGTGTGGCCCTCACATGAGTGGGCACTCATACCTCCCTGCTGTTTATAACATTTAACAGGCAATCTGTAGAAAGAATGATGGTTGGTGCCAATTTCGGTGTCTTTCTGGATACTGCGCACACACAGATCCGAAAAATATGGAGGACCAGATAGGGCATCAATTTTTCGGCTTCGCATGCAAATTTGGGGGATTGGGGAGCAAAGTTTGTGTTTGGCCCTGGATTAATTTTTGAGTTAGCACCGGCTAGTCTGGGCCATTGGTAAGTATAAAAAATAACCAAATTAATTAAAATTTATAATATTCAACCTCTCTAGTGCTAAGAGGAAGGCGGTTTCTTATCAACATCTTCAATAAATATACCGTTCCTTGGACCACGTTCATTTAAAATGGTTGGAGAAGATATCCAGAGAGCTCCTCTGCATTTAGATGAGCAGGCCGGGGATGAAAATATGTCCCTACCTGCATCATTAAATATACGCTCGGAAGTGATGGAATGTGCTATTTCATCCAATAGAGTGAATCTGGATGCGATATCCTATGCAGATCACTTCACCAGAGCTATGGCGCAATGTCTTAATGGGAAGGAATTTGAGGACGTTGTTCCTCGCTTAGAGTTCTTTCCAGGGCAGTCATGTATGCCACATACAACTCCACCCTGACAGTGGCAAATTGTGAGTTGATCAGATGTGATGCTGGTCTTGCGTCGTCATCACTTATAGATGACAAGGTGAAAAGCTCACTCCGAGTCGCTCCGGTCTCCAGATATACTCTATTGATGACGAGCTTTCATTAGTCTATGAACAGGCTACAAGAAAGCTTCCAGTGCACTTCTGCTGAAGTTTGCACCTCAACAACACGCTTCAGCAGACTGGGCTAAGTGAGGCCGTTCCACTTAAATCAACTTAGGAAACTCCTCGCGAGGGTACAATAAACCCTCTTATACTTACTCCGGAGGTTGTCAGTATAGCGACCTGGGAAAGGGGCGCAGGTCTGATCCAGACTATAGGTCAGACTCCCCTAAGCGGACAGGACGAGGTTCTTCATGGGGAGAATGTAGTTTCTCCTTCTGTAAGCCTCGTTAGTCATACAGGTGATGAATAAGACCTCTATTGCTTACCAGTTGACAGAAGGTTATCATCTTCGCGAGAAACTGAATTTATGTCACGGAAGATCAGTGGGTAAAAGTGTTGTCTCGGAAGGCCTACAGCTATGATTCCGAACAAAACCCCCACTTACAGGATGTCTGCATTGGACAAATCTTCCGGCAGATCCTTTCAAAAGGGAGTCGCTCCTAGTGGAGGTACAGGCTCTCTTATGGAAGGAAGCAATAGAGGTCATCGAGAATAGACTTCTGTTGCTTTCCACTTAGTGGAAGGTTATCAACCTCGCAAAAGTGGATGAAATTGTGGAAGATCAGTGGATGAGAATGTAGTCTTGGCAGGCCTGCGGCTATCAGTCCGAGCAAAGCTCCACTTACAAAAGTTTGTGTTGGACATATCTTCCAGCGAATTCTTCCAAGAGAGTCTCTCCTTGCGGAGGTATAGGCTCTCCTATTGAAGAATAGCAATAGAGGTCGTCGAAATATCTCCAAGTTTTTTCAAATCACCTGCTTTTCGTCCTGAAGTCGGACGAATAGTGCATAGATAAGCTGAGACAGCTTATCTCGGTGTTGTATTCCTTAGTGTCAAGACATTTAATGTCATTGTGGATGCCATAATAGCCTTGTGTACTGTTTGCAGTGGTTTTTTCTTGTGGCTAGTGTTGTAAGTCTCCATTTAGTAAGCTTTCAAGGCCGCAAGTGACACAGATATGTCTTCAAATAGACGAAGACTCGTAACTGCGTAGCTACCTTGAGATTACTGTCTCTTTGGGAATTACAGCTGTTAGAATAGTGGCTCGTCATTCCCTACCTTGCGTGACGATAGTTGTAAGTCTCCATTTAGTGAGCTTTCAAGTCGCTAGTTACACCGAGATATTTGTCTTCACGGAGAGGAAGACTTCTAGCTATGTTAGCTAGGCTCTGACTGCTGTCTTTTGGGAATTAAACTGATAAAGGTACACTGCTTTCCGGTTTGTTTTCCTAGGTGTCATAGACTTCAGTCATATTGTTTACACCATAGTAGTCTATCTAGAATCATGAGCGAGATTGTTTCAGTATTTATGCAGTGACATAAATGAATTTATTATCTCTTGGGACTGCTGTCTCTTTGGGAATTTAGGGCTGTTGAATAGCAGCTCTTCATTCCCTACCTTGCACGATGATAGTTGTAAGTCTCCGTTCAGTGAGCCTTCAAGGTTGCAACTTATACCGATATATCTGTCTTCACAGAAATGAAGACTTATAAGCTACGGCTAGAGTTGTAAGTCTCCTTAGTGGGCTTCTAAGGCCACAGTTATCAGCCTTTTATTGTCTTCACGTATAGGAAGACCTTTAGATGCTTCAGCTAGCTAGGCTGAGTTTGTTGTCCTATCGGGCATGATACCGTATGTTAGAGGAGGTTATTCTCTTCCTACCGTTATGGTTTGGTGTTAGTTATATGAGGCGATAAGCTCTATTAATGACGCCATATTTACCTAGTGGTGTGATTATGTCAATACGGTGTATTTGTTCATCACGTCCCTCTCTGTGGCATTATGGAGTTGGTCAGACGTGAGGGAGACCTGCGGTTCCTATTCTATTTGATGACTAGCACAAGAGCGATTCAAGTAATTGGGGTGGGGGGGGGGGGGGGGGGGGTTCGATATGAATTTTTCATAGACAACCCCCCCCCCCCCCCTCCCCCCCCCCCCCCCCCCCCCCACTCCCCTATCAGTGTGTTAAGAGGTGATTACAGGGCAGGACGTAGTTTTCTTCCTGTAAGTCTTGAATGCATTTAGTATATTCATGCCTTTCATGGCTTCTCGATTGACGGCTGGGTCATGTTCTAACGACGACCTCATGAGCACATCCACTTTTTAGTTGGTTTGTTTTCTGTGGTTGTTCGTTTTTAAGTCATATACGAGCATATGATTCTTTATCAATAAAATTGCTAGCCTTTGTGTACCTGTATGGTTGACATGTCGGTTATCTGGGCGATATTTTCTCCAATTTGGCAATTAGTCCACTCTGAAAAGTTTGTGGCCTTTCTTATGACGTATGAATTTATTACTCAGTTAACTGCATATTAACATTGTATTATTCATTCAGTTTCCTGGTTACCCTTTTATCACTCAGTCATACCATGGTTACAGGCTGTATTCAGATGAGTACATGCGGGATTTCATTGCTCGCATGCATAATATGTGTATTATTAGGCAGACCAGACGCATTATTGACAGATTATATAAATTCTTGCTCTGCTTATAGAGCTCATGAGAATTTTGGGGCTATTTGGATCAGTTATGGAACTGCCAATAGGCTGTCTATGCATATGTTCTCATTTTTTGTCATCATTATTCGGAGTAATATTTTCTTCGAACAGTCATTGGTTGTTACGGACCTAGGAAACAATGAATTATTTCGAGGACGGTCCATGCCCTGTCTGTTAATCCTAGCTCGTTCCATGTTCTAATCCAGGTTTCTATGAGATACAGTGCACATTCTCGTATATTCACATGTGTCAGTAGGAGTGTTATTATTGGAATTAATTGTACATCTGAACGGGGTCGCCTGTTGGTTGCCTTAGAAGCGTGTTTTCTCTTCAGATACTTTCCATAGGAATTCTATTGGACAGATGTATGGTTGTTCTCATTATTCACCAGTTTTCGACCTATCTACGTATTCCGTCTCTGGTATACGTTAGAAGCATGCGCTTTCAATTACCGGGATCACCACGATAGCCTTGGCTTCTAAAGTGGCATTAAGCACCAATAATTAATATTTGGGTGCCTATTGGATGAATATATTTTGTTTAATTGGTACCACTTTTCACTGATTCCAGAGCGCTCCCCTTTTTGTTTTGAAGAATGTTCCTTCAAAAAAAGGGGGGGGGGGGAATTTTTTTAAATTTCCTCCGGCTTGATAAGTGTGTAACTATGAGTGAAGCTGTTTTGTCTGTAGATTATATCTGATCCTTGATACAGCTTGTTTTTTATTTATATATGGCGTATGTTTGTGGGGGTTAGTTTCTCACTCTCAAATACACCATCCTAATTTATGGGGCTTAATCTGGACTAGCCTTAAAATTTGTGGCTCATTACACCCAATTAGCATAATCTTTCATGCTAAAAATATGGAATTACTTTGATATGGCTCCTTATTATGATATGTCTTCTCTATTATTGTATAGAGAGACATACATGTAATTCCTTTTAAATTTAATTTCCTTTCACCTTGGATTGCAGGCTTAGAAGCTATATTTGGTCTGCTAATTCTTAAGTCCAAGGCCCTCCACCTTTTTACGATTCAGCTAGTCTGGGCCATTGGCTGTCGTATAAAAATATGATAAATTTAAAGTAATTTGTATATTTTTTATACTTACCAACGGCCTAGACAGGTATGGCCCTCCCATGAGTGGGCACTCATACCTCTCCGCTGAGTTTTTATTAGTATGCTCATCTACAAAGAATGATGTTGGCACCAAATCCGGTCTCTTCCTGACCACTGCGCATGCGCAGAGAGTAAAAGTATGGAGGGCCAGATAGGACTTTTAATTTTCGGTTTTGTATGCATGCAAATTTTGGGGATTGGGGGGGTTCAAAATTTGTGTTTCAGCCTAGATAATATTGAGTTTGCACCAGCTGGCTAGTCTTGGCCATTGGTAAGTATAAAAAATATACAAATTACTTAAAATTTATCATTTTCATGACCGTGCTTCAGTATTCTACAAAGTGCCGTGGGGCCTTGAAAGTCCTCGAATGACCTTTTTTCAAGGCCTTAAAAGTACTTGAAAATGGGCACTAAACCCAAAAGGTCCCTGAAATTACTTCAAAACATTTGCAGTTATCCAGTATTCTAAGGACCTTCTAGGAATAACTTTAGTAGCACCAACAAAAAACAAAGCTGAGAGAAATATTTTAGTGGCTTGTCCTGCAATGTATTTTAGTACCTGTATCCTAATGTTGCAATACATATATAAAAAATCCCTGAACCTGGTGCAATGTGGACCTTGAAAATCCTTGAATTGAACCCCCTTGAATTGAAAGTTCTTGAGTTTGGTTCCTAAAGTTTTGGGGGTACATGTACCCTGTAATCTATATGTAACTCCTCTTATCCCAGCATTTGTACCAATACTAACATATAACTATTACTTTACTTTTCACTTTCTTGAAAATAAAGAACGCTTGACCTGTAAAGAATTAGGGTAATCCATTTTCAGGTTGCCTTAACCCCTTACCTAATGAATTGACCACATCAGCCCACGTAAATTACCAAGTGAGCATTTGAAAAAACAATATTTTTCAAAAAATTTCAACAAAACCATATCATGTGACTTCTCATTGGAATGAGCTTGTCAAGCTCATTCCAATGAGAAGTCACATGATATGGTTTTCTCGAAATTTGTGGAAAAATTAAAAAAAACAATAATGAAAATAATAAATTCTCATAACCTGTGTGTTGGGTAAAGAGTTACTTTCTAATTTGTAGATGACCATAGGAAAAAGGGTGCTGTGATGCTTCTCCACCTTCTCAGTTTTGACTATACCAGTCATGCTTTTTTATGTCTCAATGGAATTTCCGCCTATATAAATATCAACAATTAATTCGTAATCTCGCTGAAGCGAGATCGCATATAAGTTGTTGCTATTTATGTTGGCAGAAATTCCTTCAAGATGGCAACAGCATGCCATTCTATTCATGTATGGAATGGATACAGTAATCAATCTTTGAGTGAAGATAGTACCGAAAAATTGTCTAGTCTTTGTGGTAAACATGCACGATAAGTAATTTAATCAAGTTTTGTGGCATTACTTTGTCATTACCTGTAGTTCGTTCACGTATTTAACAATTGATGTAACCCACTTGTAACCTAAATGGTTCACAGGTTATTTCCTGGCCTGTTATTAATGTGTCGTACCTAATGCTTACTTGGGTTTATGAAGTAACAAATTTGTGATCTTCACAACTGCAAACACTTGATTTTCTTGTTTCTTATACATGTATGTAATCAGTATTATTTCTGATAGAAATCCTTTGTCAATTGTGCTTGCTAGAGTAAAACACAAACCACATTCTCAAACGGCACAGAATCATACTGGCCATTGTGTAACAGAGACACTGAGATGCTGGATCAATTAAGGATTGACATATTCACAGACAACACAGTTCAGTTTGATTTGAGATGAAAACCAGGATTACATATATTGTTCCCTTGTGTTTGTTGCCATTCTAGAGCCAATTTTCTCCCACCCCCTACATTTTGTACACACAGCCTATAAAATAAAGTTATTTAACCCTTTACCCAACAAATCGCCCGCATCCGCCCGTGTAATATGCAAATTCAGCAGTTGAAAAAAGATTATTTTTCAGAACATTTCAACAAAACCATATCATATGACCCCTCATTGGAACGAGCTCGTCGAGCTCATTCCAACGGGGGGTCACATGATATGGTTTTGTTGAAATTTTTTGAAAAATTTAAAACAATGATATTAAAAATAATAAATTTTGATATCGTCTGCGTTGGGTAAAGGGTTAAGATTTCCCCATCTCATATAGCCCACATGACTATTATCTCATATACCACACATGACAAATTTGCATACTTGATTACAGAAAGTAAAATCGTCTGCAAATGTAAACAAAAATAATGGCTACCACTTCTTGTTTTGTGTCTATAGATACAGCCAAATTCATCGAAGCAAATAAAAATGAAACACTCCAAGGAAAACAACAGGACATCTAAAAAAAAAGAATTGAACCAATAACTGTACATGTGTTAAGTAGCCATGATCACTCCATACATCCCAGGGCACATACACTCTTGATGAAAGATGTCAACTTTTTCGACAGTGATAAACCCATGAACCCTATCAATACAGGCCATGGTTTTGGTTTTTGTGGTACTGTATATACTTACAGTATATACTGAAACATCCCTCCCTCAAAAAAAACAGATTAGCACATTATATTTTTATACTAAAACCAATGGCCCAGACTTAGCTGGTTCAACCTCAATATTATAAAGGACCAAACACAAATTTTGAACCCCCCCCCATCCCCAAAATTTGCATACAATACCGAAAATTGAAAGTCATTCTTCTGTGTGGCCCAAAGTCAGTAACAACTGAACTGACATCTGTGCTTTAAATTCTCATTTTTGAAGATGCCAGACACAAATCATTGATGGTTTTCATGGAATCAACAGTGTAACAGGATGCTGGAAGTGAATAACGGTGGTTTCGGATGTTCAGGGCTGTAACTTTATAAATTTTTATACTGTACCAATGACCCAGATTTAGCTGGTGCTAACTCTAAAATATTTAGGGCCAAATGCAAAATTTGCATCTAAAACCGAAAATTACATGTCCTATATGGTCCTCCATACTTTTACTCCACTGCGCATGCACAGTGTCAAGCAGGTCTCGAAATTGGCGCCAAATGTCATTCTTTGTTTGGCCCTCAATTCAGTTACATCTGACTGATATTTGTGCTTGTAAATCTCAGTTTAAATGATGCTAGACACATAATTATGAGAGAAATGGTGGATATAAGGAGGAAATAGAAGGAGGAGAGGAAGAAACAGTGGAAGGAAATCTTCAGGGCTGTAAATTATAATTTTTTTACGAAATTATTTCATGTTACCTATTTTCGAGGCATGACCCTGTTGTGGTCATTCTTGCTATGAATGTTCCATTGTTTGATCAGTGTTTCCTCTTTCCCTTTCCTTTATTCCCCCCTAGCTATTCTCCCATGCTTTTGGCTTTTTTTTTTGGTAATGTTCATTACTAAAATTTCTTGGGAGTTTTGGCTTGGAAACAGAATTATTTTCTGTTTTTTCCCCATGTTTACGTCCTCACCCTTGGGTGTTTAGTCATTTTGGTCTGTATCTACCATCTGATGTTCTGCAGTTTCTTCTCTGGAAGTCTCTTTTTTGCATCAGATAGTGTTTAAATTGGTAACTGATTTCGGGCCATGTTTACCAGTGCCTGGAGTCATGTTTCCAGTTTTTGTACACTTTTTGTTTACGTTGACAACGGTTACTTCTGATAGTGATTACTTTCTTCTGCTTAGTTCAGTTCATAGCAAGATACATTAATATTGTCCATAAGTGTTACATTAATTTTTTAAAATGATTTTAAAATTTTTGTCCACAATTAAGCTTTTTTGGAGATCCATTTGGGCTCATTGTTCCCATTGGGAACTTGGGCTCTTCTGAAAATTTTTTCCAGAAATTTTTTTTTTGGAAGTTATTTTCTTTTGAAATGTTATAATGGATTATATTTTATTATGTATATTTGTTTCAAGGGTTAGTGTGAGTAATATGACTGTGTATATTTTTTCTTGTTGAAAAAATATTGTTCAAATTGTAATGCGAGGATATATTCCACTAATTCTCAGGTTCATTGTGTTTCTTATAGCCAATGTATTCGCACTAATTCTTGCTCTGTGTGTGTTGATTGGTATGACAACATTGGAGACATGTGTCACGGTATTTTGTAAACGGTAAGGGGTCCATTATGGTCCTCTCTCCGCAGGGTCACTCTATATTATCAGTTTCTTTTTCAGAATTCAGAGTGATGTTTCCGTGATGTCTTTAACAAGTGTGTCTCCATCGTTGCAATATTAGGGCTAGCGGGAAGTGCTCAAGGTATTACGACAATTGCCGGGAGTTCCCTAGTAGGATCGAAGGCATTGATCACCTGGTGTCGCGACCATTCACCGAATGGCTCTGCACCCGGGTTCGTCCGTCGCGGTCCAGGGAAGCAGATTGGGCGATGCGAGCACTATAAAACATCGAATGTGCACACCCAGCAATGACGGATCCGAGGATAGTACGGAGGAAGCCTGTCAGTCTGGTAGCTAGCTCATCCTGGTCCACCCGGACCCCGAGCGAGAGAGACCCTCTCTCTCTTGCATCAACATCTGCACCGCGATGTTGTTGTATGTTTGTTCGCTTAGTCGGAGCTTACATCCACTCCTCCTACTCGGGACGCTCCGTCGCATGACAGTCTGACGTGGCTGTTATATTGGCTTCCTCATCCTCGTCAACACACACGACCACACCTTGGCTATGTGACCACAGATTTCCAGGGGACGTTTGCATATTATATAAATGCAGGATTGAATGTCCCTGGTGCTCCTGCTTCGCCGACCAAGGAATACACGTCGACCAGGTCACTCCATCTGCTAGCCAAGGATACGAGGCCTTTCCAGTTGGGACATTCGCATATTATATAAATGCAGGAATGAACATCCCTGGAGCTTCCAGCGGATAATTACGTAGGACCGTGGCTCCACAGGTCTCATAGAGTAACATGAACAAGGTGTTATTACCGTGATGTCTTCGTAAAGTGTGCTTCCATCGTCACAGTCAAATGAAGAGTTAGCGGCAAAAGTGCGCATGTAGATACGTCAGTTGCCTGGAGTTCCCTAGTAGGATCAATGGCTTTGGCGTCCGCTAGCTTGCCCAGTGTCGCGACCATTCACCGAATGGCTCAGCACCCGGGTCGTCCGTTGCGGTCCAGGAAGGAGATTTGGGTGATGCCAGCACTATAAAATACAGTGTGCACACCCAGTGACGACGGATACGAGGATGGTACGGAGGAAGCCTATTAGTCCGGTTCCTAGCTCGTCCAGGTTCATCCGGGCTGCGAGCGAGAGAGGTCCCTCTCTCGTACTACAACATCTGTGCCCAGATGTTGTGGTACAAAACGTTCCGCAGTCGGAGCATACGTCCACCGCTCGGGACGCTCCATTATATAGACAGTCCGGAGAGATTGCTCCTTCGGCTTCCGCATCCTCATGGCAGCACACACGACCGCACCTTGGCTACGTGACCAGTCATATTCAACCAACATCGCCGACCAGGGATTCTACGGCGACCAGGTCACGCCATCCGGTAGCCAAGGATACGAGGCCTTCATACTCCGGACGTTCGCATATAAGAAATACTCAGGAGTCAACGTCCAAGGAGCTTCCAGCGGCTAAATCCTGTAAGACCGCAGCTCCACAGGCCTCCGTTACGGACATGCTATCGCAGATAGCCCAAATTATCGCAGCATCCCAGCATCCGACAGTAACTCTGTCGGATCAAGAATTATCCAAGGAAGTTGGGTTGGTACGTTCCGCTGCAGGTTCAGGCACGGACAACCAAGAATTACAAGTGGTCCAACAGGATGGCGAAAGGGATATGGAGGAGTTGTATTTTTCCCTTTCGGAACAACATAATTGCCATAGAGTGCATCTGGCATTATCTTATGACGTTGTTCCTCCGGACCAAATTGATGCGTTGCCGGATAAGAGACTGATAGTGCCAATGGACTCAGAATTCTTATCAGTTTAGGGACATCGTCCCTCAGTTTCCGACATAGTCCAAAAATGTCTCACGGACATTTGAACTATTGAATGACGCTATATATAACTTGCTACCTAAATGGGCAGGTCAGGTTTCTTATCGGCAAATGCTCTACATGTGCCTTTCATCAATTCAAGGAATAATTTTGAAACGGCAGGACAGAGCATTCTGAGAGTTTCTCTGCGTCTAGACGACCAGGCCAAAGGCCTAGTATTGTCTATACCGTCGTCAATGTCAATTCCAACCACGATGTTGGAAACGACAATATCGTCTAGCAGGGTTAGCTTAGACATATCATCGTACGCAGATCACCTTACCAGAGCGTTATCATTACGTCTCAAAGGAAAAAGAATTCCAGGATGTACAACCTCCTCAAGAGTTCTTTCAAGGGCCTCACGTATAACTCCGCCCTTTTAGTGGTGATATGGAGCTGGTTAGACGTGACGCGTCCCTAGCTACATCCACGCATGCGGATAGTAAGGTGAAAAACTCTGTCAGAGTCGCTCCGGTCTCTGGAGAGTTTCTCTTCGACGGCAAGCTTTCCGCAATCTATGATCAGATAACTAAGAAAGCTTCAGACTCTCTGCTATTGAAATCCGCTTCCATATAGTCGGATTCAGCGGAGAAAAGTAGGACAGGCACTTCTGGGGCATATACGTCCAAGCGAAGTTCCTATAGAGGTTCCTATGCGTCCTCTACGTCTTACTCTAGAGACCGTCAGGGTAGCGACTCAGGTAGGGGCCGTAATACTGGCCAAGACATCCGGTCAGATGCCCCTAGGTTGACGGGGTGAGGTGCGGGTCGTGGAGGACATGGTTTCTCCTTCCGCAAGCCTCGCAGGACCAGGAGGTAATGGTATTAACCTCTATCGTGTACCAATGAGTAGAAGACTGTCAAGTTTCTCAATCAATTAGGAGTAGATTACAGACGTCCCTTGGATTCAAGGGCTGATTTCGGAAGGACTAAATTGTCCTTCAAACGAAAACCTCCGTTAACTCAGAGTCCAAGATGGACTCAGCTTCCGTCAAGTCCGCAGGAAAGAGGCTCGCTTCCATCAGAAGTCCAGTCTCTTCTGGAATGATCGCGATAGAGATCGTAGAAATCCAGGAATTTCCAGGTTTCTACAACCATCCTTTTCTGGTTCCAAAACCAGACGGCTCGTTCCGTCCACTCATAAATCTGAGCTGGATAAACAAGCTGATTGTGGCTCCAAGTTTCTATATGGAGACCATCCGATCGGTCAGAGCGAGTATTCGGGTGTACGACTATGCTACATGCATAGATCTCAAGTTGCGTACTTTCACGTCATGGTACATCAGGTGTTCAGAAAGTATCTTCACTTCCTCATCATCGGAGTCATGTATCAGCTCCGAGCAATGTGCTTCGGTCTGAATCTAACCCCCTGGGCTTTCACTCGAATAATGAACTCGGTAATGACTCATTTCCGAGCTCATTCGTCTGCGATAACGTTGGCCTACCTGGACGACATTCTTCAGAGGTACGGCAATGAGTTAACGCTTCAGAACGATGTGCAGAATCTGCTTCTATTGCTCCGACGTCTCGGTTTCATTAGTAAACGAGGAGAAGTCGGATCTGGTATTGTCCAAGTCATTCACCCACCGGGGGATGAGCTTCGAGATGCACAACATTCTCGTTCGTCTGCCGTTAACCAGAGCGAAATTAATCAGTTGTTATGCTCACTATTGTCTTCACTCAGACAAGGTTTCAGTGAGAGATCTCAGGAGACTGATAGGTTTGTGTGGAGCTGCCGCGATTTTATTCCAATGGGGGTGGCTATGCACTTGTCCTCTCCAATTTCTTCTAACCCAGAATTGGAGGGTGAAGTTTCTTTCGCTCGATACGGACATCCTCTTGTCAAATTAAGTGTATAAGAGATTCAGACGTGGGCAGATATGGTTAACTCAGGGAGTTCCACTGCAATTGCCGGATCCGAGTTTTACAGTTTTGATGGATGCCAGTCAAACAGGTTGAGATGCAACATTGAGCCCAACGGATTTGAAGTTCCAGGGTCTTTGGGATCCATAGTTCCTAATCAAGCACATAAACATCAAGAATGATGTCATTTTGATTTGTGCTACGTTATTGGATGAACGTTATTCTGAATGCTCACGTGCAAATTCTGTCCGATAATTCGACTCATTCCGTTCTGTTATTAAAGTTAACAGAATGAATCCTTCTGTTTGTACTAGAACATCAAGTTCTCCTATCGGTCCGTCATATTCCGGGTCGTCTGAACATATTAGCGGACTCTCTTTCATGGAGGGAACACTTGTTGCTGTCAGAATGGACTTTCAACAAACGAGTATTCAATCAGATTTGCTACCAATGAGAGCGGTCAATGATGGTCTTATTTGTGACGCATCTCAACAATCAGTTGCAGACGTATATGTGTCACCATGTTCGGATCCTCGAGCATTTGCAGTAGACGCTCTATCGATCTTGTGAAACGGAATAATAGGATATGCGCATCCTCCAGCGCCGTTGATTCAGCAGATATTGCTCAAGTTAAATAATCTCAATGCAAAATTCTGTTGGTAGCATCTCTATCTCCACAAAGACCGTGGATTAATCTACTCAGGCATCTGTTGTGGGACATGCCGTGGAAGCTTCCTCCACATTTCGGTCCATTCTATGGTCAGATGGAATCAATTAACTATCAGTACTGCTTATGATAATATCTTCAATCAGCAGTCTGTGCTTTAGATTTAAGCTCATGAAGTAAGAGTTCTTTCTACATCATGGGCTTACGCTAATAATGTTGCTATTACAGATCTAAGGAGGGCTGCATATTGGTCTTAGCCCTCTACTTTCACGAATTTGTATCTGAGAAATATTGAGTCCATTTCTGCAGATCTGCATTGTTTAGGTCTGTTATCTGTTGCTCAGAATGTCGTCCACTAAACAGTTGCAACTATATGTGTGTAGGCTTTCGGTTCCGGCAGTGACTCTGTCCTGCTGCCCTCTTCACTCTGGAGTATTTGATCCAGGGCAAGGGGAAGGGGTGGGGGGGGAGGGGGGGGTGTTCCCTTAGGTCACCTGCTTTATAGTGTAAAGCAAGGGAATACCTCCCTTGGAGTCAGTAATTCCGAGTCGGTACCGGGATGGTTTTAAAGTGTAAAGCTAATGTTTACTCATCCATGTAATATTTTTAAAGTGTTGCTCGGTGTGAAGCATTTGTATATGTCACGTGTTAATCGGGCATTAATATGCAATCCTCGGACAATTTTAAATTAGTATATAGAGTCTCATTTCTCTGGACTTCCTTTATTTATTGGCTTTCCTTTAAAAAATATTAGTGTAAAGGGTTATACTGGATGTTAATAGAGATCATTGATGTTATTGTGCTCAATTACAGAATGGTGTTGTGTCTTTCTTTTTTGATACAAACAAGAAAGATACATGTAAAGCCGATCTCTCCGTTTCTCCTTGAGGGGATAGTTCTATTATATGTAATTGAGTCTATTGGATTTTCCTTTATGTCCTAGGCCCTCCAACCTTTTTACTATTCAGCTAAGTCTGGGTCATTGGTACAGTATAAAAAGGTTAAACAATTTATAGTAATATATATATTTTTTATACTTACCAATGACCCAAATGGGATGGCCCTCCCATGAGTTAGGAACTCATACCTCCCCGCTGAGTACATAACGCTTACCAGGCACTGGTTGTAAGAATGTCATTTGGCGCCAATTTTGAGACCTCCTTGACACTGCGCATGCGCAGTGGAGTAAAAGTATGGAGGACCATATAGGACATGTAATTTTCGGTTTTAGATGCAAATTTTGGGGATTGGGGGGTAAAATTTGCGTTTGGCCCTAAATATTTTAGAGTTAGCACCAGCTAAGTCTGGGTCATTGGTAAGTATAAAAAATATATAAATTACAATAAATTTTTTAACTTTTTATGTAAAATTATTCATGTTCCCTAATTTAGGGATATGCTTCTGAACATCGTCATAAAAATATGACTCCACTGTTGTTTTGTTAGTATTACTTCCCTTCCCTCTCCTGAACCCTCCTGTTATACTCCCAAGCTCTTGCGGCTTTTTTATTGAAGAATTTTTTTAAAATTCTTGAAAGTTTAACTTGCAAACAGAATAGGTATTCTGTTTATCCCCTATGTTTACGTCCTGTATATTTTGGTTCAGGACATTTTTGTATAGTTGCATCTTCTACCAGATGCATTGTTTTTTCTTCATATGAAGATCTAGCTTTGCATCAGGTGGTTGTTGATCGGTTACTGACTCTGGGCCTTTGTTGTGCCTGTTGGTGGTTAGTTTCCAGTTTTACGTGTGACGTTGTTGTCTGTTCAATAACGTTTTGGATTTGTATTAATTCAATGTTTACTTAAAACAGTTACTGTTTTTCTATTAGGATACACAGTATATCTTTTTCGGTAGTTTGGCTTTAATTAGTTAGTGGTTGGCCACACTTAGGCTCTATTGGGATGCCCTTGGGCTCATGAGGTTCCCTTGGGGCACTTAGGCTTCATTCAAAATTTTTCGAAAATTTTTGTTTTGTCAATGTTATGTATCCTTGTGATGTTTATTTTTGGGAGTGCAGCAGACTTATGTTTTTGGCTTCATTATTATTGTGACATTATAATAATTGGTACTTAGTGTAAGTCCAAGAAGCCTCGGAATAAAGGCTTGTTGTTTGTCGATAGTCGCAGCACTCTTTCAAAACTTGTACTATGGGCCGCGAACGTTGGAAACAGGTGTTGACCTGTGTGGTAGGCAATGAAGTTCTGATGGGAGCCTTCATCGCTGGCTAATACTAGTCTTTCAGACTCTTTTTCAGAGGAACAAGAACAGGCCTGGCATTCTGGCACGAGCGGTAAAATCGCTCGCGCATGGCTTGTGTAAAGATGACCCCACGCAAGCGAAAAAATCACTCGCGCAAATGACCGATTCCCGATCCTGGTAAGTATTCATAATTGAGTTGAAGGGAACACGGCATCAGTCATATGGCATTAAACAGGGTCAGTATAATATTCTTTGTCTGGAACACTGTCTGTACACTTGGATAACAATTGAATTCCAGTGTCAAATAATGATGCACATCAAAAGATTCCTGACTGTCAGTGTCGAAAATGTCTGCAATTGACAAGTTTATCGTCTGACGTCAAGTGCGTGGATTATTTCAGAATTCTCCTTTGCATCTCTGAACAGTTTTAAGCACGTGTTTATTCAAATCGCTGTAGCCTGTTGGTACTGTGTTAATACTGTAATCACTGGTCCGTCAGTTCCACAGAATAAATGAACCAAATTTTTTATTCATAAATGATAAAATCTCATAATTTCTACTATGCTAATGTGATTGGTTGTAGTAAAACAATTATACTAATCAATCGGCTTCTTTCAAACGGGTGCCGAATAATTTAAATCTGTGTTGTCTGATTGGACAGTAACTTGATTTAGTAATCATGTGATATTGTCAAGACCCACAATTCCACATTAATTTTCAACACAAATGTGACAATTGTCTCACGTGGATAAATAAATACATGTTGATATTGCAAATGTTACGATGGAAGCCTTCTATTTGAATGCGGATTATTAATTATACAGCACAAACAACTTCATACAACACGGATTCAAGGTATGTCAGCATTTTGTTAATTGGAATTCTGGCCATGAATGATGATATTGGAAGCAACTTCCTGTTTTTTCTGTTTCTGTATCGTGCACCGTCCTGTGTTTGAAGTTCAACTTCAGTACCGGTAACTGTAAACACCAAACACAAACCCACCCATGAATGGACGGCCTTTACCGTCTAAAATTATGTAGTGGGAGCGATTCGCTCACGCAAGTATATGCCACGAGAGCGATATTTTCGCTCGCGCAAATTTTTCAAACGACCAGGCCTGCAAGAACATGGTGATGGTACTTTGACACCTAGTCGTTTGAGGCATTTTTATATGGGGCATGCATTGAAAGATCTGGGACAGATCTCTGTCTCGTGAGCAGCATATGGTGAAGAAGCAGATAATCGCTGCTCTGCAATCCTCGTTCATGGGCCTGCTGCTGCAGATTGCGCAGCATATCGCAGCATCCCAGCAGTCGCAGGTTCTGCCGTCAACAGTCTCTGATAGTGAGCTGTCAGATGGTACTGGGTTGGTCCAGTCGTCTGTACATTAGGATGGTGTTGACCATGTTTCAGATGGAACATTTGGATGGTGAGAGGGCTATGGAGGTTGATTCTCCATCCAACACGGAATGGCACATTAAGGCTATGAATTTTTATTTATAAGCTCTTCGAATCTTGTTCCAATCTGAACAAAAGTCTGCGTTTGCAAGGCAAAAAACAGCTTAAGGTACCGGGTGAAGGGTTTTTCCTTCCCAGATCTTTTTCGGCTCAGGTGTTGAAGGCTTTTGCTCTGATTAACGATGCCTCCCATGGCTTAGCAATAGTATAAAAAAGGCAATGATCTATTCTTTACAAATAGAAGATCAATGGCTTATAGAAACTCTGAGACAGCTGTCTTGTTGGGAATAGAGCCATTAGAAGGAATAAGTATGTCTTTTCCTTCTCGGTGTGGTATTCCTAGGCGTCAGAGGCATTTAGTGCTATTGTGGATGCCACAGTAGCCTTATGTACAGTTAGAGCTGTCTTTTCTTATACATTAGCGGCTAACGTCATAAGTCTCCATTTAGCAAGCTGTCTAAGGCTACAGGGTAACACACAGATATCTGTTTTCACCGATATATGACTTCTAGACTGTGTTAGCTATGCTGAGACCGCTAGCTTTTTGGAATAAGGCCGTTTGAAGGAAAGATTATGTTTTCCTTCTTGGTGTAATATTCCTAGGCATCACAGGCAATCAGTCCTATTGTTGTTGCCTTAGTTTGGCTAAAACAGACATTTGTCTTTATGGAGACGAAGACTAATAAACTGCGTTAGATATCTGAGACTACTGTCTCTTTGGAATTTTGGTCGTTAGAGTGGTCCTTATTCCTTACCTAGAGCAACTAATGTTGTAAGTCTCCATTTACATTTAGCGAGCTTTCAATGTTGCAGTTTCACCGAGATATCTGTCTTCACGGGATGAAGACTTATTCGCTACGCTATCTAATAGGAGACTGCTGTCTCTTTAGAATTAGGGCCATTGAAAGGAAAGAGTACATTGTTTCCTTCTCAGTGTTGTATTCTTAGGCGTCTGGGGCTTTTAGTCCGTTTGTTGATGCTTTATAAGATTCAAGTGCGGCCATTTTTTCCCTTAACTTGAGCGACTAACGTAAGTCTTCATCTAGTGAGCTGTCTAAAGTCGCAAAAATTACACCGAGATATCTGTCTTCACGGAGATTAAGTCTTCTAAGCTTCATTAGCTAGACTGAGACTGCTGTCTTTTGGGAATAGAACCGCTAAAGGAAAAGAGTGCTCTTTTCCTTCTCAGTGTTGTTTTCTTAAGTGTCATAGACTTTAGTCTTATTGTTGACACCTTAGTAGCCTAGCAAGAAGTTTGAGTGGTGTTTTTATCCCTTTCACTAGCGGCTAGCATTGTAAGTCTCCTTTAGTGAGCTTCTAGAGCTGCAGTTATCAACCATTTAATTGTCTTCACGAATAGGAAGACCTTTAGCTTCTTCAGCCATGCTGAGACCACTGTCCTATCGGACAAAGTACCATTACATGAGAAGAGTTTGTTCTCTCCTTAGCGGTATTATTTTTGTGTTGGTTGTCGGAGGCTTTTAGCCCTATTGATAACATCATATTAACCTAGTGCGATTAATAAGAGTTCTTTCAAATGCCTATAGTTAACTCCTTTTCAGGATGATATTCCTGCTATAATCGGTAGAAGGTGCAAGGAGTTCATCTACGTTTCTTATGATCGGGTGCCGGAACATAGTTTTCGTCTCCCGCTTCATTTTTATCAAATCTATTGTGGATTATATTCTTTAAAAATCCGTTTTTTTAGATCTACTGGTCAGAATCTTTGGATGTTTGGTATAAGCTTTTTTTAGGAGTGGCAGATGCAACTTGTTGAAATCACTTCCCTGGGTTGATATTTAGGCTACCATGTCAGGTGAGCGCCCTCAGGCCCCCTGGGGCCTCTTGTTCTTATACATTGTGGCTAATGTTGTAAGTCTTTGTTTAGAGAGCTTTCCAAGACTGCAGGCGAAACAGATATTTGTATTCATGGAGATGAAGACTAATAAACTGTGCTAGCTACCTGAGACTACTGTCTCTTTGGAATTTCGGTCATTAGAGCTGTCCTTATTCCTTACCTTCAGTGACTAATGTTGTAAGTCTCTGTTTATTGAGCTTTCAAGGTCGCAGTTTCACCTAGATATCTGTCTTCACGGAATGAAGACTTATTAGCTACGCTATCTAATATGAGACTACTGTCTCTTTAGAATTAGGGCCATTGAAAGGAAAGAGTATGTTGTTTCCTTCTCGGTGTTGTATTCTTAGGTGTCTGGGGCTTTTAGTCCTTTTGTTGACGCCTTATAAGAATCAAGTGTGCCCTTTTTTCCCTTAACTTGTGCGACTAACGTTGTAAGTCTCCATATAGTTAGCTGTCTAAAGTCACTAAAATTTACACTGATATATCTGTCTTCACAGAGATGAAGTCTTCTAAGCTCCATTCACTAGGCTGAGACCGCTGTCTTTTGGGAATAGAGCCATTAAAGGAAAAGAGTGCTCTTTTCCTTCTCGGTGTTGTTTTCTTAAGTGTCATAGACTTTAGTCTTATTGTTGACACCTTAGTAGCCTAGCTAGAGGTTTGAGTGGTGTTTTTATTCCTGTCATTAGTGGCTAGCGTTGTAAGTCTCCTTTAGTGAGCTTCTAGGGCTGCAGTTATCAGCCATTTAATTGTCTTCTCGAATAGAAAGATCTTAAGCTGCTTCAGCCAGGCTGAGACCACTGTCCTATCAGACAAGGTACCGTTACATGAGAAGAGTTTGTTCTCTCCTTAGCGGCGGGTATTGTTTTTATGCTTGCTTTGGCTAACTACAAGCTTTTTAGCTGTATTACTCTTTATTGAGAATAGCAGCAGCAGTATAGCTTGGGAATGTAGCGTGAAGTCTCTTTTTCTTATAGCGAAAAAGGAATTTGTCACTGTCCCAATCCTTAATATTACTGCGCCAGCCTTACTTATCTAGCGAATCAAGTATTGCGGGTGGGGGGGAGGGGAGGGGGGGGGGGGGTAGGGCTGCACGGTATTTCGATAAACCGATATATACCGGTATTCAAACCAATATCGATTGAATACCGGTGTAATAACAAAAATATCGGTTTATCGTCATTATTTATTTACCGACAGTTTAATTTTCAAGATGTCTTAAGATTTTTATCTGTAGCCCCGAATGAATAATAATAATCCCGTTATCAAAGGAATCGTCTGCTTGCGCCCTCGTAATATACAAATTCAGCAGTTGAAAAAATAAATTTCAACAAAACTATATCATGTGACCCCTCATTGGAACGAGCTCATTGAGCTCATTCCAATGAGGGGTCACATGATATAGTTTTGTTGAAATCTTTGGGGAAAATCTGATAAACTAATTTTGAAAATAATAAATTTTGAAATCGTCTGCATTGAGTAATGGTGTTTCGAACCGCATCATCAAGGCATGCTAATTCGTTCCGACTGTGATGCCTCGATTGTGGAACTTGGGTTCATATATCTGAACAGTTTTCGATATACCGGTATACCGCTGTATTTTTTTGAATACCTATACCGGTATTCAGTTTTGAATATCGTGCAGCCCTATGGGGGTTGATATGATCCCCTCCGTCATTAGTGGCATTATGCAGTCGGTCAGACATGAAGGAGCCATATGGTTTCTATACTATTCTAGATATCTAACACTAAAGCGTTACGAATCGTGACGGGTTAGTGTCATTATGGTTGCTTTGGCTAACTACAAGCTTTTTAGCTGTATTACTCTTTATTGAGAATAGCAGCAGCAGTATAGCTTGGGAATGTAGTGTGAATTTTTTTTTTCATATAGAGAAAAGGGAATTTGTCACTGTTCCAAGCGCCTTAATATTACTGCGCTGGCCTTACTTATCTAGTGATTCAGGTGAGGGGGGTTCGATATGATTTATATGCCAAACCCCCACCCCCACCCCACCTCTCTAGTTGGTTTGCTTCCTGTGATTGAACATTCATAAGTTATATATGAGCATATGATTCCTGAACAGTAACTGTTCTTGGATTCCAAATTCTTTCATGAATACATTTGGTTGATATTGCTAGCCTTCGTGTTCTGTGTGGCAGGCATGTCGGTTATCTGGGCGACATTCTCCAAATGTGGTAATTAGTCTACTCTGAGTAGTTACTCTCAGAGCTGTCTGCTTTTGTTACGACGTATGAATCTATTCCTCGTGTTAATTGCATTAACGTTGTTTTATTCCTTCAGTTTCCTGGTTAGTTTTTGTATCGCTCGGTCACACCTTTGATACAGGCTGTTCAGATGAGGGTACAGGGAGGATTCTGTTGATTGTGTGCATAATATGTATATATTATTAGGCAGACTTATTACGGAATAGATTCTCTTAGTCTGACTCTGCGTTAGTATAGAGCTTATAAAATTTTGGGGCTAGTTGGATCAGTTATGGAGTTTCCAACAGGCCGTCTATGCATACGTTCTCTATTTTTGGCTTCATTATTCAGAGTGGTATATTCTTTCCCCGAACAGTCATTGGTTTTAACGGACCTAGGGAACAATGAATTATTTGGGGACGGTCTGTGATGGGTTTTTAGCTCACCTACATCTGTAAGAGATTGTGCTGCTTTAACTTCTCATTACTGTTGATTTTCATATTTCAATAACAACTGTAGGTATTAACCCTACTGTATGCAGAAATTTAACGAAAATTTTCTTTTTTTTCACTCAAAATTTTCATGTTATTCTCTGACTTAGTAAATTTTAAGTTGTAAAACTTTGTAAACTTTGTGTTTAGGTGAGTTGTGTTTCTATGTGTTTTTCCAATCGATTAATATTCTACACTTGGGTTACTGAACTCCATTGCAGTAATATTTAACCCTCATTACATGCATATTTGAGGAATTTGAGGCTGATTTTCTGCCAAAACTTGTAAGAATTAGCATTTAGGTGTTGTAAGAATTTGCGTTAAAGTCAGCTTTTGTGCAGATTGTGGTGCTTTAACTTCTCATTACTGTTGATTTTCATATTTCATTAACAACTGTAGGTATTAACCCAACTGTATGCAGAAATTTAACGGAAATTTTCTTTTTTTTCAGTCAAAATTTTCATGTTTTTCTCGGTCTTAGTAAATTTTAAGTTGTAAAACTTTGTAATCTTTGTGTTTAGGTGAGTTGTGTTTCTATGTGTCTTTCCAGGCGATTAATATTCTACACTTGGGTTACTGAACTCCATTGCAGTAATATTTAACCCTGATTACATGCATATTTGAGGAATTTGAGGCTGATTTTCTGCCAAAACTTGTTGTAAGAATTAGCGTTTAGGTGTTGTAAGAATTTGCGTTAAAGTCAGCTTTTGTGCAGATTGTGGTGCCTTCACCTCTCATTACTGTTTATTTTCTCATTTCAATAACGACTGTAGGTATTAACCCTTCTGTATGCAGAAATTGAACTGATTTCTTCTTTTTTTTTCAGTCACAATGTTCACGTTTTTTTCTGACTTACTCAATTTTAAGTTCTAAAAGTTTGTGTTAATGTGAGGTGTTAAGGTGAGTTCTGTTTCTGTGTCTTTCCAGGCAATTGATATTGTATGCATGGGTTACTGAACTACATTGCGGTAACGTTGCGCCCCTATTACATGCATATTTGAGGAATTTGAGGGGGATTTTGGGGACTTATATTCACTTTCTTTAAAAAAATTTTTGTCAAACTTTTTTTTTTTATTTAATACTTTCTCATACTTGTTACTAGTAACATTAAGGCTTATTTTAGTTGTTGATGTGATGTATTTTTGTTGGGACTTATAGTCACTTTCTTGAACGAATGTTTTTCCGCAACTCCTCTTTAACCAATGAATGTTCTTCAATTACAATTTCAGTGATTTATGAAAGCCTTTCCTAATTCTTATTTATGATTTAATATCTGGCCTCACGATTCATATTCTTAATCATAAATATTTCTAAAAGAAAAAAATGCTTTTATATCTAATGATTCTATGTTGAATTGATATATAATAAATGCAGAAATATACACTTTCCAAAGCCATCACATAAACCACATTAATCATTTGATGCCCACTTAATGATTTATATTAACTAAATATTAGGCATATTACATTGGAACGACATTATCAAGCACGAATGTAGGTGAGCGTTGGGATGTAACATCCCTCTTGTTTCATCCTGTCCCAATGCATGTTCTGAATTCAGTTTTCAGCAGTAAGTGGTACACAAGACATATTCCTACTCTCATATAATTGAACGGTTACAATTTGGAGATTCATTATTGGAATTAATTGTACACCTGAACATGGTCGCCTGTGTGTTGGTTAAGAGGAGTATAAGTTCTATTAGATAACTTTCCATTGGGATTCAGTTGGACAAGTTTAAGGTTGTACACATTGATATCACCGGTTTTTCTATCTATCTACGTATTCCCGATGCAGCATACGTTTTGAAGCTTGCAATTTTAATAACCAGGATCACCACGATATAGCTTTAGCTGCTGATGTGGCATTAAAGCACCAATAAATTAATAATAATTAATAGCCAGGTGCCTTTTAGGCTCACTGTTTCCAGACCACTCCCCTCTTTGTTTTGAAGATTATTCCTTCAAAAAAAGGGAGGGGGTGGGAGGGAGTGTTTTCCTCTTTACCTCTTCTGGCTTTTTAATAAGTGTGTAGCTGTGAGTTAAGCTGTTATTGTCTGTACTGTTCAATACAACTACACGAGTTCGAGGAAACTTGTTTTCAGAAAATTCTGTATAATATACAGTGCCAAGACAGCGCCAAGAGCCAGAGCAGGTTACAAGAGGAATTCAAACCTACATACCGTACCATACGGAATCTTTGCATTAAACAGCTTAAATTAGAACTCCAGGGCCTTTTCCTGGAGAAATGAATGGAAAATAGCCTCTTCCCCACTGGCCTACGGACAACAATACCAAAACCCCGTAGTCAGCGGAGCAACATAACCAAAAAACACTTACAAGACACGCTCATAAGCGAGCAGCCAGATTTTAACGGGACACGCCTGTCTCCATACATTTCAACCAAAATGATCACATACTGTCTAATGTGCGCTACCGCATCATACAGGTATTATCCTCCGACCCCGAGGGACCAAATGTGATAGAACAGCGCTGAACTCATGAAATGCATTGGGTTGTCACTTTAAGAATGCTCCAACCACTTGGCCTGAACAGAAAGGACTTTTAATAAGTGTTTATAATTTGTTATTGTCCGTAGATTATTCTGATCTTATGTACAGCTTGTTACATTATATGGTCTCTCACTCTCAGACACTCCTTTCCCAATTTTAAGTGTTTTATTCCGGACTAGCCTTAAAATTGGGGGTTTGTTACACCCATTTAGCGTAATCATTTATGCTAAGTAATAGGGAATTACTTGGATATTGCTCCTTATTTCGGGGGTATGTCTTCTCTTTTGCTGTATAGAGAGACATATAGGTAATTCCTTAAATTTTTAATCTCCTTTTCTCTTTGGGAGTTCTAATGCAAGCTAAGGAGCTGTATTTTGGTCTGCTATTTCTTTAAGTCCTAGGCCCTCTGCCTTTTTTTGATTCAGCTAAGTCTGGGCCATTGGTTTTAGTATAAAAATATGATAAATTTTAAGTAATTTGTATATTTTTTATACTTACCAATGGTCCAGATGGGGATGGCCCTCCCATGAGTGGGCACTCATTCCTCCCCACTGAGTTATCACTTCAGGAGGCACAACTAGAAAGAATGATGTTGGCGCCAATTCTGGTCTCTTCCTGGGTACTCCACATGCGCAAGTACTAAAAGTATGGAGGGCCAGATAGGACTTTTAATTTTCGGTATTGTATGCAAATTTGGGGGATTGGGGTTTTCAAAATTTGTGTTTGGCCCTTAATAATATTGAGGTTGCACCAGCCAAGTCTGGGCCATTGGTAAGTATAAAAAGTATACAAATTACTTAAAATTTATCATTTTTCAGATCAGAATGACGGTTTAAAAGCTATAAAATTATCTTATATTGTCTTGCTTGATTGGAGGATGAAAACAAAACTCTGGGAGTGGGAGAGAATTATTCAGCATGACATTCGGACCAAAAATCTGCCTCTTCAGGTGAATTTTTTCTATCTGACACATCAGGTCATGATGGATTATATTAATCTTGTGTGACATTTTTAACATGACTTGACAAAGTCAAGATAAGCTGTTGCCATCACACATGTGGAAGTCTGTGAGTCTGTTCACATTTTTTTTTATCACAGGCTACACCCCATAGTTCTTGTCTAATCATCACTAAATTTCATGCATGTTTGAAGTCATGTCTAGATGAGAACATCCCACTTTGGCTGCGATCAATCAACCACAAAAACCTTTAGCACAGTCTACAGGTCATATTTATAAAGGGGGAGCACAGTGGCTCAGTAGGTAGAGATGCAGGCTGAAAGCCGAGAGGTCCTCTGTTTGAATCCCACCTTCGTCAGCCGTGTTGTGTCCTTGGGCAAGACACTAAATCCCAATTGCCCACGTGCCTGTGTACTAAGGCATACTGCACGTCGATGGTGCACTTGTCTTCAACCAGTGCTAACCCTGTTTGTGTGGAATTAATACTTTGGGGAGTCTGACAGTTGCTCACCATTGCTTGGTCGTTCTCTCAGGTTACTCCGGCTTCCTCCACCCGCAAAAGGTGACCCTGGTTGTTGAAAGTGTCATTAAACTTCAATAAATAAATTTATAAAGGGATTTCATTATAACTTGGTAGGATTACTCTATATAATATCTAACAAGAACATCCTATTTTGGTCAGGTTCAGTCAACCGTCATAGCCACAGGGGCATGTTTCCAAGGTTCCATTAGCACAGTCTACAGGTTGCATTTATGATGGGATTTCATTGAAAATTGGTAGGATGACTCAGTATAATGTCTAGATGTGAAAACGTCCTATTTTTGTTCTTATTGGTCAACGATGTTGGCCGCACAGGTGCATGATCTAGATTTGTTTAGCACTGTCTACAGTTCATATTTATGAAGCGATTTCATTGTAACTTGGCAGGATAACTTGATGTCTAGATGAGACTTTCATATTTTGGTCATGATCAGTCAGCCATTTCTGCCGCTTGGGCGTGTGACCTAGATTCCTTTAGCACTGTCTACACTTCATTTTTGATGAAGAGATTTCATTGTAATTTGGAAGGATGACTGGGTATGATATCTAAATTAGACTGTCCTATTTTGGTTGTGATCAGTTAACTGTGACTGCTGGTCGGGCATGTGACCTAGATTCTTTTAGCAAAGTCTATGAATCATATTTATGAAGTGATTTCATTGTAACTTGGTCAGATGACTTGTTTTGGAATGATTTTACTGTAACTTGGTAACTTTGGTTGACATACGTTAACTGTGAGGGCCACATCAACCCAGGCCTCAATTCTTTCGTACAGTCTCCACCTAAAATTAGTAGTGTTGAAAACATAGCATGTAGGGTACAGAAATTAACATATTCTCAATTATCACAATTCTAAATATTTATACTGTACCAATGACCCAGACATAGCTGGTGCTAACTCTTAAAAATATAGGGCCAAACACAAATTTTGCCCCTCAATCCCCAAAATTTGCATCTAAAACCAAAGAAATCATGTCCTGAATGGCCCTCCATACTTCACCTCTACTGCGCATGCGCAGTGTCAAGGACGTCCCGAAATTGGCGCCATTAATCATTCTTTGTTTGGCCCTTCATCAGTTAACATCTGACTGATCTTTGTGCTTGTAAATCTCAGTTTAAATGATGCCAGACACATAAATATTAGTGAAATGGTGATTCTAAGGAGGATATAGAAGGAGGAGAGGAAAAATGAGTGACAGAAAATAATCAGGGCTTTAACTTAAAATTTTTTAATGAAATTATGTTAAGTTACCTATTTTCGAGGCAACAGTCTGTTGTGGTCATTCTTGTTATCAAGTTACACTGCTTGTTCAGTGTTTTCCTCTCTCCCTTTCCTTTAAGTACCCTCTTGCTATTCTCCCATGCTTTTGGCATATTTTCTGTAATATTATTACTAAAATTTCTTGGGAGTTTTAGCTGGATAACAGAATGAATTCTGTTCTTTTCCCCATGTTTACGTCTTCACCTATGGGTGGTTAGGCGTAGTGTTCTGCATCTACCATCTGATGTTCTGCAGTTTCTTCCCTGGAAGTCTCTGTTTTGCATCAGATAGTGTATTATTGGTAACTGATTTCGGGCCAGGGTGCCTGGAGTCTTGATCTAGTGTTTTTACGCTTATTGTTTACATTTCCAACAGCCCTCTGTGTGAGGGGGGATTTCTTGAAAATAATAGCTTGATGTAAATTTAATCATAACTAGATACATTATTATTGTTCGTAAGTGTTGCATAAATTGTTTAAAATATTTTTAGAATTTTTGTCCACACTTAGGCTTGGGATCCATTGGGGCTCAACGTTACTTTTCAGAAACTTGGGCTGTTCTGAAAAAATATTTTTTCAAAATTTTTTGATTTCAGTTATTTTTTCTATGTTAATGGATCATGTTATTATGTATTTTGATTGTCAGGGGTTGGTGCGAGTACTAGGACTTTGTTTTCTTTTCACTATGAAAGGATATTGTTCAATTTATTTATTTATTTATTGGTGTTTAAGGTCACATACTTATGCACAATGGCTAATCGTGACCGTGACAGTTTTACGGGTGGAGGAAGCCGGAGTACCCGGAGAGAACCACCGAGCAACGACGAGCAGCTGTCAGCTCTCCAACATCGTAACTCTGAACTCTGCACCGCAGCACAGGCAGGGTTAGATTGGTTGAAGACATGCGCACCATCGACGTGCAGTACGCCTCAGTACACAGCGTCATCGTGCCCCCATGAAGGCAATTGGGGTGAAGTGTCTTGCCCAAGGACACAACGCGGTTGCCGCAGGTGGGATTCGAACCGAGGACCTCTCGGCTTGCAGCCTGCACCTCTACCAACTGAGCCACCGCGCCCCCATATTGTTCAATTGTAATAAGAGGAAATCTTCCTCTGACTTTCATAATCATTGTATAATGTAGTCAGTGTACTTGCACTAACTCCTGTTCTGTATGTGTTAATTTCAATGACAACATGGGAAGCTTGTGTCACGGTATGTTAGTGGGGAATTGGCCATTCCGGTCCTTTCCCCGGAGGGTCAGTCTAGTTTATCAATCTCTGTTTCAGACGGTCAAGAACAGGGTGATGTATCCGTGATGTCTTCCAAAAGTGTGCCTCCGTCATCACAATCAATAAAGAGCTAGTGGAAAAGTGCTCATGTAATACGTCAATTGCCTAAGAGGACCCTAGTAGGTTCGACGGCCTTTGACGTCCGCTAGCTCGCCCAGTGTAGTGTCCATTCATCGAATGGTTCGGCAGCTGGGTTCGTCCGTTGCGGTCTAGAAAGGAGTTTTGGGTGATGCGAGCACTATAAAACATCCAAGTGCACACCCAGTGACGGCGGATTAGAGGGGAGAACGGAGGAAGCCTTTTAGTCCGGTTCATAGCTCGTCCAGGCCCATCCGGGCTGCGAGCGAGAGAGGCCCCTCTCTCGTACATCAACATCTGGCCCCAGATGTTGTGGTACAAAATGTTTCGCATTCGGAGCATACGTCCGCCGCTCGGGATGCTCCGTTATATAGACAGTCCAGAGAGACTGTCAATAAGGCTTCCTCATTCTCATGGCAGCGCACACGACCGCACCTTGGCTATGTGACCCCCGATATCCAGTCAACTTCGCCAATCAGAGAATCCTTGGCGACCAGGTCACGCCATCCGATAGCCAGGGACATGAGGCCTGGAGACTCCGGACGTTCGCATAAGAAAGTATGCGGGAGTCAACGTACACGGAGCTTCCAGCGGCAAAGCATCGTAAGACCGCTTCTGTACAGGCCTCGGTGATGGACGTTCTATCCCAAATAGCACAACTTATCGCAGCATCCCAGCAACGACAGTATCTCTGTCGCATCATGTAATATCCGACGACGCTGGGTCGGGACGCTCTGCGGAAGCATCAGGTGCGGACGTTCGAAAATTTCATACGGTCCGACGGGATGCCGAAAGGGGTTCGGAGGATTTCGAGCTTTCCCTTTCGGAACAACATAAGCTGCTGTATATGTCATCCGACTTCATCTTCTAGAGGTTCTTCGTCGGACCAGAAGGCTGCGATACCGGATAAGAAACTGATAGCGTCGGTGGACATAGAAATTTTTGGTTCGGTTCAGGGACATCGTCCCTCAGTTCCGACACAGTCCAATAATGTCTCAGATACTTTCGATTTATTGAACGACGCTATATATATTTTTATATGCTTGCTATTTACAAGCATGTCTGGTTTCTTGTTCGCAAAATTACTGAGATGTCTTCCAAAATTGTGCCTCTGTCATCATAGTTAATGAAGAGCTAGCGGCAATTAGTGCTCATGGATTACGTCAATCGCCTAAGAGGTCCCTAGTAGGATCGACGGAGTTGACATTCGCTAGCTCACCCGGTGTAGCGTCCATTCATCAAATGGTTTGGCAGTCGGGTTCGTCCGTTGCGGTCTAGGAAGGAGATTTGGGTGATGCGAGCACTATAATAGACTTTAGTACTCACCCAGTGACGACGGATTAGAGGAGAGATCGGAGGAAGCCTGTTAGTCCGGTTCCTAGCTCGTCCGGTCCGTCCGGGCGGCGAGCGAGAGAGGTCCCTCTCTCGTGCAACAACATATGGGACCGGATGTTGTGGTACACACATTTCACATTCGGAGCGTATGTCCGCCGCTCGGGACGCTCCGTTATATAGACAGTCCGAGTGACTGTCGATAATGCTTCCTCATCCTCACAACAGTGCACACGACCGCACATTGGCTACGTGACCTCGAGTATCCGGCCAGCTTCGTCATTCAGTGATTCCATGGCGAACAGGTCACGCCATCCGGTAGCCAAGGGACACGAGGCCTGCACACTCCGGTCGCTCGCATAATAGAAGTATCCACGGGGTAACGAACACGGAGCTTCCAGCGGCAATGCATCGTAAGACCGCTTCTCCACAGGCCTCAGTGATGGACGTGCTATCCAAAATAGCACAGCTTATCGTAGCATCCCAGCAAACGACAGATTCTCTGTCGGATCAGGAATAATCCGACGGCACTGGGTCGGTGCGCTCCGCTGTTGCATCAGGTACGGACGACCGAACACTTCATAGGGTCCAACAGGATGGCGAAAGGGATTCGGACGATTTCGAGCTTTCCCTTTCGGAACAACAGAAGCTGCCATACATTTCTTCCGGCATTCTCTTCCAGAGGTTGTTCCGTCGGACTGCGTTGCTGCGATGCTGGATAAGAGACTAATAGCGTCATTGGACCCGGAGTTTTAGATCGGTTTAGGGACATTGTCCCTGAGTTGCCGACGCAGTCCAATAATGTTAGAACATTCGAATTATTGAACGACGCTATATATAAGCTTGCTACCAACATGCTAGTCTAGTTTCTTGTCCGCAATGCTCTATTCTGCCTTTCGTGAATTCTAGGAATTATTTTTTTATTGGCAGAACTGGGCATACCGAGAGTTCCTTTGCGTCTAAGACGGCGAGGCTAAAGACTGGGAATTATCTTTTTTGCCATCTATGTCAATTCCAACCACGATGTTGGAAACGACAATGATGTATAATAGACTTAACTTGGACGCTTTATCATATGTACACCACCTTACTGAGGTGTTATCATTACATCTTCAAGAGAAAGAATTCCAGGATATGATCCTCAATGAGATTTCTTTCAGGGGCAGTAGTTTTTCCATGTATAACTCCGCCCTTCAGTGGCAACCTGGAGTTGGTTAGACGTGACGCAGCCCTAGCTACATCCACATGCATGGATAGTAAGGTGAAGAACTCTCTCAGAGTCGCTTCGGTCTCGGAGAAGCTTCTCTTCGACGGCAACCTTTCAGCAATCTTGAATTGCTCGATATACACGTTCTCTTGTCAATCAAGTGTAACAAGAGATTCAGACGTGGGCAAACATTCGGTGGTTGACTCAGAGAGTTTCACTGTAGTTGCCGGATCCGAGTTTTTCGATTATGACGGATGCCAGTCAAACAGGTTGGGACACAATTTTGATCCCAACGGATTCGTAGTGCCAGGGTCTTTGGGTTCCGCAGTTTTTAGGCAAGCACTTAACTTCCAAGGAAGAATATTATTTTGGCTTGCACTACATCATTGGATGAATTTTATTCAGAAACGCATGTTCAAATCCTGTCCGATAATATGACAGTAGTTGCGTATATCCGGAACCAGGGAGGCACTCATTCGGTTCCGTTATAAATTTTAACGGAAAGAATCCTTCTGTTTGTTATAGAACACCAAGTTTTGTTTCGGTTCGTCATATTCTCGGTCGTCGGAATGTATTAGCAGACTCCCTTTCACGTAGGGGTCGTTTGTTGCCGTCGGAATGGACTCTCAACAAACAGGTATTCAATCAGATTTGCTATCAATGGGAGCGCCCAGTGATAATTTATTTGCGACACAACTCTCCAATCAATTGTAGACATATGTGTCACCGTGTCCAGATCCCCGAGCATATACAGTTAACGCTCTATCGATCTAGTAGGACGCGATGATAGGATATGCGTATCCTCCAGCGCTGTTGATTCAGCAAGTATTGCTTGGATTATTCATTCACAATACAATTCTGTTGGTAGCATCTCTGTCTCCACAGAGACGGTGGATAAATTTACTTAGATGTCTGCTGTGGGACTTACCGCGGAAACTTCCTCCACGAGAGGACCTTTTTTCGCTGGGGAAATCGTGTCAACTCTATCACAACCTGCAAGGTCTCAACCTTCACGTATTCCGTTGTGCGGTCCTTCTTGCATGGCAAGCATTGTACAGGACGAGCAGTGGACACGATTCCTAACTGTAGAAGGACCCCCTCTTCGCTATACTATGCGGCTAAAGTGGAGGGTCTTCCGTCGTTGGTGTAGGGATCTTTATGTTGATATTTTTGATCCCTCCATACCAGACATTGCAAACTTTCTAGTATACTTGTTTAACGAGATCATCTGCAGCCAGTTACTTTTATAGGTTATAGGTCTATGTTATCTGATACCTATGCACACCATGATAGTTTACAATTGAGCCTAATGTCTCTTTATCTAAGTTAGTTTGAAACTTTTCGATAAGAGACCTAGAATCGTTAGATTAATTCCTATTCGGAATTCAGCTTGGGTTCTTATTAACTAATGCAACCATTTGAACCCCTTGAGACAGTAGTTTCAAATTCTGGCCTTTGAAGGCAGCAATTCTCTTAGTCTTCTCTTCTGCTGAAGAGTCAGTGAGCTTCATGCACTATTGGTGGACGATTCTCACTTTCGTAGTATCGGAAACTCTGTTACCTTTACTACTAATGTTGTATTTTTGATTAAGAATCAGGCTCCTAATAATATCCGGAACCTATTGGTTTTAACGTCCTTCTGTCTTCGAGCGGGCATAGACCTTTACTCTGTCCGGATAGTCCTTTATGTATTTATTAACAGATCTCAGTTTATCAGTAGGACGTAAATCTTCTTCTGGCTCTGATGCCTAATAGAAAGGTCATTACGGTCCATTCTATTACTTAATGCATTCAGTTAACTATCGGTACTGCTTAGGATAATCTATGTTCCCTTGGGTCACCTGTTTTATTATGAAAACAAGGGGATACCTCCTCCGGAGTCAGTAATTCTGAGCTGTTACTGGGATGGTTTCTTAAGTGAAGTTATGTTTTTAAAATTCATTCATGTCATAGTTTTAAAGTATAGCATTTGAATATGTCACGTGTCAAACGGGTGTTATTATACTATCCTCGGACACTTTTAAAAGAGTATAAAGAGTCTCAATTCTCTGGACTAACTTTATTTATTGGTTTACTTTAAAAATAATTAGTATAAGAATTATACCGGATATTAATAGAGAATATGGATGTTATGATGCTCAATTATAGAAGGTATTGTGTCTTTCTAATTTATCATAAATAAGAAAGATACACGTGAAGCCTATTTCTCCTTTTCTCCTCCAGGAGATGACTCTGTTTTATATAGTTGAGCTTATTGGATTTTCCTCTATGTCCTGGGCCCTCCAGCCTTTTTACTATTCAGCTATGTCTGGGTCATTGGTACAGTATAAAAATCTTAAAAAATTTATAGTAATTTATATATTTTTTATACTTACCAATGACCCAGACGGGGATGGCCCTCCCAGGAGTTGGGAACTCATACCTCCCCGCTGAGGACATAGCGCTTACCAGGCACTGGTGGTAAGAATGATTAATGGCGCCAATTTCGGGACGGACGTCCTTGACACTGCGCATGCGCAGTAGAGGTGAAGTATGGAGGGCCATTCAGGACATGATTTCTTTGGTTTTAGATGCAAATTTTGGGGATTGGGGGGCAAAATTTGTGTTTGGCCCTATATTTTTAAGAGTTAGCACCAGCTATGTCTGGGTCATTGGTAAGTATAAAAATATATAAATTACTATAAATTTTTTAAGATTCTTTCATAATCCTTTCATAAACATTAAACATTATCGTTTTCATCAAACACTACTCACATTCAAGTTAAGCTGCAGTGTCGTTGACACTATCATTTTCATTTAATTTCAGACCTACCTTGAACAGACGAAGACAAAATTTAATCCCAAGTACCAAGGAATGAATCTGAACAAGATTACTGCAACAGTTGGTTTGAACAGTGAGTTTATTTCTGTTGTGGCCTTTACAGAGAGTCCTAACAAAGCTTGGAGACATCTCATTTGGAGACTTAAGCCATGGAAAGGGCTATCGCAACTATAAATTTTTGTAGTTGACTAATTGCCACCATTAATTGATGGTTAGTCGATTAATAGTAATTTCCCATAAATTCAATAAACATTCTCCATTGTACTTACAGATTTAAAACTGATGATCTATGAATGTGTGTACTTCTCTGTTAAGATAAAATGGAAACACCAACATACCGGTACCTCTGACTGACCAGAAGAATTTTAAACAGAAGAATGCTTGTGCAAATGTTTTATTTTCTTTCACTAATTTCCAGACATTTCAAACAAAACCTCCCGATATTCCTGCACAAGTTACTTAAAACTGCAAGTGAACTTACACTATTGTGACAACTTTTGCGGTTCAGATTGTTCTGATGTGGTCATTCCACTGTACAAGACCAAAGATTCTATTTACTCTGCAGTCTTCAATAAGGCCTATATGTTTCTCAGGCAATTTTTCCTCATTTTATGATGAGGAAGGGAGGCTTTTTTTTGTTTATTCACAAAACAGTTCTGAAAATAGTTGGAATCAGAAATTAAATTTAACTACTTATACTATTATGTGGCAAACCAACTTTTTCTGGAGTGAAAATTTCCTGTAAGGTAGTTGAAAATTTAACCAACTATATCCTGTTTGACAAAGTTCTGCAAGCTCTGTCAAACAAGGTATAATTGGTTAAATATTTGTTCTACAAGTACAAAATAGTGTCATAGAAGAGATTTTCAATTGAAAAAAAGGTGATGAGGCAGATTTTCTATGACGAGGGAGGTGCCTGAAAAACAAGAATTTTTTTAATAGCCTGACTTCCCAAAACCGCAAATTATTCAAATCATACACTGTTTGAAAGATACTGTAGAAAGATATTCTATAGTACTGATTAAGAGATGCTGGTTGTAAAAAAGTGGTATTCAGTTACTCAGCACTAGCACTAAAGGGTCGTATTTTTATACAACAACCAACAGCCCAGACTAGCTGGTACTAACTCAAAAATTAATCCAGAGACAAATACAAATTTTGCCCCCCAATCCCCAAAATTTGCTTGCAAAACCGAAAAATTGATGTCCTATTTGGTCCTCCATACTTGTAAGATCTGCGCATGCGCAGTATCCAGGAAGACACTGAAATTGGCGCAAACCATCATTTTTTGTTTGGCCCTAAAGTCAGCAACAATGAACTGACATCTGTACTTTTAAATCATATTTTTGAGGATGCCAGACACAAATCAATGGTGAAATTGGTGGATCCAAGGACATAATTGGATGATGGAAGTGAACAACGGTGGTTAGGAATGTTCAGGGCTGTAACTTTATAATTTTTATCAAAATTATTTCATGTTTCCCAATTTCGGGACATGTGCCTGACGTCATCATTCTTGCTAATGATTTATCCACTGTTTGTTAAGTGTTCCTTCCCTGTCCTTCCTTGAAGCCCTCCTGTTAAACTCCCAAGCTTTTTGGCTTATTTTTATTGAAATTATTTATTAAATTTTTTGGGAGTTTAACGTGTATTACAGAATGTTTATTCTGTTTATGCCCATGGTTACGTCCTCACCCTTGGGGTGTTGGGTCGTTTGGGTCATGCATCTTCTATCCGATGTATCGTTTTTACTTCATCTGAAGATCTTGCTTTACATCGGGTAGCTTTAAAATCTGCTACTGACATTGGGCCTTTTTTTATTCTATGCCTGAGGTCTTGTTTCTAGTTTTTTCCTTGACATTGTTTACATTGGCAACGTTCTTAAAATATATGTAGTATCTACTTATTATTACTGTAGGATTGTTGTAAGATACATGTTTTAATATTCCGGTAGTGTAGCAATAATTTTTGGATTTTTGTCCACACTTAGGCTCTATCGGGATACCCTTGGGCTCTTCATGTTCCCTTTGGGAACTTGGGCTTTTGTCAAAAAAAGTTTCGAAAATTTTTTTGAAATTAATTTTTCGATTTTTATTTTGATTGTTCATTATTATGTATCTTTATCATATATTTATTGTGGAGTTGGTGGGAGTTCAATTGACTTTGTTTGATTAATTATGAAAGCTTATAGTTCAAAATGAGAGGCAAGGAAGTCTTCCTCAGATTTACATGCTTGTTGCCTTGCTTGTAGTCGATGTACTCTCATGAATTCTTGTCCTACATGTGTTGATAGGGATGACAAACGTTGGGTGCGTTGTCACAACATGCTGTTAGTGGTGAGAAGCCAATGCTGGTTCTCTCGTCACAGAGTCATTCAAGTTTCTCAGTTTCCTTTTCATAGGAACAAGAACATGGTGATGGTTATGTGACACTTACCAAAAGTGAGCTACAGAGCTAGCTGCTAAGGTGCTCCTGAATATTAGGCAAGGGATAAAGCCACTGACCACTGGTTTTAATCCTTTGCCAGCAGCTAGCTCGACTGTTAAGCGTTTACTTCGTCTGTGGCAGCCGTGATGCCGGGTATGTCCGTTGCGGTCGAGGGAAGTGTAGTGGGTAGAACGAGTACCTTAAAATCTAAACATGCTCACCTAGCGACGACGAACTAGGGAAGAAGCCAGCAAGTTTTTTTGGAAAGCTCCGTGAGGTCTGAAAGGGCCGCAAGCGGTAGAGGTCCCTCTCTATCCCAGCAACATCTGGGGTCAGATGTTGTGGTGAAGAACTTGCGTGGGCCAGAGCATGCATCCACACCTGTAGGGCTGCAACGGTACACTTACCTCACGGTTCGGTACGTATTGCGGTTTTTTGGTGGCGGTACAATACGTATTGCAGTACATTTTTTCTAACATTATTCGCCCCAAAACTGAGGGTGAATCATGTTTGCAATACGCTAGAAGCCTAGCATGCTGCTGGACTGCTGTGGCAGCTGTGCCATGCAAAAATGCACTGCAACAAAAAAAAAACTAGAATAATTTATAACCCCCTTCCCCCATGGCTGTGTGGTTTTATTCATTCTGAGCCAAGCTGAGGAATTTACCATGATTCACTATCAATCTCATCTTTGTATGAGGAAAAGCCGAAGTGTTTCCAGACAGGGGATTTAAATTTTGGAGGTGGGCTGACGATACCTTCGTTGTTATTGGCAGTCCATTTATTTCTGTCACTCATGTTGTTATAATTGGATGTACTTCACATCTGACATGTGTGCACGAAGGCAAAACGGAAATACCCAAATAAACAACGCAAAACTTGATTGGCAAATTGTTGAATAATCAGCCAATAAATAATCGTCTTACTTCTCCTGACACACATTTGGAATTGCTGTTCTGTTTATGTTTGCAAACTGTTTGCTTGTGTCGACACTTACAAATTTTCATACAGACCCAATCCCCAACAGCCATCCATTAAAACTAACAGCATGCTTCTATGCACCGCATATTTGGTAGATTAAAGCTGAAATGTTGCAGCCAGGCAGCCTGTTAAGCTGATGTAGAAATATGCATGTAGAAATATGCACTCTTGACTTGGCAAAACAGGACAGAAAAAACACATGGTTGACCACGTGCTAAATGTACAACGTCAATATGAAAATAAGTGTTGTTTGTCTCGAAGCAATAGAAACGTATCCCCAAATCACATGATCAACATGGTTATGAATATTGAATATATTTATCGCTTGTCTGAACTGCACCAACTTCGTGGAAGACCCCACCACATCCGATTGTTTTATGGACTTGAATTCCACACTTTCTTTTATTGTTAAGTGATTTGAATAAGTTAAATTTTTAAAATAAATGTTTGAAATCGTATATATAGTATAAAGTTTTTTCTGTATAAATACTGACCACACCAACTATTACAAATATTATCCACAAAGATTATATGCCCAATTTCCCAATAAATTTTGATGACTCAAGGTCCATACAATCGGGTGAGTTACTGAGTGTGTGTGTGTGATGGGGGAGGGGGGGGGAGGGAGGGATATGGGCAAGCCCCTTCTATTTTTGAGAGAGAGGGAAAGGGAGAACAGTTTGATCCTGCAGGAGAGTTTACTTGAAATTCACATCTGACTTCATGGGCCCTCTTTTGGGGGTGTTGGAAGTCTCCTGCTGCGATCGCTGTACCATGAGTGTACCGAAAATTAGGCTGAATGAACCGAGTATTGTACTGTGGAAAAATACCGTGGTGCACCAAGACCATGGTGAACCATTGCAGCCCTACACACCTGCCGTTCGGGACACTGTCTAGATCGGCTACAGTCACGGCTTCTGCTTCGAATATAAAGCATACACGACCGCATCCTAGCTACCCGACTTCGGATTTCCAGCCAGCTTCGTGAAGAAGGGACCACTCTTCGTCCGTGAAGTCGGTCCATCCGTTAGCTAGAGAGACAAGGTTTCTATCATCGGGACGTTCGGAGAAGAGATCTATCTCCGACATGCCGTCCCAAGAGCAGCAAGCGGCTAAGAAACAGAAGACTGCTGCTCCTCAGGCCTCGATGACGGACTTGCTGTCTCAGATTGTGCAGCTGATCGCAGCATCCCAGCAAGTGCAGAAGCAGCCTCCCTAAGACTCAGAACCTGAGCTGTCGGACGGTGCAGGGTCGGTCCAGTCGTCTGTTCATGCAGATGCAATGGACCGAGATTCGCAACTGATTCTTGCGGATGGTGAAAGGGATAAGGAAGAGGATTACCCTTCCCTTTTGGAACAGCACATGGTTGCGATGGATTTCATCCATCAATACCACCCTGAATTTGTTCCGCCGAATCAGAATGTTGCGATAACAAGAGAGAAACCGCTGGCGTCGTTCGGCACAGACTTTATACGTGAAAGGAAGAACTTCATTCCTTTCCGATTCTAGGCAAGTGTCGCAGGCGATCGGCCATGTAGACGGCGCCGTATTCAACCTCTCGAGTGCGAGGAAAAAAGGCGGTTTCTTATCTACATCTTCCATAAACATACCGTTTCTTGGACCATGCCGAGGATCTAGATGTATCCTTACCAGCATCATTCACTATTCGCTCAGATGTTATAGAAACAGCAATTTCATCAAATACAGCAAATTTGGACGCAATGTCCTATGCAGATCACCTCACTGGATAAACAAGCTTATTGTGGCTCCAAAATTCTATATGGAGACCATTCGGTCGGTAAGAGCAAGCATTCGAGTGAACGACTATGTCCTGGTACATCCGGCATTCAGAAAGTACCTGCTGTTCGCTGTACAAGGGAAGAGTTATCAGTTCAGAGCAATGTGCTTTGGTCTGAACCTGGCTCCCTGAGCATTCACTCGAATAATGAACTCGGTAATGTCATACTTCCGAGCTCATTCATCTGCAGTAACGTCGGCTTACTTGGACAAAATTCTGCAGAGATACGGTAACAGAATTATTCTTCAGAACGTTGTTTAGAGTCTGCTTCTATTACTCCTACGTCTCGGTTTCATCGCAGATGAGAAAAAGTCAGATCTATCTCCATCCAAGTCGTTCACTCACTTGGGGATGAGCTTCGAGACTCGCAACAATCTGGTTCATCTGCCATTACCCAAAGCGAAATGAGTCATTTATTATGCTCACTTTTGTCTACACTCAGACGCATTAACAGCGATGGAATTCATGCGACTGATGGGTTTGTGCAGAGCGGCTGCGGATCTTATACCGGTGGGCCATCTGCGCACGCGTCCCCTCCAGATATTCTTTACTCAGAACTGGAGTATGAAAACGCATTTGCTCGAAACCAGTATTGTTTTAATGGACCTAGTAAAACAAAGGGTTCAGATTTGGGCAAATCTTCAGTGGTTAACTCAGGGAGTTCTGCTGCAACTCCCGGATCCGGGTTTCACGATGATGATGGATGCGAGTCAGATGGGTTGTGGTGCGACCCTAAGTCCCGCAGACTTGAAGGGACTCTTGATTCTTATAGAAGCACATAAACATCAAAGAGATGGTGTTAATATGGCTAGCTCTTCAACATTGGATTCACAGAATAGCGAACGTCCATGTTCAAATTTTGTCGGACAATTCGATAGTAGTAGCTTACATCAGGAACCAAGGGGGCTCTCATTCAATTCCATCATGCGAATTAACGGAGAGGATTCTCCTATACGTCATGAATCATCATGTTCATCTTTCTGTCCATCATATACCCGGTCGACTCGTCTGAATGTACTAGCAGACTCCCTCTCTTGGAAAGGTCGCCTGTTGCCATCGGAGTGGACTCTCAACAAGCGAATATTCAGGCAGATTTGCTACCAGTGGGATCGTCCCATGATAGATCTGTTTGCAACACACCTGAACAATCAGTTACCGACGTTCGTGTTGCCATGCCCAGATCATCGAGTGTACGCAGTAGACACTGTCCATCTCATGGGACGGAATGATAGGATATGCGTATCCTCCAACTCCGTTGATTCAGCAGATTCTGTTAAAGATCAAACACTCTCGTTGCAAAATTCTGCTAGTAGCACCTCTGTCGTCACAGAAACCTTGGATCAATCTTCTCAGGTGTCTGTTATGGGACGTTCCCCGGAAGCTTCCTCCACGAGAGGACCTTCTTTATCAGGGGAAGTCATGCACACTGCATCACAGCCCGGAAGGTCTCAACCTTCACATATTTCCGTTGTGCGGTCCTTCTTGCATGGAAAACAGTTTACAGGACGCCCAGTGGACACAATTTCTAACTGCAGGAGGTCCTCCTCAACGTTGAACTATGCAGCGAAGTGGAGGGTTTTCTTCCGTTGGTGTCAGGATCAGTCAATAGACGTTATGATCCGTCCATTCCAAATATTGCCAATTTCTTGGTCTACTTGTTTGATGTTCTCAAACTACAGCCCGTCATTATTAAGGGCTATAGGTCTATGTTATCAGACACTTACGCTTATCGTGATACCTTGGCTATTGGATCAAATACTTCATTGTCCAAGCTAGTTAGAAATTTCTCTATTAGTAGACCTAGAAACCTCAGATTAATTCCTATGTGGAATTTGGCTTGGGTTCTGTTGAAGCTCAAAGAAGCTCTGTTTGAGCCGTTGGATGTTGTAGAGTTCAAATTCTTGACCTATAAAATGGCTTTTCTGTTAACTTTTGCATCTGCTAGAAGAGTCAGTGAACTTCATGCTTTATCTGTTGATGAATCTCACTACTGTAGTGTGGGTAATACCATTACCCTCACTACGGAAGTGGGGTTTCTGGCTAAGAATCAGATTCCAGACAAGCGGCCTGAGCCTATTATCATTAAGGCTCTGTCATCCTCAGATAACCGTAGACCTTTGCTGTGTCCAGTCAGGGCTATACGCATTTATAAATGTCGATCAAATTTTATTAGAAAAGAAAGAAAATGTTTCTTTCTTTCATTGATTCATAACCAGAAGGATATTTCTGTTCATTCAGCCGCTAGATGGATTCAGTTGGCAATACGTATTGCCTATGAAAATCTATCTTCGGATCTACGTTCGTTTAATAAGATATCAACGCACGAGGTTAGAGCACTGTCCACTTCCTGGGCTTATTCTAACAGTATAGCCATTACTGATCTCATGACGGCTGCATACTGGACACAGCCCTCTTCATTTACCAAGTTTTACCTGAGAAATTTAGAGTCCATCTCCATTGACCTTAGATCTTCAGGTCCTCTTTCTGTTGCTCAGAATGTCGTCCATTAATGGTTACATCTATAGTTATTTAGGCAGTCCGTTCCAGCATTGACACTGTTCCGTTGCCCTCTTTGTTCTGACGACATGTACCTCAGAACAAGGGGAAGGGGAGGGGGGGGGGGACGGTTTTTTCCCTTATGATCATCTGGTTTTATAGTGAAAAGCAAGGTTTGACCTCCTCCAGTGTCAGTAGTCCTGAGTCAGTGCTGGGATGGTTTTAATGTGTAGCTCGGTGTGAAGCAATAACTATGTCTCATTTATGTACTGTTTTTAAAGTGTAGCTCACTGTGAAGCATTTGTATATGTCGCGTGTCAAACAGGCGTTAATATACAATCCTCGGACACTTTTAAATGAGTATAAAGAGTCTCATTCTCTGGACTATCTTTATATATTGGTTTTCCTTCACCGAATTAGCATAACGGGTTATGCAGGCTTTAAATGGAGAATTATATATTATGTAATACTCAATTACATTGTTGGTGTTATGCCTTTCTCTTTTCTCGTAAAGGAGAAAGACATATATAATTCCTGTCTTCTCTTATTCTCCTGTAGGAGATATCCTTTACTGACGTAATTGAGAGATTGGATTTTCCTTTATGTCCTAGGCCCTCCAGTCTTTTTACGATTCAGCTAGTCTGGACCATTGGTTGTTGTATAAAAATATTATAAATTTTAAGTAATTTGTATATTTTTTATACTTACCAATGGCCCAGATGGGTATGGCCCTCCCATGAGTGGGCACTCATACCTCTCCACTGTTTATAACATTTAACAGGCAGTCTGTAGAAAGAATGATGGTTGGCGCCAATTTTGGTGTCTTCCTGGATACTGCGCATGTATGGAGGACCAGGTAGGACATCAATTTTTCGGTTTTGCATTCAAATTTTGGGGATTGGGGGGGTGGGGGGGGGGGGGCAAAATTTGTGTTTGGCCCTGGATTAATTTTTGAGTTAGCATCAGCCAGTCTGGGCCATTGGTAAGTATAAAAAATATACAAATTACTTAAAATTTATAATGTTTACAATACCAAACTACAGTATACACACAGTGTTAACTGTTAAGTAAACTTTAAACCCAACTTGTACAGCTTTGAAAATGAACAATGATTGACTAAAAATTAAAAACTTTGACTACTGTAATAGACGGCAACTAGTCGACTAATCAAATAATCGGGATAGCCCTAGTCACCAAGCCTTTAGAATGAATAAAAAAAATTTCAGTTGAAAATAAAATAGTGTTGTTTTCAAAACTGCCATTAAAACTGTCAGCTGACCAATCCATGTCAGAAAGTTACCACAGGGCAGAAATATAATTTGGAGTAGAGGAACCCATGAAATTTGCCTTGACAGTCATCTGTGTCATTGTAAACAGATTTGTCATGCCTTAGCCAAAACTTTTATAATTATGCCTTTTCAGGAAGAAATTTCACGGTTCCAGTACTCCCAAGTGTTATCCAAACTTGTCTGCCAGTCTTATTAACCGGTTAATCCCTTTGACACTGAGGTCAAAATGTAAAAATTATACCCTGCAAATTTTTCCCACAATGCAATTAGGAATATAACCAATTCAACCAAGCTCTGTTAAACAAGAATGAATTGGTTGATTTCCTAGTTGCATTATGGAGAAAAAAATTCTGCTCACGTCATTTAGCAGTTTATCAACCCTTTACCTTAAGTAATGTGCTTGGTGGTCCTCTCCAGGTACTGTATTCCTCCACCCAACATGATTTTATCGAAAGTATTATTAGCTCACCTACATCTGTAAGATGTGGTGAGGTATTGTCATAACCTCGGGCGTCAGCGTCGGCGTCTGGCGTGTCCAATATTGTAAGATTTAATGTTAAGATTAATTTCTCAAACATCAGTGGGCTCAGGCCTTTGATATTGCATATATAGGTTGTAGGGGACTATCAGAACAGTATTTAACCTTGATACTATGACTTTTTTCCAAATTTCACCTAAAATTTTCTGCCAAAAGTTGTAAGAATTTGCGTTTAGGTGTTGTAAGAATTTGCGTTAAAGTCAGCTTTTGTGCAGATTGTGCTGCTTTAACTTCTCATTACTGTTGATTTACATATTTCAATAACAACTGTAGGTATTAACCCTACTGTATGCAGAAATTTAACGGAAATTTTTTTTTTTTTCAGTCAAAATTTTCATGTTTCTCGGACTTAGTAAATTTTAAGTTGTAAAACTTTGTAAACTTTGTGTTTAGGTGAGTTGTGTTTCTATATATCTTTCCAGGCGATTAATATTCTACACTTGGGTTACTGAACTCCATTGCAGTAATATTTAACCCTCATTACATGCATATTTGAGGAATTTGAGGCTGATTTTCTGCCAAAACTTGTAAGAATTAGCGTTTAGGTGTTGTAAGAATTTGCGTTAAAGTCAGCTTTTGTGCAGATTGTGGTGCCTTCACCTCTCATTACTGTTTATTTTCTCATTTCAATAACAACTGTAGGTATTAACCCTACTGTATACAGAAATTTAACTGATTTCTTCTTTTTTTTTCAGTCACAATGTTCACGTTTTTTTCTGACTTACTCAATTTTAAGTTCTAAAAGTTTGTGTTAAGGTGAGGTGTTAAGGTGAGTTCTCTTTCTATGTGTCTTTCCAGGCAATTGATATTGTACGCATGGGTTACTGAACTACATTGCGGTAACGTTGCGCCCTTATTGCATGCATATTTGAGGAATTTGAGGGGGATTTTGGGGACTTATATTCACTTTCTTTAAAAAAAAATTTTTTAACTTTTTTTTTTATTTAATACTTTCTCATACTTGTTACTAGTAACATTAAGGCTTATTTTAGTTGTTGATGTGATGTATTTTTGTTGGGACTTTAGTCACTTTCTTGAACAAATGTTTTTCCGCAACTCCTCTTTAACCAATGAATGTACTTCAATTACAATTTCAGTGATTTATGAAAGCCTTTCCTAATTCTTATTTATGATTTAATATCTGGCCTCACGATTCATATTCTTAATCATAAACATTTCTAAAAGAAAAAAATGCTTTTATATCCAATGATTCTATGTTGAATTGATATATAATAAATGCAGAAATATAGACTTTCCAAAGCCATCACATAAACCACATTAATCATTTGATGCCTAGTTAATGATTTATATTAACTAAATATTAGGCATGTTACATTGGAACGACATTATCAAGCGCGAATGTAGGTGAGCATTGGGATGTAACATCCCTCTTGTTATATACGATTGTCAACAGATAATGAGTGGAATATGACTTCAACAGAACCATTTAAAATAATTTGTTTGACAATTCTTCTTCCTATTACATTTTTAGCTCAACTTTGACGAAGTCAAATTTGAGCTATTGTCATGGCCCGTCGTCCGTCTGTCCATCCGCCCATCTGTCCGTCCGTCCATCTGTCCATCTGTCCGTATGTCAACAATTGGCTATGGCTCGGGCTAGAGGTCGTATTTATGATCCGATCTTTACGAAACTTCTTGGGTACCTTTGTTATGACCGTGGGACGAGAACGAGTGTTTTTGGGTGCGGTCCGAAATTCAAGATGGCTGCCAGCCGCCATTTTGTACCGATGATGCAGAAATCTGTTTTTTGTACAGAACTTCCATATGAAAGCTCTGATTTGAATAATTTTTTGTATGAATGTTTAGTACCATGGGGTACATCACATATAATACAGGTTTTTTTCTCGTGCGTAAATTGTGCAAAATAGACTAATTTTGATGTTTTTTGGTGTTAATTTCAGCACTGTAAGTGCAAATGCCAATACGGCTCGGGCTAGAGGCCGTATTTATGAACCAATCTTTACGAAACTTCTTGGGTACCTTTGGTATCACCGTGGGACGAGAACGAGTGTTTTTGGGTCTGGTCCGAAATTCAAGATGGCCGATGGCAGCCATTTTGTACAAAATTAGGTGCAATCAGATTTTTGCACAGAACTTCCATATGAAAGCGCTGATTTGAATAATTTTTTGTGTGAATGTTTAGTACCATGGGATACATCACATATAATACGGGTTTTTTTCTCGTGCAGAAATTATGCAAATTAGATGAACTTTGATATTTCAGTGCGACTTACACACATTAAGTACACATGTCAATACGGCTCAGACTTGAGTCTGTATTTATGAACTGATCTTCACGAAATGTCTTGGGTACCTTTGTTATCACCTTGGGACGAGAACGAGTGTTTCTGGGTGCGGTGTAAAATTCAAGATGGCTGCCAGTGGCCATTTTGTACCGAAATTAGGTCTAATCAGTTTTTTGTACACAGCTTCTATACAGCTCAGACTAGAGGCCATATTTATGAACCAATCTTTACGAACCTTGTTGGGTATCTTTGTTATCACCGTGGGATGAGAGCGAGTGTTTTTGGGTGTGGTCCGAAATTCAAGATGGCCACCAGCAGCCATTTTGTACCAAAATTAGTGCAATCAGTCTTTTGTACAGAACTTCTGTATGAAAGTTCTGATTTGAATAAATTTTTGTATGAATGTTTAGTAACATGGAATACATCACATATTCTAAGGGGTTTTTTTTCGTGCAGAAATTATACAAATTAGATGAACTTTGACTTATTCAGTGCTACTTGCACAATGTGAGCACACATGTCAATACGGCTCAGGGTAGAGGCTGTATTTATGAACCGATCTTCACAAAACTTCTTGGGTACCTTTGTTATCACCTTGGGACGAGAATGAGTGTTTCTGGGTACGGTCCAAAATTCAAGATGGCTGCCAGTGGCCATTTTGTACCAAAATTAGATCCAATCAGTTTTTTGTCACAAGTTCTATACAGCTCGTATTTATGAATTGATCTTCACAAAACTTCTTGGATACCTTTGTTTTCACCTTGGGACAGGAACGAGTGTGTTTTGGGGTGCCTTTCTTATCACTGTGCTATGAGAACAAATATTTTGGGGTTCAGTCAGACCCACTCTGGGACTCAAAGTTTTCTTTTCTAGTTTAGCATCTGACTGTCACCCACCTTTACAATACTTTACCTATACATTTGTTACAGGCAACGGTCAGTATTTATGTACAGACCATTACAATACTTTATATGTACCTTTGTTATCAGGTCATTACCTAGATGTTTGTCATTGCTGTGTCACATACTATACATGTGCATGTCTTTGTCTTGACAAGTTGAGCTACAGTGTCATTGACACTTTCATTGTAGGTGGTATTGAGACTTCTCATAATTCCTTGGAAACTTCCGTGGAAGAGACTTCTTTCCAAACATGATTTGAGCTTTTGTGACTCCATAGGTTTAAACGATCTATCATGAGAAAAAATCTGAGCATTTCTTGTTATGTTTTTTTAACTGATATGGTAAATCATTTTGTTTGTTTTTATTTTTTTTTAGCTCAACTTTGGCGAAGCCAAATTTGAGCTTTTGTCATGGCCTGTCGTCCGTCTGTCCGTCTGTCCGTACGTCAACAATTGGATACGGCTCGGGCTAGAGGCTGTGTTTATGAACCGATCTATACGAAACTTCTTGGGTACCTTTGTTATGACCGTGGGACGAGAACGAGTGTTTTTGGGTGTGGCCCGAAATTCAAGATGGCTGCCAGCCGCCATTTTGTACCGATGATGCAGAAATCTGTTTTTTTGTACAGAACTTCCATATGAAAGCTCTGATTTTAATAATTTTTGTATGAATGTTTAGTACCATAGGATACATCACATATAATACAGGTTTTTTTCTCGTGCGTAAATTGTGCAAATTAGACTAATTTTGATGTTTTTTGGTGTTACTTTCAGCAATGTAAGTGCAAATGGCAATACGGCTCGGGCTAGAGGACGTATTTATGAACCGATCTTTACGAAACTTCTTGGGTACCTTTGGTACCACCGTGGGACGAGAACGAGTATTTTTTGGGTCCAGTCCGAAATTCAAGATGGCCGATGGCAGCCATTTTGTACAAAATTAGGTGCAATCAGATTTTTGCACAGAACTTCCATATGAAAGCGCTGATTTGAATAATTTTTTGTGTGAATGTTTAGTACCATGGGATACATCACATATAATACGGGTTTTTTTCTCGTGCAGAAATTATGCAAATTAGATGAACTTTAATTTTTTCAGTGCGGCTTGCACACAGTAAGTTCACATGTCAATACGGCTCAGACTAGAGTCTGTATTTATGAACTGATCTTCACGAAATGTCTTGGGTATCTTTGTTATCACCTTGGGACGAGAACGAGTGTTTCTGGGTGCGGTGTAAAATTCAAGATGGCTGCCAGTGGCCATTTTGTACCGAAATTAGGTCTAATCAGTTTTTTGTACACAACTTCTATACAGCTCAGACTAGAGACCATATTTATGAACCAATCTTTACGAAACTTCTTGGGTACCTTTGTTATCACCGTGGGATAAGAGCGAGTGTTTTGGGGTGTGGTCCGAAATTCAAGATGGCCACCAGCAGCCATTTTGTACCAAAATTAGTGCAATCAGTCTTTTGTACAGAACTTCTGTATGAAAGTTCTGATTTAAATAAAGTTTTGTATGAATGTTTAGAAACATGGAATACATCACATATTGTAAGGGTTTTTTTTCGTGCAGAAATTATGCAAATTAGATGAACTTTGATTAAAATTACACAATGTAAGTACACATGTCAAAGCGACTCAGGGTAGAGGCTGTATTTATGAACCGATCTTTACAAAACTTCTTGAGTACCTTTGTTATGACCTTGGGATGAGAATGAGTGTTTCTGGGCGTGGTCCAAAATTCAAGATGGCTGCCAGTGGCCATTTTGTACCGAAATTAGGTCCAATCAGTTTTTTGTCACAAGTTCTATACAGCTCGTATTTATGAACTGATCTTCACAAAACTTCTTGGGTACCTTCGTTTTCACTTTGGGACAGGAACGAGTGTGTTTTGGGGTGCCTTTGTTATCACTGTGCTATGAGAACAAATATTTTGGGGTTCAGTCAGACCCACTCTGGGACTCAAAGATTTCTTTTCTAGTTTAGCATCTGACTGTCACCCACCTTTACAATACTTTACCTATACATTTGTTACAGGCAACGGTCAGTATTTATGTACAGACCGTTACAATACTTTATATGTACCTTTGTTATCAGGTCATTACCTAGATGTTTGTCATTGCTGTGTCACATACTATGCATGTACATGTCTTTGTCTTGACAAGTTGAGCTACAGTGTCATTGACACTTTCATTTATTTTTATTTTCAGTTGGTAAAATTGATATACAAGGTGTGCGACTGAACTTCTGGGATTTAGGAGGACAAGAAGAACTGCAGTTATTGTGGGATAAGGTATGAAGTGGGTTTGAATGGGTCATTTCAAGTGTTTGAATTTTAATAGATCCTGGAAAGTACTTTAAAAATGTAGTTTCTTGAAAAAGATCATAGGAAATCTTTGAGAAATATATTTCAGCTATATAATTTGGTCAAAATATATAAGTTGTTGTATTTCAAAATTACGTGGATGTTAAATGTCCGCCTGCCCCTTATTTGTGCAGACCATTAATTCAATCAAAGGCACCTCAAAATTGGCTGTCTCAAACGGCAATCTTCATGGATAGAAGGAGGCAACATAGCGCAATTCGTGTCATATGTAGTGTGTCGTCGCGGTCACCCACAGTCACTTATCTGATACGAGCTCGCCTATAGGTCTGGGTCTGCAGAATTCCAAAGTAGAAATTACAGTGTATTTTTTGTTGGTTTTGCATCGCTGCCTGCAAAGCAAGATCTTCCAGGTGCGCTCCAATCACCGAAACTTGATTCGCATGCTGCAGTTCATTGTTGTTTTTTCTGATTTTCTTACGCTTATCCAACATTCCAACTCAAAAGCGATCAAATTACATATAAGCAGCGTAACAATACACCAGTTATCACCATTGGTTGTGCGTAATTATAAATTGAATAACCAATTTTACGAGTGTTTTCCTATAAGTTGACAAAACTCCATTGGTGTTTTTGAATACGTATGTGCCTCTAAATTAGCTCCCTTGATGTGCACCAGTCATTCTCCCGTATCATCTTCTACATTCTTTTTCATTTGGGTGGATCATTTTGAAAATTGCTGATTGGAAGTCGAATCATGAACTGCACAAAAAATGGTTAAAATGTTCAGTATCCAAATACCAATCCATCTTCTGGGTCTTTATTTAGCATGCTCATTCCTGCAAAGCTGAATGTTCTTACTCATTATCTGAACATTCAGGGAATCATATGGTATGTTATGCTGCAAAATATATGTCTTCCGTACTTGTACAGTCTATAATTTTCTGCTTTAGATAGACACTGAATGTTGTGACTTGTAGAAATCTTGAAATCCAACTTTTCAAGCTTGCATCAATACACTATGTGATGTGCATATTACCCAAACCATGTACCTGAAAATGATTGAGTGGTCTACCCGACAGGGTGAAACAAAAATGGCCCTATTGGTGTCATTTAAGGCAAACTTTTAGGGCTCTCCTGGAATTTTGAAAATGACAGGCCTGATTTTCAGTTTTCTGTAATGCAGGTAGTTTCAGTTTTTCCAACCCCCCCCCCCCCCCCCTCCCAAACAACTCACTAAACTGATAATTCATAAACCACACATCTGTGCCAGAAACCAGCTAACCAGGTGACTTGTGCAAAGAGGTCACCTTGGATTGGCAAATTTCACTCTGCCTTCAATAAAAAGCGACTCTGAAGTTGCCTTGTGAAATTCAGTTTAACTTGAAATTAGGCGAATTTTGTGCACAATTAAAAAAAAATAACAATCTAAAAGATATTTGTTGGAAGTCTTAACCCCTAGTACTCTGGTAGAGCAACAGAATTTTCTCCAATCATTCTTTTTTTCTCTTGTATAACTATGAATTTAACCAGTTATATCTTGTTTGACAGAGCTCAGTCAAACCTGTCATATTTGGTTAAACATCAAACTGCATGATGGGAAATATTTGCAGGTGAAAACTTTGCCATTTTGACATCAGAGTGCAGAAGGTTAAATGATGTTTGATCTCATATTCATAGTAACTAAAATCAGGCCCAAAAAAAGAGTTTGGGTTCACAGACCCCGAAGAATTAAAATAAATCTCTGTGTATTGGGCAGTTTTATTGACTGTCAGAAATGCATCTGCCTGTCAAATTCAACCATGAATATTTCGCATATTTTTTTTCTAAATAAATTACATAAACATGTTTTTTTTCTCTTTTTTCTCTCATCTTTTGTAAATTATTACCATGTGAGAAAACTATATAAAGGAGAAATCATGCAGAAGCTCATTCATACTTCTCCTTCCCGCCCACTTCTCTCAGTTTTCAGTGGACTCCTCCCTAAAGTTTGTAGAGGGAGAAGTCACTTCTTCCTCAATTTACCTCCTGGGCTGGTCACTGAGCTGTACTGTAGTATTTTAATGGTAGTGTGTGTATTTTAGTGCCATTTCCCTTTCAGGTTCTGCAACAAGCTCAAATATATTGGGGTTAAATGTTTGAAGCAGTAATACATGTCATGACTATCGGTATTATTGACATATTTACCTAGAAGCCACTTTTGTGCATTACTGAAAAGTGCTGAAAGCCACTATAGTGAATTGTAACAAAACAACTATTTATGAACAAAGTATGCTAAATAAGGGTCCTCTTGCTGCTTGCCTAGCATCTTTGACAAAAAATACTTGTGTCACAATCACAGTTGAAAAATAATTTAGTGCATTACCAGTTAATGTCTTCCATTGAGGGCTCCGTTCTCTCATAGTGTTGCTGTTTAAAGCAATAGCAGGTCACTCTCTGCTTCCTATAGCAACACTATGAGAGCATAGTGGCTATAACAGAAGACATTGATGAGTTTGATACATCATACCTAACTCATGTTGTCACGTAACACATTATAAAATAAGAAGAAAACCACACCTTTACATCACGATTTGTCACAGTAACTGTATGAAGGTTTCAGTAATTCTGTAACTGCATTTACTTTCATATTTTTGAAATTCATATTTTTTTATGTTTAACTGGTAGACTTCTAGATTAATTTTGGCTGTTAGAATTGGTTCATTTGGGTTTGCCTTATTACAGTTTATTGGATATTGGAGAGTATCTCAAGGTTCTCTCCAATAATTTTTGACAAGACAAATCCATGTGAATCAAAAACTTCTAAGGGAATATCATATATGAACCCATGCTGTATAAAGCCTTTTAACTGAGCCACCTCTACTTCTCAGCGGGGTTGAAATATGGACTTCTACCACTTGGCCAGTCAAATAGAACCAACCAACAGAGATATTTTGTCAAATTATCTGCCTTTTGGCTCCTATGTTGTGGCATGAAAGTTTCATTTTTTTTGTTTGTGAACATCAAACTGCATCACTCAACCCCCAAAATATTTCCCTCTGCACAGAAAACAAAGACTCCCCTCTCAATGAATGTGCATGAAAGGGAGGGTGGGGGGGCATTGTCAATAGACATCACAATTTCTCAGGCCACCAGTCTAATTCTGTAAGAAATTTGATGCTGTTATGGCTTGGAACCAGTCTTGCCCCCAAATAGGTCATCACTTTTGTTTAAATTCACTCATTGGGAATTTTTCATTTGGTTGAAAAAGTGAATCTACGGTTTGCTTTTGCTACCAACTGATATATTCTGGATGATTGATTCTGAAAAATTTTGTAAAGATTCATTTTCTGGGAATCAAAGCGAGAAATGTATGTTGATTTGGCTGATGTATTTGAGAACATGGCAATCAGAAATGAAGACTCACCATAGCCATGGTTTTAGGATTATACCAGATAGTTCGACAAATTATGTTAATATTGTGATGTTTTCGAGGGAATTAACCCTTTACCCAATGTTGGCGATATCAAAATTTATTATTTTAAATTTCATTTTTCAAATTTTTCAAAAAATTTCAACAAAACCACATCATGTGACCCTTGGTTGGAACGAGCTCGACAAGCTCGTTCCAACGAGGGGTCCCTTGATATGGTTTTGTTGAAATTGTTTTAAAAAATAATATGTTTTCAACTGCTGAATTGGCATATAATGCGGGCGGATGCAGCCGATTCGTTGGGTAAAGGGTTAATACTTATTCATTAGAATTTTGACAACTGGGGCAGGATAAAAAACCTGTATATCTTTGTAACTGAAGGCATATAATATTACGTCAACTGTCGTCTGCATACAAATTACCACTAAGCATGGGTAAACAACAGCCCATAAGAGCATTGAATTCTGAACAGAATTAGACTAGGGGTCTGAGAGCTTTTATACATCACTGCGTATAAAGGCACTATATTAGGACTCCATGACTATTCTTCCATAGTCCGGATAAACATAGCTAATGAGGATATGGAGATTTGTCACATGATGTACAAATTAATATAATTTATATATTATCCTTACAGTACTATGCCGAATCTCATGCTGTTATTTATGTTGTGGATGCCTCTGACAGAGAAACATTTGAAGCATCTAAGGAAGCATTTGGTAAGTTTCTTCAGGTAGGCCCCACAAAGTAGATCTTCTGTTTCTCAGGTCATTTTTGGTTGAGTTGTGTTAACAACCAAGACCTATGGTTTGCCAGTGGTCGGTGTGCGTCCAAGCGGGCAGGCGTACATGCACTGTTAGTGCAGTAACTTGAACAAACGTTCTGAATCTTGTAGTACAGTTGAAACTCGTTAACCCAAACTTCACAGGACTGACAATGTACTTAAAATTATGCCCATATGGTTGATCATGTGATTTTGACTTGCTAATGGGGTTATTTATAACAGCCAGGGTCACCTCATGTCAGACAGTTTTATGGGTGGAGGAAGCTGGAGTACCCAAAGAGAACCACTGAGCAATGGCAAGGAATTGCCACACTCCCCAACGTACTAACTTCGCGCAATCAGGGTTAGCATTGGTTGAAGACAAGTGCACCATTGACATGCTGTATGCCTTAGTGCACTGTGCCACCGTGCCTCCACATGGACAATTGAGATTAAGTGCCTTGCCCAAGGACACAATGCAGTTACCCTTCAGTGGAAATCGAACCATGGACCTTTCAGTTTGTAGTCCAATGCCATAACTACTGAGCAGTGACTTGCCTAGTAAAGGGCGAAGTGGCCGATACCTTTGCCTTGGCTCTGCTCACTTCGTCTAATTTCTATGTCTGGGTGTAATCAAAGTCGCCTTTTGATTTTGAAAAGCTGTCGTAAGAAAAGTTTATCTCAAGTCATTTCAATTCACCCCTTATATTTACTGTTAGGATACAAAACAAAGGACATAAAATATAATTGACATTCTAACTTATGTTTGTATTTAAAAGAACAGATTCTAAACATAAAGAAATAAAACTGAAAAAAATATTTCTCTAAAAAACAAACCTCTGCAGTGGAAATTAGGTAAGATATTGATGAAAACATTGCAGTGAGTTACCAGCAAAAGTGATTCAAATATCATGACTTACTTCAAAAAAAAGTTAACAAAATCACAAGAAATATGATTTGTGCTGTGTTTCTTTTATTATCCTCCGCTAACGATGTTGGGAGAGGGATATTGAAATGGTGTCCATCCATACATCCGTCTGTCCATCCATCCATCACAAACTTTGTCCGCTTAACTCCTACAGTTTTAAATGGATTTTTACGAAACTTGGTCTGAAGTATCAGTATTAAGTGTAGATGTGGTAAATTTCCATGCCAATGAAGAGGGGGAGGAGGAGGACTGGGGGGGGGGGGGGGGGGGAGGGGGGTTGAATCTCTGAATGAATGCTTGTACTGAGGGCAGGAAATCCTAAAAATTAAATTTTGGGGGTGGGAGGAGCAGGTGGGATTTGGGGGGACACCCCATGCCACCACCACTGGATCCCACTAACTTGATTTTCAGTGTTTGACAAGTCTGGTGACAAATTTTGAAATATTAAATTAAATTCCCTTCTCAGCATTTCTTTCTTTAGAAATTTCATTTCACTCAGAAGAGCAGTCACTTCTTATTTTTCTGAGAGTGAGAAGTCACATCTCCCTAAAATTCACTCCTAGGCCTTCTCCCTAAAATTTACTCCTAGGCTGGTCACTGCCTCTGAGCCTCTGGGCTCCTCTATAAATACAGTACTGTAATAAAAACTGTTTCTTTTTCAATAAAATTGTGATTTTGTTGCTACACTCTTGCACTAGAGGGTTGAGAATTCAAAAATAAAGTATTAAAAAATGAAAATCAGACCAAGAAAAACAACACAAAAATAGCATCTGAGATTCATTATTCTGCATTTCTTTCTCAAAAGCTGAGGTTCCACACTCTTGTGGGGAGGAAAGTAGACAGAGAATATTAACCAGATCATGATTCGGCCAAAACTGTCTATTTTGTAATGAAAGAACTGTTTATACATGTACTAATCACAGCCAAACCTCTAGACTTGCATATTATGGTTTGGTGTAGTTTTCCAAAGATGCTCTCAGCATTTAAGAGCAAATTCTTTGAAAAATTGTGAATTGGGCTACACAAAAAAAATTAATTGATGCTCAGACAATATATTTTTCAAATCAGTTAATTCGGGAGGGTTTTATTTTTAATTTTTATTCTTGAATATAATGAGCATAGATTGAGAGGCTTTTTGCTGTCTCTTCATACACAAAATATACAGAAAGTGCATAATTATGCAAATTAACTCTTTTAATTTTAACCCTTTAACCCTCTTTTTCTTTCTTATTCGGGGGAAACAGGTAGACAGCCAATCTGGCTATGTTTCCTCCTTACGACATCCATATATTCAGTCCTTATCTCATGATTTTGTACAATATATTTCTGTATTAATACCATTTTATACTCATATTTGTACAATTTTGTATTATGTATAATGTCGTTAAATAAATCAATCAATCAATCAATCAATCAAACCCTAAATGGCCTAATTCTGACTTTGATAACTTTTTACTGCAATAGAACCGGTGCCCCAACATGCTATCTCTGAAGAAACTTGCAAATTACTAGTGTTGAAACGATTAGTCAGCTAATCATTAACCCTTTACCCAACGCAGACGATTTCAAAATTTATTATTTTAAATATCATTTCTTAAATTCTTTCAAAAAATATCAACAAAACCATATCATGTGACCCCTCTTTGGAATGAGCTCGTTGAGCTCGTTCCAAAGAGGGGTTACATGATATGGTTTTGTTAAAATTTTTCGAAATATAATATTTTTTCAGCTGCTGAATTTGCTTATTACGCAGGTGGATGCAGGCGATTCGTTGGGTAAAGGGTTAATGATGCTGACATAGACCGACGTCGACTCTGGATTTCTGTGTTGACTTGTCAAAATGTGTTATTTCCTATAAACACATTACAACTTAACAGAATTGAGATGCAAAGTCTACTGAGGAAGAGTTAAAATGATTACAGTTATCAGTTAATCTGTTCAGAGAGTGAAGTCAACAACACTGATAATAAGATAAGTGACACAGACTTTGAAATCAAAGTAGACGTGAAAGTGAACTGTGTTGTGTCAGCTCCTTTGTACCCGCTGACAGTTGTTGCACTGCGCATTCATTAATACTGTTAATAGTGTAGTTATCTGAACTTGTCTCCATACAGTAAAATTTCTAATTTGGAGTAATAGCGAGATTCCCATTCCATTTAATATTTTTATACTGTACCAATGACCCAGACATAGCTGGTGCTAACTCTTAAAATATAGAGCCAAACACAAATTTTGCCCCCCAATCCCCAAAATTTGCATCTAAAACCAAAGAAAACATGTCCTGAATGGCCCTCCATACTTCACCTCTACTGCGCATGCGCAGTGTCAAGGACGTCCCGAAATTGGCGCCATTAATCATTCTTAGTTTGGCCCTTCATCAGTTAACATCTGACTGATCTTTGTGCTTGTAAATCTCAGTTTAAATGATGCCAGACACATAAATATTAGTGAAATGGTGATTCAAAGGAGGATATAGAAGGAGGAGAGGAAAAATGAGTGACAGAAAATAATCAGGGCTGTAACTTAAAATTTTTTTGGATCAAATTATGTTAAGTTACCTATATTTTTATACTGTACCAATGACCCAGACTTAGCTGGTGCTAACTCTAAAAAATCCAGGGCCAAACACAAATTTTGCCCCCCAATCCCCAAAATTTGCATCTAAAACCAAAAGAAATCATGTCCCATAGGACCTCCATACTTTGCCCTTACTGCGCATGCGCAGTGTCAAGGACGTTCCAAAATTGGCGCCAATTATCATTCTCTGTTTGGCCCTTCATCAGTCAACATCTCACTGATCTTTGTGCTTGTAAATCTCAGTTTAAAGGATGCCAGACACGTAATTATTGGAGAAATGGTGATTCTAAGGAGGATATAGAAGGAGGAGAGGAAAAAGGAGTGACATAAAATAATCAGGGCTGTACTTAAAATTTTTTATGAAATTATGTTAAGTTGCCTATTTTCGAGGCATGGGCCTCTTGTTGTCATTCTTGCTAAAAAGTTGCACTGCTTATTCAGTGTTTCCTCTCCCCTGGTCTTCTAAGTCCCCCCTTGCAATTCTCCCATGCTTTTGGCATATTTTTGAGAAAGATCATTTCTAAATTCTCTTGGGAGAGTTGCTTGGTTACAGAATGTTTTCTGTTATTTTCCCCATAGTTACGTTTTCACCCATGGGTGTATAAACGTTGTGTTCTGCATCTTCCATCTGATGTTCTGCAGATTCTCCCCTGGGAGTCTCTGTCTTGCATCAGATAGAGTGTAATTTTGATGACTGATTTCGGACCAGTTTTGTCAGTGCCTGGAGTCATGTTTTCTGGTGTTTTTACACTGTTTGTTTACATTGGCAACAGTCTCTTTTGAGGGGGGCTGTTTGCCTTTGGAGTAGTTTATCTCACTATAAGATACATTTTTGTTATCCGTAAGTATTGCATTAATTATTTAATATAAATTTAAAATTTTTGGCCACACTTAGCCATCGGATCCATTGGGGCTCAACGTTACTTTTCAGAAACTTGGGCTTCGCTGAAAAAATATTTTTCAAAAATTATTTCGATTTGCAATTGTTTTTTCATTATTAATGGATCATGTTATTATGTATCTTTGTGTCAGGGGTTTGTGCGAGTAACTAGGACTTGTTGTTGACTTTTCACAATGAAAGGATATTGCTCAAATTGTAATAGGAAGAAATCTTCCTCTGACTTTCATGATCATTGCATTAATTGTAGTCAGTGTTCTCGCACTAATCCCTGTTCTATATGTCAATATTGGGATGACAAACATTGGAAACGTGTGTCACGATATGTTGTTAGTGGAGAAAGGGCTATGCCGACTCTTTCTCCGCAAGGTCACTCTACTCTCTCAGTTTCTATTTCAGAGGAACAAGAACAGGGTGATGTTTCCATGTTATCTTCCGCAAGTGCGCTTCCGTCGTCACAAATGAATACAGAGCTAGCGGCAAAAGTGCTCATGGAGATTAAACAAATGTTGTCCGCTAGCTCGCCCGGTGTAGCGTCCATTCACCGAATGGTTCGGCAGCCGGGTTTGTCCGATGCGGTCCAGGAGGAAATATGGGTGATACGAGCACTATAAACATTCAACGTGCACACCCAGTGACAGCGGATAGTAGGCGAGATCGGAGGAAGCCTTTGAGTCCGGTTCCTAGCTCATCCAGGTCCAGCCGGGCCGCGAGCGAGAGAGGCCCCTCTCTCATACAACAACATCTGGGACCAGATGTTGTGGTACAAAATGTGTCGCAAGCGGAGCACACGTCCATCGCTCGGGATGCTCCGTTGTATAGGCAGTCCGCGGAGACTGCTCAGGCTTCTTCCTCTCGTCAGCGCACACGACCGCACCTTGGCTACGTGACCGCCGATATTTTGCCAGCTTCGCCGATCAGGGATTCTTTGGCGACCAGGTCACACCATCCGGTAGCCAGGGACACGAGGCCGATGGACTCCGGACGTTCGCATAGGAAGAGTATGCGGGAGTCATCAGATGCGGAGCTGCCCTCGGCGAAGCAGCGAAAGACTGCGCCTCCACAGGCCTCAATGTCAGACGTACTTGTGCAGATAGCACAACTTATCGCAGCATCCCAGCAACCGACAGAAATGCCGTCGGATCAGGAATTATCCGACGGCGCTGGGTCGGTACGCTCCGCCGAAGCATCGGGGGCGGACGACCGGGAGCATCATGAGGTCCGACCGGATGGTGAAAGGGATACGGATGACTTGGAGCTATCCCTTTCGGAACAACATAAAGCTGCCGTGGACTTCATCCGGCACTTTCTCCCTCAAGTTGTTCCGTCGGGCCAGACTGCTGCGGTTCCGGACAAGAGGATTATAGCGTCATTGGACTCTGATTTCTTTGAGCGGTTCAGGGACATCGCTCCCGAGTTTCTTATCAACCTACTCACAATTGTTTACTACAGGCTTGCACTACAGTGGAAGTCCCTAACTCGGATAAAATACTCTCTATTTTTGTCTTTCCCAAGCAAGTTGGGAAAGAAAAGTGGTGCAAAAGCACCAATAAAAATAAGCCAAAACTGGGTCGAGTGCAACCGGCGCAGACCCAGTACGGGACGCTCTCTCCCAAGTACAACTCCACGACTTCCGTTGCCAGTGCGCATATACCGTCTCTAAAGACTCATTCTTTTTAAAATCCGCTTCGTGTCGAGATGTTTTTGCACGCTTATCAGTGTTCCACCAGCTCGATGTTTGATGATTCCTGATTCATTATACCACAGTGTATCCTTTGTTTTCTCAGGAACAGTGTTTTATATATTCTCTTTTCTATTATATGTCCATAATGTATATCTATTTACTCTCTCTCGAGTCGCGTGCGAATTTCGCGTGCCACGCGGTTCGGACTTAGATTTTTTCACAATTATTGTTAATGCTTTTTTTGCAAAATTTTCTAATTGTGTTAGAGTTAGGTGTCAGCGGGGTACCACTCCTACAGTTTTTCTTCTTTCTTTTGAGAGTAGTCATCCTGTTGTGTGGTTCCCGGTCGACCATCTGGGGTCTTTGTTTCTGTCACCTTTCTCTCTTCTTTGGGGGTGTTCTTCTGTTTTCTCATCTCCACTTCTCTGCTCCTCTCACCTCTTTCATGCCCAGGACAATTCCCTGTGGGCAATGTCTGCTGCAAAGCATGTGGACAATGTACATTCGTCTTGTTCCTCCTGTAATGGGTGTTCGGCCGAGCGGCCGTGTGGTGTCTGTGGAACATGGTCTTCCACCTTCTGGGCGTCAGTAAACCGTGTCGTTCGTTCTCGTGGCCGTGCCTCCCGCTCCCGCGGGAAAGGAGAATGTGGTCGTTCGGGGCCTCCCGAGCCGACTTTGTCTGGTGAGAGTTATTCCTCCTCCGTGGGGGATGTGCAGTCTTTTCCTGTGGTGGATACTGCGGGAGCCGTTGAGTGTTCTGGTGTAGAGATGCCTGGTTCCAGGACTACGGTCCCCCTCCAGTCGACATCTGAGGCTGTCACTAGGGTTGTGACTCCTCCTTCGGAGCCGAGCCGGTGTGCTCTCTCCACTTTTTCACCAGCCTCAACGACTCTCGACGTATCTACTACTGCTGCTGGCCCGTCTGCTTCGTTATCTGTTTCAGCCGGCCTCGGCTTTTCGCTGCAGGGGACTGCAGGACTGTCCGATACTGTAGACGTGGGATATCGGCCTCAGCCTTCCCTGACTTCAACTCGGCGAAGTCGGAAGGGGCCGAGCCCATCGCTGTGGTCTCTTCGCCGTCGAGCACCACGGTTGTGTCTTTGGATTCGGATGTTCGTAGTGGAAACACTATGAACTCCGTGGCGTTTCCGTCTACTCACTCTGGTCACACGACCAGTTTTGGGGGACCAACGCCTTTTGTGCAGCCTGGACCTTCTGCCCCGCAGAGGTCCGCGGTGACTCTCATGAGTTCTCGCAATATTGATCCTCGGGGTGCATCATACCCCTATACACGTCTGCCTTCAGATGTTTCGGCTGCCGCCCGTCGTCCCACGTCGGGTGTTTTGGAGGATCGTGACCCTTCGCTGGTTAAGAGGGTCAGAGATGAAGCCACTTTGCCGGTTCGCTCCCCTGTCGAACCGGTCGGTACAGGCAGTGAGCTTAGGGAGGCCTTCTCCTTACTCACTCAGGTTCTTTCTAAGAGCCTTCCTGTTGCTTCCAGCGAGGCTATGGGTGGTTTCCAGGCGCCTCCTATGGCGCCGCCTCCTGGGATTGGAATCAGGCCGGTTTCCGATTCCTCTGGTGTCCCGACACCATGGGAGGCGTCGGCTGGTTTGCCCACGATGGGCTATGTGTCTTCCGACTCTGGGGAGGAGTCCGACATGCTTGAGGTCGAGGGCCAGCAGTCTTCGGACTTGGGGGCGGCTCTTGACTTTGTGTTTGGGTTTCTGCCTGAGCTCAAACCTGCTAACCAGCCGACAGTGTCAGCCTGGCCGCGATCATCGGTCGCGCGCCAACAGCCTATGGAGCAACCTGCTTCTGGGCGCCTTCGACCGTGCCAGTCGGTACAGGTGGTTGAGGCTTTTTCAGCATTGGATGCCAAGCTGAATTCCAAGGCTTTGAAGACTTCGTTCTTCACCAGGGTTGACACCTTTTTGCCTCCTGTGCGTTATCGTTCCTACGATTCCGCCAATCCGTCAGTCTGCCAGGCTTTGACGGTTCTGGATCAGGACTCCACTTCCCTCGGGCTTTCCAAGCCCAAGTCTGCCGTCATTCCAATGACGACTCTGGAGTCCACGTTGGGCTTATCTAGAGAGATGCTTGGCATGCTTTCTCTCTCAGATCACGTTGTCTCAGCTTTGGCTGCTTATCTGCCTCCAGATAAGTTTGACGAGGTACAGGCTCCTTTGCGTGTGCTGTCCAAGGCGCTTATGCACCTTACTCACACGCATGCCTGTAACACGGCCAATTTGGAATTAGTTCGAAGGGACGCTGTACTGGACACAGGACGATCCCTTCCCGAGGAGCACATAAACATCAAAGAAATGATGTCAATTTGGCTTGCGTTACGTCACTGGATGGACATTATTCACAATGCTCATGTCCAAATCCTATCCGACAATTCGACAGTAGTGGCGTATATACGGAATCAGGGAGGCACTCATTCAATTCCGTTGTTCAATCTAACAGAAAGAATCCTTCTGTTTGCTCTAGAGTATCAGGTTCTTCTTTCGGTCCGTCATATTCCGGGTCATCTGAACATACTAGCAGACTCCCTTTCACGAAAGGGTCGCTTGTTGCCGTCGGAGTGGACTCTCAACAAACAAGTGTTCAATCAGATTTGCTACCAATGGGAACGGCCAATGATAGACCTATTTGCGACACATCTCAACAATCAGTTGCAGACGTTTGTGTCTCCGTGCCCGGACCCGAGAGCATTTGCAGTAGACGCTCTGTCGATCCCTTGGGACGGAATGATAGGATATGCGTATCCTCCAGCGCCGTTAATTCAGCAAGTATTGCTAAAGATAAAACAATCTCAATGCAAGATTCTGTTGGTAGCATCTCTGTCTCCACAGAGACCGTGGATAAATCTACTCAGGTGTCTGTTGTGGGACCTACCGCGAAAGCTTCCTCCACGGGAGGATCTTCTTTCGCAGGGGAAATCGCGTCAACTCCATCACAACCCGCAAGGTCTCAACCTTCACGTTTTTCCATTGTGCGGTCCTTCTTGCATGGCAAGCACTTTACAGGACGAGCAGTGGACGCGATTTCTAACTGTAGGAGGACCTCCTCTTCGCTAAACTATGCGGCTAAGTGGAAGGTTTTTCGTCGTTGGTGTAGGGATCATTCTGTTGATATTTTTGATCCCTCCATACCAGACATTGCAAACTTTCTAGTATACTTGTTTGACGAAATCAAACTGCAGCCTGTTACTATTAAGGGTTATAGGTCTATGTTATCTGATACCTATGCACATCATGATAGTTTACAAATTGGATCTAATGTCTCTTTATCTAAGTTGGTTAGAAACTTCTCGATAAATAGACCCAGAACTCTTAGGTTAATTCCTAAATGGAATTTAGCTTGGGTTCTTCTTAAACTGAAGGAAAAGCCATTTGAACCTCTTGGGACAGTAGATTTCAAATTCTTATCTTATAAGACAGCTTTTCTCTTAGCTTTCTCTTCTGCTAGAAGAGTCAGTGAGCTTCATGCACTGTCGGTGGATGATTCTCACTATCGTAGTGTCGGGAACACTATCACCTTCACTACTAATGTGGGTTTTTTAGCTAAGAATCAGGCTCCTAATAAATATCCGAAACCTATTGTTATTAAGGCTCTTCCGTCTTCAGACGGGCGTAGGCCTTTACTCTGTCCTGTTAGAGCGTTACGTATCTATAAACAGAGATCTCAGTTTATCAGAAAGGGACTAAAACGTTTCTTTCTGTCTCTGATGCCTAATAGAAGGGACATTTCGATCCATTCTATTGCTAGATGGATTCAATTAACTATCCGTACTGCTTATGAGTTTATCTTCTCAGCAGTGTGTGCTTAAGATTTCGGCTCATGAAGTAAGAGCTCTTGCTACTTCTTGGGCTTACGCTAATAGTATTGCTATTTCAGATTTAATGAAGGCTGCTTATTGGTCTCAGCCATCCACATTCACGAATTTTTATCTCAGAAATATTGAGTCCATTTCTGGAGACCTGCATTGTTTAGGTCCGTTATCTGTTGCTCAGAATGTCGTCCACTAAACAGTTGCAACTATAGTTATGTAGGCTTTCTGTTCCAGTAGTGACTCCGTCCGGCTGCCCTCTTCGCTCTGGGCTATTTGACCCAGGGCAAGGGGAAGGGGGGGGGGGGGGGAGGGTGTTCCCTTAGGTCACCTGCTTTATAGTGAAAAGCAAGGGAATGCCTCCTCCGAAGTCAGTATTTCTGAGTTGTTTCCGGGATGGTTTTAAAGTGTAATATTAATGTTAAAAATTCATTCATGTCATATTTTTAAAGTGTAGCTCGGTGTGAAGCATTTGTATATGTCAAGTGTCAAACGGGCATTAATATACAATCCTCGGACACTTTTAAAAGAATATAAAGAGTCTCAATTCTCTGGACTAACTTTATTTATTGGCTTACTTTAAAAATAATTAGTATAAAGGGTTATACTGGATGTTAATAGAGAACATGAATGTTATTGTGCTCAATTATGAAGGGTATTGTATCTTTCTAATTTAACATAAAATAAGAAAGATACATGTAAAGCCTAATACTCCTTTTCTCCTTGAGGGGTTGCCTCTATATTATATAGTTGAGCTTATTGGATTTTCGTCTATGTCCTGGGCCCTCCAGCCTTTTTACTATTCAGCTAAGTCTGGGTCATTGGTCCAGTATAAAAATGTTAAAAAATTTATAGTAATTTATATATTTTTTATACTTACCAATGACCCAGACGGGGATGGCCCTCCCAGGAGTTGGGAACTCTTACCTCCCCGCTGAGTACATAGCGCTGACCAGGCACTGCCAGTAAGAATGATAATTGGTGCCAATTTCGGAACGTCCTTGACACTGCGCATGCGCAGTAAGGGCAAAGTATGGAGGTCCTATAGGACATGATTTCTTTTGGTTTTAGATGCAAATTTTGGGGATTGGGGGGCAAAATTTGTGTTTGGCCCTGGATTTTTTAGAGTTAGCACCAGCTAAGTCTGGGTCATTGGTAAGTATAAAAAATATATAAATTACTATAAATTTTTTAACTTTCGAGGCAACTGCCTGTTGTGGTCATTCTTGTTATCAATATTACACTGCTTATTCAGTGTTTTCCTCTCTCCCTTTCCTTTAAGTCCCCTCTTGCTATTCTCCCATGCTTTTGGCATATTTTCTGTAATATTATTACTAAAATTTCTTGGGAGTTTTAGCTGGATAACAGAATGTATTCTGTTCTTTTCCCCATGTTTACGTCTTCACCTATGGGTGGTTAGGCGTAGTGTTCTGCATCTACCATCTGATGTTCTGCAGTTTCTTCCCTGGAAGTCTCTGTTTTGCATCAGATAGTGTATTATTGGTAACTGATTTCGGGCCAGGGTGCCTGGAGTCTCGATCTAGTGTTTTTACACTTATTGTTTACATTTCCAACAGCCCTCTGTGTGAGGGGGGATTTCTTGAAAATAATATCTTGCTGTTAATTTAATCATAACTAGACATATTATTATTGTTCGTAAGTGTTGCATAAATTGTTTAAAATATTTTTAGAATTTTTGTCCACACTTAGACTTGGGATCCATTGGGGCTCAACGTTACTTTTCAGAAACTTGGGCTGTTCTGAAAAAATATTTTTTCAAAAGTTTTTGATTCAATTATTTTTTCTATGTTAATGGATCTTGTTATTATGTATTTTGATTGTCAGGGGTTGGTGCGAGTACTAGGACTTTGTTTTCTTTTCACTTTGAAGAATATTGTTCAATTGTAATAAGAGGAAATCTTCCTCTGACTTTCATAATCATTGTATAATGTAGTCAGTGTACTCGCACTAACTCCTGTTCTGTATGTGTTGATTACGATGACAACATGGGAAGCGTGTGTCATGGTATGTTAGTGGGGAATTGGCCATTACAATTCTGCTGAATGCACAAGGTTTTTTAGGGGGGGGGAGGGGAGGAGGGGGTGACTCCCCCAGAAAATTTTTTGAAAAGGGCAATCAAAGGAAGCATTCTGGTAGCTTTTGAAGCAAAAACCTCTTGATTTTTTTAAACGGCAAAAGTTGTTTTTTTAACAAAATGTTTTCAAAAATCACAATGGAACCCCATAACATTTGGGGATGGTTCTCACACCGGGCTCACCTGCAGGCCGTGTCCGTATTCCGTCATGCTAAAAAACAGTCAGGCCTTATGATGGATGCATTAGTTTTATCATTACGCCAACGGTTGTCGTGGTCTTCTGAGCTGCCAAAGGAATTGCTCAAAACGTTTGCACATCAACATATGCAGGTGCATGTTATACATTCAGTGATACGTTCATAATTCTAATCCAGGGGCGTAGTACTAGGACTTTGTTTTCTTTTCACTTTGAAGAATATTGTTCAATTGTAATAAGAGGAAATCTTCCTCTGACTTTCATAATCATTGTATAATATAGTCAGTGTACTCGCACTAACTCCTGTTCTGTATGTGTTGATTACGATGACAACATGGGAAGCGTGTGTCATGGTATGTTAGTGGGGAATTGGCCATTCCGGTCCTTTCCCCGCAGGGTCACTCTACTTTATCAATCTCTATTTCAGACGATCATGATCAGGGTGATGTATCCGTGATGTTTTCCAAATAGTGTGCCTCCATCGTCACAATTAATGTAGAGCTAGCGGAAAAGTGCTCAGGTAATACGTCAATTGCCTAAGAGGACCCTAGTAGGTTCGACGGCCTTTGACGTCCGCTAGCTCGCCCGGTGTAGCGTCCATTCATCGAATGGTTCGGCAGCCGGGTTCGTCCGTTGCGGTCTAGAAAGGAGTTTTGGGTGATGCGAGCACTATAAACATCCAGGTGCACACCCAGTGACGGCGGATTAGAGGGGAGAACGGAGGAAGCCTTTTAGTCCGGTTCATAGCTCGTCCAGGCCCATCCGGGCTGCGAGCGAGAGAGGCCCCTCTCTCATACATCAACATCTGGTCCCAGATGTTGTGGTACAAAATGTATCGCATTCGGAGCATACGTCCGCCGCTCGGGATGCTCCATTATATAGACAGTCCGGAGAGACTGTCAATAAGGCTTTCTCATTCTCATGGCAGCGCACACGACCGCACCTTGGCTACGTGACCTCCGATATCCAGTCAACTTCGCCAATCAGAGAATCCTCAGCAACCAGGTCACGCCATCCGATAGCCAGGGACACGAGGCCTGCAGACTCCGGACGTTCGCATAAGAAAGTATGCGGGAGTCAACGTACACGGAGCTTCCAGCGGCAAAGCATCGTAAGACCGCTTCTGCACAGGCCTCGGTGACGGACGTGCTATCCCAAATAGCACAACTTATCGCAGCATCCCAGCAACGACAGAATCTCTGTCGCATAATATAATATCCGATGACGCTGGGTCGGGACGCTCCGCGGAAGCATCAGGTGCGGACGTCCGAAAATTTCATACGGTCCGACAGGATGCCGAAAGGGATTCGGAAGTTTTCAAGCTTTCCCTTTCGGAACAACATAAGCTGCTGTATATGTCATCCGACTTCTTCTTCTAGAGGTTCTTCGTCGGACCAGAATGCTGCGATACCGGATAAGAAACTGATAGCGTCGGTGGACTTAGAAATTTTTGGTTCGGTTCAGGGACATCGTCCCTCAGTTCCGACACAGTCCAATAATGTCTCAGATACGTTCGATTTATTGAACGACGCTATATATTTTTTTTTATATGCTTGCTATGTACAAGCATATCTGGTTTCTTGTTCGCAAAATTACTGAGATGTTTTTCAAAAGTGTGCCTCTGTCGTCATAGTTAATGAAGAGCTAGCGGCAATTAGTGCTCATGGATTACGTCAATATCCTAAGAGGTCCCTAGTAGGATCGACGGAGTTGCGAACACTATAATAGACTTTAGTACACACCCAGTGACGACGGATTAGAGGAGAGATCGGAGGAAGCCTGTTAGTCCGGTTCCTAGCTCATCCGGTCCGTCCGGGCGGCAAGCGAGAGAGGTCCCTCTCTCGTGCAACAACATATGGGACCGGATGTTGTGGTACAGACATTTCACCTTCGGAGCGTATGTCCGCCACTCGGGACGCTCCGTTATATAGACAGTCCGAGTGACTGTCGATAATGCTTCCTCATCCTCACAGCAGCGCACATGACCGCACATTGGCTATGTGACCTTGAATATCCGGCCAGCTTCGGCATTCAGTGATTCCATGGCGAACAGGTCATGCCATCCGGTAGCCAAGGGACACGAGGCCTGCACACTCCGATCGCTCGCATAATAGATGTATGCACGGGGTAACGAACACGGAGCTTCCAGCGGCAATGCATCGTAAGACCGCTTCTCCACAGGCCTCAGTGACGGACGTGCTATCCAAAATAGCACAGCTTATCGTAGCATCCCAGCAAACGACAGATTCTCGGTCGGATCAGGAATAATCCGACAGCGCTGGGTCGGTACGCTCCGCTGTTGCATCAGGTACGGACGACCGAATATTTCATAGGGTCCGACAGGATGGCGAAAGGGATTCGGATGATTTCGAGCTTTCCCTTTCGGAACAACAGAAGCTGCCATACATTTCTTCCGGCATTATCTTCCAGAGGTTGTTCCGTCGGACTACATTGCTGCAATGCTGGATAAGAGACTAATAGCGTCATTGGACACGGAGTTTTGGATCGGTTCAGGGACATTGTCCCTGAGTTGCCGACGCAGTCCAATAATGTCTTTAGAACATTCGAATTATTGAACGACGCTATATATATATAAGCTTGCTATCAACATGCTAGTATAGTTTATTGTCCGCAATGCTCTATTCTGCCTTTCGTGAATTCTAGGAAATAATTGTTTATTGGCAGAACTGGGCTTACCGAGAGTTCCTTTGCGTCTAAGACGGCGAGACTCAAGACTGCAATTGTCTTTTTCGCCGTCTATGTCAATTCCAACCACGATGTTGGAAACGACAATGATGTATAATAGACTTAACTTAGACGCTTTATCATACGTACACCACCTTACTGAGACGTTATCATTACGTCTTCAAGAGAAAGAATTCCAGGATATGATCCTCAATGGGATTTCTTTCAGGGGCAGTAGTTTTCCACGTATAACTCCGCCCTTCAGTGGCAACCTGGAGTTGGTTAGACGTGACGCAGCCCTAGCTATATCCACGCGCGCGGATAGTAAGGTGAAGAACTCTCTCAGAGTCGCTTCGGTCCCCGAGAAGCTTCTCTTCGACGGTAACCTTTCAGCAATCTTGAATTGCTCGATATACACGTTCTCTTGTCTATCTAGTGTAACAAGAGATTCAGACGTGGGCAAACATTCGGTGGTTGACTCAGAGAGTTCCACTGTAGTTGCCGGATCCGAGTTTTTCGATTATGACGGATGCCAGTCAAACAGGTTGGGACACATTTTGATCCCAACGGATTCGAAGTGCCGGGGTCTTTGGGTTCCGTAGCTTTTAGGCAAGCTCTTTACTTCCAAGGAGGAATATTATGTTGGCTTGCACTACGTCATTGGATGAATTTTATTCAGAAACGCATGTTCAATTCTGTCCGATAATATGACAGTAGTTGCGTATATCCGGAACCAGGGAGGCACTCATTCGGTTCCATTATTGATTTTAACGGAAAGAATCCTTCTATTTGTTATAGAACACCAAGTTCTGTTTCGGTTTGTCATATTCTCGGTCGTCGGATCGTATTAGCAGACTCCCTTTCACGTAAGGGTCGTTTGTTGCCGTTGGAATGGACTATCAACTAACAAGTATTCAATCAGATTTGCTATCAATGGGAGCACCCAGTGATAAATTTATTTGCGACACAACTCTCCAATCAATTGTAGACGTATGTGTCACCGTGTCCGGATCCCTGAGCATATGCAGTTAACGCTCTATCGATCTAGTAGGACGCGATGATAGGATATACGTATCCTCCAGCGCTGTTGATTCAGCAAGTATTGCTAGTATTATTCATTCACAATACAGTTCTGTTGGTAGCATCTCTGTCCCACAGAGACGGTGGATAAATTTACTTAGATGTCTACTGTGGGACTTACCGCAGAAACTTCCTCCACGAGAGGATCTTTTTTCGCTGGGGAAATCGTGTCAACTCTATCACAACCCGCAAGGTCTCAACCTTCACGTATTCCGTTGTGCGGTCCTTCTTGCATAGTAAGCACTGTTTAGGACCAGCAGTGGACGCGATTCCTAACTGTAGAACGACCTCCTCTTCGCTATACTATGCGGCTAAAGTGGAGGGTCTTCCGTCGTTGATGTAGGGATCTTTATGTTGATATTTTTGATTCCTCCATACCAGACATTGCAAACTTTCTAGTATACTTGTTTAACGAAATCATCTGCAGCCAGTTACTTTTATAGGTTATAGGTCTATGTTATCTGATACCTATGCACACCATGATAGTTTACAATGGAGCCTAATGTCTCTTTATCTAAGTTAGTTTGAAACTTTTCGATAAGAGATCTAGAATCGTTAGATTAATTCCTATTCGGAATTTAGCTTGGGTTCTTATTAACTAAAGCAACCATTTGAATCCTTGGGACAGCAGTTTCAAATTCTGGTCTTTTAAGGCAGCGATTCTCTTAGCCTTCTCTTCTGCTGAAGAGTCGGTGATCTTCATGCACTATCGGTGGACGATTCTCACTTTCGTAGTATCGGGAACTCTATTACCTTTACTACTAATGTTGTATTTTTGGTTAAGAATCAGGCTCCTAATGATATCCGGAACCTATTGTTTTTAAGGTCCTTCCGTCTTCGAGCGGGCATAGGCCTTTACTCTGTCCGGATAGACCTTTATGTATTTATTAACAGATCTCAGTTTATCAGTAGGACGTAAGCTTCTTTTGGTTCTGATGCCTAATAGAAAGGTCATTACGGTCCATTCTATTTCTTAATGCATTCAGTTAACTATCGGTACTGCTTAGGATAATCTATCCTTATCTCAGCAGTCTGTGCTTAAGATTTCGGCTCATGAAGTAAGAGTTCTTCTACATCTTGGGCTGACATATAGTTTTGCTATTATAGATTAAGTAGGCTGCATATTGGTCTCAACCATCCACATTCATGAATTTTTATCTCAGAAATATTGTATCCATTTCTGGAGACCTGCATTGTTTAGGTCCATTATCAGCTGCTCAGAAAGTCGATCACTTAACAATTGCAACTATAGCTATGTAGGCTTTATGTTCCGGCAGTGACTCTGTCCTGCTGCCCTCTTCGCTCTGGGCTATTTGACCCAGGACAAGAAAAAGGGGGGGGGGGGGGAGGGTGTTCCCTTGGGTCACCTGTTTTTATTATGAAAACAAGGGGATACCTCCTCCGGAGTTAGTAATTCTGAGCTGTTACTGGGATGGTTTCTTAAGTGAAAGTTATGTTTTTAATTCATTCATGTCATAGTTTTAAAGTATAGCATTTGAATATGTCATGTGTCAAACGGATGTTATTATACTATCCTCAGACACTTTTAAAAGAGTATAAAGAGTCTCAATTCTTTGGACTAACTTTATTTATTGGCTTACTTTAAATATAATTAGTATACGAATTATACTGGATATTAATAGAGAACATGGATGTTATGATGCTCAATTATAGAAGGTATTGTGTCTTTCTAAGAAAGATACACGTGAAGCCAATTTCTCCTTTTCTCCTACAGGAGATGATTCTATTTTATATAGTTGAGCTTATTGGAATTTCCTCTATGTCCTGGGCCCTCCAGCCTTTTTACTATTCAGCTATGTCTGCGTCATTGGTACAGTATAAAAATCTGAAAAAATTTATAGTAATTTATATATTTTTTATACTTACCAATGACCCAGACGGGGATGGCCCTCCCAGGAGTTGGAACTCATACCTCCCCGCTGAGGACATAGTGCTTACCAGGCACTGGTTATAAGAATGATTAATGGCGCCAATTTCGGGATGTCCTTGACACTGCGCATGCGCAGTAGAGGTGAAGTATGGAGGGCCATTCAGGACATGTTTTCTTTGGTTTTAGATGCAAATTTTGGGGATTGGGGGGGCAAAATTTGTGTTTGGCCCTATATTTTAAGAGTTAGCACCAGCTATGTCTGGGTCATTGGTAAGTATAAAAAATATATAAATTACTATAAATTTTTTCAGTTTTTACGTATCAGCCGGCATCAGTAAAGTGCACAAGTGGAGAAAAATATTCAACTGCAGAGGTATTGGTATGTAAATCTTGGCGGCAGAAAGTGGTGTGCCGACTTGTCGACTGACTCGACTTTTGGGTGCTGACTCATCGACTCCAGAATCCCAGAGTTGTTTCAACACTAGAAGTTACATTCTAATTGCATTGACAGTCATTTCTAGGCAAGTCTTGGCTGCCTTTTTTGGTAGCCTAGACATGCCAAGAAACAACTGCAAAGCCACAGGATGTAGATTGTCTTTAGTTATGCTCTTCCAATTTCAGTTGCATACATCAATCAAAAATCAAGTCTCCTGATTTTGTAGTAACATTGGAAGACACTACAAAACAATAAAAACACCCAATGGAGTGGTTCAGTTTCAGTGAGGAATTTCCTGAGAATCAAAACATATTTTTACACTGTAACCCAATGGCCAAGACTAGCTGGTGCTTAACTCAAAGTTATTAAGGGCCAAACACAAATTTTGAACCCCCCAATCCCCAAAATTTGCTTGCAAAACCGAAAATTAAAAGTCCTATCAGGCCCTCCATACATTTACTCTCTGCGCAGACGTCAGGAAGTGACCGGAATTGGCACCAACATCATTCTTTGTTTGGCCCTAAAGTCATCAACAATGAAATGACATCTGTGCTCTGAAATCTCCTTTTCTGAGGATGCCAGACACAAATCAATGCAAGAACTGGTGGATTGAAGGCTGTTATTGGATAAAGGAAGTGTTCAGTGGTGGTTTTGGACGTTCAGGGCTGTAACTTTATAATATTTATAAAATTATTTTATGTTTCCCAATCTCGGGACATATGCCTGACGTCATCATTTTTGATAATGATTATTCCACTGTTTGTCACATGATATGGTTTTGTATTCCTTCCCTATCCTTCCATGAACCCTTCCTGTTAAACTCTTAAGCTTTTGGCTATTTTTTATTGAAATTTTTTATTAAATTTCTTGGGAGTTTAACATATATTACAGAATATTATTCTATTTTTTCCCCAGGGTTACGTCCTCACCCTAAGAGTGTTAGGTCTTTTAGTCTTGCATCATCTATCCGATGTATTGTTTTTTCTTCGTATGAAGATCTAGCTTTGCATCTGATAGCATTTCAATTGGTTCTGACTTTGGGCCTTTTTGTGTGCCTGATGTCTTGTTTACATTGACATTGTTTACATTGTCAGCGTCCTCATATATAGGTAGTTTTTTATATTCTATTACTGTAGTATACTGTAGGATACATGGATTATTATTCCGGTAGTGTAGCTCAAAAAAATTTGATTTTTTCCACACTGAGGCTCTATCGGAATGCCCTTGGGCTCTTAATGTTCCCTTTGGGAACTTAGGTGTTTTTTTCAAAATTTTTGTTTACAAAAAATATTTTGAATTTAATTATGATTGCTATTATTCATGTATCTCATTTATATATATATATTGTTGTGGAGTTTGGAGGACTGATATCGACTTTAGTTGATACACTCCTGTGGACTCTTGTCATTCTGGTTTTCTCTGGGATGACTGATGTTGGAGTAGGGTTTTGCGGTACGTTGTTGGCAGTGAGGTGCTGAGGATCAGGGATCTCACCGCGTTTTAATTCATTCTGTCAGTTTCTATTTCAGATGAACATGAACATGGTGATGATATTCTGACACCCTTCCAAGTGTGCTACTGTCGTCGCGCTCTGTGGAGCATATAGAGCTAGCTTCAGTGCTCATTATTGCAAGAGTTAGGGCCTTTTGTTAAGGTTTTAACCTCTTACAAGCAGCTAGCTCAACTGATGAAGCGGTACTCTGTCCGTGAGTCCCGTGACTCCGGGTAAGTCCGTTGCGGTCATAAGAAGTGGATGTGAGTAGAGCGAGCACTATAATATAAATAGCTCACCCAGCGATGACGGAAATTTGGAGGAAATAGGGAGGAAGTCAGCAACTTCTTGTACTCGGCGAGGTCTGATAGACCGTGAGCGGGAGAGGCCCCCTCTTTAATCTAGCAGCGTCTGGGATCAGATGTTGTTTTGAGAAACTTGCACAAGCCGGAGCATATGTCCACCCTCCACTTGGGACGCTCTGTTTAGTCTGCACCCAGGGTCGGCTTCAGTCACGGCTTCCTCTGCTACGTTTCACAAGGAACAAAATTTTTCTGGTTGGAAACTTGCACAAGACAGAGCATATGTCCGCCCGCCGCTCAGGATGCTCCGTCTAGTCAGCAGCCGGGGTCGGCTTCAATTATGGCTTCCTCCGCTACTTTATTTAAGCACACACAGCCGCATCCTAGCTACCCGACTTCAGATATCCAACCTGTTGCATGAAGAAGGAACCACTCTTTGCCTGTTAAGTCGGACCATCTGGTAGCTAGGGAGACGAGGCCTTGATCATCGGGATGTTTGGAGAAAGGATCTGTTTCCGACACTCTGTCCCAGGAGCAGCAAGCGGCTAAGGAATGGAAGACCACTGCTCCTTAGGCATCAATGACGGACTTGCTGTCGCATCCCAGCAAGTGCAGATGTAGCCTCCTCGAATCTGAGCTGTCGGACGGTGCTGGGTCAGCCCAGTCGTCGGGTCACACAGTTGCAATGGACCGCGATTTGCAACATATTCTCTTTGATGATGAAAGGGATAAGGAAGAGGATTACCCTTCCATTTTGGAACAGTACATGGTTACGATGGTTTTCATCCATCAGTACTACCCTGATTTTGTTCTGCCGAATCAGAATGCTGCGACCACAAGAGAGAAAGCGCTTGCATCGTTGGGCGCAGACTTTATCCGGACAAAGGAGGAAGTCCTTTCTTTTCCAGTTCAGTTTATGCAGGTATCGCATGCCTTCGGCCATATAGACGACGTTGTATTTATCCTCTTGAGTGCGAGGAAGAAGGCAGTTTCTTATCTTCATCTTCCGTATCCATACCGTTTTTTGGACCACGTTCATTTAGAAACAATCAGGGAAGATGTTCAGAGAGTTATTCTGCATTTGGATGAGCAGGCCGGGGATCTAGAGGTATCCTTACCTGTATCATTCACTATTTGCTCAGACACAATTGAGACGGCAATTTCTTAAAATAGAGCGAATTTGGACGTTATGTCTTACGCATATCACCTTACAAGAGCTATGGCGCAACATCTTGAGGGAAAGGAATTTGAGGACGTTCTTACCTCTCTTAGAGTTCTTTCCAGGGCAATTATGTATACCATGTATAACTCCACCCTAACAGTGGATAATCTGGAGTTAATCAGACGTGATGCTGCTCTTGCGTCGTCTGCACTGATAAGATGACAAGGTGAAAGGCTCTCTCCTAGTCACTCCGGTTTCTGGACATTTTTTATTCAACGACTAGCTTTCGTTAGTCCATGAACAGGCTACTAAGAAAGCATCTAGTGCTCTGCTTTTGAAGTCAGCGTATCAACGACCCGCTTCAGCAGACAAGAGTAAAGGAGGGCGTTCCAGACAAAAATCATCAAAAGGAAACTCCTCACGAGGGGACAAGAAACCCTCTTATAATGGCAATGGCAACAATCCAAGCTCTCCATTCACAGGGAGATGTACGTTCGACAACGGAACCGTGTCAACGAACTAATACATTTGGCCAAGAAGACCTACTTTTCTCAAATTATTAAAAACAATTTAAACAAACCAAATGTTCTTTCAACAGCACTCGACAAGCTACTGCATCGAAAAAAGGAAACCGTTCTCCCAGATCACTCCTCTGCTTCTGATCTGGCGGAGTGGTTCTCTACATTTTTCTCTGACAAAATCGAATGCATTCGAGCTGGACTGAAAGTCAGCCCCAACCCACAGCCCATTGTGTTTAGGGCTTCGACAGACCATGTGTGTCTGGATTCCTTCCAGCCTATAACACTTGTAAGTCTCAAGAATTTAATAACGAATGCCCCCACCAAACATTGCAAATTAGATGTAATCCTAACCTGGCTGTTGAAATCTTGCCTATCAGATATTGCACCATGGATATTAGAAATTGTTAACTCATCTCTTACATCGGGTGTCTTCCCCAGCAGTATGAAGCAGGCACTTGTTACCCCAATACTTAAAAAACCCGGGCTCGACCTGGAAATATTGAAGAATTACCACCCTGTCAACGACCTTTTGTGGGCCCTTTAGTGTATGTGATTTATGTTCTTCCCCTGGGTGATATCATCCGCAGCCATGGCCTACAATTTCACTTTTATGCCGATGACACCCAGCTATACATCCATTTTAAACCGGATAATGAAGCGTTTGCATGTCATCGACTAGAGGAATGTGTGGCGGACATCAAAGACTGGATGACTAATAACTTTTTAAAGTTAAATGCCGACAAAACAGAGGTTATTTATATTGGCTTACCTCACCAATTAGGCAAAATTTCAAAACTTCCGTTATCAACAGAAGGAAATAGCATTATACCATCGGCTACCGTTCGTAACCTGGGATATTTCATCGATGAGTCGTTGGCAGCTGACAAACACGTCCAGCAGGTGTGTCGTGCTGCATTCTACCATCTTAGAAATATCAGCAGGATGCGAATGTTGATAGACAAACACACAGCTGAACAATTAGTCCACACTTTTGTCACTAGTCGTCTTGATTATTGCAACTCACTGCTATACCGACGCAAAAAGGCGTCACTGGATAAGCTTCAACATATCCAAAATTGTGCTGCTAGATGTGTAACTCGAAATAGGAAGTCGTGCCACATAACACCTATCCTAGCTGACCTCCACTGGCTTCCTGTCCAACAAAGAATTCAATATAAAATAATCCTTCTGACATATAAATGTATTAATGACCTGGCACCATCATATCTCTCAGATCTGGTCACATACTACACACCTGTCAGAGACCTCCGTTCTTCGGACTCGCACACCTTGGTCCAACCTGTTTCAAAATTAGCATCTGTGGGTGATCGGGCCTTTTTGATCGCCGCCCCTAATCTCTGGAACCTTTTACCAAGTCACCTGAGACTACCACAGGAAACTGAGTCATTCAAAGCTGGTTTGAAAAGGCATCTCTTACAAACAAGCTTTCTGCACCAATATGTAGATAAGAAATCATTTCCCTTTTTCTGTATGTAAGGCCAAAGAGCACATTTTGTGGATTTTAGGCTGAAAATTATTATTATTATTATTATTATTATAATTACTCTGGAGTTCGTCAGTATAGCGACTCGGGAAAGGGATCGGGACTATAGGTCAGACGCCCCTAGGTCGACGAGTCGAGGTTTTTCACGGGGAGGACATGGTTCCTCCTCCCGTAAGCCTCGCAGGTCATACAGGTGATGGTTTAAACCTCTATTGCTGGCCAGTTGGCGGAAGGTTATCAAGCTCCGCAAAAAACTGGATAACAATCACGGAAGATTAGTGGGTGAGAAGTGTAGTCTCGGACGGCTTACGGCTATCATTCCGAGCAAAAACTCCACTAACAAGTTGTCCGCGTTGGACAAATCTTCCATCAAATTCTTGCATAGGAGAGTTTCTCCAACCGAAAGTATAAGCTCTCTTATCAAAGGAAGCAATACAGGTCATTAAGAATCAGGAATCTCAAGATTTTTACAGTCACCTGTTCCTCGTACCGAAACCAGACGGCTCGTTCCGACCGGTAATAGACTTGAGCTGTATATCAAGCTTATCATGGCTACAAAAATTTATTTATGGAGATCATTCGGTCGGTAAAAACGAGCATTCGAGTGATCGACTCTGTGGCAAGCAAAGATCTAAGGATGCGTACTTTCATGTTCTGGTACATCCGGCATTCTAAAACTACCTGTGGTTCACCGTACAAGGGAAGCTGTATCAGTTCAGAGCAATATGCTTTGGTCTTAACCTGGCCCCCTGGGCGTTCACTGATAATAATAATGAACTCTGTAATGTCATACTTACGAACTCATTCGTCTACGGTAATGGTGGCTTACTTGAACGTCCTTCTACAGGGATATGGCAACAGAATTATTCTTCAGAACGATGTTCAGAGTCTTCTTCTATTACTCCGACGTCTTGGTTTCATCGTAAACGCGAAAAAGTCGGATCTAGCTCCGTACATGTCATCTATTCACTTGGGAATGAGTTTTGAGACTCACAACAATCTGGTTCGTCTGTCGTTACCCAGAGCGAAATTAGTCAGTTGTTATGCTCGCTTTTGTCTGCACTCAGATGCATTAATAGTGAGGGAATTCATGTGACTGTTGGAGCTGTGCGGAGCGGCTGTGGATCTCATGCTGATGGGCCGTCTGCGCGCACATCCCCTCCAGATATTCTTTACTCAGAACTGGAGTGTGAAGACGCTTTCGCTTGAACCAGTTTTATTTTAATGGACCTAGTAAAAGAAGGGTTCAGATTTGGGCAGATATTCAGTGGTTAACTCAGGGAGTTCTGCTGCAACTGCCGGATCCGGCTTTCACGATTATAACGGATGCGAGTCATGAATCATCATGTTCAACTTTCTGTCCGTCATATACCGGGTCATCTGAACATACTAGCAGACTCAGTCTCTAAGGAAGGTCGTCTGCAGCAATTGGAGTGGATGGTCAACAAGCGAGTATTTGGGCAGATTTGCTACCAGAGAGATCGCCTCAAAGATCTGTTTGCGACGCACCGGAACAATCAGTTACCGTCGTTCATATTTGCATACCTAGACCATCGAGCGTACGCAGTAGACGCTCTGTCAATCTCATGGGAATGAGTGATAGGATATGCGTATCCTCCAATTCAGTTGATTCAGTAGATTATGTTTAAGATCAAACAGTCTAGTTGTGAATCCTATTAGTAGCACCTCTGTCATCACAGAAACCTTGGATCAGTCTTCTTGGGTGTCTGTTATGGGACGTTCCCCAGAAGATTCCTCGACGAAAGGACCTTCTTTATCAGGGGAAGTTTTTGTTCTTCAAGTCCTTCTCCACCCATAGTGGCATAATGGAGTCGGTTAGATGTGAGGGAACCATTGCGGTTCCTGTATTATTTTATGACTAACACAAGAACGATTAAAGTAATGTGGGTGAGGAGGGTTCAGTATGACTTCGAATCGAAATATACAAATTACTTTAAATTTATAATTTTTTTTTTTTTGGCCTTGTATTTTTTTTCCCCATATTTTCACAAGGGTCATAATTCAGTATTGAAAAACTAGATAAGGTATGATGCCTTTGTTTTTGACAGGATTTTGTATCTTGTCAAGATATCTCTAGTGTACCATACTTCATTGGATGTCTAGACTATTTATGCCAGTTGCATACATATATATTTTTATACAACAACCAATGGCCCAAACTAGCTGGTGCTAACTCAAAAATATCCAGGGCCAAACACAAATTTTGCCCCCCCAATCCCCCAAATTTGCATGCAAAACTGAAAAAGATATGTCCTAACTGGTCCTCCATACTTTTGCGAACTGCGCATGTGCAGTAACCAGGAAGACACTGAAATTGGCGCCAACCATCATTCTTTGTTTGGCCCTTCTGTCAGTAACAACAGACTGACATCTGTGCTTTTAAATCTCAGTTTTAATGATGCCAGACACAAATCAATGGTAAAATTGGTGGATCCAAGGACACATTTGGATGATGGAAAGAAGAAACGGTGGTTAGATACGTTCAGGGCTGTAACTTCATAATTTTTACAAAAATTATTTCATGTTTCCCAATTTCGGGACATGGGCCTGACGTCATCATTCTTGCTAATGATTTTTCCACTGTTTGTTAGTGTTCCTTCCCTATCCTTCCTTGAAGCCCCCCAGTTACACTTCCAAGCTTTTTGGCTTGTTTTACTGAAATTTTTTAATAAATTTCTTGGGAGTTTGACGTGTTATACAGAATGTTTATTCTGTATTTCCCCATGGTTACGTCCTCACCCTAGGGGTGTTTAGGCGTTTTGGTCATGCATCATACATGCGATGTATTGTTTTTTCTTCTGCTGAAGATGTTGCTTTACATCGGATAGTTCAAAATCTGTTACTGACTTCGGTGCTTTTTATTCAGTGCCTGGAGTCTTGTTTCTGGTTTTTCTTCTGATGTTGTTTACATTGACAACGCTCAATAAATATATGTAATTTCCTATTTATTATCATGGTAGGATTGTTGTAAGATACATTAAATATTCCGGTAGTGTAGCAATTAATTTTTTGGAATTTTGTCCACAGTTAGGCTCTATCGGGATACATTTGGGCTCATTGTTCCCATTGGGGAACTTGGACTCCTGTCAAAATTTTTCGAAAACAATTTTTTCTGGAAATTATTTTTCTATTTATATTTTGAATGTTATTTATTATGTATCTTTTTCATATATTTATTGTGGAGTTGGTGGAAGTACTGTCAACTTTATTTTGATTCATTATGAAAGCTTATTGCTCAAAATGCAAAGTGAGGAAGTCTTCCTCAGATTTACGTGCTTGTTGCCTTGCTTGTAGTCGATGTACTCCCACCAATTCTTGTTCAACATGTGTCGGATGGGATGACAAACGTTGGAGACGGGTGTCACAGTACATTGTTAGCGGTGAGAGGACAATGCCGGTCCTCTCGCTACAAAGTCAATCTAGTTTCTCAGTTTCTTTTTCAGAGGAACAAGAACATGGTGATGTTTACGTGATGCCTAGAGATAGTGTGCTGCCGCTGTCGCATTCTGATGAACAAGCAGAGCTAGCGGCTAAGGTGCTCATGAATATTAAGACAGGGCAAAAAACCACTAGCCTGTGGTTTTAGTCTCTTGTCACCAGCTAGCTCGACCAGTGAAGTGGTTACTCCTTCCGTGGGTACCGTGACACCGGGTGTGTCCGTTGCGGTCGAGAGGAGTGGATTTGGTAGAGCGAGCACCTTAAAATATAACAGGCTCACCCAGCGACAACAGAACAGAAGAAAAAGCTGGCAAGTACCGTGGGAAGCTTGGCAAGGTCTGAAAGGACCATGAGTGAGAATGGCCCCTCTCTTTCCCAACAACATCTGGGGCCAGATGTTGTGATTAGAAACTTGCGTCAGTCGGAGCATACGTCCGCGCCTCCCGTCCGGGACGCTCCGTATAGTTCGCAGCCGGCCTCCACTACAGTTATGGCTTCTACATCGGCATCTTCAAAGCACACACGACCGCATCTTAGCTACACGACTTCGGATATGCAGCCTGCATCGCCGAGAAGGGACCACTCATCATCTGCGAAGTCGGACCATCCGGTAGCGAAGGAGACAAGGCCTCATTTATCCAGACATCTGGAGAAAAGAGCCATCTCGGACACACCGTCCCAGGAGCAGGCGGCGACCAAGAAACAGAAGACGGCTGCTCCTCAGGCCTCTGTAACAGACTTGTCGCAGATTGTGCATCTCATCACAGCATCCCAGCAAGTGCAGGAGCAGCCTACGGCAGTCTCAGAACCTGAGCTGTCGGATGGTGCTGGGTCGGTCCAGTCATCTGCACGTTCAGATGCTGCTGACCGTGAGTCTCAACTGATTCAATCGGATGGTGAAAGGGATAGGGAGGAAGATTACCCTTCCCTTTTGGAACAGCACATGGTTGCGATGGATTTAATCCATCAATACTACCCTGAATTTGTTCTGGCGAATCAGAATGCTGCGACTACTAGGAAGAAACCGCTGGGGTCATTGGACGCAGACTTTATGCGGACAAAGGAGGAGGTCCTGTCTTTTCCAGTTCAGTTTAGACAGGTGTCGCAGGCCTTCGGCCATTTAGATGATGCCATATTCAAACTTTCCAGTAGGAAGAAGAAAGGCGGTTTCTTGTCATCATCTTCCGTAAATTTACCGTTTGTGGGACCACGTTCATTTAAAACAGTCGGGGAAGTTGTGCACAGAGTTCCTCTGCATTTGGATGAGCAGGCTGAGGATCTAGAGCTATCCTTGCCTTCGTCATTCACAATTCGCTCGGACACAATTGAGACAGCAATTTCTTCAAACAGAGCTAATTTAGACGCTATATGTCTTATGCAGATCACCTTTCAAGAGCTGTGGTGCAACGTCTCAACGGAAAGGAATTTGAGGACATTCGTACCTCTTTAAGAGTTCTTTCCAGGGCTATTATGTTTACCACGTATAACTCTGCCTTAACAGTGGCTAATTTGGAGTTAATCAGACATGTCGGAGCCCTTGCGTCGTCATCTTTAATAGATGACAAACGTGGAAAACTCTCTTATGGGTCGCTCCGGTATCCGGACACACAATTTTTGATTATAAGCTTTCATTGGTTTATGACCGAGCTACAAAGAAAGCATCTAATACACTGCTCCTTAAGTCGGCGTCTTATCGACCTGCGGCAGCAGAAAAGAATAAGGCAGGACGTCCTAGACAGAAATCGTCTAAAGGGGACTCCTCGTGAGGGTATAGGAAACACTCCTATAATTACTCTAGGGATTGTCAATACAGTGACCCGGGAAGGGGGCATAGGTCTGATCGATTCTACTGGTCAGATGCCCCTAAGCCGGCGGGTCGAGGCTCTTAGCGAGGGGGACGTGGTTTCTCCTCTCGTAAACCTCGCAGGTCCTACAGGTGATGGTCAGGACCTTTATTGCTTGCCAGTTGGCAGAAGGTTATCAAGATTCGCAACAAACTGGATAACAATTACGCAGGTCTGTTTTTTTCAGAATTTTGCATAACCCCTTTACTGTTAGCCTGATTTGAGCCTTGGTAACCCATTGTTTGTTCTCCTAAATCTGACATAGCTAACCCATCAGCATGACATAACCAAAAAATTTATTATAACCACAATGGACCTTTGGAATTTTATTTTAAGACAGACAAGATACATTTCTGTTTGAAAAAGAATAAACTAAGTCACAGTTAAGTGACTGCATGGGGGACGTTTTAAGGCTGGAAACCCAAACCAGCAATCCACCAGAGAGACTGCAATACTGGCGTCTTAAACTTTGCTTGACGTGAAATGGTTTGTTCTGTTGTTGTGACTTGTCAGCTTAACAACACTAAAATGGTGGCCAGTATGATCTTTATAAAGGCTTTAAAAAAAGTTCATGATATCAAAGTCTGAGATCACTAAAAATTATTTAAAATCAGCCATGGAACGAAGCAAATTAAATTTGGTGAGACATATGAGGGGGGAGGGGGGGAAGGGGGATCACATTAGGCGTAAGCACTATCTGCAATTTCCACTGCATGAAAAAAAAAGAGTTCTTCGATAGCTAATTTGATTACCTCCCTTACATTAGTTACCTTTCAACAGTACAAAAATACGCTTTTTAATATGCTTCTGGTGAGCTGTTTGTATGTCCCAATGCCGCTTCGAACCGTGTTGGTTCAGTGGCGGATGATGGACTTTACTAAAAGCTGTTAGGGCCGGGGGGAGGGGGGGGGGGTGCACCGGGGGGCAAATGTGCGAAGCTACATGAAGCCAACCGGGGCCCCCCTTTCATGTGGATGTGAACGAATCGTCAGTTCCGTCTCAAGATGCAAGGAAATTATAATTCAAAGAAGACTGCAGGCCACCTTGGTGACCCTCTCCCCCCCCCCCCCCCCCCCCCCCCTACACACACACACATGCCCAATCCTGTGCGTAACAAGTTGTTCAAATTGCGACGATTGTTTACTAAAGTATAATTTCTGGTAGTCGGAAGTGAGGGTGGGGGGGGGGGGTGATAATGGGGGAGCAACCCTCTCTGAATGATACAGCTCCTCTCTGAAACATTCAGACAGGAATTTCAGCCCCCTGAGCATTACTTCCAACGCATGAACTCATGAGACAAACAAATTATCTTTTTAGAAATGTCAGAAAAGTAGTAACTGAGGGCAAGTTGGATGGAGCGGTAAGGGCTCCAATCCCCTTTTAAAATGTTGCAGTCCTGATCAGTCTAGGCTCCCAGCTTCCCCACCCCCCCACCCCCCCCCCCACCCCTATGTTCAGTGACAAGTTCACACTCGACTCAGTTTGAGTCTACATTTTTCCATTCAGTGTGTCAGAGTGAGACTATCTCAGATCCATGTAATTTTGTTCAAGGCCCACCCTTTCAATTTATCGTCTGGGTCATGTCACACAAATTGTATGATTTGTAGCCTCACAATCGAACTGGCCGAATATATTTTTCGATGTGTGCTTTTACAAATCGGAATTATATTTACTTCGGAAGTGGAAATTAATTATATGCACTCATTTCATACCAATTGCAGAGATTTAGGTGTAAATAAATGCTGCTGACACGTGCGTAAAACACCCAAATCACATATCGCGATACGATTTTTCATCTTGAGTATCAGTGTACACCGGCGTGAAACTGCCAAAAGCTGTGTTGCGATTCACCGTTGTTACTAACTGTGTAGACATTATATAGCAACCCATCCCTAATTAGCCTGACTGTCATTATAATTAGCCTGACTGTCATTACCGAATCTGACTGTATCATATTTTTGCGGCAATCCACAAAGCGATTTGGAACAATTCTCACACGTATACGGCTCATCATTACAAACAATATTTATGCGAATCCTCAAAAACTTTGTGCGAACCGTCGGGGATTTTGAGGCAACCCATTTTTCGTTCGCGTGTTTTTCAATTCAGACAACCTCCAGGCGAACCAAATGATCGTTAGCCTAAAAAAAACAGGCCTGATTACGGAAGACCAGTGGGTGAGAAGTGTGGTCTCAGACGGCCTACGGCTTCTTTCCAAGCGAAACCACCACTAACAAAGTGTCTGCGGTGGACAAATCTTCCGGCAAATCCTTGCAGAAGAGAGTCTCTCCTATCGGAGGTACAGGCTCTCTTGGCAAAGGAAGCAATAGAGGTCGTCCAGAATCAAAATTCTCTAGGATTCTAGAGTCACCTGTTCCTTGCACCGAAGCCAGATGGCTCGTTCCAACTGGTAATAGACTTGAGCTGGATAAACAAACTTATTGTAGCCCCAAAGTTCTATATGGAGACCATTCGGTCAGTAAGGGTGAGCTTTCGAGTGAACGACTATGTGGCAAGCATAGATCTAAAGGATGCGTACTTTCATGTCCTGGTACATCCGGCATTCAGAAAGTACCTACGGTTCGCCGTTCAAGGGATAGTATATCAGTTCCGATCGATGTGTTTCGGTCTGAATCTATTGCCCTGGGCAATCACTCGAATAATGAACTCGGTAATGTCTCAGTTCCGTGCTCATTCGTCTGCGGTAATGTCAGCTTACTTGGTCGACATTCTTCAGAGATACGGCAACAAAACTACTCTTCAGAATGATGTTTTGATTCTGCTTCTCTTGCTCTGACGCCTCGGTTTCATCGTAAACAAGAAGAAGTCGGATCTAGCTCTGTCCAAGTCGTTCATACACTTGGGAATGAGCTTCGAGACTCACAACTATCTGGTTCTTCTGCCGTTACCCAGAGCGAAATTAGTCAGTTGTTATGCTCTCTTTTGTCTACACTCAGACGCATTAACAGCGATGGAATTTATGCTACTGATGGGGTTGTGAGGGGCAGCTGCAGATCTTATTCCGATGGGTTGCTTGCGCACACGTCCCCTCCAGATATTCTTTACTCAGAACTGGAGTGTGAAGACGCATTCGCTCGAGACCAGTATTGTTTTAACGGACCTGGTAAAACAAAAGGTCCAGATTTGGTCAGATATTCGGTAGATAACTCAGGGAGTTTTGCTGCAGCTGCCGGATCCGGCTTTCACAATTATGACGGATGCGAGTCAGACAGGTTGGGGCACGACCCTGAGTCCGACAGACTCAAAGCGTCCGGGTCTTTGGGACCCTCGGCTCCTAGAGAAGCACATAAACATCAAAGAGATGATGTCAATATGGTTAGCGCTACAACATTGGATTCACATTATAGCGGACGCTCATGTTCAGATATTGTCGGACAACTCGACAGTAGTAGCGTACATCAGGAACCAGGGAGGCACGCATTTGATTCCGTTATGCGAACTAACGGAAAAAATTCTTTTGTATATCATGAAGCATCATGTTCATCTATCGGTCTGTCATATACCGGGTCGTCTGAACATACTAGCAGACTCGCTGTCTCGGAAACGTCGCCTGTTGCCATCGTAGTGGACACTCAACAAGCGGGTATTCAGACAGATTTGCTACCAGTGGGATCGGCCTATGATAGATTTGTTTGTGACACACCTCAACAATCAGTTGCAGACTTACGTGTCGCCATGTCCAGATCATCGAGCGTACGCAGTAGACGCTCTGTCAGTCTCATGGGACGGAATGATAGGATATGTGTATCCTCCAACTCCGTTGATTCAACAGATTCTGTTAAAAATCAAACAGTCTCGCTGCAAGATTCTGTTAGTAGCATCGCTGTCGTCACAGAAACTGCATCACAACTCGGAAGGTCTCAACCTTCACATATTTCCGTTGTTCTGTCCTTCTTGCACGGCAAGCAATTTACAGGACGAGCAATGGACGCAATTTCTGCAGGAGGTCCTCCTCTTTGCAGAAAAGTGGAAGGTTTTCTTCCGTTGGTGTAAGGGTCAGTCGACAGATGTCTGTGATCCATCCATACCGGATATTGCCAACTTTTTGGTCTACCTGTTTGACGTTCTCAAACTGCAGCCCTTCACTATTAAGGGCTATAGGTCTATGTTATCGGCCACTTTCGCTCATCATGATAACTTGGCAATTGGATCTAATGCTTCATTATCCAAACTAGTTAGAAATTTCTCTATAAATAGACCTAGAACCCTCAGATTAATTCCTAAGTCGAATTTAGCTTGGGTTCTGTTGAAGCTTAAAGAAGCTTCGTTGGAGCTGTTAGACGTTGTTCAAAATTCAAATTCTTGACCTATAAAACAGCATTTCTCTTAGCTTTTGTTTCCGCTAGAAGAGTTAGTGAACTTCATGCTTTATCTGTTGATGAATCTCACTACCGTAGTGTTGGAAATACCATCACTTTAACTACAGAAGTGGGATTTTTGGCTAAGAATCTGGCTCCAGATAAACGGCCTGAGCCTATTATCATAAAGGCTCTGCTGTCTATGGACAACCGAAGACCTCTTCTGTGTTCAGTCAGGACTATACGCATATATAAATGCCGATCAGAGTTTATAAGAAAAGGAAGGAAAGGCTTCCTTTTTGTCATTGATTCCTAACAGAAAAGATATTTCTGTCCATTCAATTGCTAGATGGATTCAATTGGCAATACGCATTGCCTACGAAAGTCTATCTTCGGATCAGCATTCTGTAAATAAGATATCAGCGCATAAAGTTAGAGCGCTGTCTTCTTCTTGGGCTTATTCTAACAGTATAGCCATTACTGGTCTCATGAAAGCTGCGTACTGGACACAGCCTTTTACATTTACCAAGTTTTACCTTAGAAATTTAGAATCCATCTCCGGTGACCTTAGATGTTTAGGTCCTCTATTTGTTGCTCAGAATGTCGTCCACTAAATGATTACATCTATAGTTATTTAGGCAACCTGTTCCAGCAGTTCGCTGTTCCGCTGCCCTCTTCGTTCTGAGGACATGTACCTCAGAACAAGGGGAAGGGGGGGGACGGTTTTTTCCCTTATGATCATCTGGCTTTATAGTAAAAAGCAAGGGAAGACCTCCGGTGTCAGTAGTCCTGAGTCGGTGCTAGGATGGTTTTAATGTGTAGCTCAGTGTGAAGCAAATTAATATGTCTCATTTATGTATTGTTTTTAAAGTGTCGCTCACTGTGAAGCATTTGTATATGTAACGTGTCAAACAGGCATTAATATACAATCCTCAGACACTTTTAAATGAATATAAAGAGTCTAGATTCTCTGGACGATCTTTATATATTGGCTTCCCTTCACCGAATTAGCATAATGGGTTATGCTGGCATTAAATGGAGAATTATATATTATGTAATGCTCAATTACATTGTTGGTGTTATGTCTTTCTCGTTTCTGGTAAATGAGAAAGACATATATAATTCCTTTCTCTCCTATTCTCCTGTAGGAGCTCTCCTTTAAGAAGTGATTGGATTTTCCTCTATGCCCTAGGCCCTCCAGCCTTTTTACAATTCAGCTAGTCTGGGCCATTGGGTGTTGTATAAAAATATTATAAATTCAAAGTAATTTGTATATTTTTTGTACTTACCAATGGCCCAGACGAGGATGGCCCTCCCATGAGTGGGCACTCATACCTCCCCGCTGTTGACAACATTTAGCAGGCAATTTCTAGAAAGAATGTTGGTTGGTGCCAATTTCGGTGTCTTCCTGGATACTGCACATGTGCAGTTCGCAAAAGTATGGAGGACCAGTTAGGACTAATTTTTTTGGTTTTGCATGCAAATTTTGGGGATTGAGGGGGCAAAATTTGTGTTTGGCCTTGGATATTTTTGAGTTAGCACCAGCTAGTCTGGGCCATTGGTAAGTATAAAAAATATACAAATTACTTTGAATTTATAATTTTTACACTATACACCAATGGCGCAGACAAGCTGGTGCACACTCAAAAGTTATTAAGGGCCAAACACAAATTCTGAACCCCCATAATCCCCAAAATTTGCTTAAAACCAAAAATTAAAAGTCCTATCTGGTCCTCCATACATTTACTCTCTGCGTATGCGCAGCCGTCAGGAAGTGACCGCAATTGGCGCAGACATCATTCTTTGTTTGGCCCTAAAGTCAGCAATGAACTGACATTTGTGCTTTAAAATCTCCTTTTTTGAGGATGCCAGATACAAATTAATGTAAGAATTGGTGGATCCAAGGCTGTTATTGGATGATGGAAGTGTTCAACGGTGGTTTTAGACGTTCAGGGCTGTAACTTTATAATTATTATAAAATTATTTTATGTTTCCCAATTTCGGGATATATGCCTGACGTCGTCATTGTTGATAATGATTATTTCACTGTTTGTTAAGTATTCCTTCCCTATCCTTCTATGAACCCTTCCTGTTAAACTCCCAAGCTTTTTGGCTAATTTTTATAGAAATTTTTTGTTAAATTTCTTGGGAGTTTAACATGTTTTACAGAATATTTATTCTGTTTCTTCCCATGGTTACGTCCTCACCTTGGGGGTGTTAGGTCGTTTAGTCTTGCATCTTTTATCCGATGTATCGTTTTTTCTTCGTATGAAGATCTAACTGCACATCTGGTAGCTTTTAAATTGGTTCCTGACCTTGGGCCCTTTTGGTGTGCCTGATGTCTTGTTTCCGTTTTTTTCATTGACGTCGTTTACATTGACAACATCCTCAGATACAGGTAGTATTTTTTTTATTCTATTACTGTAGAATTACTGTAGGATACATGGATGATTTTTCCGGTAGTGTAGCTCAATATTTGGGATTTTGTCCACACTTAGGCTCTATTGGGATGCCCTTGGGCTATTAATGTTCCCTTTGGGAACTTAGGCTTTTTTCAAAAAAATATTTTGAATCAAATTTCGATTGCTGTTATTCATGTATCTTAATTATATATTTAGTTGTGGAGTTTGGAGGAGTGTTATCGACTTTAGTCAATTCACTTCTACAAACTCTTGTCATTCTTGTGTCCACTGAAATGACGTATGTTGGGTAGGCTTCAGTCACGGCTTCCTCCGCTATGATTTTATAGCACACCCAACTGCAGGCTAGCTACCCGACTTCAGATATCCAGTCAGCTGCTCGAAGACGGAACCATTCTTCTCCTCTGAAGTCGCCATCCGTTAGCTAGCGATCTGAGGCATTGATCAACGGGATGCTTGGAGAAGAGATCTATCTCCTGTTCTTCATCCCAGGAGCAGCAAGCGGTGGAAAAACAAATGTCTGCTGCTCCTCAAGCTTCGGGAACAGACTTGCTGTCGCAGTTGTGCAGCTATTAGCAGCATTCCAGCTAATGCAAGAGCAGCCTCCCGCAGACTCCATGTTGAGCTGTCAGACAGTGCTGGGTTAGTTTGGTCAATTGTGCATGTAGAAGAAGCCAAAGGTTACTCTACGGGACACTCCGTTAGATCTAGGGTCAGATCTCCATTTGGAGAACCCACTCTGTCCCGTTAACAGTCGGGGACGACTGTGTTTGTTGTGAGAAACCATATTAAGTAGGAACACACATCGAATGCTCCTTCCACTCTGTAGCCGGGGCCGGAGGCAGTTAGGGCTTCTGCTTACATGGGAGCACACGAAAGAGGATTAAGCCTAGAAGTTTCTAAGCGGGATACTCTGCGAGATCTGGGGTCAGATCGCTAGTGCAGAGCGTTTTTCTTCCCGTTAACAGTTGGGGACGACTGTTTTGTGTTGTAATAAACTTCTATTACGAGGAGCATCCATCCTATGTGACGAATCGGGATGCTTCTTCTGCACTTCAGCTGGGGTCGGCTGTGATTACAGCTTCCTCTTCTTCCATGGATATGCACTTTTAGGGATAGATACCTAAAAGTTTCTACCTGGGCGCTCGGCGAGGTCTGGAGCAGACTGCGAGCTGGGGATCCTTCTCCTTTTCATCAGCAGTTGGGGTCGACTGTTTTTGGTGCCAGAAACTTTAGTGAGACGAGACGCCTGTTCACGCTTGCGGTTCGGAATGCTTCTTTCACACTGCAGCCGTATTTGATGGCAGCCATGGCATCTTCCCTTGCTTCATTTATGAAGCGCATTGACCACAGACTAGCTATCTGACTTTGCAAGTTCGGGTTGATAGCTACTCATTTGAGACTGGTACTAAAACAACCTCCGGTGGTGAGCTGTTAGACGGTGCTGGGTTGGTCCAGTCATCCGTTTAGTCGGTTGGAGTTTGCGAATGGAACATTTGGATGGTGAGAGGGATACGGAGTGTGAGTCTCCATCTCTCACAGAAGGGCACTTTAAGACTATGAAAAGTCTTAAGCTCTTAAGAATATTGTTCCATCTGAATAAGTCCGCTTTTAGATGAGCAGGCCGGGGATGAAAATATGTCCCTCCTGCATCACTTAATATTTGCTCGGAAATAATGGAATGTGCTTTTTCATTGAAAAGAGCAAATCTCGGTGCATTGTCCTAAGCAGATCTCAATGGAAAGAAATATGAGGACGTGCTTCCTCACTAAGAGTTCTTTCCAGGGCAGTCATGTATGCCACTTACAACTCTGCACAGACAGTGATTTTGGAGTTGGTAAGATGTGATGCTGCCCTTGTGTCATCATCACTTATAGATGACAAGGTGAAAAGCTCTCTTGGAGTCACTCCGGTTACCGGAAATATACTATTTGACGACAAGCTTGCATTGACATATGAGCAGGCTACAAGAAGTTTCAGTGCTCTGCTATTGAAGTTGCTGTTTTATCAACACACTTCCGCAGACCGGAGTAGGCGAGGCCATTCTGCTTCTAAGAAAACATCAGGAGAATGTCTCACGAGGGTACAATAACCCTCTTATATTTACTCTGGATGTTGTCAATAAAGCGACTCGGGAAAGGGGCATAGGTCTGATCAGAGACCCCTAGGCCAGCGATTAACGGGAAGTTATCATCTTCACAAGAAACTAGACGTTAATCACGGATGTTCCTTTCAAGAGAGTCGCTTCTAGTGAAGTTAAAGGCTCTCTTATTGAAGGGAACAATTGAGGTTGACGAGACGAGCTTCTTCATGGGGAGGACGTAGTTTCTCCTCCTGTAAGCTTCGTAAGTTGTGCAGGTGATGGACATGACCTTGTCAGTTGACGGAGTTTTATCAACTTCACGAGAATCTGGACGTTATTCTCAGAATCTTCCTTTCAAGACAGTCACTCCAAGTGGAGGTAAAGGCTCTCTTATTGAAGAGAACAAGTGAGGTCGTCGAGAATAGATTTTGGTTGCTTGCCACTTGGCGGTAGGTTATCAACCTCGCAAAGTGGATAAATTGTGGAAGATCACTGGAGGAGAATGTAGTCTCGGCAGGCCTACGGCTATCAGCCTGACCAAGCTCCACTTACTAGAATACTTGTTAGAAAAATCTTCCAAGAGAGGCTTTCCTTCTGGAGGTTAAAGCTTTCCTATTAAAGAATAGCATTAGACGTCGCCGAAATTATTCTCCAGGCTTTTATCATCACCTACTTCTAGTCCTGTATATGGATGGATAGGGCTTAGATAGGCTAAAATATGCTTTGGCGTAAGACAATTATGTCATTGTGGATGTTATAGTTGCCTTCTGTACGATTACAGCGGTCTATTGGGTTAGGCTCTGTCCGCTGTCTTTGGGAATAAAACCGACAAAGTTACTGTGCTTTTCGGTTTATTTTTTCCTAGGTGTCATAGACTTGAGTCTTATTGTTACACCATAGTAGCCCAGCAATAATCTTGAGTGAGATTTTGTCAGCCTTATGCAGTGGTATAACTGAATTTATTATCTCTTGGGACTGTGGTCTCTTTGGGAATTCAGGGCTGTTTATATAGCGGCTCTTCAACCCCTTTCTTGTGCGACGATAATGGTAAACCTCCATTAAGTGAGCCTTCAGGGTCGCAACTTACACCGATATATCTGTCTTCTTGTAGATGAAAACTTATAAGTTATGGCTACCTTTGTAAGTCTCCTTAGTGAGCTTCTGGAGCCTCAGTTATCAGCTTTTATTGCTCTTCACGTACAGGAAGACCATTAGCTTCTTCATCTAGGCAGAGTTAGTTGTCTTTTCGGACATGATACCATTTGTTAGAGGAGGTTATTCTCTCAAAACTGGTATGGTTTGGTGTGAGTTATTTGTAAACACAGTGTATTTGTTCTCATGCCCTTCTCTGCCCATTGTGGCATTACGGAGTCGATCAGACGTGAGTGAGCCTTGCAGTTCCTATACTTTTTGATAACTGACAAGAGCGATTCAAGTAATGTGGGTGAGGGGGTTCAATATAATTTTGAAACCCCTCCCCACTGCCGATGTGTTAAGAGACAATTACTGGGCAAGACTTAGTTTTCTTCCCATAAGCCTTGTATGCATTTAAGTATATACATGCATTTCATGACTTCTCGATTGGCGGCTGGGTTGTGTTCTATGGTGACCTCATGGGCACAATCACTTCTTAGTTGGTTTGTTTCCTGTGATTGTTCGTCTATGTGTCATATGCGAGCATATGATTCATCATCAATAAATTGCTAGCCTTTGGGTACCTGTAAGGCTGTGTAGTCAAGTTAACTGGTATTCAGATGTTTACAAGTGGGATTTCAATGCTCACGTGCATAATAAGTGTATTTTTAGGCAGCCACATTATTGTATGTTATGGACCTTAGAAACAATGAATTATTTCAGGGACGGTCCGTGACGAGTCTGTTAATCATATCTGGTTCCATCTCTAAATCCAAGTGTCTATATTCGATACCCAATTGATTATAACTGTCTATACATTGTCTTATGTTCACACGTGTTTGGGAGTATAGATATCGGATAGAACATGTCTGGGAGTGTTATTATTGGAATTTATTGTACACCTGAATTGAGTTGCCTGTGGGTTACCTCGGAAGTATGTTTATTCTCCAGAGATCGTTCATTGTGATTCTATTGGACATGTGTATGTTCTACATTTTATATCACCAGTTTTCGACCTATCTACGTATGCCGATTCTGGTATACGTTGTGAGTGGGTGCTATTAATTACCGGCATCGCCACTATAGCCTTAGCTTCTGAAGTGGCATTAAGCACCAATTTATTAATATATTTAATATCTGGGTGTTTGTTTTACGTATATATATTGTTATTTGGTACCGCTTTTACTGATTCCAGAGCCCTCCCCTCTTTGTTTTTGTAGATTCCTTCAAAAAATGGGGGGGGGGGGGGGGATTTTTCAAATCTCTTCTGAGTTGATAAGTGTGTAACTTGAGGGAAGCTGTTTTGTCTGAAGATTATATCCTGGACACAGCTTGTATATTATTATACCCCCGCTTCGAAGAAGTGGGGGCTATATAGGAATCGCCCTGTACGTCCGTACGTCCGTCCGTCTGTCTGTCCGTCCGTCCGTACGTCCATCCGTACGTCTTTCCGGACATGAAATTCTTGTGTGCGCAACTCCTCCTACATTTATCAATCAATTTGGACAAAACTTTTCAGACATCATCACTACTAAGTGAACATGCGCATATTCCAAGATTTTTGATCTGCGACAATTTTAACCAGGTTTTCTCCCTTTGACTTAGATTTATTGTGTCTTTCCATCCGAACAAATTCTTGTGTGCGCAACTCCTCCTACATTAATGAACCGATTTTGATGAAACCTTTCAAACATCATCTCTACTAAGTGAACATGTGCATATTCCAAACTTTTTAATCTGCGACAATTTTAACCAGGTTATCTCTCTTGAACTTTGATTTAATATGGGTTTCTACATGAAATTCTTGTGTGCGCAACTCCTCCTACATTTATCAATCAATTTGGACAAAACTTTTCAGACATCATCACTACTAAGTGAACATGCGCATATTCCAAGATTTTTGATCTGTGACAATTTTAACCAGGTTATCTCCCTTTGACTTAGATTTATTATGTCTTTCCGTTCGAACAAATTCTTGTGTGCGCAACTCCTCCTACATTAATGAACCGATTTTGATGAAACCTTTCAAACATCATCTCTACTAAGTGAACATGTGCATATTCCAAACTTTTTGATCTGCAACAATTTTAACCAGGTTATCTCTCTTGAACTTTGATTTAATATGGGTTTCGGCATGAAATTCTTGTGTGCGCAACTCCTCCTACATTTATCAATCAATTTGGACGAAAGTTTACAGACATCATCACTACTAAGTGAACATGCGCATATTCCAAAATTTTTGAGCTGTGGCAATTTTAACTAGGTTATCTCCCTTTAACTTAGATTTATTATGGGTTTCTACATGAAATTCTTGTGCATGCAACTCCTCCTACATTTATCAGTCAATTTGGACAAAACTTTTCAGACATCATCACTACTAAGTGAACATGCGCATATTCCAAGATTTTTGATCTGCTACAATTTTAACCAGGTTTTCTCCCTTTGACTTAGATTTATTGTGTCTTTCCATCCGAACAAATTCTTGTGTGCGTAACTCCTCCTACATTAATGAACCGATTTTGATGAAACCTTTCAAACATCATCTCTACTAAGTGAACATGTGCATATTCCAAACTTTTTAATCTGCGACAATTTTAACCAGGTTATCTCTCTTGAACTTTGATTAAATATGGGTTTCTACATGAAATTCTTGTGTGCGCAACTCCTCCTACATTTATCAATCAATTTGGACAAAACTTTTCAGACATCATCACTACTAAGTGAACATGCGCATATTCCAAGATTTTTGATCTGCGACAATTTTAACCAGGTTATCTCCCTTTGACTTAGATTTATTATGTCTTTCCGTTCGAACAAATTCTTGTGTGCGCAACTCCTCCTACATTAATGAACCGATTTTGATGAAACCTTTCAAACATCATCTCTACTAAGTGAACATGTGCATATTCCAAACTTTTTGATCTGCGACAATTTTAACCAGGTTATCTCTCTTGAACTTTGATTTAATATGGGTTTCTGCATGAAATTCTTGTGTGCGCAACTCCTCCTACATTTATCAATCAATTTGGACGAAAGTTTACAGACATCATCACTACTAAGTGAACATGCGCATATTCCAAAATTTTTGAGCTGTGGCAATTTTAACTAGGTTATCTCCCTTTAACTTAGATTTATTATGGGTTTCTACATGAAATTCTTGTGCGTGCAACTCCTCCTACATTTATCAATCAATTTAAACAAAACTTTTCAGACATCATCACTACTAAGTGAACATGCGCATATTCCAAGATTTTTGATCTGCGACAATTTGAACCAGGTTATCCCCCTTTGACTTAGATTTATTATGTCTTTCCGTTCGAACAAATTCTTGTGTGCGCAACTCCTCCTACATTAATGAACCGATTTTGATGAAACCTTTCAAACATCATCTCTACTAAGTGAACATGTGCATATTCCAAACTTTTTGATCTGCGACAATTTTAACCAGGTTATCTCTCTTGAACTTTGATTTAATATGGGTTTCTGCATGAAATTCTTGTGTGCGCAACTCCTCCTACATTTATCAATCAATTTGGACAAAAGTTTACAGACATCATCACTACTAAGTAAACATGCGCATATTCCAAAATTTTTGAGCTGTGGCAATTTTAACTAGGTTATCTCCCTTTAACTTAGATTTATTATGGGTTTCTACATGAAATTCTTGTGCGTGCAACTCCTCCTACATTTATCAATCAATTTTGACGAAACCTTTCAAACATTATCACAACTAAGTGAACATACGCATATTCCCAAATTTTTGATCTGCGACAATTTTAACCAGGTTATCTCCCTTTAACTTGGATTTATTATGGGTTTTCAAATGGGATTCTTGTGTGTGCAACTCCTCCTACATTAATGAACCGATTTTGAATACATGTTGCACATTGTAAATGTGTTTTTCCAAATGTAAACCATATATGTGTGGGCTCTTCAAGTATTCAGTGCTGTTCTGTGGAAGGCCACATGCAAATACAAATTCAACAACAAAAAATGATCTTTATGTATACATTTCCTTATGGCCTTCGCCTACATGATCAGAAGTGCATTCCTCTAAAAACCCAAAGCGGGGGTATTAATCACCTTCAGTGATAGTTCTAGTTGTATATGGCATATGTTTGTGGGGGTTAACCTCTCATTCTCAGATACAACATCCTAATTTTTAGGGCTTAGTCTGGACTAGCTTTAAAAATTGGGAACTCGTTACATCTAATTAGCATAGTCATTAATGCTGAGTATATGGAATTACTTGAATTTAGCTCCTTAATTATGATAAGTCTTCTCTATTACTGTATAGAGAGACATACATGTAATTCCTTTTAAAATTATTTTCCTTTCACCTTGGATTGCAGGCTTGAGAACTATGTTGGTCTGCTAATTCTAAAGTTCTAGACCCTCCGCCTTTTTACGATTCAGCTAGTCTGGACCACTGGTGTATAGTGTAAAAATATGATAAATTTAAAGTAATTTTTATACTTACCAATGACCCAGACGGAGATTGTCCTCCCATGAGTGTGCACTCATACTTACCCGCTGAATTATTATGTAGTACTCTCTTCTACAAAGAATGATGTTGGCGCCAATTCCGGTCACTTCTTGACGGTTGCCCATGTGCAGAGAGTAAATGTATGGAGGACCAGCTATGACTTTTAATTTTCGGTTTTGCACGCAAATTTTGGGGATTGGGGGGTTCAAAATTTGTGTTTGGCCCTTGATAACTTTGAGTTTGCAGCAGCTAGTCTGGGCCATTGGTAAGTATAAAAATATACAAATTACTTTAAATTTATCATATTTTTATACTGTACCAATGACCCAGACATAACTGGTGCTAACTCTTAAAATATAGGGCCAAACACAAATTTTGCCCCCCAATCCCCAAAATTTGCATCTAAAACTAAAGAAAACATGTCCTGAAAGGCCCTCCACACTTCGCCCCTACTGCGCATGCGCAGTGTCAAGGACGTTCCGAAATTGGCGCCATTTATCATTCTAAGTTTGGCCCTTCATCAGTTAACATCTGACTGATCTTTGTGCTTTTAAATCTCAGTTTAAATGATGCCAGACACATAAATATTAGTGAAATGGTGATTCTAAGGAGGATAGAAAAGGAGGAGAGGAAAAGAATGTGTGACAGAATATTATCAGGGCTGTAACTTAAAATTTTTTAATGAAATTATGTTAAGTTACCTATATTTTTATACTGTACCAATGACCCAGACATAGCTGGTGCTAACTCTTAAAATATAGGGCCAAACACAAATTTTGCCCCCCAATCCCCAAAATTTGCATCTAAAACTAAAGAAAACATGTCCAGAAAGGCCCTCCACACCTCGCCCCCACTGCGCATGCGCAGTGTCAAGGACGTTCCGAAATTGGCGCCATTTATTATTCTAAGTTTGGCCCTTCATCAGTTAACATCTGACTGATCTTTGTGCTTTTAAATCTCAGTTTAAATGATGCCAGACACATAAATATTAGTGAAATGGTGATTCTAAGGAGGATAGAAAAGGAGGAGAGGAAAAGAATGTGTGACAGAATATTATCAGGGCTGTAACTTAAAATTTTTTAATGAAATTATGTTAAGTTACCTATTTTCAAGGCAGCAGCCATTTTGTTGTCATTCTGATTATTTAGTTACACTGTGTTTTCAAGTGTTTTTCCTCTCTCCCTGTCCTTTAATTCCCCCTTGCTATTCTCCCATGCTTTTGGCATAGTTTCTGTAATTATTATTACTAAAATTTCTTGGGAGTTTTAGCTTAATAACAGAATGAATTCTGTTCTTTCCCCATGTTTACGTCTTCACCTACGGGTGGTTAGGCGTTGTGTTCTGCATCTACCATCTGATGTTCTGCAGTTTCTTCCCTGGAAGTCTCTGTTTTGCATCAGATGGGGTATTTTTGGTAACTGATTTCGGGCCTGGGTGCCTGGAGTCTTATTTTAGTGTTTTTACACTCATTGTTTACATTTACAACAGCCCTCTGTGTGAGGGGGGGATTTCTAAATAATAATATCTTTATGTTATTTTAATCATAACTAGATACATTATTATTGTTCGTAAGTGTTGAATAAATTGTTTAAAATATTTTTAAAATTTTTGTCCACACTTAGGCTTGGGATCCATTGGGGCTCAACGTTACTTTTCAGAAACTTGGGCTGTTCTGAAAAAATATTTTTTCAAAATATTTTGATTTCAATTATTTTTTCTATATTAATGGATCATATTATTATTATGTATTTTGATTGCCAGGGGTTAGTGCGAGTACCAGGACTTGTTTTCTTTTCACATGGAAAGGATATTGATCAATTGTTTTAAGAGGAAGTCTTCCTCTGACCTTATTTTCATTCTATATGTGGTCAGTGTACTCGCATTAACTCCTGTTCTGTATCGTATGATTTCGATGACAATATGGGAAGCGTATGTCACGGTATGTTGTTGGGGATTTGGACACTCCGGTCCTTTCCCCGCAGGGTCACTCTACTTTATCAATTTCTATTTCAGACGATCAAGATTAGGGTGATGTATCTGTGATGTCTTCCAACAGTGTGCCTCCGTCGTCACAATTATGAAGGGCTAGCGGAAAAGTGCTCATGTAATACGCCAATTGCCTAAGAGGACCCTAGTAGGTTCGACGGCCTTTGACGTCCGCTAGCTCGCCCGGTGTAGCGTCCATTCACCGAATGGTTCGGCAGCCGGGTTCGTCCGTTGCGGTCTAGAAGGAATTTTGGGGTGATGCGAGCACTATAAAATTAACTTAATGCACACCCAGTGACGGCGGATCGGAGGGAGAACGGAGGAAGCCTTTTAGTCCGGTTCTTAGCTCGTTCCGGTCCATCCGGACGGCAAGCGAGAGAGGCCCCTCTCTCGTTCAACAACATCTGGCCCCAGATGTTGTGGTACAAATGTGTCGTTAGCGGAGCATACGTCCGTCGCTCGGGACGCTCCGTTGTATAGGCAGTCCGTTGAGACTGCTAAGGCTTCCTCTTCTCGTCAGCGCACACGACCGCACCTTGGCTGCGTGACCGCCGATATATTACCAGCTTCGCCGATCAAGGATTCTTCGGCGACCAGGTCACACCATCCGGCAGCCAGGGATTCGAGACCGATGGACTCCGGACGTTCGCATAGGAAGTATGCGGGAGCCATCTGATGCGGAGCTGCCCTCGGCGAAGCACCGATAGACTGCGCCTCCGCAGGTCTCGACGCCGGACATTCTTGTGCACATAGCACAGCTTATCGCAGCATCCCAGCAGCCGACAGAAACGGCGTCGGATCGAGAATTATCCGACAGCGCTGGGTCGGTAGCCGGGGACTCGAGGCCTGCAGACTCCGGACGTTCGCATAGGAAGTGTGCGGGAGTCAACGTACACGGAGCTTCCAGCGGCAATGCATCGTAAGTCCGCTACTGCACAGGCCTCGGGAACGGACGTGCTTTCCTTAATAGCACAGTTTATCGCAGCATCCCAGCATCAACTGAATCTGTCGCATATATTTTATCCGACGATGCTGGGTCGGGACGCTCCGCGGAAGCGGGTACGGACGTCCGAAAGTTTCATCCGGTCCGACGGGATACCGAAAGGGATTCGGTGGATTTCAAGCTTTCCCTTTCGGAACAACATATGCTGCGATGTCGGATAAGAAACTGATAGCGTCGGTGGACTTTGAAATTTTTGGTTCGGTTCAGGGACATCGTCCCTCAGTTCCGACATAGTCCAATAATGTCACACAAACTTTCGAATTATTGAACGACGCTATATATATTATTATTTTATGCTTGCTATCCAAGCATTTCTGGTTTCTTGTTCGAAGAGTTATGGAGATGTCTTCAAAAGTGTGCCTCTGTCGTCATAGTTAATGATGAGTTAGCGGCAATAAGTGCTCATGGAATATGTCTATCGCTTACGGAGTGACATTCGCTAGCTCACCCGGTGTAGCGTACATTCATCGAATGGTTCGGCTGCCGGGTTCGTCCGTTGCGGTCTAGGAAGGAGATTTGGGTGATGCGAGCACTTTAATTACTTTAGTACTCACCCAGTGACGGCAGATTGAGGACGGATCGGAGGAAGCCAACAACATAGGGGACCGCATGTTGTGGTTCAGATATTTTACATTCGGAGCATATGTTCGTTGCTCGGGACGCTCCGTTATATTGACAGTCCGAGAGACTGTCTTTAATGCTTCCTCATCCTCACAGCAGGGCACACGACCGCACATTGGCTACGTGACCTCGAGTATCCGATCAGTTTCGGCATTCAGTGATTCCACAGCGAATAGGTCGCGCCATCCGGTAGCCAAAGGACACGAGGCCTATACACTCCGTTCGCTCGCATATTGGAAGTATGCACGGGGTAACGATCTCGGAGCTTCCTGCGGCAATGCATCGTAAGACCGCTGCTCCTCAGGCCTCAGTGACGGACGTGCTATCCGAGTTAGCACAGTTGTTTCGCAGCATCCCAGCAATTGACGGTTTCTCGGTCGAATCAGGAATTATCCGACGGCGCTGGGTCGGTGCGGTCCGCGGTTGCATCAAGCTACGGACGACCGAACGCTTTATAGGGTCCGACAGGATGGCGAAAGGGATTCGAAAGATTTCGAGTTTTCCCTTTAGTAGTATCGGAAGATGCCTTTCATATCTTCTGGCATTTCTTCCAGTGATTATTGTTCGGACTTCATTGCTGCGATCTTGGATAAGAGACTTATAGCGTCATTGGACTCGGATTTTTCGATCGGTACAGGGACTTTGTCCCTGACTTACCGACGCAGTCCAATATTGTCATTACAACATGTGTTTTATTTTTCGACGCTATATATTATATATATATACAAGCCTGCTACTAAGCATGATAGTTTAGTTTCTTGTCCGCGTGGCTCATTTCTGCCATTTTATCTTTTTTACATATAGTTTATTTTGGCAGAGCAGGGCATACCGAGAGTTCATATGCGTCTAGACGGTGTGATTAAAGACTGCATATATTCTTTTTCGCCGTTTATGTCTTTTCCAACTTCAATGTTGGAAACGACATTATGTATAGTAGACTTAACTTAGACGCTTTATTATACGTAATCCGCCTTACTGAGGCGTTATCATTACGTCTTCAAGAAAAGATTTACGGGATATTATTTTCAATGTAATTTCTTTTGAGGGCAGTAGTTTGTTCACGTATAACTCCGCCCTTCAGTGGCTGATTGGAGTTGGTTAGACGTGATGCAGCCCTAGCTACATCCACGCGTGGATAGTAGGTTAAGAACTCTCTCAGAGTCGCTTCGTTCTCGGAGGAGCTTCTCTTCGACGGCAACTTTCCGGCAATCCATGAATTGCTTGATTTATACATTCTCTTGTCTATCTAGTGTTACAAGAGATTCAGACTGGGGCAAACATTCGGTGGTTGACTCAGAGAGTGCCGCCGCAGTTGCCGGACCCTAGTGTGGCTGTTATGACGGTTGCCAGTCAAACAGATTGGGATATTCTGATCCCTACGGATTCGAAGTGCCAGGGTCTTTGGGTTCCGCAGTCTTTTAGCTATCAGTTTAACTTCCGCGGAATAATGTTTTTTAGGCTTGCTTTATGTCATTGCATGAACATTATTCAGAAACGCATGCCCAAATTCCTGTCCTTTAATTCGACAGTAGTGGCGTATCTCCGGAACCAGGGAGGCACTCTTTCGTTTCCGTTATTCAATTTAATGGAAAGAATCCGTCTGTTGGTTATAGTACACCAAGTTCAGTTTTGGTCCGTCATATTCTGGGTCGTCTGATTGTTTTATCGCACTCCCGTTCTCTTACGGGTCGCTTGTTGCTGTCAGAATGGACTCTCAACAAACAAGTATTTAATCAGATTTGCTATCTATGGGAGCGCCCAATGATGTTTTATTTATGACACAGCTTGCTAATCAATTGCAGACGTATGTGTTGGCTTGTCCAGATCTCTGAGCTAATACTGTTAACGCTCTATTGATCTATAGGACGGAATGATAGGATACGCGTATCCTCCGGCGCTGTTGTTTTAGCAGGTATTGCTAAGATAAACAACCACAATACATTTCTGTTGATAGCATCTCTATCTTCACAGAGATCATGAGTAATTTACTCTCTTGTCTACTGTGGATCTTAACGTGAAATCTTCCTCTATGTGAGGATCTTTTTTCACTGGGTAAATCGTGTCATCTTTATCACAACCAGCAAGGTCGCAACCTTCATGTATTCCGTTGTGTGGTCCGTATTGCATTGTAAGCACTGTACTGGACGAGCTTTGGACGCGATTTCTTACTATAGGAGATCCTCTTCTTCGCTATTCTATGCGACTAAAGTGGAGGCTCTTCCGTCGTGGTGTAGGGATCATTATGTTCATATGGTTGATCCCTCCATACTACGCATTGCTAGTTTTTAGTATACTTGTTTCACAAGATCTACTGCAGCCTGTTGTTATTTAGGTTATAGGTTTATGTTACCTCATACCTATGCACTCTACGATAGTTTACAATTGAGTCTTTTGTCTCTTTATCTAAGTCAGTTAGTAACTTTTTGATAAATAGACTTAGAATCTTTAGATTAAATTCCTATACGGATTTTAACTTCGGTTCTTATTTAGCTATGTAATCATTTGAGCCTCTGGAAACAGTAGTTTTCAAATTCTGACCTTTTAGACAGTAATTCTGTTGGTTTCTCTTTTACTGTAGAGTCAGTGAGTTTCATGCACTATCGATGGATGATTTTCACTTTCATAGTTTCGGAGTCAATACTTCCGTTACTATTTAGGTTGGATTGTTGCATAAGAGTTAGGCTCCTATTTCCGGAACCTATTATTTAAGGTCCTTCCGTCTTCGTATGGGCATAGACCTTTACTCTTTCCGGGTACAGTTTATGTATTTATAAACAGATATCTGTTTATTACAAGGGCGTAAGCTTCTTCTGTCTTTGATGTCTAGTAGAAGGACGTTACGCTCCATTTTATTTTTAATGGATTCTATTAACTAGCGTACTGCTTATGGTATATCATTGGCTTAGCAGTTGTGCTTAAGATTTCGGCTCATGAAGTAAGAGTTCTTCTACTTCTTGGGCTTACATTAATAGTGTTGCTATTATAGATTTTTGAAGGCTGCTCATTGCGCTCAGCCATCCATTCATGAATTTTATCTCAGAAATATCGAGTCCATTTCTGGAGGCCTCTATTGTTAGGTCTATTATCTACTGCTCAGAATATCATTCTCTTAACAGTTGCTACTATAGCTAGGTAGGCTGTCTGTTTCGGCAGTGTCTCCGTTCGGCTGCCCTCTTCGCTCTGGGCTATTTGACCCAGGGCAAGAAAAAGGGGGGGGGGAGGGTGTTCCCTTGGGTCACCTGTTTTTACTATGAAAACAAGGGGATACCTCCTCCGGAGTTAGTAATTCTGAGCTGTTATTGGGATGGTTGTTTAGTGAGAAGTTTAAGTTTATAAAATTCATTCAAGTCTTAGTTTTTAAAGTATAGCTTTTGAATATTGCATATGTCAACGGACATGATTATGCAATTCTCACACACTTTTAGGAGTATAAGAGTCTCTATTCTCTAGACTTACTTTATTATTGGCTTACTTTAAAAATTATTAGTATAAGGATTATTGGATATTAATAGAGTACATGGATGTATGAAGCTCAATTTTTGGAAGGTGTTGTATCTTTCTAATTTATCATAAATAAGAAAGATACATGTAAGGCCTATTACTTCTTTTCCCTACAGGGGATGACTCTATTTTATTTTATTGAGCGTATTCCATTTTGCTCTATGTCCTTGGCCCTCCAGCCTTTTTACTATTCAGCTATGTCTGGGTCATTGGTACAGTATAAAAATGTTAAAAAATTTATAGTAATTTATATATTTTTTATACTTACCAATGACCCAGACGGGGATGGCCCTCCCAGGAGTTGGGAACTCTTGCCTCCCCGCTGAGTACATAGCGCTTACCAGGCACTGGTTATTAGAATGATAAATGGCGCCAATTTCGGAACGTCCTTGACACTGCGCATGCGCAGTGGGGGCGAGGTGTGGAGGGCCTTTCTGGACATGTTTTCTTTAGTTTTAGATGCAAATTTTGGGGATTGGGGGGCAAAATTTGTGTTTGGCCCTATATTTTAAGAGTTAGCACCAGCTATGTCTGGGTCATTGGTAAGTATAAAAAATATATAAATTACTATAAATTTTTTAACTTTCAAGGCAGCAGCCATTTTGTTGTCATTCTGATTATTTAGTTACACTGTTTTTTCAAGTGTTTTCCTCTCTCCCTGTCCTTTAAGTTCCCCCTTGCTATTCTCCCATGCTTTTGGCATAGTTTCTGTAATTATTATTACTAAAATTTCTTGGGAGTTTTAGCTGAATAACAGAATGAATTCTGTTCTTTCCCCATGTTTACGTCTTCACCTACGGGTGGTTAGGCGTTGTGTTCTGCATCTACCATCTGATGTTCTGCAGTTTCTTCCCTGGAAGTCTCTGTTTTGCATCAGATGGTGTATTTTTGGTAACTGATTTCGGGCCTGGGTGCCTGGAGTCTTATTTTAGTGTTTTTACACTCATTGTTTACATTTACAACAGCCCTCTGTGTGAGGGGGGGATTTCTAAATAATAATATCTTTATGTTATTTTAATCATAACTAGATACATTATTATTGTTCGTAAGTGTTGAATAAATTGTTTAAAATATTTTTAAAATTTTTGTCCACACTTAGGCTTGGGATCCATTGGGGCTCAACGGTACTTTTCAGAAACTTGGGCTGTTCTGAAAAAATATTTTTTCAAAATATTTTGATTTCAATTATTTTTTCTATATTAATGGATCATATTATTATTATGTATTTTGATTGCCAGGGGTTAGTGCGAGTACCAGGACTTGTTTTCTTTTCACATTGAAAGGATATTGATCAATTGTTTTAAGAGGAAGTCTTCCTCTGACCTTATTATCATTCTGTATGTGGTCAGTGTACTCGCATTAACTCCTGTTCTGTATCGTATGATTTCGATGACAATATGGGAAGCGTATGTCACGGTATGTTGTTGGGGATTTGGACACTCCGGTCCTTTCCCCGCAGGGTCACTCGACTTTATCAATTTCTATTTCAGACGATCAAGATTAGGGTGATGTATCTGTGATGTCTTCCAACAGTGTGCCTCCGTCGTCACAATTAATGAAGGGCTAGCGGAAAAGTGCTCATGTAATACGCCAATTGCCTAAGAGGACCCTAGTAGGTTCGACGGCCTTTGACGTCCGCTAGCTCGCCCGGTGTAGCGTCCATTCACCGAATGGTTCGGCAGCCGGGTTCATCCGTTGCGGTCTAGAAGGAATTTTGGGGTGATGCGAGCACTATAAAATTAACTTAATGCACACCCAGTGACGGCGGATCGGAGGGAGAACGGAGGAAGCCTTTTAGTCCGGTTCATAGCTCGTTCCGGTCCATCCGGACGGCAAGCGAGAGAGGCCCCTCTCTCGTTCAACAACATCTGGCCCCAGATGTTGTGGTACAAATGTGTCGCTAGCGGAGCATACGTCCGTCGCTCGGGACGCTCCATTGTATAGGCAGTCCGCTGAGACTGCTAAGGCTTCCTCTTCTCGTCAGCGCACACGACCGCACCTTGGCTGCGTGACCGCCGATATATTACAAGCTTCGCCGATCAAGGATTCTTCGGCGACCAGGTCACACCATCCGGCAGCCAGGGATTCGAGGCCGATGGACTCCGGACGTTCGCATAGGAAAAGTATGCGGGAGCCATCTGATGCGGAGCTGCCCTCGGCGAAGCAGCGATAGACTGCGCCTCCGCAGGTCTCGACGCCGGACATTCTTGTGCACATAGCACAGCTTATCGCAGCATCCCAGCAGCCGACAGAAACGGTGTCGGATCGAGAATTATCCGACAGCGCTGGGGCGGTAGCCGGGGACTCGAGGCCTGCAGACTCCGGACGTTCGCATAGGAAGTGTGCGGGAGTCAACGTACACGGAGCTTCCAGCGGCAATGCATCGTAAGTCCGCTACTGCACAGGCCTCGGGAACGGACGTGCTTTCCTTAATAGCACAGTTTATCGCAGCATGCCAGCATCAACTGAATCTGTCGCATATATTTTATCCGACGATGCTGGGTCGGGACGCTCCGCGGAAGCGGGTACGGACGTCCGAAAGTTTCATCCGGTCCGACGGGATACCGAAAGGGATTCGGAGGATTTCAAGCTTTCCCTTTCGGAACAACATATGCTGCGATGCCGGATAAGAAACTGATAGCGCCGGTGGACTTAGAAATTTTTGGTTCGGTTCAGGGACATCGTCCCTCAGTTCCGACATAGTCCAATAATGTCACACAAACTTTCGAATTATTGAACGACGCTATATATATTATTATTTTATGCTTGCTATCCAAGCATTTCTGGTTTCTTGTTCGAAGAGTTATGGAGATGTCTTTCAAAAGTGTGCCTCTGTCGTCATAGTTAATGAAGAGTTAGCGGCAATAAGTGCTCATGGAATATGTCTATCGCTTACGGAGTGACATTCGCTAGCTCACCCGGTGTAGCGTACATTCATCGAATGGTTCGGCTGCCGGGTTCGTCCGTTGCGGTCTAGGAAGGAGATTTGGGTGATGCGAGCACTTTAATTACTTTAGTACTCACCCAGTGACGGCAGATTGAGGACAGTTCGGAGGAAGCCAACAACATAGGGGACCGCATGTTGTGGTTCAGATATTTTACATTCGGAGCATATGTCCGTTGCTCGGGACGCTCCGTTATATTGACAGTCCGAGAGACTGTCTTTAATGCTTCCTCATCCTCACAGCAGGGCACCAGACCGCACATTGGCTACGTGACCTCGAGTATCCGATCAGTTTCGGCATTCAGTGATTCCACAGCGAATAGGTCGCGCCATCCGGTAGCCAAGGGACACGAGGCCTATACACTCCGTTCGCTCGCATATTGGAAGTATGCACGGGGTAACGATCTCGGAGCTTCCTGCGGCAATGCATCGTAAGACCGCTTCTCCTCAGGCCTCAGTGACGGACGTGCTATCCGAGTTAGCACAGTTGTTTCGCAGCATCCCAGCAATTGACAGTTTCTCGGTCGAATCAGGAATTATCCGACGGCGCTGGGTCGGTGCGGTCCGCGGTTGCATCAAGCTACGGACGACCGAATGCTTTATAGGGTCCGACAGGATGGCGAAAGGGATTCGAAAGATTTCGAGTTTTCCCTTTAGTAGTATCGGAAGATGCCTTTCATATCTTCTGGCATTTCTTCCAGTGATTATTTTTCGGACTTCATTGCTGCGATCTTGGATAAGAGACTTATAGCGTCATTGGACTCGGATTTTTCGATCGGTACAGGGACTTTGTCCCTGACTTACCGACGCAGTCCAATATTGTCATTACAACATGTGTTTTATTTTTCGACGCTATATATATTTATATATATATACAAGCCTGCTACTAAGCATGATAGTTTAGTTTCTTGTCCGCGTGGCTCATTTCTGCCATTTTATCTTTTTTACAAATAGTTTATTTTGGCAGAGCAGGGCATACCGAGAGTTCATATGCGTCTAGACGGTGTGATTAAAGACTGCATATATTCTTTTTCGCCGTTTATGTCTTTTCCAATTTCAATGTTGGGAACGACATTATGTATAGTAGACTTAACTTAGACGCTTTATTATACGTAATCCGCCTTACTGAGGCGTTATCATTACGTCTTCAAGAAAAGATTTACGGGATATTATTCTCAATGTAATTTCTTTTGAGGGCAGTAGTTTGTTCACGTATAACTCCGCCCTTCAGTGGCTGATTGGAGTTGGTTAGACGTGACGCAGCCCTAGCTACATCCACGCGTGGATAGTAGGTTAAGAACTCTCTCAGAGTCGCTTCGTTCTCGGAGGAGCTTCTCTTCGACGGCAACTTTCCGGCAATCCATGAATTGCTCGATTTATACATTCTCTTGTCTATCTAGTGTTACAAGAGATTCAGACTGGGGCAAACATTCGGTGGTTGACTCAGAGAGTGCCGCCGCAGTTGCCGGACCCGAGTGTGGCTGTTATGACGGTTGCCAGTCAAACAGATTGGGATATATACTGATCCCTACGGATTCGAAGTGCCAGGGTCTTTGGGTTCCGCAGTCTTTTAGCTATCAGTTTAACTTCCGCGGAATAATGTTTTTTAGGCTTGCTTTATGTCATTGCATGAACATTATTCAGAAACGCATGCCCAAATTCCTGTCCTTTAATTCGACAGTAGTGGCGTATCTCCGGAACCAGGGAGGCACTCTTTCGTTTCCGTTATTCAATTTAATGGAAAGAATCCGTCTGTTGGTTATAGTACACCAAGTTCAGTTTTGGTCCGTCATATTCTGGGTCGTCTGATTGTTTTATCACACTCCCGTTCTCTTACGGGTCGCTTGTTGCTGTCAGAATGGACTCTCAACAAACAAGTATTCAATCAGATTTGCTATCTATGGGAGCGCCCAATGATGTTTTATTTATGACACAGCTCGCTAATCAATTGCAGACGTATGTGTTGGCTTGTCCAGATCTCTGAGCTAATACTGTTAACGCTCTATTGATCTATAGGACGGAATGATAGGATACGCGTATCCTCCGGCGCTGTTGTTTTAGCAGGTATTGCTAAGATAAACAACCACAATACATTTCTGTTGATAGCATCTCTATCTTCACAGAGATCATGAGTAATTTACCCTCTTGTCTACTGTGGATCTTAACGTGAAATCTTCCTCTATGTGAGGATCTTTTTTCACTGGGTAAATCGTGTCATCTTTATCACAACCAGCAAGGTCGCAACCTTCATGTATTCCGTTGTGTGGTCCGTATTGCATTGTAAGCACTGTACTGGACGAGCTTTGGACGCGATTTCTTACTATAGGAGATCCTCTTCTTCGCTATTCTATGCGACTAAAGTGGAGGCTCTTCCGTCGTGGTGTAGGGATCATTATGTTCATATTGTTGATCCCTCCATACTACTCATTGCTATTTTTTAGTATACTTGTTTCACAAGATCTACTGCAGCCTGTTGTTATTTAGGTTATAGGTTTATGTTACCTCATACCTATGCACTCTACGATAGTTTACAATTGAGTCTTTTGTCTCTTTATCTAAGTCAGTTAGTAACTTTTGGATAAATAGACTTAGAATCTTTAGATTAAATTCCTATACGGATTTTAACTTCGGTTCTTATTTAGCTAAGTTATCATTTGAGCCTCTGGAAACAGTAGTTTTCAAATTCTGACCTTTTAGACAGTAATTCTGTTGATTTCTCTTTTACTGTAGAGTCAGTGAGTTTCATGCACTATCGATGGATGATTTTCACTTTCATAGTTTCGGAATCAATACTTCCGTTACTATTTAGGTTGGATTGTTGCATAAGAGTTAGGCTCCTATTATCCGGAACCTATTATTTTAAGGTCCTTCCGTCTTCGTATGGGCATAGGCCTTTACTCTTTCCGGGTACAGTTTATGTATTTATAAACAGATATCTGTTTATTACAAGGGCGTAAGCTTCTTCTGTCTTTGATGTCTAGTAGAAGGACGTTACGCTCCATTTTATTGTTAATGGATTCTATTAACTAGCGTACTGCTTATGGTATATCATTGGCTTAGCAGTTGTGCTTAAGATTTCGGCTCATGAAGTAAGAGTTCTTCTACTTCTTGGGCTTACATTAATAGTGTTGCTATTATAGATTTTTGAAGGCTGCTCATTGCGCTCAGCCATCCACATTCATGAATTTTATCTCAGAAATATCGAGTCCATTTCTGGAGGCCTCTATTGTTAGGTCTATTATCTACTGCTCAGAATGTCATTCACTTAACAGTTGCTACTATAGCTAGGTAGGCTGTCTGTTTCGGCAGTGTCTCCGTTCTGCTGCCCTCTTCGCTCTGGGCTATTTGACCCAGGGCAAGAAAAAGGAGGGGGAGGGTGTTCCCTTGGGTCACCTGTTTTTACTATGAAAACAAGGGGATACCTCCTCCGGAGTTAGTAATTCTGAGCTGTTATTGGGATGGTTGTTTAGTGAGAAGTTTAAGTTTATAAATTCATTCAAGTCTTAGTTTTTAAAGTATAGCTTTTGAATATTGCATATGTCAACGGACATGATTATGCAATTCTCACACACTTTTAGGAGTATAAGAGTCTCTATTCTCTAGACTTACTTTATTATTGGCTTACTTTAAAAATTATTAGTATAAGGATTATTGGATATTAATAGAGTACATGGATGTATGAAGCTCAATTTTTGGAAGGTGTTGTATCTTTCTAATTTATCATAAATAAGAAAGATACATGTAAGGCCTATTTCTTCTTTTCCCTACAGGGGATGACTCTATTTTATTTTATTGAGCGTATTCCATTTTGCTCTATGTCCTTGGCCCTCCAGCCTTTTTACTATTCAGCTATGTCTGGGTCATTGGTACAGTATAAAAATGTTAAAAAATTTATAGTAATTTATATATTTTTTATACTTACCAATGACCCAGACGGGGATGGCCCTCCCAGGAGTTGGGAACTCTTGCCTCCCCGCTGAGTACATAGCGCTTACCAGGCACTGGTTATTAGAATGATAAATGGCGCCAATTTCGGAACGTCCTTGACACTGCGCATGCGCAGTAGGGGCGAAGTGTGGAGGGCCTTTCAGGACATGTTTTCTTTAGTTTTAGATGCAAATTTTGGGGATTGGGGGGCAAAATTTGTGTTTGGCCCTATATTTTAAGAGTTAGCACCAGCTATGTCTGGGTCATTGGTAAGTATAAAAAATATATAAATTACTATAAATTTTTTAACTTTCCAGCACCAAACCATTTACCAAATATCTCATTGAAGTTGAGTGTGGTAATCGTGTATTGGTTCCAGCAAGAATTTCTATCATTTGCAATATTCTAAACTTTCTGTAATTTTTTGGTGAAAATGATAAGAGTAATGTACATTTAAAATGTTTTGCTCTTCTGCACAAAAGCTAGTTTGTCTCATAGACCAAATATATGTATCTAATTAGCAACATACAGTTGAGTAGATATTCCTGAGCAGACTTTTATAAAAACATTTTTATGTTCATCTGATTTATATTTCTTGATATTTGTAGATAAGATGATTGGAAACAGCACTTTATCGGGAGTTCCGTTGTTACTACTTGCCAACAAACAAGATCTTGAGGTTTGTAGTAATTCTATATTATATTTACATGCTTGACTAAACCTTTACCAAATATGACTAACAATAATAATAAATCTTTGGCCTTCCTTTGATTTATTGTAGTCCTACATTAATCCAGTGCCCTGCTGGGGTATACCTCCCCCACTCTCCGTCGTAATCTCCCAGCATTCAGTTAGAAACTGTTTCATAACTCCCCCCCCCCTCCCCCCCTCCCCCATTGAGGCCTTCTCGATTTCCTCAACTATAAAATCGAGCCTCCTTCCCTCATGTCATTCCTCCTCCAATTATCATTCATGTGTCCATCCCATTTTTGTTATCCACCTACTCACAATTGTTTACAACAGACTTGCACTACAGTAGAAGTCCCTAACTTGGAAATATACTCTCTATTTTTGGTGTTTCCCAAGCGATTTGGGAGAGAAAAAGTGGTGCAAAAGCACTATGAAAAAATAAGCCAAAACTGTACTGAATGTGACCGGTAAACACCCAGTACCAATACTACAGCTTCTGGAAGCAGTGCGCAGAAATATAACCAACGTGTCATTCTTTTTTCTCCCACCATCTTATCAAGATGTGTTTTGTGATTGCTCTCATTACGGTGATACCTTGACTCGATATTAAAGATGATTGTGTTTTGTATTGTGGAATCCTAATGCTGCTGTTTCACATCCAAACAAACAGGGCTGTGTTTTTATATTCTCTTTCAAATTATTCTCCGTTTTTTTGTGCATATAAGTCTCTGCACCGATTTTTCGTGCATTTTTTGTGTACCATGCTTTCAGTCTCTCATTTATGTTAACCCTTGGGTTCTTTTGTTGGATTTAGGTGTTAGCAGGGGCTGTTGTGGCATCATTTCTCCCCTCTGTTGGGAGTCGAATTTCTGTCAGTTTTTCCCCTTTTGGCTGTTGAGGTGCTCTTGTGTTCCCTTCGGGCTACACAGTCCCGCAACCTTCCATTAGTAGCTGGGGGTGTCCTTTTGTATAATTTTTTCTTTGGGCTGACCTTCCAACCTATGTTGGTCTCACCAGATATGCCTCTGACGGTGCCTTTTGGGTAATGTTTGTTTCCGAAGCATATGGACGACTTCCATGCTTCATGCTCCATTTGCAGTGGGTACTCTGCTGAAAGACCCTGTGGGCTGTGTGGTTCCTTGTCTTCTACGTTTTGGGCATTGGTCAGTCATGTTGTACACGCTCCTTCATGTTTCTCCCGCACCTGCGGGAAAGGGGAACATGGTCGTTTGGGGCCTCCTGAACTGACCCTGTCTGGAGAGAGTTCTTCCCCTTCCATGGGGGATTTGTAGTCTTTCCTGGCAGTGGATACTGTGGTAGCTGTTGACGTTCTTGGCAAAGAGATGTCTGGTGCCCTTCTCCAAGCGACATCTGAGGCTGTCACTCAGGTTGTGACTCCTCCTTTGGAGCCGAGCTCAGTTGCTCCCTCCTCATTTCCGCCATTGTCAACAGCTACTGATGTATTGGTGACAGTCTTCTATGATCTCTGTTTCAGCCAGCGTTTGCTTATATCTGCTGGGGATTTGGCTCCTTTGGACGTGGGGTATCAGCCTCAACCTTCTCTAACTTCAACTCAGCGAAGTAGGAAAGGGTTGGCGGATGGTCTTTCTGCTTCGGTTCCTCAGCCATCGGACCAAGCAGACCTTGCTATGAATCCCGATATTTTTATACTGTACCAATGACCCAGACTTAGCTTAGCTGGTGCTAACTCCACAAAAACCAGGGCCAAACACAAATTTTGCCCCCCAATCCCCAAAATTTGCATCCAAAACAAAAAGAAATCATGTCCTAAAGGACCTCCATAGTACGACTCTACTGCGCATGCGCAGTGACGCAGTCGTCCCGAAATTGGCGCCAAATATCATTCTCTGTTTGGCCCTTCATCAGTCAACATCTCACTGATCTTTGTGCTTGTAAATCTCAGTTTAAAGGATGCCAGACACGTAATTCTTGGAGAAAATGTGATTCTAAGGAGGATAGAAGGAGGAGAGGAAAAAAGAAGTGGCAAAAAATAATCAGGGCTGTACTTAAAATTTTTTGTTAAAATTATGTTAAGTTGCCTATTTTCGAGGCAAACGCCTCTTGTTGTCATTCTTGCTAATTGTTGCACTGCTTATTCAGTGTTTCCTCTCCCCTAACCTTCTAAAGTCCCCCCTTGCAATTCTCCCATGCTTTTGGCATATTTTTGAGAAGTTTCATTTCTAAAATTTCCCTGGGAGAGTTGCTTGGTTACAGAATGTTTTCTGTTATTTTCCCCATAGTTACGTTTTCACCCATGGGTGTATAACGTTTGTGTTCTGCATCTTCCATCTGATGTTCTGCAGATTCTCCCCTGGGAGTCTCTGTTTTGCATCAGATAGAGTGTAATTGAGGACTGATTCCGGGCCAGTTTTTTCAGTGCCTGGAGTCATGTTTTCTTCTGTGTTTACACTGTTTGTTTTCATTGGCAACAGCCTTTTTTGAGGGGGGCTGTTTGCCTTTGAGGTAGTTTATCTCATTATAAGATACATTTATATTATCCGAAAGTGTCTCATTAATTATTTTATATAATTTTAAAATTTTTGACCACACTTTGCCATCGGATCCATCGGGGCTCAACGTTACTTTTCAGCAACTTGGGCTTCTCTGAAAAAATATTTTTTCAAAATTATTTTGTTTTGCAATTGTTTTTTCATTTATTAATGGATCATGTTATTATGTATCTTTGTGTCAGGGGTTTTTGCGAGTAACTAGGACTTATTGTTGTTCCTTCACAATGAAAGGAACTTGTTCAAATTGTAATAGGAAGAAATCTTCCTCTGACTTTCATGATTATTGCATAAATTGTAGTCAGTGTTCTCGCATTAATCCCTGTCCTGTATGTGAACATTGGGATGAGAAACATTGGAAACGTGTGTCACGATATGTTGTTTCTGGAGAAAGAGCGATGCCGGCTCTTTCTCCACAAGGTCACTCTACTCTCTCAGTTTCTATTTCAGAGGAACCAGAACAGGGTGATGTTTCCATGTTATCTTCTTCAAGTGTGCGTCCGTCGTCACAATTAAATACAGAGCTAGCGGCAAAAGTGCTCATGGAGATTAGACAAATGTCGTCCGCTAGCTCGCCCGGTGTAGCGTCCATTCACCGAATGGTTCGGCAGCCGGGTTCGTCCGATGCGGTCCAAGAGGAAATTTTGGGTGATGCGAGCACTATAAAAATAATAGATGCACACCCAGTGACGGCGGATAGTGAACGAGAACGGAGGAAGCCTTTTAGTCCGGTTCCTAGCTCGTCCAGGTCCAGCCGGGCCGCGAGCGAGAGAGGCCCCTCTCTCGTACAACAACATCTGGGACCAGATGTTGTGGTACAAAATGTGTCTTTAGCGGAGCATACGTCCGTCGCTCGGGACGCTCCGTTGTATAAGCAGTCCGCAGAGACTGTTAAGGCTTCCTCTTCTCGCCGGCGCACACGACCGCACCTTGGCTGCGTGACCTCCGATATCTTGCCAGCTTCGCCGAGGAAGGATTTTTCGGCGACCAGGTCACACCATCCGGCAGCCAGGGACTCGAGACCGATGGACTCCGGACGTTCGCATAGGAAAAGTATGCGGGAGCCATCCGATGCGGAGCTGCCCTCGGCAAAGCAGCGAAAGACCGCTCCTCCGCAGGTCTCGACGTCGGACATTCTAGTGCAGATAGCACAGCTTATCGCAGCATCCCAGCAGCCGACAGAGACGGTGTCGGATCGAGAATTATCCGACGGCGCTGGGTCGGTACGCTCCGCCGAAGCATCGGGGGCGGACGACCGGGAACATCGGGAGGTCCGACCGGATGGTGAAAGGGATACGGATGAATTGGAGCTATCCCTTTCGGAACAACACAAAGCTGCCGTAGACTTCATCCGGCACTTTCTTCCTCAAGTTGTTCCGTCGGGCCAGACTGCTGCGCTTCCGGACAGGAGAATTATAGCGTCATTGGACTCTGATTTTTTCGAGCGGTTCAGGGACATCGCTCCCGAGTTTCCGTCGCAGTCCAATAATGTTGCAAGAACATTTGAATTATTGAACGACGCTATTTTTAAACTTGCTTCCAGGACAGGGAAAGCAGGCTTCTTGTCCGCAAATACTCTCAACCTGCCTTTCATTAATGCAAGGAATAAATTCGACACGGCAGGTCAGGGTATACCGAGAGTTCCTCTGCGTATGGACGACGAGGCGGAAGACTTAGAGCTATCATTACCGTCGTCAGCTTCTATTCCAACCGCAGTGTTGGAAACAGCTATTGCGTCTAACAGAGCCAATTTAGATGCCTTATCTTACGCAGATCACCTTACGAAGGCGTTATCACTGCGTCTTCAAGGGGAAGAGTTTCAGGATATACAATCCTCCTTAAGACTTCTTTCAAGGGCAGTAGCTTATTCCACGTGTAACTCCGCCCTTTCAGTGGCTAATCTGGAGTTGGTTAGACGTGACGCAGCCCTGTCTACATCCACACTAGTGGATTCTAAGGTGAAGAACTCTCTTAGAGTCGCTTCGGTCTCAGGAGATCTTCTCTTTGACGGCAAGCTTTCCGCTATTTATGATAATATTAAAAAGAAAGCTAGTGATTCTCTGTTGTTTAGATCCGCTCCTAAAAGGTCGGATTCAGCAGACACGAATAAGGCGGGCACTTCTGGGTCTTATCCGCCCAAGAGAGGTTCCTATAGAGGTTCCGGTGCGTCCTCTAGCTCTTATTCGAGAGACCGTCAGGATAGCGACTCTCGTTCGGGACGTCCTTCAGGCCGGGACAATCGGTCGGACGCCCCGAGGTCGACGAGGCGAGGTGCGGGTCGTGGAAGACGTGGTTTCTCCTACCGCAGGCCTCGCAGATCCAGGAGGTGATGGCTCAAACCTCTATCGCGTTCCGGTTGGCGGAAGGTTGTCGAGTTTTTCTCAAGAGTGGGCGTCGATTACGGACGACCCTTGGGTGAGAGGAGTGACTTCGGAAGGTCTAAAGATATCCTTCAAACGAAAGCCTCCATTAACTCGAAGTCCAAAGTGGACTCATCTTCCGTCAAACCCTCAGAAAAGAGACGCTCTGCTATCAGAGGTGCAGTCTCTTTTAATGAAGAACGCGGTAGAGGTCGTAGAAAACCAGGAATCGCTGGGATTCTACAGCCATCTGTTTCTGGTTCCGAAACCAGACGGCTCGTTCCGTCCAGTCATAGATTTGAGCTGGATAAACAAGCTGATCATCGCTCCGAAGTTTTATATGGAGACGATTCGATCGGTCAGAGCGAGTATTCGGGTGAACGATTATGCAACGAGCATAGATCTCAAAGATGCGTACTTTCACGTCATGGTACATCCGACATTCCGAAAGTATCTACGCTTCGCAGTCCTAGGAGTGGTGTATCAGTTCCGGGCCATGTGCTTCGGATTGAATCTAGCACCCTGGGCTTTCACTCGAGTAATGAACTCGGTAATGATTTACTTCCGAGCTCATTCGTCTGCGGTAACGTCGGCCTACCTGGACGACATTCTTCAGAGGTACGGCAACGAGTTAACGCTTCAGAACGATGTTCAGAATCTTCTTCTATTGCTCCGACGTCTCGGTTTCATAGTAAACGAGGAGAAGTCGGATCTGGTGCCGTCCAAGTCATTCACTCATCTGGGAATGAGCTTCGAGACGCACAACAATCTCGTTCGTCTGCCGTTAACCAGAGCGAAATTAGTCAGTTGTTACGCTCGCTATTGTCTAAATACAGACAAAGTCACAGCGAGAGAATTTATGAGACTGATAGGTCTGTGCGGAGCCGCTGCGGATCTCATTCCGATGGGACGGCTACGCACACGGCCTCTTCAAATTTTCTTGACTCAGAATTGGAGTGTGAAAATTCATTCGCTCGATGTAGACGTTCTCTTGTCAGATCAAGTGAAACAAGAGATTCAGACTTGGGCAAACATTCAGTGGTTAACTCAAGGAGTTCCGCTGCAGTTGCCGGATCCGAGTTTTACCATTATGACGGATGCCAGTCAAACAGGTTGGGGTGCATCATTAATCCCAACGGATTCGAGATGCCAGGGTCTTTGGGATCCGCAATTCCTGTGCAAGCACATAAACATCAAGGAAATGATGTCAATTTGGCTTGCGTTACGTCACTGGATGGACATTATTCACGATGCTCATGTCCAAATCCTATCCGACAATACGACAGTAGTGGCGTATATACGGAATCAGGGAGGCACTCATTCAGTTCCGTTGTTCAATCTAACGGAAAGAATCCTTCTGTTTGCGTTGGAACATCACGTTCTTCTTTCGGTCCGTCACATACCGGGTCGTCTGAATGTGCTAGCAGACTCCCTTTCTCGAAAGGGTCGCTTGTTGCCGTCGGAGTGGACTCTCAACAAACAAGTATTCAATCAGATTTGCTACCAATGGGAACGGCCAATGATAGACTTATTTGCGACACATCTCAACAATCAGTTGCAGACGTATGTGTCCCCGTGTCCGGATCCAAGAGCATTTGCTGTAGACGCTCTATCGATCCCTTGGGACGGAATGATAGGATATGCGTATCCTCCAGCGCCGTTAATTCAACAAGTATTGCTAAAGATAAAACAATCTCAATGCAAGATTCTGTTGGTAGCATCTCTGTCGCCACAGAGACCGTGGATAAATCTACTCAGGTGTCTGTTGTGGGACCTACCGCGGAAGCTCCCTCCACGAGAGGATCTTCTTTGGCAGGGGAAATCGCGCCAACTGCATCACAACCCGCAAGGTCTCAACCTTCACGTTTTTCCGTTGTGCGGTCCTTCTTGCATGGCAAGCACTTTACAGGACGAGCAGTGGACGCGATTTCTAACTGTAGGAGGACCTCCTCTTCGCTAAACTATGCGGCTAAGTGGAAGGTTTTCCGTCGTTGGTGTAGGGATCATTCTGTTGATATATTTGATCCCTCTATACCAGACATTGCTAACTTTCTAGTATACTTGTTTGACGAAATCAAACTGCAACCGGTTACTATAAAGGGTTATAGATCTATGTTATCTGATACCTATGCACATCATGATAGTTTACAAATTGGATCTAATGTCTCTTTATCGAAATTGGTTAGAAACTTTTCGATAAATAGACCCAGAACTCTTAGATTAATTCCTAAGTGGAATTTAGCTTGGGTTCTCCTTAAATTGAAGGAAAAGCCATTTGAACCTCTTGGGACAGTAGATTTCAAATTCTTATCTTATAAGACAGCTTTTCTCTTAGCTTTCTCTTCTGCCAGAAGAGTCAGTGAGCTTCATGCACTATCGGTGGATGATTCTCATTATCGTAGTGTTGGGAACACTATCACCTTCACTACTAACGTCGGTTTTTTAGCTAAGAATCAGGCTCCTAATAAATATCCGGAACCTATTGTTATTAAGGCTCTTCCGTCTTCAGACGGGCGTAGGCCTTTACTCTGTCCTGTTAGAGCACTACGTATCTATAAACAGAGATCTCAGTTCATCAGAAAGGGACGGAAACGTTTCTTTCTGTCTTTGATGCCTAATAGAAAGGACATTTCAGTCCATTCTATTGCTAGATGGATTCAGTTAACTATCCGTACTGCGTATGAAGATTTATCTTCTTCTCAGCAGTCTGTGCTTAAGATTTCTGCTCATGAAGTAAGAGCTCTTTCTACTTCCTGGGCTTATGCTAATAGTGTTGCTATTACAGATTTAATGAAGGCTGCTTATTGGTCTCAGCCATCCACATTTACTAATTTTTATCTCAGAAATATTGAGTCCATTTCTGGAGACCTGCATTGTTTAGGTCCGTTATCTGTTGCTCAGAATGTCGTCCACTAAACAGTTGCAACTATAGTTATGCAGGCTTTCTGTTCCGGCAGTGACTCCGTCCGGCTGCCCTCTTCGCTCTGGGCTATTTGACCCAGGGCAAGGGGAAGGGGGGGGGGGGGCGGGTGTTCCCTTAGGTCACCTGCTTTATAGTGAAAAGCAAGGGAATGCCTCCTCCAAGACAGTATTTCTGAGTCGCTTCCGGGATGGTTTTAAAGTGTAATATTAATGTTTAATTTCATTCATGTCTTATTTTTAAAGTGTAGCTCGGTGTGAAGCATTTGTATATGTCAAGTGTCAAACGGGCTTTAATATACAATACTCGGACACTTTTAAATGATTATAAAGAGTCTCAATTCTCTGGACTACTTTATTTATTGGCTTGTTTTAATAATAATTAGTATAAAGGTTATACTGGATATTAATAGAGAACATGAATGTTATTGTGCTCAATTATTAAGGGTAGTGTATCTTTCTAATTTAAATATTAAATAAGAAAGATACATGTAAAGCCTAATACTCCTTTTCTCCTTAAGGGGTTATCTCTTTATTTTATAATTGAGCTTATTGGATTTTCCTCTATGTCCTAGGCCCTCCAGCCTGTTTACTATTCAGCTAAGTCTGGGTCATTGGTACAGTATAAAAATGTTAAAAAATTTATAGTAATTTATATATTTTTTATACTTACCAATGACCCAGACGGGGATGGCCCTCCCTGAGTTGGGAACTCTTGCCTCCCCGCTGAGTACATAGCGCTGACCAGGCACTGCCAGTAAGAATGATATTTGGCGCCAATTTCGGGACGACTGCGTCACTGCGCATGCGCAGTAGAGTCGTACTATGGAGGTCCTTTAGGACATGATTTCTTTTTGTTTTGGATGCAAATTTTGGGGATTGGGGGGCAAAATTTGTGTTTGGCCCTGGTTTTTGTGGAGTTAGCACCAGCTAAGCTAAGTCTGGGTCATTGGTAAGTATAAAAAATATATAAATTACTATAAATTTTTTAACTTTCATGGTAGGGCTACCATGGACTCTGCTGTGCTTCCGTCCTTTCTTTCTGGCTGTTTGGCCAGTTTAGCAGGACTGGCACATTCTTTGCAGCCTGGACCTTATGTCCCTCAGAGGTCCAGGGCGACTCTCTTGAGTTCCCACACATCTGACCCATGGAGTATTTCATCCCCCTATAAGCATCTGCCTTTGGATGCTTCAGGTGTCGGGTGTTTTGGAGGATTGTGACCTTCGATGGTGAAAAGGGTCAGATGCAAAACCACTTTGCCTGGTCCTTTCCATGTCTTTCCAAGAGTCTTTCAGTTGCCTCAAGTCAGGCTGCTAGCGGTTTCAAGGTGCCCTTGGTGATGCCACTTCCCGGTCAGTACATGGTGACCACTTAGGCTTATCTGGACGACATCCTCCAGAGACACTTCAATGCTGCTCTTCTGGAGTCCGATGTCATACACTGTTGAACATGCTTTCGTCACTAGGGTTCAGAGTCAACGAGGAGAAATTGGACCTGGTTCCTTCTCAATCATTTTGTCATCTGGGTGATTCTCTCGGTTTTCTCCCTCACTCTGAACCAGTCCAATCTGTGACAGCCCAGAGTATTCTTCGGCTGCTCGGTCTCTGCGGTTCAGTAACGGATGTCATTCCTTTAGGTTGGCTGCATGTTAGACCCCTCCAACACTTTCTGCTAAGTCATTGGAGACCGAATGTTGATCCTCTGGATCTGGTGGTTCAGTTACCAGCATCTCTCAGTCATCACCTTCTCCCCTGGACGGATGTTAAGTGGATTACGCAGGGAGTTCAGTTGGATTTGCCCACTTCCAATCTCGGATGGGGCGCGATGTTAGATCCTCTAGGTCTTTCCATTCACGGTGTTTGGGATCAGAATCAGGTGGCTCTTCACATCCAGAAAGAGCCTCTTGCTCTTCTCTTGAGTTTCCAGCAGTGGATCCCCACCTCTCGAATCATCAGATCCTTCTATTGTCCGACAATTCAACAGGAGTAGGCTAAGCTTACATTTGGAACCCGGCGGCATGCTCTTGGTTCCCATGTACAAACTGGCTGGGGATCTTCCACTGCTTGCTTGGGACGTCAACTCCGTCACATTGCCCATCATCTGAATGACCTAGTTGACTACCTGTCATGCTGGGGTAGGGTCATTTCCACCGAGTGGATGCTTCACAGAGCATTGTTCCGATCACTTTACAATCTCTGGGGTCGCCCCCACATCGAGCTGTTCGCGACCTGTTGGAACCATCAGGTGTACACTTTCGTGGACGCTCTGTCACTCGATTGGAACGGACTAGTCAGCTACACCTTCCCTCTAGTTCCAATTCTGCCTCAGGTTCTAGCCAAGATACGAACCTGCAGTTGTCGAATCATTCTGATCGCTTCCCGGTTGCCTCTGCATGTGTGGATCAATCAGCTGCGCCCTCTTTTGGTGCCGATTTCTGTATGTCTCCCTCTACATCACAAGCTTCGCTGTCAAGGTCGCCTGAGGAGGTATCAAGTCAACCCCAAATCATTGTGCCTTTACGCATATCTTTTGTCTGGTCCTATCTCCTCCGTAGAGGTTTTTCCAGACAAGCAGTGGAGTGCATTTCTTCTTCAAGGTGGCACTCCACTGGTTTAGCCTATGTGGCTAAGTGGAAGGTCTTCTGTCTCGGTTGATCCAGCCTTTTTCAGGAGTTTCGACAACAGTGTTAATTTTATTTACCACTGATTGCTCCTTTTTAGCCAAGAATAAAATATCAGAAACATCTCTGCCTCCTTTCTGTATCAGGGCTCATCCTTCAGTTGATGGTAGTCGCCCTTTGCTCTATTCAGTTTGTGCCATTTGCATTTACCTTAACCAGACACAGTTTATTAGAAAAGGCAGAAAGCAATTCTTTCTGTCCCTGATTCCTGGTCGACAGAAGATGTCTCCTCAGTTCATCTCTAGATGGATTTGTCTTGCTATTAGAGGGTCGTACACTCATTGGGCGAGGGACGATTGTATTACCAATTGCATTTCTGCCCATGAGGAGCATGCCTTGTCTACCTCCTGGGCTAATGCTAACTCCATCTTGTTGTCGGGAGCATTATGCAGGCAGCCTACTGGAGAAACGCTTCTACTTTCTCCACCTTTCATTTGCATCAGTTACAGGAGCAGTCTGAGGACCTTTTCTCTCAGTGACCTCTTTCTTCTGCTCAGGATGTAATCCACCCCCGCCAATAACTTTTTATGTCAACTTTTACATTGTTGCAGTTTTGGTCTTTTTCTTTCCTGTCCTTTTTGCAGAATTCAATTGACTGTTATTGGTCTCTTTTCAAATAGACCATTTTTACATTCTGCCCTCTTACATCCGGGACTTCATTTGCCCCCACAAACTGGCTTTATTTATCAACATTGATTGCATGTGTACTGAACTGTTGATCGGCATTGAAAGCTTCATTTTTTGCCTCCATTTTATCAATTAAAATCTGACAGTTTACCTAATCTGCGGTTGTTCTCATCCCCAAAGAAATTGGAAAGAAATTTGTGTGTTTTGCGATGTTATATTCCATACTTATCTGTTATCATTTTCATGTTGTAAAATGTAATACAATCCTTCATGTTCGTTCTGACATTTGTCACAATTCTCAACTTCAATGTACCATCGGCTTCTTTAAAGCTAAAAATGTTTCGTTTGAAGAATGGCAGGCAGGCACACAGTCAAATTTTGTTTCTAAAGAATGACAGCAGCAATGACAAAAAATATTTATAATGTGGAAACACACTATCAGTGCAGCGTTCAGTACTGTACAGCAGCCATGGGTGCCATTTTTAGTAACAAATCTGAATGGCTTGTTTCGACGGGCATATCGAGTCCCGGATGTACGATAGTGCTATGTACAAATGCTCACATGAAAATAACAAGTAAGGAATATAACATTGCAAAATACACAAATTTCTTACACTCATCCTTTGTTCTCTTTCATGATGAGAACAAACGCATATTAGGTAAACTGTTGAATTTTAATTGATAATACGGGGGGCGAAAAATGAGGCTTTCAATGCTGATCAGCAGTTCAGAACATGTGTGATCAATGTTGATAAATAAAGCCGGTTTGTGGGGGCAAATGAAGTCCCGGATGTAAGATGGCGGAATGTTAAAATGGTCTGTTCTTTCAGGACCAGTTCTATACTTGTGTATTGTTACTGGCCTTTCTGTCAGTGTATCGCATGTGACCATATGCCTCATCTCACATTGTTCTATATCAATGTTTCTGATGTGATGGCTCTACATGCCTTTGGATCTTTTCTCATGTTCCACGCTTCCAGTGTTGTCAGGTTACGTGGGGGTTGGATTTGTGATTCCCACCTCCTATTTTCTATTCAGCCTGTTGTATAATATCTAGATGAGAACGTCCCCTTTTGGTCATGATCTGTCGACCGTGATGGCTGCCCCAAGCCCAAAACCCCAAACCTTTTAGCACAGTCTACAGGTCATATTTAATATGGAGGAATTTCATTGTAACTTGGTAGGATGACTCCGGATGATGTCTAGATGAGAACTTCCCCATTTGGTCACAATCTGTCAACTGTGACGACTGCCCGAGCCCAAAACCCTGAGCACAGTCTACAGGTCGTATTTATGGAAGAATTTCATTGTAGCTTGGTAGGTTGACTCCATATGATGTCTAGATGAGAACGTCCCCTTTTGGTCGTGATTGGTCAGCTGTGATGGCTACAGGAGCCTGAAGCCTGAAAACCTTTAGCACAGTCTACAGGTCATATTTATGAAGGGATTTCATTGTAACTTGATAGGATGACTTGTTTTGGAATAATTTCACTGTAAATTGGTAACTTTCGTTGATATACATTAACTGTCAGGGCCACATACATTATCTGTGAGGGCCACATTAACCCACCCCTTTAGTATAGTCTGCACCTCAAATTATTTTTATTGAAAACATAGCATACAGGGAACAGAAATGAACATATTCCCAATTATCACAGTTCTTGTCTTATTTCATAATCCTTTCATAAACATTGAACATTATCCTTTTCATCAAACATAACACACAGACAAGTTAATCTACAGTGTCATTGACACTTTCATTTCATAGTGCCTGTTCACCACTTTTTCTCTCCCAAATTGCTTGGAAAGAACAAAAAATAGAGAGTATACTTCCAAGTTAGGGATTTTTGTAAACAATTGTGGTAGGGTATACTATAAATTTTTTAACTTTCATTAGTTTCCCAAGAAGTCTTGTTCTCTTAGACAAATATTTGGGGCATTCTAAAATGAGATTTTCCAGGGTCTCCATTACACCTAAGTTTCACATTTGGCACACTCTTTTCTCGCCTTTCTCGATTCTCACCCTCAACTCTAGTGAGTTGGATCTCACTTTGAACAGCAATACCACCCCCCCCCCCCCCCCTCCAAACAATCCATCCAGGCACTCTTCAAAAGCTGCCGCATCCTTTTTATATAACTAAAGTCCTAATTCCAGCATGCCAGTTTTTATTACCATCCTAGAGCACCCTTTTCCTTATAAAGCTACTCCCCTGCTTCAGGACCCCCTTCTAGATCTTCAGTCTCGATATAATAATTCCCCATTAGCTCCCTTGCCTGTCTTATCCATCCTGAAGATGGTACTTGCAGAAAAATACTTGAATTACTACGAATTTCATTTTTTACCTCAAAAACATAGCTTGTGAGCCCTTCATTGGAACAAGCTCAATGAGCTTGTTCCAATGAGGGTTCATAAGCTGTGTTTTGGGGGGCAACAATTTTTTTAAATAATCAAATCTGAACGGAAATTTTTTTTCTAAATGGCACCAGGCAGATATGGCCATTACGTCAGGTAAGGGGGGGCTGAACAAAAGTTTTTAGGCCACACAAAATAAAGTAATTGATTCTCTGGCAATTTTTTTTTCAAACTGGTGAGTGAGGGAGTGTTTCTTTTTTATGTTTTTATTGCATGTAGTGAGCATGAATTGAGAGGCTTTCCATTGTCATTTTACCTATATAGTGGAACCCTGTTAATTGAATAGCCACTTTGCCAATGAAAATTATTCAGTTAACAGGAGTATACAATTAACAGGGATTGTGTCACTTTCCTGTATTCTAGAGATAAACTTAGCATTTATTCTATTATATCTTGTTTGACAGAGCTCCATGAGCTCTGTCAAACAAGATATAATAGATTAAATGCCTATATTGGATGTACTGAGGCCAAATAGTTCAGTTCTATAACCAAAGGAAAACGGGAGTGTCAGGGTAATTTCTTGACAGGTTACAAGATTTTTTATTCAATTAACAGAAGGGTTACTCTATAACCTATATTCAATTAACAGGTCAAATGTGTACTGGAGGTATGGTAAATGGTTTTGTGTTGGGGAAATTATATTCAATTAACAGGGATATACAATTAAGAGATATCCAATTAAGTGGGCTCCACTGCATAGAAAATATACAAAATGCATATTATACAAAATAAACTCATTTAATTTTAAAAATAAAACTGTTTTGCATCCTCTGTTATGCTCTTCAGATTTCAGTTTACAAAGCCCCTTCTTTGTAAATATTAAAGCAGACTCTCCTCTAGGGCTAAAAATCGGGGCCCTTTGGAGCTTAGGGAAAAATGAGTTCAGCTGTATTTTCAACGATGTCAGTCAGTGAACCATACTAGATCAAAGATTCATGTGTATTGAAACGAACATTATCAAAGCCATTCACAAGATGAAATTCACAACATAATCAACATCAGATTGGTTGTAGGTAGGCACATCCTGTCTTTTAACACACTGCTTGTGATGCATGTCAAAGGGTAATATATCGTTTCAGGGAAAAATTGGCCTGGAGAATGGGGACTCGAAAAGGGAACCCCCCCTGCCTCCTTAGCAGAAACCCTGATTAAATCCCAGTCTTTGAATCGTGCAATTTTGTAGTAATATTGGAAGGGAAGACACAGCAAGGCAATAAAAGCATCGAGCGGGAGGTGGGGAGGGAGGGGGGGGGGGGGGGTTGGGGTTGTCCGTCAATTTCATTGAGGGATTACCTGAGGAAATAAAAAATGTTGTCGGAAAACTTTTGGCCTGTTGATAAAATTTTATGCCTTTCTTGGTAAAAGTTTTCAAAATGGTGGGAAAATTATTGATATTTTGACCAAAACATAATGTTTTTGGATAGAATTTTTACTTATTAATCTGTTTTTGGTGTCAAAACATATGAAATTTTGTTTCCTATCAGAAAGCTGTCCAAAAAATTGGCAAGAAAAAAATATCTGTACCAGTACTTACAGCAGTTGGTATGTTTCACATGTTTATATTTTTACTATGAAAAAAAAGTAGGAGATATCCCAACTGATGTTGATATTTTCGGAAAATGGTATTGGATACACATGATTGGACACATCAATATGTTACCAAGTTTAGTGTGGATCATGAATGTCACCAGCCCACGAAAACTTCTTGCAGTTTTTTTGCATGAATGCCACGTTAATGTCTGTGGGCTACGTGTTGAAATTTTCGTTTGTACTGAATGGGCCTTTTCGGAGGTCTCATCATTCTTTTTCTTGGTATAAACTCATTCATCAATAGTTTCTGGTCGAAACGTAACTTTTGAGGTATGCGAAGACTGACACGTGACGAACATTAACGTGCCATTGGCATGTTGGAAGCTGGCAACAGACAGACTTCAGTGGCTCAAATTCTCAACATTACTCAATCAGTGATTAGCAAGTTATGGTCACGTTTCCGTCAGACAGGCAGTGTTGATGACAGACATCGGTCAGGTTGTCCAAGGACAACAACTGCTAACCAGGACTGTTTCATCCGAACCACAGCATCATGTAACCGCCATCAAAGTTCCTCAGAAATTGGACAGCAGCTGCACCGAGCGACAGATGTGCGAGTCAGAGATCAGACTATCCGAAATCACCTACACAGCTGGAATTTGTACGCTCCACAACCTCGAATAATTCCTCGTTTGACTGAACATCACATCGCAGCAAGGCGTAATTGGTGTTGAGCACGTCAGTGCTGGGACAGTCATCAGTGGAGCAACATCATGTTTTCCAATGAATCAAGTTTCACTCTCATCTTCCACGAAGGCGAAACAGAGTGTGGCGGTGGCAGAACGAATGATATCATGACGTAACCATTAGGCAGCACGATCGCTTTGGTGGTGGATTGGTTATGGTGTGGGGAGGCATAACCATGACCAGCAGAACAGCATTACATGTCATCCAAGGGCGTGTCACAGTGCAGTACTACTGTGACAACATGTTAGCAGCTCATATGGTGCCATTTGCACGACGTCACGGACATCGATTCATTTTCCAAGATGACAATGCAAGAGCACCCAGGGCCCGTGTTACTACAGATTTCCTCCAGGAGCAGAACATCAATACACTGCCTTAGCCAGCACTAAGTCCAGACCTTTCACCAATCGAGCATGTCTGTGATATGCTTGGCAGGCACCTACAACAATTCCAACAGCCCCCTACCAATGTCCAGGAACTCACCGCTGCACTGCAGGAAGAATGGAATAACATCAGTGAAGCTGATATTGGACGTTTGGTGAGGAGTATGCCACATCAGATCAGCACTTGTCTCGCAAACCGAGGAGGATTTACAAGGTATTGAGGTCTTGGACTGAATATGGTAAATTCTCTGACTGACAGTCCATGTCTTCTACAGCTCAGTACGTGGAATCTGTGCTTGTCAGACTCCCAACTATAGCTGAAATCATTCACCAGATGTCACAGTCCAATGCCTCAACTCTCTTTTTGATGAAAATATAAATACATTTCTTCATATATCTCACTTTTATCAAATACCCCCTACTTTTTTTAACAACACTTTCTACAGTCCGGATCACCTTGTGTCAGAATGAGGTATAGTGTAAAATAATGTCATGAAGTTTTGTGCATAATTCAAGAAATATAGGTTATTACCCCATCCAGTTTCCAAGGTTTGGTACTGAAGTCGAGACCTTGTCTCTGGGCATATATTGGCAAGTCCATTAAGTAGGGATCTGCGAATCACAAATTTCTTTTCGAATCGAATCTCGAATCGAATCGTGTCTCTGATATCGACATCAAATCGAATCCCGAATCATATCTTAAAACACAAGTTATTTCATATTGCATCAAACGGAAGTTACGGAACACTGTGACGACCCTTACGTGACGGAGTGAACACCTTAAACACCAATAACTAAATATTCTCTGTAGCACCGTTGCTGAAACAGCTAGTCCTATTGTCCATAGTTTTAGTTTTTGAAGGCCTAACTTGTTACTATTCACGTTCTTAAGAACGTGAATAGTAACAAGTTAGGCCTTCAAAAACCAAAACTATGGATAATGTTCTGGGCCAAATTCACACCTTACCTAACAATTAAACATTGTCAATTACTCAAATAAATAGGAATTGAGCCTACATGAATGAATTTTCTAATGACAGTTTTATCCTATTTTTGTTGGAAATGTAACAAATAGAAGTTAGTACGAGAGATTCGAAAAAATCGAATCCTGAGACTGATTCGGGATCGATCGCGAAGCATACGCATGGTATCGATATCGAATCGAATCTCGAATATTCGCAGGACCCTACCATTAAGATGAGTCAGTATATGATCCAGAGGCAACGTTGAGATTTCAATACACCACCTCAGAAACGCACTTGGTGGTAATAACCAATTTATGTTACAGTATTCCTCCCTTTCTTGACTTGTTCACATATAGTTTGGGTACTGCTTCATATTACCTCTTGGACTAGTTTAATAATCATAATCCTTTGATGAAAATAAATGGAGTTATTGCCCTTTGTTTGTTTAATTTTCTCTTAAATTCCATTGTTTATGCAATAACTTGGTAGACTGCTTTATGTTAGCATTGTCTTGGACAAAGTCAAAAGCCATGGAGATTTCCCAAAAATTAAGAGAGTTATTGCCCTTTGTTGAAATTTGCTTGTAATTTTATTGTGTGTACAATAACTGGAGAGTAAATATCTAAATTCAATAAATTTTGATTGTTTGCTTTGTATTATTAATGTCTTGGACAAGTTAAAGAATTATGATGACTTCTTGAAAATTGAAGCAGTTGATACCCTTTGTTGTTTCCACTTTACTTTTTTATGTTTTTAATGTTCCATGGCATTACTTGAAAGAGTAAACATCAGACAATAATTGTTTACATGCTGCTTTTATATTAATATTACCTTGGGATAGACTGAAAATCATGATGATCTGTCTAAAATCGAGAGAGTTATTGCCTTGTGTGTTCCATTTTACTTGAATTTTTTACATTTATGTAATAATTTGTCTTCTTTATCAGAGGTTCCTAATACTGTTGAATCGACTCTGAAATTCTGGAGTCGATTAGTTTATGCCCAAAAGTTGAGTCAAAGCCAACTTACCGGCGCCCCACTTTCTGGCGTCAAGATTTACATAGCAATACGTCTGCAGTTGAATATTTTTCTCCACTTCTGCACTTCACTGATGCCAATTCATCGGTGACATACATGGGCATGATGGAATCTCTCTATCATAGAAATTTTATTGTATGGAGACAAGTTCAAATAACTACCCCATTAACAGTATTAAGGCAGGTGTAGTGTGACCACTGTTAGCAAGTTCAAAGGAGCTGAAGTAACACAGTTAACATTCACATCTTCTTTGCTCTCAAAGTCTGTCAGTTATCTCAGTATTAGTGTTGTTGATTACACTCTCTGAACAGATCACCTGACAATTGTTTTAACTTTTCCTCAGACCTTGCATCGAAATTTTGTAACGTTATAATGTTTTCATAGGAAAAACTAAATGTTCTGACAAGTCGATGTGTAATCCAAAGTCTACATTGGGTTTTATCAGCGTCAGCAATGACCAGTCAACTAATCGTTTCAACACTAGTTCCTAAATATTGTACAATGTATACCACTTATCTCCACACTGGTTAATGCATGAATGCTTGTTATGTGTATATAATCATCAAACACCAAGCCATATTTTTATACTAAAACCAATGGCCCAGACTTAGCTGGTGCAACCTCAATATTATTAAGGGCCAAATACAAATTTTGAACCTCCCAATCCCCCAAATTTGCATATAATACCGAAAATTAAAAGTCCTATTTGGCCCTCCTTACTTTTAGTACTTGCGCATGCGCAGTACCCAGGAAGAGACCGGAATTGGCACAAACATCATTCTTCTGTTTGGCCCAAAGTCAGTAACAATTGAACTGACATCTGTGCTTTAAAATCTCATTTTTGAAGATGCCAGACACAAATCAATGATGGTTTTCATGGAATCAACAGTGTAACAGGATGCTGGAAGTTAGTAATGGTGGTTTCGGATGTTCAGCGCTATAACTTTATAATTTTTATGTAAAATTATTCATGTTCCCCAATTTTGGGATATGCTTCTGAACATCATCATTATAAAATGACTCCACTGTTGTTTTGTTAGTATTACTTCCCTCTCCTGAACCCTCCTGTTATACTCCCAAGCTCTTTTGGCTTTTTTATTGAAGAATTTTTTATTAAATTCTTGGGAGTTTAACTTGTAAAACGGAATAGGTATTCCATTTATCACCTATGTTTACGTCCTGTTCATTACGGTTCAGGATGTTTTGTATCCTTGCATCTTCTACCAGATGCATTGTTTTTTCTTCATATGAAGATCTAGCGTTCCACCAGGTGATTGTTGATCGGTTACTGACTCTGGGCCTTTGTTGTGCCTGTTGTTGGTTAGTTTCTGGTTTTTCCTCCTGATGTCTGTTCAATAACGTTTTGGATTTGTATTAAATCAGTGTTAAGTTAAAAACAATTATTGTTTTTTCTATTAGGATACATATATTAGGATACATATTATATCTGATTCCGGTAGTTTAGCTTTAATTAGTTAGTCCTTGTCCACACTTAGGCTCTATCAGGATGCTCTTGGGCTCATGGGGTTCCCTTGGGGCACTTAGTCTTCATTCAAAATTTTTTGGAAATTTTTTTTTTTAATTTATTTCGAAATTTTTTTGTTATTGTCTGTTTTATGTATCTTTGCGATGTTTATTCTGTATTATTATTGGGGAGTGCAGTGGACTTATGTTTTTGGCTTCATTATTATTATATCCATTATAATAATTGGTACTTAGTGTAAGTCTAGGAAACCTCAGGTTTAAAAGCTTGTTGTTTGCTGATAGTCGCGGCACTCCTTCAATACTTGTACTATGGGATGCGAACTTTGGAAACAGGTGTCGACCTGTGTGGTGGGCAGTGAAGTTCCGATGTAGGAGCTTTCACCGCTGGCTAATACTAGTCTTTCAGTCTCTTTTTCAGAGGAACAAGAACATGGTGATGGTACTTTGTAACCTGGCCGTTACATGCTGTTGTCATCGCGCTCTGATGAATAAACAGAGCTAGCTGCCAAGGTGCTCATGATATTTGCACAGGATTAAAGCCGTTAGAAGCTTAATTCTCTGCATGCAGCTAGCTCAACCGGTGAAGCAGTCATCCCTATATGGGAGCCAGGATGCTCGGTAGGTCAGTTGCGGTCGAGTAGTATAACGTGGGTAGAGAGATCACCTCATAATATAAAGCTCACCCAGCGATGATGGCGAAACGAGAAGAAGTCTAAAAGTTTCTCTACGTGATGCTTGGCGAGATCTGGTCGCGAATTGGAGAACCCTCTCTGTCCCGTTAGCATTTGGGGTCGACTGTGTCTGCTGCGAGAAACTATAATGAGTCAGAACACGCGTTGGGATGTTCCTTCCACACTGCAACCGGGTTCGGCTGCGGTTATGGCTTCTTCTTACAAGGAAGCGCTTGAAAAGGGGATTTAGCCTACAAGTTTCTCAACGGGATACTCTGCGAGATCTGGGGTCAGATCGCGAGTTGGAGAGTGTTCTCCATCCCATTAGCAGTCGGGGTCAACTGTTTTCTGTTGTGAGAAACTTCAATGAGTCGGTGCACCCGTCCAAAATGTGCGAGTCGGCATGCTCCTTCCACACTTCAACCGGGCTCAGCTGTTGTTACGGCTTCCTCTTCTTCCATGAAAAAAGCATGTTAAGGGGTAGCTATCTGACTTCACATGTTCATGCTGTTCCACGGAGATGTTCCCAGTCTTCACCACCGAAGTCGGATTAACCTGTAGCAAGTTGTTTGAGGCATTTTATACGGGACATGCGTCAAAAGATCTGGGGTCAGATCTCCGTCCTGTGAGCAGCATACGGTGAAGAAGCAGATAATCGCTGCTCTGCAAGCCCCATTCACGGACCTGCTGCTGCAGATTACACAGCGTATCGCAGCATTCCAGTAGTTGCAGGTTCTGCCATCAACATGCTCCAGTAGTGAGCTGTTGGACGGTGCTGGGTTGGTCCAGTCATCTGAACATTCGGATGGTGTTGACCCATGTTTTCAGATGGAACATTCAGATGGTGAGAGGGCGACAGAGTTTGATTCTCCATGCGTCATGGAATGGCACATTAAGACTATGAATTTTTAGTCCCCTACCGGCATCGCCGGAGGGGACTCTAAGTTTGCACTGTCCATCCGTCAGTCTGTCAGTCTGTAGGTCTGTCAGTCTGTCAGTCACACTTTAGTTTTCCGGAGTTTTTTTGGAAACGCTTCAACGGAATGATTTCATTTTTGGTAACCTACTATAGAACGATGACTTACAGATCAGGTTTGAGTTTCATGCTGATTGCATTATTCTTGTGTGAGTTACGCCCCTTGGAAATATGGAAAAGCACCAAAATATTAGTTTTCCGGAGTTTTTTTTGGAAACGCTTCAACGGAATGATTTCATTTTTGGTAAACTACTATAGAACAATGACTTACAGATCAAGTTTGAGTTTCATGCTGATTGCATTATTCTTGTGTGAGTTATGGCCCTTGGAAATATGGAAAAGCGCCAAAATATCAGTTTTCCAGACTTTTTTTGGAAACGCTTCAACGGAATAATTTCATTTTTGGTAGCCTACTATAGAACGATGACTTACAGATCAAGTTTGAGTTTCATGCTGATTGCCGTATTCTTGTGTGAGTTATGGCCCTTGGAAATATGGAAAAGCGCCAAAATATCAGTTTTCCGGACTTTTTCTGGAAACGCTTCAACGGAATGATTTCATTTTTGGTAACCTACTATAGAATGATGACTTACAGATCAAGTTTCATTTACACTCTGTCCATCCATCCGTCAGTCTGTCAGTCAGTCTGTCGGTCATACTTTAGTTTTCCCGACTTTTTTTTAAACGCTTCAAGGGAATGATTTAATTTTTGGTAACCTACTATAGAACGATGATTTACAGATCAGGTTTGAGTTTCATGCTGATTGCATTATTCTTGTATGAGTTATGGCCCTTGGAAATATGGAAAAGCGCCAAAATATCAGTTTTCTGGACTTTTTTTGGAAATGCTTCAACGGAATTCATGCTGATCACATCTAGGTTATAACATTTGTATAATTATTAATGCTCATTAGTCTGGTAGGGGACATTGTATTGCTTCAGCGATACATGCGCTCTTGTTATTCATAAGCTCTTCGAATCTTGTTCATCTGAACAAAAGTCTGCATTTGCTAGGCAAAAAACAGCTTAAGGTACCAGGCGAAGGAAAGACGAAGATCTTTCCTCCCTGGATCTTTCGGCTCAGGTGTTGAAGGCTTTTGGTCTGATTAACGACGCCTCCCTTGGCTTAGCAATAGTATAAGAAAGGCAATGATCTATTCCTTACGAATAGAAGATCGATAGCCCATAGATAGGCTGAGACAGCTGTCTTGTTTGGAATAGAGCCATTAGAAATAATAAGAACGTCATTTCCTTCTAGGTGTTGTATTCCTAGGCGTCGGAGGCATTTAGTGCTATTGTGGACGCCATAGTGGCCTTATGTACAGTTAGAGCAGTCTTTTCTTATTCATTAGCGGCTAACTTCGTAACTCTCCATTTAGTGAGCTGTCTAAGGCTGCAGGGTAACACACAGATACCTGTCTTCACAGCTATATGACTTCTAGGCTGTGTTAGCTATGCTGAGACAGCTAGTTTTTTGGAATAAGGCCGTTAGAAGGAAAGATTACATTTTCCTTCTTGATGTAGTATTTCTAGACATCAAGGGCAATTAGTCCTATTTTTGTCGCCTTGGTGAAGTAAGAGCGGTCTGTGTTTATCATTAGCGGCTAACGTCATAGTGGCCTTATATATTTTACAGCGGTCTTTTTCTTATACATTGCGGCTAACATTGTAAGTCTCCGTTTAATAAGCTTTCCAAGGCCGCAGGTGACACAGATATTTGTCTTCATGGAGATGAAAACTAATAAACTGCTTTAGCTAAGCTGAAACTACTGTCTCTTTGGAATTATGGCCGTTAGAAGAGCGGTCCTTTATTCCTTACCTTGAGCGACTAATGTTGTAAGTCTCCATTTAGTGAGCTTTCAACGTCGCAGGTTTCACCGAGATATCTGTCTTCACGGGATGAAGACTTATTAGCTGCGCTAGCTAATCTGAGACTTGTGTCTCTTTGGAATTCGGGCAGTTAAAAGGAAAGAGTATGTTGTTTCCTTCTCGATGTTGTATTCTTAGGCATCTGAGGCTTTTAGTCCTTTTGTTGACACCTTATAAGAACCAAGTGCGCTCCTTTTCCCCTTAACTTGAGTGAGTAACGTTGTAAGTCTCCGTCTAGTGAGCTTTCTAAAGTCGCAAAAAAATATCTGTCTTCACGGAGATGAAGTCTTCTAAGCTTCCTTAGCTAGGCTGAAAACGCTATCTTTTGGGAATAGAACTGCTAAAGGAAAGAGTTCATATTTTCCTTCTCGGTGTTTTCCTTAGTGTCACAGACTTTAGTCTTATTGTTGACACTATAGTAGCCTAGCTAGAATTATGAGCGGTGTTTTTTCCCTATCATTAGTGGCAAGCATTGTAAGTCTCCTTTAGTCTGCTTGTAGGGCCATAGTTAACAGCCATTTAATTGTCTTCATGAATAGGAAGACCTTTAGCTACTTCAGCCAGGCTGTGACCACTGTCCTATCAAACAAGGTACCGTTACAAGAGAAGAGTTTGTTCTGTCCTTAGCGGTATTGTTTTTGTGTTAGTTGTCTGATGCTTTTAGCCCTATTGATGACGCCACATTAACCTAGTGTGATTAATGAGCGTTCTTTCGAATGCCTATAGTTAACCCTTTTCAGGAATATATTTTCTGCTATAATCTGAACGAGGTGCAAGGAGTTCATCTACGTTTTTATGATTGGGTGCCGGAACATAGATTTCGTCTCCTGCTTCATTTTTAGCTTAACTTGACATAGTCAAGATAAGCTATTGCCATCACGCGTGCGGAAGTCTGTTAGTCTGTGAGTCTGTTCGTCTGTGAGTCTGTTAGTCTGTGAGTCTGTTAGTCTGTGACGTCTGTTCACATTTTCCTTTAGCACGGGCTACACCCCGCAGTTCTTGTCTGATCGTCACGAAATTTCCTATGCAGGTTTGGGGGTCATGTCTAGATGAGAACGTCCCCTTTTGGTCGCAATCGGGCAACCGGTATGGCTGCCTGAGCCCAAAACCCGAAAACCATTAGCACAGTCTACAGGTCGTATTTATGAAGGGATTTCATTGTAACTTGGTAGGATGCCTCTGTATAATGCCTAGATGAGAACGTCCCCTTTTGGGCTTGATCTATCAACCGTGATGGCTGCCCAAGCCCGAAACCCAAAAACTTTTAACACAGACTGCAGGTCATGTTTAATGTGGAGGGATTTCATTGTAACTTGGTAGGATGACTCCTTATGATGTCTAGAAGAGAATTTCCCGATTTGGGCATGATCTGGCAACCGTGACGACTGCCCGAGCCCAAAACCCAAAAACCTTTAGCACAGTCTACAGGTCATATTTATTGATGAATTTCATTGTAACTTGATGGTTTGACTTCATACAATGTCTAGATGAGAAAATCCCTTTTTGGACTTGATTGGGCAACTGTGACGGCTACAAGGGCCCGAAGCCCGAAAACCTTTAGCACAGTCTAGAGGTCATATTTATGAAGGGATTTCATTGTAACTTGGTAGGATGACTCCAAATAATGTCTAGATGAGAACGTCCCATTTTGATCGCAATCATGCAGCCTTAATGGGTGCCCGAGCCCAAAAACCTTTAGCATAGGCAAAAGGTCATATTTCTGGAAGGATTTCATTGTAACCTGTTAGGTTGACTCCATATAATGCCTAGATGATGAAATCCCCTTTTGGTCGTGATTGGTCAGTTGTGATGGCTACAAGTGCCCGAAGCCCGAACACCTTAAGCACAGTCCACAGGTCATATTTATGAAGGGATTTCATTGTAACTTCTTAGGATCACTCCAGATGGTGCCCAGATGAGATTGTCCCCTATGGTTGCGATCATTCAACCATGATGGCTGCCCGAGCCCAAAGCCCGAAAACCTTTAGCACAGTCTATAGGTCATATTTATGAAGGGATTTCATTGTAACTTCTTAGGATCACTCCAGATGATGCCCAGATGAGATTGTCCCCTATGGTTGCGATCATTCAACCATGATGGCTGCCCGAGCCCGAAGCCCGAAAACCTTTAGCACAGCCTACAGGTCATATTTATTAAGGGATTTCATTGTGACTTGGTAGGTTAACTTCATATAATGTCTAGATGAGAACGTCCCCTTTTGGACATGGTTGGGCAACTGTGGCGGCTAAAGGTGCCCGAAGCCCGAAAACCTTTAGCACAGTCTACAGGTCATATTTATGAGGGGATTTCAATATAACTTGTTAGGATGACTCCAAATAATGTCTAGATGAAAACGTCCCATTTTGGTCACGATCATTCAGCCTGTATGGGTGCCCGAGCCCAAAAACCTTTAGCATAGGTAAAAGGTCATATTTATTGAAGGATTTTATTGTAACCTATTAGGTTGACTCCATATAATTCCTAGATGATCACATCCCCTTTTGTTCGTGATTGGTCAACTGTGATGGCTACAGGTGCCCGAAGCCCGAAAACCTTGAGCACAGTCCACAGGTCATATTTATGAAGGGATTTCATTGTAACTTCTCAGGATCACTCCAGATGATGCCCAGATGAGATTGTCCCCTTTGGTTGCAATCATTCAACCATGATGGCTGCCCAAGCCCGAAGCCCAAAAACCTTTAGCACAGTCTACAGGTCATATTTATGAAGGGATTTCATTGTAACTTGGTAGATTGACTTCATATAATGTCTGTATGAGAATGTCCCATTTTGATCGTGATCATTCAGTCTTGATGGGTGCCCGAGCCCAAAAACCTTTAGCATAGGTAAAAGGTCATATTTATGGAAGGATTTCATTGTAACCTATTAGGTTGACTCCATATAACGCCTAGATGATGACATCCCCTTTTGGTCGTGATTGGTCAGCTGTGATGGCTACAAGTCCCGAAGCCCGAAAACCGTGAGCACAGTCTACAGGTCATATTTATGAAGGGATTTCATTGTAACTTTGTAGGATCACTCCAGATGATGCCCAGATGAGATTGTGCCCTTTGGTTGTGATCATTCAACCATTATGGCTGCCCGAGCCCGAAGCCCGAAAACCTTAAGCACAGTCTACAGATCATATTTATGAAGGGATTTCATTGTAACTTGGTAGGTTGACTTCATATAATGTCTAGATGAGAACATCCCCTTTTGGACACGATTGGGCAACTGTTATGGCTTCAGGTGCCCAAAGCCCGAAAACCTTTAGCACAGTCTACAGGTCATATTTATTAAGGGATTTCATTGTAACTTGGTAGGATGACTCCAAATAATGTCTAGATGAGAACATCCCCTTTTGGTCGCGATCATTCAGCCTTGATGGCTGCCCGAACCCAAAACCCCAAAACCTTTAGCATAGTCTATTGGTCATATTTATGGAAGGACTTCGTTGTTACCCGTAAGTTTGACTCCATATAATGCCTAGATGATGACATCCCCTTTTGCTCGTGATATTTATGAAGGGATTTCATTGTAACTTTGTAGGATCACTCCAGATGATGCCCAGATGAGAATGTCCCCTTTTGGTTGCGATCATTCAACCATGATGGCTGCCAGGGCCTAAAGCCCAAAAACCTTTAGCACAGTCTACAGGTCATATTTATTAAGGGATTTCATTGTAACTTGGTAGGTTGACTTCATATAGTGTCTAGATGAGAACGTCCCATTTTGATATATATATATATATATATATATTTATGAAGGGATTCAATGTAACTTGATAGGATGACTCGTTTTGGAATAATTTCAGTGTAACTTGGTAACTTTTGTTGATATATGTTAACTGTGAGGGCCACATACATTAACTGTGAGGTCATATTAACCCACCCCTCAGCTCTTTAGTACAGTGTACACCTCATATTATTTTTATCATAAACATAGCATACAGGGAACAGAAATGAACATATTCCCAATTATCACAATTCTTGTCTTATTTCATAATCCTTTCATAAACATTGAACATTATCCTTTTCATCAAACACAACACACAAGTTAAGCTACAGTGTCATTGACACTTTCATTATCAAATCTGTTGTTGTGGATTATATTTCGACTCGGTGGATTGGATATTATGTCTATATGGTGTATTATTTGGCACCATGGCGTACTGTCTTGATTTCAAGGGATATGTCAACACTGTTTCAGTGGTTATATTCCTTGCAATAGTGCCATGTTTATCATGTCCTTCTCCGTCCTTAGTGGCATTTTGGAGTCGGTCAGATGTGAGGGAGCCCTACGGTTTCTATACTATTCTAGATAACTAACACTAAAGTGTTACGAGTCGCACCGGCTTAGTGTGATTAAGCTTTTTAGCTGTATTACTCTTTATTGAGAATAACAGCAGCAGTATAGCTTTGGGAATGTAGCGTGAAGTTTCTTTTTCATATAGTGAAAAAGGAATTTCTCACTGTTCCAAGCTTTATTATTACTGTGCCGGGTGCCGGCCTTACTTATCTAGCGCTTCAAGTAATGCGGGTGAGGGGGGTTCGATATGATTTATTCATTGAACCCCCCCTCCCCCCCCCCCCTGCCACCACCCCCCCCCCCCCCTCCCTGACAATATGTTAAGAGGCGATTACAAGGCAGGACGTAGTGCCAGCCTCGTATGCATTCAATTATATGCATGTCTTTCATTGCTCTTCAGTTGGCAGGTGGGTTGTGATCTAATGGCGACATCAGGGACACATCCACTCTTTAGTTGGTTTGCTTCCTGTGGTTGGTTGTTCATAGTTGTCTATGAGCATATGATTCCTGAACAGTAACTGCTTTTGGATTCTGAATTCTTTCATGAATACATTCAGTTGATTGCTAGTCTTTGTGTTTCTGTATAGAAGGCATGTCGCTTATCTGGGTGACATTCTCCAGTGTGGCAATTTGTCCACTCTGAGAAGTTACGCTCAGAGTTGTCTGTTTTTCTTACGACGTATGAGTCTATTCCTCAGGTTAATTGCTTTAATGTCATTTTATTCCTTCAGTTTCCTGGTCAGTTTTTGTATCGCTCAGTCACACCGTTGATGCAGGCTGTATTCAGACGAGGGTACACGTGGGATTCTGTTGATTGCGTGCATAATATGTATAAATTATTAGGCAGACGTATTATTGAATAGATTCTCTTACATTCTTGCTTTGCTTTAGTATAGAGCTTCTGAGAATTTTGGGGCTAGTTGGATCAATTATGGAGTTTCCAACAGGCCGTCTATGCATACGTTCCCTATTTTTGGCTTCATTATTCGGAGTGGTATATTCCTTCTCTGAACAGTCATTGGTTTTAACGGGCTAACGGACCCAGGGAACAATGAATTATTTGGGGATGGTCTGTGATGGGTCTTTTAATCATATCCCATTCCATGTTCTGAATCCAGTCTTCAACCAGAAGCGGTTCACAAGGGAAATTCCTATTCTTATATAATTGAACGGTTACAATTTGGTGGTTCATTATTGGAATTAATTGTAAACCTGAATGTGGTCGCCTGTGTGTTGGCTAAGAAGCGTATAAGTTCTCTCAGATAACTTTCCATTGGGATTCTATTGGACAAGTTTAAGGTTGTACATATTAATATCATCGGTTTTCGACCTATCTACGTATTCCGGATGCGGCATACATTTAGAACCTTGCGATTTTAATAACCGGGATCGCCACAATATAGCCTTAGCTGCTGATGAGGCATTAAGCACCAATAAATTAATAATAATTAATAGCCGGGTGCCTTTTAAATGAATATATACATTATTCGGTACCGCTTTTTCACTGCTTCCAGACCGCTTCCCTCTTTGAAGATTATTCCTTCAAAAAAAGGTGGGGGAATGGGGTGATTTTCTCTTTACCTCTTCTGGCCTTATAATAAGTGTGTAACTATGAGTGAAGCTGTTATCATCTGTAGATTATTCTGATCGTATGTACAGCTTGTTACATTATATATGGCGTGTGTTTGTGGGCGTAACTCTCTCACTCTCGGACACACCTTTCCTAATTTTAAGTATCTTATTCCAGACTAGCCGTAAAATTGGGGGCTCATTACAACAATTTAGTGTAATCATTTATGCTAAGTAATAGGGAATTACTTGGATATTGCTCCTTATTTCGGGGGTATGCCTTCTCTATTGTTGTATAGAGAGACATATAGATAATTCCTTAAAATTTTAATCTCCTTTTCACCTTGGGAATTCTAATGTAGGCTAAGGAGCTGTATTTTGGTCTGCTATTTCTTTTAATTCCTAGGCCCTCCGCCTTTTTACGATTCCGCTAAGTCTGGGCCATTGGTTTTAATATAAAAATATGATAAATTTAAAGTAATTTGTATATTTTTTATACTTACCATTGGCCCAAATGGGGATGGCCCTCCCATGAGTGGACTCTCATACCTCCCTGCTGAGTTATCTTTAGTAGGCATAACTAGAAAGAATGATTTTGGCACCAATTCCGGTCTTTTCCTGGGTACTGCGCATGCACAAGTACTAAAAGTATGGAGGGCCAGATAGGACTTTTAATTTTCGGTATTGTATGCAAATTTGGGGGATTCAAAATTTGTGTTTGGCCCTTAATAATACTGAGGGTACACCAGCTAAGTCTGGGCCATTGGTAAGTATTAAAAATATACAAATTACTTTAAATTTATCATATTTTTATACTGTACCAATGACCCAGACATAGCTGGTGCTAACTCTTAAAATATAGGGCCAAACACAAATTTTGCCCCCCAATCCCCAAAATTTGCATCTAAAACCAAAGAAAACATGTCCTGAATGGCCCTCCACACTTCACCTCTACTGCACATGCGCAGTGTCAAGGACGTTCCGAAATTGGCGCCATTAATCATTCTTAGTTTGGCCCTTCATCAGTTAACATCTGACTGATCTTTGTGCTTGTAAATCTCAGTTTAAATGATGCCAGACACATAAATATTAGTGAAATGGTGATTCTAAGGAGGATAGAGAAGGAGGAGAGGAAAAATGTGTGACAGCATATTATCAGGGCTGTAACTTAAAAATTTTTAATGAAATTATGTTAAGTTACCTATTTTCGAGGCAGCAGCCATTTTGTTGTCATTCTGATTATTTAGTTACACTGATTTTTCAGTGTTTTCCTCTCTCCCTGTCCTTTAAGTCCCCCCTTGCTATTCTCCCATGCTTTTGGCATAGTTTTTGTAATTATTATTACTAAATTTTCTTGGGAGTTTTAGCTGAATAACAGAATGAATTCTGTTCTTTTCCCCATGTTTACGTCTTCACCTACGGGTGGTTAGGCGTTGTGTTCTGCATCTACCATCTGATGTTCTGCAGTTTCTTCCCTGGAAGTCTCTGTTTTGCATCAGATAGTGTATTTTTGGTAACTGATTCCGGGCCTGGGTGCCTGGAGTCTTATTTTAGTGTTTTTACATTCATTGTTTACATTTACAACAGCCCTCTGTGTGAGGGGGGGATTTCTTGAAAATAATATCTTGATGTTATTTTAATCATAACTAGATACATTATTATTGTTCGTAAGTGTTGAATAAATTGTTTAAAATATTTTTAGAATTTTTGTCCACACTTAGGCTTGGGATCCATTGGGGCTCAACGTTACTTTTCAGAAACTTGGGCTGTTCTGAAAAAATATTTTTTCAAAATATTTTGATTTCAGTTATTTTTTCTATATTAATGGATCATATTATTATTATGTATTTTGATTGCCAGGGGTTGGTGCGAGTACCAGGACTTTGTTTTCTTTTCACATTGAAAGGATTTTGATCAATTGTATTAAGAGGAAGTCTTCCTCTGACTTTTATAATCATTCTATATGTGGTCAGTGTACTCGCATTAACTCCTGTTCTGTATCGTATGATTTCGATGACAACATGGGAAGCGTATGTCACGGTATGTTAGTGGGGAATTGGACACTCTGGTCCTTTCCCCGCAGGGTCACTCTACTTTATCAATTTCTATTTCAGACGATCAAGATAGGGTGATGTATCTGTGACGTCTTCCAACAGTGTGCCTCCGTCGTCACAATTAATGAAGGGCTAGCGGAAAAGTGCTCATGTAAATACGCCAATTGCCTAAGAGGACCCTAGTAGGTTCGACGGCCTTTGACGTCCGCTAGCTCGCCCGGTGTAGCGTCCATTCATCGAATGCTTCGGCAGCTGGGTTCGTCTGTTGCAGTCTAGAAGGAGTTTTGGGGTGATGCGAGCACTATAAATCAACCAAATGCACACCCAGTGACGGCGGATTAGAGGGAGAACGGAGGAAGCCTTTTAGTCCGGTTCATAGCTCGTTCTGGTCCATCCGGACGGCGAGCGAGAGAGGCCCTTCTCTCGTACAACAACATCTGGCCCCAGATGTTGTGGTACAAAATGTTTCGCATTCGGAGCATACGTCCGTCGCTCGGGACGCTCCGACATATAGTCAGTTTGGAGTAGACTGTCAATAAGGCTTCCTCATTCTCATGGTAGCGCACACGACCGCTCTTGGCTACGTGACCTCGGATATCCAGTCAGCTTCACCAGTCAGAGAATCATCGGCGACCAGGTCACACCATCCAGTAGCCAGGGACATGAGGCCTGCTGACTCTGGACGTTCGCATAGGAAGTGTGCGGGAGTCAACGTACACGGAGCTTCCGGCGGCAATGCATCGTAAGACCGCTACTGCATAGGCCTCGGGAACGGACGTGCTTTCCTAAATAGCACAGTTTATCGCAGCATCCCAGCATCAACTGAATCTGTCGCATATTTTTTATCCGACGATGCTGGGTCGGGACGCTCCGCGGAAGCGGGTACGGACGTCCGAAAATTTCATCCGGTCCGACGGGATACCGAAAAGGATTTGGAGGATTTCGAGCTTTCCCTTTCGGAACAACATATGCTGTTGTGTATGTCACCTGACTTGATCTTCTATAGCTTCTTTCGTCAGACCAGAATGCTGCGATGCCGGATAAGAAACTGATAGCGTCGGTGGACTTAGAAATTTTTGGTTCGGTTCAGGGACATCATCCCTCAGTTCCGACATAGTCCAATAATGCCACACAAACTTTCGAATTATTGAACGACACTATATATATTATTATTATATGCTTGCTATAACCAAGCATTTCTGGTTTCTTGTTAGCAAAGTTACGGAGATGTCTTTCAAAAGTGTGCCTCTGTCGTCTTAGTTAATGAAGAGCTAGCGGCAATAAGTGCTCATGGAATATGTCTATCGCCTAAGAGATCCCTTGTAGGATCGACGGAGTGACATTCGCTAGCTCATCCGGTGTAGTGTGCATTCATCGAATGGTTCGGCTGCCGGGTTCGTCCGTTGCGGTCTAGGAAGGAGATTTGGGTGATGCGAGCACTATAATTACTTTAGTACTCACCCAGTGACGGCAGATTGAGGACAGATCGGAGGAAGCCTGTTAGTCCGGTTCCTGGCTTGTCCAGGTCCGTCCGGGCTGTGAGCGAGAGAGGTCCCTCTCTCGTCCAACAACATAGGGGACCGCATGTTGTGGTTCAGATATTTTACATTCGGAGCATATGTCTGTCGGTCGGGACGCACCGTTATATTGACAGTCCGAGAGACTGTCGATAATGCTTCCTCATCCTCACAGCAGGGCACACGACCGCACATTGGCTACGTGACCTCGAGTATCCGATCAGTTTCGTCATTCAGTGATTCCACGGCGAATAGGTCACGCCATCCGGTAGCCAAGGGACACGAGGCCTATACACTCCGTTCACTCGCATATTGGTAGTATGCACGGGGTAACGATCACGGAACTTCCAGCGGCAATGCATTGTACGACCGCTCCTCAGGCCTCAGTGATGGACGTGCTATCCGAGTTAGCACAGTTGTTTCGCAGCATCCCAGCAATCGACAGTTTCTTACTCGAATCAGGAATTATCTGACGGCGCTGGGTCGGTGCAGTCCGCGGTTGCATCAGGTACGGACGGCCGAATGCTTTATAGGGTCCGACAGGATGGCGAAAGGGATTCGAAAGATTTCGAGTTTTCCCTTTCGTAGCATCGGAAGCTGCCATTCATATCTTCTGGCATTATCTTCCAGTGATTGTTATTTCGGACTACATTGCTGCGATGTTGGATAAGAGACTTATAGCGTCATTGGACACGGAATTTTGGATCGGTTCAGGGACATTGTCCCTGACTTACCGACGCAGTCCAATAATGTCATTACAACATGTGTTTTATTTTTCGACGCTATATATGCATATAAGCCTGCTACCAAGCATGATAGTTTAGTTTCTTGTCCGCGTTGCTCATTTCTGCCGTTTTATCATGTATACGAATAATTTTTTTTGGCAGAGCAGGGCATACCGAGAGTTCATATGTGTCTAGACGGCGTGGTTAAAGACTGGAAATATTCTTTTTCGCCGTCTATGTCTTTTCCAACCACAATGTTGGAAACGACAATGATGTCTAGTAGACTTAACTTAGACGCTTTATCATACGTAATCCACCTTACTGAGGCGTTATCATTACGTCTTCAAGAAAAGATTTGCGGGATATTATTCTCAATGTGATTTCTTTTGAGGGCAGTAGTTTTTTCACGTATAACTCCGCCCTTCAGTGGCTGATTGGAGTTGGTTAGACGTGACGCAGCCCTAGCTACATCCACGCGCGTGGATAGTAAGGTGAAGAACTCTCTCAGAGTCGCTTCGTTCTCGGAGAAGCCTCTCTTCGACGGCAACTTTTCAGCAATCCATGAATTGCTCGATTTACACGTTCTCTTGTCTATCTAGTGTTACAAGAGATTCAGACTGGGGCAAACATTCGGTGGTTGACTCAGAGAGTGCCACTGCAGTTGCCGGGTCCGAGTGTAATAGTTATGACGGTTGCCAGTCAAACAGATTGGGATATAATATTGATCCCAATGGATTCGAAGTGCCAGGGTCTTTGGGTTCCGCAGTCTCTAAGCAAGCAATTATCTTCCGTGGAATAATGTTTTTTAGGCTTGCTTTATGTCATTGCATGAACATTATTCAGAAACGCATGCCCAAATCCTGTCCGTTAATTCGACAGTAGTGGCGTATCTCCGGAACCAGGGAGGCACTCATTCCTTTCCGTTATTCAATTTAATGGAAAGAATCTGTCTGTTGGTTATAGTACACCAAGTTCTGTTTCGGTCCGTCATATTCCGGGTCGTCTGATTGTTTTACCAGACTCCCGTTCACTTAGGGGTCGCTTGTTGCCATCAGAATGGACTCTCAACAAACAAGTATTCAATCAGATTTGCTATCTATGGGAGCGCCCAATGATGATTTATTTACGACACAGCTTGCTAATCAATTGCAGACATATGTGTTGGCTTGTCCGGATCTCTGAGCTAATGTTGTTAACACTCTATTGATCTAATAGGATGGAATGATAGGATACGCGTATCCTCCGGCGCTGTTGTTTCAGCAGGTATTGCTAAGATAAACAACCACAATACATTTCTGTTGATAGCATCTCTATCTTCACAGAGACCGTGGGTAATTTACTCTGATGTCTACTGTGGGACTTAACGCGAAATCTTCCTCAATGAGAGGATCTTTTTTCGCTGGGCAAATCGTGTCATCTTTATCACAACCCGCAAGGTCGCAACCTTCACGTATTCCGTTGTGTGGTCCGTATTGCATTGTAAGCATTGTACTGGACGAGCTTTGGACGTGATTTCTTACTATAGGAGATCCTCTTCTTCGCTATTCTATGCGGCTAAAGTGGAGGCTCTTCCATCGTTGGTGTAGGGATCACTATGTTCATATTGTTGATCCCTCCATACTACTCATTGCAACTTTTTAGTATACTTGTTTGACAAGATCTACTGCAGCCTGTTATTATTAAGGTTATAGGTTTATGTTACCTCATACCTATGCACTCTATGATAGTTTACAATTGAGTCTTATGTCTCTTTATCTCAGTCAGTTAGTAACTTTTTGATAAATAGACTTAGAATCTTTAGATTAAATTCCTATATGGAATTTAACTTCGGTTCTTTTTTAGCTAAGTAATCATTTGAGCCTCTGGAAACAGTAGTTTTCAAATTCTGACCTTTTAGACAGTAATTCTGTTGGCTTCTCTTTTTCTGAAGAGTCAGTGAGTTTCATGCACTATCGATGGATGATTTTCACTTTCGTAGTTTCGGAATCACTACTTCCTTTACTATTTAGGTTGGATTTTTGCATAAGAGTTAGGCTCCTAATATCCGGAACCTATTGTTATTAAGGTCCTTCCGTCTTCGTACGGGCATAGGCCCTTACTCTGTCCGGTTAGAGTTTATGTATTTATAAACAGATATCTGTTTATTACTACGGGCGTAAGCTTCTTCTGTCTTTGATGCCTAATAGAAGGACGTTACGCTCCATTCTATTGCTAATGGATTCAGTTAACTATCGGTACTGCTTATGGTATATCATTGACTCAGCAGTTGTGCTTAAGATTTCGGCTCATGAAGTAAGAGTTCTTCTACATCTTGGGCTTACATTAATAGTGTCGCTATTATAGATTTTTGAAGGCTGCTTATTGCGCTCAGCCATCCACATTCATGAATTTTTATCTCAGAAATATCGAGTCCATTTCTGGAGGCCTCTATTGTTAGGTCTATTATCTACTGCTCAGAATGTCATTCACTTAACAGTTGCTACTATAGCTAGGTAGGCGGTCTGTTTCGGCAGTGACTCCGTTCTGCTGCCCTCTTCGCTCTGGGCTATTTGACCCAGGGCAAGGAAACGGGGGGGGGGGGGGGGGGGGGGGGGGGGGGGAGGGTGTTCCCTTGGCTCACCTGTTTTACTATGAAAACAAGGGGATACCTCCTCCGGAGTTAGTAATTCTGAGCTGTTATTAGGATGGTTGTTTAGTGAGAAGTTTATGTTTTAAAAAATTCATTCAAGTCTTAGTTTTTAAAGTATAGCTTTTGAATATAGCACGTGTCAACGGACATGATTATGCAATCCTCAGACACTTTTAAGGAGTATAAGAGTCTCTATTCTCTAGACTTACTTTATTTATTGGCTTACTTTAAAAATTATTAGTATAAAGATTATATTGGATATTAATAGAGTACATGGATGTATGATGCTCAATTTTGGAAGGTGTTGTATCTTTCTAATTTATCATAAATAAGAAAGATACATGTAAGGCCTATTACTTCTTTTTCCTTAAAGGGGATGACTCTATTTTATATTATTGAGCGTATTCCATCTTGCTCTATGTCCTTGGCCCTCCAGCCTTTTTACTATTCAGCTATGTCTGGGTCATTGGTACAGTATAAAAATGTTAAAAAATTTATAGTAATTTCTATATTTTTTATTCTTACCAATGACCCAGACAGGGATGGCCCTCCCAGGAGTTGGGAACTCTTGCCTCCCCGCTGAGTACATAGCGCTTACCAGGCACTGGTTATTAGAATGATTAATGGCGCCAATTTCGGAACGTCCTTGACACTGCACATGCGCAGTAGAGGTGAAGTGTGGAGGGCCATTCAGGACATGTTTTCTTTGGTTTTAGATGCAAATTTTGGGGATTGGGGGGCAAAATTTGTGTTTGGCCCTATATTTTAAGAGTTAGCACCAGCTATGTCTGGGTCATTGGTAAGTATAAAAAATATAGAAATTACTATAAATTTTTTAACTTTCCATACATTGCTACACATTTAACCTGTGAATTGCATATAGGCAAAAGAGTGAATCCCTGTTAATGGGCTGAAAACATTTGTGATACATCAGAAATTTATAGATAACCTCCAGTGTTAACACTTTATCTAAAACTGCTGGTGCTGGTGCTCAACTTTCAATTTCTTTTTCTTGAATCAAATTTTCAAATTTTTCCCCCGAGACATAGTTTGTGATTCCTCTTTGGAAGGAGCTTCTTTCAGTGAAAGTGTCATATGCAGTTGTTGTTCAGTTGAATATTTTTATACTGTACCAATGACCCAGACTTAGCTGGTGCTAACTCTAACAAAACCAGGGCCAAACACAAATTTTGCCCCCCAATCCCCAAAATTTGCATCCAAAACAAAAAGAAATCATGTCCTAAAGGACCTCCATACTACGCCTCTACTGCGCATGCGCAGTGACGCAGTCATCCCGAAATTGGCGCCAATTATCATTCTCTGTTTGGCCCTTCATCAGTCAACATCTCACTGATCTTTGTGCTTGTAAATCTCAGTTTAAAGGATGCCAGACACGTAATTTTTGGAGAAAATGTGATTCTAAGGAGGATAGAAGGAGGAGAGGAAAAAGAAGTGGCAAAAAATAATCAGGGCTGTACTTGAAATTTTTTGATGAAATTATGTTAAGTTGCCTATTTTCGAGGCATGGGCCTCTTGTTGTCATTCTTGCTAATTGTTGCACTGCTTATTCAGTGTTTCCTCTCCCCTAGCCTTCTAAAGTCCCCCCTGGCAATTCTCCCATGCTTTTGGCATATTTTTGAGAAATTTCATTTCTAAAATTTCCTGGGAGAGTTGCTTGGTTACAGAATGTTTTCTGTTATTTTCCCCATAGTTACGTTTTCACCCATGGGTGTATAACGTTTGTGTTCTGCATCTTCCATCTGATGTTCTACAGATTCTCCCCTGGGAGTCTCTGTTTTGCATCAGATAGAGTGTAATTGATGACTGATTCCGGGCCAGTTTTTTCAGTGCCTGGAGTCATGTTTTCTAGTGTGTTTACACTGTTTGTTTTCATTGGCAACAGCCTTTTTTGAGGGGGGCTGTTTGCCTTTGTGGTAGTTTATCTCATTATAAGATACATTTATATTATCCGAAAGTGTCTCATTAATTATTTTATATAAATTTAAAATGTTTGACCACACTTTGCCATCGGATCCATCGGGGCTCAACGTTACTTTTCAGCAACTTGGGCTTCTCTGAAAAAATATTTTTTCAAAATTATTTTGTTTTGCAATTGTTTTTTTCATTTATTAATGGATCATGTTATTATGTATCTTTGTGTCAGGGGTTTTTGCGAGTAACTAGGACTTATTGTTGTTCTTTCACAATGAAGGGACGTTGTTCAAATTGTAATAGGAAGAAATCTTCCTCTGACTTTCATGATCATTGTATTAATTGTAGTCAGTGTTCTCGCATTAATCCCTGTCCTATATGTGAACATTGGGATGAGAAACATTGGAAACGTGTGTCACGATATGTTGTTTCTGGAGAAAGAGCGATGCCGGCTCTTTCTCCGCAAGGTCACTCTACTCTCTCAGTTTCTATTTCAGAGGAACCAGAACAGGTTGATGTTTCCATGTTATCTTCTTCAAGTGTGCGTCCGTCGTCACAAATGAATTCAGAGCTAGCGGCAAAAGTGCTCATGGAGATTAGACAAATGTCGTCCGCTAGCTCGCCCGGTGTAGCGTCCATTCACCGAATGGTTCGGCAGCCGGGTTCGTCCGATGCGGTCCAAGAGGAAATTTTGGGTGATGCGAGCACTATAAACATAATAGATGCACACCCAGTGACGGCGGATAGTAAGCGAGAACGGAGGAAGCCTTTTAGTCCGGTTCATAGCTCGTCCAGGTCCAGCCGGGCCACGAGCGAGAGAGGTCCCTCTCTCGTACAACAACATCTGGGACCAGATGTTGTGGTACAAAATGTGTCTTTAGCGGAGCATACGTCCGTCGCTCGGGACGCTCCGTTGTATAAGCAGTCCGCAGAGACTGTTAAGGCTTCCTCTTCTCGTCAGCGCACACGACCGCACCTTGGCTGCGTGACCTCCGATATATTACCAGCTTCGCCGATGAAGGATTCTTCGGCGACCAGGTCACACCATCCGGCAGCCAGGGATTCGAGACCGATGGACTCCGGACGTTCGCATAGGAAAAGTATGCGGGAGCCATCTGATGCGGAGCTGCCCTCGGCGAAGCAGCGAAAGACTGCGCCTCCGCAGGTCTTGACGCCGGACATTCTTGTGCAGATAGCACAGCTTATCGCAGCATCCCAGCAGCCGACAGAAACGGTGTCGGATCGAGAATTATCCGACGGCGCTGGGTCGGTACGCTCCGCCGAAGCATCGGGGGCGGACGACCGGGAACATCGTGAGGTCCGACCGGATGGTGAAAGGGATACGGATGACTTGGAGCTATCCCTTTCGGAACAACATAAAGCTGCCGTGGTTTTCATCCGGCACTTTCTCCCTCAAGTTGTTCCGTCGGGCCAGACTGCTGCGCTTCCGGACAAGAGAATTATAGCGTCATTGGACTCTGAATTTTTTGAGCGGTTCAGGGACATCGCTCCCGAGTTTCCGTCGCAGTCCAATAATGTTGCTAGAACATTTGAATTATTGAACGACGCTATATTTAAACTTGCTTCCAGGACGGGGAAAGCAGGTTTCTTGTCCGCTAATACTCTCAACCTGCCTTTCATTAATGCAAGGAATAAATTCGATACGGCAGGACAGGGTATACCGAGAGTTCCTCTGCGTATGGACGACAAGGCGGAAGACTTAGAGCTATCATTACCGTCGTCAGCTTCTATTCCAACCGCGGTGTTGGAAACAGCTATTGCGTCTAACAGAGCCAATTTAGATGCCTTATCTTACGCAGATCACCTTACTAAGGCGTTATCACTGTGCCTTCAAGGGGAAGAGTTTCAGGATATACAATCCTCTTTAAGACTTCTTTCAAGGGCAGTAGCTTATTCCACGTGTAACTCCGCCCTTTCAGTGGCAAATCTGGAGTTGGTTAGACGTGACGCAGCAATAGCTACATCCACACTAGTGGATTCTAAGGTGAAGAACTCTCTTAGAGTCGCTTCGGTCTCAGGAGAACTTCTCTTTGACGGTGATGGCTTAAACCTCTATCGTGTTCCGGTTGGCGGAAGGTTGTCGAGTTTTTCACAAGAGTGGGCGTCGATTACGGACGACCCTTGGGTGAGAGGAGTGACTTCGGAAGGTCTAAAGATATCCTTCAAATGAAAGCCTCCATTAACTCGAAGTCCAAAGTGGACTCATCTTCCGTCAAATCCACAGAAAAGAGACGCTCTGTTATCAGAGGTGCAGTCTCTTTTAATGAAGAACGCGGTAGAGGTCGTAGAAAACCAGGAATCTCTGGGATTCTACAGCCATCTGTTTCTGGTTCCGAAACCAGACGGCTCGTTCCGTCCAGTCATAGATTTGAGCTGGATAAACAAGCTGATCGTCGCTCCGAAGTTTTATATGGAGACGATTCGATCGGTCAGAGCGAGTATTCGGGTGAACGATTATGCAACAAGCATAGATCTCAAAGATGCGTACTTTCACGTCATGGTACATCCGACATTCCGAAAGTATCTACGCTTTGCAGTCCTGGGAGTGGTGTATCAATTCCGGGCGATGTGCTTCGGATTGAATCTAGCACCCTGGGCTTTCACTCGGGTAATGAACTCGGTAATGATCTACTTCCGAGCTCATTCGTCTGCGGTAACGTCGGCCTACCTGGACAACATTCTTCAGAGGTACGGCAACGAGTTAACGCTTCAGAACGATGTTCAGAATCTTCTTCTATTGCTCCGACGTCTCGGTTTTATAGTAAACGAGGAGAAGTCGGATCTGGTGCCGTCCAAGTCATTCACTCATCTGGGAATGAGCTTCGAGACGCACAACAATCTCGTTCGTCTGCCGTTAACCAGAGCGAAATTAGTCAGTTGTTACGCTCGCTATTGTCTGCACGCAGACAAAGTCACGGCGAGAGAATTTATGAGACTGATAGGTCTGTGTGGAGCCGCCGCGGATCTCATTCCGATGGGGCGGCTACGCACACGTCCTCTTCAAATTTTCCTGACTCAGAATTGGAGTGTGAAAATTCATTCGCTCGATGTAGACGTTCTCTTGTCAGATCAAGTGAAACAAGAGATTCAGACTTGGGCAAACATTCAGTGGTTAACTCAAGGAGTTCCGCTGCAGTTGCCGGATCCGAGTTTTACCGTTATGACGGATGCCAGTCAAACAGGTTGGGGTGCATCATTAATCCCAACGGATTCGAGATGCCAGGGTCTTTGGGATCCGCAATTCCTGTGCAAGCACATAAACATCAAGGAAATGATGTCAATTTGGCTTGCGTTACGTCACTGGATGGACATTATTCACGATGCTCATGTCCAAATCCTATCCGACAATACGACAGTAGTGGCGTATATACGGAATCAGGGAGGCACTCATTCAGTTCCGTTGTTCAATCTAACGGAAAGAATCCTTCTGTTTGCGTTAGAACATCACGTTCTTCTTTCGGTCCGTCACATACCGGGTCGTCTGAATGTGCTAGCAGACTCCCTTTCACGAAAGGGTCGCTTGTTGCCGTCGGAGTGGACTCTCAACAAACAAGTATTCAATCAGATTTGCTACCAATGGGAACGGCCAATGATAGACTTATTTGCGACACATCTCAACAATCAGTTGCAGACGTATGTGTCTCCGTGTCCGGATCCAAGAGCATTTGCAGTAGACGCTCTGTCGATCCCTTGGGACGGAATGATAGGATATGCGTATCCTCCAGCGCCGTTAATTCAACAAGTATTGCTAAAGATAAAACAATCTCAATGCAAGATTCTGTTGGTAGCATCTCTGTCGCCACAGAGACCGTGGATAAATCTACTCAGGTGTCTGTTGTGGGACCTACCGCGGAAGCTTCCTCCACGAGAGGATCTTCTTTCGCAGGGGAAATCGCGCCAACTCCATCACAACCCGCAAGGTCTCAACCTTCACGTTTTTCCGTTGTGCGGTCCTTCTTGCATGGCAAGCACTTTACAGGACGAGCAGTGGACGCGATTTCTAACTGTAGGAGGACCTCCTCTTCGCTAAACTATGCAGCTAAGTGGAAGGTTTTTCGTCGTTGGTGTAGGGATCATTCTGTAGATATATTTGATCCCTCTATACCAGACATTGCAAACTTTCTAGTATACTTGTTTGACGAAATCAAACTGCAGCCTGTTACTATAAAGGGTTATAGATCTATGTTATCTGATACCTATGCACATCATGATAGTTTACAAATTGGATCTAATGTCTCTTTATCGAAGTTGGTTAGAAACTTTTCGATAAATAGACCCAGAACTCTTAGATTAATTCCTAAGTGGAATTTAGCTTGGGTTCTCCTTAAATTAAAGGAAAAGCCATTTGAACCTCTTGGGACAGTAGATTTCAAATTCTTATCTTATAAGACAGCTTTTCTCTTAGCTTTCTCTTCGGCCAGAAGAGTCAGTGAGCTTCATGCACTATCGGTGGATGATTCTCATTATCGTAGTGTTGGGAACACTATCACCTTCACTACTAATGTGGGTTTTTTAGCTAAGAATCAGGCTCCTAATAAATATCCGGAACCTATTGTTATTAAGGCTCTTCCATCTTCAGACGGGCGTAGGCCTTTACTCTGTCCTGTTAGAGCACTACGTATCTATAAACAGAGATCTCAGTTTATCAGAAAGGGACGGAAACGTTTCTTTCTGTCTTTGATGCCTAATAGAAAGGACATTTCAGTCCATTCTATTGCTAGATGGATTCAGTTAACTATCCGTACTGCTTATGAAGATTTATCTTCTTCTCAGCAGTCTGTGCTTAAGATTTCTGCTCATGAAGTAAGAGCTCTTTCTACTTCCTGGGCTTATGCTAATAGTGTTGCTATTACAGATTTAATGAAGGCTGCTTATTGGTCTCAGCCATCCACATTTACGAATTTTTATCTCAGAAATATTGAGTCCATTTCTGGAGACCTGCATTGTTTAGGTCCGTTATCTGTTGCTCAGAATGTCGTCCACTAAACAGTTGCAACTATAGTTATGCAGGCTTTCTGTTCTGGCAGTGACTCCGTCTGGCTGCCCTCTTTGCTCTGGGCTATTTGACCCAGGGCAAGGGGAAGGGGGGGGGGGGGGGGTGTTCCCTTAGGTCACCTGCTTTATAGTGAAAAGCAAGGGAATGCCTCCTCCAAGTCAGTATTTCTGAGTCGCTTCCGGGATGGTTTTAAAGTGTAATATTAATGTTTAAATTCATTCATGTCTTATTTTTAAAGTGTAGCTCGGTGTGAAGCATTTGTATATGTCAAGTGTCAAACGGGCTTTAATATACAATACTCGGACACTTTTAAATGATTATAAAGAGTCTCAATTCTCTGGACTACTTTATTTATTGGCTTGCTTTAAAAATAATTAGTATAAGGGTTATACTGGATGTTAATAGAGAACATGAATGTTATTGTGCTCAATTATTAAGGGTAGTGTATCTTTCTAATTTAATATTAAATAAGAAAGATACATGTAAAGCCTAATACTCCTTTTCTCCTTAAGGGGTTACCTCTTTACTATATAGTTGAGCTTATTGGATTTTCCTCTATGTCCTAGGCCCTCCAGCCTGTTTACTATTCAGCTAAGTCTGGGTCATTGGTACAGTATAAAAATGTTAAAAAATTTATAGTAATTTATATATTTTTTATACTTACCATTGACCCAGACGGGGATGGCCCTCCCTGGAGTTGGGAACTCTTGCCTCCCCGCTGAGTACATAGCGCTGACCAGGCACTGCCAGTAAGAATGATAATTGGCGCCAATTTCGGGACGACTGCGTCACTGCGCATGCGCAGTAGAGGCGTAGTATGGAGGTCCTTTAGGACATGATTTCTTTTTGTTTTGGATGCAAATTTTGGGGATTGGGGGGCAAAATTTGTGTTTGGCCCTGGTTTTGTTAGAGTTAGCACCAGCTAAGTCTGGGTCATTGGTAAGTATAAAAAATATATAAATTACTATAAATTTTTTAACTTTCCTATGTTCTGGTTAATTGAATATTCCTGTTGAATGCATCCTTTTTCATTGGAACATTGACTCTTCAATTAACAGGATTCCACAATACATAAAATATGGTGCTCCCTCTTAATTGTTTTTATCAGTTGGAATACTCAAATATGTTAGGCTCCACAAAGAAGATCTTGTTTCTCAGGCCACTTTTTGTAAATTTGCATGTGTTCGGGCATTTTAAAAAAATTTTTTTTATTTTTGTAATTATTTCTTTGCCATCAAAAGTTTATGTTCTTGGTTTGTTTTATGTTTTAGGCCTCATAATCTACAGAATATCATTGGTGGTGGTGTATTTCATCCCTTGAATACAAGAAGGTTTTGCAATGCTAAAGCATTGCAAAGCCTTGTTGCACTCAAAGGACAAATATATGAAATTTTATTAAATTGGGTAAAATATCTGAGCTAAACCATTTATTTTCCATTTTTAGCTCAACTTGACAAAGTCAAGCTGAGCTATTACCATCACTTCTCATCCCATACATCCACAATTTCCTTTGCCACACCTCACAGGTCGCATTTATGATCAGATCACTTTGAAACTTGGCATGCTTGTTTGGGGTGACCTCTAGATGGGAACTGTTGATTTTCTTCAATTTCCGCCAAAAAATGTTGCCGCGGCCAACGTTCTTAGAACTTAGTTTAGTCAAACCTCAATATTTCCCTTTGGCACACCCTACAGGGCACATTTATGATTGGATTGCTTTGAAGCCAGACATGCTTGTTTTGAGTGACCTCTAGATGGGAGCTATCGATTTTCTTCCATTTCCATTAAAACATGTTGCCGCTGGCAACGACCTTTGAACTTAGTTTAGTCAGGCATCAATATACTCCTTTGGCACTCCGTACAGGGCACATTTTTGATCAGATCGGTTTGAAACTTGGTATGCTTGTTTGGAGTTACAGAGATGAGAGATATCGATTTTCTTCGATATCTGCCAATAAATGTTGCCACTGGCAACAACCTTTGATGAACTTAGTGCAGTTATGCATCAAAATTTCCCCTTGGCACATCCTGCAGGGCACATTTATTATTGGATCACTTTGAAACTTGGTATGCTTGTTTGGGGTGACCTCTAGATGGGAGCTATCAATTTTCTTCCATTTCTGTCAAAAAATGTTGCTGCTGGCAACGTTCTTAGAACTTAGTATAGTCAGACCTCAATATTTCCCTTTGGCACACCCTGCAGGGCACATTTATGATTGGATTGCTTTGAAATCTGGCATGCTTGTTTGGAGTGACCTCTAGATGGGAGCTATTGATTTTCTTCCATTTCCATCAAAAAATGTTGCCGCTGGCAATGACCTTTGAACTTAGTTTAGTCAGGCATCAATATATTCCTTTGGCATGCCGTACTGGGCACATTTATGATCAGATCAGTTTGAAACTTTGTATGCTTGTTTGGGGTTACCTCTAGATGGGAGCTATCGATTTTCTTCGATTTCTGTTTAAAAATGTTGCCACTGGCAATGACCTTATGAACTTTGTGCAGTTATGCATCAATATTTCCCTTTTGGCACACACTGCAGTGCAGAGTTTTGACCAGATCACTTTGAAACATGGTTTGCTTGTTTGGGGTGAGCTCTAGATGGGAGCTATCAATTTTCTTCCATTTCCATCAAAAAATGTTGCCGCTGGCAACATTCTTAGAACTTAGTTTAGTCAGACCCCAATATTTCCCTTTGTCACACCCTACAGGGCACATTGTTTTGAAACCTGGCATGCTTGTTTGGGATGACCTCTACATGGGAGCTATTGATTTTCTTCCATTTTCCGGCAAAAATATGTTGCCACTGGCAACGAACGACCTTTGAACTTAGTTTAGTCAGGGATCAACATATTCCTTTGGCATGCCCTACAGGGCACATTTATGATCAGGATGGTTTGAAACCTGGTATGTTTGTTTGGAATTATCTCTAGATGGGAGCTATCGATTTTCTTCCATTTCTGTCAAAACTAGTCGCCATTGGCAATGACCTCTGATGAACTTAGTAAAAACTTAGTGCAGTTAAACATCAATATTTTCCTTTGACACACCCTGCAGGGCACATTTATGATTGGCTCGCTTGAAAACTTGGTGTGCTTGTGTGGGGTGACAACTATATGGGAGGTGTCGATTTTCTTCCATTTCTGTCAAAAAATGTTGCCGCTGACCTTTGAACTTAGTCAGACCTCAATATTTCCTTTTAACACACCCTTCAGGGCACATTTATGATCGGATCACTTTGAAACTTGGTATGTGTGTTTGGGGTGACCTCTAGATTTGAGCTATTGCTTTTTTTCATTTCCTTAAAAAATTATTGTCGTTATCACCAGCCTTTGAACTTACCTGCATTTGTGCATCAACTTATCCCCTTTGCACTCTCTACTGGGTATATTTATGAATTTCCATAAAAAAAACAAAAAGCATTTCCACAAGCAATGATCTTCAAACTTAGTGCATTTGTGCATTAACATCTTCCTTTGGCATGCCTCAGAGGGCACATTCATTACCAGGTTGTTATTAAACTTTGTATGCTTATGCAGGGTGACAAAGATAGGAGCTATTGATTTTCTTTTCATTTCCATCAAAAACTGTTGCTGTTAACAACAATCTTTGAATTTATTGCATTTGTGCATCAACATTCTTCTTTGACATGGCCTACAGGCCACATTTATCATAGGATTGTTGAACTTGGTGTGCTCATTTGGCAAGACCTTTTGATAAGAGCTATTGATTAGCATTCATTTCTGTGAAAAAAGTTAACATTTGCAGTAACCTCTGAACATACTACATTTGTGTTTCAGCATTCTTCCTTTAGCCAGTCTTACAGTTTAAATTTAAAAATGCATGGAATACTCTGACGTTGTGCACACACAATGCTGTTATGTTGAAATTTCACCAAATAACATTGGTACCAGTGATCTTCAATTTTGCCATTTCATTTATAATTTACCAAGTTCAAGTTTGTCAAGTTGAGCTACAGTGTCATTGACACTTTCATTTTAAGTTTGCATTGGTTACATAAAAAGAGAGCATGTGGCTGCCAAAAGAACCAAGTGGGAGGGCCTGATTTTTAATTTTTTTAGGCCTTACCAAGAAGTTCAGTTATATCTAATTTAATTCAGCACTGTAATTTGTTGAAAAATTGGACAGTTTATTTTTAAGGGTTTATGTTTTCTTGCATTTGTGCAAAGAGAGAATAAGTGTTGTCTGGTGAGTTACTGTACTTGTTTTAACTTACTGTTTTTGTTGCGTTTTTTTCATTATTAGGGTTGTGCTACTGTAGATTCTATCAAGAATATATTTATCACGAATGACATCCATATTGGAAACAGAGATAGTAAAGTCATGGGTGCTTCTGCACTGAAAGGGTAAGTTATTTATTTTTTTCAAGTACTCTGGAAGCATTACTGTGAAGATAAAAAAAAATATACTGTGTGACCCTAGCCTGTTACTTTAACCATCTCCTCTCTGAAGTCGAAAGCTTGAAGTTGCAAGGAGCAAATTTTTCCTTTAATACATGTACAACTAAGAATTTAACCAATTCATTCTTGTTTGACAGAGCTCATTGAGCTCTGTCAAACAAGATTGAATTGGTTAAATTCCTATTTTCCTTATGGTTAAAAATTTGCTGCATGAAATTTCAATATTTTGACATCACTGTGCAGCAGAGTTAATGCCAGCTGTATCAGTGAAACATACGCAGTGAACACGAACATTCAGTTAGCTGAAATGTTGCTGAATCCTTGTATTGGTGTAAAATTGGGTCATTTAAGACAAGTTTAATGCCATAAATATTAACTAAAATGTTGCTGAATCCTTATATTTGTGAAAAATTGGGTCATTTAAGACAAGGTTAGTGCAGTAAATTCTTTTTGTGATCTACCAAGTGGTCCATGAACCAAAAGAAAATATTAGACTTGTCCATGTACAAAGTGGATATAATTTGTACGAGATCATCACCCAGTTGTGTTCTAGTTGAATTCCCTCTCCACATTTATATTAACAATACTATGTTTTACTAGACAAGAAACTGATGAGGGTAGGGGGTTAACTGTGAGAACCAAAGTATCCTGTGTAGAGCTTCAGGTAATTAGACAAGAATATAGGCATTAAAGACAGGAAACTCCAGATGGGGCCTATGATCTCCAACAGGGGTCTACAACTACCTACATGAACAGCTGAATCAGCGAGATGGGGGAGGCTTGGGAAGGATTATCCCACTCCCATTAGGGAGTTGTTGTATGAAAATCAGCCTGATACATTTTTTCTGCAGCTTGACTGTATGGGAGATAAATCCTGCTTTTCTCTGAACTGTCATGGTATAAATGATACAGCTCGGCCCAACAACAAGCCTAATAAGCTTGCTGTATTGTGTAATATCACCCCTCCCTCCCCCACCACTTTTACACAGCTGACTTACATAAAAAAAATTCCCAGCATAAGATTTCTCAGATACATGAGGGGGTGGGGAGATTTAAACTTCTGTGGTAGAGGGGTTGTAGCCCCTACATGCCCACTCAATAGTACCACCTCCAATTAAAACAAAATGTTTTAGTGAGAATAATCTGGGGGTACACAAATTATGCTTCCAAGTTTTTTAGCTCACCTTGACAAAGTCAAGCTGAGCTCATCCCATCGTTCTCTGTCAGTCGTCCATCTGTCCGTCGTCCGTCAACACCTTTTGGTCTTCTCTTGGGCCAATTCAAGTAAAAGTTTGTGTGAGTGATGATCCCGAAGAGGCAGTGCATTGTTGTTCAACTCAACATGCCCAGCCCATAGGGAGAGGGTGGGGGAAAATGCTCCAAAATATTAAAAAAATCTTCTTTTCATGAACAAGTGGGTATTCGTTATGGAGCTTCCTTTTGAGGTGTAGATGAGGTGTAGATTCAAATTTGTTCAAACGAAGTTTGTGAAGCAATACTTGTCTTTGTAATGGCTTTGTAATGGCAGGGGTAAGATTTTTGGCCACGCCCAAAATTTCTATTTTCTGAACTGATGGTCTTATTAGAAGCAAATTTGGTATGTGGTATTATTGGGTCATAAGCACTTGACTCGTGCAAAAAAAGAAATTCATGCATCCCCATGGGAACCCCAGGAGCTAAAAATAGAAATATTTTCAAACGCCCATATTTCCCAAACCACACAGAACAGAGAACTGTTATTTGGTATGAAGCATCCTTAGGACCAGTAGAATTGAATGGTAAAAATAAATTACCATTGGTTATGTTAGGGTGTTATGCAGAGGGCATCAAAAAATGCTAAGTCAGCATATTTGCCAAAATTTTAAAAAATCTTTTCTCCAGAACCAAGGGTCAGAATCTTATGATATTTGGCATACAGCATCCATAGGGCGGTCAGATACAAGTTTGTTAAAATGAAGCCCATTGGTTCATATTTGGACTCAATACAGGAGTCCATATTTTTAACTTGGGACAATATGTGGAATATTCTTTAAAAATCTTCTTCTTCAGAACCACCTGTCAGAATCTTTTAATGTTTGGTATACATAATTGTTATGAGGGTCAGATTCAAGATTGTTCAAACCAAGTCCCTACGTTAATATTTGGGCTTCCTACGGAAGCTCAAATTTTAACTTAGTTCAATATGGGGGATAATTTTTAAAAATCTTCTTCTTCAGATCCACCAGTCAGAATGCTTTCATCTCTAGGGGGGTCAGATTCAAGTTTGTTCAAATCGGATCCCTAGGTCTATATTTGGGCTCACTATGGAAGCCCAAATTTTAACATAGTGCAATATGAAGAAATTTCTTTAAAAATCTCTTCTTCAGATCCACCAGTCGGAATGCTTTCATATTTGGTATACAACATCTCTAGGGAGGTCAGATTCAAGTTTGTTCAATTTGAGCGCCTGGGTTAATATTTGGGCTCCATATGGGAACCTGAAATTCAAGTTAGTACAATATGAGGGAATTTCTTCAAAAATCTTCTTCTTTAGATTCATCTGTCAGAATCCTTTCATATTTGGTTTGCAACATCTCTAGGGGAGGCATATTCAAATTTGTTCAAATTGGTTCCCTGGGTTAATATTTGGGCTCCCTATGGTTGCCCGAATTTAACTTAGTGCAATATGAGGAAATTTCTTTAAAAATCTTCTTCTTCAGATCCACTAGTCAGAATGCTTTCATATTTGGTATACAACATCTCTAGGGGATCAGATTCAAGTTTGTTCAAATTGGGTCCATAGGTTAATATTTGGGCTCGCTATGGTAGCCTAAATTTTAACTTAATGCAATATAAAGAAATTTCTTTAAAAATTTTCTTATTCAGATCCAACAGTCAGAAAGCTTTCATATTTGGTATACAACATCTCTGGCGAGGTCACATTCAACTTTGTTCAAATCGAGAGCCTGGGTTAATATTTGGGCTCCCTATGGGAGCCAGAATTGGCCATGTAGCTGAAGAATTAGAAATTTTGTATTCAGTACCCTCTAGATCATGTGTAACTAAGATTAATCCACATAGCTTGTATCAAGGGGCTTCATAGGGGAGCTCCACATTTTGCATTATGATCAGCTGAAGAAAAGGCATGATGATCAGACTATTTAATTTTTGTCACTCCTGAGGGTTCTCAAGGATTGACAATGTATCCTATGGAGATGGATTGCTTAATGTAGACTCATTCTTGGACTCTGTTTATATCGTGTTCTGTTCAAGGAGTGCGCTTCAGGCCCCATGGGGCCTCTTGTTTGTAAAAGTGTTTATATAAATTCTCATATGTGTGAAAACACTAATAAGGGGAATTCGTTGATTGTCATTGTAATTTCTTAACATATTACAAGATTTTTAGCTCAACTTTGACGTAATCAAATTTGAGGTTATGTCATGGCCCGTCGTCCATATGTCCGTCAACAATTCAATACGTCTCGGGTTAGAGGCTGTATTTATGAACCTATCTTTACGAAACTTCTTGGGTACCTTTGTTATCACCGTGGGACGAGAACGAGTGTTTTGGGGTGCAGTCCGAAATTTAAGATGGCCACCGGCAGCCATTTTGTACCGAACTTAGTGCAATCAGTTTTTTGTACAGAACTTCTGTATGGAAGTTCTGATTTGAATAAATTTTTGTATGAATGTTTAGTAACATGGAATACATCACATATAATACAAGTTTTTTTCTCATGCAGAAATTATGCAAATTCGATGAACTTTGATTTATTCAGTGCTACTTATACACAGTAAGTGCACATGTCAATACGGCTTGGGCTAGAGGCTGCATTTATGAACCAATCTTTACGAATCTTCTAATTAAGGTAGCTTTGTTATCACCGTAGGATGAGAACGAGTGTTTTTGGGTGTGATCCGAAATTGAAGATGGCCTCCGGTAGCCATTTTGTACCGAAATTAGTGCAGTCAGTTTTTTGCACAGAACTTCTGTATGAAAGTTCTGTTTTGAATAAATTTTTGTAGGAATATTTAGTAACATAGAATACATCACGTATAATACAAGTTTTTTTCTGGTGTGGAAATTATGCAAATTAGATGAAATTTGATTTATTCAGTACTAGGCCAAAAAAAAAAAATCAATTGATTCTCAGGCAATTTTTTTTTCAAATCAGTGAGGGAGGGAGGATTTTATTTTTATTTTTTATTTTTATTTCTTCCAGATGGTGAGCAAGGATTGAGAGGCAAAAGTCACTTTCTGATGTCTGTTTTTATCTAAAAGGCATGGAAAGTGCATATTGTAAAATGATATACAAATAAATCTCATTGTTTCTCTCACCATTTTCCAAGAACGGATTCAAGTTCTGTGGTATTGGATCATCGTTGTCATTATCAAACTCACCGGCGAACAGTTTTTTAACCAACTCCCCCAAAGTACTGTCGTCTTCCATAGATATTATTGACCACCCTCGTATTATTTTGGTATCATTGTGAGTTATTTTGATAGAAATTAACATTTTTACGATAGAAATTTTAGAAGGGAAACAAAAACAAACCAGAATGGATGCAAGCTTCCGGTGTCAACTCGGCATGGAACTTACACAGCACTTGTAACGTCATCAGCCTTCTGTCAAAGAGCCCCTCCCAAAGACCACGCCTATTAAAAATAGTTTGAACCCGTATACATCCAAGCGATCAAGTTTGATATTTAAAAAAGGGAAACATCACTTTATTTTTCCACTACAGCGAAGCCCTTTCATTCATATCACTATCCGATCTCCCGTGGGTGAAATTAATAAATGGATAAGCCCAACTCAATACACAAAATAAGCTGGACGTGTCGGCCCGTAAAGACTTCGTTTGTTTACTTTGAATGAAGACGTCATTCGTATTGGGAAACGCACGTGTATTTTGAGTAATCTCCCTTGATGCACAACTGCTCTGGAAAAATCTGAATTTCAGATTCCATTCGGTGTTTGCCCATTCTTTCCCGTTATGTTCATGACACATCAGCAGAATTTGGACTTTTGTATTTCTTTAGTAAGTGATAATTCCCCACCCCGAAAATATACTTACCTGTACCGATTATTCTCACTATTTCTCATTCGTGTTTTCACAGCAAAAAAGGTTTACTTGACGCCAGTACCTGGCAAATTTAACGTTTAGTATTCGACAAGGTGGGTTATGCCTGTGTTGGACAACGCGCCCAACATCGACCGAGTCAAGTTTGCGTTTGAATTCCCCTGCTGTGTGCGCCCAATCTCCTGAAAATATGGCGAAAACCTTTCCCCTGTCACACTTAACACACGCCTGTGTATATTTACCTGTTTATTCGTTGGTTTTGGGCCTTAAAACCAATAGTCCCTTTTCAATTTCCCTGTTTCCTATTTTCGTGCAATGACGGTCCAAATAAAAAGGCCCAATGCGGGCCATTTTTTTCAACGCGGCGGTGCCTGAGAATCAATTCCTTTTTTTTTTTTGGCCCTACTTGTATACAGTAAGTACTCATGTCAATACGGGTCAGGCTAGGGGCTGTATTTATGATCTGATCTTCACGAAACATCTTGGGTACCTTTGTTATCACCTTGGGACGAGCTCGAGTGTTAATGGGTGCAGTCAGAAATTCAAGATGGCTGCCATCAGCCATTTTGTACCAATTAGGTACAATCAGTTTTTTGTACTGAACTTCTATCTGAAGGTTCTGATTTGAATAAATTTTTGAATGAATGTTTAGTAACATGGAATACATCACATATAATACAGGGTTTTTTCTCATACAGAAATTATGCAAATTAGATAAACTTTGATTTATTCTGTGCTACTTATGCACAGTAAGTGCACATGTCAATACGGCTCGGGCTAGAGGCTGTATTTATGAACCGATCTTCACAAAACTTCTTGGGTACCTTTTTTATCACCTTGGGACGAGAACGAGTGTTTTTGGGTGTGGTCCAAAATTCAAGATGGCTGCTGGCAGCCATTTTATACCGAAATTAGGTGCAATCAGTTTTTTTTACAGAACTTCTAGGACTACGTTTGTTATCATCATGGGATGGTAACGAGTGCTTTTCGGCTCTGCCTAAAATTCAAAATGCCTGTCAGCAGTCATATTTACATGAATTGTGAGTATTACATTTTTTGTACAGAACCTGTAAAGAAGATTTTTTATGTCAGTAATCTTTGCTATAAATTTATTGGGTGCCTTTGTTATCACTGTGTATGAGAACAAATATTTTTGGGTTCAGTCAGACCCACTTGGGGACTCAAAAAGGGAGATAATTAAAAATATTTTCCAAAAACACCAGGCAAAATAATGTTTCTTGAATTCAATGTGTATATTCAAATGTGTTGAAGCCAAGTTCCTGTGTTAATATTTGGTGTTGTTTGGGGAGGGTAAACATTATTAGCACAACCCGATTTTCTATTTCCAATGAGAAAAATAAAACCTGCTCACCCATGGGAACCCTATGAGCTAAAGATAAAAAATTCAAATACCTATATTTTAAGAAGGACTTGACAAATATTTATTAATTAGTTTGAATCAACCTTAGAAGGGTTTGAATCAAACAGGCCACAACAATTGCTAACATTTGGCTTATGGTGCACCATACAAGGATCCCATTGTAACATTTACACCATGGAGATTTCTTTTCTAGTTTAGCATCTAACTGTCACCCACCTTTACAATACTTTACCTGTACATTTGTTACAGGCTATGGTCAGTATTTATGAACAGACCTTTACAATACTTTACATGTTTGTTATCAGGTCATTACTTAGATGTGTGTCATTGCTGTGTCACATACTATACATGTACATGTCTTACACAAGTTGAGCTACAGTGTCATTGACACTTTCATTTATTCAATTAATAAGAGTTTCCTCTATGACCTATATGCAGTTAACCCTTTACCTAACATGAAAAGCAGACGACACTTGCAAAAAAAATTATTGAATAACTAATTTTTTTCATTTTTTGTCTCAAAAACATAGGTTATGACCCCTCGTTGGAACGAGCTCGACGAGCTCGTTCCAACGAGGGGTCATAACCTATGTTTTTGAGACAAAAAATGAAAAAATAATGAAAATTAATTGGCAATTTTTTAGAATAGCGCTGGCCGGTTTTTGCCGTTACGTTGGGTAAAGGGTTAACAGGTCAAATTTATTATGAAGGTGTGGTAAATGTTTTAAATTGTGTTTGGAAACTTTTTACAATTAACAGAGTTATTCAAGTAAAGGGTATCCAATTTAGTGGGCATCTCTGTATTCTTTCTAACAGGAATGCACACATGTCTGTAATTACAGGTTCTCAGGAAAAGCTAAAAGAATTCAGTGCAGCATCATTCAAAAGATATTATTAGATTTAGCATTTTCTGAACTTGTCTTATGCACTGAAAAAGCAGACCTGACATCACTCGTCACATGACAACTGGTACTATACATTGCCCTTTCAAATTTTTAAAAGCTTAGCTGGGGTTTCACAACTCTGCAGAGGGAGTTTCTTTCAGTTCCAGTCACCTAGAAAACCTATTTTAAAACATGAATAAACTAGACAAAACCACCCATACAACTCAGCCACAAGCAGTCCCAAGAGTCTGCAGGTGCCAGAGTGATGTGACAGGTGTGCATAAACTTTTGATTACTATACAATATTTTAAGACTCAACCTTTAAATTATATTCTTTACATAATGATTACATGCAGACTATAATTTCTTAGTCATTCAAATTTTCATGTTTATTACTGTTTGAATATACTTTGCTTGCCTGTTGATTGTTACCTACATATTTGTAAAGCCAAATTATTATCAATTCTTTGTGCCTTACCAACACCATAACAGTAATTTACATAGACGGTAAAAAAGCCCAACAGAAGCGTTGTTTATGTTTACAGTTTGCAGACGACAAACTAGTCATCATTTGCCTTATCAGTTTAGAATTTCGACAATGTGGTGTCTACAGGTATCTAGTCAGTTACTGTTAATTTTCTTGTGAATATTTAACTGGTAATCCTAGCAATCCTACTGATACTACTGTGTCTGAATGCAAAGTACCACAGAGCGGTATTGATAATAATAATAATAACAAGATTTTCTTGGGCGTTTGGCTCCATTATCGGGCCGCCATCAGTGATTAGCAGCCCTACAGTCATTAGCGGCTTCTGGCTCTCAGCCGAGGGCCACTAATGACCATAGGGCTGCTAATCACTGATAGCGGTCCAATATTGGAGCCCAACTCCCTCGAAAATCTTGTTATTGTATAATTACAGGGCTTAAAATTCATGCATCGATTCTTGCAAATGATTCTTAAAACAGGGTTTTTCATGGGTCATTGGATTCAAAGAATGGCCATGATGTTTACTAAGGGTGGGTCAGGAAGTCTTGAAAAGCCTTGAATATTCAACCAAAGAAAAACACTAACGAAGCATGTAATCATTAACTCGATAGTTTTATATTCCAGAGTTTGTGAGGTTGTAGTCCGAACTGGGACCCTTTGGTCATTACCACCTCCCCCACTTCCCTTGAAGGGAAGTGGGGGAGGTGGTAATGACCAGAGGGTCCAAGTTAGGACTAGCGATGGTAGGGCCTTGAAATCCTTGAATTTGGCTATTGTAGGGCCTTGTGAAATGCTGAAAAATGGCGAGAAACAGCCTTGAATAGTCTTGAATTTTATCAGTCCTTGCCTGCAGGAACCCTGCACAAGGAAAACAATGGGAATCAATTTTGATTCTCACAAATTATTCATTTGATTCTTGTCATCAATTCCGAATATGTCCTCAAACGCCTGAAGAATTTTACTTAGTTTTTGCTCCCTCATAGTAAGGAAACAGTTTGATTTGGCAGTGGTGTCTAGTGAAGTCTTGGCTGCCTATGTTGGCAGACAAGACTTTACTAGAAATTGCTGACAAAGTACTGTAACTTCTTCTAACAAGACCATCAAAAGCCTGCATGTTGGAACGTGTTCTACATTTACATGTAAGACAAAAAACTCACCAAAATTTGTACAGTGGAGCCCTCTTAATTGGATTTCTTATCAACCTACCTTACAGTTGTTTACTACAGGCTTGCAATACAGTGGAAGTCCCTAACTTCGAAAATATACTCTCTATTTTGATCTTTCCCAAGGGATTTGAGAAAGAAAAGTGGTGCAAAAGCACCAAGAAAAAGTAAGCCAAAACTGGGTCAAGTGCTACCGGCGCACACCCAGTAGGGGATGCTCTTCTCCTAGTACAGATCCACGGCTTACGGTACCAGTGTGCAGTCAGTAACTAATGATCCATTCTTTTTTCGTCCACCGGCATGGCGAGACATCCATTTGCATTAAGAAACAGTGATAATTCAACTCGTTGATAATGGTTACCTGTGACTGGAATTATGGATCTGAGGATCGTATAATAACAGGACTGTGTTTTATATATTCTCATTATTATTTTCAACCACATTTTCATTGTATTTTATATATTCTCCCTGTTCGCGCGCGACTTTCGCGTACCGTGCAGTTCGGACATAAAAAGCCTTGAATATTCAAAACAAAAACCCACTAACGAAGCATGTAATCATTAACTTGATAGTTTTGGTTGATAAATTTATGTTATCCTTTTGGATATTATTATTATTATTGGAGTTAGGTGTCAATGGGGGCTGTATGGACAGGATTTCTCCTCTCTGTTGAGGGCAGAATTTCTGTGGTTTTTGGGTCCCTGTCGGCTGTCTGGGTTCAGTTATGTTCCTGCCGGTCCTTTATTTTCTCCACCTTTCTCTCGCAGTTGGGGGCGTTCTTCTACTTTCTACATCTGTTGAGTTCACCTTTTCTTCTACTGCTCTCACCTCTGTTATGCCCACGACTGCTCCTTGAGGGCAATGTCTTTTGCCCAAGCATGTGGTGCGTTCTCATGGCCGTTCCTTCCACACCAACAGAGAGGGGAACGCTGTCATTCGGGGCCTTCCGACACGACCACGTCTGGTAAGAGTTATACCCCATGCATGGGGGATATGCAGTCTTTAACTGTGGTGGATACTGCGGGAGCTGTTGAGTTGTCTGGTGAAGAGATGCCTGGTTCCGGGACTGTGACCCCCTCTCCAGTCGACTCTGAGGCTGTCACTAGGGATGTGACCCCTCCTTTGGAAAGTTTGGAGCCGAGTTTGGTTGCTCTCTCCACTTTTCCACCGGTTTCAACAGCTCCCGTCATATCTGCTGCTACTGCTGTTCCATCTGCTGCATCATCGGTCACCGTTTCAACCAGCCTCGGCTTATCCCTGCAGGGGTCTGCAGAGATGTCTGGTAGTGTGGACCTGGGGTATCGGCCTCAGCCTTCCCTGACTTCAACTCGGCGAAGTCGGAAGGGGCTGCCGACTGAATCCTCTGCTGTGGTCTCTCAGCTGTCGAGCCCAGTAGCTTTCTCATTGGATTCAGATGCTCATGGTCGGGTCACCATGGATTCTGTTGCATTTCCGTCCATGCAATCTGGTCCCATGGCGAGTTTTGCGGGACCGACACTTTTTGTGCAGCCTGGACCTTCTGTCCCTCAGAGGTCCGCGGCGACTCTCCTGAGTTCCCGCACTGTAGATCCTCGGGGTATGTCGTACCCCTATACTCATTTGCCTTCAGATGTTTCGTCTGTCACCCATCGCCCCGCGTCGGGTGTATTTGAGGATCGTGACCCTTCGCTGGTTAAAAGGGTCAGGAGTGAAGCCACTTTGCCGGTTCATTCCCATGTAGAACCGGCCGATATGGGCTGTGAGCTTAGGGAGGCCCTCTCCTTGCTCACTCAGGTTCTTTCCAAGAGCCTCCATGTTGCCTCCAGCAAAGCTACTAGTGGTTTCCAGGCACCCCCTGCAGCGCCGCCTCCCGGGATTGGAAGCAGGCCACTTTCTGATCCCTCAGGTGCGCCTACACCATGGGTGGCATCAGCTGGTTTGCCCATGATGAGCTATGTGTCTTCCGAATCAGAGGATGGGTGAGACATACCTGACGTCGAGAGCCAACAGTCTTCTGACTTGGTGGCAGCTCTTGACTTTGTGTTTGAGTTCCTTCCAGATCTCAAACCGTCAGACCAGCCGATGGTGTCAGCCAGGCCGCGATCATCAGTCGCGCGCCTACAGCCTGTGGAGCAACCCGCTTCCGGTCTCCTTCGACCGTGCCAGTCGGTACAGGTGGTTGAAGAGTTTACATCATTGAATTCTAAGCTGAGTTCCAAGGCTATGAGGATTCGTTCTTCACCAGGGCTGACACTTTTTGCCTCCAGTGCGTTATCGTTCCTACGATTCCGCCAGTCCGTCAGTCTGCCAGTCTTTGACGGTCTTGGATCAGGACTCCACCTCCCTCGGGCTTTCCAAGCCCAAGTCGGCCGTTATTCCTATGGCAACTCTGGAGTCCCTGTTGGGCTTATCAAGAGAGATTCTGGGCATGCTTTCTCTCTCAGATCTCTCGTCTCTGCTTTAGCTGCTTATCTGCCTCCAGATAAGTTTGAAGACATACAGGCTCCTTTGCATGTGCTTTCCAAGGCGCTCATGCATCTTACTCACACGCATGCCTGTAACACGGCTAACTTAGAATTAGTTCGCCGGATGCTGTGTTCCCTTCCCCAGGGGCAGCACGCTGCTCTTCGATCTGCTTCTTTGGCGGGCCCGTGACTATTCCATGGTTCCGTGGTGACAGTCTGGGATGATGTTCTATGTCATTCCAAAGATCAGCTGCTGTTTCGTCAGCTTGATCAGCCTTCTGTTGGAGGCAGGGGCCATCCAAAGCCTAACAAGCACCCTTCTGCTTCCTCTGTGAAGCCAAGAGCTGATCCTCCTGCCGCCACTTCTACTTCTTACTCACGGGGTAAAGGTAAGCGTCGGCAGGCTAGAGGGAGGACTCAGGATTCTTCATATAGTAGAGGAGGCGGTTTCTCCTCTCGCGGGTATCGCTGTGTCTCGAAATGAAGGTCTTCACCTCAATTCGACCCAGGTTGGAGGAAGGATATCAGAGTTTGCAGACCATTGAGCCACAATCACATCCGATCCTTGGGTGTTAGATGTTGTTCGGTCCGGGCTGCGGATATCCTTCTGAGGCACCCCACTCTGTCGAGAGTGCCTCTTCCAACACAAGTTCCTTTAGATGTTACATGTCGGGAACTTTTGATTACGGAGATAGACAATCTCCTGTCAAGGGGGGGAATCGAGGTCGTCAAGAACATTCATTCAGTGGGATTTTATTCCCGCCTGTTCTTGGTGCCGAAGAAGGACGGCCGACTCCAACCGTTTATCGATCTGAGTATCCTGAACCAGTCTATCATTGCTCCCAAGTTCAGCATGGAGACTTTCAGGTCGGTTTGCCGCTCCATTCACTGGGGAGATTTTGCTTCCAGCATCGACCTGCGAGACACTTACTTTCACGTTTCGATTCATTGGACATCGCGAAAGTATCTCAGGTTCGCTTTTCTGGGGCAAGTTTACCAGTTCCAGACCATGCCCTTCGGCCTCAACCTGGCTCCTTGGGCCTTCACCCGACTGATGTCGCATGTGATAGCCTTCCATCGCACACAGTCCAGGGTGACTACTTCGGCATATCTAGACGATATCCTCCAGAGGCATTCCAATGCTGCCTGTCTGGAGTCAGATGTCGACACACTGTTGAGCCTGCTCACGTCGCTAGGGTTCAGTGTCAACAAGTAGAAGTCAGACCTGGTCCCTTTTTAGTCGTTTAGTCATCTGGGGATGGACTTTCGTACTCAGCTGAAAATGGTGGCGGTTCCCCGAGCAAGGGCTGTGATTCTCTCAGCTTTTGCCCTGACTCTGTCCCAGTCCACGTCCGCGACAGCTCGGAGTATTCTCCGGCTGCTCAGTCTCTGCAGTTCGGTGGCGGATCTTATTCCTCTAGGTCGGCTGCATGTCAGACCTCTCCAACGCTTTCTGCTCAACCGTTGGAGGCCGGATGCCAATCCTCTGGATCTGGTGCTTCAGTTACCGGAGTCTCTTCATCGTCACCTTCTCCACTGGACAGATGTTCAGTGGATTATGCAGGGAGTTCCGTTGGACTTACCCACGTCCGATCGTGTTCTGATGGCAGATGCCAGAGATCTCGGATGGGGTGCGACGTTGGATCCTCTCAGTCTTTCCCTTCAAGGTGCATCTGACCAGGATCAGGCTGCTCTTCACATCAACCAGAAGGAGCATCTTGCTCTTCTTCTGAGTTTTCGGCAGTGGATCCCCACCTTTCGAATCGCCAGGTCCTTCTGTTGTCTGACAATTCGACAGTGGTTGCTTACATTCGAAACCTGGGCGGCATGCACTCAGTTCCCATGTACGAATTGGCTCGGGATCTTCTACTGCTCGCTCAGGATGTCAACGCCAGAGTAGTGGTTTGTCACATTTCCGGCCGTCTGAACATCCTAGCCAACTCCCTGTCACGATGGGACAGGGTCATTTCCACCGAGTGGATGCTCCACAGGGTGGTGTTCAAGTTGCTTTGCAATCTCTGGGGTCGTCCCCACATCGAGCTCTTTGCGACTCGTTGAACCCATCAGGTGGACACTTTCGTCTCCCTGTGTCCAGATCCTATGGCTTTCGCTGTGGACGCTCTGTCACTCGATTGGAACGGTCTTGTCGGCTATGCCTTCCTGCCAGTTCCGATTCTGCCTCAGGTTCTAGCCAAGATACGAACCTGCAGTTGTTGAATCATTCTGATCGCTCCCCTGTCTCCTCAACAGGTGTGGATCAATCAGCTCTTCTCTGTTGGCGGCGGTTCCGGCATGTCTCCCTCTACGTCACGACCTTCTTTGCCAAGGTCACCCGAGGAGGTTTCACGTCGACCTGAGTTCATTGTGGGTGTGGATCAATCAGCTCTGCTCTCTGTTGGCAGCGATTCTGGCACGTCTCCCTCTACGTCACGGCCTTCTTTGCCAAGGTCACCCGAGGAGGTTTCACGTCGACCCGACTTCATTGTGCCTTGACGCATATCTTTTGTCAGGTCCTGTCTCCTCCGTAGAGGTTTTTCGAGATGAGCAGTGGAGTTCATTTCTTCTTCAAGGAGGCACTCCACTGGTTTAGCCTATGTGGCTAAGTGGAAGGTCTCCTGTCGATGGTGAGCTGATCACTCTGTTGATTATGCCAATCCTTCGATATCACCGCCGTTCAAACCTTTATCCCAGGTGGATATGCATTTTCTCACATACAAGACGGCTTTTCTGATGGCTTTTGCCTCAGCCAGACGGGTTAGTGAGCTTCTCGCCCTCTCAGTTGATCCAGCCTTTTTCAGGAGCTCTCCCAACAGTGTAACATTTACCACTGATTGCTCTTTTCTGGCCAAGAATCAGATACCAGAAACGACTCCACCTCCTATCTGTATCAGGGCTCTTCCTTCTGCTGAGGGTAATCGCCCTTTGCTCTGTCTGGTTCGTGCACTTTGCATTTATCTCAATCGGACGCAGTTCATTAAGAAAGGCAGGAAACGATTTTTTCTGTCTCTTATTCCTGGTCGACAGAAGATCTCTCCTCAGTCCATTTCTCGATGGATTTGTCTTGCTATTCACGCAGATTACGCTTGTCTAGTGACTGATGATTGTATTACCAATCATATTTCTGCCCACGAGGTGCGTGTATTGTCTACCTCTTGGGCTTATGCTAACTCTGTCAAGTTGTCGGATGTTATGCAGGCAGCCTACTGGAGAAATGCTTCTACTTTCTCCACCTTCTGTCTGCGTCAGTTGCAGGAGCAGTCGGAGAACCCTTTTGCTTTGGGCCCTCATTCTTCTGCTCAGGCTGTTGTCTACCCTATAGCTAGCCTTTATGCTTCTTACAAGATCAGTTCCAGCTCTGTGCTGTTACTGTCCTTTCTGCCTGTGCATCGCACAGAACCGTACGCCTCATCTCTCATTGTCTTTTACTAATAATTGTGATGCTTTGGTTTGATAGGCCTAGGGACCTCTTCCTCTGTCCACGGTTCCAGTGCAGTTGGGTTATGTGGGGGTTGGTTATGTGATTCCCTCCATCCTATTGTTTATTCAGACTGTAGTAAACAATTGTAAGGCAGGTTCATAAGAAATTAAAATTTTATAGTAAATTTCCTTTCTTATTATACCAACCACAATTGTTTACATGGAGGCCCTCCCGTCTTATTTGGGTAAGAATCCTTGCTCCCCGCTGATCACATAACCCCAATGTTGGCGGATTCAAAAGAATGATTCATTAGTTACTGACAGCGCACTGGTACCGGAAGCCGTGGATCTGTACTAGGAGAAGAGCATCCCCTACTGGATTTGCGCCGGTAGCACTCGACCCAGTTTTGGCTTATTTTTTCTTGGTGCTTTTGCACCACTTTTCTTTCCCAAATCCCTTGGGAAACATCAAAATAGAGAGTATATTTTCCAAGTTAGGGTCTTCCACTGCAGTGCAAGCCTGTAGTAAACAATTGTGGTAGGTATAATAAGAAAGGAAATTTACTATAAAATTTAAATATTTCTTAATTGTATATCCCTGTTAATTGAATATAATTTCCCAACTCAAAACCATTTACCATACCTCAAGTGTACATTTGATCTGTTAATTGAATATAGGTTATAGAGTAAACTCCTGTTAATTAGATAAAAAATCTTGTAACTTGTCAAGAAATTGCCCTGCCTCTCCCCAGTTTTCCTTTATTTGTCATCAGTACATCCAATGCAGGCATTTAATCTATTGTATCTTGTTTAACCGAGCTCATGGAGCTCTGTCAAACAAGATATAATAGAATACATGCTAAGCTTTTCTCTAGAATACAGGAAAGTGACACAATCCCCGTTAATCGAATACTCATGTTAATTGAATAATTTTCATTGGCAAAGTCACTATTCAATTAACAGGGTTCCACTGTTCTAGAACCTTAAGAGTTCAACTCTAGTAAATATATAAATATAAAGTTTGTTTTGGACTATAGAATCTGTACTGATTGAACTCAAAAGCATAAACCGGTACTCTCAAATTGGAACTTATAGAAAAACTGAAAATTCAGCAGGAGTTTACGAGAATCAAAACTGGACAAGTTGTATGGACTAATTGAAATAATTTGTAATTAAGACCAGTCTGCATACTTGTGTTTGTTTACATTTCTCTGTACATGTACATCTGAAATCCTCATGATTCATTGTCATGGGTGTTTGCGAATAAGATTATTGGTATGGAATATTGTGACCCATCAATTTTGACGGGTATACCTGTAGCAAAATAAATAATCTTGTGATCACCATAATAAATAGAAGACTGACCTGATTATGGTAAAAAGTATTTTCCTGTTAACTGAATATTTTTTTTCATTAAAGGAGCCACTCTTCTATTAACCCTTTATCTAACATGCTCAGGAGCAGCACAATATTCTTTCCTAAATAACTAAAAAAAATTATTTTTTATACCCACACTCTTGAAGAGAATGGGGGGTATATTGGATTACATGTGTCTGTCCATCCATGCATCTGTCCATCCATGCATTCGTACATCCATTCAGCCACAGCAATATCTTAGCAGTGAGTGGATGGATTTCAGTGAAATTTGGTGTGAGGGATCCTTGTGACAAGCCGCGCTCCTGCAAATGTTATAAAATGTTGCCTGCATACTTTTCACCAGAATTATGGTGCTTATATTGTCAATTCTTCAGGATTTTTTGGTCTTTACTTTGTTTTTAATAAATTTATGTTTCATCTGTCCAGCACTACAGTTGGGATATAATTGGCTTCAGCAATAGATCTTATTTTGCTTTCAAAACATACCTTCTGACCCCCTCACAGGAATGAGCTGGTTCAGCTCATCACAATGAAGGGTTATAAGCTATGTTTTGGAAACAAAATTGAAGAAATAATAAAATTTGAATGGTTTACTTTTATGTTTATGTAATTGGCTGAGTGGACTTGATGGAGACATAATATAATGGGTGATAGAGTTTCACAGTACAGTGGGGCCCACTTAACTGGATATGTCTCAATTGAATAACCTTGTTAATTGCATGTAATTTTTAAACACCAAACCATTTACCATAACTTCACTGCAAATATGACCTGTCTGTTAATTGCATATAGATTATAGAGTAAACTGTTAATTATATAAAAATTCTTATAATGTGTCAAAGAATTACTCTGACAACCACTGAATTCTTTTGGTCTCTTGACCTATCTGCTCTCTCAGTACATCAAATATTAGCATTTACTCTATTATATCTTGTTTGACAGAGAGCTCAGTGAGCTCTGTCAAACAAGATGTAATAGAATAAATGTTAATTTCATCAGTACGGGAAAATGACCAAATTCCTGTTAATTGGATTCTCCTGTTATTATGCCGCTGACCTTCGAAGGAGGATTCAGGGTATCTAGTGGAGACCTCCATCTGTCCATCTGTCTGTCCGTCTTGGATTGTAATTTCAAAGCCATCAGTCAGATTTGGATCTCCTCTGGTTAGGGCTTCACGATATTTCGGTATTTAAATGAAAGTCGGTAATTATTTTAACACCGATCTCATTTTAGTTTAGTTGGTATACCATGTGTCACGGTATTTCAAACAATTCCGATGGTAATCTGAGTAAAAATAAATAAAAAGTTTGCACGTTTATATAGAGTAATGCTCATAATCCTTATAGTTTGTGTATGTTTATACAATTGAAATCCGAAATTTCACTAGATGTAAAGCTATCAAATTATGTAAGGAGTCATTTAGTATCGAAAACAACAACTATTCATTAATAACTATTAATCATTTGAAAAATAAAATAAAGACAAAACATACTATTTCTTTCTGTTGTTTTATTTTTATACAGCGACTAAAGGTATAAATCATAGAATTGGATATAAAAAGTCTTTTTCCAAATTCTGTGGTATAAATTATTCATGAGTGATTTTTGTTATGGGCTTGTCGAGTGAGAGTGCACGTTGTCAAGTCTTTTGAACTTCAGCAAAGTGAATTTGTGAAAATAAAAACATCACCATTTTCTCTTCGGAATGAATTTTATTTTAATAAAATAAAACCACTTACCTCGTTTTGATTTTTGACATAACAGGATATGCAACAATCCATTTCTTGTATGTTAGATGGAAAAGGAAATCGGCACTGTCTTCTAGGTAATGACAACACATTGCTACTCACCTAATTTCATTTTCAGATTCACCTGCGAACTGGCAGACTTTTATAGTTTTTGAAATTGCGGGAGTGGGCTTGGACATGGAGAGGGCACTCTGTTTTAGACATGCCATTTTTCTTTTAGCTCACCTGACTGCAAGTCAGTGGGAGCTGCTGCCATCACTTTTGTCTGGCATCTGTCATCCATTAATTTTTTGCAAACTTGACATCTTCTTCATAACCACTATGCCAAATACAAACATATATTGCACAGACCATCTATGTAGTATACCCTTTCTATTTTGTTTAAATGAAACAACTGCCATATTCAGGCTCTGGTTTATGCCCCAAAAGCTTAAAAACCTTTAAAAATCTTCTTCTCATGAACCACCAGAGGGAATGCCTTGATATTTGGTATGGAACATCCTTTGGTGTAGAAGATTCAAGTTTGTTCAAGGGAAGTTGATAGGTCAATATCTGGGCTTCCTGTGGGGGCATATCCATTTTGGGCACTGCCCAAAATTTCTATTTCAAGAACCGGCGGGCCAATTTCAACCCTATGTTGCATGTAGTATAAGTGGGTCCTGAGTAATTGATGCCCACCCCCAAATTTCTTATCAACCTACTCACAATTGTTTACTACAGGCTTGCACTACAGTGGAAGTCCCTAACTCGGATAAAATACTCTCTATTTTTGTCTTTCCCAAGCAATTTGGGAAAGAAAAGTGGTGCAAAAGCACCAAGAAAAAATAAGCCAAAACTGGGTCAAGTGCAACCGGCGCAGACCCAGTACGGGACGCTCTCTCCCAAGTACAACTCCATGACTTCCGTTGCCAGTGCGCATATACCGTCGCTAAATACTCATTCTTTTTGTCATCTGCCTTGTGTCGAGATGTTCTGCACGCTTATCAGTGTTTATCCAGCTCGTTGATTGATGTTTCCTGATTCATAGTGTATCAGAGTATCCTTTGTATTCTCAGGAACAGTTTTTATTATATTCTCTTACATATTATATATCCATAATGTATTTTATATGTTCTCTCTCGAGTCGCGCGCAAATATCGTGTGCCAATATCGTGTGCCATGCGGTTCGGACTTAAATTATTTTTCATTTTGCTAATTTTTATACCCCCGTTTTGAAAAAACGAGTCGTATTATGGTATACCGCTGTCCATCTGTCTGTCTGTCCGTCCGTCTGTCCGTCCGGTCATATGTCGTACGATAACTCAAGAACGCTTTGAGAGATTTTCGTGATTTTGGGGTATGTGGTGTATATCGATGGGGGGAAGCTCCCTTTCATTTAGTGTCACCGTTCGATTAGGCATTCCAGAGTTATGGGACTTTATTACTTAGAAAATTGTTGATTTTTTAACACATCGTATGATAACTCGAGAACGCTTTGAGAGGTTTTCGTGATTTTTGGGTAGGTGGTGTATATCGATGGAGGGAAGCTCCCTTTCGCTTAGTGTCGCCGTTTGATTAGTCATTCCAGAGTTATGGGACTTTATTACTTAGAAAATTGTTGATTTTTTACACGTCGTACGATAACTCGAGAATGCTTTGAGAGATTTTCGTGATTTTGGGGTAGGTGGTGTATATCGATGGAGGGAAGCTCCCTTTTGTTTAGTGTCACCGTTCGATTAGTCATTCCAGAGTTATGGGACTTTATTACTTAGAAAATTGTTGATTTTTTACACGTCGTACAATAACTCGAGAACGCTTCGAGAGATTTTCACGATTTTTTGGTAGGTGGTTTATGTTGATGGAAGGAAGCTCCCTTTCGGTTGGTGTCGCCATTCGATTAGTCATTCCAGAGTTATGGGACTTTATTTTTCACATGTCGAACCATAACTTGAAAATGCTTAGAGCAATTTTTATGATTTTTTGGTTGCAAGTATAAGTTGATAGAAGGAATCTCCCTTTCGATTTGTGTCGCTGTCCGATTTGTTATTCCAGAGTTATGGGACTTTATTCATCAAAATATAGGCAATTTTCCACATGTTGGACTTTGTGCAATTTTCATGATTTTTTGGTGGCAAGTATATGTAACCTGACAAGTACACATGTATACTCATATTGTGTGGTTCCCTCTTGTAATTAATAACAGGTGTATCATGCGCTCATGGCGCAGCTGTTTATTCTAATTGTGTTAGAGTTGAGTGTCAGCGGGGTACCGCTCCTACAGTTTTTCTTCTCTCTTTTGAGAGTAATCATCCTGTTGTGTGGTTCCCGGTCGACCGTCTGGGGTCTTAATTTCTGTCACCTTTCTCTCTTCTTTGGGGGTGTTCTTCTGTTTTCTGACTTCACCTTCTTTGCTCCTCTCACCTCTATCATGCCCAGGACAATTCCTTGTGGTCAATGTCTGCTGCCAGTAATGGGTGTTCGGCCGAGCGGCCATGTGGTGTCTGTGGATCATGGTCATCCACTTTCTGGGCGTAAGTTAACCGTGTCGTTCGTTCTCGTGGCCGTGCCTCCCACTCCTGCGGGAAAGGAGAACATGGTCGTTCGGGGGCTCCCGAGCCGACCTTGTCTGGTGAGACTTATTCCTCCTCCGTGGGGGATGTGCAGTCTTTTCCTGTAGTGGATAATGCAGGAGCCGTTGAGTGTTCTGGTGAAGAGGTGCCTGGTTCCGGGACTACGGTCCCCCTCCAGTCGACATCTGAGGCTGTCACTAGGGTTGTGACTCCTCCTTCAGAGCCGAGCAGGGGTGCTCTCTCCACTATTCCACCAGCCTCAACGACTCCCGACGTATCTACCACTACTGCTGGTCCGTCTGCTTCGTCGTCAGTTTCAGCCGGCCTCGGCTTTTCGCTGCAGGGGACTGCAGGAATGTCTGGTTCTGTAGACGTGGGATATCGGCCTCAGCCTTCCCTGACTTCAACTTGGCGAAGTTGGAAGGGGCTGCCGGCCGAACCCACCACTGTGGTCTCGATGCCGTCGAGCACCACAGATGTGTCTTTGGATTCGGATGTTCTTAGTGGAGACACTATGAACTCCGTGGCATTTCCGTCCACTCATTCTGGCCACACGACCAGTTTTGGGGGACCAATGCCTTTTGTGCAGCCTGGACCTTCTGCCCCGCAGTGACTCTCATGAGTTCTCGCTATATTGATCCTCGGGGTGCCTCATACCCCTATACACGTCTACCTTCAGATGTTTCGGCTGCTGCCCGTCATCCCACGTCGGGTGTTTTGGAGGATCGTGACCCTTCGCTGGTTAAGAGGGTCAGAGGTGAAGCCACTTTGCCGGTTCGCTCCCCTGTCGAACCGGCCAGTTCGGACAGTGAGCTTAGGGAGGTCCTCTCCTTACTCACTCAGGTTCTGTCAAAGAGCCTTCCTTTTGCTTCCAGCGAGGCAGCGAGTGGTTTCCAGGCGCCTCCTATGGCGCCGCCTCCCGGGATTGGAAACAGGCCGGTTTCTGATCCCCCTGGTGTCCCGACACCATGGGAGGCGTCGGCTGGTTTGCCCACGATGGGCTATGTGTCTTCCAACTGGAGAGGAGTCCGACATGCTTGATGTCGAGGGCCAGCAGTCTTGGGACTTGGGGGCAGCTCTTGACTTTGTGTTTGGGTTTCTGCCTGATCTCAAACCAGCTAACCAGCCGACAGTGTCAGCCAGGCCACGATCATCGGTCACGTGCCTACAGCCTATGGAGCAACCTGCTTCTGGGCGCCTTCGACCGTGCCAGTCGGTACAGGTGGTTGAAGCTTTTTCAGCATTGGACTCCAAGCTGAGTTCCAAGGCTCTGAAGACTCCATTCTTCACCAGGGTTGACACCTTTTTGCCTCCTGTGCGTTATTGTTCCTACGATTCCGCCAATCCGTTGGTCTGCCAGACTTTGACGGTTCTGGATCAGGACTCCACTTCCCTCGGGCTTTCCAAGCCCAAGTCTGCTGTCATTCCAATGACGACTCTGGAGTCCATGTTGGGCTTATCTAGAGAAATGCTTGGCATGCTTTCTCTCTCAGATCACGTCGTCTCAGCTTTAGCTGCTTATCTGCCTCCAGATAAGTTTGACGAGGTACAGGCTCCTTTGCGTGTGCTGTCCAAGGCACTTATGCATCTTACTCACACGCATGCCTGTAACATGGCTAATCTGGAATTGGTTCGAAGGGACGCTGTGCTGGACACAGGACGATCCCTTCCCGAGGAGCAGCGTGCTGCTCTTCGATCTGCTTCTTTGGCAGGTCCGCAACTTTTCCATGGTTCCGTGTCGACGGTCCGGGATGACGTCCTACGTCATTCCAAAGATCAGCTGCTGTTTCGTCAGCTTGATCAGCCTTCTAGGGGAGGCAGGGGCCGTTCCAAGCCTAACAAGTACCCTTCTCCTTCCTCTGTGAAGCAAAAGGCTGGTCCTTCTGCCGCCGCCTCTACTTCTTACTCAAGGGGTAAGGGTAAAGGTCGGCAGAATCGAGGGAAGTCTCAGGATTCTTCATTTAGTAGAGGAGGTGGTTTCTCCTCTCGCGGGCCTCGTCGGGGCTCGAAATGAAGGTCCTCACCTCGACTCGTCCCAGGTTGGAGGAAGGATAGCAGAGTTCGCAGACCATTGGGCCACCATCACATCCGATCCGTGGGTGTTAGATGTTGTTCGGTCCGGGCTGCGAATATCCTTCCGACGGCACCCCACTCTGTCAAGGGTGCCTCTTCCAACCACAGTTCCTTCAGACATTTTACGTCGGGAACTTTTGTCCATGGAGATTGGCAATCTCCTGGCAAAGGGGGCGATCGAGGTCATCAAGAACATTCAGTCAGTGGGTTTCTATTCCCACTTGTTCTTGGTGCCGAAGAAGGATGGCCAACTTCGACCGGTTATTGATCTGAGTATCCTGAACCAGTCTATCATTGCTCCAGCATGGAGACTTTCAGGTCGGTCCGCCAATCAATTCACCGGGGAGATTTCGCTGCCAGTATCGACCTGCGAGACGCTTACTTCCATATTCCGATGCATCGGGCGTCACGGAAGTATCTCAGGTTCGCTTTTCTGGGGCGAGTTTACCAGTTCAAGTCCATGCCTTTCAGCCTCAACCTGGCTCCTTGGGCCTTCACCAGACTGATGTCGCATGTGATAGCGTTCCATCGCACACAGTCCAGGGTGACTACTTCGGCATATCTGGACGGTATCCTCCAGAGGAATTCCAATGCTGCCTTACTGGAGTCGGATGTTGCCACTCTGTTGAGCTTGCTCACGTCGCTAGGATTCAGAGTCAACGAGGAGAAGTCGGACCTGGTCCCTTCTCAGTCGTTTTGTCATCTGGGGATGGCTTTCCAAACCCAATTAAATTTGGTAGCGGTTCCCCAGGCCAAGGCTGTGATTCTCTCAGCTTTTGCTCTGACTCTGTCCCAGTCCACGTCCGTGACCGCTCGGAGTTTTCTCCGGCTGATCGGTCTCTGCGGTTCGGTGACGGATCTCATTCCTCTAGGTCGGCTGCATGTCAGACCTCTCCAACACTTTCTGCTCAGTTGTTGGAGACTGAATGTAGATTCTCTGGATCTGGTGCTTCCGTTTCCGGAATCTCTTTATCCTCACCTTCTTCCCTGGACAGATGTTCATTGGATTACGCAGGGTGTTCCATTGGACTTACCCACGTCCGATCGCGTTCTGACGGCAGATGCCAGCGATCTTGGATGGGGTGCGACGTTGGATCCTATCGGTCTTTCCCTACACGGGATGTGGGACCAGGATCAAGCAGCTCTACACATCAACCAGAAGGAGCTTCTCGCTCTTCTTCTGAGTTTCAGGCAGTGGATCCCTCACTGTCGAATCGCCAGGTCCTTCTGCCGTCCGACAATTCGACAGTGGTTGCTTACATTCGGAACCAGGGCGGCACGCACTCGGTTCCGATGTACGAATTGGCTCGGGATCTTCTACTGCTCGCTCAGGATGTTCACGCCGGAGTGGTTGTTCGTCACATTCCCAGTCGTCTGAACGTCGTAGCCGACTCCCTGTCCCGACAGGGCAAGGTTATTTCCACCGAGTGGATGCTCCACAGGGCAGTGTTCCAGTCGCTTTGTGATCTCTGGGGACGTCCCCACATCGATCTCTTTGCGACTCGTTGGAACCATCAGGTGGACACTTTCGTGTCCCCGTGTCCAGATCCTCTGGCTTTTGCCGTGGACGCTCTGTCACTCGATTGGAACGGTCTAGTCGGCTACGCCTTCCCGCCGGTTCTGATTCTGCCTCAGGTTCTAGCCAAAATTCGAACCTGCAGTTGTTGAATCATTCTGATCACTCCCCTGTTGCCTCAGAGGGTGTGGATCAATCAGCTCCGCTTGCTGATGGCGGCGGTTCCGGCACGTCTCCCGCTACATCGCAACCTTCTTTGTCAAGGTCGCCTGAGGGGGTTTTACGTTGACCCGACGTCATTGTGCCTTCACGCATATCTTTTGTCAAGTCCTGTCTCCTCCGTAGAGGTTTTTCGAAATGAGCAGTGGAGTGCATTTCTTCTTCAAGGAGGCACTCCACTGGTTTAGCTTATGCAGCTAAATGGAAGGTCTTCTGTCGATGGTGTGCTGATCACTCTGTTGATTATGCAAATCCTTCGATTTCACAGATTGCGGAGTTTCTGGTATATTTGTTTGATTCTCGGGGTCTCCAGCCTGTTACCATCAAGGGTTACAGGTCCAGACTTTTTCTTATGTGGGGAAGCATCGTATCGGCACTAATCCTTACCTCTCCAAGCTTGTTTGGCACTTTTCTTTGAAAAGGCCTCGGACTTTGCAGCTTACCCCACGATGGAATCTTTCGTGGGTGCTACTTTGCTTGTTGGGGGGGGGGGGGGGGGGGGGGGGGGAGGGGTGCCGTTCGAACCTTTATCCCAGGTGGATATGCATTTTCTCACATATAAGATGGTGTTTGCTTCGGCTAGACGGGTTAGTGAGCTTCACGCCCTCTCGGTTGACCCGGGCCTGTTTTAGGAGCTCTCCCAACAGTGTTACTTTTACCACTGATTGCTCTTTTTATACCCCCACTTCGAAGAAGTGGGGGCTATATAGGAATCGCCCTGTATGTCCGTACGTCCGTACGTCTTTCCGGACATGAAATTCTTGTGTGCGCAACTCCTCCTACATTTATCAGTCAATTTGGACAAAACTTTTCAGACATCATCACTACTAAGTGAACATGCGCATATTCCAAGATTTTTGATCTGCGACAATTTTAACCAGGTTATCTCCCTTTGACTTAGATTTATTGTATCTTTCCATCCGAACAAATTCTTGTGTGCGCAACTCCTCCTACCCCCGCTTCGAAGAAGTGGGGGCTATATAGGAATCGCCCTGTTCGTTCGTCCGTCCGTATGTCCGTCCGTCCGTACGTCTTTCCGGACATGAAATTCTTGTGTGCGCAACTCCTCCTACATTTATCAATCAATTTGGACAAAACTTTTCAGACATCATCACTACTAAGTGAACATGCGCATATTCCAAGATTTTTGATCTGCGACAATTTTAACCAGGTTATCTCCCTTTGACTTAGATTTATTGTGTCTTTCCTTCCGAACAAATTCTTGTGTGAGCAACTCCTCCTACATTAATGAACCGATTTTGATGAAACCTTTCAAACATCATCTCTACTAATTGAACATGTGCATATTCCAAACTTTTTAATCTGCGACAATTTTAACTAGGTTATCTCTCTTGAACTTTGATTTAATATGGGTTTCTACATGAAATTCTTGTGTGCGCAACTCCTCCTACATTTATCAATCAATTTGGACAAAACTTTTCAGACATCATCACTACTAAGTGAACATGCGCATATTCCAAGATTTTTGATCTGCGACAATTTTAACCAGGTTATCTCCCTTTGACTTAGATTTATTGTGTCTTTCCATCCGAACAAATTCTTGTGTGCGCAACTCCTCCTACATTAATGAACCGATTTTGATGAAACCTTTCAAACATCATCTCTACTAATTGAACATGTGCATATTCCAAACTTTTTAATCTGCGACAATTTTAACCAGGTTATCTCTCTTGAACTTTGATTTGATATGGGTTTCTACATGAAATTCTTGTGTGCGCAACTACTCCTACATTTATCAATCAATTTGGACAAAACTTTTCAGACATCATCACTACTAAGTGAACATGCGCATATTCCAAGATTTTTGATCTGCGATAATTTTAACCAGGTTATCTCCCTTTGACTTAGATTTATTGTGTCTTTCCATCCGAACAAATTCTTGTGTGCACAACTCCTCCTACATTAATGAACCGATTTTGATGAAACCTTTCAAACATCATCTCTACTAATTGAACATGTGCATATTCCAAACTTTTTAATCTGCGACAATTTTAACCAGGTTATCTCTCTTGAACTTTGATTTAATATGGGTTTCTACATGAAATTCTTGTGTGCGCAACTCCTCCTACATTTATCAATCAATTTGGACAAAACTTTTCAGACATCATCACTACTAAGTGAACATGTGCATATTCCAAGATTTTTGATCTGCGACAATTTTAACCAGGTTATCTCCCTTTGACTTAGATTTATTATGTCTTTCCGTTCGAACAAATTCTTGTGTGCGCAACTCCTCCTACATTAATGAACCGATTTTGATGAAACCTTTCAAACATCATCTCTACTAAGTGAACATGTGCATATTCCAAACTTTTTAATCTGCGACAATTTTAACCAGGTTATCTCTCTTGAACTTTGATTTAATATGGGTTTCTGCATGAAATTCTTGTGTGCGCAACTCCTCCTACATTTATCAATCAATTTGGACGAAAGTTTACAGACATCATCACTACTAAGTGAACATGCGCATATTTCAAAATCTTTGAGCTGTGGCAATTTTAACTAGGTTATCTCCCTTTAACTTAGATTTATTATGGGTTTCTACATGAAATTCTTGTGCGTGCAACTCCTCCTACATTTATCAATCAATTTTGCCGAAACCTTTCAAACATTATCACAACTAAGTGAACATACGCATATTCCCAAATTTTTGATCTGCGACAATTTTAACCAGGTTATCTCCCTTTAACTTGGATTTATTATGGGTTTTCAAATGGGATTCTTGTGTGTGCAACTCCTCCTACATTAATGAACCGATTTTGAATACATGTTGCACATTGTAAATGTGTTTTTCCAAATGTAAACCATATATGTGTGGGCTCTTTAAGTATTCAGTGCTGTTCTGTGGAAGGCCACATGCAAATACAAATTTCAACAACAAAAAATGATCTTTATGTATACATTTCCTTATGGCCTTCGCCCACATAATCAGAAGTGCATTCCTCTAAAAACCCAAAGCGGGGTTATTAATCACCTTCAGTGATAGTTCTAGTTTGGCCAAGAATCAGTTACCAGATACTACTCCTCCTCCTATCTGTATCAGGGCTCTTCCTTCTGTTGAGGGTAATCGCCCTTTGCTCTGTCCGGTCAGTGCTATTCGCATTTATCTTGATCGGACACGTTTCATATGGAAAGGCAGGAAACGTTTTTTTCTGTCTCTTATTCCGGGTCGACAGAAGATCTCTCCTCAATCCATTTCTCGATGGATTTGTCTTGCTATTCGTACGGCTTACAGTCGTTTAGCAGCTGGCGATTGTATTACCAATCGTATTTCTGCCCACGAGTTGCGGGCATTGTCCACCTCTTGGGCTTATTCTAACTCCGTCAAGTTGTCGGACGTTATGCAGGCAGCCTACTGGAGAAATGCCTCTACTTTCTCCACCTTTTATCTGCGCCAGTTGCAGGAGCAGTCGGAGGACCTTTTTGCCTTGGGTCCTCTTTCTTCTGCTCAGGCTGTTGTCTGCCCTAGCCATTAGGCTTCTTGAAGGTCAGTTTCAGCCTTGCGCTGATACTGCCCTTTTCTGACTGTGTGTCACACAGGCCCATATGTCTCCTTTCATTGTCCTTTACCAATGATTGCGACGTTATGTTTGATAAGCCTCGGGACCTCTTCCTTCTGCTTCACGGTTCCAGTGCACTGGGGTTATGTGTGGGTTGGTTATGCGATTCCCTCCAGCCTATTGTCTATTCAGCCTGTAGTAAACAATTGTGAGTAGGTTGATAAGAAATCTAAATTTTATAGTAAATTTACTTTCTTATTATACCTACCACAATTGTTTACATGTAGGCCCTCCCGTCTTCTTTACGCGTAAAGAATCTTTCCTCCCCGCTGATCACATAACTCTAACGTTGACGAATTCAAAAAGAATGAGTCTTTAGCGACGGTATATGCACACTGGCAACGGAAGTCGTGGAGTTGTACTTGGGAGAGAGCGTCCCGTACTGGGTCTGCGCCGGTTGCGCTCGACCCAGTTTTGGCTTATTTTTTCCCGGTGCTTTTGCAACACTTTTCTTTCCCAAATTGCTTGGGAAAGACAAAAATAGAGAGTATTTTATCCGAGTTAGGGACTTCCACTGTAGTGCAAGCCTGTAGTAAACAATTGTGGTAGGTATAATAAGAAAGGAAATTTACTATAAAATTTAGATTTTCACAGCCCTGTGGCAACCCCAGGGACTTGAAACAGAAAAAAATTCAAAAGCCCATATATCCCAAATCACAAGGAACAGAGAACTGTTATTTGATATGAAGCATCCTTAGGACTGGAAGAAGGGATTGGTTAAAAAAAATTGCCACTGGTTCAATCAGGGTATTGAAAAAATGATGAGTCAGCATTTTTGCAGTAGTTTATCCTGGAGGAAACTGTTCATTCACTGAGAACCTTGATTGACATATTGTTCTTAAATCGACAATGCTGCTAGAAAACATTCTTATCTTGTTATTTTAATCTTGTGGACTTCAGTTTGTTATGCAAAGATTTTATTTCATGTTGAATGAACCCTTTCAATGCTGGAAACATCCGATTCCTGTATGCATGTCTTTAATTTAACCCTCTCAAGACTGCAATGTGGATTCCAAAGATTTTATTGATGCCATGAACAAACAAACCCTTTTAATGCTGTGTATGTATTTTTCTGGTTCCTTGGAAAAAAACTTGCTCTGATTCCCGTATGAATATCTTTAATTTAACCCTCTCATGACTTCAGTCTGCTTTTCCAAAGATTTTATTTCATGATGAACTTTCAAAGCTGTGCATATGTTTTTTTCTGGTTTCTTGGAAACATATATCTGATTCCTGTATGTATATCTTTAATTTAACCCTCTCAAGACTGCAATGTGGGTTCCAAAAATATTATTCATGCCATGATCAAACACTTTCAGTTCTGTGCACAAACATGTTTTTTTTGCTGGTTCTTTGGAAAAAACTTTATCTGATTTCTGTATGAATATCTTTAATTTAACCCTCTCATGACTTCAGTGTGTTTTCCAAAGATTTTATTTAGTACTGAAATGGTTAACCAAATTTGAAACCGGTTACCTACCTAACCGATTTGAAAAAAACATCAACCAATTAACTGAAATATCGATAGTGATCGTCATTCCAAGGTTAAATCATAGTAAATCTGCCACTTCTCCTTTGGGATAGATTACACCTCGAAGCGGTGCTGTATATATTGAGAAATAATCGACTATGGCATTCAAGACTTCATTAATTATCGGCAATTTCCGTGAGTACTGAGTAACTGCAGAAACTATCAGTAGTATGTATATAAATGAACGTTGTCGAGTACTCGACAATGTTCATTTGTATACATACTACAGAATAGTTTCTGAGAATACTGCTTTCCAATTCCAATAGTTTTGATCCCAGATTCGGTGAAATAATGGCTGCGGATAACCGGATATTATCTGGCTATAGCTCGTGGTTAGGCGGCTGTGAAAATGAGTCAACCGTTTCAGCCCTAATTTTATTTTATGTTGAACTCTTTCAATTCTGTGCAAAATGTATATGTTTTTTCTGGTTTCTTGGAAAAATTTATCTGATTCCTGTATGGATGTCTTTAATTTAACCCTCTCAAGACTTCAGTATGACTTTCAAAGATTTTATTGATGCCTTGATCAAACTTTTTTCACTGCTGTGTACAAAAATGTTTTTTCTCGTTTCTTGGAAAAAATTTCTCTAATTCCGGTATGAATATCTTTAATTTAACCCTCTCAAGGCTTCAATGTGGCTTCCAAAGATTTTATTTCATGTAATACTGTTAATGAAAAGCTATTTCTGATTTTTTACCCCCCAAAATAAGCCTCCATAAATTCTCTTTCTGTTTTGTTTATTTTTGATGCTTTAACCATTTTCACACAGACTTGAATTTACTGGTGGCAGTAAAATTCTGTTTCTCTAGCTTGAAATATTTCTTATTCTCTAAGGTGCAGGCTGCAAGCCGAGAGGTCCTCGGTTCGAATCCCACCTGTGGCAACCGCGTTGTGTCCTTGGGCAAGACACTTCACCCCCATTGCCCACGTGGGGGCACGGTGACGTTGTGTACTAAGGCGTACTGCACGTCAGTGGTGCACCTGTCTTCAACCAATGCTAACCCTGCTTGTGTGGAGTTGGTATGTTGGGTAGCTGACAGTTGCTCGCCGTTGCTCAGTGGTTCTCTCCGGGTACTCCGGCTTCCTCCACCCGTAAAACTGTCATGGTCATGGTTAGCCATTGTGCAGAAATATGTGACCTTAAACACCAATATGTAAATAAATAAATAATTCTTATTCTTTAAAACCACCGGGCCAAATTCATTCATTTATGGCACAGACCATCTTTGGAGTAAACCTTTTCTCCTTTGTTCAAATGAAGCTGCTGCCATCTTCAGGCTGGTGGAATTTACTTTTCCAATTTTTCCATCCAAATTACTATATCCCTTAGTGCTCCATAAGCCAAATATGCTTTTAAAATCCTCTTTTTATAAGCCACTTGCAATAATGCTTAGATTTCTTGTTTGGAACTTACTTTAGTGATGCAGATTCACTTTTTTTCAAATAAACTCAGTAAGTCAAAATTTAGGCTCCCAAATTTTGGGCTACACTCAATATTTCTATTTTCAGATTCAATGGGCAGATGTAAACCATATTTGTCCTGTAGTATATAACTGGGTCATAAGTATTTCAGTTAGGCCGGATTTTTTTTTTTTTTGGGAGGGGGTAGAGAGAACCACAGTAGTTGAAAACAAAACAAAAATTCACAGATTAGACCTTGCTAGAAAGCTTTCCTTGGACCAGCAGAAATGAATTGCCAAAAAAGTTGCCTTTTGTGGTGTCATAGCAAATCAAACACTTGCTGTTGCTTCTGATCACTTACTGATACACTCATCTCTTTTGACAATTTGAGCCAGGTGAGCGTTTTAGGCTCACTTGAGCCTCTGGTTTAAGAAAAATGGTCAAATATTTATACCCCCGCTTCGAAGAAGTGGGGGCTATATAGGAATCGCCCTGTATGTCCATACGTCTGTCCATCCGTCCGTACGTCTTTCCGTCCGAACAAATTCTTGTGTGCGCAACTCCTTCTACATCAAAGAACCTATTTTGAAGAAACCTTTCAAACATCATCACTACTAAGTGAACATGCGCATATTCCAAAATTTTTGATCTGCGACAGTTTTAACCAGGTTATCTCTCTTGAACTTTGATTTAATATGGGTTTCTACATGAAATTCTTGTGTGTGCAACTCCTCCTACATTTATCAATCAATTTCCTTATGGCCTTCGCCTACAGGATCAGAAGTGCATTCCTCTAAAAACCCAAAGCGGGGGTATTAATCACCTTCAGTGATAGTTCTAGTTGTAAATTCCAGTGATATTCGGTATTCAGTCATACCACAGTATTTTTAAAATACCGAAACTCGGTATCGAAAATTGAATACCATGAAGGCCTACCTTTGGTATGCTGATAGACTTGTATGGGGGAATGGATATGCACAAGGAATGGGTTTCGTCCAATAATTTTTCCCAGAGTCATGGCACTTTTTCACTCTTTTGACTTAGAGCATTTTTCTGTCCCGTAATAACTTTAAGGCTACTTCGAACATGCCTATGGATCAGTGACAGCAGCCCATGCTTTGTGTAGCCCTTGTTTGAACATTTTTGACTGGCAAAGTGGTTATTCAATTAACCCATTACCTCACATGAAAAGCAGACGACACTTGCAAACAAAATTCTTGAATAACTAATTTTTTTCATTTTTTGTCTTAAAAACAAAGGTTAAGACCCCTCTTTGGAATGAGCTCATTCCAAAGAGGGGTCATAACCTACATTTTTGAGACCAAAAATGAAAAAAAATAATGAAAATTAGTTGAGGATTTTTGTGAATAGCGCTGACTGGTTTTGGCCATTACGTTGGGTAAAGGTTTAGCAGTTGTACTGTATATAAAAAGTTCAAGAGTGACAGAATTATGGAACATTTTTGTTTTCTCTTTTTCAGTCAAGGCATTAATGAAGGGATAGAATGGTTAGTGGACAGCATAAAGAGAAACAGTATGGCAAGACCACCAACACAGAAAGATATTACTTGACATATGAAATCAAAATAGGTTCCTCTAAATTATTCTGCAACTGTGCCAATAATATTGAAGAATGTTTGGAAAGTGGTTCTATTCGAGACTTCTTGGATGTTATTTAGTGCTACCTCTTCATACTGAAAGCTGTCAATACACTTCTGAAGAATAAGGAAGGAAAATTTGCCAAAGAGGTGCAAAGAGCCAACTAATTCATATTGTATTCATCAAGTAATTGCATCAGTTCTACACACTGCACTGCAAGGAAATCAGTGAGAACTTCTGTATCAAATTTCTGCGTGCCATAGAATCAAGGACGCTTCCCTATTTTTCCCAGTCTCTCCGATAAGCATACTAACCTCTCCTTTGTCTCCTCAAATATCCACATATCCTTCATTCTTCCATTCCACTTCCTCCACATTATACTCCCAGTGAATCTTATTCTGTTAGACTGATATTTTGGACATTCCAATAGAAAGCATTCAGGGTGTCCACTACTCCTAAATTACGCATTTGGCATTCCTTTTCACTGCCTTTCTCAATTTTTCCCTAAGCTTCAGTGACCATGATCTCGGCTTAACCCTTTACCCAACACAGACGATATCAAAATTTATTATTTTAAATATCATTTTTTCAAAAAATTTCAACAAAACCATATCATGTGACACCTCATTGGAACGAGCTTCGATGAGCTCATTCCAATGAGGGGTCACATGATATGGTTTTGTCGGAATTTTAAAAAAAAATAATATTTCTTCAACTGCCGAATTTACATATTATGCGGGCGGATGCGGCCGATTCGTTGGGTAAAGGGTTAAACAGTAGCGACCTCTCAATGGTGCCATCAACCTGTCTTCGCTTTATCATGTAGGCCACCCAAAGACCTCTTTGCTTTGACCCCCGGCAGCCAATTTCAGTTACAATATTCATGACTCTTTCTTTGATGTTTTTTAACCCTGGGTTGTCCCTACTTCTAATTCAGAGTTAGTTTCACAGTCTGGTTTCGGTAGATGCCTCTTCCTGTGATGTTTATATTTAGCCCCAAATACTTGTAGTCACCTGTATCCCCCACACTAAGAAGTTTGCAGCTACCTTCTGAAATAGCTCTGGGATCCAGGCCTTTAGATTACTCTGATTTCACACCGTTTATAGGTATGCCCAAATTAGAGAAGGTGTGAAGACATCAAGAAAAATATATAAATTCTTTGTGCCTCTTCTAAATTTGAGAATAACTTCCATCATAATATAATCAAAGAAACACAAAGAAAGGCATGGCAATAAAACATAACAGGATAAGGCTGTTACTTTTGGTTTTAATGTGCCCAAATTAGGGCAAACAGGTGTGCTCAAAATAAATGAATTTAAAGGCCTGGGGATCTCAGGTTCCCATCTACTACCCCCTCGTCATTATGCAGGATTTCATTTTCTAAATCTTAGATGTACAATGTAGAAAGAAGTGGTGAAAGGAGACACCCTTGCCTGAGGCCTCTCTTCATAGGTGGCTGCTCCGTGTCTCAATAGGTAGAGGTGCAGGCTGCAAGCGGAGAGGATCTCAGTTCAAATGCCACCTGCGGCAACCATATTGTGTCCTTGGGCAAGACACTTCACCCCCATCGTCCCACATGGGGGGCCCGGTGGCATTGTGTACTAAGGCGTACTGCACGTAGATGGTGCACTTGTCTTCAACCAATGCTAACCCTGCTTGTGTGGAGTTAGTATGTTGGGGAGCTGACAGTACTCCGGCTTCCTCCACCTGTAAAACTGTTGTGGTCATGATTAGCCATTGCAGAAATATGTGACCTTAAACACAAATAAATAAATAAATATATAAATCTCCATAGGCACCAATTTTGTGTGTATATCTTTATATAATGCTTTCATACTTCCAATAAACTCACCTTCCAGGCCCAAGGCCTCAAGCTTTTGGCATATACCCTTCCTCCATACTCTGGCATATGCCTTTTTAACATTTAACATTCAGAAACACCATAAACATTCTTTTGGGCTTTTGCAGATTCAAGCATTTGGGATGGTGTGAAAAGATGGTCAGTGACTCCCCTTCCCTTCTTGAAGCCATTCTGGATCTTTCCCAAAAAACTCTTCTCTTCAATCACATCCTGTAATCTCCCATATAAGATCATACAGAAAACTCGTCCCATGTTGCTACAGATAGAGATCCCCTGATAATTATCTGCTACTTCCTTATCCCCTTTTTTTCGTTAGTGGGGGATATTGAAATGGTGTTCGTCCATCTGTCTGTCCATTACAGACTTTGTCCGCTGAACTCCTCCTACAGTTTTAAGTGGATTTTTATGAAGCTTAGTCAGAAGTATCATTATCAAGTGCAGATGTGCAATTGGTCAGGAATTTTCAATCCGACAATTTTTGCATGGTTATAGCCATTGGAAATAGCAAAATTTCCATCACAAAGGCTTGTCCGCTTAACTCCTCCTACATTTTTATTGGATTTTTGCGAAACTTGGTCTGAAGTATCAGTATCAAGTGTAGATGTACATGTGGTCAGAAATTTCCGATACGACGATTTTTGCATGGAACTGGCCCTTGGAAATGGCAGAATGTCCATCACAAAGGCTTGCCTGCTTAGGTCCTCCTACATTGTATTGGATTTTTACGAAACTTGGTCTGGAGTATCAGTATCAAGTATAAATGTGCATGTGGTCAGGAATTTTCGATGCGACGAATATTGCATGGTTACATCCCTTGGAAATAGCAAAATTTCCGTCACAAATGCTTGTCCGCTTAACTTCTATATTTTTCAATGGATTTTTATGAAACTTGGTGTGCAGTATGAGTATGATGTGTTCATGTGCATATGGAAAGGAAGTTTTAATTCGAGTAATTTTTCCAGAGTTATAGCCCTTGTCAACTTTGAATTTACCAAAATTACAGGTTTTTGGAAGATATCTTGAGTTGCAATTAAAGAAATTAAATGATACTTGCTGAGTGATATTATTGGGTATGAATACATATCCAGGTCGATAATGAGATTATTCTTATTATAAGATAAAAGTTGGTGGGGGATATGGATGTCGTTAGACTGTCTTGTTATGTATAAATGTGACCTTGCTTTCTCTCCACTCTATGGAACTTCCTGTTTTTCTATGTCTAAGTTGAATACAATTTTTTTGGAACTCATTAGGAATTTCATCTGACCCTCCCACTTTTCCATTCCTTAATTTTGAGACCACTTTTCAGTATAGTGATGAACCGTTTATTAAAACATGCTATGATCCGATTACCGATTATTTCACTAAACATTGTGTCAATTCCAATGCCAGTTCTGATGTTTGGAATAGGACACAGCAGAAAAATCTGTTGGTGCCTATTGTACAACTAAATTTCATTGACAGATCGCAAGATACGAATGTTTAATAAGACATTAAGTTCTCAGACTATGCATGTTTCATGCGTGCGATTTTAGTCAAAATAATATTTTGTGTTTATTTTTCAAAAGAACATTGTGATTAATGATAAAATCACTATATTGTTCTTTTGTGAAGGTTGTGTGTATTCCGGTAAAAAGTGTTAATACAGTTTAGTACATGAATACAATACACTGAGCTGTATTAACCAGAAATATACTGCGCACATATACTTCGTGTCTCACTTTAACCCTTTACCCAACGAATCGGCCGCATCCGCCTGCTTAATATGCAAATTCAGCAGTTGAAAAAATATTTTATTTCCAAAACTTTCAACAAAACCATATCGTGTGACCCCCTGGTTGGAACGAGCCCGCCGAGCTCGTTCCAACAAGGGGTCACATGATATGGTTTTGTTGAAATTTTTTGAAAAATTTGAAAAAATGATATTTAAAATAATAAATTTTGATATCGTCTGTGTTGGGTAAAGGGTTTATAATAACTTTGATATAAAATGTGTGTTGTGAACTTATGTCCATGCATGGTCTACAGTTAGATAGGAACGGGATGTATCAGAACACAGTGTTCATTTTTCGACTTTTTACTGCCCTTCATGCATTTCTCCAATATTTACTTTGCAGTCAACATCAGAGAGACACATCAAGGGAGGCAACTGATTTGAACTTGACAAACTGAAAACATGGGCATGACAACCATGCGACGACATACATGTTGCATAACAATCATCTGCCAGTGATAAAAAAGATTGCATTTGAGTTTTTCTCTCCATTTTATTCTCATATGAAATTAGGATCTGGAACTAATGTCTGGGTTTTAAACTTGACTTCATACTTATGTTCAAAATTTATTGGTGTAGGTTCACTGGTCACTATTCATACATTTTCAGGTTCCTCCAGACCTTTTCATGCTGCCGGTGATGAGGAAAGAAAAGGTAGAGGGATGTCCAAAAATTATCTTTTTGACCTGGTTTTTCAAATACTCTAATATTCAAAATATGGTAAATCTTAGGCTATTTATAAAAAAGGTTTTGTTTCTCAGGCAATTTTTCCAGATTTGTTGATGATGGAGGAAGGCTTTTTTACAGTCACTGAAAACAATTTGAAATGTCTCAGAACTCCTGGGAATCATAAACCATTAAACAGTTGTTCTTTTTACATGTCTGACTTTCTGTCATATTTATTACACATCAAAGTTTGAAAGGAATTGGCTTTAGTAAGCGTAAATGTTGACTGGTTTTAAATATAAAATTGGTAAAAAACTTGTTTTTGCAGAAATTTAATTTATTTATTGGGATTTAACGACACTTTCAACAGACAGGGTCACTTCGTGTCGGATAGTTTCATGGGTGGAGGAAACCGGCGTACCTGGAGAGAACCATCTAGCAATGGGGAACAACTGCCAGACTTCCCAACTAGGGCTGAAACGGTTGGCTCATTTTCGTAACCGACTAACCAAGACATATAACTGGATAATATCCGGTTATCTGTGGTCATTATTTCACCGAATATGGGATCAAAACTAGAGGAATTCGAAAGCAGTATTCTCAAACTATTCCGTAGTGTGTACACAAACAAACGTTGCCGAATTTTCGATATATACATTGCGGCCTTGATGTGTAATCTATCACAAAGGAGAAGCGGCAGATTTACTGCATTTTAAACGTGGAATGACGATCACTATCGATATTTCGGATAACTGGTTGACTGTTTTTCTAATCGGTTAGATAGCTAACTGGTTTCAAACCGATTATCAGGTTAACCATTTCAGTACTATTCCCAACATACTAACTCCACACAAGCAGGATTAACATTGGTTGAATACAAGTTCACTATCAGCATGCAGTATGCCCGAGTACACAGCTTCACCATGCCCTCAAATTGGCAATCAGGATTAAGTGCCTTGCCCAAGGACACAACACCATATTACCCCCAGTGGGGATCGAGCTGTGGACTTTTGGTTTGATGTCCAACCACCGAGCCTCATGCTCGCCGCTGAATTTTAATGACCCTAATATGAGTTACATGTTCGTTAAAATCAGGTCTCTTAAGATGATATTTGTCAAAGAGACAAATTATTTATTCTTTATTCATTCTAGGAGAAAACCATTAACCCTTTACCCAACGCTTACGATATCAAAATTTATTATTTTAAATATCATTTTTTAAATTTTTTCAAAAAATTTCAACAAAACTATGTCATGTGACCACTCGTCGAGCTCGTTCCAACGAGGGGTCACATGATATGGTTTTGTTGAAATTTTTTGAAAAAATAATACTTTTTCAACTGCTGAATTTGCATATTACGTAGGCGGATTCGGGCGATTCGTTGGGTAAAGGGTTAAGAAATTCAGAAAGCTTGTCGAGAAGTATGGTATATATCAAAGGTTTCTCCTTCAAAACACACAGACTTGCACCGCATGTTGAGGGTTAATGCACTGAAGCAACCTCAAATGAAATCGACATGTCTGCACACGTCATTTCCAGACTTGTACTTCGGTTTGACAGGGCGTAATGATATCAGATTATATTTCTCTCCAACAAACTGATAGAGAATTTGCGATGTGCTGAAATTCTGTTTGTTTGATGGTCTGTAAGTATGTCAGTCTGTTCACATTTTCCTTTAGCACAGGCTACACCCTGTAGTTCTTGTCCGATCATCACGAAATTTCATATGCAAGCTTGAGGTCATGTCTAGATGAGAACGACCCCCTGAGCCCAAAACCCAAAAACTTTTAGCACAGTCTACAGGTTGTATTTATGAAGGGATTTCATTGTAACTTGGTAGGATGACTTTGTATAATGTCTAGATAAGAACGTCCCCTTTTGGTCATGATTTGTCAACCGTGATGGCTGCCCAAGCCCGAAACCCAAAAACTTTTAGCACAGTCTACAGGTCATATTTAATGTGGAGGGATTTCATTGTAACTTGGTAGATGACTCTGTATGATGTCTAGATGAGAACTTCCTCTTTTGGTCGGGTTTTGTCAACTGTGAAGGCTACAGTGTCCCGAAACCCGAAAACTTTTAGCACAGTCTACAGGTTGTATTTATGAAGGGATTTCATTGTAACTTGGTAGGATGACTCCAGATAATGTCTAGCTGAGAACGTCCCCTTTTGGTCATGATCATTCAACCGTGATGGCTGTCTGAGCCCAAAACCTGAAAACCTTTAGCACAAACTACAGGTCAAATTTATGAAGGGATTTCATTGTAACTGGGTTGGATGACTCAGTATAATGTCTAGATGAGGAAGGCCCCCTTTGGTTGCGATCGGTTAACTATGATGGTTGCACAGGCCCAAAACCCAAAAACCTTTAGCACAGTCTGCAGGCCATATTTATGAAGGGATTTCATTGTGACTTGACAGGATGACTTGTTTTGGAATAATGTGACTGTAACTTGGTAACTTTGGTTGACATACATTAACTGTGAGGGCCACATTAACCCTCCCTTCAATTCTTTAGAACAGTCCACACCTCAAATTATTTTTATTGAAAACATAGCATACAGGGAACAGAAATTAACATATTCCCAATTATCACAATTCTTGTCTTATTTCATAATCCTTTCATAAACATTGAACATTATCCTTTTCATCAAACACAACTCACAGTCAAGTTAAGCTACAGTGTCATTGACACTATCATTCTCAGAGTGCTCTGGTTTCGATTTTTTGTTTATAAAGTCATTCGAATTTATGGAAGCAAAACGCTCTGCCATTTTGTTCATTTACACATGTGCAGACATGATTTGCGATGATTAAATTTATTTATTTATTTATTGGTGTTTAAGGTCACATACGTATGCACAATGGCTAATCGTGACCGTGACAGTTTTATGGGTGGAGGAAGCCGGAGTACCCGGAGAGAACCACCGAGCAACGACGAGCAGCTGTCAGCTCCCCAACATCGTAACTCTGAACTCTGCACTGCAGCACAGACAGGGTTAGATTGGTTGAAGACATGCGCACCATCGACATGCAGTACGCCTCAGTACACAGCGTCATCGTGCCCCCATATAGGCAATCGGGGTGAAGTGTCTTGCCCAAGGACACAACGTGGTTGCCGCAGGTGGGATTCGAACCGAGGACCTCTCGGCTTGCAGCCTGCACCTCTACCAACTGAGCCACCGCGCCCCCTGCGATGATTAAATAGTTCTGGTGCTAATTAAATATGCAAATAGGTTGGTCACATGGGTGGGGTGAGATAACAGTTATGTAGGTTGGGTGAGATAGGCATAACTCTCCCCGCTGTCTCACAAGACTTTATATATGTCTCAGTACCTCAGTGGTGGGAAAAAATATATGTGTTCACTCCAATTGCAGAGCAGCATGTTTACTGCATACCTGTTTTATGAAATCCCTGTCTGCAGCAACACTAAACCATGCAGAAAATGAAAATCTGTTTTGCACATATGTGTGGAACAGAAATCGTTGACAGACTATTTTTAAATAGAAGCAAATTGTCACTGGATTTTTCTACAAATCGGGTAATGCAATTACAATTTAAATTGTTAGCGATAGTTGAAAATCATCCTCTGAGTTACAGTGTATTCTATGTGCAGTAGGCACATAGAACACATTAGAACTCAGGGGATGAAATAGTAACATGGGTTCTCCTCGCAAATTTGGTTGGCGAAATTTTAGTTGTCAAATAAATTGCTGAGTGTCCTTCTAATAATTGTTTTTACAGACGTGAAGGCATGTAATAAAGACAGAACAACACACGTGTGTGAATGGGTTAATCAATATGGCAAGAGTGTTAGCATAGGAGGATAAAACTACAGGCCTGCGGTCTCTCGTTTTATCCTCCCACGTTGGAAAGAGTGCCATATCGATTAACCCATTCACATGCATGTGTCGTTCTGTGTATTTACTGTTTGTTTTTGTATAATGAAAACTAGATACAGAAATTGATAACTATTTGACAAAATGGTGATGTCTGTCATACAGACAATGTAATTTTTGAGGAACAAAATCATCCAAATTGTGAACGTGTGCTCTGGAGAATGCCATGTTATTGCAACAACTTGAGAAGTAGTAATCAGAAATAGACACATACACAACAAAAAGAGAACAAATCAGATTTTAGTCTCCAAAATAAAATTGTCTCCATCAGAATCTTTTTTGGGGTGGGGTGTAGACTTAGTGGAAAGGCATGTATTTTGTTTATGCCTCAGTGTACAGATAGTATTGGTTTAGAATACATTTATATGAATTATAAACTCTTAGGTTTACAAATATCAAATGGGTGTGAAAGAAATTTAGTTGCAGATCATGGAAACTACATGATGATCTTCTCCAGTAGTCATGGAGTTTTAGATAGGCTTGGGGGCATTTTTTTCCCCATATTGTAAATTAGTGGGAAGTGGTGGTAAAGGACAAGATACTTTGGATGAGCGAGATCATAATGGAAAATTAATTATGTAATTATGAAACAAAACATATCATTGTTAAATTTAGTATATACATTGTGCTTCCTGTGAATTGTTGTTATATGTCTTCCTTGTTATAAGTACAGTGCTAGTGTATTATTATTAACTCTTTATCTAACACAGGTTGTTAATCACGATATCTGTTACTGTTAACCCTTTAAACTCGTAAGACCAATTTTTCGGTCAAGACAAAATTTTGTCCCATTTTTGCCTTAATATAAGAGGTCTATACATGGGGAATTGATGATAAAATAATAACAGCAGTCTGCAGCCGGACGGCTGCAAACTGCAGTTATTACTTTATCCACCCTGTATATTTATATTGGACTGACCTATCTCACTGTAAGTGTACACAAAGGCGATACCCTTCCAGAAAGCGAGGGTTCAAAGGGTTAAACCTTTAAGATACAATGAAGAGATGACATTTCTTGTATCTGTTGATGAGAAATTAAAATAAGCTTATTGTTCAGTATGTGGATACAAACATTACAAAAACAATATCAATCAAATGATGCCAACAATCAAGGAAGTGGCATAGCTTAATAACAGGATTGGTATGGGTCATGGAATTCTGTAAAAGTCATGGAAAAGAAAAATATTTTTTCCTGGCCTGGAAGTTTTTGAATTTCTTTTTTGCTCTAGCCTGGAGAAGTCAGGGAAATTCATCATGATAATGATGCAGTCCGCCATTTCCCCGAAAAAAGAGAGCATGGTGGTCATGCTAATGAGGGAAAGGTCATGGAAAATGGGTATAAAGTTTTGGAAAAGTCATGGAAAAGTCTTGAAATTTGATTCTCGGAAAAGTGTATGAACTCTGTAACAAGCTGTCTTCCTGTACTCCCCATTCTCATTTAACCCCTCCCCTAAGACCACTTGAAAATTACTCTTGCTATATTTATTTTGAAAACAAAAATTTGGTTGTGGTACAAAATACCACAAGATCCTTTCTGTTTAACCCTCCTCACCCTGATGTCAAAATACTGAATTTCAAGTTGTAATTTTTTCCCATGATGCAACTCGGAATTTAACCAATTCAGTCTTGTTTGACAGAGCTCTATGAGCTCTGTCAAACAAGATTCAATTGGTTAAATTTCTAGTTGCATTATGGGTACAAATTTGCAGCTTGAAATTTTGATAATTCGACATCTGTGTGCGGAGCCTTTCTGGCACATCCATTGAAGAGCACTTGCAATATATATTTCAAAATAATTAAATAATTTCATTCCGCAACACATAGCTTGTGACCCCTCATTGGAATGAGCCAAATGTCTCATTCCTTTGAAGTGCCGTAAGTTATGTTTTAGAAGTAAAAATTTAAAAATAACAAAAGTTTGGATGACAATTTGTGTGTACAACACTGGTCATATTTGGCCATTACAGTAGGTAAATGGTAAAAAGCAAACTTGTGCCAAATTACAAAATGATTATACAAATCTTTAAAATGAATCTCATAATACCTGTATTCCTGTTTTATACTTGAGGAAAATGTGAGTGTAACATGAACTATTTCCATTGTTGAAGGAACAAAGTATATGTTTTTGTCACTACCCTCCACCACAAATACAGATTTTTATCTTACAACAACCATATATTTTCTCCTAGACAAGTTAAAAAATCGGGACAAATATGAATCTCTGTTGAGGTTAGCAAAATGCCACACACATGTAAACTATGGAAGGCCACTTTTTGAAGCCGCACTCGTTTACAAAAGTAACAAAATACTTCAACTTTGTATACAAGTTGAGGTCAATATTTTTAATAATCACTATTTATTAGTCGAGTTGTGACGAAGTCAAACTCGACTTATAGTTTGGTGAATGGCGGGCGGGCGGGCGGGCGGGCGTAAACAATTGGTTTCCGGATGATAACTTGATAGTGGTTCAACTCACATTCATTAAACTTCATACGTAGGTTGGTCTTGGTGGGAGGAAGAACCCTATTGATTTTGGACATGCTACGTCGAAGGTCAAGGTCACAGTGACCTTGAACGTACTAAATCTTAAACAATTGGTTTCCGGATGATAACTTCATAATGGTTCAACTCACATTCATGAAACTTCATAGGTAGATTGGCCTTGGTGAGGGGAAGAACCCTATTGATTTTGGACTCGCTACGTCAAAGGTCAAGGTCACAGTGACCTTTAACATAGTATATTGCAACAATTGGTTTCCGGATGATAACTTGATAGTGGTTCAACCTAGAGTCATGAAACTTCATAGGTGTGTTGGCCTTGGTGCGAGGAAGAACCCTATTGATCTTGGACTCACCAGGTCAAAGGTCAAGGTCACAGTGACCTTGAACATAGTATATCGCAACAATTGGTTTCCGGATGATAACTTGATAGTGGTTCAACCTAGAGTCATGAAACTTTATAGGTGTGTTGGCCTTGGTGCGAGGAAGAATCCTATTGATCTTGGACTCACCAGGTCAAAGGTCAAGGTCACAGTGACCTTGAACATAGTATATCGCAACAATTGGTTTCCGGATGATAACTTGATAGTGGTTCAACCTAGAGTCATGAAACTTCATAGGTGTGTTGGCCTTGGTGCGAGGAAGAAACCTATTGATCTTGGACTCTCCAGGTCAAAGGTCAAGGTCACAGTGACCTTGAACATAGTATATCGCAACAATTGGTTTCCGGATGATAACTTGATAGTGGTTCAACCAAGAGTCATGAAACTTTACAGGCGTGTTGGCCTTGGTGCGAGGAAGAACCCTATTGATGTTGGACTCACCAGGTCAAAGGTCAAGGTCACAGTGACCTTGAACATAGTATATCGCAACAATTGGTTTCCGGATGAGAACTTGATAGTGGTTCAACCTAGAGTCATGAAACTTCATAGGTGTGTTGGCCTTGGTGCGAGGAAGAACCCTATTGACCTTGGACTTGCCAGGTCAAAGGTCAAGGTCACAACTCAACATTGGATCGGTGATCCTGAGCGGCATTTTTTATTTATTTATTTATTTATTTATTTATTTATTTACATCACTCCACCACTCATTTCAATGATATAACATGGTTGCAGATTACGATAACGAACTGTCAAAGCATTCAGTGCAAATCACAAAGGCATGAGCGCAAAAATAATTTATTTATTTATTGGGATTTAATGACACTTTCAACAGCCAGGGTCATCTCGTGATGGATAGTTTTACGGGTGGAGGAAGCCAGCGTACTGGAGATAACCACCAAGCAATGGCAAGAAATTGTCAAATTCCCCAATGTACTAACTCTGTGCAAGCAGGATTACCATTGGTTGAAGACAAGTGCACCATCGACGGGCCATTTGCCTTGTACACAGCACCACCATCCTTCCCCCCCCCCCCCCCCCACCCACCCACCTTCCTGGGCAATCAGGATGAAGTGCCTTGCCCAATGTAATTTCTCTTGGCAGGGATCGAACCATAAAGCTAACTGATTTAATATGTATAACAATGTCCAACATGCACAAACATCGATTGTTTTATGCTCAACTAAAACATTGTATTTAATCTATGTAAATGTATTTTCTCCAAATGGTCCAATCAGTCATGACAAAAATGCAATCTTTTGGTGTGTTCTTAGTGAAATAGTTTAAATGTCAGGGTGGTCACTTTCTCATTGGGTTTTGAAAATACCCGATACTGGTCTTTACCACCCTGTGGAGTTCTGAGATGGTGTGTTAAAGTCGAAAGCTCATTTCTGGGCATAAATATTGACTAGATAAGTGGAATGGAAACTCCATTGACAGTGCTGTTGTTTTAATCCAGCGAACCACTCATGACAAGAGCATTGTGTTTCGGTTTGCATGCATTAAAATAGTTACTTGTTTAAATGATGAATTTGTCCCTTTAGGAACCCCAGGAAGTGAAGCAGTGCTTGTTTACTGTGGTAAACAAGCTCTGCTTCACTGGTAAATAGGACCTGGTTACCAATGCCTGGAATGGAAGTCCTGTAAAATGGGCAACATTGGTATAAACGATTGGCAGGACTTGACTTGATATCCATGTTGCAGGCAAGATTACCCATTATGTAGAAATTTGTGACCTTACCAATAAATAAATAAATAATGAGTTGCTTGCTTTTTAGAGTAGATATTGTAAAATAAATTGGTCATTATCATTACCAACATTGTCTCTGGGCCAAATATTGAGATGTCATTTGGATTTGTCAATGTTTGCCCAGAGATGAAGTCTTGACTTTAGTACACCATCTTGGAAACCCCAGGTTTGTAATAACCAGTATGTATTAAACTTCATATACTGCCACAGGGCTTGACAATTGGGGCAACCTATAGGACGGGTTGCCTATAGGTTACACAAAAAGATTTTTGGGAGACTTCTTTATAGGTTAACCAAAAAATAGTTTCATAATTGGAGATTTGATTGGAAGGTAATGACGTAAGAAGATATGTAACAATGATAAAAGATTAATTATTATAAATCATAATGACTTTTATTTCTCAACAAATCTGCCAATTATAATGGTTAACCAAGAGGTTAAGCCTTTACCTAACAAAATACTAATATAATCCTGCTGTCAAAACTTCTTAACTGGTTGAGTGCTGGAAGCCACTATCGGGGCTTTCATGAAATGAGGGTACCAGAGCAAAAGCCAACTCTTTCCTTGCTTATATTTCATATTCAGTCAAACACAAATAATATTTTGTTTATATAAATTTGTTTTATTACAAATTATTGGAGAGTGCCTGAGGGCACTCTCTAATAATTTGTAATAAAACAAGTTTCGAATAACAAATTCAGACCACCAAAAATAATCTAGCCCTCAACCAGATAATCACTGATGTGAAAAATATCTTGTTATGTGTACTTTCCGACGTTTGACGTCGCATTTTGAAAAACGTTGAAGAAACTGAATTCCCAGTGACATTTGAAGGTCAGGATAATTAAAGTCTCAAAGGGTTAAAATTCTTACCTGCATTGAAATTTGTGATGTCCTTTTCTATAACATGATTTAAATTTGAAATTTCGGATGGGCCCTGTGGGAATCCCAGGAAGTAGAGCAGTGCTTGCTTAATTTTGTACACAAGCTCTGTTTTGCTAGTTAAATAGGACCCAGCTCTCCCAGTGCTTGGAATGTAAGTCCACTAAAATGGGCAACATGGATCTAAACAACTGGACCTAAACAATTGACTAAACTTGACTTTTTTCTGCATGTTGCAGTCACTATTAGCTATTGTGCAGAAATATGTGATCTTAAACACCAATAAATAAATCAATTCAGATGGGAACAATACCTGGCAGTAAAGCAATATTCCAGTAGAGTCCGGTGTAAATTCAATACAGTTAGGTATGGACACCATTGGTTTTAACAAAAGCTGGTATTTTATCAATGTATTATTTGTCATCACTGAACCATATCACCTTAACCCTCTGCACACATGCGATGTCAAAATACCAAAATTTCAAGCTGCAAATTTTCCCCATAATGCAACTAGCAATTTAACCCATCCAGTCTTGTTTTGCAGAAGTCAATTGAGCTCTGTCAAACAAGATTGAAGTGGTTAAATTCCTAGTTGCCCCCCAACAAACATTTTTGGAGGACTATTAAAATAGCTGGTGTCTGTGCATCCGGCCCACTTTTGTTTCCCGATGATAACTTTAGTTATAGTTGGCCAAGTCAAAATTTGGCATGTCGGTGTATCACCATAAAATACAGGTCAGGTTTGAACCAGGGTTTTGTCCGACATTTTTTGCCAGTGTTATATGCCCCTTTTTCAACAACGAAAAGTCATTTTTTCGAGGTTTTCTGATAATAACTTTAGTTGTTGTTGACCGAATCAAATAAAATTTAGTATGTAGGTGTATCAACCTAAAATACAGCTCAAGTTTAAATCGGGATTTGGTCCAACATTTTTTCCAGAGGTTTGTCCCTTTTTCACCTTTGAAAATTCTTCTTTTTTTGGTTTCCCGGTGATAACTTTAGTTGTTGTTGACCAAATCAAATAAAATTTGGTATGTAGGTGTATCAACATAAAATACAGGTCAGTTTCAAATCGGGGTATGGTCCCAACATTTTTTGCCAGAGTTATGTCCCTTTTTGATCGCCAAAAATTCAATTTTTTTTAATTACCTCGAATTGCACACTTTTTTTCAGGGGATGTGTGGCCGAGCGGCCTTTTATTGTATTATAGAAAATATTTGTTGCTTGAAATTTGGGTATTCTGACATCACCATGCAGTGAATTAAAGATTGACAATAACATAGTCACTGTTAGACTCCCCTCACAAAGGGCCATATGGTTTCCCTGTGGCCAGGTAGGCTTAGGTGGTGCAGAGACCAATTGATATTAAAGATGTTCTTAGTTAAGATTATGGATTTCTGTTTTGCTGTTATGACAAAAGGTCTGCAACATTGTTATTCCCCAATTTCTTCAAAATGACGGTATTCAGTACATGAAAACAAAGTGTTGTCAGTGCCATTTTGGTTATGTTTACACCACAACTGAAATTTTCTTAATTGAACACTTTATTAGAGTTCTCAGGTGATGTTATTTTCCAATGAATATCAGTTGATCATGTGATGTGTCCCATGAATACCAGTTGATCATGTGACATTTGAACATCGTGCATTGATATTACCAACTACATTCGATTTTCCAGAGTCTATTTTTACATTCTGCAGTTTCTATTTACGTTCTATAATTAGACATTTCCCCCAACTCAAGTGAGTTGTATTTTAGGCACTATATTGACAGTTTGCGGGAACTAATTCGCATCAGAATTACGTTGTTTTGTTTATGTTTTAGGAATAGACCTTCACCAAGTTATGGTTAGTCAAGGCAATTTGATCGAATTGAATATCAAATCAAATTGGGGAAGGCGAATCAAATTTCAAATCAATTTTCGAATTGCATTTCAAATCAAATCAAAGTTAATGGATACGTTATCAAAAGAAAAGTTTTTTTCTAAAATTATAACCCCTGATTATTAAGACACACAGTTATGTGGAGTGCATTTTTTGCCTCACCACTTCCCACACTATAAATTGAAATATAAACCAATATACCAAGCCTGAATATAAGCAACCTGTCAGTTGCAAAATGAGGTCTCCAGAGGGGGAATTTGCTGATGCTATCCCATACAGTGGGCCAGTTTATCCTCTAGATACATCTTTCTGTTTTGGCTTGAGACCTTGATTCAGACTGAGGTTCACAGAGGGTAAATTTTGTCACAGCAGGGTAGCATCACCAAATTCACCCTCTGGGGACCTCATTTTGAAGATGACAGTCTGCTTATTTTCAGGCTTGCAATATACTAGCTATTGATTGAAACTATTCGAATTGTTGACTTCGTAGATTCGCAACTGCAGCAATAAACATTTTTAAACGGCTGACAGGGCTGATATCTCACTTTTATCACGTTTTCATGAAAAAAAAACTTGCTTCAAATCGGATGGACTCCATTCAGTCATGAAACCATTTGATTTGTTTTAAAATGCAGAATGACTAAAACGAAATGATAATTCAATGCCGAATGGATTCGATCCGTTTTTAAATTAAAGCCTGCTCTACTTCTGTTTATATAATAAATAGGGGTATTCTTTTAGAAAACCTTTGCTTTTGATGATGTATCCAGTAACTGTGATCGAACAGAACAATACTCAATATAAAATAATGTTATCATGTTGTGGAACAAATCATTTATTGAAGGTGAACAGCTGAATAACTTTTCAAAGTTCGAAACTTTTTATAAATGGTCACTGATCATAATGCACAATAAGTTGAAATGAACAGTTGTAGCTGTAATAGTGTTTGTAGCAATGTGGCTACAACTGTTGTACAGTTATAGCTACCTTGCTACAAAAAATGTTACCACTACAAATGAGTTATGTCTCTACTCAGAATAATACTCAATATAAAATAATGTGTTCAGTTACAAACTGTAAACATTCACGGTAATGGCCGAAGTATATTCGAAAATAATTGAATTTCCAATTTCGAATTGAATCGAATATTGACTTTCGAATCGAATTTCGAATTTTTACAGGAGCCTACTGTCCAGACATAAAATAATTCTGTTTTACAAAGGGAATAAACACAAGAATTGAATCAAGACTGTTCAAAATCCATGAGGCGATGAAATAAATTGATCACATGCAAATTTACCACGAACCGCAAAGCAGTGATTTTTGTGAATAGTCCTGACTGATTATTATAGTTGTTTCATTTGGTAATGGGTTAATTATTTTAATCTGTGACAAGATTTGTAGATCAGAAAATGTATAATGCATTGGCTTTTAATGTTTGTATCTGAATAAGTAAAAAAAATGTGATGCTGGAATTTCTATACTATCCAATACAACAGTGAAGGCTTCCTATTCTCTGCAAACCATGATATTCATTAAGAACCATATGATATTTTATTCACTAAGCAGGCCTAGAAATCATCCATGAAGAATCATTTAGGTTACGTGGGCATTACTTCCATTATAAGTTATGTGATTGATATGCAGGTTACAATACAACATAAAGTCAATTCTTACCTCCTGCCCCACCCCCCTCCTCCCATCCCCCTCCCTGTTTTGCCAATCAGACATGACATCTTTCGGAACTAATTAAACTGAAAGATTGTGCACTGCATCCACATATGAATAGAGTGGCATGGCATTTACATCTTAATTCTTAGAAGCCAGGAGTCAAGTTTTCTTGCCTGTGATGTAATACAGCGGGTAATCTGGCTGTGACGATTCGGCTATCTTTGGACTGGGGGAGAATTAAACACTGAGCAGGTGCTTCTAGTCAAGTGTCGTCTGCCTGCATAGGCAGACGACTCTTGACTGGAAGCACCTGCTTTACTGTAAGTTTTTTGTGGTATGTCATGTTCAGTAAATTCATTCTGATTTCCTGGCTTCTAAAAGTTAAAATTTCCACCAAAATGAATAGCCACAACAAACACTCGATGTCGCTAAAGCGAGATTGCGTGTTAGTTGTTGCTATTTACTTTAGCAAGAAGTCTGTTACGACGCAAACGGCATGGCTTGCGTAGTATAAACTGAGACGTATCACAACACTTTATTCTGTAGGTTTCTGCCATGTTATATAGCTTAACCTCCTTAGAAGTTACGATGTAAGCTCTTCAATTCCAAGCGTAACTATATCCTGGTTTTCGGTATATGATCATTTTAACCTTTGTTCCAGTGTCTTACAGTATATTTACTCCACAGTTGTTGAGTGTATAAAAATCACCCGATACCATTTTGGTATTAAAAATTGTGTTATGAAAACCACACATGGAATCCAGTCTACATGTAAAAACACACCTGATTAGTCGTTAGCATCTGAGTAATGTTATGACATGAATGAAATGTTTTTTTATGCAAACAACAGTCTGACATAAGAAAGTAAATGTACTGCCAAAGACAAAATTTTGCTTTAAAAAACCAGGTATCCTTCACTAAATTCAAGTTTAATCATGGTACAAATGCAGAACACAACTTGTTAAGTATGGGGAACAGGAATCAACAGCTTTTGTTATGCACCCGACCTCCTTAGGATGTTCAGTGGGCTCTGTCTGTTCATCCATCCATACAAATATTTTGGATTATAATTCTGGCATCAGTTGTTGGATTTTGATGACTTTTTTGTGTGATGATAGACCAGTATAGGGGGAATGATATCCAGAAATTGCAGATTTTGTCTACGTATTCATACCAGAGTTATGGCCCTTGTAGGACTTAGAAAAATAGTAAAATGAACATTTTGGATTACAACTGTGTCATCATCTGTCAGATTTTGATGTCCTTTGGTATGATTATAGACCAGCATGGGGGACATGATATCGTCAGGTCAGGGGTTTCTTCTCAACATTCCTACCTGAGTTATAACCCTTTTTTACACTTAAAAAAATATGTACAAACGTTTTGCATTATAACTCAGTCATTTGCGTGTGGATTTTAATGTCCTTTGGTATGGTAAGAGACTAGTATGGGGGGTGGGGGGGGGGGGGGGGGGGGGGGTGTTCATTCATGCATACAAACCAGAGTTATGCCCCTTGTTACACTTACAAAACTTTCCATACGAACATATTGCATTATAACTCTAGCATCGGTTGTTGGATTTTGATGTCCTTTGGTGTGGTGCTAGACCCTTCTGGGGGAAAGGACTTCCGCATATTGCGGGTTACGTCCATGCATGCATACCACACTTATGCCCCTTTTTAGACTTAGACAAACTGTCTGTGTGAAGTTTTTGCATTGGCTTTTGCCCATGGGAATAATGTTTGTAGAATGGCAGCAGAAAATTGAATTATTTTTGTATTGCCCATGTTAATGGTGCAGGAGGGGGCACATGAAATGCTTTGCATTCCACTATTTTCTCGTTACACTTACAAAACTTTCCATACGAACATATTGCATTATAACTCTAGCATCGGTTGTTGGATTTTGATGTGCAGGGTAGCATCACTAAATTCACCCTCTGGGGACCTCATTTTGCAGATGACAGTCTGCTTATTTTCTGGCTTGTCTATACAAGGGGCATTGGTGATAAAATAATAACTACAGTTTGCAACCAGACAGCTGCAAAATGCAGTAATTATTTTATCCTCCCTGTATATTGATATTGGATTGACCCATCTAACTGTAAGCATCCACAAAGGCGATGGTACCATTCCAGGGAATGAGGGTTCAAAGGATTAAACACCAATAAATAAGTAAATAAATAAATATTTCAGAATTTGATAGAAGGCTTAAGAGGTTGGAGTATTACATGAAGAAGAATACAGTTTTAGGTATAGATATTTCTATTGGCGCTTGCATAGTATTTGATAAATGGTACATGCAGTTCATTGTATTTATGTTAAGTGTGAAAATTATGGGAGAATGTGCAATTTGTAAATTGTGTATACATGTTTCTTTTGAATGTGTGATCGTGTACGCTGCCCATATGAACACAGAAATTGAGACCCCACTAATTACACTACGAGGTGGGGTCTCAAAACCCCACCACGTGACTTCAATTTGTCTATAATTAACTTGTGTTTTTTGCAAGTGCGGTAATCAGGTTTATTCTTCCACCCAAAATAGTTTCAGTTCATTGTTGTTTAGTGATTGTTAGGTATTGCACTTAAGTATAAATTGAATACGTGTACTCTATACATGTTTTTTGATAATAAAACGCATTAATATGGCAGACAAAACGATCAAAATATCGAGTTTGAATCGTGTTTTTAATCTCGCATGAATATGAGTATCTAGGGGTAAGCATAAATATAACGGGAAGAGGGGTGTACAGAAATTACTCAGCCAAACTGATTCTGAAGGGGAAAAGAATTCTGAACCAACTAAAACTTTTAGGGAAAAATAGTTTCAACAAGGTCTTTGTGGGGAAAACACTGTGGGAGAGGGTGGGTTTACCAAGTATAACGTATGGCACGGACGTGATTCCATTAAACCAAACCGTTATTAAGAAGTTGGAAAATACTCAGAATGATGCCGGCAGGTGGATAACAGGGTCGAGTAATGCTGCAGCTTTGGAAGCAGTAAGGGGGGAGCTTGGGTGGATGAAAATCAAGGACAGGGTAGATTTGGGAAAACTGTGTTACTTTAACTACTTGAGAAACCTGCCTGACAACCGGTGGTGCAAATTGATGCTCGATACCATTTGGAATTCTAATATAGAAACGGGGTGGTCAAAACATGTGAGGGAACTAATGGACAATTACTCTATAGAGGTCACAAACATAGAAGTAGGAATGAAAGAAGGCAAAAGGTTTGTCAAAGAGAGAGTCATGGAAGATTGCAATCGAAACTGGCGAGCAGGGGTTAGCGTGAAAAGATCACTGCAGGGGTTACAATATAAAGAAAAGCCAGCTTTTGAGAAGTACCTAGATGGCACCTTTGGAGGGTCACTGCTGTTCAAACTGAGATCAAGATCACTGGAGCTTCGGGGAAAAATTGGGAGAGATGGGGAAAAGGGATGCCAAATGTGCCACTCTGGAGTAGTGGAGACCCTGGAACATTTTCTCTTGGAATGCCCACAGTATATACCTCATAGAATAAAATTTACTGGAAGAATAATGCAGAAGTGGGGTGAAGAAACAAAGGATAGATGGCTGAAGGGGGACACGAGGGAGAGGGTAGGAATGCTTATTGAAGAAATTGAAAAAGAGGAAGTGAGGGACACTATTAAGCAGTTTATATCTGAATGCTGGGAGGAGAGGAGGGGAAGAGGGGGTGGGGTGCAGGGGGAATGATGGCCTTCTCTTATGAGGACCGCGACAAATCAGCGGCTGGCCAAAGAGTTATTATTATTATATGTCAAACTGTGTGATGGGATGTTTGGATGACGTCGGTTTATCTTTTGATCTCTCAGTCGCCGGCTCTTAATTAGATCATTTTTTTTCACAGTCAGTGAAAAATTACCTTTACTTTTACTTGAAATATTAAAAAGATAGTTCAATATTTGAAAAAGTTATTAAAAGCTATTGCGATTCCGAATGTTGTTCATCAAAATCGATTCAGAACTCGAGGTATTACGAAAAAACAAATATTATACCGTACTGAAATCATGGATGTGAGTTGAAAAAATTATAACTTGACCAGCACAATATCTGGACATTCCCCCCGACGGTCTTTTACCTAACTGTAGCTATTGACGGAGAAGAATCATGTTACCGGTACTGAATTTTGAATAAATTGTGGGTTGGGTAGGAAGGGAATCCGATTTAAGATTTTAAATATTAAGGCCAGAGTGGAATGTAAAAATATACATGTTGAGAGTGGAATTAACATAAATAAACTACATTAACGAAAAAGGAATGCTTGTGGTGGCCCTGGAACGTTTCAGCCCAACACGCTTCGGAATCCATATATTGAAGCACCTGCATGCACTAACAAGGAAAACTGGCCAAGATTGGGGGGGGGGGGGGGGGTGCAGATGGGCAAGCAATCGATGATATAGGCCTATTTGTGCGTGTGGGTTTATGGGAGTCTGGAGTCCAATTGCCTCGTTTCGGGGATGGGGAATGAGGGGGGGGGGGGGACTATTTACTTCACCATATTGGAGTGGTATGGATGACTGAATCTTACACTGCCAAGACACTGAAATTTTTTATGTGCTGGCAGCACGCAAATATCAGGGGTAGCGCCAGAAAATCTCCGATAGAGGAACTAAAATCTCCTGCCTGAAAGACCTATTTTAATTTTTGGGGTTTCAAGACACGTGTGGGGGGACAAACCCAAAAAATTATAATACGAAATTTCGGGGCATGTTTGAGCTAGGGTTATGACGTGTGGTGGTCTGGCTTGTCGATCGGCATGTCATTATTGAAAAATAAAAAAAATATTATTTTCTATTGATTTTATTTACATATGGTTATAATTATGATTGCTGAATTAAAAAAGTAATTGAAAATGTTGATTTGTCTCTTATTTTTTCTCAAGCTTGTCATGTGCAGAGGTGTTAAAACAGATGTTGGTTTGAAGGACAGCTCTGTGCTTTGTTGCGCCACTCAAATGTTATTTCACACCTTGTGCAAGTGGTAGTTTAATCTACTATATTTAATTAATCACATCAATCCCGACTACTTTAATGTAGTGGTAGAATATTTTATTTAAGTGTCACATTTCAATACACATACATAATATACAGAGTATTTACAAAATATTTATATGAAATTCAGCCTATGAAGGCTTATGAGACATATCTTCATCAGAGGTAGGTCTTTTTTTTACAGTAGTTCATAAAAGAACCCCCCCCCCCCCCAAAAAAAAAAACAAAAAAAAAACAAACAAACCCGAAAAACCAAAACACATGCATGCACACCAACACACACCCTTGCGCCCCCCCCCCCCACACACACAGAGTAGTATGCAGACATACGCCCAAGTAGACTTGGGTATACTTTCGTGTACTAATTTTCTTTCACTTTTTCTTATCCCCCCCCCCCCCCCACCCATCACGTATATCTGTCTCTATCTCTTTCCCACTGAAGTGTACTCTCTCTTAGAATGGCACATTCGCAGATATTTTAATTCGGTATCCCCCTTATATTCACCCACGTATTTTTACATACACACAGGCTTAGCTATTATTTTTTATTATTTATTAGGGTTTAACGACACATTAACAGGACACATTAACAGCCACATCATGTCGGTGACAGTTTTACAGGTGGAGGAAGCCGGAGTACCCGGAGAGAACCACCGCGCAGCGACGAGCAGCTGTCAGCTCCCCAACATCGTAACTCTGAACTCTGCACCGCGGCACAGGCAGGGTTAGATTGGTTGAAGACATGCGCACCATCGACGTGCAGTACGCCTTAGTACACAGCGTCATCGTGCCCCCATGTAGGCAATCGGGGTTAAGTGCCTTTCCCAAGGACACAACGCGGGAGCACGAATCAGTCGCTGAAATGGTCACCCATCCAACTACTAACCGCGCTCGACGTTGCTTAACTTCGGTGATCTGGCGAGAACCGGTTACTGCGACACCACCGCCCCCCCCCCCACCCCCCACCCCCCCCCCCCCCACCCGGCTTAGCAATTGATAATACAAATAACAACAATGTCGAGGAACGTTGAAAAATCTGCAAATGCAAAGAGTATAAAAGTATTAACAAACCCCTACAGAATTGGATGAAGGATATTTGTTTCCGCGGTATGCAAATATTTCCCGTCCACCCCCTCCTCCCCCATGTGAAATAATCATTAGTTTCAGTCACGAGTGAGATACTTTTTGGTATCCATTCAAAAACACTATTTTTTCTTTTTACTATATCTTTTTTATAAGAATCTTTAATTGCGTAGCCCGACAAGAGTAAGACGGGAAAGAGGATGGGCTGGTCGCAGGAGGTTTTTTCGCCTAAACATCCCACCCAAGGAAAACACGGTTCATCACGTGTTGGCCTACAGCTGTAAACAAAATGTGAAATTGAGAACTTCGCGATTATTAGTTGTTTTTCTCAAGTCTGGTTTATTTATTTCCTCGATCAAATCGATCGCGCAAACACAACAGTTTAGTTTCGAAAGTGACGAGGACTTTGTACTTAACCAAATGGAACTGACTGTTCTATTCCCAATTTACAATTTCAAACCACAACAATAGTCGCCGTCTGCCTCATCCAAATTCCAATTTTAATTTAAAATAAATTATCTACTGCCAGTAACAAACGCAGTTGTTTTGCCAGTTGACGTCACAAGACGGTATTTATTAATCAGCAGAGAAACTGACATGCAAAAGCAATTAAGCTAATCCCTTAACGCTCGTGACCACGGCGGGTCGGTGTTTTGAAAACTGTCTTCCACTGATCAAACACTGCGGTCCACTGAAACTCCACGATGGAGAACACACCGCGGCGGCGTTTTTGTTTCAATCCACGTTGAACGTACTGTAATGTTAGTTGTAAGAAACCAAATGAAGTTAAAAGATTAAAAAAGACAACTCATTTATGTAAATATCTATGTGCAAAAAACAAACTTTTTTATGTTAATATCTATGTGCAGTGTATTATGTTTCTAGTTTATCGCTTGTTAAAAGTTGGAATACTTGAATGAAATAAAATATATCAAAGCCAATGTTCCTGTTATTGTTGCTCTGTTGTCAATGGAGATAAGTAATTGATTGTTCACGCCCACTCATAAATAGTTCCTCTATAAATAGACAGCACTAATCTAAATTTAGCATCAATAACTGGGGTTTTAATTGACCAGTCTCATATGGGTGCTGTACACGTAATGTGTATCTCTGCCACTGCTACTCCGATTTGAATGATATTTGGTGTTCCGATAGAGGATCACAGAGAAACGATACCTGCATAGCGTGGGTTTCTTCCACACATTTTTTCCAGAGTTATGGCCCTTTTTCACTCTTTTGACTTGTAAACTTTTTTGCGGGTCGGGCACATTGTTCTTTTAAACTGCTGCATTTGTAAATTACATGGGTGGATTTGTCCATTTCATTAGTTAAAGGGTTAGTCTCAAGAGTTGTTGATATGTGACTAAAATACCTTCAACTTGTCTTAACATTCCAACCCAATATGTATAGATTTTTGCATAAAGGTTTTCAAAGTAGACGACATGCAGGACAATAAACAACACAATATGCAGGGTGGATCAGTATTAATTTACTCTAATAGCCAGAATAGGCTGTAGGATTAAATATTAATAATATATAACCATTGAACCTTCCTTTAAATGCAAAATGGACCAACCAATCTGATGTAACAAGTATTCTATTTTGTGACAAAACCATAGAATTAAAATGCACCCATATGTCTAGAATACAACATTAAGAATATAAAAAAAGACTTCAGTACTATTTTACGGTGATGACAGTCAAAGGATGGGTATTGTTTTTTAGTTGGATGTGTGTTTGTTGGTTGGGATGTTATGTACAAATAGGGGTGTTGGTCTGTGTATGTGGGGTTGGTAGTGTTTACATCTCAAAGGAAAGGGGTAACTAAATTTAGAACAGAAATAGTCACCAAAATATCTTCAGTAAGTTTCGTCCCCAAAGAATAAAGTTATGCCCCCAGAGTCAGTAAATAGAAGCATTTTTCCCCACGGCAAGTGTCTGTGTTTATATGGTTTTCAGCTCTTCTGTCATTGAACATGGTGTTTGCACCTGCTCCTCCCAAACCACTGAACCAATTTCAGTTACATCTGAGGTGCTTGCTTTTTCTGACATCGCATTTTGTTTTTGTTCAAATGAACTTACCCAGCCCCATAGCTGGGGGAAAATGCTACAATTTTTTTTTTAAAAATCGACTCCTGAACTAGTGGGTACAATGACTTGATATTTGGTATGGAGCTTCCTTTTGAGATGGAGAATCAAGTTTGTTCAAACAAAGTTTGTGGAGCAATATTTGCCTTTTTAATGGCAGGGGCAAGATTTTTGCCCCGCCCATAATTTCTGTTTTCTGAACCGTTGGGCCGATTTGAACCAAATTTGGAATGTGGTATTAAGGAGTCATCAGTACTTCATTCATGCAAAAAAAAATTTCCCGTGTCCCATTGTGAACCTCAGGAGCTAAAAATAGAATTTTTTTCAAATGCTCATACAGGACTAGTAGAATGGAATGGTTAAAAAAAAACTGCCGTCAATTGTATCAGGATGTTCTGTAGGGGGCATCGAGAAAATGCTGAGTTACCATATCTGTAAACCACTGATTGCAATCTTTTGTTATTCAGTATACGGCATCCATATAGGGGTCAGATACAAGTTTATTAAAATTAAGCCCCTCGATTTATATTTGGGTTCAATACAGAAGCCCATATTTCAGCTTGAAAAATCTTCTTCTGAATCACAATTCAGAATCTTATAATATTTGGTATACATCATTGTTACGAGGGTCAGATTCAAGTTTCTTCAAATCACGTACCTCAATTAATATTTGGGCTTCCTATGGGGGCCCAAATTTTAAGTTAGTGAAATATGGGGAATAATCATTAAAAATCTTTTTCTTCAGATCCTCCAGTCAGAATCCTTTGATATTTGGTGTACATCATCCTTAGGGAGGTTAGATCTAATTGTGTTCAAACCAAGTCCTTGGGTTAATATTTGGGCGTCTGACGGGAACCGAATTTTAACTTAGTCCAATATGAGGAATAATCTTTAAAACATTTTTTCTCCAGAAACACTAGTCAGAATCTTTTGATATATTGGAAAAATCTTTTAAAATTCTTTATCTTTAGATTCACCCTTTAGGATCTTTTGATATTTGGTATACAGCATCCTTTGGGAGGTCAGATTTAGGTTTCTTCAAATAAAGTCCCTGGGTTAATATTTGGGCTCCCTATTGGAACTCAAATTTTAATTTAGTCGAATATGAAGAATAATATTTAAAACTCTTCTTCTCAGAACCACTGGTTAGAATCTTTTGATATATGGTATTCAGAATCTTTACCGTGGCCAGTATCAAGTCTGTTCAAATCAAGTTCATCGGTTAATAATTGGGTTCTCTATGGGAGTCTGAATTTTAACTTAATGCAATATGGAAAATAATCTTAAAAAATCTTCTTCAGATACACCTTTCAGAATCTATTGATATTGGGTATGTATCCCTACCAGGGGCAGATTTAAATTTGTTCAAAGCAAGTCCCTCACTTAATATTTGGGCTCCCTATGGGACCCAAATTTTAACTTCGTACAATACGAGGAATCTTTAAAACTCTTCTTTTCCAGAACCACCTGTCAGAATCTTTTGTTATATGGTATACAGAATCCTTACAGGGGGCTAATACAAGTTTCTTCAAATCAAATCCGTTTGTTAATATTTGGGCTCTCTGTGGAAGTGTGATTTCAACATAGTGTAAAATGGAGATTAATCTTTAAATATCTTCTTTAGATTCGCCGGTCAGAATCTTTTGATAGATGGTATACAGCATCATCAATATGGGGGCAGATTCAAGTTTGTTCAAATCAAGTCTTTTGAATAATATTTGGGCTCCCCATTGGAACCCAAATTTGTAATTGCTGCAATATGAGGAATATTCTTTACAAATTGTCTTCTCACAAACCCCTCTCCGAATTTTTTGATATATGGTATACACCTTTCTTATGGTAGTCAGATTCAAGTTTGGAAAATCAAGTCTCTCCGTTAATATTTGGGCTCCCTGAATATCTTTTGGTATTTGATATACATGGTATACAGCATCCCTAAAGGTTCAGATTAAGTCTGTTATAATAAAGTCCCTGGGTTAATATTTATGATGTTCCCTATAGGGGGGGGGGGGGGGGGGGGGGCAAATTTTAACATAGTGCTAAATTGGTAATATTCTCGAAATCTTCTGAACCACCAATCAGGAGCCCCCAATTTAAGCTTGCAAAAAAAGCAATATTCTTTGAATTCTTTTTGAAAACCACCATTCAGAATGTTTTGATGCTTGGTATACAACACCCTAGCCGGGTTCAGATTCAAGTTTATTCAAATTAAGTCACCGGATTCATATTTGATCTCCCTATAGGGGCCCAAATTGTAACTTTATGTAATATGATGATTAATCTTTAAAACAATTCCTTCAGATCCACTATTCACAGTCTAATGATACTTCGTATACGGCCCCCTGGGGTGGAAGGGAAGGGTTCGGATTCAGTTTGCAAGTTAAGTCCAAAGTTGATATTTGGACTCCCTAGTTTTGCATTAGGTGTGAAAAATAGAGATTGGTAAGGAAGAATTGGGGTGCAAAGGTGCACGAGAAGGTTCAAGTGTATCATAACCGATACTCCAAGCGCAACATTTGTGCTAAAGGAGCTTTAGGTCGCTGCAAAATTCTGCAATCCTCGTGGGCGCAGTGCTTGTTTACTGTGGTAAACAAGTTCTGCCTTACTGCCATATAGGACCAGGAACCAACGCCCGGGGTGGAAGTAGTCTAAAGTGGGCACCATAGGTATAAACGATTGGCTAAACTTGACTTCTACCCTGTTGTGGTCATGAGGTAGCCAAAAATTCTGAAAGTGACATTAAACACTAATAAATAAATAATGTTTCTGCAAGAGTACATTTCAAACAGTATCTGGGTGAAAGAACCCCTCTTGCTAATTCTGACTGGGTATTCGTTCTTTACTCTGAACTTCTACATGGAAGAGAGAGGGGTGGTGGTTGGCCACCAAACGGTACTATAGTTAACTCGTTTGAGCATGGGAAGTAAGAGTGAATCTATTGGGTAAAACTCACTTCTCTGTACTTGTCTCCTTCAGTGAGTGTTTCTAGTCAAGTGTCGTCTGCCTCTCCTGACAGACGACACCTAACGAGAAACAACTGTTCAGATTTTTAGACTCTCTGCTTATTAGAATCCCCACTGTTAGTTCCAGAGCACCTGCTGTATCACTCCATGGAGAGTAGACGTGACTTAACCCTTTACCCAGTGTAACGGCCAAAACCGGCCAGCGCTATTCACAAAAATCGCCAATTAATTTTCATTATTTTTTTTCATTTTTTGTCTCAAAAACATAGGTTATGAACCCTCTTTGGAACGAGCTCGTTCCAATGAATGGTCATAACCTATGTTTTTGAGACAAAAAATGAAAGAAAATAGTTATTCAAGAGTTCTATTTGCAAGTGTCGTTTTCTTTTCATGTTAGGTAAAGGGTTAAGGTTTGTAGATTCCAAGACTACACTTTTCATGTCATACGGGCTTTCGGTGCTCGCTTTATTGACACTGCCAAATTTAACCTTCATATCTTCCCCATCCCTACCCGCGGGAACCCAGGGAAGTGAAGCAGTGCCTCTTCACTGTGGTAAACAGGCTCTGTTTTACTGGTAAAATAGGACCCAGTCACGAATGCTTGGGAGGTGCAAACCCTCTCTAAAATGGGCAACATGGCTTATTAACGCGCACTTCTGGTCTTGAGTTGATACCCAAGTTGTCATGATTAGCCATTGTGAAAAAATATGTGACCTTAAATACCAATAAATAAATAATAATCTTCCCCACCCCAAACAGACGCAGTTTTTGTTTCGTTTTGATATGCCAACTCACGTTCTTATTTTGATTTAATAATGATGATTGCAATATATATTTAGTGGTTTTTAATCCGGAATTAGATGGTAGCAGCTCAATAACTTGTATGGACTACTGTCTCCGGAGTAAAATTACGATCACAACAGGCGACACTTTCATCATACAATTCATGTCTGAAACCCTACTTTCCACAGTATTACCAATATATTCATGGATTTTGTTTTAATATTTCGCCGTTTTACGTAAATGAAATGTTCCGAGCAATCAATTTAAATCGAAGTGTCCTGTAAAAACCACGTGAACCTTGTAATTCGGATGTCGTGAAATATCTAATTTAATGGAAACACGCTGAGATAAAACATATTACATTTTCCCATAGTTGAAAGGGATGATTGAAGAATGAAAACAAAATGTGATTCTCAGAATTACGTTCATCATTTTTTACTGATTATGTTCTGCGTTTCGTCAGTAAATTTCTTTAAAATGAGCCTTGAATTTGCCACCATATGAACTGCCGCCACATGGTAAAGCGCCTGAGCCGTTTATTTTTATTCAGCCAGTTATGTCAAAAATTCCTAGCTGCGATTTGTCCAGCCGGATAAGCCACAACCAAGATATGAATTCAACCGATGAGTCGTTTCCAGAACTCTCATGAAGTGCGTCTTCGGCATTAGACCAGGGACCAATACTAGAAGACAATTGTATTTTATAGCATTGTATTTTCTAGTTATGACTTTAAATGGATTAAAATGAACCATTAGCATTTCAAAGATCTGTCAATTTGCCAGTTGGCAAATTGCCATATCTTTTAAAATGCTGATGATTCATTTTAGTCAGTTATACTAATAGGTAGAAAATACAATTCTACAAATACAATTGTAAATTTTTTATAAATTGGCTCCAACTCGAATTGTCACTGTGCCATCGTTTGAAATTCTTCTAAATCCACTTGAGCTTTCAGTTTCAGTATATTGTATACAATGCAAAGAGGCTAAATGACTACCAAACGCCAACAGCATGACATTTCCACCGAGAAAACCAGAATCTTACGATAAACTAAAGGAAGCACAGCGATAGACGTGGGAAGCATTTCGAAGTGGACATGGTATGGGGGCCAGTTGTGTGAAAAGAAAGGCACCCGTGCACTGATATATGTCAGTGGTGGACAAGGTTCCTTGGTACGTTGGAGAGCGGGAATACAATATATAAATATACAAAGCTACGTTTGGGACTAACGCAGCTCTAAGGCACATATATCGTCCCCTGGGTTCCTACTGGCACGTAGAACGCATTGAAACTCAGGGGAAGATATGACTCCATATTTAACTGGTAGAGTGCTAAATTATTTTTGGTCATGGAATCTTGTACACATGTCTTTGGCTTGTTACAATTTATGGGACAGTGCCTATAAGCACTCTTCCATAAATTGTAACAAGGCAAACCCTTACAGGCTAAATAATATCACTTCAAAGATAATACAAAGCGCGTTCACTGAATATGAGCCTTCGGGCTATGGTACCTGCACTTCAGAATAAAGCCCAAATATGAGCTGTCAGCACTCTATCAGTTAACAAATCTTTAACATACTTCGGCCCGGTGGAGATTTGTTAAATTAGAGTCACGCAACGAACAGTTTCCCCGACTTTAGAAAAGATAATTCTTACGAGGGAATCCTCGGTCGCAACTTTATCGTAAAGAGTCTGGGCACCCCCTTCCTGCTCATTTTCAATAGGAGATAGAGACGAAGACCCAAGAGAAAAACACTGCCATCAGGTGGCGCTCTCAGATTCTTTGGTATACAAATATATTTGTAAAAATATTCTCTATCTCCGTCTCTCTCTGTCCCTCTCTCCCTCTTTCTCTCTCTCTCCCCAACCATCCTTAGAAGAAATGGTACGTGCTTCCTCTGAGGATAGCGTCGTGGAATAAATTAACCAATGGTAATTTGTAGTCGGTAGGCAGACAGAATAATGAACACACAACAGACACGGACGATTGGAAATCATTAAAACGCCCAACCTTGTAGGGCTGGAGGATTAAATTATTATTAATCCGTCTGATAAATACTAAGACTGATCACGGCTTGGGGGAAGTACAGGGGTACAGTTTCAATGGTCGTTAATTCCTGCCCCCACCCCCACCCCTTACCGTACTCGATCTCGGCTCTGTATTAATATTACAATGAGACTAGAATTGAGTGAATTAAGCTGACATTTTTAACCCTTTAGCTAGCATAGCCGCCAAAACGGTCAGAAAATTAACCTGCAGTTAAAACTAGAAGTCTTGTCATGAAATGCGCACAAATAGCACGTCGATCTGCGCGTTAATCTACGCGTTATGACCATAGTAAGGTTATCAAATTCTGTACATATGGCCCGGAGAAACCCGGAAGTCCATTGGCAGAAACACTGCTTGTGTTTGCTCTGCGTAACCAGGAGAACCTGTCGTGCTTTTTATGCCATTCGATATGGCAATTGCGCGCAGTTCCTACGCGCAATTAAGCCTAGATAAGCGCACATTTCGTGACAGGACCTTTAGTTTTAACTGTAAATAAGCCTACAACAGCCTAAAATATCTCTGGAGTTTCTCAAAACCATACAAATGTGGATACCATTAGAACCAGCTCAGGTATAGGTTTAAAGAGAAATATCACATTTAGTGGTCTGTTTACATTCTTGCTTTACACTGTTTTGTGTCAAAGCATTTCATTCACGTCATAACCACACTCAGATCCCTAACAACCAATCGCATGCCTTCTTACATGCCGTTCTTTTTCGAAGGTCGGATTCAACAGGTGGTTTACCGATCATTTTTTTTCAACGTCTGTATTGTAATGTTCAATACAAACAACCATGGTTTAAAATATATTTCCGTTCATTTGCAGTAGACAATCTATTTTATAAATAGGGTGTGGAGTGTATAATTAAGTCACTCAGGTCAGTTAGAAATTCAAGCTTTACTGCTCCCCCTTGATATGCAATGCAATTAGAAATGTCCGGTCGCGCGGGCGGGGATAACCGTCCTGGGACACAGGTACTCGGCACAAGGTGGGAAATCGAAAGAAAAATGATATTTGATACCATTTTTGAATCTATGCTGACGTGCCCCTATAATGGTATATATATATTAACAAGGTACACAACTCGCTTTTCGAAAACAATAGCACACATCTTCGTTATACCCGCCTCAAATTTGATTCACATAACGTATCCAACAGTACCCGATATAAATGGAAAGGGGAATGAATGAGCTTTACAGTGGTGTATTACACGAGTGTTAGGTGATCTTGGGTTGGTCATGAACAACTGGGAGAAGTCGCAGAAAAGGCCGAAAAACATTTAGTCGGACAAAACAGAGCGCAGTGAAAAATGGATTACTAGCGATAATTATCCGATTTTTTATAATAATTCGATGATCTCATTGTCTATGGAGGGCAGATTCAAATATTAACCGTATACCTTTATCAATTACTAATCTCGGATCCACATTTATTCATTTCTGGCGATCACATTTGCCGTTTATACATTTTTTAACCTTCCTTTGGAAACAAAACAAGCTAACGGAATCCATAGAAGCGACGATGGTCACGAAAACATCCCATTGGCTACTATTTATGCCGAGAATATCATCAATGAAAATAAACCAATGGGAGAATGGGGAAAATATTTGCACAAGTTGCGTATCTATGGACGCCATCAACTTGGAAACTATTTCAAAGTCACGGCTAAAAGTGTATAAATGGTAAATGTGAACTCCAGAAATGAATAAATGTCAATCCAAGATTGAAAATTGATAAAGGTATACGGCTAATATTTGCATCTGCCATCCATGGTCAATGGGACCTCGAATTATTTGTAATAAATCGGATAACTGTCGCCCGTAATCCACATTCCACTGTACACTATCTTGTCCGACTAAATATTTTTCGGCCTTTTTTACGACTTCTCTCAGTTATCATGAACAACCTAAGAACACCCAACGGTCGTGTAATACACCACTGTAAAGCTTATTCACGGGGGTATAACGAAGATGTGTGCTTTCGTTTTCGAAAAACGAGTTGTGTACCTTGTTAATATTTATATACCATTATAGGGGCACGTCAGCATCGATTCAAAAATGGTATCAAATATCATTTTTCTTTCGATTTCCCAGCTTGTGCCGAGTACCTGTGTCCTGGGACAGGTCAACCCGCTAGTACAATACAAATTAGTGTCATTAAAGAATACCAGGAACCAATACTATAAAACTTTTATATCAGTATTTTCTAGAATTGCATTTTCTAGTCATGATTTTAAATAGGTTGAAATGAACCATTAGCATTTTCAAAGACGCGGCAGTGTGACAGTTGGCAGATTGCCACATCTTTTTATAGTATTGGCCCCAGGCTGAAAGAAGATGAAAATGATTAATAACTTAGGATTGAAGATCTTCAGCTTATCTTGGATAAGCACAAACGCTCATTGTACCTGTCTCTTTCCTTACATCCGCTGCGATACTAATTAACGTCATATCAACAAGGCTCCATCTAAAGCTTTGTACTCGTGGGGCGATATGTTGCCCAGAATCCAGTCGAATCATTCAATCCATTGTGCAGATATATGCGACCTTATCCCCTTGGACCCCAGAAACCGTTTTTTTCCGGCCCAGTAACATGATACTTCACAATTTCATTAAGTAGGTTGACTTTTGAGTGAAGGTGTGATGGAGACTAATCAATATTTTCAACGTGCAGACCCAAATATAGAATATGGACTCTTCCCGTTGCTACCATTGAACTGATATGGAAGATACCACTAGGGTTCAAAGGGATAAACACCAATAAATAAATACATAGTCGAAGCAGAGTTGAGTGCCAGGTGTATGTTCTCATTTTTCAGATACCAATTCACCACTCAACCGCTAACCACAATCATTTATCATCACATTATTTGCTAAAATATTGCCGAATCCAGTCCCAATGCCACGCATTTGCTTGCCATTTCAATGAGTTTCCCTATCAACCAGAATCGACTGAATTGTTTGCTTTCAATTCATTAACCCCTTAAACCCTGGTGGTATCTTCCATGTCAGTCATGGCAGTTCAATGATAGCAACTGGAAGAGTCCATGTTCATTATTTGTGGTAGACCCATTAATATTTTCAACTTGCAGACCTAAGGCTGCGCATTGAAAATATAGATTCGTCTACCCCACACATTCACTTGGCAGCCATGTTACTTAACCCTTTGAATCCGAGCGGCCGCTTTTCCAGCCCAGAAGCATGATACGTCATAATTTCATTAAGTATGATGGCTGCTGAGTGTATGTGTATGATAGACCAATCAATATTTTTCAACGTGCAGCCCCACGGCTGCACGTTGAAAATATTAATTGGTCTATCCCCGAATAATGAATGTGGACTCTTCCAATTGCTGTCATCGAACTGACATGGAAGATACCACCAGGATTCAAAGGGTTAATAAAATTATGAAGTATCATGATCTTGGACCGGAAAAGCGGTCTCTCGTGTTCAAATGGTCAATAACCCATCAATGGGACGACTTAGTCGAACCCGTGCCATTCAAAGATATAATCAATGTTTTGGAAGCAAAAATGATATGAGAAACTAAAACAGCTGATTGAGCCACCTATCCAGCGGCTTTCAGGAAGAATATGAATGGCTCAGACGTCTAGTCAGGGAAGAAACACCTCGATTCAGCCGTAAGCAGTGACTGCGTCAGAAAATGTTTCGGAGGGTGGGGTGTGGGAGTAGGGGACAGTTTCCCCACGAAGTGGGGCAAGTCCGCAAATTGCCTTTTAGAATCATAGCATTGCAATCAGGTACCATGGACATCTGCGTGAATTCCTTAAGCACGAGCAATCATAAGAGGTTTGTTGGAGTTTTTTGGCGGGAGGGGGGAGGGGGGAGGAGTGGGAGAAGAATCTCCTCCCAGATAAAAATGTGTTTTCAAATGAAGCCTTCTGTGACCTTTGGGGTAAATTTCCACTTTTTTGATTTCGAAAAGAAAGAAGCTCGACGACTCGCGCTTCTTGATTGTCGACCTCTAAAAAATTAAACGTAAAGAGAAAGATTATGAGGGTGTGTCTGTGTGTGTGGGGGGGGGGGGGATGTGCAGTGTATGTGTGTGTGTCTGTGAGGGTTTGTGTGTGTGTGGTGGTCTGGGCAAATGGGGAGGGGCAATGCTGGGTATAACTTCATATATCACGGCTGCGCATTCTGCTGATTTCGACGAAAACAGTTTATTCAGCTTCACCCAAACCCAACACTCCGGTATTGCTCTACAATAGCAGTCAGTTTATTAGGAGTAATACGGGAAACTTTTGATGAATATTATTATTGAATGTTGTTTTTATTTTATAAAAAAGAAAGTTTATGAACTTTTATTTTGTCAAGTCTAGTCATCAATGCCCAGGAAAACCTTGATGATAGACTTTGTATGTCAATTTCTGAGGGGAAATTAACTCTTTCAAAATTCGTCGCGTGAGAACCAAAAGGTTCTCTCTTCCACGAAATGTTTTCATGAATAATTCTTTTTTTAATAAGTCCATCCATTTTTTCTCGGCAGAATGTTAACCAGGAATAAAACTCCAAACAATAAGCAAGATTGAATTCATTATTCTTTGAATGATACGTTAAAATATCACGTAGTTTGTCGCAAGAACAGTTTTTTGGAAAAAACCGAACCTGGTTGATCGAGGCAGATTGCCTGTTTTTATTAGCGTTATGTTTCGAGTTATCTCCCTTGACTTTACAAATTTCTGCGACCAGCGCTTCGACCTTTTCAACTTTTATGGTTGTATTTTCTTGAATTGTACTCTGTATCTTTGAATATGTACGACCGAAATGAAGCATTAGTATTCTTAACCCCTTACCCAACGTAACAGCCGAAACCGGCCAGCGACATTCTCAAAAATCGCCAGTTAATTTTCATTTTTTTTTTCATTTTTTGTCTCAAAAACTTAGGTTATGACCCCTCATTGGAACGAGCTCGTCGAGCTCGTTCCAATGAGGGGTGATAACCTATGTTTTTGAGACAAAAAGTGAAAAAAATTAGTCATTCAAGAATTTGTTTTGCAAGTGTCGTCTGCTTTTCGTGTTAGGTAAAGGGTTAACCCTGTAAACCAAGGTGGTATCTTCCATGTCAGTTGAATGGCAGCAATTAGAAGAGTCCATATTCATTCTTTGGGAGGGGGGGGGGGGTCAATTCATATTTTCAACGCACAGCTGCACGACTGCACGTTGAAAATATTGATTGGTCTGCCCTACACATTCACTCAACAATCATCCTACTTTATCAGCTTATGACGTATTCTGTTTCTGGGCCGGAAAATCGGCCGCGCTCGGATTCAAAGTGTTGAAGACGTGGCAATATACCCCTACCTACCCATCTGCCGGTAAATTGCCACATCTTCAAAAACACCAACGATTCACCCCATCCATTTATGGTCAAAGATGAAAAAACACAATTTTAGAAAATACAATTGAAAAAATTGTATAGGATAGGTCCCTGGTCAAACTACACTATTTGTTTTGCACAGGCGACATTTCAAACCTTTTTCTCTCTCTCCACCTTGTCAAGCACATTTTGGTACAGACAACCTTTTGTCCACTTAGTTTATTATATCTTAAAAAAACACATTGAAAAAATACAGTTTAGTAGGGAGGCGAAATCAGAAAATGCTTTTCGGAAAATCATTTCGTGTTAGAAACTGTCATCTATCATAGGCAGTTAGTCCACGGAGAGGGGTTTTTAAACAGATTGGATGCCACCTCAGATGTGCTGATGAAGGTATAAAGTTTAACTCGTTCCAATGAAGGATATCCATGTTTCGGAAGCAAAATGGAAGATGAAATGAAAGACCAAGACAGATGAGTTAGCATCAAATCCAGTGGCTGTCAGAAAGAACATGAATGGCTCGGTCGGCAAGTCAGCTATGAAACCCTTCGATCCACTCAAAAGCAATGACGGCGCCAGAAAATGGGAAGATTTCCCAAGAAGGTGCACAAGTTCGCGGGTGGCCTTTTAGAATCACAGCATTGCATTCAGATACTGCAGACATCTGCGTGAGTTCATAAGACAAGCAATCCTCGGATGTTTGTTTGAAGGTTTTATTCTGAGGACGGAGTCTCCCCCTGAAAAAAATTGTTTTCAAATTAAACATTCTGTGACCTTTGTGGTAAATCTCCACTTTTTTGAAGGTCGAAAAAAAAGAAGCGCGATTTTACTCGAACTTCTTTACTTTCGACGTCCAAAATAGGATGGGCTAAGGGTGTGTGGGGGAGGGAGATGATTTATAGTGTGTGGGATTGAGTGAGTGTAGGCGGTGAGTGCGAGCACATCGGTGGGGGGGGGGGGGGGGGGGGACAAAGTCTACGTCTGGGGAGGAATGCCCCTCATCCTCCGTAGCGCCGTCAATGCTGGCTATGAGTGGCATACATCACGGCTACGGGGTCTGTTGATTATGACGAAAACAATATATTCAGTTTCACTCAAATCCAACACTTTGGTACTGCTCTACAATAGCAGTTAGTCAGTTAGGAATATCACGGGAAACGTTTGATGAATATTATTATTAAATGTTGTTGTTAGTTTATAAAAAAAAAATTCATTGACTTTTATTCTGATTTGTTTAGTATCAATAAATGCCGAGTAAAACCCGAACGATGTACGTTGTATATTATTTTCTGAGGGGAAAACACTTTCAAATGTTTTCATGAATAATGGGTTTTTTTCAGTAAATCCATCCATTTTTCTCGCAAAATTTTAACAAGGAATAAAACAGCATACAAGAAACAAGAATGAATTCATTAAATTTGAACAATACATTAAATATCACTACTTTGTCGATACATACCAAATAGTTCACAGAAAAATAGAACCTGGGTCATCGAAGCAAGATTGTAAAAAATGACCTGCTTTTATTGGAGTTCTATTTCGAGTTATCTCCCTTGACCTTACAAATTGCTGCGACCAAGAGCCGCTGAAACTGTTACAATTGTATATTCTAGAATTGTATTTTCTACCTATTCAAATAATTTATTAAAATGAATCATTAGCATTTTAAAAGATGTGGCAATTTGCCAACTGGCAAATTGCCACATCTTTGAAAATGCTGTAAATGGTTCATTTCATCCCATTCTAAGTCATAACTGGAAAATACAATTGTAAAAGTTTTATAGTATTGACCCCTGGGAGCAGTCTCACATAACGTTTATAACTGAATTTTCTAGAATTGTAATTTGTACCTTTGAATATGAAAAATACAGGGCGCCATGTCCAGTTTCTCACCGAGAAAATTAGACATACTATTACTTTCCCCCACACTACACCCATTTTATGTTGGTTTTAGGTGACTGTTATCGCTAATATTTTAGATTTTCTTCAAAACATGAACTTAAAAATTTCATTCAGACTAAAAGGCTCTGTAGATTTTCAAAGAGCTCGTTTCCACGAGGGACAGTATAAGCTATCTTTTTACAAGTGTCGCAGTCTTCTCTTTGTGTTACGTAAAAAGTAAACGATTAAAAAGGTCAAATTTCGGTACCCGTTCAAAATGCTCTTGGCCAAAATACCCCGGACTTAATTCACTTGGACAAAATGCACAAAGGATAAAATGCCCTAAGTGAATTTGCAGAGGTGGACAAATGCCATTAGGACTTAATGCCCTTAGGATAAAATGACCTCACTCGTTTTCCGGCATAAAATGACTGAATGAAACTCTGATGAAATTTGTCTCATATATCGTCCCTTTAGTGGAACAAGACGCCATCTGCAATGCTTTCGACAACCCCTCTACTTTTTTAGTTTAATTTAAGTAATATTTTATTTCATTTTAAAGTTGTGTAACACAACTGTAAAACAATCAGAAAACAATACAATAATACGTCAATTGAAAATGGATTCAGCAGTAAGAATAATGCTTATTTTACCTGCCTCCAAGAGAGAGACAGACAGACATAGACAGAGACAGGGAGCGAGACAGAGAGAGACAGGGTCAGGGAGAGAGAGGGAGGCACACACTTACAAAGAGAGAGAGAGGGGTGGGGAGGAGAGATACAGACAGACAGAGAGACCGAGAGAGACAGACAGACCGACGCCAGCTACATTGTGAATTTTTTGTGTCTGTTCATTGTGGGGTGAATGCCCCCACCCCATAATGGTTGGCAGACACCCCATAATGGCCTATCCATACTTAAGAATCGACCCACAATGTGACCTAACAGGTTAAGTACAGACAACAGACACAAAAACAACAGACCACAGACACCCCCTTGTGGGTACATATTTTCTCTTCATTTTTAAACGATTCACAACGTCTTATTATGTGCATAGAACAGAAGTGATTTGTGGGGTTAACCCCACAACGTCAAAAAACTCGGAAAGGTCGATTGTACTCAAGAATAGACCCACAATGTATCTCTCGTAAGAGCAGACAGACAGACAGACAGACAGACAGACAAACAGACAGACAGACAGACAGACAGACAGACAGACAGACAGACAGACAGACAGAGACAGACAGACAGACAGACAGACAGACAGACAGACAGACAGACAGTCAGAGTTTAGATCAGAAGGGACGCACAGCCTCTAACTCTTTATTCTTAACACTCTGAACATTGATGGTATCTTCCATGCCAGTTCAAATGCAGCAATTAGAAGAATCCATATTCATTATTTGGGGTAGACCAATCAACATTTTCAACATGCAGCTTGGTCTACCCTACCCTTAACTTAGCAGGCATCCTACTTAATGAAAGTATGATGTACCATGTCCCTGGGCCGGTAAAGCGGCCCATCGTGTTCAAAGGGTTAAGATGTGACCAAAGATTCCCTCGTTTGCTTTGTGTCTGCTACTGACTTTAAAGTCGAGTAAAATACACATTTCTGGCTACACATGACTCGTCCCTTGAGTTCCAATGTGTTCCAAGTCAGGCCTTTAAATTCTTCCCAACTAACGACGGTAAACGCTGTGACCAAATAAGATAATTGCGCCCAAATTATGCAGAGTTTGAAACCTTTTCCAAAGTTTTGCAGTATTTCGGCAATATATAGTTTGGCCAGATTTCCATGATGCTTGTAATATAGCTTACACCATACCTTCGAATCAAACAATGCAACAGATAAATAATTTTTGTTTTAAAAAAAAAACAGGGAATGCGACATAGAAAAGCAATCGGCGTCGACAGTGTCGTATACGACACTGTCGACGGCGATTACTTTTCTGTGGCGAATTCTATAGTTTAGTTTAATAGTTTAATGCATTACACCATAATGGCAGTTGCACATTACAAACATAACAAATAAGAAGAATTAGTAAACATGATGTATAATATAAAGTACTAATGACTTTTTTCTTTAACAAGGTGATCTCGCTTACAGAAGAATGACCAGATCATGTTAGAAATAATATTATTATAATAATATTATTCGATTTACTATCACAGTTTTTCAATATATAATAGTATTTCTCCGAATCATTTAATTGTTCAAATTCTTTGTTTTCTTTTATAATTTCTTCGGACCCAGTTTCCCTAATTTCGACATATGCCTCACAATACATAACAAAATGTTTTTCGCTCTCTATTTCACTGGTATCTCTTATCATTAACGAGCGTTGGGGGTTGCTTATGTCTACCTTTTCTATTTCCAAATTTTGGTTACTAACCCTAAGTCTAGTAAACAGTTCACGGGCCTGTCGAGATCTGGTGATTTTCAGATAAGGTTCAAGATTGTATTCATTTTTAACTAATCGATACGTTCGTAACTTATTATTTCCTTTCATTTTGTCACCATTGAACATATCTTTAGTAAATTGTTCTCTACGCTGAGATTCTAATACATGGTGGTGGGAACCAGTGATAATGGTGAAGACCTATAACACCGGGTTGTAAATTATCATTTTAAGACGGGGACCTAAAGCCTAAAAGTTAAAACAGACGCCAAGAAGGAGAAAATACCGGTGCTTTTTCTCCAACCATGCAGGCCACATCCATATTTGCCGTTGTGCCCAAATTAGTCTGATCTAAAGGTCTGTTCCAAGTGCTAGTAGGCACATAGAACACTTTGTTACTCAGGGGACAACGTTACAAATTCGTTAAATATGTTGCCCAAAACGTTCAGTTTTCTCACTGTAGAGGTGCGTGATTCCCAAACATAGCTTAGTGTATTGTATTCTTGCCATGCCCCTCCCCAGTTCGAAGTGAAGCCGACGACCCTGGCAAGTTCCCAGTATTTACAAATGATAAATCAATTCAAAATTTCCGTACGCGCAATGTTGACTCGTCTTCCCTACCTTTGTACCTTTTGTGTTACAGATTTGTAGGAAATGTTAACTGTGTTTCTTTTCAATTAAAAGCCAGAAACTGAATGTTCCCAATGGCGTCTTCAACCGTTGACATTTAAAATGCTTTTCACGGGGCTTCTCTGGCATTGTGTATGATTTTCCCAAATGAGTATTGGAACAAATGTACCTTGGACATCAAAGCCCATCGACACTTTACATCTGCACTAACGGAGCACTTAACTAATCAATGTCACATTGATTATTCAATGTATTTAACCCTCACGATCTGGTGTCAAAATATCAAACTCCCCACATGTATTTTTCCCCCACAATGCAATCAATTAGGAATTTAACCAATTCAATCTTGGTTTACAGAGTTTGGCATTGAGCTCTGCCAAACAAAACTGTATTGGTTAATTTCCCAGTTGAATTATGGGATAAGTTACTGCTTCAGTTTTCGGCATTTTGACATCAGTGTGTACAGGTTTAATTCACAAGCTCTGGGGCACTGAGTAGAAACTTAATAGGTTTCGAAGACAGAAACCGTTGGATGTCGAACCATGTACATCTGCATGCAAAACTGAGCAACCTTCTTCAAGCGATTCTTCTTTGAAATGAGATGATCACTGTATGTACTTGTGTACCGGAAGTTCAATATCGAAAATTTACAACCATAGGGGCGTGTAGCTGCTATCACTACTAAACTTTAACTCTTCTCGCGCGAAATAATCTGAGAAACAGAATTCTTAGCGCCTAATATTCTTCAGGAATTTTACAGAAAGTATCGGTTGTTAAACTAAACGTTATTATTTTAAAAGACGTTCTAATGATCTCATTGACAGTTTTTCAAATGATTTACTGTATATATTTAAATGGTAGCTTTATACGTTCAAGGGACGATATCGTTCTTCATGGATAGGACATAAATGGTGCATGAAACATAGGAATACGTATCTTTGTTTAACCCTTACCCAACGAATCGTCCGCATCCGCCCACGAACTATGCAACTTCAGCAGTTGAAAAAATATTTTAAAAAAAATTTCAACAAACCATATCATGTGACCCCTCGTTGGAACGAGCTCGTTCCAACGAGGGGTTACATGATATGGTTTTGATGAATTGTTTTGAAAAATTTGAAAAAAAAAATGATATTTAAAATAATAAATTGTGATATCGTCTGCGTTGGGTAAAGGATTAAAAGCACTTAGAAATGGACACACACTGTTGGCTAAAATGACTACTGTAGTACCTTTCCGCGGTCTGCCGTCAGTCGGCTTTAGTCGCCTGTCGCGCCAAAAGAGTTAAAGATATACAGAGACAAGAGAGAAACTGTTCGTAAGAACAGTTTCTCGTGGAACTCCTCGACTATTTCGAGGAAGTCGTCCTCTATGTTTAGCGGTGGTGAAAAATGGGAGGGTCGATGCCCCAATTCACTTTATCAAATCATATATTATACTCCAAGAGTTATTAAGCACTAAAACCAATTTTGAATAACAAATTCAGACAACCAAAAATAATCTAGCCCTCAACCAGTTGAGGCGTATAGTTAAAACAGGGAGGACGGAAAAAGTGTCACACCATCTTTTTATTATATGTTACTACCATGCTACATAGCGTATCCCGCTAATGGATTACGCTGTGAGCTCTTTATTTCCAGGCCCGAGAGGCTTCAGGGAAAAGAAACAAAAGGAAAATCAGAAGGTCTGTAAACCGGCATTCAATAATACTATCACATGATGGATAATGACACAGTAAGCAAAAGGCTTTACTCATACATATACCCAAGAAGTGTGAGAACAGTTGTATCTCACCACCAGGCGGGTAGCCAGGATATCAAAGTTAGGGGAGCAAGACTAATATCTAGGGGGCTAGTTCAGCGATCTGAACGTAGTGGCTACCCCCCCCCACACCTTACGAATGGTGAGGGGGGGGGGGGTAGCCGCTACGTTCAGATCGCTGAACTACTAGGAGGCATACAGAATAGGATGCACTGCATCATCATCTCGCTGGAGGGGGGATCTTCCCGGGAAAAAAATTTGAAATTCGAGACAAAAAAATAACGCAGTTAACTTGACTCTGAGCCCGTTTGTGCCAATAATTTATAAGTTGTGAAAGGCATCAATAATTAGGCCACGCCCCCACCCCTCCCTCACCCCTCCCCTATTCCCACCCTCATACTACGCCACTGCGCACCACTGAAAAAGGATAGAGTTCTCCATGGAGATGTAAAGATGTAAAGACCAAGGCAGAATTCGTAAACAGCCAGTTCATCAGTAAGGATACCACTTGCACCCCCCAGCTTGGCGACAGCTCCACCCCCAACAGTTCCCACCATCAAACTCATATAAAAGGGGAGTGCTCAAATTATTGAGAGGCATGAAATCTCCAGGGGAAATTGTCGAAAAATGCGAGCAGTGTTGAAAAACACTTTCGGGTTATCTCCCTTCGCCGAGGACTCCATTGGTTTGCAACAAAACCGTACAGGGAGTCAGAGAAGGACCGAGAAGTGCATTGAAGGGTAAACGAAGCAAATGAGAAATGGTAGTGAAATGGTGAATGGTCTGCAGACACAGTGTTTTGTAAAACTTGTAGCGCACCGGGAGGCGGTGGTGGTGGCTTGTTAGAGTACACCAGTCCTCTCAAAGTGTAAAATATGGAAATCCGATTCTCAAACAATAGAATTTCTTTGATTTCTGCTTTCAGAACTTGACAAAAGCTTTGTTTACCTTTGAATGCCACTTTCGTTATCGACTAGGTCTATCTTTCTTGAAGAATCGGCCAGGAATGCTGTATGGGAAGTTCTGTATATCTAATTTATAGGCTGAAGAGTCAAAACTTAACCATTTTATCTCAGCTGTTTTATACTGGGTATTTAGTACTCGGAGAGATAGGATGAATGTGTAAATGTGCCGACAATGGCTATTTTGGGTGTTCAGAGTTTATTTTGAAAGCGTGGGTGATTCTCGGGCCATTTTCTCCCTCTTCTCTTGTTTGTATGCATAGGGGATGTTGAATATTCCGAATGCAAAATTTTTTTTAAAAATTCTTTTTTTCTTGATCTGACCCGCCGACCTTCGTCAGCTGATTAAAAGCAGACGACACTTGCCAAAAACATTCTTGAATAACTAATTTTTCAACGAGCTCGTTCCAACGAGGTGGTCATAACCTATGTTTTTAAGACAAAAAATGAAAAAATAATGAAAATTAATTGGCGATTTTTGAGAATAGCGCTGGCCGGTTTTGACCGTTTCCTTGGGTAAAGGGTTAAATGTACAACGTTTTCTGTGCGAGTAGTGGGAGTACTTCTTTGGCTCTGTTAATCACATAATTGACTCGGGCTATTTTGGAACAAAAGACTAAACATGTTGTTTCGACTTCAAGTTCTCATCAATTGTGACACCTGGAAATTTTACTGTTGTTCTTCCCCATCATTACTACAGTTGAAATGTGTTCTTATTATCTAATGTTAGATTTATGTCGCCAGAGTTTCATGACATGAGTCGTCAGGGTTAGATAAAAATATATATATATTGTTTTGAAGCATTGAGGGTGAGTTTATTGGCATTACACCATCAGATAATTTTAGCCAGTTTATATATGTATCATCAGGAGACGTTTATCCATGTTCTTGCGCAGGTTGTCGTTTTGTCCACACAAGGGATTGTCTCGAGAAGTGTTGATGTTCTGATATCGTTGGTGTATTAAGGAAACAACACTGGCTCAGAACAGAACCCTGTGGTACACAGGTTCTAATATTTTCGAGGTCAGATTCTGTATGATGATAAGTAACCCAAGTCTCTGATCATTACAGAATCAAATCGCTTTTTCACCTATTAAAATCGAGGCACATTTCCAGAATTTTTACCATGCTACAATTTGTTGGTTTAGTTGAGTGGCATTGCTTTCTAGACAAGACTTTCAGTAAAGGAAGCCAAGACTTGACTGGAAAACAAAACCAAAATTATTCCATACTAGTCTGGACGCCTCAGCGCCGTGGACAGACTAAACGAACTGCATGTATGTGGGGGAAGTGTGGGATGGTAAAATAGTGTATCACCCACTTTATTTCACATTGTGCTGGGTAAAGAGTGTGTACTCCCTATGGTGACGGCCCAAGGTCTTCTCCGGAAGAAAAATTTAATACCCATGCAAATTTGAGCACCCTAAGTACTTTTTGAAGGCTTATGTAACCAGGAAATGGAGGAATAACCATAGAAAATTACCCAAGACATATCGTGGTGAAGATTACATGAACCGGTTCGGAAGAAGGTACGAATGTATATAAGATTGACATTTTTCAGGCTCTCGATCCCCCTCTCGTGACTACACCTCTGAGACAACTTCGCACGAGTCGGTAAGACTACACACTGAAAAGACAGTTTAGAGACAGTTAAGTCAAACATATACTTGAGACCCAGAGGTCTAAACTGATAATATGTTGTCGGGAGCCATCTTGTTAAAAAGATCTCCGAGGATCCTTTTCAACTTTGTATTACGTACTTATTTTTACTTGCACATTGCATGTAGAGGGCTGACTCTTCTAAAACTCTGTAATTATGTAGAATTGTGTTCTTTATCCACCTTTCTGTATTCTGGAGATTAGAAGAACGTGAATAAGTTACACAATGCGGTCACATAGTTGTATAAGTAAGGCCACTCAATGAAGACTGTGATATTTCTTAATTGAATCATCCTGTTTATTGAATATTATTTTTTAACACAAAATCATTTTCTATACCTTCAGTGCAAACTTGACATGTGAATTGGTAATACAGTAAACTCTCCTTATCTGTACAAAATACGAAAAATCTTGCAATATGTCGAGAAATTGCACTGACAGTCACTGAATTTCCATTGTTTATAGACCTACTTGGCTTTAGCACATCAAATACAGACATTTAATCTATTATATCTTGTGTGACAGAGCTCGTGGAGCTCTGTCGCACAAGTTATTATAGGATAAATGCTCTTAACATCTCTAGAATACTGTAAAGTGACCAAACCCGGTTAATCGAATATTTCTGTTTATTGAATATTTTTTTACTTGTGAAATGCTCTCCTTTCAAAAGTTTGCCACTGGTTCTTAACCCGCCCCAACTGCCAGGGCAGTTTGTTTTGTGTCAAAGTTTTACCGTCAATAATTTTTTGTATATATATATATATGTCCGTGGAACCGATGCTGCAATAAGCCTAAGGCTGACTGTCGAATCCACGACATGTTGTTTCGTGTCTGTAGGCACTCTCCAATGAGTTGTAACAAAACATCCATTTTACCAAAGTATCGATATCTTCACTGTGAATACCAAGCACCTGCTAGGAATGTGAGATCATTTCTGTGGAACCAGCTTTAGATGGCAAAGTCAAAACCTAGATTTTAAGTTCTGAACATTTAATGACGTTGCAGCGAATATTGCAGAACGTCGTGGGTCGGCGAATACTTCGACCATGTGATTTTGATACGCTCAAAGCAATCGGGTGATTTGGTTTGTGGTCGGCTAGATGGTGGACTGGGCTGATGCAGGACCCCTTGTGAGAGGGGCCACGCGACAAATCAGTAGACGGCCAATAATAATAATTATTATTTATTTATTTATTTATTTATTTATTTATTGGGGTTTAACGACACTTTCGACAGCCACGGTCACCTCTCGTCGGACAGTTTTACGGGCGGAGGAAGCCGGAGTACCCGGAGAGAACCAGCGAGCAAGGGCGAACAACTGTCAGACTCCTCAACATACTAACTCCACCCCACGTGGGCAATTGGGATATGTGTTTTGCTCAAAATAATAATAATAATAATAATAATAATAATAATAATAATAATAATAATAATAATAATAATAAAAATAATAATAATTTATTATTATTATTATTATTATTATTATTATTATTATTATTATTATTATTTTTATTATTATTATTATTATTATTATTATTATTATTATTATTATTAATTATTGAAGGTGGGGGGGTTAAGAAAACTCTCTTTATTATTGAAGGTGGGGGGATTAAGAAAACTTTTCCGAACATTCAAGGTGGACGGATGATGACGTAACACTGAATGTTGATAATTTAGTTCTCCAAATGTTTTGAGTCAAGTGAACGTCGATGGGTCATGAGGAACATTTTGACGCAAAAAATTAACAAATTAACATTTATTAGAATTTATTCATAAATTGTGTGTCCCATTGGCGCAGTTGATAACGTCGTCTGTATGTTTTTCTTTTGAGTGATGCCGAAAATCAAATATTCCTGCCGACATGGGTTCACGTCCAGCTCAGTCGGAAAAAAATGTTTCCCTTTTTAATCAGGAAATTCACGTATTTCTCATTTCAGTGGCATGATCATTACATACAAACAGAAAATGCGAATGAAAGCAACCCTGTTTTATTCATTTACGAGAAAATACTTCTTTCCTTGTGTTGATATTTTATTGACAATATCCACGAATATATTAAATCTACGATCATCGTTCACAGTTGCTGGTGGCGCAGTTCGCTCGAGTGCTGTTCTCTAACTTCGTGGTTACGAGTTCAAACCTCACCTGGGGTAAATGTATTTTTGATATTTTTGTAATTTGACAAAGTGATGAAGACTTTCCTTTTCAATATTGACTCATATTCTAAAGGTTGTTTACATAATCTCGTCGGAGCAATGAAACAAACTTGTTCTGTTACATGAAACAGATCGTCCCCTGAGTTCCAATGTGTTCTATGTGCCAGTAGGCACATAGAACACATTGGAATTCAGGAGTCGGGGTGGCACGGCACGGCACTTTCCAGGGTTCCAATTGGTAACTTGTCCGTGCAGCGAGAAAAAGCTGCAACTGATTTGACCATCTATGGAATAATCAATAGCTAGTGTGACCACTTCTTTAGGGACGTGTAGTACCTTTCCATGGAAGATACCCTCTTCCACACCAAATGAAGCTGGGTGGTACAGATGTTGACCAGCGACAAACGGTGAAATTGTCTTAACAACATGCACTGTAAAGTTCTTGTTGACAATTGGCAATGTTGTGTTAAGAGCGTTCCCGAGTGGCTTGGTGGTAACTCGATGTGCTCGTTGTCGAGAGAAACAATGTTCAATCCCCGCTGACTCTCTTCTTGTTTTTTATCATAATTAATTGACTGACAAGTAAATCTCATATCGGGAGCTTCGTCTCCGAAAACTCTCACGCTGAATTCATCTGAACCTAATTTCAAGAATAATATTTAATCATTCTGTTGCGTACGGACATGGTTTCGTGTTCGGCATGTTAAGAATGTACTTGCAATAAGGATGTATTAAAACATGTTTATGTTAACTGGGCTAGCTCGGTGGTGAAACCGTTTGGCTGTTGACATGAGGGTCCGTGGTTCGAATCCACAAAGAAGCTTTTCATGACAGTTTGGTGGAATATTTCGATTTGCCCCCAGATTTAAATAAACATAACAGGCCACGATAGAACAATAGAATTGTTATTTTAATGACAGGTGGAAATAATTAACAGCGATATATGAACAACAGACACATTACAGTGTGTTTCGCGTGGTTTTTCGACATTTGAGTTAAATTTCTTCCATTTTCTTCATTATTAGGCTAATTTACCACTTTTAAACTCTACCGAAGCTTCTGCTTTTACGTTATTGACATTGTGGTAAAACAATAAGTCCTCTGATGCCAACGACGTCGGCGAATAATCGTTTACAATTCTACGTTATCAGATCAGAGAAATGAACTGAGGTAATCGAGACCTCTCCACGCCACATGGCGCCTCGATTACCCGAATCACGACTTGAACGAAGGGAGATAACTCGAAATTAAAATGTCGACAAAAAGCCGTTTTTGATGACAAGTTTAGAGAGTATTCAGCTTAAAATCGAAAAGCACCAGTAAAAAAACTGCAAAATTCCATTACCAAGACTCCTTTTGCCCAGGTTGAGTCTCGATTACCCAAATCTCTTTGTCTTGTGTACAGTTGTGGATGGAATAAATAGTACTGAGCGCGGGACAGCTGCAATCGAGAGAAACTGCATGCTGAATCAACATATTTTATGTGACAGAATTGATAAAAAAAAATGAGTGCATTCAATGCAAAAATATTGAAGTGTAAAGATTAATAATATTTTAATTATATTTTCCAATACCTATTATTTATTTATTTATTTATTTATTTATTTATTTATTTATTTATTTATTTAACAACATTAGTATACTTATTTAACCCTTTACCCAACGCAGACGATATCAAAATTTATTATTTTAAATATAATTTTTTAAAAACAAATTTCAACAAGTCCATATCACATGCCCCCTCATTGGAACGAGCTCGACAAGCTCGTTCCAAAGAGGGGTCACATGATATGGTTTTGTTGAAATTTTTAAAAAAATAGTATTTTTTCAGCTTCTGAATTTGCATATTACGCAAGCGGATTGGTCGATTCGTTGGTTAAAGGGTTAAATGGCCCGAATACGGTTTGATTCAGAGTTTTGTGGATATATATAAGTTTCCCGAAAATCTGAAAACCCGAATTTCGTCACAAAATGAAGCTAAGAGTTGTTAATCGGTGAATGTTCTCGTGACATAAACATGTGTGCTCTCTATTGGGACAAGTTTCATTAAAGGTATCACGTCAGGCGCGAACCCATGCCGACAGTGACAGCTGTTCAACTCAACAAAAATACAAACTGCTATTTAATCACACGCCTGTACTAACTGCGCTAGCAAGACCGCTGAAATTCATTGTATTGTATTATTATGACTGGCTGTCATGAACAAGCCAACGCAAAACTTTTGCATTCAATGAACACCGCGAAAATTCTATTTTGAGACAATTCGTGATGCTTCCATGCGTTCTTATATAGAAACAAGTAATTGCTGTTGAGATTTATTACAAATAAAGTCTTTGTTGACAAACAGTTTAACATTTCTATGATGTCTCAAGCAAGATTTGAAAGGGCATTGAACTGACGAAGAGAGAAGTGACGGATCGGAGACTCGAACACATGACTCCCAGCACACTGGCAAATAAAACGCACGCTTTAGTTGATTGAGCTATGCGGGCTTCACTGTTTCAATTTTTTTTGCATGATTTATTTTTTAGTGCACGCATTTTTTGTATTTTGAAAGACAGTTCTCAAAGGCGCATTGGTGCTTTTGGTGGCGAACCAATGCCACAGGTATTGGAATTAAAAGACATGTAGCTTTTTGAAACCACAGTTGAAAGAAATAATAAAATAAAAAAATACGCCTGAGAAAGAGACATTAATCAAATGACAATCTGACTGTCGAAAGTGTCGTTAAACCCCAATAAATAAATAAATATGTGATGCTGAAAATAATTTTTGAAAATTATTTCAAATATAGCCAAACGTTGAAAGCATGTGCAGTTAGAAGCACAAGTAATACTAGACATTCTTGCACGTTTGATGAACAAAATTCTCATGGAATGAAACGTTAACAAATATAGCTGTAAGCTGAAGGCATTAGTTGATTGACAAATGTCAGTTAACACTTACGCTGCCGAAAGCGACTATTATCACCTATTTTATGAGGAGCATCTGTACGTTCTGGTATGCGCTGATCTATTGATTAATTGTTTAATTGTCACCATCTGATTAATTGTTGGAAAGGGCTGAGGGAGCCCTTTCCAACAATTAATCGGATGATAGAGTTTCAAGTATGTCACAAATCTTATTCAACCTCCTCGCATACAGGCGTACATAGAGGTCCTCCATATATGGCTAAAGCAGGCGTGGCAGGAAAGGGGTTAAATCAAGTAATAAGCGGAGGACGAAAACTACAAGTTAACATAGGAATACTGAGCTCTGAGTGCTGGTTTAATGTAGCAATTGTTTACACAATGGAACCCTTACCCTACACGAACGGTTGATACTTGTTAGAAAACAAAATTCTTACATAATAATGCATAACTTAATTTTTTGTCTTAAAAACATAGCTCATGATCCCTCAGTGGAACGAGCTCCTTCCATTGAGGTGTCATAAGTTATGTTTTAGGGCGAAAAATGACAAAAATACTAAAATTTGACTGATGCGGGCGTCATGTTTGGTCTGGCGGATCTGGTCTTATCTACGAGACGGAATATGACAATCCAAACGGATTGATTGTTTGAATAATTTGCATATTATAGGACAGGGTACCGTACATATAAAACCGAATACGATACCTGACATTTAAAGAAAAAATGAAAACTTTTGAATGCTTGCCCAGAATGTTCAGCGCCAAATTACACCGGCATTTTTCTTCGCGTTTGTAAAATTGCCTCATCGAAAACGTTCGGACACAGGTGATGTCACTTGAGCCTCGTTTTAGACAGACATGATGTTGATCTGGAAAAACTCTCGTTTTTCGGCGAGACGGATTCGATGACCAGTCTTCTGCGGTATTGAGGCACTATTTGAGGCAGTCATACAATAAGGTCTTTGTGTGTTGTTCTCTGTTGGACCCAGGACTACGAGCATCAAAATCCAACAGTAAAACCATTAACCCTCTCCGGATTGATGTCAACATACCAAAATTTAAAACAGCAATTTTTCCAGTAATGCAAATAGGAATTTAACTAATTCAATCTTCGTGTTTTGCCATCACTAAGCAGATGGTTGAAAGATACGTTGATTAACTGAGTGGTACGTACCACATTAAATAAAACGATGATTACCAAGTGAATGGTGTCTGCTACTTGGGCATCCATCAAACACCACTAGCAGTCAAAGACTGGTCGATCATTGGTCCTTTCCATGTGTTCGTTCCCAACTGCTCTAGATATCATGGGTACGTCCGTGAACTATATCCTGTTTGGCAGAATGGAATTTAGGCTGCTACGATTAATCGATTGTCGATCGGTCACGCCGAAATCGATTAATATTTTTCGTTGTCGAAGAATCGGTAAATTTTACCCCGTTTTAGACGTTTAATAATTAAAAAACATTTGATAAAAAACTATTGTTTCTAAAGGTAAAAAGTCAAGAACGTCGACGTTGAACCTTAAGAAGCCGTTAGCAGCATTTGTCTTTTAGGTACATTCAAAGCTTTGATGTTCTGAACTTTTGAACCGTCAGTGTAATAATCAAGACCGGTCGTCAGTTGCGAACTTCGCAACTGACGATCGGTCTTGATTATTACACTGACGGTTCAAAAGTTCAGAACAACAAAGCTTTGAATGTACCTAAAAGAGGATCGTCTTCGTTGTTTAATTGAGGTGGGTCAAAAGACTTCATCTTCATTTTTAACAACTTCAAAGAGAGGAAGGGGGCCATCTAGGTGCGAATAATCGATTATTTCCGACGATTAATCGATTCCTAATTAAAAAATCGTGACAGCCCAACATGGAATACAGTCCACATTCGTAATGTTTTTCCTTTAAGACTTCTTTCTCGTGCATTAAGGTGTAATTACTCGTAATTGAATAGCCCCAACAGATGACTAATGCAGAATATTGAGGAGTCAGCCTAAACTAGGTTCATAGAAAGTTGAAACAGCAGTGTCTCTGCTTCGTAATTTGCAGCTCATCCTCTTCAGTATTTTATCCTTCTCTGAAATAACTAACATTGCTTTACATCTCTTCACGACAGCTGCTAGAGATCATAATTCAACCTCTCCGGTTATCTTCTTCTCTGAAAACATTTATCGGTTCTCATCCATTTTCACATACTTCTCAGATTTATTAATACGCTGACCGGGCGCAAGAACCAGGCAAGGGAGGGGCGCGCCCTAAAATGTTTCATGAATGAGAGAGAGAGAGAGAGAGAGAGAGAGAGAGAGAGAGAGAGAGAGAGAGAGAGATATTAGGCCAACACTGTGTTTACAAATATATTTTACACCCTAACAACACATCCACCACCAGAGAACAACTCAGATGAAGCCACAGCTTCACCAGCATCAAAGAGTCCCTCAAACGAAGCCACCTCAAAACAGCATTACACTTTTGAGTTCCCAAATTCGGACGGTACTCCGTTGTGTTCGCGGGCAGTCATAATAAATCGTTCCATTCTTTTGACGTACCTACCCAAACTAGCCCCATTGTCAGAATACTCTGCAATGTAGCTATACCGCAGTCGTCCCATTATCCAAATTTATTGCAGGGTACCGACCGAATTTATCCTCTGTCTTAATCCGGAGAGATGGTAGAATTCAAAAGTTACACCGTAGTGATGATTGAGAAACCAAATTCTCGTTCCCTCTCCCGAGCTATTGTACCAATTCAACTCATTTTGTGGCATTATAGGTAATATCAATTGACACTCAACTGATGCTGGAAGCCCAAATTTGGGCTTTACTCTGAGGTGCAGGTACCGAATCGTAAAGACTTCACATTGAGTGGGTATGTTTCATATTATCTTTGAAGAGAAGTTATTTATTTCTCTCATTTTTGCTTTGTTTCAATTTATGGGAGAGTGTCTATAGACACTCTCCCATAAATTGTAACAAGGCAAAGACATGTGCATAAGATTTCCTTGCAAAAAATAATTTAGCATTCTACCAGTTTAATGTGGAGCCATAAATGAGGTACGTTAGTCCCAATCGTAGCTTTGTATATTGTATTCCCGCTCTCCTACGTACCAAGGAACCTTGGCCACCACTGACATATATCAGTGTGCAGGTGCCTTTCTTTTCAAACAACTGGCCCCCATCCAATGTCAACTTCGAAATGCTTCACTCGTCTTTAAAGAGAATTATTCAGTTCGCACAGATTTGCTTTGTTACAATTTATGAGAGAGTGCCTGCAGGTACTCTCTCATAAATTGTAACAAGGCAAAGACATATGGACAAATTTTGGTGACCAAATATAATTTAGCACTTTACCAGTTAAGAAATGCGAGCTGGTATTTAGACTGGAGACGGCCACAGGACGCTACATAGGAAACACCACCTTGAGATATTATATCAGCCTATCTATTCATTTATTATCATAACAAACGAGGTTACTATTATGCTAGAACTGATATATTGTTCCGTAAGCCTATAGCTTGTCAATGGAATACAAGCGTTGATCAAAAAGTGTTTGGCATCTCCCAGAAACTCGAAAATTTCGGTAATTATGGTAATTTGGTGTCATTCAAACAAGCAACAATGCCCGTTGTTGAATCATTCAGAGTTCTATCATATGTTTGAATAATAGCATGCCAACACTCCGTTTCAACGAGTTTAACACTTTACCCAACCCGATATGCTGACGAGACTTGCAAATATTTCTTGAATAACTAAGCAAAATCATGCGCTATAATGCTGGAGGCACAAAAATCGAGTAAAACAAGTGCAACGCCAACAGTGGCTATGCCCCCCCCCCCCCCCCCAACCACATGGATTTCTACTCGTTTATCTGATATTAAATTAATGTTTTATCTTATCTCCATTAAACCATAGCACCAATACTACAGGGCACCAAGTGTGTCCACGAGGCACTAATGCCACAGCTGAAAGGGCCATACCTCTTTCAAAAATATCGGACCAAGCCCACTATCAATCCCAACCTGTATTATGCAGTTATAAACCTATGTATAAAATTTTGTTTCATTTCGTTCAGTCAAACTAAAGATATCGACCGGAAACCATATTCGGGATGAACGGACATAATAAAATTCGAAAGGGTCATTTTTGTAAGTAGTGCGGAAGAATGTGGCCGTTACGTTAGGTAAGGGGTGTCACCGGTGACCAACTATAACCAGACAGAAGGAAGATCAGAGATGCAAACCTCTTAACCCCCCGCACAGGATAACAGAATTTATTTTAATTTTTTTTTTAAATTTAAAAAAAGAAACAAAAGCATATCATGTGATCCCTCATTGGAACGAGCTCGAAGAGCCCGTTCCAATGAGAGGTCACACGATATGGTTTTGTTCTTTTTTGTTTTAAATAATTGTTTTCTCACTACTCTTTTTGAAAATCACGCGAGCGTATATGGCAAAATCATTACGTTAATGGTTAATCACTGACAGTTTAAATCTTAAATAGCTGTTACATGTTTTTTCACGAAATTTTCAGTAACACAAACTGACTAAATTGGCTATTCAATAAATGAGATGGTATGCGAAGTGGTTGATCCCTTCTTATCAGATTTTACTGTGAAAACATGATCTTCAAATTTTTGAAGAATGGAAAGGTAGAATGCAGTTGTGTATATTTATTTATTAAGGTTTAACGACACTTTAACAGCCAAGGTCATATCGCGTCGGTGACAGTTTTACGGGTGGAGGAAGCAGGACTACCCTGAGAGAACCACCGAGCAACGACGAGCAGCTGCCACTCCCCAACAACGTAACTCCACACTGCAGTACAGGCAGGGTGAGATTGCTTGAAGACATGCGCACCTCCGACGTATAGTGCGCCTTAGTACACGGTGTCATTGTGCCCCCATGCAATTCAGTTGTGTTACAAAGGAAATTTTGATTGCTTTGATCACGCAATGTAGCCTCCCAGTGGGACATTATTTTATCATGTACAAACATGAACGCAGTTGTTGGCAACGCTTGTTTCAGATTTCTTGAATACCAATACATATCACAACGAGGGTGGAGTAAGGAGTGCAGGAATCGACGACACGAGCTGTATTTTTGTTTTTAACCCTTTACCTAACATGAAAAGCAGACGACACTTGCAAAAAAAATTCTTGAATAACTAAATTTTTTCATTTTTTGTCTCAAAAACATAGGTTATGGCCCCTCGTTGGAACGAGCTCGACGAGCTCGTTCCAACGAGGGGTCATAACCTATGTTTTTGAGACAAAAAATGAAAATATTTTGAAAATTAATTGGCGTTTTTGAGAATAGCGCTGGCCGGTTTTGGCCGTTACGTTGGGTAAAGGGTTAATTCGTTCACCGTCGGCTTAGTCCTCTGGACTCTACACGAGTTGTGTCCTGTATCTATACCACGGCTAAATTCGAATTAAGTAATTGAGCTTAGATTTTTAAAGAAAATATCGCGTTCGGCTGTTTGTTTATTTACGTATATATTTATTTATTGTTGTTTAAGGTCACATATTTCTGCACAATGGCTAATCAAGACCTCGACAGCTTTACGGGTGGAGGAAGCCGGAGTACCCGGAGAGAACCACCGAGCAACTGTCAGCTCCCCTGCATATGAACTCTACACAAGCAGGGTTAGCATTCATTGTGGACAGGTGCACCATCAACGTGCAGTACGCCTTAGTACACAGCGTCTCCGTGCCCCCACGTGAGCAATGGGGCTGAAGTGTCTTGCCCAAGGATACGACGCCGCAGGTTGGATTCGGACCGAGGACCTATTGATTTGCAGCCTGCACCTCTACCTACTGAACCACCTCATCGCCGGCTGTTTGTTTACTTTCTTCAGTGATGCTTTTTGGTGTCTAAATATTTTCTTCACGGCAAAACGTCAATCGGATCATTAAACCACAACTGTTGTGTACATTCAACGTAACGCGTTACAATATTGGCTTCATTCACTTAATTCAGGTTTAACCGTGGTATAAATCCACAACAGAGATAGGGGGGGGGGGGGGGGGTGGCAGGAATCAACGACCCCTGGGGGAATTTTTCCTTCGGTGCTTGTGAAATACAGGAAAAACTCCATCTCGGGCCGTTGTTTTTCAGCCCCCGTACTCCACCCTTGTGTTCTGTCTTAATCAGATACGTTTATGTGACGTTCCTAATTACAGGCGTGGTTTTACAATTCCCACAATGAAGGTGTAGAGAGGGAGGGGGGGGGGGGCGGTGGCTCTGCGGTAACCGGTTCACCGAAATTAAGTAACGTCGGGCTCGGTTAGTCCTTGGATGGATGACCGTCTGAGCGATCGATTCTGACTCCCGCGTTGTGTCCTCGGGCAAGGCACTTAACACCGATTGCCCACATGGGGGCAAGATGACGCCATGTACTAAGGCGTACTGCACGTCGATGGTGCGCATGTCTTCAACCAATCTAACCCTGCCTGTGCTGAGTTACGATGTTGGGGAGCTGGGAGCTGCTCGTCGTTGCTCGATGGTTATCTCCAGGTTCTCCGGCTTCCCCCAACCGTAAAACTGTCACCGACGCAATATGACCTTGCCTGTTAAAGTGTCGTTAAACCTTAATAAATAAATAAATAAATAAATAAATAAATAAATAAATAAATAAATAAATAAATAAATAAATAAATAAATATGAAGGTGTAGAGTTCAAAGTTTTTTATGTTGTTAGAAAAGGCTTCTGGCCAAGTCTGGCACAAGGGATTGATGTACAAAATGAACAAAATTGCTTTCACTTATTGATCTTCTATTAATTGTTAAATTATATCCTAACAATCGTTCCAATGTGTCGTGGTAAACCCCAATGCGTCCTCATAACAATAATTTAGCTCAGGTTTACCCCAGAGATCTGTTCTTCGCTCTCACCTACATTAACCATTAATCTCCGGACTTAATTATCAGTATCCGGATGCACGGGACAAACACAAATGGGGTCTGCTGTTCGTTTAGTATTTCTGGAACGTCACTAGAAATCCAGGTTGGGAAACCTTAGATAACTCCCTCGTTTCACAATCAACATAAAGTGTTCTCATCGCCGTTGAATATCGTGGGCGCGTCCCCGAAACAAACCATGCCTGATGGACAGAGATTTTCACAAAAAAAACTCAAAACCAAGCACGTGTTAAACGTTATCGGAACTTTCGATTACAAAGTACGGCAGTGGGTGGCAGTACCTAGCATAAATTGCACAGCGACATAGGCGTTAGTAATTGCTCCTACCTCTGGGAAATAAAGTTGTGATTACCCGAAAACAATTGTTACGACTTTGTGCGAATGTTACCGATGTCATGAAGGTACATCCTCACTACAATTCCCCCCAAAAATTCGAAATTAAATAAACAAGGCATGATAGTTCATTATTACATTTACTCAAAGTCTCGATGTTTTCTGCTGGAAATACAACAAATTTTATTTGTAGATGCAAAACAAAGTCCGCTGTGTGAGATTTTTAATCTTCGGACAAAAACATGAACTACTCCTGAGTTAGTAGACATCCACTCATATACTCAGAGACATCGCAAAGATGACCGCAGCACTGACAAGAGTTGATGAAAAATTAATCTAAATATAGCACAAGAAAGCATTGGTGAAAAAATCTATTCAATTTAACCCTATACCCAACGCATACGATATCAAATATTTATTATTTTAAATATCATTTTATCATTTTTTAAAATTGTTCAAAAAATTTCAACAAAACCATATCATGTGAACCCTCGTTGGAACGAGGGGTCACATGATATGGTTTTGTTGACATTTTTGGAAAAATAATATTTTTTCAACTGTTGAATTTGCATATTACACGGGCGGATGCGGGCGATTCATTGGGTAAACGGTTAACAGGCGGAAATATGATTGATCATGCCCAAATTATATTGATTTCAATGACATGAGAAACCCTGTGCTGGGCAGCAATATCCGCCAGCAGTATGTAAAGAGGTGTGGATGGGAGGGGGAGGGTGTAAACTTGATTTATCCCGACAATGTAATGATGGCTCATGTCCCGACTGATCAAATATTCCAGCTACATCATCAAGGTTGCCTTCTATTGAGGACATGCCTTGATGATGTAGTTGAAATATTAATCAGTTGGAATTAAAGTTTAAAACTAAAAAATTCTTGGGAATTCATTAGTGCATAACGCATTAGCGTCATAACGTCACGGAGCAATATGGACGTTTCAAAAACTTTTCCGTAAAACATTAACTTTTTTTCTTTTAGTGTTTGGATGTAAATTAGACTGAAATTCGACATATTCATCTTTTTTATGTGATTCTGTTGGACGCCCAGTCGATCGGACGTATTTCTTCTGTGCTCCACGTCTCAGTCATGCGTGACATGTATGTTGTCTGGTTGTGTGGTTATTGGTTCTGAAAACCGACTATGTGATTGTTTACTAATTGATTGTTTACAACAAGTTATAGAACAAGTCACGAGTGATTTATTAGAATACGGAAGCAAAATTACTCCCCTTGTAACGTATGTATACATCGTCTGCTTTGTTTTTATTTTTCGAGAAGTGCACATCATTTAACTCACAGGTACTCGGCACAAGCTGGGAAATCGAAAGAAAAATGATTTTTGATACCATTTTTGAATCTATGCTGACGTGCCCCTATAATGGTATATAAATATTAACAAGGTAAACAACTCGCTTTTCGAAAACGATAGCACTCATCTTCGTTTTTCCCCTCTCAAATTTGATTCACACAACGTATCCAACAATACCCAGTATCAATGGAAAGGGGAATGAATAAGCTTTACAGTGGTGTATTACATGACCGTTGGGTGTTCTTGGGTTGTTCATGATGACTGGGAGAAGTCGCAGAAAAGGCCGAAAAACATTTAGTCGGACAAGAAAGTGCACAGTGAAATGAGGTTTACGAGCGACAATTATCCGATTTATTATAAATAATTCGAGGTCCCGTTGTATAGGCATGTTGGAGGGCAGATTCAAATATTAACCGTATACCTTTATCAATTACTAATCTCGGATCCACATTTATTATTTTCTGGAGTTCACATTTAACGTTTATACACTTTTTAGCCGTAACTTTGACATTTTTCCCAAGATGACCTGAGTAGACGGCGCCCTTTGATACGCGACTTCCGTAAAAGCTTTCCCCATTCTCCCATTGGCTTATTTTCATCGATGATTTTCTCGGCATAAATAGTAGCCAATGGGATGTCATTGTGCTTCTATGGATGCCGCTAGCTTGTTCAAAGCCAAGGGAAGGTTAAAAAAAAATGTATAAACGGCAAATGTGATCGCCAGAAATGAATAAATGTGGATCCGAGATTAGTAATTGATAAAGGCATACGGTTAATATTTGAATCTGCCCTCCATAGACAATGGGACCTCGAATTATTTATAATAAATTGGATAATTGTCGCTCGTAAACCTCATTTCACTGTGCACTTTCTTGTCCGACTATATGTTTTTAGGCCTTTTCTGCGAGTTCTCCCAGTTGTCATGAACAACCCAAGAACACCCAACGGTCGTGTAATACACCATTGTAAAGCTTATTCATTCCCCTTTCCAATGATACCGGGTACTGTTGATTACGTTCTGTGAATCAAATTTGAGGGGGGGGGGGGGGGGGGGGGAAACGAAGATGAGTGCTATCATTTTCGAAAAGCGAGTTGTTTACCTTGTTAATATTTTTATACCATAACAGGGGCACATCAGCATAGATTCAAAAATGGTATCAAATATCATTTTTCTTTCGATTTTCCAGCTTGTACCGAGTACCAGTGATTTAACTATTCGTTGAGTTAACTTCCCCAATGAAATTTTAGCATGCCGTGCATAATAAATACGTTACAGGGCGTTTAGCTGGCAGATACAGCGTCATATACGGCTCAGAGAAAACAATATTAGGTTCGGCATCGCCTCACCTAATATTGTTTTCTCTTCGCCGTATATGACATTGTTTCTGCCAAGTAAACGCCCTGTAACTTATAATATTACGGACATTATGGCTTCCACAGTGAACGACGATTCGACAGCAAATGATTCTATTACGGGCATATATTATCCAAAGGATATTAACCAAAGAGGGCGAGTATTTGAAAACGGAAAATAACAAACTCAGAAACGAACTGAACTCTATCAGGTCAAAGATCAACAACACAGACAGGCGTCGATATTCCCACTTAAACGGTGGCTCTGTGAATCATGAAACATCACTCAAACAGGTTTCAGTATCGTGACGTACCCAAAAGCGGTACAACAACATACTCCATCGCTTAATCTTACGGTATCTCCTCTTATAAATGACAGTAATGACACCACCCAAGCAATAATACTATCCCAGATATAGCTGTACAGAATATGTTTGATATCCTAGGGGAGAACTGTACTTCGCCGCCAATTCAGGTCGGAAAAGGGGAAGTGAAATGCAGTGTCGCTCCCAGGCGGAAAACGCATGGAAATGAGCTTTCATTCAGCACTGACTCGTATCAAAAACAGCAGAATACTCCCACACACCTAATCATCGGTGATTCGGTTATCAGAGGAACTGACCCGCAACTATTCTCTTTCAAGGTTGAAAATGTTAAAAAGTTTGTGCAACCAGGTCAGCGAATTGACGGACTGATTCAGAGGTTACAGACTGCAGACGTTGTGCATCATGTGAATCGGGTTACTATTCACATTGGAATTAACTCATGCAGGAACACTATTCTTGTGGACGAATCTTCCATTGAGCAGTTAGTTTCAATCTTAAGAGAGAAATACCCTTATGCAAAACTAGTTTTCTCATCTATATTACCATCACCGATGTATCCAGATGCCGATGCACTGATAAAAGAGACCAACATTCTATACGCAGCTGTTTGAAAGAGGATGAATTGCACTTTCGCGATAAATGACACTGGCTTCGTATGAAATCGGGGTGTCTACCGAAAACATTTGTTTAGGGATGCGTGGCACGTAAATCATATTGGCATCAAAGTGCTCTTTAAACGGATTAAGTACGTATTACGTAAACCGGTGCCAGTTATCCAGTATGAATGTTCGGTTATGAAAATCCAGTGTTAAAGTTTCCCCCGCACTATGAACGCCAATATTGGAACAGAGAATTTAATCTCACAGAAGGGGTTACTAAAAACAACTTTTCCAAACACAGTGGTCCAACAACTAAGGAATACCCGAATGTGAACTCAGTTGATATCAACAATGCGCCCCCTCAGAAATGCCCAAATACAAGTCACAAAAGGATACAACTCATACTGTCAGTGGTCATAAACAGCTATTAAGTAATCAGAAATTAGAATTTTTACGCCAGAAAATTTCGAGCATACTAGAATATATGAACAGACCAGTCTAAACATGAATCAACAACCGAATCAATATTACCTATTTATCATATGACTCATCCATTTTGTTCACTTTAAAACATTTGATATTTTGCTTTCATATTAATCAGTGATAAATAAAGCCTTCCGTCGATTTCATTGATCAATTTCAAAACTAGACAATTTGATTGCCTGAACAAAATACAACTGGGCCATATTTTCATAATTTGCATAATTGGGGTTGAAAGATTTTATTGGTCAATTTCAAATATGGACAGTTTGACTGGCTGAACAATATACAACTGGGTCACATTTGCATAATTTGAGTTGGGAGAATTTGCGTTATCTGTCCTATTTAGGTTGGGTTATATTGCATTAACCCTTTATATAACATAACTACCAAAACCGGCCAGTGCTATATACGAAAAAGTTTCATTTTTTGCTTCCAAAACATAGGTTATGACCCCTGATTGGAACGAGCGCATCGCGTTCGTTCCAATCAGGGGTCATAACCTATGTTTTGGAAGCAAAAAATGAAAAATGTTTAGTTGTATAATGATGTTTTTTCCAAGTGTCGACTGCAACACACGTTAGGTAAAGGGTTAAAAAGTCACACCAAGTCGTTAATTTGTGCATAATTATGTGTGTCATATGATAAACAGAATAAGAAATAAGTGTTTTTCTCATATGATATTTATGAAACTCGTCCAAATTTTCCGATTGGGGCTCGCCAGAGGCTCGCCCAAACGGAAAATCCTTAGACTCGTTTCATAAATATCATATGAGAAAAACACTTATTTCATATCCTCTATTTATACGTGATTCATTTCTACATGTATGTTTCCTTTTTTGGAGTGATGTTGGCTCTTATAAACATAAGATTTTAAGATTATAAGATTTCCGTATGTTCTGTACTGGCCTCATATACCATTGGTTAACTAGCATTCCCTTTACAGTCCGTCCGTTGCCGAGTGGTGTGCATGGTTTAGTACAGTTTCGCTAAGAGGTTGATGCCGAAGGAAACTCTCTCTCTCTCTCTCGGCGCGGGTTCGTACCCCTCGTCATGCACTCGAGAAATTTGAAAAAGAGAACGTCCCGCTGATTTCCATGTAGTGCAGTATATAAATTGAATAGATTAAATGATATCATGAATTTAAATATAAGATTTTATATATGAGATTCCCGTGTTTAAAAGCTGGGACCATGCATAGTCCATTAATATTATATGTGTGCGTGTGTGTGTGTGTGGGGGGGGGGGGGGGTGGTGGAGTTGCGTGTGTGTGAGGGTGTCTGTGAGGGTGTCTGTGTGCGTGCGTGTGTGCGTGTGTGCGTGCGTGCGTGCGTGCGTGCGTGCGTGCGTGCGTGCGTGCGTGCGTGCGTGCGTGCGTGCGTGCGTGCGTGCGTGCGTTTGAGGTTAAAAAATCGCAGAATCTCAGCCATTCACTAATTGGTATGATACTTTTAGGTCATTCTTATATGGATACGATTTCAAATTATCAAGCAGCATCAAAAATTACTTACACCGTTTGGAATGTCTAGGGCTTTATAAATAAAATTTCGAATGCTGATATTGTTTAATTATTAACAAAAGATGATTCCATCACGATAACAGAGACGTGGCATCGAACTAAGTATGAAATCATACTACGGGGTAATACTTGCCTTGATATGAGCCGCAGCGTCTCCCAACGTAAAAAGGGAGGCGTTGCGTTCTACTATCTTGACAAATATAAACCGTTCTTTCAGCAATCATTCTGCGTCGATGAATTGTCGCTATGGGTACAATTCGATGGCAAAATGTTCAATATGCCGACCCCGGTAGTTTTTGTTTTGGTGTATATACCCCCTAACAATTCTTCTTACTGGAATACGATCAAACTCGAAAATTTTATATTCGCAAATATTGAACACAACTGGGGGAGTATGGGTGTGACGATCTAATTCTACTAGGGGGCGATTTCAACGCCCGAACAGGAGAAATGCCTGATTGCATTACGGATGATACCACACTGCACGTCCCACCTCCCGATTCCTACACCGTTGACTCTTGCTCTAACCGTTTTAGCTCAGACAAAATGACTAATAGTTATGGAAGAGAGCTTCTTACCCTTTGTCAAGCAGCAAAACTGAGAATAGTCAATGGGAGGAGTAAGGGAGATGCAATGGGCAGGCTTGGCAATTTCAGGAGAGCGATTTTTTAGCTCTCCTTACTGCCCTCCTGAAAGAATTAAGGAGAGCGAAAAATTGCCCTCCTAAATATTTTGGTCTGGGATGATTGAGATTACATGTATTATGCTCACATTAAATTTTTGTTGTAAAGCAAAAATGTAATTTAACTTCGAAGTCACATAATATCACGTAATTTCATTTTGAAAGTGGTTTAGTGGTAAAAGGTAATGGCTGCAACCATACCCAAACACAGTTGCAATCATTTGAAGCAAAATGGATCACAGTAATATTTTTTTTGTCAGTTTCAAGTTCAACAACTTACATCACAGTTTGAGGGGTAATTATTCAAGGAATATTGACACTATAATATACTACAATTACTACTATCCTGTCACTTGAAGCACTTGCACCAGGATGTGACTGTAGATTCAAGCAGACCTGCTGTCCAAGAAAGTCATATGCCTACCACTACCACCTTCAACCCCCCTTGGGGGGTTGAAGGTGGTAGTGGTAGGCGTATGACTTTCTTGGACAACAGGTCTGGGTACACACACAGGCCTTGTCAAGTGTGTGTTCGATTGTTGAGTGAGACATCTAGATGTCTAAGAGATTTCGCTTTACCTTAGTAAAGTTAATAAAATCACTGATGTAATCTGTTGGTTTCAGTTTCAATGAGTTCGTTCAACTGGATACTTAAAATGCTGTGTAAAGCTAATTGCTCTCCTAAGCTGATTGAGGAGAGCGATTTTTTGCCCTCCTGCATTTTTCAGAATGCCAGGCCTGAATGGGTACCTTTACCAGCTACCAATGTAATGGAGCTAGTGTCACAAATTATATAATAGTATCAGATAAATATTTGTCCGATGTAGATTATTTTTGTGTTAAAGAGCCAACTGAGCACTCTGACCACTGCCAACTGGTGACACTTAAAAAATCAATGCCATAATCTTTCGACCAAAAACAATCCAAAATACAGTTACATCCCATCTAAGTATACCCTAAATGGATCAAAGATAGCCCAATGAGAGCTTTAGAGGCATTTTTGCGGCAAGACATTCAGTTTAAAAATCGGCAGTTTATAATGAAAAATTACACTAATGACGATTCTGGTACAGAAGAAGCAACAACTGATTTGACTGTTATACTGACCGACATAAACAACCTGGCATCCATGAAAATTTTGCGTGCCCCTAAAAAGAAAGATCCTAAAAGGAAATGGTTTGAGGATGAATGCAAACATCTAAAATACGACATGCAAAATTCACTTAAGACTCTTCAGCAAAACCACCAGGATAGATCTCTGTTGCAAAAGTTTTTTCATTGTAAGAAAATGTATAAAAGAGCAACGAAGAAAAAGTCCAAAATGCACTTCAAGAACATATGGGAAAACTTCGAAAATTTATCATCTTCAGATCCAAAAACCTATTGGCAGACAATTAAGTCCCTTCGAAGAAACAATGTTGAGATCAATCATCTAATCATCTAGACCACGTCAGGTCTGTTGATTTCTTTAAAACGCTTTTGTATCGACCACAGACCCACGACAATACATCAAATGTTATAAACACATAAGTGGATATACAACACCCAGTGAATAATGACCAAATCTCGGCTACCGAAATAATGCTTTCTCTGAGAAGTCTAAAAAACAATAAATCGACCGGATGTGATAACATTTCAAACGAACTATTAAAAAAAAATAGTCCCGCATATGATTGATCATGTAACTAAATTATTTAATCAGGTATTTGAATCACATCATTATCCCCCTTCATGGAGTAAATCTGTTTTCACCACATTATATAAGAAGGGTGATCGAAACGATCCCAATAATTATAGAGCTATTGCAGTAAGCGGCGATCTTGAAGATAATTCCTTGATTACTGGTAATCAATTCGGGTTCAGAAAACACCGTAGTACTATTGACAGCGTCTTTATTCTTAAAACAGCTATAAACAAATATAAAAACTTAAACAACCGTTATATGCTGTTTTTTGTTGATTTTAGAAAAGCATTTGATACAGTTGATAGAAACATTCTTTTTGATAAACTACACCGCTTCGGGATACAGGATAATGTATTTAAAATTTTAAAATCCCTATATAGCTCAAGTTACTATCAAATAAAAAATTTCACAAGGATTAAGCCCACCCTCAATGTCAACGGTTTTGTGTCAGACAAGGTTGTGTGATCTCACCGACGCTCTTCAAAATATTTATCGACAACATTGGCTTAATCTTTGAATAAAAATGTGATCCAGTCCGTTTACATACTACGAATCTAAGTCACTTGCTATTTGCTGACGATTTAGCGATCATCTCAAACTCGTCTCGGGGACTACAGAGAGCGTTGGATAATTTGAATGCCTACTGCACTAAAAACACACTTAGCGTAAATGTTGACAAAACTAAAGTTATGATTTTTCAATCGCGAAAGAATAAGGAACCCCATGGTTTTCATATTGGGAACAATGAGCTTATGCACGCCCATCAGTACACATATCTGGCACGTTCGTTTACGGTAAACGGTAAACTACAGAATGCGCAACAAGATCTCAAACTGAAAGGTTTAAAAGCCCTCTTCAGCCTGAACAACAACTTTAAAAGAAAGTGCCTTCCGCCTGTTTCGGTTTACCTAAAACTATTTAACATCCTGATAAAACCCATCCTCTTATTATAGGCCACGGAAATCAACGATGCTAATATTGATAAATCGCCATGTGAAACCGTTCATATTTAGTTCTGTAAGTTAGTCCTGGGTGTGAACAATAAATCATCGAACCATGCAGCGAGAGCTGAACTTGGACAGTATCCACTGCACATAGTTGCCAAAATCCAGTTGGTTAAGTTTGTATCAAAATTATATGATCTCCAAACCCCTTCCTTACTATCAGAGGCTAGAACTGAATCCGAGAATTACACAATGCCGGTCTCAACATTGGTTAAATATCAGAAGCTTATAGCCAATTATAATCCTGAAAATAAATCTGAACAGAAGGTCCTGTTTCAGCCTGTGAAATACATAACAATAAGAGAAAATCTGGAAGAGACCCATAGAATAATTTTTATAATGTGTATTTGACGACAGCAGGAAAAATAGAAAAAAAATAAACTGAGAACGTATCGAGTCGAGAGTTTAAGAACAAATATCACCTGGAGCCTTATTTGATTTATACAACATCCCCCGAGGCGAGAAACATATTTACTCCTTTGCGTATAAGTAACCACAAACTTATGATAGAAAAGGGGAGGCACATTCAACCACCCATCCCCGTAAGTGAACGCTTATGCGCGTTGTGCGGCTCAGGTGCAGTGGAAACAGAATGGCACTTCGTTATGGAGTGTGGTGAATATGCATCTATCAGAGAACGTGCATTTAACAAATTTGAACGTGAATACCAAGAGTTTGTTGAGATGGACACATCCGAGAGATTCATATTCCTGGTGACAGCTGTGCGATATCATCTGTAACATGACCGAGCAATTCTTAAAACAACGAGAATAAGTTTGTCAATCTGACACCAAGAAGTGACATTAACAATATTATATTACAACCACAATAAGCCTAAATATTTACGCTTGTCATTCGCAATTAGTATTGTTTTATGTCTCTATTTATGCTGATTTTGTATATACAAAGCAATCTGCCTTTGTTCTGGGGTATTTGCTCAATAAATCTTATCTTATCTAAATACAATATACATGTAGAAGTCTTGACGTAACTTCTTGTTTATTTGGATCCTCCAAACTGGACATTCTGGCCCCAGCCGAATCGGGTTCTACACACCTCTGTTTGTACAGCCAACTACACGTGTGTTTGTGTGTGTGTGTGTGTGACACAAGTCCAGGTGTCAAATCTAGTCTTTTAACGCGTTCAACACTGGCACTCTGGGAGGTATCATTTCAAACCATCCAGGTTTGTTGGCAGGTTCGAGATTTGCTTCAGAATTTTTGATCTTTATATCATCTGCTCGTCCACTACAAAATTTTTCTTCACGCAAAAATATATGCATACCGGGTTGAAAGATTTAACCCTTTACCCAACGAATCGCCCGCATCCGCCCGCGTAATATGCAAATTCAGCTTGAAAAAATATTATTTTTTCAAAAAATTTCAACAAAACCATATCATGTGACCCCTCGTTGGAACGAGCTCGTCGAGCTCGTTCCAACGAGGGGTCACATGATATGGTTTTGTTGAAATTTTTGAAAAATTTGAAAAAATGATATTTAAAATAATAAATTTTGATATCGTCTGCGTTGGGTAAAGGGTTAAGAAAGTACAAGGACCGTGACAACCGGTACAGATTCCCAGTTCCATATTCGACATTCGTTATTAACCGATTCATCAGGTGATAACGAATGTCGAATAAGGAACTGGGAATAGATAACTATTTCCACGTCCCCGAAAGAACATTCTTACTTGCAAATGAGGAACGATATCTTAGTATCCAATCCTGATTAAAATGAATAAAGTATTAGGGATGCCCCCCCCCCCCCTCCCTGACTACCGCCCCCTCCCAAACTAAGCTACGCCCCCTGCATACACTCCTTGCTAGTCCAGTAGTAAAGCAACAGTATAGTGACCAGTTAGTTTTCTTCTTGGGAGTCTCCGGCTATGAGTTGTCTTATTGGGATTTCCACGGATTTGCATGGAATGGTATTTATGACTGCACTTACTTGGTAACTTCTTATCCCGCGGGAGTTCAATTGATGTCGCAAATGGCTAGCCCTTTACCTAACTCGAGCGACGGACGACACTTCCAATTAAAATTCTTGAATAACATTTTTTTTTCATTTTTTGAGTCCAAAATATAGTTAGGACCCTAAGTCATAAGCTCAGTATTTGAGACCAAAAATGAAAAAAATAATAAAAATTGAATGGTGATTTTTGTGAATAGCACTGGCCAGTTTTGGCCGTTACGTCGGGTAAAGGTTTAGTAAACACCCTTTGGACAATATTCACTGTATTAATTAGGACAAATGTTTTCAAATTCACAAATATATATCCAGAAATAGAACATATTTATGGAACGAATTCACGAAATTCGATTCGAGTTGAGGTGTAAGCGCAGCCGGAGTTGAATTTGTGATTTGATTTCGGTAAAAAAAAAATCGTGTATAATCGTGGCGAATTTAAGATTACTTTTATCATATACATGCGCTGTTAAAAAGATTTTGCAGTTCCAGTTGAAGGTTTTGGAAAAGAAGAAACAGCTTTTATACTGAACCTATAGGTAACTTTTACATAAATTCTCCTTTTGGATGGATCGACACCGAATTTTCAACAAAGGCGGGCATAACTCCCACAAAACACGATGACAATGGGTGGACATAAAACTAAAGAGAAATCTTCCCACAATGCATGGCTATAACATGTTTCATGAAAATTCGGTTACATTTGTTCAAGTTGTGTTCATTGCCTTTATCAGACAAACACCGAATTTTGAACAAAAAGGGGAATAACTCACACAAAAATCATAGCAATTGGGTACAACTCGGAGAAGAGCCAGATCTTCTCGCAATGGAAGTCTATAGCAAGTTTCGAGAAAATTCAATTACATTTATTTAAGTAATCGCGTTCAGAAAGTCATTATCAGACAAACACCGAATTTCCAACAAAAAGAGGCACAGCTCCTACAAAAATCGACGAAATACGGAAAATATTACTCTGGGGTAAGATTTTCGCACAATCTATGCGTGTGTCAAGATTCATGAAAACCTGATTATATTCCTTCAAGGTATCGCGTTCAGACAAACACGGAATTTTCATCAAACACGCGTACATTACCTACAAAGATCAACGAAATTGAGCTAATATCGAACTTTCGCGAGATCTCAGCACGTACGCCTATTGCTAGAAAGCTTTGTGGAAATCATATTGTATTTGTTCAAGTACAAGCCAGAAAATAAACAGACTGTCATCTGCGAATTGAGGTCCTCAGAGGGTGAATTTAATGATGCTACACTGCACAGCAGGGTAGCATCACTAAATTTACCATCTGTGAAACTCAATCTGAATCAGGGTATCAAAATTAAACAGAAAGAGGTACGCAAGGGATAAATTGGCCCACTGTATGGAATAGCATCATCAAATTCACCCTCTGGGAACCTCATTCTGCAAATGTCAGACTGCTTATTTTCAAGACTGTTCAAGTAATCGTGTTCACAGAATCTGAAAAATAGCATATATCCAACAAAAAGGCCCACAACAACGTTCGTGGAAAATTGGTGAATATCGAACTAGAGTGGGATCTTCTCACAAAGTATGTTTATAGAAAGTTTCATGAAAATCATATTACACGTGTTCAACTTATCGCATTGACAAAATATCCGGTCAAACCGATAAGACCCATTTGTATATCCCTGCCAAATTTTGTTTGGGTGGGGAGTAAAAATAACATTTCACGGCAGTCATGCTTTAATACAACAATAACATGAGTTTGGGTGGCGTTACGGTTTATTAAAGGCCCGAGAGAAATGAATAACAGCCCCAGGGTTCATTACCGACCCGAGACAAAATCGAGGACCGTTAATAAGCCAGATGGCTGTTATTTAGTCCCCAAGGACCGTTAATAAACCGGGACGCCCGACAAAATCATTTTATCACTATTATTACCACGACCGGAAGCGGGTTGTTAATAAATTTTGTTTTTATTAACGCCCGCCACTCGCTTCAGGTTGCACGACGCCGTGCATTACTGAGTTTTACTGCCCCGCTAAACTCTGTTAATATACCAGAGAACGCCTGCTAAAGTGATAATAATTGTTTTTATAACTTCGTGTGAACACAGCCTCAAAGTCACAGGAAATCATCAGGAAAAGTCAGCGTGATACATATATACAAATGTTCGATTTGTTCACTCAGGAAATAAAATTTATGAAGTGCGGCTTTATTGATCAAACAAACGTAATTATCTCCGAATATATGCAAACTAAAATATTCCTAGTCAATACAAAAATATACATACATCTATATATTTAACAGTGATCGTAACGATAAAGTATTTACAGCACCTTCAAAAGGATAGTTCTATCTAATTATATTAACAAGCATTATTCATTTTTACCCTTTACTCAACACGGATAGGCTAGCAGACGACACTTGTCAACAAAGTTCTTGAACAAATGAACATTTTCTTGTTTGCTTCAAAACCACAGCGTATGTCCCCTCATTGGAACGAGCTGATTGAGCTCGTTCCAATGAGGTATCATTAGCCGTATATTTGAAGAATTTTTTTTTAAAATAATAAAATTTGATTGACAGGTTTTTTTTTATAAACAGCATTGACCGGTTTTCGTCAATACCTTAGGAAAGGATTAATACATCATTCTTGGAATTTCTGCAGTCCCTCGATCTACCATTTTGACGACGTCATTCGGCCATCAACCTGTAATCCACGGTCAGATAACTATTATACATTCGTTCCGTATGTGACATCTTGGGTCTCCAACATCCAATGTCTGTGCAACTTTTATCCAGGTAAGGCGTGGCAAAGGTTCCAAAGAAATAGGGCCCCGCGAATCACACATTTTCGATTCGAATCGCATCTCAAATTGAATCACGACTGTTATTCGAAACTGAATTAATCGAACCTCGAATCGAATCAGAGGCGTCTTGATGATGACCACGATGAGGGCCGACTGAGATGGCTCAAGTCCCGTCTGAGGACATAATCCAACTAGGCCTACATCATTAAGGCACGCCTTCGTTGAAGGCATGCCTTGATGTAGTTGGAATATCACCCTAAAACGATTAAAGTTCTCCGTTGACATTGCTTCTAAACTTTAGATTTGCATTTAACAGGGGTGGGGACTAGTGATACTGTAATTAACATGGTTGCTGGCACGAGTTCAGAGGCTATTTATGTTAATGTAGTGTTAGTTAAACTCACTCTCTCATTTCAACATTATGTACATTTTTCATCTGAACTGTACATTTTGTGAGACGACGAAAAGGACTGACACCAAGCTATATTCACGAGAAGATTCGAGAGGAAACAAATGGAGCAGCCGATTTCGAATAGAACCGAATACCAACTTAAAATTCGAAATCGAATTGAAGCTTCAAAGGCCTACAAAAAACTAAACTATGTCTTCGCAGAAACTGTGCCACATCTCGTCCCAAGTTTCTGTGAGTACACAGTAATGGATGTTACTATCTGTTGTCTCTGCCATTGCCAAATTACACGTTGAATCGACACTTCAGTTTGCCGAAAAAACTCTTGTTAACCCTTTACCAAACGTAACGACCAAAACCGGCCTGCGCTATTCTCCAAAATCGCCAATTAATTTTCATTATTTTTTCATTTTTTGTCTCAAAAAACATGGGTTATAACCCCTCGTAGGAACGAGCTCGTCGAGCTCGTTCCAACGAGGGGTCATAACCTATGTTTTTGAGACAAAAAGTGAAAACAATTAGTTAGTCAAGAATTTTTTTGCAAGTGTCGCCTGCTTTTCATGTTAGGTAAAGGGTTAATGTACACTGATGTTTCGCTGTATTATCTAAAAGTTGCTTTGCTGCAATGTAAAAAACCGAGGCGTGTTATTCCAGCTAGGTGGCGCATTGGTTCATTCAATAATGATTATAGAACTATTTCAAGAAGCAAGCCCGTTTTGCGTATAACACGCAAACGCATCATCGTACCTTATTTCCACTTTTTAATATACTGAGAGGACCTCAAACGAGACTCCAGTTTGAAGCAGAGTTTATGAAACGAGTTTAGTAAATTATGTCTTGACCAAGGCTCGGTCTACTTTATGTTCGGAGTTTCATAAATTTCACAAAAAATGGGGGCGAGTTGAAAGTTCAATATATCACTCGATCAAACCCGGTGAAAGGAGATAGAATTGAACAGAATGGCTTCCTGTCAACCTCGTTAAAAACAATGCGTATTTTGGCAGAGCTGTAAAACTAGATCCCAATGCCGCAAATATCATGAAGCATTCAGTAACGATTTTTTCTAAACAGGGGTTCAAAAATCATTATATGTTGCCAGTAGATGTGTTTATATTTCATTCTCGTCTCCATGACAACTGTCAACGACTATTAAGTAGCGCAAGAATACAAATGCGCAAACCTCGGCCTCTCTCGGAATTTTATTGAACTGCCGTTCTTTGCGTTTTTAAAGTCTTTGCTCAACTCTTTACCCGCTGAGTATTTTCAAAATATTTTTCAACATCTCTTGTCATGGCTGCTATGAAGCAGCCATGACTAGATTTGATGAAAAATTCATCTAAATTTAACATAAGAAATCATTGGTCAAAAAGTCCATTCGAATTACAGGAAGGAAAAATGGTTAAACGTGCCCAAACTGAACATATTTCAAGGACAAGAGATTTGTGTTCTGTGCAGGAATATCCACCAGCAGCAAGCAAGGAGTTAATGATAGGATAAATTGTAAGTTTACGTGACATAAATACACAGCCATGTTTGAATTCCAGTCTTCAATGTTCGACAGAACTTGGATCAAAACAATCTTCGGCAAGTTTCTTGACCCAGAAGTTCGGTTTAAACATTGCCCTTAACATTGGGTTCATATATGAAGCATGTAATAATAAAAATGTTTGATTGTAACACAAATGCACGAAAAAGTAGCCGCAACATACATCTGAATGGGAATATTCCCGAACATTTATACAATGTAAATAATATCGTTCTAAATACGGAAAATGACAGGCAATCAGCTTCCGGTACTGCACCCTAGATTTTACGGCAACATACTGATGTCGGGAGCCGGTGGCTCAGTGGTAGACTGTTGGACTTCTCTGCGTTGAGTGTCATGGTGCACATGTCTTCAACCACTGTAACCCTACTTGAGCGGAGCTTGAACAGAGTTAGAATGTTGAGGAGCTGACAGTTGCTCGTCGATGCTCGGTGGTTGTCTCCGGGTACTCCGGCTTCCTCCACCCGTAAAAAATGTCACGGTCAAGATTAGCCGTTGTGCATAAGTATGTGACCTTAAATACCAATAAATAAATAAATACATACTGATGTCAAAATATCGAAATTTTTCAACAGCATTTATTACCGTAATACATCTAGGAATGTAACCGACTCTGTCTTGCTTGACAGAGCTTAACCCTTTACCTAACCTGAAAAGCAGACGACACTTGCAAAAAAAAAATTCTTGAAGAACTAATTTTTTTCATTTTTTGTCTCAAAAACATAGGTTATGACCCCTCGTTGGAACGAGCTCGTTCCAACGAGGGGTCATAACCTATGTTTTTGAGACAAAAAAAGAAAAAATAATGAAAATTAAATGACGATTTTTGAGAATAGGTGGGTGTCTAAAAGCTATAATCTCCCCGATTCTAATGGATAATTATCTCCGTCCGTTCAATTTTATGTCCTTCTATCAACTTTTTTGTAGACAGTCCTGTCAAATTGCCGACATGTCTTTCGATGTGGGTCCATATATCCACATCCCTGAGAGAGATTGTCTTCGTGTTGAGAACATGGCGACAAGTACCTTTACCTAACACGACTATAGATACTTGGAAAAAAATCCTTTTTTCTGCAGCAAAAACATAGTTAACAAGAGATAGGCTACGGCCGGTGCACACCCTCAGCGTTGCATATCGCCTCACCGCATACCAAATGTCGTTGAAATCCATCCACTCACTGCTGAGATATGGATCGGGACGGACGGACGGCGAGACAGACGGACTGACGGTCGCATGGAAACCAGTATACCCCCAATCTCTCCGAGAGTGGGGGTAAAATGACGCCAATTCGGAACGAGCTCGTTCCAATGAAGTCATAAGCCATTTGTTTGAAGCAACAATTGAAAACATGAGAGAGAGAGAGAGAGAGAGAGAGAGAGAGAGAGAGAGAGAGAGAGATGCTCGAAGCGAAGAGCCGGTATGGAAATTGGTATGTAAATTCACACCCAGGGTAGAGGACAGCCCTCGAAATTGGCCACAGCAATCAGCTCTGCCGTGGTAACATTTTCCCCAGATGCTCAATTTATAATATTTCAATAATGTGTATTAGAAATCATGATCAACGTCCCACCCAAAATACCCTTGTGCAACACTTTTAATTATATAACTCAAGTATTGAATATCAGGACTGGCAGTTACCTGTCAGTCCTGATATTCACTGCTTGAGTAAGGAAAGGCTACATGCACTCCTAGTACTTGATTTGTGATGTTCTTTAGTTCAAACCATATTTATTTCCAAGACACCAAGTGAACAAATCTTAAACTATACAAACAAGGCCATGGATTAGACATAAAGCCCGAGGCTTACAACTCAGCATCTCCACATAAGGTACAGAATTGATTTTCGTGTCTGTGATTGCTGTGGAAATGCCGTGGGAAATGGAATTTACCACAGCAATTGATTGCCGCGGTAAAATATGCCTAATTTCAAGGGCTGGTAGAGGACATGTTTCATTGTTTTTTGGTGTGGTTCCTTCGTACTCGGTGACATTGCCCGATGTTTCACATTTAATATCATATTACCGAGGATAGCTTTCTTACATAACATCATATAAAAAAGGGGTTTCAATTCACATTCAGGGAATACACTTGTTCAATTTCAATATGCAATATTTCACAAACACTGACAGAAATGTTTAAACGCGTTATTCACAAAAAGGTCGATGGCGAACATTTAACATCTTACGTCTATGAAATCTGTCACAAGTGACATATCAGATATACGTACTCTTGTTACTCAACATATTTTTACTACTCCTTATGACAATGATCTAATCTGTTTCTAATCAAGTAAAGTTGTTTTTTTTAATTAGCGATGACAATCAACATATCAAACGCTTGAACCTAATTAAGTACCATTACAGACCTGGAAATGAGACGGGTGCGAGTGCAATTGCTCCCGTCAGCACCCGTGTTTTCTATTTTACGGGAGCTGAAAAATGCACTCGACGAAAAATATTGCGGAGCACTAATATACCGCGAGGGCACATAAATGTGTGCTGTTTTGAGAAAGCAGCACTCAGTGGCCAGTGGCAAGTTACTGTCATAATTCAGCAATTCCTTTTAATATAACCCTTTGAACAAAAGTGGTATCTTCCATGCCACCCTGGGGCTGCACGTTGAAAATAGTGATTGGTCTACCCCCACACATTTACTGAACAGCCATCCTATTTAATGACGTTATGACGTATCAGGTTCCTGGCTGGAGAAGCAGCCGCTTGTGTTCAAAGGGTTAAGGTTTCTAGTGTTTGGTGATAGTATTCCCTCAAAATTTCAAACACTAACATTTTACGTGTGCAATTTACGGTATCACGGAATTAAATATTTTCCCATAGGCGACCATTATAACGTCCAGGTAAAACAAAATATGATCGCATCACTTTAACTGGTAGAGTGCTAAATTATTTTTGGTCCTCAAACTTTGTTCACATGTTTTTGCCTTGTTATAATTTAGGGGAGAGTGCCAATAAGCACTCTCCCCTAAACTATAACAAGGCAAAGCCTTACTGACTAAATAATTTCAATTTTAAAGATAATATGATACATATCCACAGAATATGAAGCCTTTAAGTCTTGGTACCTGCACTTCTGAACAAAGCCCACATATGGGCTTCCAGCACTCTACCAGTTAATGTTGGCATTCAAATATCTTTGTCAAGTATAGCCCTTCAGACAACTTTTTCTGACCCCAAAACAGGGGGTCATGCAACAAATAAAAGAGAAAAATTGACAGCAAAGGAAGTACCGGTCACATGCACATATTTTTCAGGGAATTCCCTACAAAAACACACAAAATGTAAATTGCATTTTTTAGGTCCAAAAGTCATCAAATCACCCTCTTTTTATGTGGAATATTCATCAATAATGCAAGATGTCAATAGAATGCTTCAAACATTTATTGAAACAATTTATTTTCCCAAGGCTGTTTATTTTTGGAGATTACATCACTTCCGTGCAAAATTTCAAGGCGGGTACTTCAAATTCAAATATTTAGTTCAGTGATACCTTACTCTCGTCTCTGATTTCGCTCCATTTTGTTCGTTTCCAGCACTGCCATTAGACTTGAAAACTTTCTCAATTAATTGAAAACTTTCTCAATCAAGTGAAGTCGACTACTTCTAAAATGAAGTGGGATTGCATGCGACTCGGCAGGTTCTGTCTTCAACCGATGATCGGAACCGGCCATCACAATCGGCCGATTGTGGGCAATCGGATGACAACAGCCACGTCTCCTGGAACATCGGTTCAACTGATTATTGGCAAGCATTTTGTGATGATTCATTAACCGCATTTTATTATCTTCTGAAATTGTTCAATTGTTAATGTAAAATGATGTCAATGATGCAATTCAATAAAGTTGAGAAACAACCACAAATTATATTCTTTATCTCTCTAGACGCCCCTTTACGGGATATACAAGTTGAACGACACGTAAAGCTTACAATTGCGCAATCTTGGGGCAATCGCCAGTTCATACCGGAAAAGTGATGGTTGCACTCCATTGACTCAGGTCGCAGTGAAATTACCAGTCGCACGCACTTGGGAGGTAAACGTGGTTCTGAGAGCCACGTTTACCGCCCAAGCGTGCGCGACTGGTAATTTTACTGCGACCCCTGTCAACGAAGTTTAACACTGTGAAAAATGTTCAGTTTAATGTAGTTCTTTCGAGCCTCGACTTGTCTTGTAGTGCACGGTATTAGAATCGGAATCGGCATCAGAATCGGCCGATTGTGAGCTCAAATAACTGGTAATCCGTCTCCGACCATTTTTGGTAATCGGTTCAACATTAGGCACATTCCAGTCGCTCAACAAGAGAATATATCGCCTCCTGAGTGCAAGAAGGCACCATCTGAAATGCTAAAGCATTGCGGATAGTGCCTTGTTGCTCTAACGGAACAATATATACTGGCTCAGGCGGCCAACGTTTTGTGAAAACATTTTAAGTATACAAGGCAAAGAAATGGGATAACTCAGTTTTGTTTTAAGCTTGTTTGTCTTACAAGGATCGGGGAGCAAGTTATGCAACATGTATTAACGTCTGGCCCAGTGGCGCAGGTGTGTCCTTCGTGGCGACAACTTCGTGGCCTCGCTCTTCTCGAATATTGCAAAGGGTCTTTAGCCTGCAAGGAGTGCGTCTCTCCTTGCACAGAGGACGGTCATTGTACGCCCCCATCTGATGGGCAGGTACGCTGTGACAGCACCAACCACACAATTGTGGGATAACTCAGTATGAGAGTTCTGAATATTAAGTAATGATTTTGTGGAACGCTACCTCAGTTTTTTCTCTAGTAAGACTGGTACCTACGCACGCTCTAACATGTTGCATATTGATTGGGCTTGAGTTATAATTTTATTAAGACAAAGGTGCAGAAAACCACTGGGTATTTCAAAAAAAGTGATTAATTCTAAAGAAAGGGTATTTGGAAATAAACAAAAAAACGTATTAAGTGTCACCTGTTTTCGCAGTATGCAATGTAATTTAAAAACGAGTTCCAGTGATATCCGTTTCTCTTTTATTTATTTACTGATATTTAACTGTTAGAGTGCTAAATTATTTTTGGCCACCAAAATTTGTTCACATGTTTTCGCCTTGTTACAATTTATAGGAGAGTGCCTTTGGGCACTCTCCTATAAATTGTAACAAGGCAAATCTTAACAGACTAAATAATATCACTTCAAAGATAATACGAAGCACAGCCACTGAATTTGAAGCCTTTAATTTGCAGTACCTGCACTTCAAAATAAAGCCCAAATATGGGCTTCCAGCACTCTACCAGTTAAAGTCACATATTTCTGCACAATGGCTAATCCTGGCCGCCACATGGATACAAAGTCAAGTTCAGCCAATCAATTATACCCATGTTGCGTATTTTAGATGAGTTCCACCCCAGGCAGACACTGGTCACCTAAACCAATTTTACTGGTAAAACAGACCTGTTTCACATAAACCATGCTCTCATTTGTGGCCATTTGGCCCTAGTTTGACCTTATAATAGCACCAGTGGTGTGCTGATTCATCTGTGCATGTGCTCCAGTGCCATGTCGAAACGACAATGATGTGAAAATAGCGTCCAGAAGTTGAGAGAATTTCAGATAATCGAAGTCACAGTTTGTGTGATCTCGTCGGTTCAGTAATTCGGTTTGCTTAACACACGGAAGCCGAACCGAAAATGGATTAACTACTCATCCCTACTCGACAAGAGTTTGACTCTCTGCTATCCTATTGGAATTCTGATACAACTGACTTAATTGATATGTCAGGTCTGGAATACAAAATTTCTAAAAAAATACTGAGAAATAAAGCATTAAAAATTTCTGCTGATAAACCACCTGGTCACACCCGGTACTCTATGAGCTGAAAAGATGATAACGCTTCCCCTGTCTTCTGACACAAAGAGTATAGGGCTGCAACGATACGTCTCACTCACGATACAATATGTATCGCGATTTTTTTTCACGATATAATTTTTTCACGATACATTACATGCAGTACATTGAGAGTGAATTATCAGTAATGGAAGGCCCACAAACTGCACAGTGTCCAACTTTCATTTGGCCAGTAACATCCAATTTCTTTTTTAGTGCTTGAGAAAGACTAGCAAGTTTCAGCCAATGGACCTCTGGGGGTCTGGGTTCAACTCAGAGGTGAGAGGTCTGTTGCCTCGAACTATGCTTATAATTTAGACAGAGTTCATATTTTACTGAAATACAAATGAACAAGTGGAATCACAGGAGTCTAAAATTCTATCAGTATAGCTATAATTTACTTTCAACGTGATATTTACGTTCCCAACGTAATCCCCTTCTGAAGGGGATTACGTTGGGAACGTAAATACCACGTTGAAAGTGAATTATAGCTATTCTGATAGAATTTCAGACTCCTGTGGTGGAAACGCACAAAATAGACTTGCTGGGCCTGAAAATGCAACTTCTGACTACATCATGCCAACCTTCTGGAAGTGTATCGTTTGTATCGTGATACACATGACACGATACGATATGCGTATCGTGTACAAATGTATCGCAATGCATTGAAATCGCGATGAATCGTTGCAGCCCTAAAAGAGTACACAAACGTCGGTTAAATAATGCGCCAGGTGTGTTTTGGTAGAAATCAAACCCTTTCTGCGAAGTACCAAGAACATCGAAAGTTGATAACACGATAAACAAGAACTTCTAAGCTGCATTCACCATCATCCCCGAATCCACCAGCAGTGAAACAGCATTTTAAAGAAAATATTTACATTTCAAGGAAAGCAACTTTGATATTAAGCACCACAAGAACAAGAGTGGCGATCGCCACCTTAGAATCAAAGAATTCCCACATTACTGTTGCAGTCCGGGACACGTTACAGTTTGGTTCATATCCAAAGGTCAGAAGATCAGGAAGCGTCTTTTGTCTTTGATATCGCACTTTACTAGTTTCTAAAAATAAAATTTGGAATATCTTAATAAATTGGCACTAAGTTTTTTCGTTGAGAGTAATCTCTGTACACAGAATAGGTCTCGCGGAAGCGTCTTTTGTACCGATGCAAACATTTCAGCCCTCCAGTTCACGACCTTTTTTCTGCAAGCTCAACATAACTAACTTGTATAGGTTTATGCTGCCGCAACCTTTCTTTGCCTTCATCTACTGTAAACCACTTTCTCGTTCTGCCTGTAATGTTAAATATGACACATTATTAATTAATAAACAATTTTATCTAACAATCAATTTAATTTGCAAAACTCCGAAAAAAACGTTCGTATCAGAACCCCCCCCCCCCCCCCCCTCCCCGTTCCGATTCCGTATCAGACAGATTAAATTTCCGGTAAATATTCACATGTATGCATTGTTATTATGCATTAAAATATAGTTCCTGAAATTCAATATTCTGACCAATTTCCACCCAATTTAAACTGAAAAATGGGAGAAACGGGCTTTATGTAACGGGATTGTCAGGTAAATGTTTTATCAAAACTATGTGCATGTGCTGTAATTTGTCTAAGAGTCTCGGTCGTGTTTACAATCGGATCGCAACTCACCCTGACGGGTTCGTTCCAATCCGATTGAAAACACGACCTCGTAACTAATACAAATTACAGGACATGCACATGGTTATGATATGTATATATATTCGATACTTCCATCAGTCACGGTGATTTTTACCACTTTTGTAGGTTAATAAAACATTATGCAATGGTGGTCTTGTGCTCGATCCGATCAGAATCCGGCCGCGACACACTTACATCAATAGAATATTTCATGAATAAAATTTTGTGACTTCAAATCCGAAGAAAGAAAAACATACAAAAATAGTATTTGGTATCCTGTGTTGTCGCATTCCTTTTTCGAGAATGTGATTCTCAAATACCGTAAGGAGGAATGTTGACAGAGAGTTTCGAGCGGATCGCAACCCAGTCGCGATCCGGTCGAATCCTCTATCTACTTTTGTAATCATAGTATACTATACAAATTTTACAACTTTAGCCAGCTCGTATGCAGAGGCGGTGGTAGCTCAATGGAAGTGTAAGCATATGTGTGTGTGAGGGATGGGTTGAGTAGTCCTGGAAATGAGACGGGTGAGAGTGCAATTGCTCCCTCAGCACTCGTGATTTCTATTTTAGGGGAGCTAAAAATGCACTCGTTCACAAATATTGTGGAGCACTAATATACTGTGAGGGCAAATAAATGTTTGTTGTTTTGAGAAAGCAGCACACTGTGGTCAGTGGCAAGTTACTGTCATAATTCAGCAATTCCTTATGCATTTAACCCTTTGAACACTAGTGATATCTGCCATGCCAGTTCAATGGTAGCAATTAGACGAGTCCATATTATTTGGGGTAACTAATCAATATTTTCAACGTGCAGCCTCAGGGCTGAACGTTAAAAATGCTGATTGGTCTACCCAGCACATTTACTGAACAGCCATCCTATTTAATGACGTTATGACGTATCATGTTCCTGGCTGAAAAAGCGGCCCATTCGGGTTCAAAGGGTTAAGGTTTCTAGTGTTTCTCGGGTTTCTAGTGTCTGGTGACAGTATTCCCTCGAAAATTCATATACTAACATTCTATGGGTACTCTCGTTTTTGATTTCGCGGGAGCTTAAAACTGCACCCGTCAGTTTTGTTCATTCCCAGAACTGGTTGAGGGTGAGTACCAATATTCAAGATGCACCTACCCTGCTTGAGTCCATAGAAGATAATTTGAAAAAATTCCTTCAGCTCCGCGTAAGACGAAGGAAAGGAGATGGGGTAGTTTTCTGTGACGAAAGCGAAGTAATTGACAAAGTGTGGCATAAAGGCCCTCTCCACAGTTTGGAGAGAACAGGAATTGATGTTGCGTTCCTTCGGTGGCTTGCATTCCATCCGAGTGACAGACAACAACGTGTTGCCCTTAACTCAGTATCATCCTCATGGACTACAGTACGTGCTGCTCAGTGGTAGACTGTTGGACTTCTATGCTAGAGGTCCAGAGTTCGATCCCTGTCCGGGACAATCCGCGTTGTGTCCTTGGGCAAAGCACGTTATCCCGGTGGCCTACATGGGGGCACGATGACGCCGTGAACTAAGGCGTACTGCACGTCGATGGTGCACATGTCATCAACCGCTGTAACCCTGCTTGAGCGGAGCTTGAACAGAGATAGAATGTTGAGGAGCTGACTGCTACTCGTCGATGCTCGGAGGTTCTCTCCGGGTACGCCGGCTTCCTCCACTCGTAAAACTGTCACGGTCACGATTAGCCATTGTGCATACGCATGTGACCTTAAACACCAATAAATAAATAAATAAATAAATAAATAAATAAATAAATAAATAAATAAATAAATAGTACGTGCTGAATGCCTCAGGACTCAATCCTCGGCCCCTTGCTCTTTTTGGTATACATCAACGATTAGATTAGCAACATCCGCTCATTTTCTAACGATTCGTCACTTTACTTAATTGTTGAAAATCCTGCTTTGACTGCTATCATTATCCATAACAATATAAAAGATCTAGGCCTGGTCTGAACTATGGTTTGTGAAATTCAACCCCAACAAAACTGAAACTATGCTGATCTCTTGCAAAAAACACTTTTTGAACCATCTGGATCAACCTAAAGTATTACCTCGGCCTTCTAGCCTTTTCATTTGCCCCAAGTCGGACCCCCTAATCCATATCTCCTATCACAACTCCTCAACCGATAGGCTCCATATTTTCATTCAATATTTCTTCTTTGTTTGTTTACAAGTTTTTTACGTTCTACTTCCATCTCCCAGTATCCTTTTCTTTCTTTTTTCTTTTTTCCGTTTCTTTCCCATATCAGTTATTCATGCCAATCAACACAAGATACTTTCAGCCTCCAGGTAAACAGAAAATGCTAACTTGTACTGTCTGTTCTATACAAGTTTCAGTTGTGAATAGCTGCCTTGCATTTTGGAAATTTTAAGCTGCTGTTGGGGACGGTTTCTTACAAGCCCTTGGCTTTTTGCTTAACTACCCGTAAATTAATAAATTCGTATTTTCTTAAACTGTTCAGCTAAGTTTGAAGAATCTAAATCTAAGTGGAAAAAATGACAAGACACCCCCATCCGTCGTGTCCCTCTTCGGAACATCCGGTTCCGCCTTCTCTGCTAGCATGTTCAGCAAGTGGTATATTCTGGAACTGCGAACAAAATAGCTAGACCATTTATTTTGCAGCCAGTTTTGCTTTTTAAATTGAACGATGTTGTATTCTGTTCCTAATCATTAAATGTCGTCTTCCTATAACATTATGTTTGATAAATCTTTTTCTCTCTGTTCAAACCCATCTTTCATTATTTACTCCCAGATAGCAATGGTATTTAAAGATGTATTTTTCAATCAAGTCAGTATATTATTATAGTGTCACCTTTAACAAACTGTCTGTTTATTCGATCTGAGCAGACAGACTTATACAGGGGCGTGATTGGGACCAGATGAAAAAAACTGAAATCATGATTTGCATGATGGAAAGGTTTCAAAATCAAGCTTTATATTCCCATATAACTGAAGTCCTGTGGAAATAAAGATTTTGATTGCATTTAATTTCTTTGAATTTACATGAAAATGGTCTGGATGAGAAAAAACTGAAATCAGACAGAAAACTGAAAAATCACACCCCTGCTTATATATTTATTCGATACTAAACGGTAGAAGGTCTTCCCTGCTAGCACCGATTCGCGAGTCTTTTCTTGCAGTACACTTTCGACAACCTGGGTCACCCTATTTCGGACAGTTTTGCGGACGGGGGAAGCCGGAGAATCCAAAGAGAACCGCCTAGTAATGGCGAGCAACTTAGGACTTCCCAATGTACTAACTCCGCACAAGCAGGATTAGCAAAGGTTGAAAACATGTGCACCAAGGGCCGTCTTAGTACACAACGCCAACATGTCCCACGTAGGCAAGGCAGTCAGGATCAAGTGCATTGCCCAAGGACCGTGGACTTTTCAGTTTGAAGTTCAATGTCGAAACCACTGAGCTAGTGTCCTCCCTCCTGCAGTACTTGCGGCGGCGTTGCCTGTCAACGTATTCTGCTAGCACTAATTAGAAGTTATATTGTACATGTGTGCCTCACATCTGTACTGCTCATATACTGCAAGAAAATATAGGTTCTCTTTAGAACCAAAACTGGTTCTAATCTTCCTCCCTGAGATGGAACCAGTTCTGTTTGAACAGTATTTATTTCAAATCAAATAAATTTACCAAGATTAGCATTCAATTTTAACAGAATGTTACATGAACTGAAGTAAATTCAGCAGTAAACTTGGAGCTTATTCAACGCAGTCTCCAAACATTTTGAAACAAAGGAGATATGAACAGTTGGCATATCGAACCAGTCTGTACAGAACCAAAACTGGTTCGATACGCCAAATGTTCATATCTCCTTTGCTTAATAATGATTTGAGACAACCTCGTATAAGCTCTAAACTTACGGCTGAAACCCCCCTCAATTTATGTTTAATTCTGTTAATATTTAATGTTAATCTTTATAAATTTATTTGATTTGAAATAAATACTGTTTAAACAGAACTGGTTTCATCTCACGGACAAGATTAGAACCTGTTTTGGTTCTAAAGAGAACCTATATTTTTTGTAGTGTACTAACTTCTTTTCCATTCATCTGACTGACTTGTTTGTCCATTAGGTCGGTACTAGATTGTATCAGTACTCTACAAGTTCTACAGAGATACCTTCCAGGTACTGTTTTACAGGCCTGTTCTTCCGAAACGAGGTCCAGGCCTACCCACACTATACCATTGTGCAAAGGCTTTCACACAGTGGACACTACGGGGCGTTGCTAGTGATGTTGGCAGCGATAGCTCGCCCTTTCCCTAACGTAGCAGAAAACAGACACATTCGCCATTCAAAATTTATTATTTAGAAGTTGTTTTGCCTGAAAACGTACCTTGTGGCCACTCGCTGGAGCGAGCTCGCTCCAGTGAAGAGGTCAGAAGCTATGTTTTGAGGGCAAAAATGAAACTTCCCTTAGCTATTCAAGAATTTGCTTAGCTCGTTAAAGGGCGAATAAGTTTTTTTTTTTCATTTTGCGATTTCGACAAGGTGGTACCTTAAACCGCTAGTTTGAAAAACATAATTTGTCGATTTGAAGAAACCACTATTTTCATTGTGGAAAAATATCCTCATGCTCCATGTATCATTTGTATTCCAGCACCCATTTCGAGTGAATAAATGAATTCGAAGGAGATAATTTACAAACTTTTTCAAAAAGGCCTGCAGCCGTCGTAAATTTCGCCGGATACCCGATCACTAGAGGTAATTTCAGGTACAGCACAAATCAAACTGCAATGTCATTTGCGATTTTCGTCGTAGCAATTTGCTTTCTCAGAAGGGCCGAGAAGTGTGTACACGTGTTCTATTTATGGAAAAGGTGTCCATGCAATTTGATTTTCTACTGTCATTCCCCATACGTGTGCTGTGGGTTTTAATTGGAAGCATAACTGTGCTTATTTAAAATAATACAAAGTGGCAAATCTAATAAGGCCAAAATACTCTTAAAATAATGCACAGTTGTTATTCGCAGAGGTTATTCATTCAGACAGCGGCGAGGGTAAAAATATTTACACGTTTAATCAGAAATGATGTCACGCGGTAGCATTTACTTGTTGGTAATCCGACCGATCTCTTTCGGGCAACTCAGCTTATTTCCGTCAATGTCGTATTTTCGGAAAATTCGTCTGCATTCAAGTTATGTTAATGATTCAATTAATTTCGCTTTGCTTCTTATGTTTCACACTTTGCATACAGTGATTTATACACGCTCTTGCACATAAAGTAAATTTTTTTTCAAATTAGCCACTTATTGTCCCTTAAAATTTGAGACTCGCAGCGAGCTCAAATATTGACAAGACTGAGGCCTAAGTGCAAACTGAACAATGCTTATAAAAAAGCGTTTCGATGAATAATTATAATTGTTGTGTCAAAACTATATAGTCTGAGGTTTGCGGCTCGGAAAGTATGTTCAATCTCGATGCTTCGCGTCTCGACTGAACATAAGCTCCAAACCGCAAACCTCAGATCATGTTACCGTCAATTCATCACAATAATTTATAATACCTTTATTGCATCGTTCAAGCTGTACACATCTCGTACAGTGAGTGAATAGTTCCCGACAAAAGTCCTACGCGCGTGTGGAGACTACAGCGTGTATGGGCAGAGGAGGGTTGAGACAAGGGGAGAAAATTCAAATATTTTCAAGTATCTTATGGATGGTAGTGGATGGTCACTACATTCATATTGCTAAACAAGACCTGTCGCTGAAAGCAATTTATATACCCACTGCAGTACTGGACTGATGAAGCAAAAATTAATTAAAAGCAAAGTAAGGACTGCAACCCTCGTTCCAATGAGGGGTCATAACCTATGTTTTTGAGACAAAAAATGAAAAAATAGTTATTCAAGAATTTTGTTTGCAAGTGTCGTCTGCTTTTCATGTTAAATAAAGGGTTAAGATGTGCTAGATATTCTCGAGGCTGTTCCACCAGATACTGAACAACGTGACGTTTTTAACGTTGTGATGACGTCCGCGGTGCCTAATATTCATTCAATAAAAAAGAAAGCTCAGGAAACCCTTGCTTCACTAATAAGGCATATTTCTCCTACTGCAAATAGCAGGTTTTCTCGGGAGAATTTCTCCATTTACTGTATATCCACTGGTATTATAGGAAGGTGGCGGGGAGGGTGAGGGAGGGGGAGGGGGGGGGCTTAACTTTTTTTGGACAGTATAGTTCATTAACACCTGAAGTTAGTTTGCACTGTATTCTGGAGTTCAGGTAGCACAACTTAAAGGTTCATATTCTATTTGTGAGTTTCATATTATCTTTGTATTTCGTTTGTGTGAATTTGACTTGTTACAATTTATAGGAGAGTGCCAACTCTCCCATATACTGAAACAAGGTAAAAACAAACGAACAAATTTTCACGACCGAGAATAATTTAGCACCCTACCAGTTAATCCATGCAAAAATGCACACACCGTGTGCCTCGTTCTGCACATCGTTTGTTTCACAGAAAATAAATAATAATAAAAATAAAATCCTCCCTTCCGTCCTAATTTAAAATAAATTCCAATGATAATCCAGGTATTTATTTTTTACGGCTTTATGTCTATATTTATTAACCTTTACCCAACGTAACGGTCAAAACTTATATTTTCTCAAAAACTACGGTTATGACCCGTTTTTGGAACGAGCTCATCGAGTTGTTCCAATGAGGGGTTACAACTAATGTTTTTGAGACAAAAAATAAAAAAAAAATGAGTTATTCAAGAATTTTATTTACAAGTGTCGTCTGCTTTTCATGTTAGATAAAGAGTTAATGAAACCTCTATCAATGAAGTTTCTTTGTATAATTTATTGCACTTATTAGAACTAGACTACAACAGTAGCCCGTCTTAAACTTCCCCAACAAATGTTGTTTTAACAATCAACATGCATCTCCTGCTTCGAAAACAATAGCAGCCGGCAAATCGAGAACCCCCACCCCCACCTTGATAGTTGCTCGGTGAATACGACTGGTAGACCTATCAATGTTTACATGTATAACTCCAAAAGAGCCACGTTGTAAATATCAATTAGTCTACCCCCTCCCCCCTCCAAAAAAAAAAAACGAATGTAGACTTTTCCAATTCATGACTCAAAACTGGCTCTGAAGATACCTCCAAGGGTTAAAAAAAAAGGTCAACAAGGATTCCAGCGAATTTCGTTACAAGCGATTGTGTTTATTTTTCCTCCAGGAATCTCAAACATCGCTGTCTTTGTATTTTGAAAAACATATTTTTAAAGTGATTATAAAGTTAAAAAAAAACCAATGTGATATAAATTTTGGAATTGAGCTGTACAGCTTTGTAGACTGTAAAGACTAGAGAGGTGGGCCTCGGATGGCCACCCTCGAAAAAAACAAACACCCGGATACAGTGACATCGTCAATATCTATGGTCTCGTTTTCTATTAAAGGGATATATTCCAGGTCATTTAATATCCCCAAATGGCTATTTTGGGTCTTGATTTTATTTCTGTGATGTGGATTTAGTAAATAATGCTTATATAATGGTGATATGGCCAAAATAATCTACCGATGCTTTCCAGTTGGTAGTCAAGGTGACACATACAGGAGTGTTTTTTTTGGCTGCTTCAGACCTGTTTTTCCTTTGAGAAATCATTTTGAAAAATGAATAAAAACCCATAAGTGTTTCCCTTGTCAGGCTGTTCATATTATGTTGTAAAAGCTTCAGTGTGAGTATGAAGAATTGCTTTTATATAGTTTTATCGCAATCTATGCACGGAAATTGGGAATATATCTCCAAAATAAGAAATTTGGTCTGTTTTTACCAATTTTTTGAGCAATTAACTGTGTCATTCAGCTGGGCGTATTTGAATGATATATTAAGATTCTGATTGCGCGTTATTCTCTTCAGGAAAGGCCACACTGAAAGCTTTCAGAATGATGTTTTTGTTATAAGCATTGTGGACAGGGGAGGTAATTTGAATGCGACATTTCCTCGGCCGTGTTGATGAGAAGTTGTGAATTTTCTGAATGTAGACCTTTTCAGCTGAATAACTGGAACGAAATTTTAATGTAAACAAAAACGTCTGACATATCACCTTTCAACACAATGCCTGGATAGTTATTGAACAGTTCTGATGCTCATTTAAAATTTGTGTCAAAGGTCAAATCACAGCCTCGTGTAGAGTTATTTCCTGACGCCAATAAAATTCAATGGTATATTCCATTGGTACATAGTCCTGCCACTCCTGGGATTCCTTTAACCTTTTATCCAACGTAACGGCCCAAACCGGCCAGCGCTATCTCGAAAATCACCAACTAATTTTCATTATTTTTTCTCTTTCTTTTTTTGTCTCAAAAACATAGGTTATGACCCCTCTCTGAAATGAGCTCGTCGAGCTCGTTCCAATGAGGGGTCATAACCTATGTTTTTGAGACAACAAATTCAAAAAAATAGTTATTCAGGAATTTTGTTTGCAAGTGTCGTCTGCTTTTCATGTTAGGTAAAGGGTTAATATGCTAGAAGTTAGAAATCTACTTCAATGATCTGGAAAGTTCTTGTATATTGAAACCTTCCTTGAAAATCCCGGGAACATTAATTTTGGGCGATCAGAGAAAATTCATTTCTGCAATATTCAGGCACTCAACTTTGTCATTCAGCTGAAGTGTATTTGAAATGTTACAGTAGTGGCTCAGTAGGTTGAGGTGCAGGCTGCAAGCCGAGAGGTCCTCGGTTCGAATCCCACCTGTGGCAACCACGTTGTGTCCTTGGGCAAGACACTTCACGACCATTGCCCATGTGGGGGCACGGGCGTACTGCACGTCGATGGTGCACTTGTCTTCAACCAATGCTAACCCTGCTTGTGTGGAGTTAATATGTCGGGGAGCTGACAGTTGCTCGCCGTTGCTCCGTGGTTCTCTCCGGGTACTCCGGCTTCCACCACCCGTAAAACTGTCATAGTCAAGATTAGCCATTGTGCAGAAATATGTGACCTTAAACCCCAATAAATAAATAAATGTTACAGTAAGATTTTGAATGTGTGTTGTTTTTTTTCCAGAAAATGGATATTGATTACGAACATTGTGAAATGTGAATAGGAGGGGGGCGTAATTTGAATGTGAAATGTCCTCGGTCGTGATAATGAGAAGTTGTGAATTTCCTGAAAACAGACATATTCAGCCGAATAATTGCAACGAGACCTAGACATATATAGTTACACATCAGAAATCAATTTCAAGTTAAGGCCACTGTAACCTCGGCCCTTGATTACAAGATATACATAGTTTTTCCTCTCATCATGCTCAACCCACATGTACATTTCGGTTTCGATCGGCCAAAGGAAATTTTAATTGGAGGACGGAAATGAACTCAGGAAAAAACATAACTTTAAGGGTCACTGTTATCTTTGCCTTGGCACAATAACTCCCCAAAATAAATAGTGTTCTTCCTCTCATCATGCCCAAAACACATGTCGAGTTTGGTTCCAATTGGCCATGTGGAATTTTAATTAACCCTTTACCTAACGAATTGCCCGAATCCTTTCGCGTAATATGCAAACTGAGCAGTTGAAAAAATTAATTTTTTCAAAAAATTTTAACAAAACCATACCATGTGACCCCTCATTGGAACGAGCTCATTGAGCTCGTTCCAATGAGGGGGTCACATGATATGGTTTTGTTGAATTTTTTTGAAATATTTAAAACAATTATATTCAAAATAATAAATTTTGATATCGTCTGCGTGGGGTAAAGGGTTAAAGAGCGAAATCAACTATCAGAAAATTTGTTGTTCAAGATTATTGTGACGCTGGCCTTTCACACAATGCAGAACATGAATTAGAGTGGAACCCAACTCTCTCTATCAACGGGCAGACAGCGCCTCTGTTATATGTTTCGGGGTGGGGATAAAAAGGAAGTCCTATTTGGCAATACGGTCGGTGAGAGTGTTCATATGATGGAGTTTACATGGCGATGGGTTGTTGGCGTACAGACATACAAAATGATTTTTCTTCTTCTATGAATCTCCTTGCAAAGGCATTCTAGTTAGTTTGTACTCTGACAAATATCGGCGATATGCCATTCACTCTAAACACAGTCTATTAATTTTTAACAAACTCTATATTACATTCATTCTTTATTTAGAAATACGGCCGATTATCGATTATCTACAACTGTTTACGCGTCTTTTGTCGTCTTCGCAGAGGCACTTCCATTCCTCATTTGTTCAACTGAACATGGAAGTGTTATCTATGGAATCCAGAAGCATTTATTGGGACAAAAGATGCGTTTGATCTCGAAATTGATCCAGATATTAAACTGGCTGCAATCCATGCATCTTAATCTTTAAAACGCAGTGGTGTTCTTGCGAGAAAAAATCGTCATCAGCTAAATGAGAGGTCTGGTTTTAATAGCATCATGGCCCTTTTCGATGGGGAAAAATGTTCATCTCCAGTTGTTTTTGTCGTCAAAGACTTCTTTTGTGACTCGCTGTTGGAAATGACTGCCAGAATATTTTTCATTTGCATATCGCACAAAATATTTAGGCTATTACACATCTGACACGAGACGAGTGCTGCGCACCATGCGAAGAAGTAATAATAAACTATATTTTCTTTTCACTTTTGAATTTCTAGACAATATAACGCCTTAAACTCCTAATCTTCGGAGATTTTCTTGAATTTCTTATAAAATTAAGTTATGGCTAGGGTCTTGCGAATCACATATTTTACACTCAGTTTTTATTTTCAGCATAATTTATGTACAATTTCCTCTTTACTGCATATTTTGTGATTATGACTGATACCAAGCTATATTAATATAAAAAGATTCAATGGGAAACGAACCGAGCAACCGATTTCGAATCGAACCGAATAGCAATTTAAGATTCGAAATCGAATGGAATCTCGAAGCTTCACATGGTCCAAGTCATGGCTGTTATTGATTTAGTGAGAAAATCAATTGAATCTGACAAAAAGAAATAATTGATAAGGCGTCATTTCCTATTTACAGGAGTATATTTTGTTAACCCTTTACCCAACGCAGACGATATCAAAATTTATTATTTTAAAAAACATTTTTTTAAACTTTTCAAAAAATTTCAACAAAACCTTATCATGTGACCTCTCGTTGGAACGAGCTCGACGAGCTCGTTCCAACGAGGGGTCACATGATATGGTTTTGTTGAAATTTTTTGGAAAAATAATATTTTTTCAACTGCTGAATTTGCATATTACGCGGGCGGATGCGGGCGATTCGTTGGGTAAAGGGTTAACTTGTATAATTACCTCTAGTGGGCAGGAGTACTTGGTTGTGGGCGAAAAAAAAAAACGCTCACAGCCGGCAAAGCGTTAATTTGAATGATATAGCAAGATTTTGATTGTGTATAGTTTTCTGCAGGAAAGGCCACATTGAGAGCTTTCAGAAAATGTATACATTATGAGCAATGTGAATTGGAGACGTAATTTGAAAGCAAGTCCAGCGATCGTAGTAATTAAATTGAGTCCAATCTTCAACATACAGTCGCTTATTATCCCCCGCCAAAACAAAGTTTGCGGGGGATCCAGCAACAGCGTCTGTCCATCGGTAAAAACTTTAGACCTCTGTATCTCGGTCGGTGCATGTCGGATTTGAATGGTCTTAGGTACGCTGATGGCCCATCATTGGGGGGGGGGGGGGGGGGGGGGGAGATATTCACAAGTAAGAGGTTTTGTCCAGTCCATTTTTCTAGAGTTATGGGCATTTTTCGACATAGAAAATTTCAATTTTTATGGGTTCTGGATGATAACTTTTACAGTGTAACGGGTTTTGTCAAATCACTTTTTTTCTAGAGTTATGGGCCTTTTTCGTCTTGGAAAGTTTCAATTTTTATGGTTTCTGTTTAGAAAACCACTTATCGGCGGGAGATACCGGTGGAGTTGCGCCTTGTTAATGTAATTTTGATGCAAACATATAATTGCATGTTTCTTTTTGCAAAATGGTCACAGTGAAGCAAGATTGTGTGTGTCAAAGTAAAGCTTAAATTTGTGGTACCACACTGTTGGAATCAGACGCGATGAATGTTCAGTGCAACTGCATGATGGAGGTAGGGGTGATGGAGAGAAACAAATATTAGGATGCATTTGACCTACCATGGCTCACAAAAGGTATAAAGAAACAAATTGAGAATTGGATCTAAAGAAATGTAATTTCTTGATTATCATGTCCTGGTGAGTGCGACGTTGAACACGTATTACGCAGGTCCAGCCACGTACCTGGGAATTTTGTTTTGGAAGTGGGCGATCGACGATCACTGGCTCCGAGAAAATTTTGAAAGATGAGTATCAAATGGAGGTCTGTGGTAGCATCTGGAAAACTATACATCTGGAACATAATTAAGCACCCCCTGAAAGGTTTCATGACAGTGAAGTTGCTGTTACTGATTATTATGTTTTAACGATGGCTATGTCTTGCAGTACATTTCATCTAGTGAAACATGATGTTTCTAGTTGATAGCGTACCTCAAACACACCCCCTCGTCCACGCGAAGCATGCTACCTACGAATGTCACAAAAACACTACCATCCACATGCAATATCTGGGTATAAAACAAGAAAATGTGTCACTTATTTTATCAATAAATGTTGACAGGGCAAGGAGGAGACTGTCAGAGGCACTAAGGTGGCAAATCATTGGCATGCATGCAACATGCATGTCATTCAAAGGTATTGGAAGGCTACTTGGCTATAGTCAAACTGCCATCAGCAGATCTGTCAGAGATAATCAACAAACCAACGATGTTAAGGACCGACCAAGGCCTGGACAACCCCGAAAGACCTTTCCACGGGACGTTCAGAGTCTGGCACGCCTCGTTAGGCGTGAACCCTTTGCTTCAAGTGGGGTTTGAAACCGCATTTGGCTCTCCAACAGGCGTTTGTGCAACATGACTGTCCCGAAACCGTCTCATAGCACTGGGTATCAGGTTCAGAAGCGTCATCAGGCGTCCAGCTCTGTTCGATCAGCATCAAAGACGACGTTTGGAGTAGTGTATGACACGACAATATTGGAATCTCGGGACATTGAGGACATTCCATTGGTCAGACGAGAGTAGACTCCTTCTTCACGTCACAGATGGTCGCTCGAGAGTATGGATGCATAGAAATATTGCTTACGTGCCCAGGAACATCAGACCTACTATTCCTTATGGTGGGGAATCAGTAATGATCTGGGGATGCCTCTCTCATGACTGTAAACTTGATATAGTGACTTACGTGGGAATCTCAATGGTCATCAGTACATCCAGGACATTCTCAATCCGGTTGCCTGCCTCATTTTGACAACCACCCGTTGGCTACTCGCCCTGTATTCAGGGATGACAATGCAAGGCCACATCGTCCCCATGCAGGGAGAGCATTCCTTCAGAACAACTCTACCTTGAACTGCAATGAACCCCGATTTGAATCCCTTAGAACACATCTGGGACTTTCTTGGACGTCGTGTGCAAGCAAGGGATCCGCCTGTACAGATTGGAAGCTGCATTGCATGAGGAGTGGAAGCACTTGCCTCTGGATTGTATCAGAAGGCTCACTGGTAGCATAAGGTGGAGGGTTCAGTCTGTCACCCGGGCACGTGGAGGATACACTCGCTTCTGGCGTCAGACACTGCTATTGTGTTCAGGAGATCAAATGTTACATTTTTAGTCAGTAATTACTGACATTGTTTCATTATGGACCGTCCAGCACCATACTTGTCGAGAGAACATTTTTTCATCAAAAACATTAGTGACAGATATGTGTAATTAGCTCCATTAAAATACTGCATATTTTCATTATTGTGTTGTCTTTTATTTGTTAATAGACCATTCTTTCCACAATCACTTTTGGCCATCTTAAAGATAGCATTAAAGTAATGACAGTTTATATTAACACCACTGCGAAAAAAAAACGGGGGTGCTTAATAAAGTTCCAGGAGTATATTATGTGAAATGTAGGATATAAAATATATGAGCTTTTCCACCACTGTATGTGAAAAATAGCATAGAAAATGGATCGATAAAGTTAGTAGGCATATTTTATTATATGCTAGCCCGTGAATTACCGCAAATTATCTAAAAGATATTTCTCGATATCTATCGTCTCGATGGATATCGAGGAATATCCCTCAGCAGCTTCCTAAATAACGTCACGCTACGCCGCATCATATCGCCTTGAAGGGACAATCAGCTGATCTTTGTTATTGTTTTGAAACGTATGTATTTGGGGTCGAATTGGGCTGAATATTGTGCAATAAAAATGTATTGTAGCATGTCATAAAAAAGAAAGCCTATTCTATTTTAGTCAGTATCTGGAATTATCTCACGAGTGTGGACTTGAACGTTTTATTTTTCACGAGCGCTTGCGCGAGTGAAAAATAATATTTTCAGGTCCACACGCTGAATTTTTTCAGTAGCTTCCTAAATGACGTTACGCTTCGGCGCATGACGTCGGCTTGAACGTCGCCTTGAAGGAACGATCAGCAGCTTTTTGTTATTGTCTTGAAACTGTTTGCAGTCGAACTGGGCTAAATATTGCGCAGTAAAATTTCACGTATCAAATAATAAAAAGAAAATCTACGCTGTTTTAGTGAATATCGGGAATTATCTCATGGTAACCACATCGTCGGCCGAGTGCTAGAATGTTCTATGTCCCATAGGGGACATAGAACATTCTAGCACTCAGGCGACGACATGTGGACCTGAAAGTTTTATTTTTCACGAGCGCTTGCTTCCTCTATTTATTTTCAATTTAGCTGCTTCACATATATCAGTAATTCTATTAATATATGCTTCTGGCAGAAATTAAACACCATAAGCTCGGTGTAACATATAAGACCAGTAACACCAAGGCCATGCAATTAGTTTCTGTGAAACGTCTGGGCACTTTGATACTTTTTTGCAGCCAAAGCTACAAAAAAAGTATCACAATAGGGCCAAGGCATTTGACAGAAACTACATGCAAACGAGAACATTTACGTTTTAAAACAATTTAACCCGATACATCGTACTCTCTGTGGCTACGATGTATCTGGTTAACCCTTTACCCAACGAATCGCCCGCATCCGCCCGCGTAATATCCAAATTCAGCAGTTGAAAAAATATTATTTTTAAAAAAATTTGAACAAAACCATATCATGTGATCCCTCGTTGGAACGAGCTCGTCGAGCTCGTTCCAACGAGGGGTCACATGATACATGTATGGTTTTGTTCAAATTTTTGAAAAATTTAAAAAATGATATTTAAAATAATAAATTTTGGTATCGTCTGCGTTGAGTAAGGGTTAAGTGAACTCGATTCAGTTTATCAAAATTTTCAAATAAAAAATAGGAGATAAACCCTCAGGTGGAGGTGCATTCGCACCCTTTGCACCTTCCCTTGCCTACGCGCCTAAGGTCGCATAAGAACGTGAAAAAGAGCAATGGCACTATACATTCGGCCATGCTTACAATGCTATACACTCTAAAATCAGTTGTGTTGAAAATTAACCTAAATCAAATGGGCTGAATGAATATGAACCCAACTGGGGTAAAATGTCAGTCAACGCGACCCCACAAAGGATTGAAATACGAGTTCACTTTCGGATCTGATAGTCAGTTCGACTGAAAATAAGGATTAACTGTACGATTTCTTCTAAAAGATGACTTACCCATACTCTGTTTATCTTCCCAGTCGTCTAACATTTCACTAACAATGAATGCAAATACAGACGTTCTGTGTTTTTTGTCTTTATTCTGGAAATGGAAATAAAATACTATCCTTAACACACCGAACACTGACCTTTTGTCTAACGCACTTATCAAAGCCGGACAGCGCCTTTCATAAAAATCGTCTTTTCAATTTTTGTTTTATCAAAAACCGACTTTAATCAACATTTGATGACCATACTTCTAGTAATGGAATAAAAAAGAAATGGGTCACCTGAGAAACTGATGGCTGAACCAAATTCCTTAACCGGCTCAACACGGCATGCACAACTCTTTCCTCAGAAACAATCTGGTAGCCATGTGAGCAGGCGACACAAGACCACCACATAACACGAAAAATACGGAAATAATATAATCATACAACCCTCTGGGGCTTCAAAATTCAGGAAGTACTGATCCTCTCTACAAAACAAATTAAAATCCACGGACGTAGAAGCCGAAGGGAGCACAGGGGCACGTGCCCATCTCAACATCTTCCAAAAATAGTTGAGAGACAGAGAGAGAGAGAGAGAGACAGAGACAGAGACAGACAGACAGACAGACAGACAGACAGACAGACATAGACAGAGAGAGAGAGGTGGTATCTCTTACCAATTCGTTATTTTAATCTTATCAGAAATTCTAGGCAGAGGGCCCACCGGCTCTTTACTCGAAAATGCACATTTTAGACTCCCCAATTAACGCCTGTCATTTTAACGAGAGCGACCGCTCTCGCTCTCAATGACTCTCCTAACTAAAATTTATGAGGGGCGGTAAACGCCCCTCCTTGCCACATACAAGGAGAGCTACTGGCTCTCCTTGTCTGTCAATCCTTGAGTCCCTCAGGAGTGACAAAAATAATCTGGGCATCATGCCTTTCCTTCAATTGATCATAAAGTAATATGTAGAGCTCCCCTATGAAACCCCTTGATACAACCTATGTGGATTAATCTTAGTTACACACATCTATAGGGTACTAATACAAAATTTTTAATTCTTCATCAAAATGGCCAATTCCGGCTCCCATAGAGAAATTGTAAAGAAATTCTTCGAATTGCACTAAGTTCAAATTTGGGCTACACTTGCGAGCCCAAATATTAACCTATGGATCAGATTTGAACAAACTTGAATCTGACCCCCCCCCCCCCCCCCCCGAGATGTTGTATACCAAATGTGAAAGCATTTTGAAGAGTAGATCTGAAGAAAAAGATTTTAAAGAAATTCACTCATATTGTACTAAGTTAAATTTCATGTTCCCATATGGGAGCCCAAATATTAACCTAGGCACTCGAATTGAACAACCTGGAAACTGACCCCTCCCCCCCCCCCCCCCCCCCCCCCCAGAGACCAGAGATGTTGTATACCAAATATGATAGCATTCCGACTGGTGGATCTGAAGAAGAAGATTTTTAAAGAAATTTCCTCATATTGCACTAAGTAAAAATTTGGGCTACCATAGTGAGCCCAGATATATACCCTAGGGATCTGATTTGAACAAACTTGAATCTGACCCCCTTAGAGATGTTGCATACCAAATATCAAAGCATTCGAACTGGTGGATCCGAAGAAGAAGATTTTTTTAAATTACCCTCCATATTGAACAAAGATAAAATTTGGGCTCCCGTAGGAAGCCCAAATATTAACCTAGAACTTGGTTTGGACAATATTGAATCTGACCCTCATAACAATGATGTATACCAAACATTAAAAGATTCTGACTGGTGGTTCTGAAGAAGAAGATTTTTAAAGAATATTCCCCATATTACCCTCTGTTAAAACTTCGGGCTCCTGTAGAGAGTCCAAATATGAACCAATGAGCTTTATTTCAACAAATTTTTATCTGATCCCCCTATGAATGCTGTATACCAAATATCAAAAGATTCTGATGATTGGTTGTGGAGAAAAGTGTTTTTTTTTTAATTTTTGCAAATATGCTGATTCAGCATTTTTTCGATGCCTATTACATAACACCCCAACATAACCGATGGCAATTTGTTTTTTACCATTCAATTCTACTAGTCCTAAGGATACTTCATACCAAATAACAGCTCTCTGTTCCGTGTGGTTTGGGAAATATGGGCGTTTGAAAATATTTCTATTTTTAGCTCCCATGGTTCCCATGGGGATGCGGGAATTTTTTTTTTTTTTTTTTGCATGGGTCAAGTACTTATGACCCAATAATACCACAAACCAAATTTGGTTCATACCGGACCATCGGTTCAGGAAATAGAAATTTTGGGCGGGGCCAAAAATCTTACCCCTCCTATTACAAAGCCAAATATTACTTCACGAACTTCGTTTGAACAAACTTGATTCAACACCTCATATGGTAGCTCCATAGCAAATATCAAGTCATTGTATACACTGGTTCTTGAGAAGAAGATTTTAAAAATATTTTGGAGCATTTTCCCTTATCACTTCCCTATGGGGCTGGGCATGTTGAGTTGAACAAAAATGAAATGCCCCTTTGGGACCATCACTCACACAAACTTTCACTTGAATTGGTCCAGTGGTTTTAGCGGAGAAGACCAAAACGCGTTGACGGACGACGGACGGAGAGCGATGAGATTAGCTCAGCTTGACTTTGTCAAGATGAGTTAAAAATTCACCTGTTATATATCTAACGCAACCCATTTACACTTTTGAATTAAAAACTGTCATGGGACTACCCTACATGTAATAATGTAACAACGAAGTAGAATAAACCTCATACTAAATGTTTATTCATCATGCAGTTTTATCCATCTTTCGACCATGTCTCATAGTCTCAGTTTCCATCGACTGTCGCCAACTTTACCGACTTGGGTTTCATGAACACAACAGCCAGAACAAAATCTACTCTTCTAAGTATGTTGCTTTTTACAGTATTTGAAGTTTCGTAACGTTCTAACTCAAAAAACAAAACAAAACAAAAACAAAAGTGAACAATATAGGGAGGGTGAATTGTACTGAAGGCCGACGCCAATAACTCTTTACACATTCTGTGAATAATGAACGTGTCAATGACACTGGTCTTAACTTGTCTGTGTGTTGTGTTTGATAAAAAGAATAATGTTCAATGTTTATGAAAGGATTATGAAATAAGACAAGAATTGTGACAATAGGGAATATGTTAATTTCTGTTCCCTGTATGCTTTGTTTTTAATAAAAAATAATATGAGCTGTACACTGTACCAAAGAGCTGAGGGGTGGGTTAATGTGGACCTCACAGATAATGTATGTGGCCCTCACAGTTATCGTATGTCAATGAAAGTTACCAAGATACAGTGAAATCATTACAAAACGAGTCATCCTATCAAGTTACATTGAAATCCATTCATAAATATAGCCTGTAGACTGTGCTAAAGGTTTTCGGGATTCAGGCCTGTGAAGCCATGGCGGTTGACCAATTGCAACTAAAAGGGGACGACCTCACCTCGACATTATATATATGTACTAATCTTTTCGGGTTTTGGGCTCGGGAAGCCAACATGGTTAAATGATCGCGACCAAAAGGGGACGTTGTCATCTGGGCATCATCTGGAGTCACCCTACCAAATTAGAATGAAATCCCTTCATAAATATGACCTGTAGACTGTGCTAACGGTTTTGGGGCTTCGGGCCCCTTACGTCGTCACAGTTTCCCAATCGCGTCCAAAAGGGGGTGTTCTCATCTAGACATTATATGAAGTCAACCTACTAAGTTACAATGAAATCCCTTCATAAATATGACCTGTATAGACCGTGCTAAAGGTTTTGGGGTTTTGGGCTCGGGCAGCCATCAAGGCTGAAGAGGAAGTTCTCATCTAGACATCATACAGAGTCATCCTACCAAGTTACAATGAAATACTTCCATATTAAATATGACCTGCAGACTGTGCTAAAAGTTTTTGGGTTTCGGGCTTGGGCAGCCATCACGGTTGACAGATCATGACTAAAAGGGGACGTTCTCATCTTGGCATTATACGGAGGTATCCTACCAAGTTACAATGAAATCCCTTCATAAATACGACCTGTAGACTGTGCTAATGGTTTTGGGATCGGGCAGCCATAAGGCGACCAAAAGGGGACGTTCTCATCTAGACATGACCCCAAACCTGCGTATGAAATTTCGTGACGACCAGACAAGAACTACGGGGTGTAGCCTGTGCTAAAGGAAAATGACTCACAGGCTCACAGACTCACAGACTTCCGCAGGCGTGATGGCAATAGCTTATCTTGACTTTGTCAAGTTAAGCTGAAAACGCGTCAGACTTTGCTCCAAACAGTATTCAACTTCAGGGCAAACGAATGCATTCCACGCGCACGAAGACAGTTTATAATTTCTGAGCCAAAGCACAAGGAGCACAGAGGTTCCGGCTTATAAATCAGCCAGTGCAACCCGGCAAAGAAGTAGTCCAAATTCACTGTGGACGACGGGCAAAGTTCAGAAACTGTAGCTGGGTTCCACAGAGGTAAGCCAATAATAAAATCGGAACGGAGTTTTTTTTTGCGTTTAGCACTGACAGGCGTTGTTTAACGAACAGATTAATGCTACAAGATTAACGGTTAACAGATGCAATTTTGATGTTACCCCATCTAACTCTAATTTGAATAATGACTTTGCACGCATTGATAATTTTTTTGAATATGATAGTACACACCTACGCTGTACCTTTGTTATGATAATCAATGTCCAAAATATAGTTTATGAGGAGTGTTATTTCCACCTTCAAGGGTGATTCAAGTTCACTCTCAAACGTTCACAAGGACATTAAAATTGCATTACGTGTTAGACGTCTTGTCGACAGTGGGTATCATTTCCATTATCGACCTGACTCCCCCGCGACAAGTACAGTAGCAGCTGCAGAGATGCTGGACCATTTCTTCCTCCTGATTATACATGATGGATTTTGCACCATTTTATCTACAAAATGTATGGGTAGAGTGACGAAAGCCTATTTTAGGTTTTACTAAAATACAGGCTGTCACAGTAAGATTCACACTCTACTGTATGAGGTTTCATACTGACCCCCACAAGAATCAAATTTGGTTTACGACACATTGCTCAGTTACATTCAACTGTATAGTGCCTGTTTTTATTGGAGTGTAACGACACTTTCGACAGCCAGGATCACCTCGTGACAGAAGTTTACGGGTGGAGGAAGCCGAAATACACGGGGAGGACAACCGAAAAGCGACGAGCAACTGTCAAACTCCCAAACGTACTAACTCCGCAAAGCAGGGTTAGCATTTAAGTACCTTGGTTATTGCTTCTTGGCAAGTCTTGGCTGAATATGTAGCAGCCAAAACTTGCCCTAAACAACTGTGAAATGCCAGGCTGTAGACCACCAAACTACGGTAAAAATCGCCAGACCCTGGTGGGATTATTATGATCCCCCGATGAGTCTGGAGGTGGGATGGGGAAATCTCACCCGAGGGGCAAGATATTTGAACCAGACCCGAGGCTTACCGAGGGTCTGGTTCAAATATCTTGCCCCGAAGCCGAGGATCTGGTTCAAATATCTTGCCCCAAAGCCTTGGGTCTGGTTCAAATATCTTGCCCCGAGGGTGAGATTCCCCCATTCCCACCTTCAGACTCATCGAGGATGATTTTTCTCCATACACAGGAGAATTACGTCATTATAGATAACTGGCGGTCACGTGCTGACATACCCAATTTATCAAGTCGTAGTCCTTTCGAAAAACGAAGAATTTCATCGGAAAGATCGTACAAAAGTAAGGTATATACCAGAGGTATATACTATAAAAATGATTTGTAACACTGTCCGTTAAGGGGTTAATGAATTTGCGCGTGTCAAACTCTAATGTAAAGGGCAGTGTGAGAGTATTGATCGATCGATAAATTCGCGCAGTGATATTATTAAATCTGCAGAGAAACATGGGGTTGAAACAAATCAAGTTTAATATTTGAATAATAGTTAAATATTGAGTCTATATCAACAAGTTTTTATATTTGCAAATCGTGAAGCCATTTTGTTTATTTACAATTGTGCAGACGATGATGAAATAGTTCCGGCGACCTAATAAAATATGCAAATGAGTATGTCACGCGGGGCGGGTGGGATAGAAATATCCCACCCTGCTATCTAACCCGGGACACGCGTATGTTTCACGTATAGTGGGGGTGGGTGTGGGGGGGGGGAGTGGGGGTGAGGTTTCTACTCACTTCAATCACGTGTGGCTATATAGCAAACACAATGCAGGCATAATGTCAATCTCAGCCTGTTAGGAATTATATGGGAAAACTCTGGAAGACTTGCATCCAAGCGTTGATCATCGATTTCTATTTCGGCCATAGTGTTCTGTTTTCGGCCCTTCAACGATGATTACCACCACTCAGTGATAAACAGTAGCTCACGAAGAAATGTTTTATTAATGCAAAATCACTGTTTAAAAAAGACAGCAGATTATTTATTTATTGATGTTTAAGGTCACATATTTATGCACGATGGAAAAGACAGCAGATGAGAAATAAGAGAACAACGTCACTCTTTAAGTTTACCTAAATGACGTTAATGATTGGCAATAGTATAAGCGAAAACATATTGAATCTCACCCTCGGGGAAAGATTTTTGCGTCAGACGCGAGGCATGCCTCGTGTTCCGCTTAAATAGCTTTTCCTTCGGGGGAAATATGCCCATCCTGCATCTACCTGGGATTAAAAAAAACCTTAACAACGAGAAGCGTGAGGATAATTATGTCCACGGCGCAATATCACTAATTTCTGAGTCCAACAAGGGCCAAATCATTGGCACGAATGTGCGGGCAGAAAACGCTGAGCGTGAAGATTCCCTCCCCATGCTGGTATGTCGGCATACCAAAGGACAACTAAATACAATTATCCACATCCAAACTCCAAGGTTAAACGTTCTTACATTCTAAAATCAACCCAAATCAACTGGATTGGGTGAATATGAACCTAATTGGGTTCATATTCACTCAATCCAGTTGATTTGAGTTGATTTTTACCCCAACTGATTTAAGAGTACAGAGAGACAGATGGAATCACTATTTTCTTTCTAAGTCCAACTAGGGCCACGATTCTGGTGAGGAACGTCTCCTATGTATAGATACTCTCTTTACGATGGCCTATCGGCAATTATCCACACTCAAGCAACAGGGTGAAAGGTTTATACGGACAGATAAAGTCACCATTGTTCAAGTCCAACTCCAGAGGTCGGGGCATGATGGTCTACTATTTATCAATAATTTAGTGACTTGCAGCTGAACACACTTCTCTTCACTAAACAGTTTTGTATCAAAATTTAATACAATAATGTTCACCCACTGTTATAAGTAGTCAAGGTAGCATCACCAGCCTATGATTCGATTTAATAACAAATTAAAAAAAAATTCTCTTCAAGAGAAGCTAACGATGATTGGGTGAGCATAAGTATCAGGCATTATGGGATGCGAGGCTAAATACTGAAATCAGCTCTCAGGGCTTAAAAGTTATGGTGAGGTCTGTGAAGGCCTAATATTTACACTTGCTAATTTATTTTGCTCTCCGACGGTTCCATTTCAGTGCATAGAGAATGTGTCAAATTGAAAAGGTTTTCGCTGATGGGGTGAATGGAGACGGTGTGCATACATCAATATTTGATCACTAGGGATGGAAAAATTTCGCCAATGAAATATTACTGATTTCGAAGGGAAAAGAATGTGAGAGAACAGCATGATTTTGGCTTCAATTACAAATTAATCAAGCACCCCTGTTTTAATCAATTAACCATCTTTGGACAAGTTCCTTTGAAATCTACTTAATTGAAAACCCGCCTTTGTTCCACTTATTAAAAAGAAAAAAAGATAATGACAAACAGGCAGTCATGTCATTATCGCCCTATTAACCGTTTACTTAACACGAGAAGCAGACGTCACTTGCAAATATTTTTTTTTTATTTTTTGCGTCAAAAACATAGTTTATGACCCCTCATTGGAGCGAGCTCATTGTGCTCGTTCCATTGAGGACCATAAGCTATGTTTTGTGACAAAAAATGAAAAAGTAACAAAAATTGAATGGTGAGTAGTATGTCTCGGGCTTTTCAGGGCCCATTGGCAGGATCTCATTGCAGGATCTCATGTGACGTCATAGTCACGTGACCTAGTGCCGCCATGTTGTGTTGTCATGGTAACCCGCGTGAGCGGCCATGTTGTGACGTCATCTCCATAGTGATACGTGGTGTGAGTGCGCATGCGCAGCGCGTGTTGTTAGGGTGATACGTGTTTCCGTCGTCCATTTTGTATACTGGAGGCCGCCATTTTGGTTTCTATGGTAGCACGTGATTGCTATGTTACCCAATTGTTCTGCAATGGGACGGGGTATGTTCGGAGGGTATGTTCGATTGAATCGGAGTATTTTCTGGAACGACTTCCCTGGATAATTACCACAAACAGCCCGACAACTTTTATTATTTCGAATTCTTTCAGAATTCTCTGCTTCTATCTATATATGCAGTAGTTTACGTCTACCTAGGCATGTTCCTTTATTCTAGACTATACTCCAGTAGCGTAGAAGAGCCTATTAGTTGGAACAGTTTTACTTATTATTACTATATTTAGCTATTTCTGGTCTATTCTTGTTAGTTCTGACCCTATTCCAAGTACTCTTGTTGTTTCATACATCTAGATTATAACTAACCAATCAGATTGCTTGATTTCCCATAATCTGTATACAGAGTTATCTCCCTTCTGTATAACAAAAGACTATATCCAATGGCAATATCCCATGGAATCCCATTTTTTTGCAAAACACCTGTGGCTATGGAATCCCTTTTTTGTCGTATGAGGCCACGAGGGCTATGTAAAAGCCCTCAATGACTCCTCATTTATTATCCCTCATACCCTCATTGAATTTTGAGGTTATGAGGACCTTGAAAAATCCCTCAATGAGGTATAATTTACTACGACTCTTATCCTCATTTCAGTATTTAACAGGCATATCCTATGGAATCCCATTTTGGAAAACGCCCGTGGAATCCCTTTTTGTCGTATGAGGCCATGGGGGCTATGTAAAAGCCCTCAATGAGTCCTCATTTACTATCCCTCATAGCCTCATTGAATTTTGAGGTTATGAGGACCATTAACAATCCCTCAATGAGGCATAATTTACTACGACTCTTAGCCTCATCTCGGTATTTGAGGATACCCATGGCCTGGTATTGTATTATTCGAGGATACATATCGAGGATACCTTTTATAGGATACTTATCTGAGATTACTATATAGGCTGTTCATATCCCTATAGGTCTCTTGCTGGCCCTTAGTACTATTAATCCACCTGATGCTTTATGTTATCCTATGACTGGTATAGGTAGTATGCAATGCTAGGCATAGGGGTATTGTGGGTAGGGGTACTGCCTGGTAGTTTAGAACGGTATTATAGTATGGGCGGTATATACACTTATAGGCCCATTTTAGTGCTTGGTACTATTAACCAACCGATTGCTTTGTTTTATTATATGGCTTGTATATGTAGTACGTTATGGTAGACATAGTGATTTTGTGGGGGTGGGGGTTATGCTTGGTAGTTTAGAATGGTAGTATAGCATAGGCTGTACATATCCCTGTATGTCTCTTGCTGGTCCTTGGTACTACTGATCCACCAGATGCTTCATATTATTGAGCGGTATTCTGGGGTGGGGTCAATGCCTGGTAACACAGAACGGCAGCAGAGTATGGTTGGTATATTCCCCTATAGGTCCCATCCTAACCGTTCATAGTATTAACCTACCAAATGCTTTGTATCATCCTGTTACTGGTAAGGTGGTACGTAATACCAGTAGTTCCTACCTTATTCCGAGTACTCTTGTTGTTTCATTTATCTAGATCATTTATATAAATTATAATTAACCAATTAGATTGCTTGATTTCCCATAACCTGTATGCAGAGTTATCTCCCTTCTGTATAATAAAAACCTATATCAATGGCAATATCCCCAGCACTCCAATTTCGGCACCCCTTTTTTGGAAAAGCATATGGCCTTCGGCACCACTTTTTTCTGAAATGAGGATAAGAGTCGTATTAAAAATCCCTCAATGAGGGATTTTTAATACGACTCTTATCCTCATTTCAGAAAAAGGGGTGCCGAAGGCCATATGTTTTTCAAAAAAGGGGTGCCCAAATTGGGGTGCCTTCTGGAGAATCCCTTTTTTTCTGAAATGAGTATAAGAGTCGTAGTAAATTAGACCTCATTGAGGGATTTTTACTACGATTCTTATCCGCCGTGTACTAAGGCGTACAAGTACGCACGTCGATGGTGCGCATGTCTTCAACCAATCTAACCCCGCCTGTGCTGCAGTGCGGAGTTACGATGTTGGGGAGCTGGCAGCCGCTCGTCGTTGCTCGGTGGTTCTCTCCGGCTTCCTCCACCAGTAAAACTGTCACGGTCATGGTTAGCCATTGTGCATAAGTATGTGACCTTAAACACCAATAAATAAATAATTTTATTGCCTCTTAAACGTAAATATGTCCCAACCGCGGACGCATCAACCAACCTGAATAGCAGAAAAAAAAACAATTACACAAACATTTTTTGAATGAGTACAAATTTCCAATTTTTTCATAAAAAACATAACTTATGACCCTCTCATTAGAACGAGTTCAACGTGCTCGTTCCAATGAGTGGTCATAACGAATGTTTTTGAGACAAAAATGTAAAAAAAACTAGATGTGGCAGTACGACACGTATGCCTCAATGTATTTATTAATTTATTAGTGTTTTAAGGACATATACTTCTGCACAATGGCTAATCATGATCGTGACTGTGACAGTTTTACGGGTGGGGGAAGCCGGAGTACCCGAAGAGAACCAACGAGCAACGACGAGCAGCCGCCAGCTCCCCCACATCGTAACTCCGCATTGCAGCACAGGCAGGGTTAGATTGGTTGAAGACATGCGTACCATCGACGTGCAGTACGCCTTAGTACACGGCGTCATCGTGCACCCATGCGGGCAATCGGGGTGAAGTGCCTTGCCCAGGGACACAACGCGGGAGTCCGAATCGATCGCTCAGACGGTCACCCATCCAAGGACTAACCGGGATCGACGTTGCTTAACTTCGGTGATCTGACGAGAACCGGTTACCGCAACGACACTGCACCCCATGTGAGCCAAAAAACAAACAAACAAAAAAACTCAGGAAAACTGATTCTTGGAGTTTTCAATTCATAAACAAAATTCAAGGTGAATAACTCCGCGAAAAATCTTCCGACCGGGACCAAACTCGAACTAAATTTGTAGGTACCAATGAGAAAAACATTACCAGAAATTAGCTAATTATCTCAATATTAAAACTGTTATTTTCGGAATGACGGAATAATGGAAAGACGGAATGAAGGACGGACAACGGTAACACTATATGCCCCGGCCATTTTCTAAAATAAAAATAAAAAATTCGAGTGGCGATTTTTGTGAATAGAACTGGCCGGTTTTGACCGTTACGTTGGGGAGGTCAAATTTAACTTGTAGTATATTAAGTCAAAATCAACCATGGCAGAAAAACAACAACAAAATAACAAATTTACTTCTATTATATATTCATGAACAAACGGTCCCTGCACATCGTATTTGTTACGAATTTCTGTGAAAGCCATGCTATCGCCCAAAATCCATCGTATTTATAAACTCGACTCATAAACACGTGCTTTCGTCCAAGACGTGTCGCAATGCGACCCATCCATCATACAAATTACCACAATTCATAAAACACGCACCATAAAATCTCGCGTTTCATCACGATCGCCAAAGCACGTGTTCTTTTATCGTAATGGGCCCCACCTATCACACGTATTGCCATTGAACAAAGGCTATCACAAGGAACATGCGAATGATAAGAGAAAACAAATATGGTGTCTGTATTGTGTTAGCAGACGACACTTGTAAACAAAATTATTGAATACATAATTTTTTTAATTGTTTACGTTAAAAACATAGCTTAAGACCCTCATTGGAACGAGCTCAAGGAGCTCGTTCCAATGAGGGGTCATAAGCTATGTTTTTGCCGCAAAAAATGAAAAAATTAATGAAAATATTGAATGGCAGTTTTTATGGATAGCGCTGGCCGAGTTTTGCCCTTATGTTTCGTTAAAGGGTTAATCACACTATCAACAGTCGGAGTCACATCATATCGGGCAGTTTTACGGGCAGAGGAAGCTGGTGTACCCGGAGAGAACCACCGAGCAGCAGCGAGCAACTATCATACTTTCCAACTTACTATGTACAAGCCTAGGTTGGCGGCGGGTGAAGCGAAGTGCATTATCGACGTGCAGAACACCTTAGTATACAGTACCGCCGTGCCCCTACTGGGCAAGCGCGATTAAGTGTCTGGCCCGAGGACACAGCGCAATAACCACTGGTCAGGATCGAACCGTCGACCTTTCGATTTGAAGCTCAGCTCTCTAACCACTGAGCCAAGCCAACAATGTTAGCAGCGTTGATGATTCTAATCATAAAAATGGTGCATTCTAACCTGTACAAACTGCTCGAACGATCTCTCGTTCGCCTATCGTTCACCTCAAAAGAAGTAAGACGACCGATATTTCACTCGGATACATTTCTGATCCTCAGACAAAATTACAAGAACATAAATTTTAATTGCCCCTGGTTTTCATTTCTTCGCGCATCAAAATCAGCCTACTTATAATGACGATAAAAATGATTTTCTTTGATTTTGAAGGTGAAGAGCTGTGATCAAACACTGATGGAAAGGGGGCTCCCGGCACCTCATCGACGGAAGAAATAATTTCATTAAATTAGTTGCAGTATATTATTGCACATATCATCTTAGCCTTTGATAGGGGCGTAGAAAACCGGGGAGTGGGGTTTTGGGGCACTAACTTTTCCCGAAATTGAGAGAGAGAGAGAGAGAGAGAGAGAGAGAGAGAGAGAGAGAGAGATGAGGTGTGTGTGTGTGTGTGTGTGTGTGTGTGTGTGTGTGTGTGTGTGTGTGTGTGTGTGTGTGTGTGTGTGTGTGTGTGGTTTGTCTTACCAACTTGACGAGGTAACTAGACAAAAGAGTTTGAGTATTTCGCCTTACCGAGGTATAAAAGACAAAAGAAACCCTTTACCTCGGTTGTTTTCCCAGAACTGTACCGGCAAAACGAGGTTGAAACCGTTAGTCCACACAAAGGACAAACAATGGGGTACCTCGGTATGTAGGGAAGACAAGACTGTGTGTGTGTGTGTGTGTGTGTGCGTTTGTCTTACCAACTTGACGAGGTAACTAGACAAAAGAGTTTGCGTGTTTCGCCTTACCGAGGTACAAAAGACAAAAGAAACCCTTTACCTCGGTTGTTTTCCCAGAACTGTACCGGCAAAACGAGGTTGAAACCGTTAGTCCACACAAAGGACAGACAATGGGGTACCTCGGTATGTAGGGAAAACAAGACTGTGTGTGTGTGTGTGTGTGTGTGTGTGTGTGTGTGTGTGTGTGTGTGTGTGTGTGTGTGTGTGTGTGTGTGTGTGTGTGTGTGTGTGTGTGTGTGTTAGGCCAACATTATCTTCACCATTCGGTCATTGCCGTCTTATTGAGAATTAGCAGGAAGGGAGTACGCAGACTCTTTACTCTAAAGCTAAAGATTAAGTTCGATTTGTCTCAACCGCGGCCTTCAAAGTCGAGACAATTTGTTAAATATGGAGCCGAAAATGTACGTTTTTTACGGTAGAGGTGCATGAGTCTCAAGCATAGCTTTGCGTATTATATTCCCACCATGTCACTAAGGCACACGCTCCACCATGTATCGGCTCTTAGTCTGCCACGTCTAGGGATTATACGCTGTTATGGGCTATATATGTACCCATTTTTCATAGAGTTCGCTCGCAGACTACCGTTGATTTACTGTGGCACCACTCTACTCACAAAACTAAACATATTATATTCTTCAGTGCTCATGTTATAGATATTCCAGTCAAAAAGTATTTCATTCGCCTTAAATATATTAACATAATTGGTGGGACTACTCGGCGTTGTCCCGATTTCGAAACATTTTTTTTGCGACGATTCAAAGAAATACAGAATATACCCATAGAAGCTTGGTGTTCCAAATGTTCACCACGAGTGGTGAAGTGGTGTTAACCGCGAGCCTTTGGCGCGCGGTTAACATCACTTCACCACGAGGGGTGAACATTTAGTACACCAAGCTACTATGGGTATATTTTAATTACACCATGATCGTCGGATTAATAAGAGTTTAAATGTTGAATAAATCAATATTCACACATGCGATTCTGTTTTTGTTTTTGTTTACATGAGCACCGGTGGGCGGTATCTCCGCTGGCAATTTTATCGCCGAAACGAAACAGAAAACGAAACGCGCAAATTACGGAGCCTTTTTCATTGTAATAACATACTATTTCAAATTATGGATTCTTTATTAACATGAGACAACGTATGTTTGGTATTTTTTGGTATCTCATGAGATGAACTTATTTAAAAACGTAATAAAAAATTGATGGTTTCATTTCACACTTCACGAGGCGACACGTGATAAATTTAGACAAGTTTGTATTCAAAGCGAGGTCATCAAAGGTCAACTTGAATATAGTTCAACTGTAGGTGTAAATTTTAACTACTGAAACTGAAATCCCATTGCTGACGTGTTCACCATGGTTGGTGTGTAAAGCTCAAATTTATGCCATAGGCTTTTTTATATACAGTAGAATAGGTAATCATGGAAAAAAAAGAATTTTATGGTATATTTAAATTCAGACGTCTGGAATATTTCAGTTGGATTCATTGATTTTATTCAGTAGTACAATATGTATACAGTTAATAACAGAAATATACATAGAGGAGGCATACTTCAGAACTACATGACTGCACCACTGGGAGATGGCGCAGCCACTAGTGGCTGTCTTCTCGCCATTCCCGTTAAAAAAAAATCAACAAGAAAAAAAAAGAAATAAAAAAGCAGAGAAAGGAAGAGAAGAGAAAAATGAAAGAAGAGAAATGAAAACGAGAAGGAGACGTGACAATCGAGGCAATCATGACAACAGCGTGTTAACTAGTTAGAGGGCATTTTATAGCCATACTGCAGATGACATGTAAGACTGGTTCTTTCCGTCATGTGAGAAATCTATTCTATGTTTTCTGGCATGTCATCCCCTGAGTTCCAATGTGCTCCATGTGCCAGCAGTCATAAAGAACACATTGGAACCCAGGGAACGATGTGATGATGATTGAGTTGAAGAGAGAGGTGGCGATGAGATAAACATCATAGATTCGCTTTTCCGACCAACGGAAATATACCAGACGATTACATCTAAGCATAGGAGACGGACTATTTAAGGGCTTGTCTGGTTCCAGGCCATAACAACGTCGAAATCTTCTAGAACCTGACTGGTGGCTTGATAGCGTTGACTAAACCAAGTGACCTTATTATGTAACTTCTTCCTGTTCGCGGAACTGGACTGGAAGTTTTGGTGGCTCAGTGGTTACGGAATTGGACTTCAAACAGAAAGATAAACAATTCGACTCCCGTCAGGGTTTACCTAACATGAAAAGCAGACGACACTTGCAAAAAAAAATTCTTGAATAACTATTTTTTTTCATTTTTTGTCTCAAAAACATAGGTTATGACCCCTCATTGGAAAGAGCTCGACGAGGTCGTTCCAACGAGGGGTCATAACCTATGTTTTTGAGATAAAAATGAAAAAAATAATGAAAATTAATTGGCGATTTTTGAGAATAGCGCTGGCTGGTTTTGGCCGTTACGTTGGGTAAAGGGTTAACGGAGTTGTGTCCTTCGGAAATGCACTTAATTCCGATTGCCCACGTGGGTGCACGGTGGCGCTGTGTACTAAGGCGTACTGCACGTCGATGGGGCACTTGTCTTCAACCAATGCTAACAATGCTTTGTGGAGTTAATACGTTGGGGAGTCTGACAGTTGCTTGCCGCTGCTCGGTGGTTCTCTCCGGGTACTCGGGCTTCCTCCACCCGTAAAACTGTTCGACACGAGGTGACCTTGACTGCCGAAAGTGTCATTAAAACCAATAAATAAATAAATAAATAAATAAATAAATAAATAAATAAATAAATAAATCCAGTATGAATAAGTTACATATACAAACACGACTGGAGAAGGTTCCACCGTTCCAGAGAATTATTTTAACAGATGTTGTGGTTTTAGTCATGCGGATTCGGTATAGGAGGATATGCAATCTTTCAAGCCACCAGTTTAATTCTGTTAGTAATGAGACGAGACGTTGTTATGGGTTATTTGTTCAGCCACTTTTCCTGGGGTTTGCGCAAACACTACTGTTGATGTAATGCGATGTCCTTGTATTCAAAAAGATATTTAAATAATCTTTCGTACACCAGTTATACATATTCCAATCAATAAGTATTTAATTCACCTTAAAACCTCAATATATTAACACAGTTAATGGAACTCTGCTGCGTTACCAAAAACTACTACTGTGTCGATTCACACGTCTTAATTATTCATCAAACAAACATCTCTGAATTATTTATTTATTGGTGTTTAATGTCACACACTTATGCACAATGACTAAAAGTAACCATGACAGTTTTACGGGTGGAGGAAGCCGGAGTTCCCGGAGAGAATCACCGAGCATCGACAAGCAACTGTCAGCTCAACATTCTAACTCTGTTCAAGCTCCCTCCGTCCAAGCAGGGTTACAGCAGTTGAAGACATGTGCACCATGGGCATGCAGTACGCCTTAGTACACAGTGTCATCGTGCCCCCATGTAGGCAACTGGGATAAAGTGCCGTGACCAAGGACACAACGCGAGTCGTCCCGGACGGGGACTGAACTCAGGACCTCTAGCATAGAAGTCCAACAGTCTACCACTGAGATAATTGGTAGTCTTTACAGATTCTGCAAAATCGAGTCTTGATGGGAAACACTTCTTGCATTGGTTCCAAGAAAATGAATGTTTATGGTAATTTTATATTCAATCATCTGGACTATTTCAGTTGGTCGGAAAAGCGAACCATAGGTTCGTTTTTTCGACCAACTGAAATATTCCAGAAAAGTGAATCTGACAATACACTGCAAAAAATATAGGTTCTCTTTAGAACCAAAACTGGTTCTAATCTTGTCCCTGAGATGGAACCAGTTCTGTTTAAACAGTATTTATTTCAAATCAAATAAATTTACCAAGATTAGCATTCAATTTTAACAGAATATTACATGAACTGAAGTAGATTCAGCAGTAAACTTGGAGCTTATTCAACGCAGTCGCCAAACATTTTGAAACAAAGGAGATATGAACAGTTGGCATATCGAACCAGTTTTGATTCTGATGAGAACCAAAACTGGTTCGATATGCCAACTGTTCATATCTCCTTTGCTTAATAATGATTTGAGACAACCTGGTATAAGCTCTAAACTTACGGCTGAAACCCCCTTAATTTATGATTAATTCTGTTAATATTTAATGTTAATCTTTATAAATATATTTGATTTGAAATAAATACTGTTTAAACAGAACTGGTTCCATCTCAGGGACAAGATTAGAACCAATTTTGGTTCTAAAGAGAACCTATATTTTTTGCAGTGTAGGCGATGCCAGACGATTTAAAGTCTAGACTGATTCCGGATCAAAACAGCGTAGAAATCGTCACAGAATTTGACTGGTAGCCTGATGGATCCATGGGCGGGGAGAGGGAGGGGTCCGGGGTAGTAACCCCTGGGCCCAGAACTTTTGCCCAGGAGTCCGGGTTTCTTGGGTCAGGTCTGGGCGTCGGAAGAAGCCACTTTTCCGCCGAGAGTCTTTTCCAAAGTTAGTACCTTTGTAACCTTATCAACATTTTAGTTCTACACAACAGAACTAGTGGGTCTTCCTATTAACTGTTAGAGTGCTGGAAGCCCATATTTGGGCTTTATTCTGAAGTGCCGGTACCGCAATCTAAAGGCTTCATATTCTGTGGATGTGTTTCATATTACCTTTGAAGTGATATTATTTTATCTGATACGATTTGCCTTGTTACAATTTATGGGAGAGTGCCCACTGGCACTCTCCCTTAAATTGTTACAAGGCAAAGATGCACAAACAAATTTTAAGGACCAAAAATAATTTAGCACTCTACCAGTTAACGCATCTCAACCACTAGTTCTATAGTCAACAAAATATTAAGAAGGGGGCTGTATCGCGAATGGACCCCTGCACTTGACTGACGGTTGTAATTTTGACTGCATGATAACCGAAGTGACAACTGAATTATATCAATTTGACGTAATAAACGTATCACTTCAAGAATTGTGCAGTCAAAAGCTATAACTCTACGGCATTGGGTACTCACTGATGAACTTGCATATTTGAAACATGCTGATAAAAACGTCATTTTGACGAGATTTTCCATCCCCAAAGCCGCCAGAAGTTTCAATTTATTAACTGATTTCAAAATTTTCTTGGGGGAGAGAACCCTGGATGGATCTGTTGTTGGTATACGAATTATAAGAATGTCTTAAAGAATCCTAATGTCTTGTAGTCCGGTCTCAAAGCTAGGACAGTGCAATTTATCGGCTGTTGTATAAGTCTATTTTTCTTATGTTAAAAAACGAAACCGTCCCGCCAGTGTTATAAAACCAGAGGCTTAAGTGAGCCTAAAACGTTCACCTGGTCCAAGTTGTCAAAAGAGATGTATCAGTAAGTGACCGGCATACAGAGCCCAAATATTAACCCAGGGACTCGATTTAAACAAACTTGAATCTGACACCCCTTAGAGATGTCACACACCAAATATGAAAAGATTCTAACTGGTGGATACGAAGAAGATATTTCAAAAAACGGAGTTAAACTATGGGCCCCACCCAATAAAGAACCCAAATATTAACCCAAGGGCAGGATTTGAACAAACCTGAATCTGACCCCCTCCTCTCGAGATGTATTCAAAATATGAAACATTCTGACTGGTGGGCGTGAAAAAGTAGAGTTTTAAAGAAATTCCCTCATATGGTACCATGTTACAATTCGGGGTCCCATAGGGAGAATAAATAGTAACCCAGGGACTTGATTTGAAGAAACTTGAATCTAACCCCACTAGAGATGTTGTATACCAAATATGAAAAGATTCTGACTGGTGGATCTGAAGAAGAGTTTAAAAGAAATTTTCTCATATTGCACTAAGTTCAACTTTGGGCTCAAATAAAAAGACCAAATATGAACCTAGTGATCCGATTTGAACAAAACTTGAATCTGACCTTCCTAGAGATGTTGTATACCAAATATCAAAAGAATCTAACTGGTGGATCTGAAGAAGAAGATTTTTAAAGATTACTCCCCATATTGCAGTAAGTTAATAATTCGGGCTCCTGGATTGCGCCCAAATATTAACCGAGTGGTTTAATTTGAACACACTTGTATCTGACCTACTTTCGATGCCGTATACCAATTATCAACAGATTCTGATCAGCGGTTCTGAAGAAAAACATGTTTTCAATTTTTGAAAATATGCTGACTCAGCATTTTTTCGACCCCCCCCCCCCCCAACACACACACACACACCGAACAGAACACAGCCTGACACAACCGACGAAATTTTTTTACCATTCCATTCTACTGTTCCTAAAAGTGTTTCATACAAAATAACAGTTCTCTGTTTCATACAGTTTGGGAAATATGAGCGTCTTAATTTTTTTTTTACATTTTTAGCCACTGGGGTTCCCACGGGGCTGTAAAAAATGTCGTTCAATTTCTTAGGACCCACTTGTACTACATGCCAGATTTGGTTCAAATCGGCCCACCGGTTCTTGAAATACAAATTTTGAGCGTAGCCCAAAATGGATATGCTTAAACAGAGAGCCCAAATATTGACCTACCAACTTTCCTTGAACAAACTTTAATTTTCAACACCAAGGGATGTTCCATGCCAAATATCAAGGCATTCTCTCTGGTTCCTGAGAAGATTTTAAAAGATTTTTTGGCTTTTGGGGCATTAACCAGAGCCCGTAGATGGCAGTTGCTCCATTTGAACAAAATAGAAAGTGGATATTCCATAGACGGCCTGTGCAATATATGTTTGAATATTGCTTAATGGTGATGGCATTAGCTCACACTGACTTGCAGACAGGTGAGTGAAAACGAAAATTACAGATGTGACACAAATGAACGAGCTTTCACTACAACATTGGTCAAGAATGCAAATGTCACATTGATTACCTTTCCAGTGGACATAATTGCATTTTACGGATTTTGGATTGAGTCATTTGTCAAATTTGTGTATTTCCTCGGGTGACTCTATAGTGGGATATGTGTATGTTCTCAGCCCTTGAAATTAGGAATATTTTACCGCGGCAATCAATTGCTGTGGTAAATTCCATTTTCCACGCCATTGCAACAGCAATCACAGACACGAAAATCAATTCTGTACCTTATGTGGAGATGATGGGTTGTAAGCCTCGGGCTTTATGTCTAATCCATGGCCTTGTTTGTATAGTTTAAGATTTGTTTACTTGGCGTCTTGGAAATAAATATGGTTTTAACTAAAGAACATCACAAATCAAGTACTAGGAGTGCATGTAGCCTTTCCTAACTCAAGCATTGAATATCAGGACTGGCAGGTAACTGCCAGTCCTGATATTCAATACTTGAGTAATATAATTAAGAGTGTTGCACAAGGGTATTTGAGGTGGGACGTTGATCATGATTTCTAATACATTATTGAAATATTATAAATTGAGCATCTGGGGAAAATGTTACCACAGCATTAATGTGCCGTGGTAAAACTAATTTACTACAGCATTCACCACGGCAGTGCTGATTGCTGTGGCCAATTTCGAAGGCCGATGTTCTATTGAATTCATCCCTCTGAAAGTACGCACAAATACGCGTCTATTTATTGATCTGATGTCCGTAATTCAAAAACCGAAAACTGAGGTTTTTTTTACATAACCGAAATCAGAATCGAAACAGAGTTAAAATTTCAAAAATCGCACATGTCAAACCATGGCAAGTTTACTCAGTGTAGTTGGAAAAATGTACTGGAGAAAAACTGTGTGCGACCATCGAATAACATCGTGGGCTGTTAGCCCTGAATCTTCAAAGAACATTAACGGTTACGTTTACGTTTCCGACATCACTCTTTGTCTTGGGTCGTTTATGTCGTACGTTTATCGACTGTCAAAAAAATATCTCATAAAAAATAGGCACGCAGGGTTGGAAGGTTAATAACTTCCATACTACATGTAAATACCGGTCATTGTATTATTGTCGTACACAGAGTAAGTAATTATCAATAGACCGATTTAAATCCCCGACATCTCTAAATACGTCGAAGAACCAGACACCATTCAACCAAAGCAGCTCTCAGATTTCTCGTTCGATTCAATTAGGTGAATAAAGCAGTCATTTGTTGGGCGTAAATATTTGTACTTTCGGGGGAATGAAAGACGACAAAGGGGAAGAAGATATTAAGCCATGCAGACCTTGAGATCGTCAGCTGGTTTAAAGTGCGATTGCCCTAGGCCTTGAATTTGAAATAACTCAACACGATCTGATTGCATAGACTGTCGGTATATCGAAATGTTCTCCATGTGGACTGCCATAGAGGACATTTCGATATACCAGCAGTCTATATATACTCTGCCACTGAGAGCTCATTTGAAAGGAAACAGCGTTCCTTCAATTTCAAAAATCAAAATTTTCCCCTATTGGGGCGAACTATGGTCTTCCCGATGCCCCCCCCCCCCCCCCCCAACCCCTGAAGGACCATTTTTGTGGAATGATCGATGAATATGATATAAAATTCCACATGGAATGCCACTGATCGCTCAGATGCAAGGAAGCCGCGTTCGGTCAGTTCACAAAATCAAAATTTTAACGGGTCTGGGGCCTCCTTTGTGCATTCCTCGGTAAGTCTTTTTGGCCCAGTCCGTCCCTGGGTTGTTCAATTACAATTTCCAGCTTGGAATTGGCAGCAAATAGGCGTTAACCACTAGGAACGCGATTTTTTTCTGATAAAAACACCAGTTAGAGCCCAGCGCATATACAATTTGATTCGATATCGTTGCGAATATTCAATTTGAGTCGCGCGAACTCGGAAATCGTCGAGATGTTCCCAAAGTCATACAAAGTGTCTCCTCTTGAACTCTTCTTCTATCATCATGTCTCCTGTATGTAAGGCCATGTGAAGCTTCAAAATTCGATTCGATTTCGAATCTTAAGTTGGTATTTGGTTCGATTCGATATCAGCTGTCAGATTAATTTTCCTTCGAAACTTTTCACTGGAATTTCGCTCGGTATCAGTCATCTTATTCGTCTCACAAAACATAGAGCTGATATAGAAACTGGACATGGATACTGTTGAAAATAAGGACTGAGTGTAGTTTCCGCTATATTAACATAAATAGCATCTGTACCCATGTCGCCAGCCATCTTAATCCCAATTTCACATGTTACTAGCACTGCTGAAAGCAAACTTAAAGTTCCCAAGCAATATCGACGATGAGCTCACAGTTGCAAGCGGCAAGCCCCGTGCAGTGCGCAGTTCGGAATTCTCGTACCGGTTTCTGTTTTTGAACAAAAATCGTTGCTGGGTAATATTCCAACTACATCATCAAGGCATGCCTTCGTCGAAGGCATGCCTTGATGAATTAGTTGGAATATTTTGTCAGTCGGAACTTCAACACGCCTGTATTCGATTCTAGGTTCGATTCGAACCGAAAATATCTTATTCGCAGGGCCCTACCTACATGTTATACTTTGTCATCATCTTACCGTTCTCTGACATTCGATATATATCCTTCACTGATAATAAAACAAGTGTTTTTCAAGGGTTAGAAATTTAAGAAATTTTAAGCACGCCATGCGTCAAGCTCCCATGTCACCAATCAAGTTCTGTAAGAAATTCGGTCGCTCTTATAGCCTGGGACCAGTCTACCCCTGAAATAGTCTATCGCCAATGTTTATATTTAGTTGTCTGGAATATTTCAGTTGGTTCTATTTTCCGACCAGCTACAATATTCCGGACGACTGAATCTAAAAGTACCAAAAATAGTAGTTTTTCTTTCAATCAACGCAAGAAATGTTTCTCAATCGAGGACTGATTTCACTGATTCGTTAATGACATTTACGGGAGCTCGGTGGCTAAGTTGGTGGGGATGCAGGCTGCAAGCTGAGAGGTATACTCGGTTCGAATTCCACCTGCGGAAACCGCGTTGGGTCCTTGGGCAAGACACTTAATCCCAATTGCCCACGTGGACATTGTGTACTAAGGCTTATTGCACGTCGATTGTGCACTTGTCTTCAACCAATGCTAACCCTGCTTGAGTGGAGTTAGTACTTCGGGGAGTCGGACAGTTGCTTGGTGGTTATCTCCGGGTACTCCGGATACCTCCACCCACAAAACTGTCCGTCACGAGGTGACCCTGGCTGTCAAAATTGTTGTTAAACCCCAATAAATAAATAAATAAATAATGAATCTACAATACTGTTAGACATGTTTGTAAACTAAATACTTATATGAATGAAGACTCACGGCGACTGAAGTTTTATTATTACGCGTAGACGGCGCAGATCCATAAATTATGTTAACCCTTTACATGAAAAGCAGACGACACTTGCAAACAAAGTGCTTGAATAACTCATTTTTTTTCACAAAATCATAGGTTATGACCCCTCATTGGAACGCGATCGACGCGTATATAACCTATATTTTTGAGACAAAAAATGAAAACACAATGGAAATTAATTAGCGATTTTTGTGAATAGCGCTGGCCGGTTTGGGCCGTTACGTTGGGTATAAAGAGTTAACAAACTGCCCACAGTTGCGACGAATTCCTAACTGAATAAGACTGGTGCCCTAAGAGCTTGGCCATGAACCTGGAGAAGCAATAGAAAACTTAACTGAAACTCAACTTAACTTAACCTGAACTTACCTCAAATACGCCAAGGCATTTCCCTAAATGACCTTTTACTCCGGCTTCTTCTTCAGCTTCGCGTATGGCAGCAAGATTCGGTTCTTCTTGTGGCTCTATACCACCTCCCGGAACTACCCATTTCCTACAGTCTTGGCTACTAGTCACCAGGAGTATCTAGAAACGAAACGAAATATTCGTCAGAAAAGCTGGTCTTATCAATCAATCTCGATACATCTGATATTTCCATTTACTGGAATATTACAAGGACGTATTATACATAGAACTTGGAGGGTGGGGGGGGGGGGGGGGGGGGTCAAATTCGGTTCAATTCCATGATAAAACCCTCGGTTTCGGTTTAGTTTTCTATGTGTTAAGTAAATAATACTTCAGGCTCCTTAACCCTTTCAACCCCTGAGGCGGGGTCACAAGCTACGTCATAATGTCATTAAGTGGGATGGCTACAAGGTAAATGTGTGGTGTAGACAAATCAATATTTTCAACGTACAACACGTTGAAAATATTAATTGGTCTAACCTCAAATACTAAATATGGACTATTCCAACTGCTGCAAATAAACTGACATGGAAGATACGAGTAACCACTAGGGTTCAAAGGGTTAGGTTGGAAAAATCCCCACTAGATTGTACGACACCACTCACCACAAAAAGCCATGTCCAGACTTGGCATTCCCAAAATTCTTGGAAGAGCGAAAATTCGCCCGCCTTAAAAGTTTCGGGAAGGCTTTTTGTGCCCAACTCAGCGGGACGATATTTTGTAAACAATGGTCCACTCTTGTCTCAAAGAGACTCTAACTGCTTGACCAGTACCTGGCCTCAAATCCAGGTACTGGTGAAGCCATAGGGGTCTCTCAAAGTCTAAGGCCTAATCCTGAGATTTTATTTTTCGTCATTCGTACATTTCACACCACACTGTTTTGGTATTTTGGGAACCTCAACCAGGACAGTTCTCCGTAAATGAAGATGCACTCGCCATTAAACACAGCACACATTTTAACACCTTCTATCACAGACCTGATATAGATAAGCCATTTGAATGTACTTGTCAATCCATTGGTGGAATGACATCATTACTCTCAGATGGCTAAGCCATATTCCAGCGTGCTAAATTGCTAATGGTCATCTGTTCATGGAGTTAGGTGGGCTATATCTCATGGGGTAGGAGAACGATATTTCGCACACCTAACTTTTTTTAAGGCGAGCGGCAAGCACGCCATAAAATGGCTCGCCTGAGAATGCCAGTCGTGCCTGTCTGTGAGAGTAACAAAAGTTAATCTAATCTATATTGTGTTCTCATTGTCACATTTTCTCCTTTAACCCTTTACCCAACGTAACGACCAAAACCGGCCAGCGCTATTCTCAAAAATCGCCAATTAATTTTCATTATTTTTTTCATTTTTGTCTCAAAAACATAGGTTATGACACCTCACTGAAACGAGCTCGTTCCAATGAGGGGTCATAACCTATGTTTTTGAGACAAAAAATGAAAAAAATTAGTTATTCAGGAATTTATTTTTACAAGTGTCGTCTGCTTTTCATGTTAGGTAAAGGGTTAAAGACTCGCCCGGTGGACGAGTCAATAAGGGAGAGAAAATGTGACAATGAGAATACGATGTATATGTTCGCATCGTTGCCGGATAGACTTAGTGACGGGAAAAAATCGCTAATTAATTTCCATTATTTTTTTCATTTTTTGTCTCAAAAACATAGGTTATGGCGCCTCTTTGGAACGAGCTCGTCAAGTTCGTTCCAAAGAGGGGTCATAACCTATGTTTTTGAGACAAAAAATGAAAAAAAATCGTAATTCAAGAATTTTGTTTGCAAGTGTCGTCTGCTTTTCATGTTAGGTAAAGGGTTAAAAACAGTTTTCGGAAGAAGAAGAAACGCATCGCTGGGTTTCCAATACCTATACTTCCAAGAAGTATGGTGAAACTAGGATATGATTTCAGCAACCATGGATGAATAAGTTGACAAGCTGGCCTGAATGCAGCCACCAACAGTAGCTACATCGTTAAACTGTAAAGTTTTATGAAAAAGTCAAACTTGCAATCGTTCATGAGTTAAGTTCTGACGCCAGAAAACTAGTACCCAACAAACTGTGCCCAGATTTAGTTTCGATACCCAAATCACGTCACTTCATTAGGTAACTTGTTTACTCTTGGAACAGGAGCCCAAACTGTTTGAATTATAGTTGGATAGTCACCGGTGTGGCATGAACCCATTTACCAAACACAAATACCAGACGGCACATGCAAAATGCTCTTGAACAACTAAAACTTCTCATTTTTGCGTCAAATATTATATTTATTGGTGTTTAAGGTCATATATTTCTGCACAATAGCTGACCATGACCACGCCAGTTTTACGGGTGGTGGAAGTCGGAGTACCCAGAGAGAACCACCGAGCAACGACGAGCAGCTGTCAGCTCCCCAACATACTAACTCTACACAAGAAGGTCATATATTTCTGCACAATAGCTGACCATGACCACGCCAGTTGGTTGAAGTGCGGCTTAGTGCACAGCGCCACCGTGCCCCCACGTGAGCAATGGGGGGGGGGGGGGGGGTGAAGTGTCTTGCCCAAGGACACAACGCGGTTGCCGCAGGTGGGATTCGAACCGAGGACCTCTAGGCTTGCAGCCTGCACCTCTACCTACTGAGCCACCGCGCCCCCTGTTTTTGCGTTTGTGGCGAGCTCGGTGATCATAGGTTATGTTTTTGATGAAAAAATCAATTTGAATGGGTTTTTTTATCAATAACGCTGCCTGTTTAAGATCGTTGCGGTAGATAAAGTGATGAGGTCACGTTCAGTATTAGTATACTTGAGAGGGCGGTGGCTCAGTGGTTAGAGCATTGAACTTCACGAAAGTGTCAAGGCACTTATTAATCCCGATAGCCCACGTGGGGGGGGGGGGGGGGGTGGCGCTATGTACCAAGGCGACTGAACGTCGATGGTGCCCTTGCCTTCAACAAATGCTAACCCCAGAGTTAGTACGTTGGAGAGTCTGGAAGTTGTTCGCTGCTGCTCGGTTGTTCTCTCCGGGTGCTCTGGCTTCCTCCACCCGTAAAACTGTTCGAAACGATGTGACTCTGGAAGTCGAAAGTGTCGTTAAACCCCAATAAAAAATAAATTAGTCTACGCCTTCATCGTACCAGAAGACATGTGATTATTTACATTCTGTGCGCTTTTCAAAAAGGTGTGATAACATCAATTTATTAGGTTGTGCTAGGTGTCCCATTTGACCATCCACGAAACTGTCGGTGTCTACTTTTGGCTACTTTCCGCCGCATATAGGTTGAGGTCAGGATATCAACTTCAGACGACAGTTTAGTTGTCGCAGCTGCGGATTTACACTCCACTTGCAGACTCACTTTTATTCTCCCTGCTGGGCGGACAACAAAGCCTCCACTTTCCTTGGTTGGGTTTGCGAGACACAAGACACGGGAGATTTGACTGTAATCAGCTTGCCTTGGGGGATTATTCCAAAACAATCATCTTATCAGCCAGATCCAAAACCGAAAATATGAAGTTTTATTAATGTCTCATTACAAAAGCTTTCTATATTCATAAATATCCAAGTGATTTTTTAGACAATCGATCACTTGATAGGATTGTTTGGGTTCAATGTTCATGAATATTTATGAGCTGTCTGTCATGTTGCTTTAGTGATCATCTATTTCCTGTCAACATTGCTATGCAAGTTTTATCCTGTTTCCACCAATTCCATCAATGCCTTACCTTTCTCTATCTTTACCGTTTATCTTTCTGTCGGTAATGGAACACGGCAACTGTTATCTGGCGTTTTCCACTATCATATTAAGTTCTTAACCACATAATAATAATGGCCCTTCTGTCAGCCGCTGATTTGTCACGGTTATCATATCGCCCCTTGTGTGGGACAAGGTACCATCTGCAATGCTATGGCATTGCAGATGGCACCTTGCTCCACTCAAGGGACGAATTATGAGAAGGCCTTGATTTCCCATGGGCTCACAAATGCACGCCCGCCTCAACCTCTTCTCTCCTCCCAACCACCAGAAACGAACCCTTTGATGCTATCACGTACCTCGTTCTTCCCAAGTTCACAGATTACATACCAACCTTCTTTTGGAATCACCCAATAACCACATATTCTCATCCTCCCACCTCACTTCCCCCATTATACATCCAGTGTATCTTAGGCCTATTTTGTCAGTTGATACTCTGGGTCTAAGAGAATTTATTTATTTATTTATTGGTGTTTAAGGTCACATACTTATGCACAATGGCTGATCGTGACCGTGACAGTTTTACGGGTGGAGGAAGCCGGAGTACCCGGAGAGAACCACCGAGCAACGACGAGCAGCTGTCAGCTCTCCAACATCGTAACTCTGAACTCTGCACCGCAGCACAGGCAGGGTTAGATTGGGTGAAGACATGCGCACCATCGACGTGCAGTACGCCTCAGTACACAGCGTCATCGTGCCCCCATGTGGGCAATCGGGGTGAAGTGTCTTGCCCAAGGACACAACGCGGTTGCCGCAGGTGGGATTCGAACCGAGGACCTCTCGGCTTGTAGCCTGCACCTCTACCAACTGAGCCACCGCGCTCCCGTCTAAGAGAAAGTGTCCCGAGACTCCATTGCGTTTAGAATTTTGCAGAGATTCGCACTCTTCCCTGATAACCCAACGGATTCCAAATCGATTGGAATCAGTGACAGGATTTCGAATCTAATATAATCTCGAAGCTTCGCCAGGCCATGCCCATGACACCTGGTCTTAGAAATATATCGGGTGGGGCGGAACGTGCCCCTCCACTTTTTCCACAGAATATGCTTCGCAGTTTCTCAATGAGGTAAATGGGCGCATGCAAACGCGTCAACATACAGGCATTTCTGTGTCATTATTTGCAAATCCAAACCATATTTAGCCGAAGAATCTCACTTTCGGTCGCTCCGGTCCGTTTCTTCTACTTCAAATATCTTCCAACCCGAAGGATGGCCTTCGGGTTGGAAGATGGTTGAGGTACAAGAAACAGACAGGGTAGTGACCACACAGCGGTATATTCATCTAAACGAGAGACTATAGCGAGTCATGGGACATTTACCGATATACAATTGAAACCTTTTTCACACTGGGTCGAACCATGGTAGTATTGTAAATTTGTTCCCCTCCACTTTTATCGAGCTTCTGCCGCCCCTGAATATATCACTCTGTCAAACAATTCGATGAATAAATGTCAGAAGGTGGTATCACGAGTGGAGAAAAGAATCTCGATTTTATAATACAATTAAATTTGGTTCAAAGTTAATGTGATATTCAAAGTACCCCCCCACCCCCGTCAAAAAAAAAAAACCCAAACAAACAAATAAAAACAAAACAACGGTGAAATAAATCAATAAAATCCGTCATTTCCTGGTATAACGTACATACGACGCACAATGGAGTACACCTGCTGATTGCTACTTACACTGCCAATGAGCAATCAAAGATTTTCTCGTTTTCTGTAAAAACTTGATTCACTGAACCTACTGGGGAATTATTTCATAAATAACCCACAACGCTGCATGGTAGCTTCATGAGCTCATGCTGTGGTAGACAGGCTGATCTGGTGATTTCCCGATGGACCGATGTCCCATCTATAATCACAGATATAAGCGATCACTTTGCTACTTTTCTGATCGATGAAAATAGGATGTTACCCAGTTCCACATTGCCCCACCATCCAACAAGGTCCTTCAAAACTGTAAATGTTAATCACTTTAAAAGATTGCTTTCAGCCTCCGATTTTTCTAGCGTGGTAAATGAAACATCGCCCATTGTTGCATATTCGAATCTTCAGACCATTTATCAAAGAGCGTTTGAAGAAGCGTCCCCCCTCATAATCATTAACACTAGCAAGAAAAAAATTAGGAGAGAACCCTGTATGACAACAGGACTTCTGAATTCATCACTCCAGAAACACAAATTATATATGAAGAAACTCCGGTCTCCGACAGACGACAATGTCAGAATATATAAATCCTACTGTCGAGAGTTTAATAAGCTAAAAAGAACATGTAAAGTCAATTACTACAATACAGCTTTAACACAGAATATATATGACATAAAAAAACATGGGAGATTATAAAGTGTGCTATTAACAATCCAAAACGTGTACCTTGTGCACCATCATCTTTCATTGAAGGCGATAACCAGTTAACCGATAACACAAATCAATTGCAAATAAATTTAATTCATTCTTCTCCAACATCGGTAAAGTCACTAGTGAACTGATACCTCCCTCAACCAAACACTTTATGGACTTCTTGAAGGATAATAACACTAACAACGCCAACCTAACTAACAACAACAACAATATCCGTAGTGACAATAATTCTCACGACGACAATAACAACGACAATAATAATAATAATAACAATAACAATGATAATAATATTAATAATTATAATAATAATAATAATAATAATAATAATAATAATAATAATAATAATAATAATAATAATTCGTCGTCCTTTTTCGCCTATCCAACAGATCTAAAGGAAGTTATCTCAACAGTAAAGAATTTCCGTACTAAAACAAGTAAAGATTGCACTAATATATCCACAAAGTTACTTAAAGAAACTATATCAGAGATAGCTGGACCTCTAACACACATAATAAATCTTACATTTTCATCTGGTGTAATACCCGACGGACTGAAAATAGCGAAGGTGATTCCTATCCACAAAGGGGTAGATTCCAGTATTTTTAACAACTACAGGCCAATCAGCATACTTCCAGCATTCTCAAAAGTTATGGAAAAGATAATGTGTAATCGCCTGTTAAATTTTTTATCGGCTCATGATAGTTTATATCAGTTTCAGTTTGGATTCAGAAAAAAACATTCTACAATACATGCTATATTACAACTCATCCACAACGTTGCCCTGAACAATGACAAGCCTACAAAGGACCGAACTTTATCAGTTTTCCTTGACTTTTCTAAAGCTTTTGATACTATAGACCATTCTATACTCTTACATAAACTCGAATACTATGGAATAAGGGGGATACCTAATTCATGGTTTAGAAGTTATTTGTCAGGTCGAAAACAGTATGTACAGTATAAAGAGTGTTCATCGACTTTTGAAAATATATCATGTGGAGTTCCCCAGGGCTCAATCCTGGGGCCACTTCTCTTTCTGATATATGTCAATGACATCAGTAAATCAACACTTCTAAACCTTTTGTCTTTTGCCGACGACACCACGATATCAACGGCCGACAACAACCTTGACATATTGACAGAAACAACAAATAAGGAACTTGACAAAATTGCAGACTGGTGCTCCGCGAATAAACTGTCACTCAATGCCACCAAAACAAGATGCATGCTACTACATCCCCCACATGACACATGGGACTTAGTTGCCACTCCCATAACTATAAACAATAAACATGTAATACAAGTAGGGAACAAAAACGAAGTCCAAACAGTAAAATTCCTCGGTGTTGATTTAGACGAAAACTTAAATTTCAAGCACCACATCTCTCATCTGAGCTCAAAGATAGCCAAATCCATCTGGGCTATTAATAGAGTAAAAAAGTTTTTACCATTCGATACCCTGAAAATTCTGTATTTTACGCAAGTGCAAAGTCATTTGATGTATGCGATACACATCTGGGGACACGTGCCGGCTATAAAGAAATTAAGTATCCTTCAAAAACGTGCCATTCGAATAATAAACAATAAAAAGTACAACACACATACTGAGCCCCTATTCAAGAAAAATAAAATCCTGAAACTGGACGATCTATATAAGCTAAATATCCTATTATTTATGCATGATTGGACCCACAACAGCTTACCACTATCGTTATATAGTCTATATAATCTTAACAAGAACGAAACCGACAGGATTACCAGACACAGAGGTGAGATTAAACAACTCAGGCCCCGAACATAGTGCACGGCAAATCTCCCCTTACACACATTTCCAAAAAAGTGGAATGACATTGACCCACTGGTTCGAAATTTACCACGAGCACAGTTTAAAAAAAAGATGACCAACACGTTTCTAGGTTCGTATGAAGCCTCTGTCAAATGTAGTAACAGATCATGCCACGAATGTCGGGAAGTACCGACTCCCGCGACACTACATACTCCCTGAATAAGTCCGAAAAGTCCTTATTAATTAGGGTTGGTTCCTGAAAACTCCAGAACACAAACTGCCAACGAGGACCTCAAATCTCTCAGCTGGCTCTGGGCAAAATATCACATTCCCATGTATGCCCCCTTCTCAGTGCAAGAATGAAACCAAATTCCACTTATCTCCAGGACTGCAGAGTTCATTCCTTACATATATATATTTTACTTCATTTTTTCTACTGCACATGTTATTTTCAGTTGCAGCCGATTCTCCTCTCTCTCTCTCTCTCTCTCTCTCTCTCTCTCTTCCTCTCCCTCCCCTTTCTCTCTCTCTCTCTTCACTTTTTTTCCCTCATTCGTTGCTTTTTTATCTCCCACTTTTTTTTGTTTTTCCATACTCTACATTTTCCCTTTCCCTGAGGTGGGTGACAGTAATACAGCCAGCTGGCTATGTCACCTCCCTGCAGAAGACAAATATGTAGCTTCATAAATCCTAGATGTGATATATTATTTTTACTATTTGTTGTATTTTGGGCAATTATGTTATAAACATGTATTATAATGTCTTTTGCAAATAAAGTTATTACATTCAACTAGGAACATTTTTAGATTGTCTCGAAGCTGTTTTGTTCGTAAATGTCACGATTTGGGTGCAATAGAGGCAACTTGATGGAACGATTTGCAACTATTGGGTCATACGTAGGAAGCTAGCAACCTAATTATTCGTTTAAGGAGACCGCCAGAAACCATGGGATGGGTCTCCTTTCAATCTAAAATTGGGCCAGTTGCAGAAAGTGGACCGACTGGCCAAGTGTGAGGGTAGGCCAGCTCAAGATCGAGGGTGTACCGGTCGGGGGGTGGGGGGTCCGCCTCTGAGTCCATGCACTCAACAGAATTGTAACGAGTGGCGCTAATACATAATCAAATTAGCTACTCCAATCGCAACAATCTTCACAGTGTGTACAGGAGCCTCGCGAAGATGATGATATTACATCAACATCACCACGTCATGCCTTCGCCGAAGACATGATATGATGATGTAGTTGGACTATTAGTAAGCCAGGATTATAACTGAAAAATTCAAGACTTCCTGGAAACTTATTAGTGAATAAATAAAATATACTTGTAGTTGTGGTGACACATCTTCTCATTATCAAGGCTCTACTGTGAAATGCTGAAAGCCACTTTAGTGTCCTTGCACTGTATACACTGGCTCTCTTCTCGGCGGTAGGGAAAATTCTTTACATGCAATCGTTGTATTTCAATTTATTGGAGAGTGCCTGTGGGCAATCTCCAATAAATTGTAACAAAACAATTATTTATGAATAAAAAATTTCTCAGGTAAGGTAACTCTGGCTGATAGCATATATTGTGGAAAAATACTCCTGTTACAATTCACTTGTAAAAGAATTTAGCACTCCACCGGTTAACTCATTCCGTACCGATACTCTAAATTGGTCCCAACAACCCCGATCGGGTGCTGCGGATCTCCAGTTGTGTGACCGACTGTGTGTGTGACGTAAGTCCAAGCATCAAATCTAATCTTTTAACCCTTTACTTAACACGAACGAAAAGCAGACGACACATGCAAAATTCTTGAATAACTAATTTTTTTTAATTTTTTGTCTCAAAAACATAGGTTAAGATCCCTCAATGGAACGAGCCCAAAATGCTCGTTCCAAAGAGGGGTCATAACCTATGTTTTTGAGACTACAAATGAAAAAATAATGAAAATTAATTGGCAATTTTTGTGAATAGCGCTGGCCGGTTTTCGCATAAGTACATGATTACTAGCGAGAGAGAATCAATATCTTAGACTCCAATCTTGAGAAAAGTTATTGGGTGGGGCGGGGAGGGGGTTACACCCCTTGGGCCCTCAATAGCGAAGCACCTGACGGTGTGTCACACAATACACATTAATTGTCTGATAAAGTAGTTGTACAGGAAAAATGTTCAGCAATTGGTTGAAAAGCTAATGCCAGTTTATTGAGTTGTGAAAGCGTGCTGATGATTCATATAACAAACTCGATACATCAAAGCCAACAAGATTGATACGACAAGCAATTCACGTAAAGTAATCAGAAGATTGCCAAAGAACACAAATAGATTCCTGGTAGAGCTTTTAAAAATGGAAGACATACACATGCAGTCTGCAGCCACTAAAAGTGTCATCAGCCTTCCCAGTGACGGGTATAGAGTCCGTACTAATATCACTCATTTATTGAGTATGGTCTGGGTGCGCGTAGCCCAATGGTTAGCGCATTCGACTTGAGATCGTATGGTAGACAGCTTGATCCGGACTTGCACCATCTGGGTCTTGTCACCGGGCAAGACACATCGTCTCGATTGCCCACGGTGGCGCTGTGAGATAAGGCGTGGGGCACAGACCGATGTACTGGCCTTCAATTGATGATGCTAACCATGCTTGTGCCAAATAAGTACGGTGGAGAGTTCGGCAGTACCTCGTCATTGTTCGGTGGTTCTCTCCGAGTACAACACCTTCCTCCACCCGTAAAACTGTCCACCACGAAATGGCCTGGCTGTTGAAAGTGTCTTTAAACCCCAATACACAAACAAACATTAGGCCCCACAAACTAGATGTTTCTCGCGCCATTTTTTTTTTTGTAAAATTGCATACGGGCGGGCGGGAAGTTTTTTATTTTATTTTTAAAATTTTGTAATTATTTCTTTTCCATCAAAAGTTCATGTTCTTGGTTTGTTTTAGGCCTCATAATCTACAGAATAGCATGGGTGGTGGTGTATTTCGACTCTTGAGTACAAGAAGGCTTTGCAATGCTTTAAGCCCTCTTACCCTCAAGGGACAAATTTATCAATTTTATTAACTTGGGTAAAATATCAGACATAAACCATTTAATTTATATTTTTTTAAGCTTGCATTGGTTATAAAAAGAGAGCACGCAGCAGCCAAAAGGACCATGCGGAAGGGCCTGAGAAACAGATTTTTAACTTTTGGGGGCTTTAACTCTCTAACACGAGAGGCAGACGACAATTGCAAACAAAATTTTTGAATAATGACCTTTCTATCTGATGTCCAGTGCTCTAACCATCGCTTTCCCAAAACGTGTTATGTAATGCGTTGATACCGGTTGAATACATGGTATACCACAGGCGAACTTATATATAGTGCCATGATGACAAAACTGGTATACATCGCGATCGTATCGCGATACACTAATACACCAGTGGGTCGAGAATTCATGAATAAAAAAGTCTTGCGAAATCATGAAAGAATCACAAAAACAAACGAAAATAGCACCTCAGATTCAATGTTCTCGCATTTCTTTATGACGGTTGGGGTTCTGCAGTACTGTATACGGAGAAAACCTTATGATAATTTCCAGCGGATCGCGACCCAGTCGCGATCCTTTCGAAATTATGGTTCAGCTTTTGTGATCATAGTACTTGCAGTAAAATTTAAAGGGGTTAAACGAGCTCTGCACAATCCATCTAACGCAGGAATGCAACACCGATTACTCACAACAATCTGACTTAAATGATTGACGTGAGTTATTCTAAACAGTAAATATATTTTTATTCTGCAAGATAATAATTTTAATGGGTAATAATTGTACATGCACAAATTGATTTTTATCTCTCGAAGTTCCATGTCAGATATACCGACATAGCAGCATTACATAATAAATGATAACCGTGTAAATGAATTCAGTAGTAAAAAAATCGGGGAATATATTGAAACTGAAAAGTACATTCAGAGTACATTCATTTCAACAACGATGTAATTTGTTATAAATGTTTTGAGGGTTTTTTTTCGCAAAAGCTCACCCAAAATAAATTAAATTTTAACCAGTGATAAACTGCTAATCGTCATCATATATCCATATCGGTCATCAGTCGATTTTGGAAAATATTCCATTTTTTTTTACCCTAAAGGGCAATCGGTAGCCATAAGTTTTTCTCTCTCCACTTTGTGTTATTGCCCAAATCAACCCGAGCCAGAATTTATTCCTTGGAAATCGGGAAGAGCTTTTCGTAGATCGTGGATCCACAGGAGAGGGGCTGCCAAACCTGTCAAGTTTGAGCAAACTATGCCATTCTTGGCACTCCAAAAGATCAATGGTTCCCGACGATTTGTCACTGGAAGATCTGAGAGAACATGGATCAATCGACCTGGGAATTTTACTGCCTGTTACACAATGAGAATGTAGAAAGGATTCGGTCCCATGGGTATTTCCAGAATTTCCCGGCGAGTGGTGGGAGGTGGTGTGTGTGTGGGGGGGGGGGGGGGGGGATGGCTTGGGCTGGAGTATTCCCCGACAAGCCCACAATAAAGGAGGCTGTTTCCCAAATGAAGGACTAACACTCCCAACCTTGGCACAACCCTTGTTAGGTTCCTCAGAAGTCTTAGTTTACGCCAGCTCGTTCCAATGAGGTTTTTATTTATCCATGTAAGAGTACTGAAAAGCAGATAGCGTGAATAAATGAAAGTGTCAATGACACTGTAGCTTAACTTGTGTGTTGTGTTTGATGAAAAGGATAATGTTCAATGTTTATGAAAGGATTATGAAATAAGACAGGAATTGTGATAATTGGGAATATGTTCATTTCTGTTCCCTGTGTGCTATGTTTATGATAAAAATAATATGAGGTGTACACTGTACTAAAGAGCTGAGGGGTGGGTTAATATGACCTCACAGTTAATGTATGTGGCCCTCACAGTTAACGTATATCAACAAAAGTTACCAAGTTACAGTGAAATTATTCCCAAACGAGTCATCCTATCAAGTTACATTAAAATCCCTTCATAAATATGGCCTGTAGACTGTGCTAAAGGTTTTCGGGCTTCGGGCCCCTGTAGCCGTCAGTTTCCAAATTGCGTCCAAAGTTGACGTTCTCATCTAGACATTATATGAAGTCAACCTACCAAGTTACAATGAAATCCCTTAATAAATATGACCTGTAGACTGCTAAAGGTTTTTGGGCTTTGGGCTCTGGCAGCCATCATGGCTGAATGATCGCAACCAAAAGGGGACATTCTCATCTGGGCATCATCTGGAGTGATCCTACAAAGTTACAATGAAATCCCTTCATAAATATGACCTGTAGACTGTGCTCAAGGTTTTCGAGCTTCGGGCACCTGAAGCCATCACAGTTGACCAATCACGACCAAAAGGGGATGTCATCATCTAGGCATTATATGGAGTCAACCTAACAGGTTACAATGAAATCCTTCCATAAATATGACCTTTTACCTATGCTAAAGGTTTTTGGGCTCGGGCACCCATCAAGGCTGAATGATCGCGATCAAAATGGGACGTTCTCATCTAAACATTATTTGGAGTCATCCTACCAAATTACAATGAAATCCCTTCAGAAATATGACCTGTAGACTGTGCTAAAGGTTTTCGGGCTTCGGGCACCTTTAGCCGTCACAGTTGCCCAATCATGTCCAAAAGGGGACGGTCTGAATTGACATTATATGAAGTTAACCTACCAAGTTACAATGAAATCCCTTCATAAATATGACCAGTAGACTGTGCTAAAGGTTTTCGGGATTCGGGCTCGGGCAGCCATCATGGCTGAATGATCGCAACCATAGGGGACAATCTCATCTGGAAATCTTCTGGAGTAATCCTAAAAAGTTACAATGAAATCCTTTCATAAATATGACCTGTACACTGTGCTCAAGGTTTTCGGGCTTCGGGCACTTGTAGCCATCACAACTGACCAATCATGACCAAAATGGGATGTCATCATCTAGGCATTATATGCAGTCAACCTAACAGGTTACAATGAAATCCTTCCATAAATATGACCTTTTGCCTATGCTAAAGGTTTTTGGTCTCGGGCACCCATCAAGGCATGATCGCGATCAAAATGGGACGTTCTCATCTAAACATTATTTGGAGTCATCCTACCAAGTTACAATGAAATCCCTTCATAAATATGACCTGTAGACTGTGCTAAAGGTTTTCGGGCTTCGGGCCCCTTTAGCCGTCACAGTTGCCCAATCACGTCCAAATGGGGACTTTCTCATCTAGACATTGTATGAAGTCAATCCACCAAGTTACAATGAAATTCCTCAATAAATATGACCTGTAGACTGTGCTAAAGGTTTTGGGGTTTTGGGCTCGAGCAGTCGTCACGGTTGGCAGATCATGCCCAAATGGGGAAATTCTCATCTAGACATCATAAGGAGTCATCCTGCCAAGTTACAATGAAATCCCTCCACATTAAACATGACCTGCAGACTGTGCTAAAAGTTTTTGGGTTTCGGGCTTGGGCAGCCATCACGGCTGATAGATCATGCCCAAAAGGGGACGTTCTCATCTAGGCATTATACAGAGGCATCCTACCAAGTTACAATGAAATCCCTTCATAAATACGACATGTAGACTGTGCTAATGGTTTTCGGGTTTTGGGCTCGGGCAGCCATACCGGTTGCCCGATCGCGACCAAAAGGGGATGTGCTCATCTAGACATGACCCCAAACCTGCATATGAAATTTCGTGACGATCAGACAAGAACTGCGGGGAGTAGACCGTGCTAAAGGAAATTGTGAACAGACGTCACAGACTCACAGACTAACAGACTCACAGGCTAACAGACTTCCTCACGCGTGATGGCAATAGCTTATCTTGACGATGTCAAGTTAAGCTAAAACTTGATCTCTATGTAATGAGATTGTTGGAGCGACAGAGAAAAACGCCCAACTCAATCTCCCCCACCCCCACCTCTCCAAGATGGCGACAAGTCGATCAACGCGATACCTCCTCTCAATCGTGATGACGTGAAAGCTGTTACTATCGCTGTTGTGTGATGACGTGAAACTTTGACGAGAACGCTCGTTTTGTTCGCGTGGTGGTTACGCAGGCACTCTCCCATAAATTGTAACAATGCAAATCGATGGTGATGAAGTAATTGTACTTCCAAGATAATATAAAGGACATCAACAGAATATGGCACTCTCCCATTAATTTTCACAAGACAAAAATGTGTGAACAAATCTTGAGGCTCAGAAAAAAATATAGCACTCTACCAGTTAAATTCCTCCGATTTTACCATTCAATTGAGATGCAACTTTTGGCTAACCGGTCATCCGTTCGCGTAGATTTAAATTTGCGTAACCACCACGAGAACGAAACGAGCGTTCTCGTCAAATGTTGCGCACTGGTTTACCAAGCACGGAAACTTGTAAAACTGGATCAACCTTCCAATCAAGGTACTTTTTATGACCGTAATAACTAAAATAATATTCAGCCCTGGTAATTCACCTTCAGCAATCAGCTGTGCCGAGGAAACGAAAAATATCCACTGCAAAGATACTGCCGAGGATGGCTTCTTGAGATAGCCTTGTGGTGGCAGAAATTGCACAATTTCCAGGTTAAATAAGGAATCAAACCATGTGGGTTGCACTACGCTGTTTTGCTAATCTTACAATTTAAAGTTCAAGTTGTAGCATAACCACTAGAAACTATGCACGTGTGTTCAGCTTCTATGTTGATAACACCAGAATCTGACATCAGTTTCTGGAAAGCTCTCACAGAGCTTTCCAGAAAATGATGTCAGATTCTGGTGTTATCAGCATAGAAGCAGTGAGATACTATCTCCACATATGGAACATGTCGCCATTTTACTTCCAATGTTTTTTTCTTAGCATTCACATGGTTTATGATGTATCTCGATCTATTTTCACATAACTTGAACGTTTTCATTTCCCCGCATACTACATGTACATGGCAATTGAGTCTATGCCCTGCCCCCTGATGATTTTTACACAATCGAACAGGCTTTACAGCAATTGCCGTAGAAGCACTAGTTTTCCACAGCAATATTTTTGCCGAAGAAAGAAGGACGAATTACCAGGACTGAATATTATGCTGTAAATATTCAATTTGTATTGCCGCGGAAAATGTGCACATCAACATATTCATTTTTCCACAGAAATCAAAGTACATTCTTTAAAAAAGCGATTGCGAGGCGTCAGAGAACTTAAAACCTTGGAGAATTTGTTGAGCTTTGTTTATTTATGACAACATCCGCCCCAATATAAGATGACAGCGGTAGATACACTATTCTATGTGACCAATGAGCGCTCCCCCAATCCGGTTGTATAAAGATCAGTGGAAAAACATATCATTGCAGCGGTTGCTGAAAACTTGAAGTTGAATCCTATTTCTTTGGCTATGCAACAGGTTGACACAGAAGAGAGAGAACCAAGGGTCTAATTCATTCTCCGTAGCACATAAAACGACCAGTTTGCCACAAATTAAACAAAGCGCCAAGCAGCTTTGTTGAGGAGAAACATTTCCACCGCATCCGTTATAATATTCTCCTGTCCCCTGATATTCACCACCCATGAGTCTCAACCCATGCTCTTTCTCAAAGCAGTCGCAACACTCGCAGTAATATCATATACGGAGGATTGACGAGGGTCCAACTTCAAAAGATCGAGAGATACCTACAAGAGCTGAGGTACGAATCCATAACCACAGGCACACAAAACCGCCACGACTTACTTGAGCGACTTAGTGATTTGGACTTACCAGGCTTGTTAGTAAGTGTTGTTGCTCGATTGCTACAAACAACTGCAACTACGGTTGTTCTGGCCGCCCATTGATGATGTTTTATGTTCCAATACGAGTAAAATCCCCGCCCTCTGATTGGATGGGAGCTGGCGTAGTTTCTGTTGTGTTTACGGCTCCAGTAGCAAATGTTACCGTCTGACATCACAACGCAAAATATTTGAAATGACGTCGCCCGTTTCGTAATTGTTTCATCAACGGGGTGACTAGCAAGCCGCTTCATTTTTTTCTGGACTTTTCAAACGTGTAGCAGGAAGTGTTCCGAATGAAGTGTTGTTTAACCCTTTACCCAACGTAACGGCCAAAACCGGCCAGCGCTATTCACGGAAATCGCCAATTAATTTTCATTATTTTTTTCGTATTTTGTCTCAAAAACATAGGTTATGACCCCTCGTTGGAACGAGCTCGTTGAGCTCGTTCCAACGGGGGGTCATAATCTATGTTTTTGAGACAAAAAATAAAAAAAATAGTCATTCAAGAATTTTTTTGCAAGTGTCGTCTGCTTTTCATGGTAGGTAAAGGGTTAAATTACAAACAAATTTACCATTTGAACTAAGATAATTATTTATTGACTGCTCTCGTGATCGTTAAAAGTTGCCTTGAATAAGGCAACTTTTAACGATCACAAGTTCAGTAAATAAGCCGCTCTAAAGTTCCTCGGTGTGTTTATAGACGAAAATATGAAATTTAAACATCTCGTTTCTGCAGTATGCTCAAGCATGGCAAGTGCATTTTTTGCCCTGAACAGGGCAAAGAAATTTCTCCCCGCAAAGGCAATGAAAACTGTACTTTTCATTGATCCGCTGTCATCTCGTATATGGTATTCAGGTTTGGGGTCATTCGACCTACACCAACAGAATTCTCAAGCTGCAAAAAGAGCCGTCCGAATCATAACTAGGAAAGCATAAAACTCGCACACAGACCCTCTTTTCAGAGATTGTGGCATTCTGAAATTTAAAGATCTCTACAGCCTTCACGTCTCCCTTTTTATGCATGATTGGATGAACAAAAGACTTCCTTTGTCATTCAATAACACCTTTCAGGTCTACAAAAACTCTTCGGGGATGATTACAAGGTAGACTGGTAAAATAGAAACACACAAACCAAGAACTCAATTTTCTGCAGAATTGCCGTTCCATTCCTTCCCAAGAATTTGAAATAGTATGAACCCGCTAACTCAGCAATATTGTCGACCCAAGTTAAAAACATCATTAACGCATAAAGCTTTAAGTACTTATTCCACCCCAAACTTCAAGTGCGACAACCCAGCCTGTCCCGGTTGTATCAGCCATCAAAACCTCTCTGGTATCTCATCCTCCTCCCAGCATTTGACCTATTGATCCAATCTAGCCGCATGATTCATAGACAAACTATCAGATATTCCTGCCTTTGAAAAGAATTTTATTTACACTGATGCCAAACCGAGTTGATACATTTTTTACGGGAATGGCAGGAAAACAGCCTTTTAGGCTATGCCATTTCCATGCTGTATACCAGGTTATTTATGTTCTTGCAGTTTGTAATGTTATGTTGTTGTTATTGTACTAGAAAACTGCAGAATAAAGATATATCAATAAGCCTCTCGTGTTTCACGATGCAGGATTTGGGCTGTGTGTAGGGTCGTATTGGAACAAAAACGTTATTGTGATAAATTAATGGTAACATGGTAACTTAGTGGGTGTTTATTCATATGATTTCCGCAGAATTGCCTTGACGTCTTATAAGATGTTTTAACCCTTTACCCAACGCAGACGATATCAAAATTTATTATTTTAAATATCATTTTTTAAAAATTTTCAAAAAAATTTAACAAAACCATATCATGTGACCCCTCGTCGGAACGAGCTCGACGAGCTCGTTCCAACGAGGGGTCACATGACATGGTTTTGTTGAAATTGTTCGAAAAATAATATTTTTTCAGCTGCTGAATTTGCAATTTACGCGGGCGGATGCGGGCGATTCGTTGGGTAGAGGGTTAAAAGTAAGATAGAAAATAATAACTGCTCATCAAATGCTGCATTGTTGATTTTTAAAACTTTATTGACATAGTATGCCAAATTCCAGAGTTGTTCAGTTCTGAGATATTCAGTGTACTCGAAGTCTTATAAAGTCATTACTCTACCATGTCTCCCGGGAGCTCAATGGCTCTTTGGCGGCTAGAGCAATGAACTATAAACCGAAAGGTCTGAGATTTGATCCTGACCAGCGGTAACTGCGTTGTGACCTTCAGCAGGACACCTAATCCCGATTGCGCCCACGAGACACGCTGGCACACTGAGGCGTACTACACGTCGATTGTGCACTTGCATTCAATCGCTGCTAACTTTGTGCCGGGTTAGTAAGCTGAAGAGTCTGACAGTTACTCGCCTCTGCTTGGTGGAAATATGTAGTTTTAACTACGTCAAGTCTTAACTCTAAGAAGCCGGGAAGTCGAGTTTTCTTGCCTGTGATATAATACGGCAGGTAATCTGGCTGTGACGGTTCGGCTATCTTTTGGCTGGGAGAGATTAAACACTGAGCAGGTGCTTCTAGTCAAGTATCTGCATGTTTTACTGTAATTTTTCGCGGTATGTCATGTTCAATAAATTCATTCTGATTCCCCGGCTTCAAGAGTTAAATTATTTCGGCCAATCTCATCTGCCACCAACCACAGACCGTATAAACCACAGAGTTAACTTACCTATGATATATCAAAATTACATTAACCTTTACCTATCACAAGTTGGAGTGACATTACCAATATTTTTTTTCAACGCGTATCAGGGCTGCTGTCCAATATGTTTTTCATAAGTTTACTTAAAAATACAACATGTCTGTCTTCTGTCTTTATCACGATTAATAATTTTTCAACCTACGTGTAAAATTCACCTGTCGGGTGTCTCGTTGTTGCTTAATGCATATCGAATTTCGCTTTATTTAAAACACAGAAAAGATAAAAAAAAATTACGCTTCAAGAGAAGCTTTATGGAATAATGGAACAAAATTAACCCTATAGTATGTTACGTAAAGCCGTCACCCGTCGTAATGATGTCTACTGGAGGAATCTCCTCGATCTCGATATTTTGAAGGCGATCAGTAATACTTTAATCCTACAGCCACCAGAGAGAGAGAGAGAGAGAGAGAGAGAGAGAGAGAGAGAGAGAGATTTCATGAGCACAGAAGGCGCCCGTAAAATACAGGAAAAACGCCCGGCATGGGTCGTTGATTCCTGGCTCCGTTTTCTACCCACCAAGTTCTGTTATGTATATATAATCACAATTAAACCTGAATTAAGTTGTCGAAACTGATATTTGTAAAAAAAAAATATCACAACTGGCGGTTTGTTTTGAGTCTTGCTCGATAATGTTTTATGTCGGAAGCATTTCATTCACGTCATAACGTCACCAGATGCGTAACGACCTATCAGACGCGTTCCTACATGACGTTCTTACGCGTAGGCCGGATTCCACGCGCGGAGTTTCAAACACATTTCTCAATGCCTGAATTGTATCGAGCCACGTTGAATACACATAGCAATCGTGATATAATAAAGTATTATTGAAGACCCTTAATTGTAGTATGTTATGACGTCTATGTTGTATATACCGTTCGGTGATGGCCCACCAACACATAAGCCTCACGCCCTGGAAATTCTTGTCCTGCCTGTCCGATAACTTTAGGAGGTCTAAACTATAGGCATGTTGTCATTTTCGCCAATCGTACCATATTAATCATCAATAGAAGGAACTCATCAAGCTACTTCTGTTCTAATCACATGACCTACTGTTTGAAAAAATGAAACTTTTTTAATCTAGAGGTGTGGCTGTCCCTGATGGGCCTGTCCATACCCCCCCCCCCCCACCAACACCGCCACCATGATTATTCTAGGACGAAAAGAGGCACAACTGTGGTAAAAAAAACCCATGCTCGCAGGTGCACAGGTTCCCATGGTAGTGAACATCCATACCAAGCTTCAAAGGAATTGACCCATAAACATCCGAGAAAATCTCTGGACAAAATTCAAGCATTTTATGACGAAAAGGGGCATAACTCTAGGAAAAAAGTCCGATCAAAACTTTTATCTCCGGACAAAATTCAGGCATTCTAAGACAAAAAGGGGCATAACTCTGGCCGAAAATCGAAATGATAATCGCAGTGCACAGGTTTCCATGGCAGTGAACATCCATACCAAGCTTCAAAGGAATTGACCCATAAACATCTGAGAAAATCTCTGGACAAATTCAAGAATTTTATGACGAAAAGGGGTATAACTCTGGGAAAAAAAGTCAGAAGAAAACTATAATCGCAGGTGCAAAGGTTTTCATGGTAGTGAACATCCAAAGGAATCGACCCATCAACATCTGAGAACATATCCGGACAAAATGCTTGGCATGCTTTTTCATGTCGAAAAGGTGCATAATTCTGGCAAAAATAATCTGGCCAAAACTATAACCGCAGGTGCACAGGTTCCTATGGTGGCGAACATTCATACCAAGCTTCGAGTAGATTGATATATAAACGTCTGAGAAAATCTGTGGACAAAATTGTGTCTACGGACGGACGGAACGATAGACGGACGGACAAGGTGATACCAATATACCCCCATCCCATAACTCGCTACGCGGGTATAATAAGCCAATTTGTTTAGTATTGGTATCTTTGAGTGCTCGTCGTGCGCATTTGGTGCTTTATTGACGCAATCGTCTGTGTCTGTTCAGGGTTTATTTGAGGTACGGAGAAAATCGATATTACTTTTATTTCACGATGCACCCAGATAGTTCATGAGCTGAAACTTCCGTAATCCCCACGTGTGTTTTGCGGGAAATTTGTGATTATGTTGACGGAAGTACCAAAATCCATACAACAGTGTTCTAGTAACAAACTTCTATTACAGAATCGACCTGCGATATTCACGAAAATCGCCATTCACAGTTTTTTTTAAACACACCTCATGACTCCACACTGGAACGAGTTCGTTCCAATTAGAGATCGCAAACTATATTTTTGAAACCTAGATAAAAATGAAAATGTTTCGAGAAGGTATTATTATTCAAGAATTGTTTTTGAAAGTGTCGTCTGCTATCCGTGCTCAGTAAAGGGTCGAGATCCTATGCTGACTCAATACAATCAATATATGAGAGTTCAGCATCTCACATTTACATCTTTCACATCTAATATCTCAAGCAAAGGCATCTGACTCGACCCACCGGAATTTAAGTCTCCAGTGTAATAATAATAATGATGATTTGTCTGCAATAATTGCAATAACGTCTGTTGTAAGTACGAGAATTATTGTATAGTATCAGTATATGAAAGGTTATAATGCAAATAATCCGATTTACATTTGACAGTGCAGATATTTTATCGAATACATTGGGAATCAGATTGAGATATTCCATTACATCTTGACAAATTTGATCATAATGTAATTTCATAGTTCAGTGTAACGCCAAGATATACACGATCCCTTTATTGATTGTTCAATAACCATGTGGCACACTGCGTTTCTACAATAATAATTACACGAACCAGTGGCGCGTAGTCAGCCTAAATGGAGTAGGTGTCCAAATATTTCAGTGCTGCCACAGATTGTCCGTCCAAGTCGGATGAAGATCTTTGACAGTTATCTGGTAGAGTGCTGGAAGCCCATTTTTTGGGCTTTATTCTTTTGTGCCGGTACCGCAATTTAATGGCTTCATATTCTGTGGATATGCTTCATATTATCTTTGAAGTGATATTATTTTATCTGTTAGTATTTGCCTTGTTACAATTAATGGGAGAGTGCCTACTGGCACTATCCCATAAATTGCAACAATGCAAAGATGCACAAGGATATTTTAAGGACCAAAAATAATTTATTACTCTACCAGTTGACAGCTCCCAAATGCTGATGATAAAGACGTTTGGTATAGAGTTTCCCATCTATAGTGAAATGACTGTTATACTATGGTGACAGTAGCAATCATAAACCTTTTCCCAGACTGGCATTAGTCGCTTTGCTGTGATTTTCAAAACGACAGGTCTGGTAATGCGTCAATCGGAAAACGAGTTGTCGTTCTTGGAGTGACTACTTCCGGCTGGTATTTCCGTATTGTAAATATTACGACTCTATTTGATATAGCCTTTTTACTAGCCGAGTACCCTCCGGGATCCTTTCCCAACAACCAACCCTAGGCGGGGTGAGGTGGAGGGTGACCAGTGGTGTTCCCCCTAAGGAGAAATTTAATGGTTCTTTGGTGGTTGGAGCAATGAACTTTAACCCTTTACCCAACAAATCGCCCGCATCCGCCCGCGTAATATGCAACTTCAGCAGCTGAAAAAAATATTATTTTTCGGAACATTTCAACAAAACCATATCATGTGACCCCGCTTTGGAACGAGCTCGTCGAGCTCGTTCCAAAGAGGGGTCACATGATATGGTTTTGTTGAAATTTTTTGAAACAATTTAAAAAATGATATTTAAATTGATAAATTTTGAAATCGTCTGCGTTGGGTAAAGGGTTAAACCGAAAGGTCCGAGGTTTGATCCTGGCCAGCGGTAACTGCGTTGTGTCCTCTATTACAATCAAAATTGGTTTGTAAATGATACAAAGCGACGACATAACCGTTAACAACTTTGCCGGTGCAATTGAACGCAGCTGAAGGACGTTTCCATTAGTAGGATCGTAGTTTTGACAACGTGATTTAATAGTATTACAATGTAAATCAATCCACACTCTGAAACAAAGAATTCCGCATACCAACCGGAAGTAATTTCTATTAGTCACCACTGCGAAGAAGTGTTCGTGGAAAGAGATGGACATAATATATTTATCGATAGAACCGAGAGTAAAGTAGTTTTTAATTACACTCACAGCAAAGTAGGAATATAAGGAAACGAAGACTTGAGTATGGATACTGAAATGAGACGCTCTGTCAGATTTGATGGAAAGGGTAGAATGAATACAATTCATTCAAAGTTTTTCTGCATCTGAAGCACATACCTAACATTCACCTTTGTAACAAGCCAAAATAATTCGCTTTTCAGAAATTACAAAACTCCGTGTAAAAGACAGCCTGCATTACAGATCATTAACCATTTGAACCCGAAAGGCCGTTTTTCCCGGGCCATGATCGTGATACGACCAAAATTCATAAAGTAGATAGTTGCTCAGTGAATTTGTGAGGTAGACCAATCAAGATTTGCAACGTGTAGCCCTCAAGCTTCACGCTGGAAATCTTGATTGTCTTTCCCCCAAGTAACGAATACAGACTCTTCCAATTGATGACACGGGGCGCGGTGGCTCTGTTGGCAGAGGTGCAGGCTGCAAGCCGAGAGGTCCTCGGTTCGAATCCCACCTGTGGCAACCGCGTTGTGTCCTTGGGCAAGACAGTTCACCCCCATTGCCCATGCGGGGGCACGGTGACGCTGTGTTCTAAGGCGTACTGCACGTCGATGGTGCACCTGTCTTCAACCAATGCTAACCCTGCTTGTGTGGAGTTCGTATGTTGGGGAGCTGACAGCTGCTCACCGTTGCTCGGTGGTTCTCCCCGGGTACTCGGGCTTCCTCCACCCGTAAAACTGTCATGGTCATGATTAGCCATTGTGCAGAGATATGTGACCTTAAACACCAATAAATAAATAAATTGATGACACTGTACTGGAGTGGAAGATACCATCAGGATACAAAGGGTTAAGACAATTGCCAAATAACCAGATTTATGCCTGCCTCGTTTATACAACACGAAACTCACAGTTAACCTTCAATATACAGTAATTTAAAGTATAAAGAGTTTCGCCAGAAAATTAATTACATTTATTTATTTATTGATGTTTATGGCCACTTTCAGAGTCTTTGGCTAAATCATGACCGCAACATAAGTATGAAGTCAAGTTTAGCCAATTGTTTATACCCAAGCTGTCCACTTTAGAGGACTTCCACCCAAGACGTTGGTCCTATTTTACCAGTTAAGCAGAACTTGTTTACCACAGGAAACAAGCATTGCCCAACTTCCCGCGGAGAATGTTTATTACAAGTATGGAGTTTACTATGATTTGGAGTTAGTTATCATTTGATGGATACTCGTTGGCTTAAATTTAGACAGCTTCCCATTTACTTATTATCGGCTTAAAAATATGTGCGTGGTCACCAGCATTTCGTTAAAAATACACCCATTAAAGAGCTTCTCCAAAGCAACACTCTAATATAATAAGTTTTATTTTATTCTAAGCATTTACGAAAGCTAATGGTAACTGTCATTCTCTCCCTGAGACTTTCAACTGCATATCTCATACCATACGTTTTTCAGTGAAAGAAAGGGTACACAGGAATTTGCATGTCCAGCTTTTGTCTTCAAATTAGCGGGAAAACTGTCTGATTATCACCCCTGAAATTGTCGTTTCGGGGATTGGGAATTAGCATTACGGAGATGGGAAAGTTTTTACAATTCCTAAGATTAAATAAAATGTACAAAAGTTACATTATGGAAGCGCATGGCATCTGAAAATTCAATACATTTTCTTTATAGTGATTGTTGAATGTTGCCAGTTTACCATCTGAGTTTTGTTCCCCTGGCATTTATAAAATGTACTGTTTTCGCTAGTGAAAGCATGCTAAAAATGTTTAAAAACAGTGTTTCCATTGACTTTTGGTAATCTGTGTACGCTTTTTTGGTTTGACAGATGACTGGGAATTCAATGCGGAAAATCTGATCTTGTGTCTACTCTCTGGTAAAAATATGGTTACCTCTCATTCTGCCCACACTCTTCTAAAACCAATTAACAACTTTCTAGGGGATTAACAAAACACATACATACCCAGTGATAAAATGGATTAGACCACAAATCAAGACACTGACCACTGATTGCAAGTCAGTTAATCAAAACACTAATTACTGTAATGATTGCGCATGAGTTTATTTGCTTATTGTACTATTATTTCATTGTTTTTTGTATTTTGTTTGTAGTTCTTTCTTTTGATATGTAGTATAAATAAACAGATTTTCAGGACTCAAGAGTGAATTAATTGTTTCAGTGTTTGAATAAACAACTGACTGCAAACAAAGTAATACTGAATGTATGTTTTTAGAAAAAAGCAAAATTACTAAAAACTAGCTTCATATTCTTAGCATATATATAAGATTCATAGAAAAAGTTCATCAGTAATCTTTGTACTATGGCAGGAATACACAGAGTAGAATTTATAACCTCTCAAGCTGGTGGTCAACCGTTTCTTTTTGATGGGTTTAGGTATCGTTTAAATGCACACCGAAAGTCAACAACTCACTGGAAATGTGTATTTGATCATTGCAAAGGTCGACTCAGTACAGTTGATGATTTTGTGAAAAACGTAACAGAGCAAAAACATCCTTGAATGGAAATGCCTCATGTTTTGAGACTCATGAGTAACATGAGAAACCGTGCCCGTGAAGAGGTAACACCAATGCAATAAATCTACAGGGAAGAATTGGACAACATGACAGAAGACGAAGCTGCTATTACACCTTCTTTCACAAGTATAGACTCTGGTCTTTATAGACATCGCCGAAAAGAGAAACCAAAACTTCCAGCAACTCTGGCAGAAGTGAACTTACAAGATGAATGGAGTCTCACAAAGAATGGAAGAAGATTTCTTGCTATAGATAATGGGTCTGGTGACAAAATTCTGTTTTTTTGCTATAGATGAGATGTTGTGTACGATGCAGGAAGCTTCAGTTTTATTTCTGGATGGAACATTTTATTTATGCCCTAGCCTGTGGAATCAACTATATGCAATACATTGCGTGTCTGGTAATACAATGTTCCCTGTAGCTGTCGCTTTGATGCCCAATAGGCAGAAAGTGACTTATGTACGTCTTTTTAATGAACTGTGTGCTGTTGTGAATGAAAAGACTGGCTCTGTTTTATCTCCAGAAACTATTCAAACAGACTTTGAAGGGGCAGTGATAGAGGCCATTGAGGAAGTATTTCTGGACACAGAAACTCGTGGGTGCATGTTTCATTTCAGTCAGTGTGTACTGAGGATGGTGGAGGGACTTAGGCTTGCACAATTATATCGGACCAATGAAGGTGTGCAATGTTTAGTGAGACAAGCAGCGCGTTTGCCACTGTTGCCTGTAGACCAGGTACAGGATGTGTGGATTGATGTAATGAATGAGGGACCTGACCACACCTCGCAAATTATAGAGTTTATTGATTATGTCACTTCTACCTGGGTAGATGATGATGCAGTGTTTAGACTTCCAATGTGGAATCAGCATGGTAATGTAGGAACGCGGACTAATAATGATCTGGAGGGCTGGTACTCAAAACTGAATCGATCACTGTCTAAAACGCATCCAAATATGTATGAGTTTATAACACAATTAAAACAACTGAAGACAGGGATAGAAAGTCAAGGGCTCAGTTTGACCATGGCGCTGCCCCAGCAGCCAGAAAACGCATCTACAGAGAAATAGACTCTCGGTTTATTCGCCTCAAGGAGCAACCCAGACAAGGACTAAAGTCACCCATTCAGTTTTTAGATGCAGCTAGCCATGTTTTGAAGCTTGATTTGTGATTTTTATTGTAAATTTATGTAATTTTATTTTATTTTATTCAGATTTAAAATTCCTTGTCACATTACACAAAACACACCTTGCTCTTTCATGTTAAAATACCGAAATTTCAGAAAGCAAATTTTCCCTACAGGGTAAATTATACTAAATCAACTTAGGAAACATTAGCCGACTGATATCTGGGTATTATGACATAAGAAAACAAAAGTGGTTATGAAAATAGAAGCAGTCTATTTATTACAAGGGAGATTAGCTTTTATCAGTGTAGAAGTAATTATCCCCGCATTTTAAAAAATGCGGGGATATTGTCATGATCTCCGTCCGTACGTCCGTACTTCCGTACGTCCGGTTTTGTAATTCGAAACGCTGTAACTTTCTACAGTTGTTCGATAGGGTCTGTGCAACCCAAAAATACAACTTTTAAATTTTTGTGCCACCAGGTGGCTTCTGTGGAGCCACTTAAAAAATGCGTTATTTTTTCACTTTTTTGCTGAATAGTCCCAACCTATGTAATTCGGAGTTGTAAAATTACACTAGGGTGTTGCTAAATGATCTGTAGATATGTAGGAAGGTTTCGGATTTTTCGGGTGCCACGTGGCTGTGCCACCGTAGCCACTTTTGTGTTTTCTTAGACCGTTTCCGGCAAAAGGCTCGTAGGATATGTAATTCGAAATGCTAAATCCATGCTCAGATGTTGCAGTAGGGTCTATAGATGCGCACGAAGGTTTCGGATTTTTCGGGTGCCACGTGGCTGTGCCACCGTAGCCACTTTTGTGTTTTCTTAGACCGTTTCCGGCAAAAGGCTCGTAGGATATGTAATTCGAAACGCTAAATCCATGCTCAGAAGTTGCAGTAGGGGCTATAGATGCGCAGGAAGGTTTCGGATTTTTCGGGTGCCACGTGGCTGTGCCACCGTAGCCACTTTTGTGTTTTCTTGAGCCGTTTCCGGCGAAAGGCTCGTAGGGTATGTAATTCGAAATGCTAAAACCATGCTCATATGTTGCAGTAGGGTCTATAGATGCACACGAAGGTTTCAGATTTTTCGGGTGCCACGTGGCTGTGCCACTGTAGCCACTTTCGTGTTTTCTTAGATCGTTTCCGGCGAAAGGCTCGTAGGGAATGTAATTCGAAATGCTAAAACCATGCTCATATCTTGCAGTAGGGACTATAGATGCGCACAAAGGTTTCGGATTTTTCAGGTGCCACATGGCTGTGCCACCATAGCCACTTTTGTGTTTTCTTAGACCGTTTCCGGCAAAAGGCTCGTAGGATATGTAATTCGAAACGCTAAATCCATGCTCAGATGTTGCAGTAGGGTCTATAGATGCGCGGGAAGGTTTTGGATTTTTCGGGTGCCACGTGGCTGTGCCACGTAGCCACTTTTGTGTTTTCTTGAACCGTTTCCGGCGAAAGGCTCGTAGGGTATGTAATTCGAAATGCTAAAACCATGCTCATATGTTGCAGTAGGGTCTATAGATGCACACAAAGGTTTCGGATTTTTCGGGTGCCACGTGGCTGTGCCACCGTAGCCACTTTCGTGTTTTCTTAGATTCTTTCCGGCGAAAGGCTCGTAGAGAATGTAATTCGAAATGCTCAAACCATGCTCATATGTGGCAGTAGAGACTATAGATGTGCACAAAGGTTTCGGATTTTTCGGGTGCCACGTGGCTGTGCCACTTTAGCCACTTTTATGTTTTCTTAGACCGTTTCTGCCGAAAGTCTCGTAGGGTATGTAATTCGAAATGCTAAAACTATTCTCAGATGTTGCAGTATGGTCTATAGATGCGTACGAAGGTTTTGGATTTTTTGGGTGCCACGTGGCTGTGCCACCGTTGCTACTTTTGTGTTTTCTTTGACCTTTTCCGACGAAAGGCTCCTAGGGTATGTAATTCGAAATGCTAAAACCATGCTCAAATGTTGCAATGGGGTCTGTAGATGCGCACGAAGGTTTCGGATTTTTCAGCTGCCATGTGGCTGCGCCACCATTGCCACTTTCGTGTTTTTTAGACCGTTTCCGTCGAAAGGCTCCTAGGGTATGTAATTCGAAACACTAAAACCATGCTCAAATGTTGCAGTGGGGTCTGTAGATGCGCACGAAGGTTTCCGATTTTTCAGGTGCCACGTGGCTGTGCCACCATTGCCACTTTTGTGTTTTCTTAGACCGTTTCCGGCGAAAGGCTCCTAGGGTATGTAATTCGAAACGCTAAAACCATGCTCAAATGTTGCAGTGGGGTCTGTAGATGCGCACGAAGGCTTCGGATTTTTCAGCTGCCACGTGGCTGCGCCACCATTGCCACTTTCGTGTTTTCTTAGACCGTTTCTGGCGAAAGGCTCCTAGGGTATGTAATTCGAAACGCTAAAACCATGCTCAAATGTTGCAGTAGGGTCTCTAGATGTGCACGAAGGTTTCAGATTTTTTAGGTGCCATGTGGCTGTGCCACCGTTGCCACTTTTGTGTTTTCTTAGACCGTTTCCGGCAAAAGGCTCCTAGGGTATGTAATTCGAAACGCTAAAACCATGCTCAAATGTTGCAGTAGGGTCTGTAGATGTGCATGAAGGTTTCGGATTTTTCAGGTGCCACGTGGCTGTGCCACCGTTGCTACTTTTGTGTTTTCTTAGACCGTTTCCGGCGAAAGGCTCCTAGAGTATGTAATTTGAAACACTAAAACCATGCTCAAATGTTGCAGTGGGGTCTGTAGATGCGCACGAAGGTTTCGGATTTTTCAGGTTCCACGTGGCTATGCCACCGTTGCCACTTTTGTGTTTTCTTAGACCGTTTCCGGCGAAAGGCTCCTAGGGTATGTAATTCGAAACACTAAAACCATGCTCAAATGTTGCAGTGGGGTCTGTAGATGCGCACGAAGGTTTCAGATTTTTCAGCTGCCATGTGACTGCGCCACCATTGTCACTTTCGTGTTTTCTTAGACCGTTTCCGGCGAAAGGCTCCTAGGGTATGTAATTCGAAATGCTAAAAGCACGCTCAGATGTTGCAGTAGGGTCTGTAGATGTGCACGAAGGTTTCCGATTTTTCAGGTGCCATGTGGCTGTGCCACCGTTGCCACTTTTGTGTTTTCTTAGACCGTTTCCGGCGAAAGGCTCCTAGGGTATGTAATTCGAAACGCTAAAACCATGCTCAAATGTTGCAGTGGGGTCTGTAGATGCGCACGAAGGTTTCGGATTTTTCAGGTGCCACGTGGCTGTGCCACCGTTGCCACTTTTGTGTTTTCTTAGACCGTTTCCGGCGAAAGGCTCCTAGGATATGTAATTCGAAATGCTAAAACCATGCTCAAATGTTTCAGTGGGGTCTGTAGATGTGCACGAAGGTTTCAGATTTTTCAGCTGTCTAGTGGCTGTGCTGTTGCCACTTTCATGTTTTCTTAGACCGTTTCCGGCAAAAGGCTCCTAGGGTATGTAATTCAAAATCCTAAAACCATGCTCAAATGTTGCAGTGGGGTCTGTAGATGCGCACGAAGGTTTGGGATTTTTGGGGTGCCACGTGGCTGTGCTACCGTTGCCTCTTTCATGTTCTCTTAGACCATTTCCGGTGAAAGGCTCCTACAGTATGTATTTCGAAATGGTAAAACCATGCTCAAATGCTGCAGGAGGGTCTGTAGATGTGCACAAAGATTTCGGATTTTTCAGGTGCCACATGGCTGTGCCACCATTGCCACTTTCGTGTTTTCTTAGACCGTTTCCGGCAAAAGGCTCCTAGAGTATGTAATTCGAAACGCTAAAACCATGCTGAGATGTTGCAGTAGAGTCTGTAAATGCGTAGGAAGGTTTTGGATTTTTTGGGTGCTAAGTGGCTGTGTCACCGTTGCCACTTTTGTGTTTTCTTAGACCGTTTCCGGCGAAAGGCTCCTAGGGTATGTAATTCGAAATGCTAAACGCATGCTTAAATGTTGCAGTAAGGTCTGTAGATGCGTACAAAGGTTTCAGATTTTTCAGATGCCACGTGGCGGTGCCACCGTTTTTCTTTCGTGTTTTCTTAGATCATTTCCAGCGAAAAGCTCCCAGAGTATGTAATTTGAAATGCTAAAACTATGCTCAAAAGTTGCAGTATGGTCTGTAGATGTGAACGAAGGTTTCTGATTTTTGGGGTGCCACCGCTGCCACTTTCATGTTTTCTTAGACCGTTTCCGGCGAAAGGCTCCCAGGGTACATGTATGTAATTCGAAACGCTAAAACCATGCCCAAATGTTGCAGTGGAGTCTGTAGGTGCGCACGAAGCTGTGTCACCTGTGCCACTCAATATGATTTTAGTGTGTCATATAATACATTTCATCTTTGTATCAAGCATTCATACAAAGTCAAGGATGCAAATGCGGGGATACACTATAGTGTGCTTTGCGCACAAGTGACACCATCTAGTTAGATTATTTATTGAAAATTGTAGGCAGATTGGGTGTAGGCAGAATGAGCTGGCGGCAGAATGAGAGGACACCAAAAATATCTGTCAAACACATATCTTGACCTTTGTTCCTTTGATGTTCAAAATTGTGTATAATCTAATTAATTTTCTCGCACCCTGGTCGATTATCTGTGAAAAATTCAGCTGATGGGTTCTCTGATAGTCGATAAGGGGAGATAACCGTCCAATTGAACCAGTCAGCTGAAGTGGAAAGCTGGGTATGTACCCTTTCTAGAACAGATCGCGATATTAAACCCTTACCTAGTATGAATAGAAAACAACATCAGAAAAAACAAATTCTCGATTAACTAAAACAAAATTCATTTTTGCTTCGAAAAAATATCTTATGATTCCTCAATGGAATGAGGTCGACGAACTCGTTTCATTAAGGGGACCATAACATAAAAATAATCAAATTTGAATGACGATTTTTTATGAATAGCGATGGCTATATATAGCCGGGAACTTAGTTAACGGGTTAACAGTTAAAATTTATAACATCTGAATTTCCAGAGAGTCTACATAGAGTAATCTGGCTCGACGCCATCTTCGTCCACGCCTCCTTTTGAAAGTCAAGGGAAAACTTTTGCGTTGAGATGAAACCAGACAGTCGACTCGTTTAGCACAGTAAACAAGCACTTCTCCTCTTCCTGGGGTTCCCACTGAAGATCTAATCAGTTAGGAGACTCGATAATAATTTAATCCTACAGCCTCTATACAAATGTAAACGGTGATTGTCCATTGCATGTATGTCGTCAGGCGAGCGCGGTGACTCAGTAGTTACGGCATAGAACTTAAACTCGAGAGGTGAGAGCCCGGTGGCTGAGTGGGCTGCAAGCCGAGAGGTCCTCGGTTCGAATCCCACCTGCGCCAATTGCGTTGTGTCCTTGGGCAAGACACTTCACTCCATTGCACACATGGGGGCACGGTGGCGCTGTGTACTAAGGCGTACTGCACGTCGATGGTGCACCTGTCTTCAACCAATGCTAACCCAGCTTGTGTGGAGTTAGTATGTTGGGGAGCTGACAGTTGCTCGCCGTTGCTCGGTGGTTCTCTCCGGGTACTCCGGCTTCCTCCATCCGTAAAACTGTTGTGGTCATGATTAGCCATTGTGCAGAAATATGTTACCTTAAACACCACTAAATAAATAAATAAATAAATAAATAAATAAATAAATAAATAAATAAATAAATAAATAAATAAATAAACCCGGTCCAGGGTTCGATCCCCACCAGGGGTAACTGCGTTGTGTCCTTTGGCAAGGCACTTAATCCCGATTGCCCACGTGGGGCCACGATGGCGCTGTGTACTAAGGCTTACTGCACGTCGATGGTGTTCCTGTCTTCAACCAATGTTAACCCTGCTTGTGTGGAGATAGTGCGTTGTAGTGTCTGACAATTGTTCGCCGTTGCTAGGTGGTTCACTCCGGGTTCTCCGACTTCCTCCACGCGTAAAACTGTCGGACCCAAGGTGACCACGGCTGTCGAAAGTGCCGTTAAATTCCAATAAATAAATAACGTCCGTAATTCTACCCTGCAATGCCATCCTAGAACACAGTGTTGAAAGGGTTTTTATCATAAATCATAACAATTTGAATATTTTACCCTTATAAAATGGAGAGGAAGTGATGGATAGACGGGTAGGTTGCAACTGCAACTCAGCATCATCTCCTCGAATACGCCTATACACTGTATCAGACACTACAATGTTTATGTTATCTGTCCAACATTCGTAAAGTTTATATCTTCGTTTAATTTAGCTGTAAACTTTTGCTAATTGGTGGTAGTGTACTGCTGTTACCTCTATAATGCAAGATCTTGGTGCAAAGCATACATTTGTACTGATACACGCCAGTTCGTCTGGACCCAAAATAATAAATTTAATTTACTGACGTATTCGCAGAGTTCAGAAACACTCAGCTAATCAAGTCCAATACGATTCAAAACGTCCAGCAATTTGTATAATCAAAAAATGAGACGTCGAATAAGTATTTAACTCTTTTGTCATAGTTATTGATTATCTATTAACATGCTTCAACTGCATACAACTAATAACTAAGAGTTATTACATTCGATTTTGGCCGTGTTCTCCATATCCGGAACACCTCGTCCACTGAGTTCCAATGTGTTCTATGTGCCTACTGGCACATAGAACACATTGGAACTCAGGGGACGACTGCCAACCATGTTGCATAAAACAAAATTCAGTCAAACACGGAGAGTGGGAAGGAGAGTTCTCGAAAAAGGTGCAAACTCAAGGCTAAAAAATCCCCTCTGAGGGTACTCGCCACCAAACTGGCAGACGGAATTTTTTGGTCGTATTGAGCTTGGGGACCAACTCCCTCCCCACTCACCAAGGAATGTGAAAAAAGTCAGTTTGTATGTTTCAATGTTCCGGAATGTGTTTCTCCAATCCAGGTTTTGTAAGAAACAAAGGGGGGCATTTTTTTAAAAAACCGAAATGCTGGTGTAAATATGTTTCTAAGACCGGCTCCGTTATTTGACTGAAATATAGTGTAATTTCGTAATTATCAGCCTTGTTACAACCGATAATGTGACAACGCCACATAATGATACACCAACGCATAATGTTACAAAAAATGTAGTAAACAACCGATAATGTTATAAACTCCGCATAATGTTGTAACTTTTTCCAAACCGTTATGTTATAAAAATCGACGCATAATGTATAACTTTTTTTCAACCCGTTATGTTACAACAAATTAACCGATAATGTTATAACTTCTGTATACTAATTCCAGTTACAGCTATTGTAGATGGACTTTACCACTTACCATTTATTGACGCATAAAGGTATGTAATATTTATACTAAAGGTTTCTGCTCTGGTTAAGGCGAGGAGACACCCCAACTCCCGGGGATTTATCATAGAATGACCTAGTCACATTACATAGACGCGGATTATCCTGGTAACTCAATCGCGTGACGTCATTACCATGATCATCCAGTGCCCAACATGGTGAAGGCGGGGGTGGTGGAGGAGGGGTGCTATTTTATCCGGTTGGTACGTTTACCAACATGCGTAGTCTCCGCTTCCAGAAATGTAGTGTACCATAGTCCCCTGACGCCTTTGGGGATGGGCAAATGCCTCTGTTTCTGCTTGTTTTGGGCATCTAAAACTTATTTGTCGCATATTTCTTAGTCATAAGAATATCTTATTGTTCATTAATTTGACATTTTAACAAAAAACAGTGAACAAAAATGAGGTGGAGTTAAAAGAGGTCAAAAAGTTGGACGGAGCTAGGTACATGTGGTGGATGTGGCGGGTTGGTAGTGTCGCACGGAAGCCGAAGAATAAGAAGCGAGACTGGGTAGGAAGATGAATGGGGTTTAGGACGATTGAAAGGGGTGGGCAGGGATTAGGCTGAGATAGAGAGGAGGTCATGGATTAGTTCATCATGGTGATTGTGCAGAGAAGGCTATCTGAGAATATTATAAGAGAGTAGTGCTAGACAGCATGATAATATAGATGGTGGAGATGTTGGAAGAAGTGGAAGTGATGAATTTGGGATTACAGGTTCTGGAAAAGGCAGAATCACTAGAACAGGCAGTATAGGGAGAAGGAGGAGATTGTGGTGGAGGAGTTGTGTTGATGTTGTGGCGGTGTTGGTGGTGGTTTTGAGTAGTTATGTATGTTGAAAATGAGCCATTTTGTAGGACTCCGGGGCAAGACCCCGGAAGTGACGTCATATCACGTGACTGGGCGGTCATGTTGGGTTGTCACGATAGTGCACGTGGGTGGCCATGTTGTGATGCCATTATCATGAAAAAGGTGGTAGGAGTGCGTATGCGCAGCGCGTGTTGTTATCGGGACACGTCCTCCGCCTCACCCCTAACAACCCGACAATAGATATCAAACACCAAATAGAAAGAAAAATGATATTTGATAGCATTTTTGAATCGATGCTGACGTGTCCCCATAATGATATATAAATATTAACAAGGAACACAACTCGCTTTTAGAGAACGATAGCGATCATATTCATCAAAGTTATTCACAACGTATCCAGCAGTACCCGGTGTCAGTGGAAAGGGGAATGAATAAGCTTTACAGTGGTTTATTACACGACCGTTGGATGTTCTTGGGTTGTTCATGATAACTGGGAGAAGTCGCAGAAAGGCCGAAAAACATTTATTCGGACAAGATACTGTACAGTGGAAAGTGGGTTACGAGCGACAATTCTCCGATTTATTATAAATAATTCGAGGTCCCAATGTCTATGGAGGGCAGATTCAAATATTAACCGTATACCTTTATCAATTTTCAATCTTGGGTTGACATTTTATTCATTTCTGGAGTTCACATTTACCGTTTGTACACTTTTTAGCCGTCACTTGAAACCTCACGAAGTTGGTGGCGTCCATAGATACGGCGACTCGCACAAAAAAATTTCCCCATTCTCCCATCGGCTTGTTTTCATGTATGATTTTCTCGGCATAAATAGTGGCCACTGGGATGTTTTTGTGAGTATCTTCGCTTCTATGGATGCCGTTAGCTTGTTGAGTTGGCAAGAGAGAGAGAGAGGTTAAAAAAATGTACTAAAAAAATGTGATCGCCAAAAATGAATAAATGTGGATCCGAGATTAGTAATTGATAAAGGTATAATGATTTTAGAAAAGCATTTGATACAGTTGATAGAAACATTCTTTTTAATAAACTACACCGCCTCGGGATACAGGATAATGTATTTAAAATTTTTAAAATCCCCATATAGCTCAAGTTACTATCAAATAAAAACTTCGCAAGGATTAAGCCCACCCTTAATGTCAACGGTTGGTGTCAGACAAGGTTGTGTGATCCCACCGACGCTCTTCAAAATCTTTATCGACGACAATAACGACATTGGCTTCATCGTTGATGAAAATGTGATCCCGTTCGTTTACATACCACGAATCTAAGTCACTTGCTATTTGCCGACGATTTAGCGATCATCTCAAACTCGTCTCGGGGACTACAGAGAGCATTGGATAACTTGGATGCCTACTGCACTAAAAACAAACTTAGCGTAAATGTTGACAAAACTAAAGTTATGATTTTTCAATCGCGAAAGAATATTGAGCGCCATGGTTTTCGTACTGGGAACAATGAGCTTATGCACGCCCATCAGTCCACATATCTGGGACTTTTGTTTAAATCCAACGGTAAACTGCAGAATGCGCAACATGATCTCAAACTGAAAGGTTTAAAAGCCCTCTTCAGCCTGAACAACAACTTTAAAAGAATGTGCCTTCCGCCTGTTTCGGTTTACCTAAAACTATTTAACATCCTGATAAAACCCATCCTCTTATACGGCAGTGAATTATGGGCCACAGAAATCAACGATGCTAATATTGATAAATCGCCATGTGAAACCGTTCATATTCAGTTCTGTGAGTTAGTCCTGGGTGTGAACAATAAATCATCGAACCATGCAGTGAGCGCTGAACTTGGACAGTACCCACTGCACATAGATGCCAAAATCCAGTTGACTAAGTTTGTATCAAAATTATATGATCTCCAAACCCCTTCCTTACTATCAGAGGCTAGAACTGAATCCGAGAATTACAGAATGCCCGACTCAATATTGGTTAAATATCAGCAGCTTATAGCTAATTATAATCCTGAAAATAAATCTGAACAGAAAATCCCGTTTCAGCCTATGAAATACATAACAATAAGAGAAAATCTGGAAGAGACCCATTTAAATAATTTTTATAATGCTGTATTTGACGACAACAGGAGAAATGGAAAAAATAAACTGAGAACTTCTCGAGAGTTTAAGAACAAATATCACCTGGAGACTTATTTGATTTATACAACATCCCCCGAGGCGAGAAACATATTTACTCGTTTGCGTATAAATAACCACAAACTTATGATAGAAAAGGGGAGGCATATGCAACCACCATCCCCGTAAGTGAACGCTTATGCGCGGTATGCGGCTCAGATGCAGTAGAAACAGAATGGCACTTCGTTATGGAGTGCGGTGAATATGCATCTCTCAGAGAACGTGCATTTAACAAATTTGAACGTGAATACCAAGAGTTTGTTGAGATAGACACATCCGAGAGATTCATATTCCAGATGAGAAACAGTGTGTCAATCTGACACCAAGAAGTGACATTAACAATACTATATTACAACCACTATAAGCCTTAATATTTACGTTTGTCATTCGGAATTAGTATTGTTTTATGTTTCTATTTATGTTGATTTTGTATTTACAAAGCAATCTGCCTTTGTTCTGGTGTATTTGCTTAATAAATCTTATCTTATCTTATATTATCCACAATATCTGAAAATAGTTACGAGCTCAAGGAACTAAGCCACGGAACGGCTCCATCCTAAAAAAGCTCAATGGAAAAGATTTAGGGGGTAAATGCACCCCCTCCCCTTCCCTTCCAAAAAGCAGAGTTAGTTCGGAAAGTGATATGTGGAAAAGAAATAATAAGTATGAACGGACTTTAAACTCTAAATTAGACCCTTAAAGTTTGGATAAAATTCCAATTTTTTTTCAGTTCTGACTGACCGTTTACACAAATTGCAAGTTCGATTTTATAAAATGTGACAGATCTGCAAAAAAACTCGTATCGATATCTACTCATTCCCGATATTTTTCCACTAAAAATGCAGTACGAATTTCATACTGTGTTGAAAGAACCCTTTAAAACGAATCCTCGTTTTTATATTGTCACAATGGAGACTTGTAGCGAGTCATGTCGAACGGCGCGAAATGGGTAAAGCCGTCAACTGGCCACGTTTTGGATAAACCACTTACTTCCCGTATATTCTGTACTGTGAGGTGAATGTGAATGGCAGGTATTTATATCGGAGAGTATTGATTGGACTAATTGCTGACGATAACAAAAAAAAACTGGGAGATCAGAAGTGCACCGGGTTGCGTTTACAAATACGAGGCGTCTAGCCAAATTGAATACAGGTAATAAACGATTCGGTAGATTAATATCATTCAATGAGCCTGGCCTAGATATGGTACAACTTTTATAAATAGTTGTACAAAATAAGTATATTAGTGCCTAATTGACCGATGATAGATTAAATGCTGGAAAATACACATGCATTTTTATGTGATTTTATACTTCACAGCTTCAGGACACTCGAATTAAAAAAAGAATGCCTCAAAGCACGTCTCTTGATTTTTACGATAGATTTAACCCTGAAGCTTTTATGGACTTACGCCTTTCATGGTCCAGTGAAAGGCAGCATATAGTGCTCCATAACCCGAACACGATGTTGACAAGCATTATTATCCAGTGATATAAGATCCTCCTCAAAGGGTAAACGTTCTGAGACAATCATATTTTTATCAGGAGCGTTGAGAAGATGACCGATTGGGGGGGGGGGGGGGGGGGGGGGGTAAATCAAGTCCCGACTGATACAGTATTATTCCAACTATATCATCAATGCATGTCCTGATGAAGTAGTTGGAATATTTGTCAACCTGCTTTATAGTTCAAAAACCCGTTTGTGGAGACATAATGAACAACTTCTTGTTTAACCCTTTACCTACAGTAACGGTCAGCGCTATTCTAAAAACCCGCCAATTAATTTTCCATTATTTTTTTCATTTTTTGTCTCTAAAACATAGATTATGACACCTCATTGGAACGAGCTCGCCGAGCTCGTCCCAATGAGGGGTCATAACCTATGCTTTTGAGACAAAAAATGAAAATAATAGTTATTCAAGAATTTTTATTGCAAGTGTCGTCTGCTTTTCATGTTAGATAAAGAGTTATAATGAAACCTCTATCAATGCAGTCTCTTTGTATAATTGATTGCACTTATTAGAACTAGACTATAACAGTAGCCCGTCTTAAACTTTTCATGTTAGGTAAAGGGATAATTAGCAGGTATCGTACTCAAAGTTGGTCACACTGGGACCAAATCGCCCACAGACCTCCATTTGCGAAAGATCAAATTTGTTCAACTAGAAACTTTAGTCTTGGAAGAAAGTAGTAAAGTACATACTTACAAGCAAGATACGAAACGATATCTAAGATGCCAATACATACAAAAAAAATGTCCCGACTGGAAAATTATTGGGTGGGTGTCACACCCCCCACACCAACGCCCCTGCTAATAATGTTTTGTTACCAAATGTTGTCTTCCTAAACTACCGATAACCACTTGCGTTACCATGGACAGTGACTGAAACAACTCTGAAATTATACGATAGACGTCTCCACACCACTACCCACCAAACCCCTGATAAACTGAATGACTGATTAACGAGATATACCTTTGATTGAAGGCGATTATTCACTCGCCCGATATTATACACGATTACATAAGTAGTGCATGTTGACACTCTGGGGACAAACATTTAGCACTGAATTCCCCATACCAAAATGTTGACACTTGAGAGACAAAATTAACATAGGATTCTCCATAGGGGCTTGTCTCTCGAGTATCAGTTTTTGTCTCCAGAGTGTGAACAGTTGAGCCAGGAAAAAGATTTTAAAATGTGCTTCCTGTGAATTTCCATCTTCTGAATTTGTGTTCGAAATATAGGACCTTTGGGTTCTAGAGTTGGAAGCCGTCTCTCGTGTGCAACAAGGCGCCATCTGCAATGCCTGGGCATTGCAGATGGCGCCTTGTTACACTCAAGGGACGAAATGTTCACTTCAGTCGAAAAATACCATGAATGAAGTTCAAAAATCATTAAATGTCTTCTCCCAAAGGACATGAAATTTCCAACCTTTGGTGGGTTGAGGCTCAAAATTTCTCATTATTGAAACTTTTGGATGGGATTTGGGGAGGGGTGGGATGAGACACGTCAATGAATAGATGCTTCAAAATAAGTGTGGTCATGTTTATAGAATCTTCAGATTCGACATGCGAAATTTGTTCGAGTTTCAACTTTTGTGTTACTTATAAGATGTTTAAATACAACATACAACAAATTGGACATTCTCGACATTATCATAGCTCGTGTGAATGATATTATATGGTACCACTAAACGCAGAGTCTAACTTCTCTAAGTTCTGTAACCTGTCCAAGAAATCCACTTTCCTAAGTTTCCCAACACCATTAAATCCGCTCTCAAAAATTTGCAAAAATGAGATCTCAGTATTTGCAAACTAAGACACCAGGTCCACCCATCTCTGAAAATGGTTAACAGAGAACGTTCAATTTGTTTTCTGGACATATTTATCGAGACTGGAGGCACAGCCGGGGGTGTCGGGTGCTTTCTGTCCGACACCGTGTACATGCGAGTTCGTTTCACGTGCTTGGCTCTCCTATTTAGCCGCGTGTGACTTTGTATGCAGTCGTGAAACCACTACCGTATTTGGAGATCACATCATAGTGTTAAAAATATGTGAACGTATCACTGTACAGCAAACAAAAATCCTCAGCACATTTCAAATAAGCTCCACATTTTCTTGTAAAGCGACAGTAAGCCGGTAATAAGCCGATATGAACTCTTAGATTTTGCTTGTATGTGAAAGAGCGTGTTATCCCTTTACCCAACGTAAAACCAGAAACCGGCCCGTTTATCTAAAAAAAAAACGTTTCAATTTTCATTATTTTTTTCATTTTTTGCTTCAAAAACACAGCTTATGACCCCTTCATTGCAACGAGCTCGTTGAGCTCGTTCCAATGATGGGTCATAAGCTATGCTTTTGACGCAGTTTATTTGCAAGTATCGTCTGCATTTCGTCGTAGGTAAAGGGTTAAACAACAAGGGCGTGCATAGTGTTGAGCGTCAGAAGCAACAAGAAATTACTTAAATCTGTAATTAAAAAAAATTATGCAGACGACACGACGCAGCGAAGATATAAACGAATTTGGCCGAAGTTACCGAATGTGAACAGAAAACCGGTGGAAGAGTCGATAAGGGAGAAAATGTGACAATGCGAACACAACGTATTCGCTCCTTTGCAGGAAAGACGATTGTCCTTTGAAAGAGCCACTAGCACAGCTCTATCCATCTATCCAAGTAAGATGGTTTGATCAGTATATGCACGAAAGCAGTAAAACCGTTCGGTCGGTTTTGCCAGGTCTTATGCTTCGGTTTTCCGGTTTGACACACAATCGGTACCGAACAGGACCCCCCCCCCCCCCCCCCCCCCCGCAACACAAACACCCAGCTCTACCTTAAATTGTCATTTTATTTATTTGTTAACTGGTAGGGTGCTGGAAGCCCATATTTGGGCTTTACTCTGAAGTGTCTGTACCAGCAGTTAAAGGCTTCATATTTTGTGGATGTTGTTCATATCACCTTTGAAGTGAAATTATTTAGTCTGTTAGGATTTGTCTTGTTACAATTTATGGGAGAGTGCCTGCACTCTCACATAAATTGTAACAAGGCAAAGACATGTGAACAAATTCTGATGACCAAAAATAATTCAGCACTCTACCAGTTAACTCTTCAACAACCATGATCTACTCTGTAGCGATGATAAAGCCTACTGTTATGATGACATGACAATGAAATGCCACGATATAACACACTGTTGGAAATGCATCTCGGAGCCATCTCCAGAAATGTATAAGACCACAGCATATTATCGGATAATGATATATTTTATTCGTCGATATATATATATTCAACACATTTTACACGAAATGCATATATTTATAAGATACTAGCGGGTGAACACCCGGCGTTGCACGGGAGGAGATGGTTATATCAATATACCCTCAGATATGATTGATAGAAGGTCAAGGTCACCAATTTCAAGGTCAAGGTCACCCCGCAGCCCGATAAAGTCAAGATGATCGATGGGTCAATATACCCGCACATATGAAATTTTAGCCCGATCGGCCAAACCGTTTTCGAAATAAAAGGTCAAGGTCACCAATTTCAAGGTCAAGGTCACCCCGAAAAGTCAAAATGATCGATGGGTCAATATACCCGCACATATGAAATTTTAGCCCGATCGGCCCAGCCGTTTTCGAAATAAAAGGTAAAGGTCACCAATTTCAAGGTCAAGGTCACACCGCACGGGCACGGCACCCATCCCATGTTACTCACAGGGACGAATTACCCCCGTGTACAAAATTTGAGATCGATCAGTCGAGAAACGGAGTAGTTCACGAGGAAGAAAGATAGAGAGAGATATAGATACAGACAGACATTCGCATTTATATATTAGATATTTCAAAATCATTAAATGTGAGATCCAGAGTTCAACATGTGTATAACGAAAGGGAAAGACCTAGCCGGATTGGCTGTCTTCCTGCCTTCTCTTAAGTAAGGATGAAGAAAAGGAATAGAGATACACATAAAAGGGTAGAGAGAAGGAGGAAGAAAAAGAGGGTGAAGGGGGTAGAAAAAATACTAATGCAACATCGCGAATTCGCTTAATTACCCCGAAGGTAGATCATTTATTGCTTTTGCAGATGGCGTGTATTGCGGTCGAGGTCTAATTCAGTTGTTTTCTCTCAATTAGTGTAAACATATTTATTTGCTGATTAGATGTTATTAACACCAGGATTGGAACACAAGTTATAACTTTTTTAGTTCCTCTCCTACTCAATACATAAATAAATTGAACATAAAGAATACATAGAGGATATCAAGTATTTTTGAGTGGATACCGAAAATTATCTCACTTGTGACCGAGACAAATGGTCATTTTCGCTCGAGCTTCACTCAAAAACACTAGATTTTCTTTTTATTATACGCTTTTTATAAGAATCTGATAATTCCACTCGTTTCAACCTTGAATTGATGCATGAAAGTTAACAGCACATTGAATCATTGGAACGCGGAAGTGATGATTTGATTGATACTCGGCACAGATAGCGTCTTGCAATCAGATTCAGCAGGCGGGTTTCTAGTCCAAACATGGCCCGAAAATCCGTAATATAAGTTTTTGGTTTGGTACGTCCTTTGAAAGGACGTACCAAACCAAAAACTTATATTATGGACTTTCAGGCCATGTTTGGTCTAGCGGGTTTCATATGCATCAATTCAAGGTGAATACGTGTTGAATTATTGCTGGAAATGATCGGTATCCACTCAAAAACACTAGATTTACTTTTCATTATACGTTTTTAGAACAAATTGATCATTTCCAGTGATAATTTGACTCGTATTCACCTTGAAATAATGCTTTGAAAGCCGCCATTTTGATTGATACTGTGAAAGTGAAAATTTCTATACCTTCACAGTGGGGGATACGATATCTATCTTTCTGCAATTTCTTCGATAATCTATCGTTTAGCGGAAAATAAAAACAGTTACAAAAGAACGACAAATCAAACTATATAGTTTATAACATAGCATGTCATTTTTTAAATGGGAACGATGGGAAAGGGGGCTGGTCCAAAGAAAAGGAAACTTTCAGTCTGTCAACTAACACTTGGTGTGTTCGTGGTTATTTTGGAGGCTCGCAGATCTCGAGTATTTTATTGCTCTGGAGAGCATCGTGCAAAAATGCCTTGGTTAGACCATTTGCTTTTTAGTGAGTCCTTTTCGCACCACTCTTCGTCTTATTTTGGGTCTCAGGGTACGATTTACGAAATTCTGACTAATTGTGCGGGTGTCGATTATTTAAAACGACCACTGGCTGAGATGTACTTTTGAACAGCCTTAAAGGTGATACAGTTTTGTTTCAATGGCAAGCCTGGTTTGCCATACAAGAGGTCATCCTCAGTACTGGCATTTAGGATGGCAGTTTGTCATTATTTCGTTGCTGTTCAAGAAGAGGACATTCAAAAAAGATACGAAAGCTACCTTTAACCTGGTTACCACACCTACAACTTGGATTATCAGAGATATAGGTTGCACATTTGTCACCGTTAAGATCACTGCAGCTGTTCCTAAATCTAGTTAGTAATACATAGAGCGAAAATAACCACTTGTCTCGGTCACTCATGCTCAGGTGCAGTGGAAACAGAATGGCACTTCGTTATGGAGTGCGGTGAATATAAATCTCTCAGAGAACGTGCATTTAACAAATTTGAACGTGAATACCAAGAGTTTGTTGAGATGGACACATCCGAGAGATTCATATTCTTGATGAGAAACAATGTGCCACAGCTGTGCGGTATCATTTGTAATATAACCCAGCAATTCTTGAAACAACGAAAACAAGTTTTGTCAATCTGACACCAAGAAGTGATATTAACAATATTACGTTACAACCACTATAAGCCTTAATATTTACGTTTGTCATTTGGAATTAGTATTGTTTTATGTCTCCATTTATGTTGATTTTGTATATACAAAGCAATCTGCCTTTGTTCTGGTTTATTTGCTTAATAAATCTTATCTTATCTTATATTATCTGAGATAATTTACGGTATCCACTCAAAAACACTAAATTTTCTTTTTATTTTTCGCTTTTTATAAGAATCTGTTAATTCCACTCGTTTAAACCTTGAATTGATGCATGAATGTAAACAGCGCATTGAATCACTGATACGCGGAAGTGATTTGATCGATAACCGGAGCAGACAGCGTCTTGCAATCTGAGTCAGCTGGTGGGTTTCTAGTCCAAACATGGCCTAAAAGTCCGTAATATAAGTTTTTAGTTTCGTTCGTCCTTTGAAAGTGCAAAGGTGAAAATCCAATTTGAAGGCCAACAGGGACGAGAATACCAGACACATTAAGGTGAAAATGAGTAACCTACATAAATGAAGCATATCAGTGTACCCTGCCAACTAACTAGTATAAATCTGTACATCACAGTACAGCCTAAAGAAGAGGGATCCACATCCGGGGATGAGTTAAAAATGGCAAACATGCTAAATAGCACAATCCAGGCAGTAAGGATTTGAACAAGAAATATTATTAGGGTACGATGAAAGGAACTTTGCAATTAATTGCTTCTTAAACTCTTTTTCCTGTTCATTGCTGTCTTGATGGCCATTTCTAGTTCGTTCCATAACTTAGGGAATGCAAAGACAAGTAGATTTTCTAATGTTTTTGTTCTAGTTCTATATCTATGCAAGAAACCGACTTGGCGCGTGTTTAGGAGAGACCGGGGACAACTTTAACACGGGTCAATTGTAACATGATTGATATCTACTGCGGTCTGAGAAATGCTCGAGATGTGCCCCCTCTGGTAAGTAGAGACAACGTCGTATGATACTCCGTCGGAGTGTTGCCGCGATTAAAAAGTTTCTGACTATTTGAGAATAGAAGCAAAAACGTTTTTTCAACCTGTCGAGTAAATTTTGGCACTTTTCTAAGAAACGTGATAGCCACCAGAAAGGCTTATAATAAAAAAAAAAGGTTGAATTTCACTTTCGGAACATTATACATTTCTCTTTCAAGTGGGAGCATGCGTTTTAAATATATTTTCCCTGTAAATATTCTGCAAACGTTTTCGTTAATTGACCATGCAGTGGGGTCGGTTGTAACAAACACTGCGGGGACAGATGCAACATATTACGACCTATTTTCTGGCTGTTAAATGTGTGTTCAGTTTATATGGACAATACACAGAAAGACATGAAGCGTGAGAGACGTAGACACGTTGTAGTGTACACAACACTAGTACTTTGCTTTTTTCTTTTTGCTTGTTTTTGGAGGGTTTTTGTCTTTTTCACCCCTCATGTTGCCGCATTGCTGATGACATGAACCTTAAGGTGATAAGTCGATAATCTGATTTATTTTCCCCCAGTGTTGTTATGGATTGAAGTTTTCAGAATGAAAATCAAACCGCGTCTCTTTTTGTTAAGCTATCATCAACACTGTTTCTTCTTACCCATGACAGTGTTACAACTTGGCACGACATGGGGACAGTTGTAACACCGAGGGTGACCACAGAAAGTGACGTGATCCTCATAGCCTGCAATTCTTTCGCAAATAAATTTCATAATATATTAGCAGGAAGGTTAAGTGCGTACAAAACGCAGAAGTTCTGTTCAATTACATCGTGATTACATGGCAATCTTGGAAAATCCAAAAAATGTTACAACTGTGCCCGGTCTCCCCTACATTAGTTTGATTATGATTAGTGACAACGGAGAAAAAAAGTTCGCAAAGGATGCTGGAACGTTACCTTTATGCCACCCAAGCATCAACCAGTAAGAAAACAACCTATACAAATCTTTTATCTTCGGGACACCATTTTTGAAAACAATTAGGTCGGTATGATCATTATATTTCTTATTGTTAATGAGTCGTATTGAACGTATCTGTAGTTTAAACAACCGGGAGGCACCCATATTGGAATTCCTTAGATAAAATTTAGTGTTCAACCGATTACCAAAAATGGCCGCTGACCAATTATCGGTTATTTGAGCTCATACGCGGCCGATTTCGATTCCGATTGAAATACTGTGCACTGCTAGATGAGTCGAGGCTTGAAAGAACTACATTAAATTGAACATATTTCACAGTGTTAAACGTCGTTGCCTCGGGTCGCAGTAAAATGACAGACGCGCACACTTTGGCGGTATACGTGGCTCCCAGAGCCACGTATACCGCCCAAGTGCGCGCGACTGGTCATTTTAGAGCGGCTGGGTCAATGGAGTGCAACCATCACTTTTTCTGGTATGAACTGGCGATTGCCGCAAGTACGCTCAATTTTTGTAAGCTTTACATGTTGTTTAACTTGTATATCCCGTAAAGGAGCGTCTTGAGAAAGAATACAAACTGTGGTTGTTTCCCAACTTTTTTGAATGGTATCAATGACATCAGTTTACATTTACAATTGAACAACTGCGTAAGATAATAAACTGTGGTTAATGAATCATCACAAAAAATGCTTGGCAACAATCGGTTGAACCGATGTTCCAAGAGCTGTTGCTGTTGTCATCTGATTGCCCACAATCGGCCGATTGGGGTGGCAGATTCCGATCACCAGTTGAACAGTAATAACATTACTCTGTATTACTCTGATTCCTGACAGACCGGAAATTCATGAACTAAACTGCAGTGGTCTAGAATCTACATGCCAGACTGATGCGAGTTATCAGGTAACTTCTTTTCTAAGTGATTATTTATGGGTAAATTGAATTCAGGGGCCATTAAATGGGATGTGGTGAAAAATTAAGTATTTTTCAAGGATGGAAAAAGTTCAAGCACTTATCAAAGAATGGGTCAAATTTCAAGGACTTTTTTGTTTGAGTGGGAACCATAAACCGTGAAATATTTGTCTCAACAACACCGTCGCGTTACTGCATTTTCAGTCTTTATTACACGCCTGCTCTATGAAATCCCCATCTACAGCAACACTAAACCGTGCGGAAAATGAAAATCTGTTCCGCACATATGTGTGGAAGGGAAATCGTTAACAGACTTCTTTTAAATAGAAGCAAAATTTCACTGGAATTTTCTACAAATCGGGCAACGCAATTACAATTTGAATCGCTAGCGATAGCTGATAATCATCCCCTGAGTTCCAACGTGTTCTATGTGACATTAAGCACATAGAACACATTGGAACTCAGGAGACGAAATAGTAACATGGGTTCCCTCCGCCAATTTGGTTGGGATAAAATGTGTTCTTTTTATTGATAGTTGTCAAATGAATTGGTGAGTGTCCTTCTAATAATGTCTTTACAGACGTGAAGGCGTGTAATAAACACAGAACGACAGGCGTGTGTCGTTCTGTGTATTTTCGACACTCGTATTCCGGTGGACAAATACGTCATCGGTTGATGAAAATATTTACGGCAGTAAAGCTGCCAAGCGCGAATAAATAAAAATCATATTGCAGATATCTGCGCAATAAAATATCGATCAAACAGGTCAGTTATTCATATACACCTGCATTTTCTATTTCTGATTTGTTTGGGGAGTGGAATTATGTAACACGCTAAGATAATTACGTAAGTGTATCACACGATTGATTACTCTTCCGATAAACTATAGCAAAGTGTAAAAATTGTTCTGGCAGTGTAAGCCGTTTTCCTGCACATTGTAGATGTGAACCAACAGATGTGATTGTTTTGCAAGAATGATATATCACGTGTTACACGAGAGCAATGTTCATCTAATAAAGTGTTGTCGACAATACTTGCTGGATCTGTTATAAAACGCAGATCTGAAGTTGAGGTGTTATATAAGTAATGGAAAGTTAACTTGAAAATAGGGAACAGGTTATTTTCGATGTCGTCAAAAGTCTACAGAATATAATTTGTCACATGTATGTTGTCCATCAGTATCTCTGAACCATTCTTTACAAAGATGAACAACAAACAAACGAAAAATTGTATTTGTTTTAGTTTTTTGACGACATCGAGAATAACATGTCACCTATTTTCAAGCTAACTTTCTCATCACTTATATAGCACTTTGAGGTGCTATATATGCAATGGGAAAGTTAGCTTGACGATAGCTGACATGTTTTCAAGCTAATTTTCCCATTACTTATATAGCACATTAATGTGCTATATAAGAAATGGGAAAGTTAGCTTCAAAATAGGTGATATGTTATTTTCGATGTCAAATATTTAAAGCTTGAAAATAGGTGATATGTTATTTTCGATGTCAAATATTTAAAAAAAAAATGTTTTAGTTTTTCAAATTTTTTTTGTGTTCAAAACTGCGAAAACACTGTTCATAAATACAGATGAACATCAGAAAAGTGACAAATTATTATCTCAATTACAGATTCTTGACATAGAAAATAACCTGTTTTTCAACAAACCTTCCATGGTTCATTCCCACTAGACCAGTTCCCTTTAGACCAATTCCCACGAGTCCAATTCCCAAAAGACCAATTCCCCTTAGACCAACTGATGTGTTCTACTTTTAAAATAATTCTATATCAATAATTTTATATATTTATAAATATTTATAAATGTATTTAATGTTATTGATATTCAAGCCTGAAAATAAGCAGTCTGTCATTTGCAGAATGAGGTCCCCTAGGGTGAGTTTCCTGATGCTATCCCATACAGTGGACCAGTTTATCCTCTGGGTACCTCTTTCTGTTTATGTTTGAGACCTTGATTCAGGTTGAGGTTCACAGAGGGTAAATTTAGTGATGCTACCCTGCTTGTCGATCGCTACGGGGTACATTCCGTCAACATAACTCATGTTAGGTTCTGGAAAAAGTAGTCATAACCAGGATCCTCAGGTGATTACCTTCTCCTCCCGCTTCCATTCGGGGAAGCAGGAGAAGGTATTCGTCTGGGGTCCTAATTAGGACTATAGAAATAGCATCCCGCGACTTATTGAGATTCTCGCTCCTCTAAGGATTTGAGAATCTAAGAACTGCAAATGCGAAGCAAATAACCCTTCAGTTGTAGTGTTCAACACACTTGAGGGTCATCTGAAATACGTCCTTCATATATCATTTTATCTGAAAGAATAGTTATCAATGTGTTCATGGTAAACCATTTATTATTAACCCGTTACCCAACATAACGGCCAAAACCGGAAGCGCTATCCACAAAAACCGCCAATTAATTTTCATTATTTTTTTCATTTTTTGTCTCAAAAACATGGGTTATGATCCCTCTTTGGAACGAACTCGTTGAACTCGTTCCAAAGAGGGGTCATAACCTATGTTTTTCAGACAAAAAAAAAATGAAAAAAAATAGTTATTCAAGAATTTTGTTTGCAAGTCGTCCCCTGAGTTCCAATGTGTTCTATGTGCCAGTAGGCACATAGAACATATTGGAACTCAGGGGACGAAGTGTCGTCTGCTTTTCATGTTAGGTAAAGGGTTAAGAATAATTCGTAGATATGTTCTTTCTAGTACAGATTGGCCAGAGTAGGACAAGAGTCTTGCTCTTAATTGGTTGTAAAGTACTAATGGAAATACTGATAGCTTTAACATCACACAGGAAGACTGTCTGGCACTCAAATAGAATCTCTTCGTCTTTTGTTCTCTGATCAAACAACAACAGTTCTATTCCTGAGTTGGAAATTCATGAAAATATTTCATTTTTGTGGCAATGATTCTCACCATCATAAATTGGAATTTAACCATATTTCTTTGTCCTTAACCCTTTGAACGCGAGAGACGGCTTTACCGGTCAGGAACATTGTACGTCATACCTTCATTAAGTAGGGCAGGGACCGACCTGGGCATGTGCCAGTGCGTATTTGGTTCTGAAACATCAGGACTTGGCTCTTAAATCTCAGAAATAGACTTCTCAGTTGGCGTGTAACTTCTCAGATCATATTTTGATATTCTTTCGATGGATAATCGAGAGAGACACTCTTACATGTATTATATATATGATTATCATTTATCATTGTTGTAGAGTGCTTAAGCTAATACTCCAAGTCTTAATTACCAAGCATTAATCTTCACTGTGGTTTCTGATCAAGTCTTGGCTGCCTAAATAGGCAGCCAAGACTTGATCAGAAACCACAGTGAAGATTAATGTTTGCTATAATGTACTAAATGAAAATGATGAGAGCTATTACATACGTGCAGTGGGTGTTACAAACAGCAGTGTGACTCCGTAAATTGAAATCTGGCGCATGAATTGAAAAAATAGGCTCCGAGGCTAGAGCGTATTTTAAATAGTCCTGATCGGTCCCTGGTAGGGTGTATGCTAAGTTAAGGGTGGGGATAGACCAATCAATATTTTCAACGTGCAGCCCAAAGGCTGAAAATATTGATTGGTCTTCCCCCCAAATAATGAATATGGACTCTTTTAATTGTTGCATTTGTACTGATATGGAAGATACCACCAGTGTTCAAAGGGTAAACAATGCACACCACTGCTAAACTGCAAACCTATTATTACCTATATGGTTGAGGGAATATTGCAATAGGCTACAGTGAAAAAAAATCTATATGTTTGATTGGGAGTTAGCAATAAAAATAAAAGCAATAAAAGTGAATTTAATGGATGTTCACATTCCATTCCAGATTGTTAAAGAGTCTGTTCGGTGTGACTTTAACACGGATTATCTGCATCAGAGACAAATGAATGCCATAAAAGATTATGGGGATTTTATTCACAGGACTGATATTAAATTAAAAGCCCCGAAACAGCATCATATTTCCAAACATGTTGCATCGCGTCTCATTAAGTTAAAACTACACAATTTGTCAAGAGAAATGTCTGAAACATTCCATACCGTTATGCATAACTGTCTAGGTGCAGGTAATGGATGTAGTTGAGGTTTTGTTTTGTTTTTTAAAAAAGTGGATATTTAGGCCTAAAAAAGTTAAAAATCTGTTTCTTAGGCCCTCCCGCATGGTCCTTTTGGCTACCGCATGCTCTCTTATAACCAATGAAAAGTTCAAGAATGAAAATTAAATGGTTTGTGCCTGATATTTTACCCAAGTAAATAAAACTGATAAATTTGTCCCTTGAGGGCAACAAGGCTTTGCAAATGCTTTAGCACTGCAAAGCCTTCTTGCACTCAAGGGACGAAATACACCACTACCCATGCTGTTCTGGACTGTAGATTATGAGGACTAAGACATAAAACAACAAAGAACATGAACTTTTGATGGCGAATAAATAATTACCAAAATAAAAAAAACGCCCGCCTACATGCACTTTCACAAAAAATGGCACAAGAAACATAAGCTCTACTTTGTGGGACCTAACTTACATTGCATATCATGTGATATGGTATTTTGAAAAAAATGGTCGAACTTACTTTCTGTTCCATGCGATATATTATGAACAAGTTAGTCGAACGGTCGAACGGTCCTGTGATATGGTATTCTGAACAAATTGATCGAATTGTGCCCTCTTGGTTAATGATACTCTGTTAATAATTTTATTTTAGTTTAATAGTATCTGTGATTTCATATGACACTGACAGCGCATGTCCGTCCATCCATCCGTCCCACTTTGTTTTCCCGATGATAACTTTAGTTATAGTTGACCAAATCAAATGAAATTTGGTATGTATGTGTATCAACATAAAATACAGGTCACGTTCGAATCGGGGTGCGGCCTAATAATGTTTGTCAGAGTTATCCCCCTTTCTCGACTTTGAAAACTATTTTCTTAGTTTCCAACCAATAACTTAAGCTGTAATTGACCGAATGAAATAAAAAAAAATAAAAATTAAATTGTTTATGTCTGATATTTTACCCAAGTTAATAAAATTGATAAATTTGTCCCTTTTTGCACTCAAGGGACGAAATACACCACCACCCATTATGTTCTGGACTGTAGATAATGTGGAGTAAGACACAAAACAACAAAGAATATGACCTCTTGATGGCAACGAAATAATTACAGAAAATTAAAAAAAAAATTAAAAAATCCGCCCACCCGCATGCAATTTTACAAAAAAATGGCCCATCATCTTTTCTCAAGAGAACTAACTATAAAGGAGCTCGGTGGATCAGTGGTACGGCATTGGACTTCAAACCGAAAGATTCACGGTTCGATCTCTGCCAGGAGTAACGGCATTGGGCAAGGCACTTCATCCCGATTGCTCACGTGGGGGCACGGCGGCGCTGTGTACTAAATCGTACTCCACGTCGTGGTGCACTTATCTTCAACCAATGCTAACTCTGCTTGTGCGTGGCTAGTACGTTGGAGAGTCTGACAGTTTCTCGCCGTTGCTATGTGGTTCTCTCCGGCTACTCTGTCTTCCCCCACCCGTAAACCTATCCGACACGAGTTGATCCAGGCGGTCGAAAGTGTCGTTAGACCCCAATAAATAAATAACTATAAACTTAAATTTATAAGCTTTTAATCATACATAAGTATCAGGCTGACTCGGTACAGGTCGCAGATCTCCGTTGGAGAAAGAAAATAGGTAAAAAGTGCATGTCACAATTTTCGAATTTCAGGAGAAAAGCCATCCCATCCCACTGTCACATACTCTCCCCTGCCAAATAAAAGAGACATCACTATTATCCATTTTTTGAGAAAGAGGACAGCATCATGATTATTAGGCATCATCATGCTTATTAAAATAAGTAACTGCCATTATAATATCTGTTCAACAAGGAGGCCAAAAAAACAATAACACCTGAAAAAATTTCATCGATGTGCACCATCCAGGCTTGTTCGAATTTAAAATTTGCATACCTGGCATTTTAGCATTTTTTGGTATTTTAGGTTTTTCTGAAAACAGCCACACAAAAGACCATCTCAATTGAAAATTACTTTTGAGATCTTTGAGTATCCAAATGTCAACTTATTTGGAAAAAAAATCCCAGGGAGCATTCTATGACAATATACACCAATATGCAGCACATTGGTAGGCAGGATCAGCAATTTATTTATTTATTTGTCGCTGTTTAAGGTCACATAATTCTGCACAATGGCTAATCATGAACGCAACATGGAGATAAAGTCAAGATTAGTGAATCGTTTATACCCATGTTGCCCATTTTTGAGGACTTCCATCCTAAGCATTGGTGACTGGGTCCTATTTTACGAGTAAAATACAGCTTGTTTACCCCAGTAAACAAGCACTGATTCACTTTTCGGGGTTCCTACGGAGGGGGCAGCAATAATTTAATCCTACAGCCCAATAGGGCTGTAGGATTAAATCCTTACCGAACTTCCCCATCATTAGAACATAGATTTGCCCACTTTGCTGCAAAAACATATACTCCAGGATTATTCGATTCTAGAGCTCGGGGTTAAAATGGTTACTATAAACATTCATCTTCTTTGAATCAATACAAAAAATGTTTCTCGAATGAGGATTTGCCGAATTTTTAATTACCAACACAATAAGACACGTTTATTTCCTAAATATTACGAATGGAGACTCGACGCAGCTGTATTTTTATGATTACGACGTATCGTTCCACTAACCGTGTTAATATCTTGATGTTTTCAACGTGAATTAAATACGTATTGATTGAAATATATATATAACTGGAGCACAAAAGAATGATTATCGGTGTATTATGTCAGCAAATGGATATCACACTTCATTAAAGACAGTCTGTGCACAAACTCCGCGAAAGGTGGGTAGTGGGTACAAACAAACAGCCCATAGTTGTGTAGAAGTCCTCACAGAATTTGACTGGTGGCCTGAGAGCTTTCAAGGCCCCATCAAAATGGAAACGTAGTCACATGATATAGGGTGCGTACTCGACAGGTAATCAATCAATTTGCTTCCTTAGACTGGACAGCCCTACACTTGAGTGGAGTAACGAGAAAAGTGACACCTCGCTTATGCTGAACAATTTTAAATTCCACAAGTTGAACAATGTGGAAGGTTTCATAACACAAGTTTGAAATCTGTTTGAAATTTGTTGAATTTAACATGCGTGATCACATGCCATGGGCTCCAAATTTACATTTTTATCTCACTAAAAGTCAAAAGATCTCTATTCTGGGCGATTTTTCCAAAACTGTTCGGCGAGGCAAGATTGTGAGAGCACAAATTTCTACGAAGGACGAGTCGTTGACATTTTCTGAACATTATTAACTCTGACGAAGACCAGGCCTGCAACCGGGGTCGGCATCAGGGGGGGGGGGGGAAGCATGTAGGGGCACCTCCCCAACCTGGACATAATCCCATCATTTTTTCCATCCAGAATCATTTTACCCCCCCCCCCCCCCCAAGTGACTAAAGTTCACTAATTTGGATACATCTTGCCAATCACAATTTTTAAAATTTGGCATTAAAAGGAGCAATTTCCTGTCTATTGAAGGATCAATTCCTACTTCAACATACCCTATAAAGTTTTATTTTTCTGCTCAAATAACAAGATTCGTTATTTGAATTTTTTTTATTTCTGTCCACTAACTTTTGAATTGACCATCCTGAATCCCCCCCCCCCCCCCCCCCCATAGTGAATATTCAACTAATTTGGGTACACCGTTGCCAAGCACACGTGCGCCGGGTCGACCATGGTTCGACCCGGCATGGAAAAATATTAAAATTTGGCATTAAAAGGAGCAATTTCCTGTCTTTGTCCCATAGAAAGCCTCTGTTTGCGAGAGCATTTTTCCTACTTTCCATTACCAGTAACCACTCATCACTTGAAATTCTTCTGAAGGATCAATTCCTGCTTCAACATACCTCAAAAAGTTTATTTTTTCTGCTCAAATAACAAGATTCATTATTTGCAATTTTTATTTCTGTCCACTAACTTTTGAAGGACCATCAGAATCATTTTATACCCCCCCCCCCCCCCCCACACACACACCCTCCACCTCCTCAAGTGACTAAATTCCACTAATTTGGATACTCTTTGCCAAGTACATGTGCCCCGGGTCGACCATGGTTGCACCCGGCGTGTAAAAATTTTGAAATTTTCCATTAAAAGGAGCAATTTCCTGTCTTTGTCCCATGGAAAGCCTCTGTTTCTCTCTGCAATTCTCCTACTTTCAATTACCAGTAACCACTCATCACTTGAAATTTAACCTGCTATTGAAGACAGATAATCTCTTCTGTTAATTAGTTAATGTTTCGCATTGTCATAGTTGTTTATAATCTGTGTGTTGAATAAACACCTCAAATATAACAATAGAGACTCAGTCATGGGATTATATTCAATGTAATTACAGGTGTAAATTGACAACTCTGAGTTAATTCACTGGTAGATAAAATGGATCAAAATGGTGAAAATTGAAAAACAATGTCTGTAATTTTTCTAGGGGGGAGGGGATGTTTCCAAGGAGGGCGCCGCCCCCCTCCTTGCCCCCTCCGTGGTTGCAGGCCTGAAGAAGACCGTTATTTATTTAAATTATTTATTTATTGGTGTTTTTAAGATCACATACTTATTATGCACAATGGCTAATCGTGACCGTGGCAGTTTACGGGTGGAGGAAGCCAGAGTACCGGGAGAGGAACCACCGGGCAGCGACGAACAACTGTCAGCTCCTCAACATTCTCTGTTCAAGCTCCGCTCAAGCAGGGTTACAGCGGTTGAAGACATCTGCACCATCGACGTACAGTACGCCTTAGTAAACGACGTCATTGTGCCCCCATCTAAGCAACCGGGATAAAGTGCCTTGCCCAAGGACACAACGCGGGTCGTCCCAGACGGGGATCGAACTCGGGACCTCTAGCATAGAAGTCCAAACAGTCTACCACATGAGCCACCGCGCCCCCGAAGAAGATCGTTTGACAGTACACTAAACTTGTGCTCCTGAACGGATACTGTATAAATATTATGTTTCTTAGTTTGTTTTCATGATGCAGACTATAAAATTTCAAGACACAGATGCGTTTTGACCAACTTCCAGTCATCCGCTCACATTTTATTTTGTACTGTGTTGGATTTCCGTCTTCGATTAAATTTATCGATTATCAAGGAATGTCACCTTCAGCGTCTACATCATAACAATAATGGATATCGACCACGGTCTGTACAAATTTAACTCTTTACATGACTGAGTGGTCAAATCACCTCTCACCGCATTATTGCTAAATCATTTTTGGTCATCAAAAGTTGTCGGCCTGTCTGCCTTGTTAAAATTTATGGGAGAGTGCCCATATGGGCACTCTCCCATAAATTGTAACAAGGCAAATCTTTAAAGACTAAATAATTTCACTTCAAAGCCAATATGAAGTACATCCACTGAATATGAAGTCCTTAAGTTGGGTTACCTGTACTTCAGATTAAAGCCCAAATATGGGCTTCTAGCACTCTATCAATTAACGATATACGCCCAATAATTTCCCCAAATGTATGTTTTATTAACGTCGATCTGATTTATCGTGAATATCCCATTTCATTTCAGACCTGGTATTTCCAATGTGTGAAGACGTGCTGCGCGCCGCGCCTAACTTTATTTCAGATCGGGGGGGGGGGGGGGGGTGAGGTAGCACGCCTTTAAACTGAATGTAATTGTTGGCGATGATCAGGATCAGCTCTTGAACCAAAAGCACACAATAAACTGTGTCTAGACATGCATTGTCCAACAACCTTCATTACTGCCTTAGAAGAAACTGAACTTTATTTTCGGGACGTCACGTCATAATTACAGGGTTGTAAATAGCCCCCCCCCCCCCCCCCCCCCCCCCCCAAACGACCGTTTAGATTCCTGTGTGTTACATCAATTGTAAAATACGAGAGCGAACTACAAGTTACGACAAAGTAATACAACGTAACTTTCCTAAACAATTACTAATCTCGTATGTTTTACCAGAAAAAAAACTCGACAATCTCTCGGAACAATCTCAACTCGAAGGTTGCGTATTGCATCCACCTTTGAATAGAATATCATGCCGTTTCATCTTAAAAGAATTTTCGCCAAAATAAATCTTAACAACTATCGTGCGATCTCGCTTTGGTGAAATAGTGTAGAGTCCGAGTGAGCCTTCTGAGTGTCCGACGCTGTAATGCGGGAAGTCAGAATGCTTGATATCAAAGGTTACTCATCCTGACAAGTTTTGTTTTATTGTTTATACCTGTCTGTAAAGGACACGTGGACCTTCCAGGGGACATTGGTGGTCGGGCGCTGAACGCTTTGTTTTTGACTCCTATGCCCTACCTAATCCTAATTCCCGGATCCCCCAGTGCAATGCAACAAAAAATGAAAGTGGGAGCACAAACTATTGCTTTGTTTCAATTTTGGCACCAAAGCATAGCTTTTGACCCCCACTGCAACGAGTTCGACAAGCTCGTTCAATTGAGGGTTCATAAGACAACAATTAAATTGTTTTGAGTTATTCCAGAATTTGGAGGATTATTGTTGTGTTATGCAAGGGATTGAATAATAGTGGTAAATAAATGATGATTAACAGATGTCCACAGGCAGTTTTTAAGATCAAAGCTGAGGGGGAGAGATACAGCTAAAAGATCTGAAAAGGTGGGGTGACTCTCTTGCTACTCCCCCCCCCCCCCCCCCCAATACTGCCACTGGATCCGCCTCTGGTGCAAGGTTGCGTGTGTTCTGTCAAAATTCTGGCCGACAGTACCTCACTGAGTCCGGCTCTCGATCAACTTTTTATCAACTTTAACAGATGGCGGAGTTTTCAATACTTTTCACTAGCCATGTCTTCCAAACTACAGTTATTGGCTCTCACTAAAACAGCTCGGTGAGGAAGAATAATCTACCTTTCAGTTTATTTAAATATTTGAATGACCCTTACTTGTGAGTGCCACTATTATTGTAAGCAATCACGTGAGTTTGTCACACATCTGATCTGGAATTAACATCCGGCCTTCTTTACTAACCGTGGCATAGCTTATCGCAACCGGGAGATACTTCTACGGGAATCAACACACACTCTAACAGACTGAATCAATAAGATTCACAAAAGAAACATCACGCCAGGCGAGGTGTTGTCCACACAAAATACGTTGCAAGTACATTTCAATGTAGAGTGCTTCCTTGGAGTGTTCAGGACAATGTGTGTAGCAACAGGCCTGAAAATAAGCAGTCTGACATTTGCAGAATGAGGTCCCCAGAGGGTGAATTTGATGATGCTATCCCATACAGTGGGTCAATTTATCCAATGGGTACCTCTTTAAGTTTAGTTTTTAGAACCTGATTCAGATTGAGGTTCACAGAAGCAGAGGGTAAATTTAGTGATGCTACCCTGCTGTGCAGGGTAGAATCACTAAATTCTCCCTCTGGGACCTCATTTTTAAGATGACAGTCTGCTTATTCTCTGGCTTGTGTAGCAATAGGCAACAAGAAATGTATTCAATACTTAGTTTGGAAAAGCTTCAGAATCTTTTTCTCCGTGAACTGTCAAGGAAACTGCAGCTAGCCTAACCTGACATTTACAATTCTTTACGCCCAAAATAGCAACTTGCCGTAAAGGTACATAAACGCAAATGTAGGCTGCATTGAACAATTTGAAAAAATGTTTGTTTTTACCTGGTGACTAGTATATAGAATGACCAGGCGTATAAGCAGCCTTTAAGATAATAATAATAATGCTGCACGTGGGTAGGCTGAGGGGTAGCGGTAACTCCTCAAACATAGTTGGGTGGATTTTACCCCCACCTGCAGGATATTTGCAAGAGTATAAAACTAAAGACAAACTCTCACAGACAACTGCTGTGCAGATAAATTCTGGCTTGCTTGGATACGAAACGACATTTCCAAATTCGTATCACGCTTGTCTCAAACGAGGCTTGTGTGACGTGAGCAGAATTTCGAGGCGATTCGCAATAAAGTTGAATTTAGACCTCCAAACATTGTAAATCTGCCATTACTATGAGATGAGTATTTCGGATTTCAGAACTTACAAAGTGTAAATTATTTTTGTTGTTTACATTTCACGAATCGTATTTAATTTTGAATTAACAATTATCATTTTATAAATAAACTAATACAACAGTCAACCTGTCTGGGTTGTCACATTTCGTCTCGTTGACGACGAGACCAGATCAGGCAGACCAAACACGGCGCCTACGGCGTCCTGTTTGATTTATCCGATCTGGTCTCGTCTGGTCTTGATGGAGAAGCCAGGAAGTAAGCAATCTGTCATTTGCAGAATGAGGTCCCCAGAGTGTGAATTTGCTGATGCTACCCAAACAGTGGGTTAGAATCCCCCAATTTATCCTCTGGGTACCTCTTACTGTTTAGGCCTGAGACCTTAATTCAGACTGAGGTTCACAGAGGGTAAATTCAGTAATGCTACCCTGCTGTACAAGGGAACACATTCTGTAAATGACAGTCTGCTTATTTCAAGGCTTGTTGATGGAATATGACGACCTAGATTGACTGACTATTGTAATAATCTGTGTGGTTTGAAGGTCATGGGTGACGCCGCACAATGCTTCTGGCTTGATTTTACCTGGAACATCGCGTGTTATGAATTAACAAAAGAAAAACAAAGAAAAACACACACATCAACACTAGCTCCGGCCACACACTAGGTGGAAACTAAGCCAAACTGCACAGCATACAATGCAAAATTGTAGTTTTGCCAGACTTCAAAGAATCGTAGCGGAGTTGTATAATCCGAACCCCTTGGTCGACAAGTTCTTGAACCAGCTTGACGCCTGGGAAGATTGCGAACATTTCTTCGTATATACCAACAGTCCACACAAAACACGTGGTTTTCCAGGGATTTCTTTCACAGCAGGCCTCTCGATGTTGGACGATGGATTGTTTCGTTCGTCCCAGAGAAATAAAATGACATTTTTGTTTGGCCTCTACTCGTGATCTTTGGCAGCTGATAAACGAATGTACTCCAGTTTCAGAGGCCATGGAAGGAATTTCGTTCATTTCCAAAAGAAAAAAAATCGTTTTGTAAAAGCACGAAATTCTGTGATATGACACGCTGTTGGACGGGGGTAACTTTTCAAATGCTTGTCACAATATCTGCCCTGCATGGACTTACTGAATCCCTCCAAAAATCTATAAAATCGAGTGTTGTTTACAACATCCCGTCAGAGTAATGGATGTAACATATTGGTCGTGATGTGAGCGTTCCGTGCGATGCTATAAAGTGATAATTAATCATTTACCTTCTCAGTTTGTAAATTTGGTACAATGAGATACCTCTGATTCAAGCCTTGCAGCAAAATAAACTAAAAATGGCCATCTGAGACCAATGTGCAAATGGAATTAAAACCTGCAATCAGAGACAATAATTTTGACGCAACGAATCGTTGAGTCAAATTATAGTTCTCAATAGCATGTTTCAGTTTGGGTATTCGTCTCAGGTTAATTATACAGTACGTGGAGAGTGGATTGTAACTAAATCACCCGCGGAGTGGAGTTATCACCCAAACTATAACTTTCGTATTTTGTATATATCGACTAAAAACACAAGCAATGTTTCAGCCAATGGACCTCCGGGTTTAACCCGGAGGTCCATTGGCTGAAACATTGCTTGTGCTTGTTATGCTTTGCAACAAATTTGCAGTTATTGCTTGGGTGGAATCTCCACTCTGCGGGTGATTTAGTAATAATACACTCTCCACGTACTGTATGTTGTATTTGTTTGTCAGCAAAGCTCCAATTAGGGGTAACACACTGTCGAAACTCAAAACTGAGTGAGAAATCATAATTTTTTATTGGAACACGTGCCCTGCTCCCCTGGAGTCCAGAAAGTCAGCCTAAAGTCAGGTTTTAACTCCAACAGTTACAATTATTTTGTCACATCCTCATGGAAATGCATTCAAATCTGTTAGGCTCTGTTAACGTTAGGAGTTTTTTTATAACATGCTACCTGAAATAGCGTTGCCTAAGAAATGAAAATAATTCTTATTTGGATTGCCTGAATGTGTAATTTGCAGATGCCAGTTGGGTTTTTTCTGAAGACATTCTTTTTTTCTGCCAATGTTTATCAATGAAACGTTAGAGCACCAATTCTAAATCAATATTTAATACTAGCGGACAGTATACTTTCTTATGAGACGTCCAATCGAAATAAAAGTTCACAAACACAGCAAAGGTATTATGAGGAAAATTACTTGGCAAATAAGAAGTCTCTATGTGGCTTCTAACGTTAAAATGTCGAATATAGAAATAATCGAAAACCAAAGTTTCCAAACTTCTTTCAGATATGTGTCATTATGGCTTTCTCACTTCTTTGAGATTGTCTTTTGGTCTTTGATTTACAGATTCATCTACCACCCAGTACTCATACTGATCGGGAACGCACTGCACTACGACCGCCGTGTACTCGTTACTTCCCATGCGAGGGCAATATTTCCACGGACGCAATAATATTAGATTCCAAACACTAATTATGGGAATAATCATCAAAAATTTAATTACTTTAATATTTTCCTGCTGATTATTTTTATTACCTGGTAAACGCATGCGTGAACATTAATGCCCACGCGTGTATTACAAATTCACCCTCTCTAAATATCAAACAGGTATCACAGAGTTACAGACAGAGACAGTGACGAATTGTTCTCATGCCGGGTGGGGGCGGGGGGCTCAGTTGTAAAAGGAAGGGAGTAGTATCGCCGATCTAAAGTCAGTGACAGTTTATTTTTCTGAAAACCCCTTAAGGTTTTAGAATATTTTCTCAGGTCAACTCGAGGTATTAATCGGGTATTCAAAATAGTTCCCCATCGTGCAGGTACAACAGATTAAGTGATTAACGAATTAATTCTAATCTTCATTACAGGTTACTATAACAGTCAGTTATTAGGCATTTCACTTTTCTTCCAATTTCACCTAAAACATGACTGTTTTTATTGTATGTTTAAACACTTTATAGGAACCACCAATGTATATAAATCAAAAAATTAATGTAAAACAGAGAATTTGGAAAAAAACAATTTATAGTTTGAGTCTCGATCTTTGTACGGATATAGACTACTTGTGGCGAGTCGTCAGGAATCGAGTGCTGTCGACTCGACTACATTGTGTTAAAAAAACCTCTTTGTAGTTTAAAGTTTGATCCCGGGGGAAGATAAAAAGTAACCGACAATCCGGCTACACAGGAATGTTTCCTACCTTTGTTGAATGTTTAATCAATAACCCAAATCAGACAAATTCCAAGCAAAGAGAATAAAGATACTTGTAATGAAGCAAATTGGTCGTGTTCGATTTTTTTCGCTCTGTTGTTTTCTTTAGCACATAGCAGAAATTACCGGTAAAAGTCCTGCCAAAGAGTTACCGGCACTTCTACCATTTTTTTTTTATTCAGATAAAAATACAATTTTTTTACAAACATACACGGAGTGCTGTAACAACAAATAGAGAGTGATAAATGATAATAGAAATATATAATTACGTAATTTAACCCTTTACCTAACAGAAAAAGCAGACGACACTTGCAAAAACAAATTCTTGAATAACTAATTTTTTTCATTTTTTGTCTCAAAAACATAGGTTATGACTTATGACCCCTCATTGGAACGAGCCCGACGAGCTCGTTCCAATGAGGGGCCATAACCTATGTTTTTGAGAGAAAAAATGAAAAAAAATAATGAAAATTAATTGGCGATTTTTGAGAATAGCGTTGGTCGATTTTGGTCGTTACGTTGGGTAAAGGGTTAAGCAGATACACTCTTTTTGATTTATTTTTTCAACTCTATTATTTCGATTCGGACATTTTACAGAGAGAATTGTATTTGTGATTTTGTGTTCAAAAGAAAGGCCTTCTGCTGTCGGTTGCACTTAGGGTAGAGATTAGTGAGGACTGTTTGACAGCATCTGGTAGGTACCCCCTGCTACGTTGACAGGACATTATCATTTCAGCAACAGTGGAGAATCACTTTCGCTGCCCTTTCCCGTTGAGGATATGTTGAGGTATAATAAAAATTATGTCTATTACTCAAAGAGGGGGTTGAGAATCTTCCATTTATCTTTTGTGTTCTCGACTTTTTGAGGCGAGTACATGTAGCTGCATGACGTTTCCAGGCGCTCACAAAATTTCAGTTCTTCGAGAAAAGCTTGAAATTGCTTAAAATTTAATAACACGATAACTAATATAGGATTGTTTATGTATAATGGAGCAAAGGTTTTTACATAACGGGTGCGCGAAGCTCCTCAATTCTTGGTTTTGTAAAAAGGTCAGGCGTCGTCGATATCGAACGAAACCTTGTTTTAGAAAAGTCAATTGTTAAGAGAGACTACAGCCTTGGGGCTGTAGGTTAAATATATTAATTGGTCTACTCGTCATAAAAACTGAGCTGATTTCTAACACACTTCTGGTGTGACGAAGAGAGACCACAAATATCCGTTCCTCGATTTTTCTGTAAGATCGAACAAAAATGTTGGCAATGATAAAGAAATCAATACTGTATTTTCACCGTAACAATTTACGGTAAAAGTACCAGTAGCTAGTTACCGCATATTGAAACAGGGGTGATTTTTTTGCAATGTATGCCGGATTTCACATCATCTGATCAATCAGTACTGAGTAGGGTCTCCCGAGTTTTGAAGTGTCGCCAATTACCGATCACAAAGTTTGAATATGTGAATGGTAATGTTCTCAAATAATACGACAGAACACAACGGGGCGGAGTGTTGGGGTCTGGAGTCATCAACCCAAGGTGGAGTTTCTCCTGTATTTCCCGAGCGTCGAAGATGCACGTGAACGACATGAAAAACTCCACCAGGGATAACTGATTCTTGTACTCTTCCCAAGTTGGGTTCTGTATTAAAACCACGATTAAACTTGAATTAAGTTAATGAAGCTGATTTGTTTTAAGTATAGAATATATCCATAGTAGCTTGATGTACCAAATGTTCACCACGAGTGGTGAAGTGTTGTTAACCGCGAGCCTTCGGCGAGTGGTTAACACCACTTCACCACAAGTGGTGTACATTTGGTACACCAAGCTACTTTGGGTATATTTTATTTATACCATCATCGTCAGATTATTAAGAGTTGCTATTACTTTTTCTTGATTTTACTGAGCAGCTGACTTACACACGTGCGAATCTGTTTTTGTTTACATGAGCGGTACAAAAAACAGTGGTGGACGGTACCTTCGCTGTCAATTTTATCGCCGAAACGAAATGGAAAAAGAAACGCTCAAATCACGGGACTTTTTCATTTTAATAAAATAATAACACACTATTTCGAGTTTGGATTCTTTATTAACATGTGACAACGCATGTTTGTTAATTTTTGGTATCTTATGAGGTCAACTAATTTAAAAACGTAACAGATAATTGCCGCTTTCATTTTACTCTTCGCGAGGAGACGAGCGACAAATTTAGACAAGTTTGCATTCAGGTCGAGGTCACCAAAGGTCAGTTTTGATGTAGTTGCACTACAGGTGTAAATGTTTACTATTGAAATCCAATTGGACACACGTGTTCACCACGGTTGGTGCGTAAGGCTAAAATTTATGTCACATTTCTCAATGTCTACTGTATCGAGTAATGCTGAATACGCACGTCAATCATGGTATAATGTCATTTCTCTACCAGGTATTACCAAGTTTAAGTGACTTTCAACCATTGCAGTTACACATAGACAAGGATGTTCTATACCCCCCACTCTTTTAGAATGTTTTATTGATGACATATGCGGGATATTTGATGAGTCCTGTTCCATGTGAATGGACAACGACTCAATCACCTACTTTTTGCCGATGACCTGGTAATGTTATCAGAGTCTCCGGACGATAATTCTACACCTCCTTTGGTAAAAGATGCTTTCTTGATAAATGGAAGCACAACTGCCTGCTTCCAAGAATCTGGAAAACCACATGAAGACCCCAAGGATGTGTTAATAACTTTAATAATGCCGGACAGAAGTCCATTTCTTCTACTTCAACTATCTTCCAACCCAAAGACTAGTCTTCGGTTTGGAAGATAGTTGACGTTGAGAAGAAACTGAATGAACCACAATCAAAACGTTGTACACATTAAAATACATGGTGTCACATGATGGATTTTCGTCGGCTCTTTCAAAGGTGTCGTAAATTTATCTATACTTTCTAACACCCCTTCCTTGGGGCTAATACTCACACACAAACTTTTTATCACACTCGTCTGGACATGAGAAAGGTCAAATAAATTTAATTTTCCCGCACCAGCAGCTGTCACTAGACGAACGAAAAAATAGGTCCAATGTGGTTCCTGCATCCTCTATTTAAAAGACCAAAAATGACTCGCATATCTCCATCAACAAATCATATACTATAGCTCCCAACTATTACCTCTCGCAAAAGAGTATCAACAGACACGCCAATAACTTACAAGAAAATAACTTATCAATAAACTACTGATCCAAATTAGAGTACTTATCACCATGGCACGTGATACAGGGCGAAAATACGCGGATTTCATACAGTGGTTCTAAATAATTTAGATTTGTGGCATTGAACTCTTTGCGTGTTGCTGGCAGATTTCCCCAGCAGTACTATACGGCACTCGTTTAATTAGCAGAGGAATATTTCGATCTCTTTTTGACAAAATGAAGTTAAAACCATGCGAACTGGATAAACAACTGCGTCCGTGACTTTTGAGATTTGCTTCATTTTCTTCATTTTCTGCCATGGCTTGATTTTATAAAACGTGTACTCGGCGGGTTAATAATTAAGGTGTGAGTATTTTTTAACACGCGTGGAGACTTCGTTCGAGGCTTCTGAACAGATGAGATGAGAGAGTTACTGAGAGTTACTGGATAAATTATTAATGCTGCGTTGATTAACTTCAGCACGTATCCCACGGAGTTCTATATGCACTGGTGTGTTCGATAGATGGCGAGAATAATTAACCTTTACCTAACAGGAATAGCAGGACGACACTTGGGGCAAAAAATCTTGAATAACGAAACATTTTCCTTTCATTTTAAGCTTAAACTTGAAATATAGTTTGTGGCCATCATTTTCCAGCGCATTCACCAAAGCAAACAACGATCCTCGACCAAGTCTGTTAGTCAGCAGCGTCATGCCCATCTAGAAAAGGAAACTGCACAAAGAACATGACAAATTGATTTGCAAAATAATATTAAATGCTGTATTCATTTTATTTTTTAAAGAACGATTTATCACCACACCTTAAAAAAACACTAAGTTGAGTACTTCTTTTTATTACACATACATTAAACTTTAAACCCTTGTATTTAACGGAATTGCCGCTTTGACATAAATGTTTCTTTATTTCGCTGGTGATGTTCAAGCCGGAACTTTTTCCCAGCACCGCTTATATTTGCTTCTTTCCCGTCGAGTCATTAGTTACGCTTCGAAAAGTTTCCAAATTTCGTTATACAATTATCGCGTAGTGTGAAAATGAAAACGTCCAAAGCAAAATAAAGTCGGTTCACAAAAAAATAAGTTAACCCACAAATGAGATAATATTAATTAAACAATCATCTCCGACCACAACATTAACCCAGTCCCGTGGCCGTCTCGTCTACTGGTATCGTTATAGATAAATTGGTCAACTTTATTTTGGTAAATCTTCGGATATCCTGACATGCTTCGAACTTCTTTTAAAAATGTTTCTCCCAGCAGTTTTGCAAATCCGCCCAAATTTGTACTTACATTTTCACTATCAGTAATAGACACCAAACAGTTAAGCGTGAATGGGCACCAATCGAAGAGAAACAGCGATACGAATTTCGCGCCCTGGTTCCCAAAAGGTTGTTTTGATTTTTTTATCGATTCATTTGGATTGGCCTACTGCTCTCGCGAAATATGACTACGCCATTCCAACTCGTTATTAAAACACCCACCGATTCAAATACACATCACGTTCTATTTATGAAATACGTAAAAAGATGAGTTTTTCGCGGTGAGGGACAAGAAGCGAAACAAACAAATTTACGTCTTGGGGTTTAACGAGATAAGCTATATGAAAGACTGGTGTAGCCAGGACTGGCAGGGAGGGTAACCTTGCCCCAATCCTCACTGGCACCTCCTAAAAATCCTGCATTCTACCATCTGCGTGGGGCGTCAACTAATGAAATTAATATAACAACCCATGTTCGGTGGAAACTGACAAAACCTCAAATTGTCATCAAATAGTACCATTTGGGGCATATTTTTTTTTTAAATTGAAAAATATACCCTACGGCCGCAACAACACCATACAAACATTGGAATATCCCTGTATAGCACGTTTTTCAGAAAGTAAGCAACAAAAAGTACGTTGGTTTTTGATTTGTCAGAGGTTAATGAGTTGCAATATTCGCAAACTGTTCCATCTAAATACAACATTATGCAGTATTGTTTGGTGATGTAAGGAAAGAAATTTGTATTGACGCTAATTTTGTTCTTTTTAGAGAGTTTTACACTGATAATTATGCCTCAAACGTTCAATTAAATGTATGCCCCACACAGGATAATGAATCGAGAAGAACTCGTCGAAAAAGATTTGCACAAAAATTCTTCATGATGAGATGTTTTCCAAGAACGTCGAGGAGATCATTCAAACTGCTCAAAAGGAGAAGAAATCTGTTGGAGGATGAGAGAAAGGAAATACAAATCTACGTACGAAAAGATGAGCGAGTTTGGTGCAACTTGCGCGAAACTTTGACCTAACTTATAATGAATGGTCACAACCAAATTCACAAAACCGTTATTCACAAAAAGTGCCTTTTAATTTTTATTATTTCTTCATCTTTACACCAAAAACATACCTTATGGCTCGTCATTGGACTCGTCCGAATGAGGGATCACAACCTTCTGGTTCCTGACAATGGACATTCTAGTTATTCCAAATTTTGTTTTGCAAGAAACGTCTCCTATTCGTGTTAACTAGCAGAGTGCTAACTGATTTTTGGTTGTCGAAAATTATTCACAGGTCTTTGACTTGTAGCATTTTATGGAAGGGTTTGGGCACTCTCCCATAAATTGTGACGAGGCAAATCCATACAGGGAAAATAAATAATTTCACTTCAAAGGTAATGCGAAGCACATCTACAGAATATGAAGCTTTTAAGTTGCAATACCTGCACTTGAGAACAAAGCCCAAATGTGGGCTTCCAGCACTCTACCAGGTAAGTAAATGGTTAAAGAATATCGAATGAAAAGTGCATATATAGGGATCAGTTTAATATCTCACTCAAACCCGGTAAATAATCTCAAAGAGATGGACAGTATGGAACAATTACATAATTTTTCGTCAAAATTGTTGAACAGCTGTTCTCATGGCCACATGTATGCGTTGGGATACACGAAAGAATACTGCAAATATATATTGCGATATAAACATCTCGCCATGGACGTTTTGTCAAATTATCAGTCTTCCCTCAGAATACGACACACGGCTCAATTTGCGCATACTGATTTTAGTCTTTCTATGTTTTCAATGAAAAGTCATTACAAATTTGGAGAGAGAGAGAGAGAGAGAGAGAGAGAGAGAGAGAGAAACAAACCCTATGGTTAGACCAATCCATGATAAAGATTTGCTAGGCGAAAACAATATAGATATTCGAGATGTTGATACACTGAAGCCATGTAGTGGCATAAGATAAGATGGGAATTCAAAGAAAGGCGCGCAAAACAAGGAGAGTTACGCTGTGAAAGTGACCTAGTGAGCCTACTTTCCGAACCCAAATGTGAGATATTTAATCATAAAGGCAAATAAATCTGAAATTGATTTAACGAAGGGTTCTTCCCATGGTGTGATGAAGATAGAGACAAGTGGAAAAACTCAAAGGGGAATAACTCTGGTTGGTGAGGTTGATTTATATCAACCCATTCGAGATATTCCGACACGAGATGAGCCTGGCTGTCGAATGCGTCGTTAAACCCCAATAAATAAATACATTCGAGATGCTGTTACCGAAACGCCATGTCTGACATTTGAAAATGATTTGTTAAACAGTCTTCCTCACTGTGTGGTGGCAAGTCCAAAGCAAGGTTTTGGGCACCTTGAAACGAAGGACAATAACTCTTGGAGAACAGGCCGATTTTCTAACCCATCTGAGATATTGTCATCATAAAGATATGGATGAAATTTTGAAATGATTCAGGAATGGTTCTCCTCACAGTACGATGACAAGGCTGGAACGATGGGATATGACGTAAGTACGAGACTTGCGTATGTGACGTGAGTTTGCGACAGACGTATAGATGGGCGGAACCCAATCCTATATTTCCGATTCACGACCTGGCGCGGGTTAAAAAAATGTCTGACGTTATATGTGTTAGTAGCACTGGAAGTTATGTAAGAAGTTTTAAGTACTTCGCTATTTAGTTGTTTCGTAATTCTAAGAAGTGCTCGATATGAAATTACAAAATAGTTATGACCGTTTAAAGCAATACAACGTTCTATATTTAGAACGAAAGATGTGTTTCGAAAGTCCTTCGACGATTTCCAAATGTTTTGGGTTTTTTTTTTTTTTTTTTTTTTTTGGAATCCGAATCAGACAATAAGTGTCATTATGTATTCGCCATCAGTAAATATGTAATTCACTCAGAACACCAGTGATTATAACACTGAAAAACCGATAACACTTTAAACCCTGGTGGTATCTTCTATTTTAGTTCAAAGGTAGCAACTGGAGGAGTCCAGATTCATTATTTGGGGGTAGACCAATTAATATTTTCAACGCGCCACCTTGGGGATGCATGTTGAAAATAATAATTGGTCTACCCCACACATTCACTTCGCATCTAAGGTACTTAATGAAATTATGGCGTATTATGTTTCTGCGTGGGAAAAGCGACTCTCGGTTTCAAATTGTTAACGCGTCGGTAAATGGACGATAACCAGCTGCCGAGCTTATCGACGTAAATTTTACAAAAAAATGTTACTGCTTGAAGTCTAATCGTAAGCACAAAAAGAGAAAGGCCCGGATGTGCCATGGTGCAAACTCTTTCTCGGGGTGAGGTGCGTATAACTCTTTTATTCCTGCTTTTGTAAAATTGCAATGTCCATAAAAAAAGAATATTGAACAGCCTTCTGGTGTGGAGAAGCTAACTGAAGTATCAGTTCATTGGTTCTGCCCCGGGGTCGAATTAATAAAAAGGTAGTCATTGTACAAAAATACGCATTTTGTACCAAAATAAACTACGGTAACAGTAACGACAGGTGGTTGTCAGTATTTTCATCATATCGTCAGCAGGAGCAGTAACTTGTGCCGTATCCATGTAGCTCCTTCACACCTTCTTTCCATGTAGCGCCTTCACACCTTTCACACCTTCAATAGTTCTAAGAATTGGAAAAGGTGTGAATAATTTACATACAGAACTGCGGTCGCGATCTGGTCGAAAATCTCTTCCTTCTTCCTCCCCACGACACCATTAAAACCTCATGTATTGAAAAATAATGGCGGAACATTTAATATGACAGAAAGTTTCCGTTTGATATTATTCTTGATTCGTCTTAATTTGGCAATACTGTATTTATGAAGCCCCCATTGCTGAAAGTACGTCATGATTAGATAGATGGGCATCGGAGTGAAAAAGAGGCCACTTTTGTGACCACGGTAATGTAATTACGTCATATGATTGGATACACAAAATCCGAATTGCTCATAGGATCCGAAATAGTCCGCACCCGGGAAACCTCAACATCAGCATGCCCAGTGAAGAAGATATCGATGGGTATAACGCAACTAAGGGTTTCTAATAGATTCTATTAGTCTGATTTTTTTCTTTCACGACCGGCCGTTCTCACTAAAACTAACTCAGTTGTCATTAACTCAATTCATTGAACACGATGGGAGCGGTTACTATACGGCATCAGACTTCAAACCGAAAGGACCAGGTTCGATCCCGGCCAGGGGTAACTGCGTTGTGTCCTTCTGCTCAATGCTGGAAATGAACAAAATTGACGGGTGCAGTTTTAAGCTCCCGTGAATTCAGAGACGGTAGTGAACTGCACCCATAAAATGTTAGTATATGAGTTTTCGAGGTTTAATACTGTCACCAAACACCAGAAACCTTAACCCTTTGAACTCTAGTGGTATCTTCCATGCCAGTTCAATGGCAACAATTAGAAGAGTCCATATTCATTATTTAGGGTAGACCAATCAATATTTTCAACGAGCAGCCTCGGGGCTGCACGTTGAAAATATTGATTGCTCTACCCCCACATTTACTGAACAGCCTTCCTATTTAATGACGTTATGACGTATCATGTCCTTGGACAGAAAAGTGGCCGTTCCGGTTCAAGGGTCTATTTTTTAGCTCCCGTAAAATAGAAAACACGGGTGCTGACGGGAGCAATTGCACTCGCACCCGTCTCATTTCCAGGACTGCTTGTGATAGGCACTTAATTCCGATTGCCCACGTGGGGCCACGGTGACGCTGTGTACTCCGGCGTACTGCACGTCGACGGTGCACTTGTATTCAACCAATGCTAACCTTGCTTGTGCGGAGTTGGTACGTTGGGGAGTCGAACAGTTGCTGGTCGTTGCTCGGTGGTTCTCTCCGGGCACTGCGGTTTCCCCCATCCATAAAAAAACTGCCCGACATGGTGACCTTGGCTGTCGAAAGTGTCGTTAAACCCCAATAAATAATAAGTAAATACATAAATTCCACTCAGTAGGTGTGTTGTAAACTTTTGGCTTTTGAAGGGGCTGTGCACAGAATGGAATACCGGTATCTCTTTGATGTTAAACATGCATTGTTTACAACCCAAAACTTTACAGAAGCTAGGTGCAATCAGACCAGGTGCAGGTAATTACATATAACCATACCACTTATCTAATTACAAATCCGTCAACGCAGTAAGGGATAACGATGGATCTGTTTTCTTTTAGCGAGTTAACAGCTCAATATTAAACATATTACTTCTCTGCATTGTGAAAACATAGCTCCCCGACTTCCAATAATAAACATTTATCCACAATTTAAACAAGATGAGTCAATTTACTGAACTGTGGCACTGCAGGGTGTTGTTGGCATTAAACGCGGCCTCACCGCTCCCTTATTATAACTGCTTCGCAGTCACCGAATGCCACCCAAATCAGTCCTCTACCACAGGTCACAAGAGGTCTTATATAGGCAGACTCATCTGGATTCAGCACTTAAAAACAAGAAATTTAAGTGGCTGACTATACACATACCGGTTTGACCCTTTATAAGTAACGTATTGGCAGCATCCGCCCGCGTGATTTCCAAATTGAGCAGTTGTAAAAAAAAATTTTTTTTAAACATTTCAACAAAACCATATCATGTGTCCCCTCATTGGAATGAGCTCGTTCCAATGGGGGTCACATGATATGGTTTTGTTGGAACCATCTCCAAAACACAAAGCAGAGCGATGGGCAGGCTCCTTTCGGACGTCATGGTTTCTTCATCTTCTCCCGCAGATGCTATGCCGAGGGGGAACAAAGCAGCTGCCAGGGGTTTAATCTGAAGGGACTACCACACCTTAGGATGTCACCGAGAGTCGTTTACTGTAGGAATGATTGATGCTTAACGGCATTAACTCCTATGAAAACACAACTTGCCAAGAGCAACGTAATGCCATTGCTACTTCAATGCCTTTTCAGCAGCAGCGTGCTTTCGTCGAAATTTTAAAGTTCCTTTAATTCAACCCCATCCTCTTTCAGATAAGGGTTCATTCATACTGATAATGAGCCTTATTTGTCAACTGGCATCAAAATCACAGACACCTTTCAGGCATTCATTCAAAAATAAAACATCCAAGTCAAGAAAGTGTATAACCACTTCTTGATATGGGAGCCGGGACTTTATATATCGGCCCCAAAATTGCGATACCATGCCAAGCCGTGTACCACCTGCAACCGATTAAAAGGCTATAAGAATTTTTTTTGTCATTTATTTTAGCGGAAATTCTCTCAATACATAAACAGGGTGGCTGGCGTCGTAATACAGGGAAGACGGAAAAACATCTCAACAATTTTTCCAATACGTTACCACCTTGATTTACAGCATTACACTCTAAGATCCGTTGATTAGCCCAAATCAACTGGGTTGAGTGAATATGAACCCAACTGGTGTACCTGCTCCTATATGAGCGCTTCGTTTCCAGGCGTGCCTGTTTTAGCGGCAAACAGGTTTTTTGGATACAACTATAAATCTATCGCATAAATGAGAATATTTATACGAATATTAGATTTTCCTGTCAGTGTCTGATGATCTACATTCAAGTTTGCTGACCTTGTACTTGTCTTGTCTGAAAGACGATCTCGCGAATTTAGTCATTAGATTAGCATTAATTTGGTAACCAGAATACATAAGAAAAATCGAAATGATGTATAGTCAGTGAAGACAGCTGTCAACACAAGCCAAACGAGATTGGAATAGATTTCGACTATCATTGTCTGAATGTCAAATTTTCAAATGATGCGTGGGCTGTTATTGGGTGTTGCGTTTTGGTTGTTGGGTTGTTGCCCTGTTAAGTCTTTGCTATTTCTGAACTGAACACATCCGTGAACCAGGCCTGCACAAATTGGGCGGACGAGTCGTTTCGCTCGCATGTCATTCGCCCAAAAAGAAATACGACAACTGATTTTTCGTCCGTCCAAATTACCAGACATCAAATAACTTGATAGCAAAAAGGTTTACCCGAAATGCTCTTCTCGAATCCCTTCCATGCTGGAGTGCGATGACTCACTGGTGACAGCATTAGACTTTAAAGATATTTAATGCCGATTGCAAACATTTGGGGGGGGGGGGGGTGGCACCGTGTGCCAAGGCGTACGGCACGTCAATTGTTTACTTGCCTTCAACCGCTGCTAACTCTGATTGTGCCGGTGTAAAAGAAATGGAAGTCCGTAGGAACGTTAGTCCCTCTGGACTATTATTCCGCGGAATACGGCGTACGGCACGTCAATTGTTTACTTGCCTTCAACCGCTGCTAACTCTGATTGTGCCGGTGTAAAAGGAATGGAAGTCCGTAGGACCGTTAGTCCCTCTGGACTATTATTCCGCGGAATTATAGTCCTAGGTCTAACATTTCTAGGAATAGTAGTCCGCCGTAGAAATGTTAGACCTAGGACTATAATTCCGCGGAATAATAATCCAGAGGGACTAATTTTCCTACGGACTTCCATTCCTGTTACACCGGGTTAGTACGTTGGAGAGTCTGACAGTTGCTCACCACTGACTGGCGGTTCTCCCCGGGTAGTCCGACTTCCTCCACTCACCAAACTGCCCGATACGATATGACCCTGGTTGTTGAAAGTGTCGTTAAAGCCTAATAAGCAAACGAACAAACCACTTCCATGATTTTTTTTATAATGGAGTTTATTTATTTATTGTTTATGTGTTGATGTTTAAGGTCCATATTTCTACACGCCGGCTTATCGTGACCACAATATGGAGATAAAGTCAAGTTTAGTCAATCGTTTATAACTATGCTGCCCATTTTAGTGGACTTTTTTTTTACCAGTGAAACAGAGGTTGTTCACCACAGCAAACAAGCACTGCTTTATTTCACGTGGTACCCACGGGAGTAATGGAGTTAAAACTTTCGACGTCGAGTCTAAAATGGCATGTTGTAATACACTATTGGAAAGGGTTCTCTGAGCCCTTTCTAACATTGTATTGCAAACAGCATATTCACTTTAGGAAAAAATTGAATTTCGAGTTTCCCATCTCAGCTGTTGCGCTGACATTCTGATAGAGATCAAAATTACCTTACTTTTCGTGCTTAGAAAGTCTGAAAAGGGTAACCCAGAATTGGTTGCGTGAAACAAGTAACGGTAATTTTTTTTATCGGGTCAGCCTAATTTCTAATCAGTACAGGTTTATCTGACCATGGAACTTTTTGTTATATTTTTGGATTAATATGGACAATCTTGACTCCAAACATTTGTGAAAGAGACGAACAATTTGAAATGGCAATATAGTCCTAGTAAAAACTAAAAAACGACATCTCACAAACTGCATACCCATCTGTGGTTTCAAACGCTGTCAAAGTTGAGGTGCCCTCCAGTCCTGTAGTTTTAAGGCGACTGGGCGCCCTTGCCCTCTATGGCCAGCCATATTTGTCAACAAGAGCAACGCTTCGCATATGCCCCCCCCCCCCCCAACAGTTGCAATGCAGAGTATCGGTAATAATAAGTGTCATGACATATAGAGCCAATAATAATAATGTTTGTACGGACGTTCGGGTTTAAATCGTACAATGGTCATAATTCTGGTATGAAACCCGCGATCTCTGGATATCCTTTCCTCATGCTGTCCTACAGGGGCCATAACTCTGGTATGAATGTGTGGACAAAAAATCCGACAACCGAAGCCAGTTATAATACAAAATGTTTATACAAACGAAGGGACGGACGGATGGATGGACGGAAAGACGGACGGTCGGACTGAAACCTCAACTATATTCCCACCCAAGGGCGTCGGGGGCATAATGAGAAGAGTGATAAATACATATCTTGAAAACTTTGATAAAGGAACGAATTCTAGAATCTATATTTGCACTATGTATGAATGATTTTATTCAGTAGTGCAACATGTATACAAAAATAACGCAGTAACAGCAATATGCATTGATCTCAAGTGTATGACTGCACTCCAGGGAGATGACATAGCCATTAGGACTGTCTTCCAGTCATTCCCAATAAAAAACAGACGTGTTAAATGTGAAACAACCCTGACAACAGAGTTTATGTCAATGAAAAAGCTAATGGATAACAATACTGCAATTAGTTATTGAGTGGTTCTTCACTTGACATACAAAATCTCTTCCATCGTTATAGGAAAGTAACACACTTTAACCCTTTACCTAACGAATCGCCCGCATCCGCAAATTCAGCAGTTGAAAGAAATAAAGTTTTCAAAATATCTCAAAAAAACCATATCGTGTGACCCCTCATTGGAACGAGCTCGATGAGCTCGTTCCAATGAGGGATCACATGATATAGTTTTGTTGAAATTTTGTTTTTTTAATTTTAAAAATTAGTAATTAAAAAAATAAATTTTTATATCGTCTGCGTTAATTAAAGGGTTAAGGCACCTGAATAGATAATGATGAGAAAATAAGAGCTAGAACATACAGTTGGGGCATTATTACATCTTATTATGGATTATTAGTTGATACGAAGAGAGTACAAATTCAGGAATTCCTGCGTCAGAGTCTTTTTGATTCGTGATCTGGAATAGTTTCAAACAGTGGGTTCTGCAGCATTCCACATCCTAGGGAAAGTATGTACAGGAACGTTCGTCGAAAATGGACTTCTCAGCAGGGATGTGGCTAGAGGTTTCCCATTGGGGGAGTGTAGGGTAGTGAAATTCACTGCCGAAAAATTTTTGGTTGAAAATGAAGCTACGAAGGGGAGCATAAAACTGATTCTAGTAACTGAAATGCCAACACATTTATGATAGAATTATCAGGTTATTATTATTTGGTATTCTTTTGGGAACTGAATATGTGATAAACAAATGCTCAAGCTGAGAACTTGGAGCAATTCACACTGTCCTAACATTAAATCAGATCTTATGCAGGAATGATCAATTTTCGATGATTCATCATTTTAGCATTTTGTAACTGTGAATGAAGGAATTAACTCAGGATAACGATTTTACCTGATGTGATTTTCTTGGGGTGCATTTCGAGGATTTTTTTTTATTCCGACAAGTAAACGTACTATAAAAATCTCGAACCTATTGACATCATGCACACTTATGAAGCTCGATATTGCGTACACTGTATATAGTTGCAAATAGTAACAGTCGGAATTTTTGCCGATTTGAAACAGTTTGAAACAGGGTTGGAATTTTGGGAAGTAAAGGAGACATCAGCATCACCAAAGAAGCTCTAAAATCCAGATAGATGGAATTTCCAACTACTCGCCCCCCCCCCCCCCCCGCCTTGTCGCCACGCCCCTGCTTCTCGGTATAATCCTTAAGTCCACATACAGCCACAAACTGCCCCTTTCATATTGCTCTGTAAAAATTGTCCCATGAGTATTATTTAACTCTTTACCCAACGTAACGGCCAAAACCGACCAGCGCTATTCTCAAAAATCGCCAATTAATTTTCATTATTTTTTGTCTCAAAAACATAGGTTATGACCCCTCGTTGGAACGAGCTCGTTCCAATGAGTGGTCATAACCTATGTTTTTGAGACAAAAAAATGAAAAAAATTAGTTATTCAAGAATTATTTTTGCAAGTATCGTCTGCTTTTCATGTTAAGTAAAGGGTTAAATCGAACTCAACTGGTAGGATGTATTTATCTTGACAGTGTTTGTACATCTTTGCTGGCTGCCTGTACTTCTAACCAACAATAATGTAGAAACACTGTTAAGTCATCTGCAGCTATGTGCAGGCCTGGCATTCTGAAAAATGCAGGAGTGCAAAACATCGCTCTCCTCAATCAGCTTAGGAGAGCAATTAGCTTTACACAGCATTTTAAGTATCCAGTTGAACGAACTCATTAAAACTGAAACCAACAGACTATTACATCAGTGATTTTATTAACTTTACTAAGGTAAAGCGAAATCTCTTAGACATCTAGATGTCTCACTCAACAACCGAACACACAATTGACAAGACCTGTGTGTGTACCCAGACCTGCTGTCCAAGAAAGTCATACGCCTGCCACTACCACCTTCAACCCCCAAGGGGGGTTGAAGGTGGTAGTGGTAGGCGTATGACTTTCTTGGACAACAGGTCTGCTTGAATCTACAGTCACATCCTGGTGCAAGTGCTTCAAGTGACAGGATAGTAGTAATGGTAGTATATTATAGTGTCAATATTCCTTGAATAATTACCCCTCAAACTGTGATGTCAGTTGTTGAACTTGAAACTGACAGAAAAAAAAATATTGCTGTGACCCATTTTGCTTCAAATGATTGCAACTGTGTTTGTGTATGGTTGCAGCCATTACCTTTTACCACTAAACCACTTTCAAAATGAAATTACGTGATGTTATGTGACTTCGAAGTTAAATTACATTTTTGCTTTACAACAAAAATTTAATGTGAGGATAATACATGTAATCTCAATCATCCCAGACCAAAATATTTAGGAGGGCAATTTTTCGCGCTCGTTAATTCTTTCAGGAGGGCAGAAAGGAGAGCTAAAAAATCGCTCTCCTGAAATTGCCAAGCCTGTATGTGCATGAATATATGGTAGTTATTAACATAAAGTTAATCTGATAACCATGTCTGAGGGATTTTGATAAATTTGAAGGTGTTTTCAAAGCTTTTAGGCAGCATACAACAGTGACGATGATATATATGTTCATGCTGTTATACCAACCGAGCATGAACAAGAGGACTTGAAGTTTTTACAAGCCCGTGACTTCTAAAGTGCGCTGGTTACTAAATAGTCGGTCGGTGTGAGCATTGTATTTTGTGTTTGACGTAATTCGGGTGGCTTACTTTTGTAACTTAACCCTATGAACTCTGGTGGTATCTTCCATGTCAGTTCAATAACAGCAATTGGGAGAGGCCATATTCATTATTTAGGGGTATACCAATTAATATTTTCTCCGTGCAGCCTTGAGGCAATATTGATTGGCCTACTCCACTCATCCACTTAGAAGCCATTCTACTTAATGAAAGTAAGACGTAAAATGTTCCTGGGCTTATAAAGCGGCCTCTTGGGTCCAAAGGGTTAATGATCCCTCTTGTAGAGGGCAAAGGACCCCAGATATGAATGTTTGTTTCGTTTTTTTTTTTAGTTTAACGTCATTTTCAACAGCCAGGGGGCCACTGGGGGGTAAGACGGAGTACACGGAGAGAACCAGCGAGCGGCGGACGGCCCTGGACATTTTAGATCAGACAACCGAGATATGGTTCCTAAAGCTCAGATTTTCATCAACATCGATTCTCGGGAATTTGGCAGACTTTTTCTCTTGATTATTTGCTTGCATCGAGAGAGATGTTTGAAATTTGATAAGCGCATTCCTTCTGCTTCCAATGGAGTATGGGCCGTTCTGAGGATGAAATATAATGAATTTTGTTTTACTCGAATGAAAACACAAGTGTCTTCAACTCGGAGTTCCCCGGTAACGTTCCAGGCCTTCTTCTAGGCTACTCTTGAGTGCCTAATAATCATACATGTATGATTATTCTTTTTCAAACCTTATTTGCCCTTGTATGATTATTAATTTTCAGTAATTGAATGTGAAGAGCGGCTGCTTATCTCAAGACGTTCACCAAAACAAACTAGTAAGGTACATGCACATGTACAAGCAACACAGGATGCAATGGAAATGTTAATTGGTAGATAGCTGGATAGCTGGAATCATATATTTGAGCTTGATTCTGAAGTACAGCTACCATAACGTTAAGACCTAGTACCCATACCCCTAGTGCTTCCTACCATCACTGAAACAGAATTAATTAGTCTATAAGGTTTTGCCTTGCTGTAATTTATGGGAGAGTGCCTACAAGCACTCTCCCATAAATTGCAACAAGTCAAACCCTTCTGAAAATTATGCTAACCGAAAGTAATTTAGCCCTTCACCACTTCATGAGCATCAGACGTCTGTGTTATAAAAACAGTTCAGAGCATGGCTCACATCTTGGAATTTTCCACCCTATACCATTATTTACCCTGTACTATTATTAATTTTCAGGAAATTTTACACCCTGTACTATTATTTTGCCCTGTACTACTATTATTAGGCACTCGCGAGTAGAGCCCGCGAGCCTAGAGGCTTAGAGAATTATCTCCACATGGCAATCCACAAGAGTGTGAAGGGTTCGAGTTCTCTAATATGAAGTGGGTCTTACGAACAGGTTAAATGTGCGGCTTTCAAACAGGAAGTCAAGAAATAAGATTTACATTCTATGACAGATTCATGGTACATTAAGTGAATGGCATACGACTGACAGAAGTGAATCGCAATGAAAGAAGCAGTACACAATGAAGTCATGAAAAGCAAAAGAAACACTTAACAGTAAACATTCTCCGTGATTTAACCCAAGGCCTGCCAGGACCGAATTTCTGTCCAGTTCCCAATGAGAAACATGCAGTAAAATTGACAGTTTGACAGTTGACTGACCATGATCTGCTTGCCATCTTCCAATAATGCAGTGCAATCAAGAACACATGGGGGGAAATAAAGAATACATTTCGTTCTTGCGCAGTTTTTTTTCAAATCAATGGGGGAGGGAGGCTTTTATTTTCATTTTTTATTTTTGTTTTGTTTCGTAACTGGTTGAGCTCAAAGCCCATATTTGGGCTCCATTGTTAAATGCAGATATCACAACCTTTTAAAGGTTTCATTTTCTCTGGATGTGGTTTTATTTCATCTGTATGGATTTGCCTTGTTACAATTTATGGGAGAGCGCTGCACTCTCCCATATATTGTAACAGTTCAAAGACATGTGAACGAATTCTACCAACCAAGGAAGTAGGCCCCTGCGAATATGGATTTTTTTTCGACTCGAAATTACCAAAAAAATGTTTCAGTCGACTCAACAACGAATTCGAACCAAGTTAGCCGAAACCGGTTGTCCAAGTGCGGTTTCGTACGCGATATTTCCAGTTTAAAATAACCATATTAGGATTGTTTTGTCCACATTGTACTAATGATTTATCCACATATTCATGCTAACATTCAACAGTACGTTCGTTAGCAATTGCAGCAACAGCAGCACACTTGAACGCATGGTTGAATAGGAGTCAAAGAATCTGTTTGTTTCTGTAATTGCTTCGCTCCCTCCTTGACTTAAAGCCTGGCATCGTTCGATCTGGTCTTATCATGAAGCGATGGATGCTTTTTAGAGAAGTGCACCAGAGGTGAGATGTAGTCCCTGTCGCTTGGGTTTTGGACGAAGTCTTACATGTATCACACGCGTATATAGCCGTGGCTTTATCCACTGTAAAATATGAGTGTATTACCGATGTCATTTGGAATCACGCAACACGCGTGATTCAAAATGACATTGGTAATACACTGGAAGTTCCATGTTGACGATGTGTGCTTGCGTTTCGCGCTCCATTCCTCGCATTGTTTTGATAATTTAACCAATATTAAATGTACAAACGTACGTATGCCGAGACATTTATTAATAAAAAAAAAATTCATGTTCGATTTTTATATTCGTGATTTTATTTTCGACTCGAATTCGACTCGAATTTGTTGATCGATTCGACTTTGACTCGAACAATCGAATATTCGCAGGGGCCTACAAGAGAGATTTAGTACTCTACCAGTTAATTATGACATGTCAAATATATAGGTAATCAGTTATATTTATGCACTTTTTTTAGAAAAATAGACATCGTCCACATAATATTTGAGTTATTTTCGGCAGATCATAGCACACTGGGTGTTTACAAAACAATGATTATATACAGCCATTGTATTTTAACCCTTTGATACTTTTGTCCGTCTTATGACGTACGAAATCAAACAGTGCGTTGATACTTTTGTACGTGTTATGACGTAAGAAATCAAACAGCGCCTTGATACTTTGTGGTCATTTGTTTTGTTATTATTTTTCGATTTTTTTAAGTTTTAACCTCAATTCCTATTTTATTCCGAATAGTGCTCAGTGACAACCGTTGAGCCAAATGTTATCGCAGCTTAAAATACTAATATAATCCTGCTGTCAAGACTTCTTAACTGGTTAAGTGCAAGAAGCCACTATCATGCAGGGCTTTCAAAAAATGAGGATACCAGAGCAAAAGCCAACACATCCCTTCCTTATATTTCATATTCAGTCAAACACAAATAATATTTTGTTTAAACAAATTTGTTTTATTACAAATTATTGGGGAGTGCCTCTGAGCACTCTCCAATAATTTGTAATAAAACAAGTTTTGAATAACAAATTCAGACCACCACAAATAATCTAGCTCTCAACCAGATAATCACTAATGTGGAAAATATCTTGTTATTTGTACTTTCCGACGTTTGACGTCGCATTTTGAAAAACGTTGAAGAAACTGAATTCACAGTGACTTCTGAACATCAGAATAATTAAAGTCTCAAAGGGTTAATCATGCTTTGTTGCACACCCGTGCAAATAAAAGTGCATCAATCAAAAAAGGTAAAATTTTAGTCTCTCGATTTCATACTATTAAGGGACAGCAAACCAACAAAAACGATCGACGACGGGGTTTAATTTCAATGAGGGATTGCCCGACAACCAAAACTTTCTTTCTGGTCTTATTTGCGTTCTTGCATGTTAAGTTCCATTTCGATTGAATATTGTTGTAAAAATCGTCATGATAAATATTCAATTGGCATGAAAACAGACTTAAACTGTTCCAAACTTGTCATCATTGGAATTAAACGACTGCCCAGTTGAGGAAAAATTAGCTGGGACGGGGGGGGGGGGGGGGGGGGGTTAACTATGTTCACCTCTGCAAACTACTTTAGTTTCAGAGATCCCGAAGTGTAAGTAACCACAGTTCTTTTGAGGTCCCTGACATTGTTTTCTCAGATCTGACAGTTTGTTTGGGGTTTGTTTTTTTTTAGATGGAAGGGATCTGGAATTAGAGTGTGTCGAGTTGTCCTGGTCTCATTTACCTGATTACTTGTAACAAGAACACTGCATCGCCAAAGTTACCTAGGACTCCGTTGTATCTTATGGTGGCTATATTTCTCACCGTTAGAAAATCACATTTCTTACCATTGTAATTACTGACAAATTCCATATTTTTTATTTACTTGCTCAAACTTTTCAAGAAATGTCATGCTTGATACCACCACATGACGTCATGTGGGATCGATCTGTTTTAATACTTCTACTAGGTGAGCCCTGGTCACACCATTGGCTCTGCCAGATATGACACAAGGATTGAACTCCCAATTCTTTTCATATTATATCTGGAAAAGGATGCAAAATCTGTAAAACCGTTGCAAGATAGTAGTCCATACCAATCAATACGTCTTGTCATTGGTCCTTTGTCCTCTCCAAACATAAGAAGGCCACAAAGTCGTCGTGGTAACCATCACCATCTCTTGTAGTTGTGAGATGACGAAGCAATGACAAAAATCCTTTTACATTGTTATTTATTTATTTATTTATTTATTTATTTATTTATTTATTTATTTATTTATTGGTGTTTAAGGTCACATATTTCTGCACAATAGCTAATCATGACCTCGACAGTTTTATGGGTGGAGGAAGCCGGAGTACCCGGAGAGAACCATCGAGCAAAGGCGAGCAACTGTCAGCTCCCCAACATACTAACTCCACACACGCAGGGTTAGCATTGGTTGAAGACAGGTGCACCATCGACGTACAGTACGCCTTAGTACACAGCGTCACCGTGCCCCCACATGGGCAATTGGGGTCAAGTGTCTTGCCCAAGGACACAGCGCGATTGCCGCAGGTGGGATTCGAACCGAGGGCCTCTCGCACCTCTACCGACTGAGCCACCGCGCCCCCTATTTACATTGTTTGAATTTGTACAAATTCATGTCGGATCGATTTTCATTAACGAATACGCCTTTGCAATTAAATGAAGTATTTGAAGTATCTATCAAGGGAATTGGAGTAAAATTGTAACTTTGAACCACACTTATATCAGAACTAACCCTTACAATGGGTATATATCAAGGTGCAAAATTTGACGAGAACGCTCGTTTCGTTCGCGTGGTGGTTACGTAAATTTAAATCTACGCGAACAGATGACCAGTTAGCCAAAAGTTGCATCTTGAATGGTACAGACTGTGTAACTTTACTAGTAGAGGGCTTTTTCGGCCTCAAGATTTGTTCACACACTATTGTCTTGGTACAATTTATGGGATAGTGCCTATAGACACTCTCCCATAAACTGTAACAATGCAAATGGATTGAGATGAAGTAATTTTACTTCCAAGATAATAAGAAGGACATCCACGAATATGAAGTCTTTTCAGCTTTAGGTACCTACAGTTCAGAATAAAACCCCAATATGGGCATCTAGCACTATATCAGTTAACCGGCCTTTCTTGTGTCTGGATAGATTTTTAGACGTTTGCCATGAGAGGCTATATATATTTCAGTTCCATGCAATATATGAATACTTGTTAATGATAAAAAAAAGCATTTTCCAAGAATGTTTATATAGCCGGTTAGCCATCTCCAAACCACTTGAACGTTCAGTCGGTTAGAGTGATTTTTTTAAATTTTGCACACTGATATATGGAATATTTAAAGGGGAAAACACACTGTAGGAAAATTACCATTGAATTTACGGTTATCTACTGGCAACCAGTTGCAGATCCTCTCACCGTAAATTTCACGGTAACTACCGTTTCTATTCAAAGCGTAATCACGTCAACATAGAAGTGTTCATGTTAAGTGGAGCTTGTCTATTCAGTACGAAGGCATTTAATTCTTTAATTACTTCTTTTGCATAACTGGATCATCTTGGCCGACTTGTCTGCCTCCTGTCCATCCTCAACGAAGACGAATTAATATTTTTAACCTGCAGCCAACCGGCTGCAGGTTAAAAATATTCATTGGTCTACTTTTGGGGACCACGTTGGCTCAGAGGCAGACTGTGTTGGACTTCTATGCTAGAGGTCCCGAGTTCGATCCCCGTCTGGGGCGACCCGCGTTGTGTCCTTGGGCAGGGTACTTTATCCCGGTTGCCTACATGGGGGCACGATGACGCCGTGTACTAAGCGGAGCTTGAGCAGAGGTAGAATGTTGAGGAGCTGACATTTGCTCTTCGATCCGCGGTGGTTCTCTCCGGGTACTCCGGCTTCCTCCACCCGTAAAATTGTCACGGTCACGATTAGTCATTGTGCATAAGTATGTGTCCTTAAACACCAATAAATAAATAAATAAATATTGGTCTACTTTTGATGGTGATTGAACAAGCTTCTGATATGGTGAAACTGTATATATACATATCAGATCCTTCGGTCTGCTTCTCGACTGAACAAAATGCCTCCATTTACAAAATACAGATTTTTTACCGTTAAAGTTTACGGTAGTACACCGGCAGCTAGTTGTCAGTATTTTGCCAGTATTTTCTACAGTAATCTTTTACTCTTCATGTGCACAGTAAATGATCATTTTCAACTTTAAACCTGTAGAGTTTTTTTTTTAAATCTTATTTGTTTTACAAGGATTGGCGAACAAGTTATGCAACTTATCTTAACGCCTCTCCCTGGCCCAATGGCGCAGGTGTGTGGGATGACCTTCGCAGAGGCAACTTCGTGGCCTCGCTCTTCTCGAACACTACGAAGGGATCTTTTAGCCTGAACGGAGTGTGTCTCTCTCCGCACAGAGGACAGCCATCTATGTCCCCATCCAATAGGACGGTGCGCTGTGTCAGCTGACAGAGAGTGTTCGGACACCTCGAGAACTTTCCCCGACCGGGGATCGATCCGGGACCACTGACACGAGATACCAGCGCACTTATCTTCTAGGTCACCACCACAAAGAGAGTTCAAGTTAGTATCAACAATCGTGCACTTTCTGAGTTCCTAAGAAATAAAGGCCTTTCCACGGTGGAATGCTGGATAAAATGAAAGTTTTGCGACAAGGTAAAAATAAAGATTTTTCAGATTTTGCAATGTCAATACAATGTTTTGACTCTGATTTTTCATTACTTATATATCAAAGACAACAATCACATGAATTTAGTCGAATGTTAATTATGGATTCAATTCGTTGCGTCAAAATGATATTCAGTGATTTTATATTTCAATACGCATATTGGACTAGGTCCAGGTGGAATTTGTCGGTAGCATTTATGTATGTTGCACAGAGAGGCATCAAAGCATGTAGAATTTGCAAAATGGAATGAACATTTGATATTTGTTACTTCGTTGCAATACCGGGTCGTATATGGCTTGGAAATGTCAAACGACAAAAAAAAAATAAAAAATAAAAAAAAAAAAAAAAATAAAAAAAAAAAAAAAACCCGGCACAGCTTAAATTTCCGAGTTTCATCAGGTACGTATCTGTCATGTTTCCCGGAAAGAACGATCTTCTTTATAACGACTTTTAAACCTCGTGTGCATTGATTTTGATTGTGAAATGCCCTTACATTTCACACCATTGAACAAATGTTCTCTCATACCAAAGCCAAGCATATCAGGATCTTGATGTTATACACTCTGTTGGCACAGAATAATTTATTTATTTATTTTATTTATTTATTTATTTACTGGAGTTTAACGACTTTCGACAGCCAGCGTCACCCCGTGTCGGACAGTTTTACAGGTGCAGGAAGCCGGAGTACCCGGGGAGAACTACCGGGCAACGGCAGGCAACTGTCCGACTTCCAAACTTCACAAAAACGGGGTTAGCATTGGTTGAAGACGTGCAATACGCCTTAGTACATAGCGCTATCGTGCCCCACTTGGGCAATCGGGATTAAATCCCTTGCCGAAGGACACAACGCAGTTACCATTGACGGGGACTGAACCATGGACCTGTCGGTTTGAAGTCAAAAACCGTAACCACTGAGCCGCCGCGCCCCCATTAGGGGGTTAAAACTGTGACTGGTTGATTAATTGTTGTGCAAGGAAACAACCCAGTTACCCCTGGCGGGTATCGAACCGTGGAAATCTCGGTTTGAAGTCCAATGCAGTAACCACTGAGCCACCGCGCTCCCGGCACGGAAGATTCAAGAATACCAAACAAAATAGCCGAAAGAGCTCTCCTTCCCATGAGACTGTATCTAAGCGCATGACACCCTACCGTGGTCACACAAATAGACGACGCAGTTATCCATTCCTCGTGATGTGACGTCATGGCAATGCCCATACAACATACTGAACATAATGGGTTATCAATCAACTCTGGTCCTCTCAGATTCTGTAGAGACAGATGACCACTTTCGTAATCGTACAACAGACATTACTTCGTATCCATTTCCCAGGGACGTGGCTAGAGGTTTCCGATTGGGGGGGGGGGGGGGTTGTAGGGTAGTCAGTTTCCAACTAGGGGAGGGACCGAGAGGTGGAAACCCCTCCCGGTCCTCCCCGTAGTTGGAAATTCACTACCGAGAAAGATTTTGAAAATGAAGCCATGAAAGGGGGCATAAAATTGATTGTAGTAACTAAAATGCCAACATATTTATGATAGAATTATCAGGTTATTATTATTTGGTATTCTTCTGGGAATTGAATATGTTCTAAACAAATGCTCAAGCTGAGAACTTTGAGCAGTTCACATTGTCCTAACTTCAAATCAGATCTTATGCAGGAATGATCAATTTTCGATGTTTCATCATTTTGTAACTGTGAATGATGCAATTAACTCAGGATAACGATTTTACATGATGTGCTTTTCTTGAAGTGCATTTCGAGGATTTTTTCATTACGATAAGTAAACGTACTATAGAAATCTCGTACCAATTGACATCATGCATACTTATGAAGCTCCATATTGCGTTGTTAATAGTAATAGTTAGCACATTTTCCGATTTGATATTTTGGGAAGTAAAGGAGACATCAGCATCGCCAAAGAAACTCTAAAATCCAGATAGATGGAATTTCCAACTACTCATGACTTGCCTTCCGAATTTCCAACTATAGGAAATTTTGGCCTGGATTGAGGGGGGGGGGGGGGGGTAACACACACCCCTGTCGCCACGTCCCTGCCATTTCCATTCTCTCTGCCAGGTGAGTTTACCACTCATCCTCTGCTGACCCTAATGATGTAATGCCTTGTGGTTGCTGACATACAATGTTATATAAAAATAAGTATCTTGACCCGTAACTGCAAGCATGCGAACAATGAACCTTTGGATCAGAGATTTGGAAGGAGCCCTCGAATCACCAATAAAACTCTATTAACCCTTTACCTAACATGAAAAGCAGACGACACTTGTCAAAAAAATTATTGAATAACTAATATTTTTCGCTTTTTGTCTCAAAAACATAGGTTATAACCCCCTCATTGGAGCGAGCTCGTTCCAACGAGGGGTCATGACCTATGTTTTTGAGACAAAAACTGAAAAAATAATGAAAATTAATTGGCGATTTTTGAGAATATTTAGTGCTGGCTGGTTTTGACCGTTACGTTGGGTAAAGGGTTAAAAACGTCTACATAAATTCTTCACAAACATCGGCGGCCAAGTGTTTACCGTGGATAATAAATTTTTCAAATTCTTTACAATGGTGTGCAATTTCAAAACTTGAGTAAGTAATTAAATGATCTAAGTCAAGTAGAGTACTCGTTCACTGTCTTCGGGAACGCATATCACGAGTGAAGCACAAGTGATGGGATTGATTGATCTCTCAACAATATAGTTTTTTCTCAGTTAAGAATGCACGAATTTACTGTCTATAGTCCGTTTCGCTATTTGGTATGTGCGGTGCTGCATCCAGGTGTACTTAGTGCTTTCCTTGGTTAAAAATCGAGTTTCGAAATGACCTATTGAACAATGCCTTTGGGGATTGGGAATGAAAATCGGTCCTGGAAAATTTCCTTTTTTCGAAACACTCGCGGAGAAGGTCTGGGTATGATGTGGCAGGCCGGGACAAATGAGATATCTAAGCAACCTTAAAAGGGTTACCTTAATTTTTTTCTGGCATCCTTTTCTCGTTTTTTTTTTTTAGCACGGGGAGGTTGAATAACACTGATATTAGAACCAAGGTTAGTGCAGATGCTGTCCCTGCGGGAACCCCGGGAAGTGAAGCAGTGCCTGTTCATTGCGGTCAACAGGCTCTGTTTTACTTGTACCAATGCTTGGGAGGTGCAAACCCTCCCTAAAATGGGCAACATGGCTTATTAACGCTCACCCCCGGTCTTGAGTTGATACTCATGTTGTGGTCATGATTAGCCATTGTGCAAAAATATGTGACCTTAAACACCAATAAATAAATAAATAGTGCAGATGCTGAAACGAGTACCCTTCAATAGTGCAGCTTATTTCATAAGATTCACTCAATGACTCGACTACGTGCAGCTGTCGGGTAATACAATTGTTGGAAGGGGCTCTGCAAGGACTTTCCAACAATGCTTTACATTACAGCACTCCATCCCAAAACCATAAAAACACCTAGATTACTGGTAATACATCATTGTAATAGGGCGTCGTGAATTACACATTTTCGATTCGATTCGAATCGAATTACGTCTATTGTTCGAAATCGAATCGAATCTAATCTCGAATCGAATCAATGGCATCTTAAAGATGACCGATGGGGGTTGGGGTGCTATAAACCTGATTTGTTCCGACTGAGGTGGCTGAAGTTCCGACTGATAAAATAGTCCAACTACACAATCAAGGCATGCCTTCGTGGAAGGCATGCCTTGATGATGTAGTTGGAATCTTACTCTGTGAGGATTATAGTTCATCGTCGACATTGATTGGAAACTTTAAATTTACATTTATTTATTTATTTATTTATTTATTTATTTATTTATTTATTTTATTTATTTATTGATATTTGAGGTCACATATTTTTGAACAATGGCTAATCATGACAACATGAGTATCAACTCAAGACCAGGTGTGAGCGTTAATACGCTATGTTTCCCATTTTAGAGAGGGTTTTCACCTCCCAAGCATTGGTGACTGGGTCCTATTTTACCAGTAAAACAGAGCCTGTTTACCGCAGTGAACAGGCACTGCTTCACTTCCCGGGGTTTCCGCGGGGAGATCGAAAGTATAATCGCAGTAAAACAGAGCCTGTTTACTGCAGTGAACTGGCACTGCGCCACTTCCTGGGGTTCCCGCGGGGAAAATTTACATTTAACCGTGGTAGGGACTAGTGATACTGATATTGGAATTTGCATGGCTGGTGGCATGAGTGCAGGTGTTATGTATTTCAACATTATTTACGCACGTTTCCCATCTGAACTATGCGTTTTGCGAGACTATGAAGATGGATGATACCAAGTTATATTCCTATGAAAAAAAGATTCGAGGGGAAACGAAGCGGCCCTATATTGTAAAGATGATCATGTTTCAGGAAAAGGTAACAAATGAAAACTAAGGAATGTTCGAGTATATGTTCATGTTATTTGTCTGAGGCCCTGTAATGGTTTGCCTTATTCCTTTGAGGCGAGCGATAAGCGAAAGGAAGGATTGTTCGCCCAGTGTGTACAAGCTGGGTGTGGTCATGGAATCTCTCTTGAGACGGGGTATACTCAATGAACAGCTGCGCCATGAGCACATGATACGCCCGTTGTTAATTAAAAGAAAGAAGCACACAATATGAGTCTACATGTGTACCTAACCCATATTTTTTTATATTCATGTACAATAATCAAAACCAACAGAATACAGTAAAGCTTACTCAATCGTATATCTTTTAATTGAATATTCATGTTAAATAAATAAAATTTCAAAACACAAAACCATTTATTATACCTATAATACAAATTTGTCCTGATAATTGAATATGGGCTTTAAATTAAAACTCCTGTTAATTGAATAAAAAATTATTGAAAACCATCTTTTGTTGTTTTGATTGTCTCTGACGGCCAGTGAATTCCTTCATTAAATGGTGTTTTTGATCCCTGACCCTTTACCTAATGCTAGTAGCAGGCGACACCTGTAGCAAACTAAAAAAAAAATTGTTTTCTTTCGAAATATAGCTTATGACCCCTCATTGGAATGAACAAAAATTACTAATATTTTTCAGATGAGAATCTTATAACTGCAAACAATTTTAATTGGCAGGAAATGAAAAAAATCAATGTTTTTCAAAGAAAAAAAGGGGCATAACTGTGGTAGAATTTGTCAAACCAACCACCCAAATCACACTTGACTTGTATTTTGACATGAGTAATAAGCATATTGTAAATCTCATTATCCATATTTGGTTCAAACAAACAATTTTATTTCGTCAGAAATAAAAAAAAAATCAATGATTTTCTAAGTAATAAAGTCCCATAACTCTGGAATGACTAATCGAACGGTTTCGTCAGAAATAAAAAAAAAATCAATGATTTTCTAAGTAATAAAGTCCCATAAATCTGGAATGACTAATCGAACGGCAACAGTAACCGAAAGGGAGCTTTCTTCCATCAACAAAGACCACCTACCAAAAAATCACGAAAAAGGGGCATAACTGTGGTAGAATGTGTCAAACCAACCACCAAAATCACACTTGACTTGTATTTTGACATGAGTAATAAGCATATGAAGTTTGGAAACGATCGGTTAAAATAAACAATTTTATTTTGTCGGAAATGAAAAAAAAATCAACGATTTTTTAAGTACTAAAGTCCCATAACTCTGGAATGACTAATCGAACGGCGACACTAACCGAAAGGGAGCTTGCTTCCTTCAACATAAACCACCTACCAAAATATTACGAGAATCTCTCAAAGCGTTCTCGAGTTATTGTACGACGTGTAAAAAATCAACGATTTTCTAAGTAATAAAGTCCCATAACTCTGGAATGACTAATCGAACGGCGACACTAACCGAAAGGGAGCTTCCTTCCATCAACATACACCACCTACCAAAAAATCGCGAAAATCTCTCGGACCGTTCTCGAGTTATCGTACGACGTGTAAAAAAATCAACGATTTTCTAAGTAATAAAGTCCCATAACTCTGGAATGACTAATCGAACGGCGACACCAACCGAAAGGGAGCTTCCTTCCATCAACATAAACCACCTACCAAAAAATCGTGAAACTCTCGAAGCGTTCTCGAGTTATCGTACGACATGTAAAAAATCAACAATTTTCTAAGTAATAAAGTCCCATAATTCTGGAATGACTAATCGAACGGCGACACTAAACGAAAGGGAGCTTCCCTCCATCGATATACACCACCTACCCAAAAATCACGAAAATCTCTCAAAGCGTTCTTGAGTTATCGTACGACGTGTGACCGGACGGACAGACGGACGGACAGACGGACAGCCGTATACCATAATACGACCCGTTTTTTTCAAAACGGGCGTATAAAAATGGTTTTGATAAATTACATTTGAAAGGAGACTTGTTAGACAAAAATAAACCTTTCATCGCTATGTGTAATAATCTTCTCAGGTCTGCCTGCACCTTTGGAAATCACAGGAGGCGACTATCGTTCCTGGAATAAGGTCAAGATGACGATTGCCTCTATGCTTCAGCAGTTATAACAAAATGATGGGAAAGTTTCCTTTTGTCACTTTTAATAAACGAAAACAACGGACAGCACCGGGAGCAGTCTGTTGTTTTCGTTTATTAAAAGTAAAACATGGAAATTTGGTTTTGTTTTCTACTGATGTCATAGGATGTAGGTGTTTTCTCAACAGTTACTTACTTCTTAACCCTTTACCTAACATGAAAAGCAGACGACACTTGCAAAAAAATTCTTGAGTAACTATTTTTTTTCATTTTTTGTCTCAAAAACATAGGTTATGACCACTCGTTGGAACGAGCTCGACGAGCTCGTTCCAACGAGGGGTCATAACCTATGTTTTTGAGACAAAAAAAAATGAAAAAATAGTGAAAATTAATTGGCGATATTTGAGAATAGCGCTGGCTGGTTTTGGCCGTTACGTTGGGTAAAGGGTTAACTTAGCCAAATTTGTTCACATGTCTTTACCTTGTTACAATTTATGGCAGAGTGCCAGCACTCTCCCATAAATTGGAACAAGGCAAATCCTTATGGACCAAATTATTTCACTTCGAAGATGATATGAAGATTTATTTATTTATTTATTTAATGATGCTTAAGGTCACATATTTATGCACAATGGCTAATCATGACCGTGACAGTTTTACGGGTGGAGGAAGCCGGAGAGAACCACCGAGCAACGACGAGCAGCTGCCAGCTCCCCAACATCGTAACTCGCGTTAGATTGGTTGGAGACATGCGCACCATCGACGTGCAGTACGCCATAGTACACGGCATCATCGTGCCCCACGCGGGCAATGGAGATGAAGTGTCTTGCCCAAGGACACAACGCGGTTGCCGCAGGTGGGATTCGAACCGAGGACCGATGATATGAAGAACATCCACAGAATATGATGCCCTTAACTTGTGGTACCCACACTTAAGAGAAAAGCCCAAATTTGGGCTTCCAGCACTCTGCCAGTTAACTGGTCCTTTATCGCGCGTATAATAATTCCAGGGGAGATAACTTTATCGTTGGTCGATTTTCATGACGATATAACTCCGGATGAAATACCATACCATCCACTGCCTCACCTCTCCTCCAAACTCCCAGAAAGGAATTGTTTAATGATATCCTCTACCTCTTTCTTCCTAATTTTACTGTTCAGCGTATACTAACCCTCTCATTTGTATCATCAACCAATAACCACAAATCCTTCATTCTCCCATCCGCTCCCCCATTATACTCCCAGTGAATGTTATATATATGTATTTTCTCAGACTTATATTATAGACATTTAATTCTAAGAGAAAGTGTTCCAGGGTCTCCATTACTCCGAAATTACATATATGACACCGTCTTCCCAAATTTCCCCCCTAAGCTAACCAACCATTAGCAGCACCTTACACGTTTTTATACCTCGTTCTCAACACTGCGCCCCCTCTGCCCCAGTACTTCCGGCGTCCCTGGGAATAGACCATAATAACTCTCAGTTGTTCTATTTTAATATACCGCGTGACGATTACATGTCGGGATGTGCAAGATTCTCGTGTCACGTAACGCTCATCTTTAAATAGAAAACATTAGTTTTCGTTAATTTCACAACAACAATTTTTTTTAAAAATTTAAAATAAAGAACTTCAGCGTCTGATACTTAAAAATGACCATCTATTGTAGGTGTGCCGCCACTTGGAAAAACACTTTCTGGTGTAAATGCCCCACAAAAAAGAAGATTCAAGAAGAAAAGCAGTCTATTCTTTTAGTATATAAGAGTCTCAATATTAATCCAAAAGTTACCATTAAGGGTAACCTGCAACATTACATTCCCCAAGAACGAATCACTGCATTTTTTCTTCTAAAACATACTTCGTAAACATTGTGGGGTACAAATATCGAGCTTCCTTTAAATAAAATGTTTGATGTGGATTTGGTCGTTTTTTTGCAAAAGTGTTAACCCTTTACCCAACGTAACGGCCAAAACCGGCCAGCGCTATTCTCAAAAATCGACAATTAATTTTCAAAATATTTTCATTTTTTGTCTCAAAAACATAGGTTATGACCCCTCGTTGGAACGAGCTCGTCGAGCTCGTTCCAACGAGGGGTCATAACCTATGTTTTTGAGACAAAAAATGAAAAAATTTAGTTATTCAAGAATTGTTTTTTCAAGTGTCGTCTGCTTTTCATGTTAGGTAAAGGGTTAAAGGTCTGTCAAGTAATTCAATTATTATTTTTATACTAAGGATAATGCAATCATGGCAATAGAACATGCACATTCATTGTGTAAATCTTCATCGACTTTATAATGTCTCTAACAGAAACAAATCAACAGCGTGCTGAGAATGTATGGTCGATATGTATCCTGAAACAGTACTTAATGGAACGATGTGTGATGCTCTAAAACAATTCATACTCTACAGGCGCCAAACCATTACGACTAACTGCGTGGATACGTGATAGAAGTCCATAACGGAGTTCTGATCAATTGAGTACTATGCATACATAAGGTGCTTATAAGACTCGCACGTCACAATATAGGCGCGATGCGGGCATTGCGCCGATGCCTGGCCTAGAAATAACCCGGGAACGATCGTTTATGTTACGTGTGGGTTACTTTAATCGTAAAATACCCGAACGAACTACATATTGCGACAAAATAAATCAACAAGAATGAAATCCTCATCCCGTATGTTTTGCCACTCAGTCACATTTTCAATCTTTCGAGACATACTCGACACCGACACATGGGTTGCACATTGCATTTTAGTGTGAACAGAGTGGCATGCCGATGAATATCGTAGTAGAATTACTGCCAAAATAATTAGAAACAACTAACGCGAGATCTCGCTAAAGCGAGATCGCGCGTAAGTTGTTGCTATTTAATACTGAGGAAATTCAATTAAGACGAAACAGACACAGCTGGTGTGGTAAATCAGTGAAGGTGGAAAAGGATCACGATACGCTTTTCCTGTGGGTTACCAGCACATTATTTGTCGTAACCAGCTAACAGGATATGATGTAAGCTCTTTATTTCTAAGTCTGTGATGCAATTGAGTAATAATTAACGATTTTTTTCAGTTTTGAATACAAACAAGATGTAACGCTTTTGTGAGCCTTGATATCGAACAAAAACAAGTAATTGAATTTAGTCTAATGTTCCAAGCAAGGCCGGAAAGAGGGGAGGTCCACGGTACTAACCCCGGGGTCCGAAACTTGGGGGGGGGGGGGGGGGGGGGGGGCTTGGCCTGTGAATCTAAGATTTTTTGGTCAGGCCTGGGACCCTCAATGTTCTGATTCCGGTGCCAAGCCTGTGTCCCCGATCCCCGAGCGAGAACCAGCAAGATAAATTGCCCGCCGTATTGGAATATTAGTTGCCACTGTAAAGAAGGAATGGGAGTGCCCCATGAAGATGCTCAATCTGTTGCATGATAACTTTATTAAATCATCTTGACGTAGTAGAGTTATCACTTCAAGAATTGTGCAGTCAAAAGCTATAACTCGAGGTCTCTGGATACGCACTGAGGAGCTTGTAAATTTGATAACATGCTTCTAAAAATCATCATTTTGACGGCCAAAACATAACGTGATTTTTCATCCCCCAAAGCAGCCGGAAGTCTCCATTTAAAAACTGATTTCAACATTTTCTTGGGAGAACACCCCCCCCCCCCCCCCCACACACACACACACCTATCAACGCTCATGCCTTCGGCATCTGCATCAGTATCTGGGCACTTCCGTAGGAGGCCCGTCACAGAATTAACCCCGGGTCCGAATGTCCTCTCCCCGGCCCTGGTCCCAAGTGAAACACACAATAACTTATGGTCAGTGATTTTATGTTTCTGAATTTGCACATTGGTCCCTGTCCAGTTAATAATTGCATTTATTATATGCTAGCCTGTGAATTATCGCAAATTATCTAAAAGATATTTCTCGATATCCATCGACTCGATGGATATCTAGGAATATCCATCAGTAGCTTCCTAAATGACGTCACGCTACGCCACATCACGTCGCCTTGAAGGAACGATCAGCTGATCTTCGTTATTGTTTTGAAACGTACGCATTTGGGGGCGAATTGGGCTGAATATTGTGGAATAAAATGTCTCGTAGCATATAATAAAAATGAAAATCTACTCTATTTTAGTCAGTATCTGGAATTATCTCAGTAGTGTGGACCTGAAAGTGTTATTTTTCAAGAGCACTTGCGCGAGTGAAAAATATATGTTCAGATCCGCACGATGAATTTTTTCAGTTGCTTCCAAAGTGACGTTACGCTTGGGTGCATGACGTCACTTTGAAAAAAGAAAATCTACACTGTTTTAGTGAAATGGTAAAAAGAGATAGAGGATATCTACGCTGTGTGGACCTGAAAGTATTATTTCAAAATAAATAAAACTTTCTGGTCCACAGTCATGAGATAATTCCCGATATTCACTAAAACAGCGTAGATATCCAGTATCTCTTTTTACCATAAGGCTTGAAGTGCCGTGGCACATCGGTTACGACACTAGACTTCAAACCGTAAGGTCGTACGTTCGATCGTAATCCGCGTCTTTGGACAAGACACTTAATCCCAGTTGCCCAAGCTGCCGAAGTTGGAGCACTATGGCGCAGTGTGCTAAGGCGTACAAAACGTCGATCTTACACACGCTTGCATCGATGCCGCTGCTCGGCGGGGTTAACTCTTTACCCAACGCAGACGATTTCAAAATTTATTATTTTAAATATAATTTTTTAATTTTTTTCAAAAAATTTCAACAAAACCATATCATGTGACCCCCTCATTGGAACGAGCTCGACGAGCTCGTTCCAAAGAGGGGTCACGTGATATGGTTTTGTTTAAATTTTTCGAAAAATAATATTTTTTCAGCTGCTGAATTTGCATATTACGCGGGCGGATGCGGGCGATTCGTTGGGTAAAAGGTTAAAATGTTGAACAGTCCGGCAGTTGCTCGTCGTTGGTCACTTGTTTTCTCCGGGTACTCTACTCGGATGTCTCACAGTCTATCGAATTGCAAATTGAGAAGAAAAGGATGGTTAATTACTACTTCATCGCATCGCACGCACGCACGCAACAATCGTATTGCATCCAGTGTAAAGGAGCTTTTACAGAGAAATTGGTTGCAAACTAAAAGTGTATGCTATATTAATTTTATCTAATATTTAGCATTACAATACTCTCTTGCTCTTGTCTATTAATGAGATTTCTCCGAGCATCGCGAAATGTAGAAATTAGAAGTACATAAAAACGTCTTCATTCAACTGTGTTTGTAATTTTGTGATTTCCGCATGGAGATTATTAAATTCGTGTCACATTAAAGACATTCATAAAACAAGAGGCCCCACGGGGCCTGAAGCGCTCATCTTGAACAGAACACAATTTAAACAGAGTCCAAGAATGAGTCGACATTAAGCAAGCCATCTCCACAGGCTGCACTGTCAATCCTTGAGTCTCTCTGGAGTGACAAAAATAATCTGGGCATCATGCCTTTTCTTCAGTTTATCATAAAGTAAAATGTAGAGCTCTCCTATGAAGCCCCTTGATACAACCTATGTGGATTAATCTCAGTTACACACCTCTAGAGGGTACTGAATACAAAATTTTTAATTCTTCAGCAAAATCGCCAATTCCGGCTCCCATAGAGAGCCCAAATGTTAACCCAGGCTCTTGATTTGAACACAGTTGAATCTAACTTCCCTAGAGATGCTGTGTACCGAATATGAAAGCATTCTGACTGTTGGATCTGAAGAAGAGAAATTGTAAAGAAATTTCTTCGAATTGCACTAAGTTCAAATTTGGGCTACCATAGCGAGCCCAAATATTAACTTATGGATCCGATTTGAACAAACTTGAATGTTTGTATACCAAATGTGAAAGCATTCTGACGAGTGGATCTGAAGAAGAAGAAATTCCCTCATATTGTACTAAGTTAAATTTCATGTTCCCATATGGAGCCCAAATATTAACATACGCACTCGAATTGAACAACCTGGAATCTGACCTCCCCCCCCCCCCCCCCCCCCCCCAGAGATGTTGTATACCAAATATGAAAGCATTCCGACTGGTGGATCTGAAGAAGAAGATTTTTAAAGAAATTTCCTCATAATGCACTAAGTAAAAATTTGGGCTACCATAGTGAGCCCAAATGTATAGGGATGTGATTTGAACAAACTTGAATCTGACCCCCTTAGAGATGTTGCATATCAAATATCAAAGCATTCTGACTGGTGTATCTGAAGAAGAAGAATTTTTTAAATTACCCTCCATATTGAACAAAGATAAAATTTAGGCTTCCGTAGGAAGCCCAAATATTAACTTAGGGACTTGGTTTGAACAATCTTGAATCTGACCCTCATAACAATGATGTACACCAAACATTAAAAGATTCTGGCTGGTGGTTCTGAAGAAGAAGATTTTTAAATAATATTACACATATTACCTATGTTAAAACTTAGGGCTTCTGTAGAGAGCCCAAATATGAACCAATGAGCTTTATTTCAACAAACTTTTATCTATCTTTATGAATGCTGTATACCAAATATCAATTATTTTTTTTTTTATTTTTGCAAATATGCTGACTCAGCATTTTTTCGATGCCCATTACAGAACACCCTAACGTAACCGATGGCAATTTTTTACCATTCAATTCTACTGGTCATAAGGATACTTCATACCAAATAACAGCTCTCTGTTCCGTGTGGTTTGGGAAATATGGGCGTTTGAAAATATTTCTATTTTTAGCTCCCAGGGTTCCCATGGGGATGCCGGGGGGGGGGGGTGCATGGGTCAAGTACTTATGACCCAATAATACCACAAACCAAATTTGGTTCATACCGGACCATCGGTTCAGAAAATATAAATTTTGGGCGGGGCCAAAAATCTTACCCCTCCTATTACAAAGCCAAATATTATTTCACGAACTTCGTTTGAACAAACTTGATTCTACGCCTCATATGGAAGCTTCATAGCAAATATCAAGTCATTGTACACACTGCTTCTTGAGAAGATTTTTAAAATATTTTGGAGCATTTTCCCCCACTCCCTCCCTATGGGGCTGGGCATGTTGAGTTGAACAAAATGGAATGCCCTTTTGGGACCATCACTCACACAGACTTTCACTTGAATTGGCCCAGTGGCTTTGGAGAAGAAGACCAAAACATGGTGTTGAAGGACGACGGGCGGCGGACGACAGACGACAGACGACGGACGACGGACGGAGAGCGATGAGATTAGCTCAGCTTGACTTTGTCAAGATGAGCTAAAAAAATACGACCGAGGGCCCCCATACGGTACGAATAATTTTGAGATTTGTTGTTAAGAGCAATCTAGCACCATTTTTTCCTTCCTGTGGGAGTGTGACGTTCTCACAGACAGGAAGTCAGGATTCCGTCAGCTAGAGTGATCGACCGTTATTTCCCACGTATTCTAAATTGTTGTTATATTAGAGACTTTGCAGTGTGTTACAAAACCAAACTGGGTTTTTTTCTCAGAGAAATAATCAAAACTTTTGTGATATTTCGTGTCAGTTCTTATTGTTTAGTAATAAATTGTCATTTTATGTCCAAAGCACCCACTATTCAGAGACATATTATATTATATTATACTATATTATTATACGGCAGTGAAATATGGTCGACGGAGCTGAATATGAGGAACAGAGATACTGCACCGAGTGAAAGGGCTCATATCAAGTTCTGCAAACTGATCTTAAATGTAGGTAAACATTCCCCCACTCATGCGGTAGCTAGGTCGGTATCCAATCACATCATATGCTTTAGTACGATTCGTAAACTATACTGGTAAATTGCTTACTACTTCCCCGGGTACCATTCTGAATGATGCTTTTGTGGAAGCTAAGAAATGTAAACTCCCTGACTCAATAAGTAAAAAGCTTAAAGCACTTGGGTTTAACAGTTTGAATGAAACTGAAATTTCCAAAAGTAAAATTAATCTCCTGAAGTCCAAACTTGAATCGGACCATATTATATTATTTAAAGAAGATATACACAATGATAATAAGAGAATAGGAAAAAACAAACTTAGTCACTCATCGAATATTCAAAGTAGATTATCAAATGGAACCGTATCTCATTCACACTTCTTCTATTGAAGCTAGAAACAATTTCACGCGATTACGCATCAGCAACCATAAACTGTGGATCGAACGTGGAAGGCATTTACAACCTCCTCGTCCGATGGAACACAGAATATGCGAAGCTTGTACAATGGGGAAGGTGGAATCGGAAAGGCATTTCGTAGTGGAATGTCCGCTTTATGCACCATTGAGAGAAAAACTATTTCGCGCAACTGACGAAAAAATTGACTTCCATCCAATGTATACAATGGACAAATTTAAAGTAATAATGACTAATGATAATCCAGTGCTATGCAATGTTATTTGTAACATGGTCCAGCTCTCCCATCACAAGAGGGACTTATCCGTAATATGATTTATGTATGTCATATGAATGCAGGATACCCGCCTTTGTTCTGGTGTATTTGCTGAATAAATCTCAACTTATCTTATCTTATCTTATCTTATCTATTTTAGTGGATTGGTCAATAAAACTCCCCTAAACAAAATCGGGACAGAATTTTTTTTCTTTACAAATTTTGATGGAAATGGATCGCCCAATTAATACCTATTCGTAGAACGCGATCCTGTTTGTTTTGATATGATAGCATGTATTGCCATACACAACGGAAACAGCGATATGGAAAATTATATTGCATACCAGACACCCCGAGTTAGAAGAAGAAGAAGCTTTTCGGCGAAATCTGATATTGACCCTTTTTGCGGACATCAACGGATTCACCTAGCTTACCTCGCAGATAACACCGAGAAAGGGTCTCAGCATTTTAGATGGACACCGTGCAACGCCGGGCAACGTAACCACTTTATTATTAAAAGATCTATCATCACATCCTGAAAAATCGCTTAGTTGCGATATTTTTTCTTCAGTTACTCAGGGCGGAAGGGGGGGGGGGGGGGGTGGTCGACAATTTTTTTCCGGACACAAGGCGGGGGTGGGTGGGTAGGTCACCGACTCTGAAAACACGTTTTTTCCATGCCTTGAATTGTTTTCCTGTGAGCTCTTGTCTTTCAAATAAGTGGTGCGTATTGATCAGGGAAGCTTGTTCAGGCTTTTTGCCACCACTCCATCTCCTCTGACGGTGTGTGTGTGTGGGGGGGGGGGGGGGGGGTTACACAGTTCCCCGTCACACCATCAGTGGTTCACGATTTTAAAAAAAGTTAAAGCAATTTAAACGAATTATCATTTATGTAATCTAACATAATTGTAATCTAACCAGATCTGACAATAAAAGGACTCTTCTCACATGAATAGCAGGCATCATACAGTGGCATAATGCCATTTCCCAATGCAACTGACTTCTTTCACTGTTTCTCATTATGTAATTATGAACTTCAGTCATATACACGTATGAGCAAAATGTAGGGTTGTTATTGATCATTCAAGTCTTGGGCTTAGTGGGTAGCCTTCAACCCAATTCCCTTCAATTTGTGATATACTGTCAGAAAAGGCTGAACCATCAAATAGTCAGGACATTATATCTTATTGATAGAGAGTTTATCAACAGGGAAACTGATTCCCCGTTAACAAACTGTTTATTTATACAATGGTGTAAACAGTTTGTCAAAAGGAAATCAGCTGAGTTAATATGAATTGCAGCCATTTACCCCTGTACCATAGTGTACAGCACATGTTGAGGAAGATACTGGATGTCTGGAGAGAAACCTGGCGTATGAGATCTGAAAACTTTTCAAACACATATAAGACACCTGGTTGGGTTATCTTATAATAGAAATAAAAACTTCTTTTAAAATAAACTATAGCAATCTGCTGTAACAAAGAATAAAATTAAATCATTGAATAAAGTGTGTTGGGATCATCTGAGTCAGAAAGGATACGCATGTGTATTGTGTTTCAGTGAAATCAAGCTGAATATTGTAACAACCACTTGGGAAGTTACTGTCCTGTCAAAGGTCCTGTACCATATTTTGAGCCAATAGGTTTCAAGCCTCTGAGCTAAATGAAAAGCCTCCAATATATAATATTGTAGGATAACACTGACATTCATTGCGTAAAGGGTATATATAAATCACAGGGGCGTCACTCGACACATCATAGCCGCAAAATTTCCAAAATGCATCCTGACCAAATTTGGAGAGATATGGTAGACCTTTTCAACTCAACGTGGTCACAATTTCTTTCGCACTTTCTCATCTGGCTTGCTAAGATAAATCAACCAAAGCTTAATAACCGCTCCATCAAATGATGCATTATTCAATTCTTCCAAGGTGTAACAGTGCTGTTTATGAGGGGTGGATTTCCGACACCAAAGAATCACCACTCATCATATTGACTATTGACAGGTTCAATACAACATTGAGCTAACTGCCTCTACCAATTGTGCACTTGATAATGCTTAATAAATTCATATAGACTGATAAAACTAAAATTGAGCGTAGAAATGGGTAGAAACAGAAAGAAGGAGTAGAAATAGCAGCAAATACAGTGGTGAAACCAGGTAAAACATCAAAATGTTCACAATATTTCACACCTGTTCCTGCTACACCTGTCTTAACACTGTCCAGGTGGAATGTCAGTATATACTGTGTACTCTCCTGATTACCCATGTATACACTGACTGTCGGTGTCTGTGAGAAAGTGTGAATAAATCCCGACCAATCTTCATTAGCTGGTTGTGGGTAGATTAAATGTAGGGAATGGTTACTGGAACAATACAAACCATGTTCCAGCAAAAATACGCATTGAAATTTGACAATCAAAGCAGGTTATGTGCGATTTTCTCTAATTTTTGGGGGGGTACCAAATTTCAAAAAGGAAAAACATTTTTTTCCTTCAAAAAAGGGGTGGGTGGGTGCCCGGAGATCGGAGAAAACTGGGCCAAGGGTCCGAAATATTTTTCCCTCCCAAACCCCCCCCCCCCCCCCCCCCCCCCCCCGAGTTACTCGGAAAGAATACTAAGCGATGCAAGAGTTGCGATAAATCACGATTTTTCTCAGCTAAAGATGTCAACAATTTGTGATGACTGCAGTATCCTCTACCAGATGGTGTGTAGATCTGTGAATGACTAATTACTAATTATACCGCCTTCCCAAATCATATCCACGATAGTACATTATCAAATTTCCAAAGGCCTTTCCAAACAGCAAGCAGAGCGAACGATGTGATAAAGTTATAATTAACGACTGTTTGTCACAGTCTGCAATGCCCAGACTCTGTGGTGCCTTCAACCCGTAAAGCCTCAAATTATTTTTTACCATTTATTTATTTATTGGTGTTTAAGGTCACATACTTCTGCACAATGGGCTAATCGTGACCACAACATGGATATAAAGTCAAGCTAGCCAATCGTTTATACCCAAGTTGCCCATTTTAGAGGACTTCCACCCCAGGCATTGGTTATCGGGTCCTATTTTACAAATAAAATGGAGCTTGTTAAGAAAAGTAAACAAGCACTGTTTCACTTTTCGGGGTTCCGGATTTTTTTTATGATAATTACAACCTGAGATGACTTGACAGTTTCTTTGTCATTGTCGGCTGCCTGTACAGGCAGCCAACAATAATGTAAAAACATTCCGAAAATAAATGTACCTTATACCAAATGAGTTCTCAAGGAAGAAAACACTTGGGCACATTTTTCAAAGCAATGTATAAGTGGCAGTTTGCGGCTGTATGGGGACTTAACCATTTACCCAACGCAGACGATAACAAAATTTATTATTTTAAATATCCTTTTTTTAAATTTTTCAAAAAATTTCAATAAAACCATATCATGTGACCCCTCGGAACGAGCTCGACGAGCTCGTTCCATTTTTCAAAGCAATGTATAAGTGGCAGTTTGCTACTGTATGGGGACTTAAGGAGTAACCACCTCCTCCAAGTGGAAGTAGATCTGCGAATGCCTAATTAAAACAGATCCACATCAACGAGTGGTGAAATTTTTAGATGAACGTACATTATTTTCCACTTTTTCGAATTGTTCCTGTACACAGGATTATATCGGTGCAATGTTAAGTAGCGCAGTATCAATATGTTTCTGTTTGTCGAGAATTAATTCGTGATTTCAGTAATAGACTCAAGAGATGTAAAATCAATGCTGCGTAATGGCTCTATCGCACCAAGAACATATGACACCCAATAGTGTTACATTAGCACAATATCAACTCGACTAATTTGCAAACCAAAATTTTAACCATTTACCCAACGGAACGGCGACCAGGAACGTCACGAAGACGGCTGATCTGGCATGCTTTCATCGAAGCAGTTGCAATATTAGTAGGGATTATGATTGAAAAACACAAGACTTCTTTGAAATTTAATAGTGGATAAATAAAATATGGATGTATTAGTAGTGGCGCAACATCTTTTTTAATCAACACATATCACACCGATAGAGGGCGCGGTGGCTCAGTTGGTAGAGGTGCAGGCTGCAAGACGAGAGGTCCTCGGTTCCAATCCTACCTGCGTCAACCGCGTTGTGTCCTTGGGCAAGACACGTCACCCCCACTGCCCACGCGGGGGCACGGTGACGTTGTGTACTAAGGCGTACTGCACGTCGATGGTGCACTTGTCTTCAACCAATGCTGACCCTGCTTGTGTGGAGTTAGTATGTTGGGGAACCTGACAGTTGCTCGCCGTTGCTCGGTGGTTGTCTCCGGGTACTCCGGCTTTCTCCACCTGTAAAACTGTCGAAAGTGTCGTTAAAACCCCAACAAATAAATAAATACCATACCGATACTCCAAATTGGTCAGGCTGGGGGCCGTAGGGTTCGAATCGGGTAGATCTCCTTTTATATGACCGACTGTGGGTGACCGTCTGAGCGATCGATTCGGACACCCGCGTAGTGTCCGCAAGGCACTTAACCCCGATTGCCCACATTGGGGAACGATGACGCCGTGCACTAAGCTGTATTGCACGTCGAAGATGCGAATGTCTTCAACCAATCTAACCCTGCCTGTGCTGGAATGCGGAGTTACAATGTTGGGGAGCTGGCAGCTGCTCGTCGTTGCTCGATGGTTCTCTCCGGATACTCCGGCTTCCCCCATCCGTAAAACTGTCATCGACACGATATGACCCTGGCTGTTAATGTGTCGTTAAACCTTAATAAATATATAAATAAATAAATAAATATGGCCGACTATGTGTGTGAGATTAGTGCAAGCATTAAATCTAGTCTGGAAGTACATGGTTACGAACCAAAACGAATCGATATCTTAGACTCCAAGCCAGACGAAAATGTCTCCACTGGAATATCCTTGTGGGGGTGTCACACCCTACCCCCTTGGATTAGCGACGCCCTCAACTGGTACAAATACACAACGTCATTCAAAAAACTCAAAAGTTGACTTTTATTATTTTTGTTTGCCTCGAAAACGTATGTAGCTTTTAACCCTTTGAACCTGAGAGGCCGCTTTTCCGGCCCAGGAACATGATAGCCCATAATTTCATTAAGTCGGATGGCTGCTTAGTGAATTTGTGGTGCAGACCAATCAATATTTTCAACGTGCAGCCCCAAGGCTGCACGTTGAAAATATTATTTGGTCTACACCCAAATAATGAATATGGACTCTTCCAATTGCTGCCATTGAAATGACATGGAAGATACCATAATGGCATTAGGGTTCAAAGAATTAATTATTATTATTTATTATTTATTGGGGTTTAAAGGTCACATACTTATGCACAATGGCTAATCGTGACCGTGACAGTTTTACGGGTTGAGGAAGCCGGAGTACCCGCAGATAACCAACGGGCATCGACGTGCAACTGTCAGCTCCTCAACATTCTAACTCTGTTGAAGCTCCGTTCAAGCAGGGTTACAGCGGTTGAAGACATGAGCACCATCGACGTGTAGTACGCCTTAGTACACGGCGTCATCCATGATCGTGCCCCCATGTAGGCAACCGGGATGAAGTGCCTTGCCCAAAGGACACAACGCGGGTCGTCCCGGATGGGGATCGAACTCGGGACCTCTAGCATAGAAGTCCAACAGTCTACCACTGAGTTACCGCGCTCCCGAAGGATTAATTCCTCACTGGAAGAAGCTGGTTGAACTCATGCCAGTGAGGGATCATAAGCTACGTTTTGAGGCAAAGGATGCAAATTATTATAAATGGTCAACAATTTTTGTTCGCAACTGTCGTCTTCTATTCGTGTTGTGTAAAGGGTTATCCGTGCATAAATCCAGGGAACGGGCCGACGGTCCCATCCAAAGTTTTGTCCGAAAATGTTAGATTCTGTCGGATTTGTTTTCCACTCCGGTTGAGACAGAAAAATGACTGCAAAGAACCAAACTCAAGGAAATTACACTTTCAACTTTAAGGGATTAGGCCAATATTGTGTTATAATACCATCCTCTGCTTTGCGCTGCTATACTTTTTGTCAAACATGTTATGGTCTTGCCCCACAACCAGAAAAGCTATACAAGTTACTGAGAGTTAACGATTCTTATGCCAAGCACTGCTGTGATGTTAACAGGGATGTTTCAGAAATGAACAATTTGGCTGGGCAGGGTGGGGGCCCGAGGGGGGGGGGGGGTTGTAAACCTGTATGATTTGGCCCAACTGTGATGGATTCGTCAAGTCCCGATTGATCAAATGTTCCAACAATATCACCAAGCCATGCCTTCATCGAAAGCATGTCTTAATGATGTAGTTGAAATATGAGTCAGTCGGGATTATAGTGTATAAAACAGACAACTTCTTTGAAATTTATTTGTGGATAAATAAAACATGCACGTTGTAATCGCGACGCAGCGGCTCATTTAATTAACACGAAACGTACCGGTACTCCAAACTGGTCAAGCTGGGTCCCCCAACAGGCAGAGGCGAACTGGATGTATGGTCCACCGGGAAAATTCCCGGAGGGCCCCTTATTGGGCGGCCCCCGGGGGCCCAAAATTAATGCAGCCTAACACATGTCGGTGCTTAAAATTTCGTGAAAACGCCCAACAGGCGAAATGGATCGCATAGAATGTCGGTATACTGAAATGTTCTCTATGTGGACTGCCAATGGCAGTCCACATAGAGAACATTTCAATATACCAGCAGTCCAGTCTGCCACTGATCGCTCAGATGCAGGGAAACAGCGTTCTTTTCTTTTGAAAATCAAAATTTTCTCCCATTGGGCCGAACTTTTCTCCCATGGTTGATAACATTCTTGACGATTGAGTGATGAAGATGATACTAAAAGGCCGTCGAAATATCCTCTGTGTTAATTGCCACTGATCACACAGATGCGAGGGGACAACGTTCGTTCAGTTCGAAAAATCAAAATTTTCTCCGGGACAGGGGTCCGCCTTGGTTCATTTCCCTGAAACTTTTCTTGGCCCAGTCCGCCACTGCCAAAAGGCAAAATATGATACTACAGACCTCTATTTGTATGATAGACGGTGTTTCTGTCTGTGAGACACGAGTCCAAGAATGAAGTTTAGCATTGGAAGCAAGTGCAGGAGCAAAAACTGGTAAGAGCGAATCGGTATTTTAGACTCCGACCCTGTCGAAAATGTCCTGACTGGAAAAAGTATCCGACTCCCACACTTACCACACTAAACCCGCTCTTAACGATGCCTCTGGGAGTTAACACACTAAGACGACTCGGGTCCGGTTTTCCCATTGAACAGAAATCGAGACAAGCAAAATACCATAACCGTGATCTTCGGTTTCTACAATAACGACAACCGAACTCCAAAAGTGTGCATGCACTGTGCAACAATTAATTAACTATAGTCACAGTTTTAAAACACCGATGAGACGATACAGTGACGGCGGACTGATGGGTAATACTGAGAGCATGCGAACAGCATTTGTTCGGGACAATGAGGTGTGTGTGTGAGGGGGGGGGGGGGGGGGGGGGTATTAATAAACTTGCCATGTGTGGCCACTGGAAACAAATAACAATTGTTGAAAACAAATGTTTTGTTTCGCGTGTTTCGAGAAATAAGGCCCTACGTACATTAATGTGAACAATTAATCAACCATTATGAAAATTTTAGCCAATCAGCACGCTGATTTACATTATATTTTAAACCTTTACCAAACTTAACGGACATGTTCGACCAGCGATATTCCCAAATGTCTCCATTCAAATTTTATTACTTTTTCAATATTTGCCTCTAAAACATAAGCTTATGGACACTCATTGTAACGAGCTCGTCGCGTTCGCCACAAACGAGGTGGGTTATCAAATGAAATTTTATATTTATTCAAGATTTGTTTCGCATGTGTCGTCTGCTAGTCATGCTAGCTAGAGGGGTCGAGATTTGGATTCGGCGAATATAGCACTTGAATCGAATATGTAACCAAACATTTCGAGTCGAACAAATAACGATCACCGAATAAGAACGATCGCACATTTTCCTGTTCGTGATCCATGCGGCACACTGAGGCAAGGAGCGTCGAGAACAAGGGGTTAGGTGCAACCTGATTCGTTCCGACTGCGGTGGCTCAAGTTCCGACTGCTAAAATATTCCTATTGCATCATCAAGGCATCCCTTCGGCGAAGGCATGCCTTAATTTTATAGTTGGAATATTAGTAAGCCGGGATTACAGCTAAAACACTGAAGACTTTTGGGAAATTTGTGGATAAATAAAATACACATGGCTGTCGTTACACAACTTGTCTTAATATGCCGCACGGTCTCCATTTGTTTTACAAGTGCCGTCTGCTTGTCATGATTGGTAAGGGGTTAGAGATGGAAGAAGGAACATGGTATGTTTGATAAACGATTGTTTTGAATGACCGCCTGTGGGGGCCTAAAACAACAGAAAAACTAATTCGTAACGAATGTCCAGATTTTATTGTTTTTATTGCATATGCGGTTGGATTTTAACCATATATCTAACGAATCGGACCCAACTGCCCTCGTAATTTTAAAATTCAGCAGTTGATAAAAATATATTTTTCAAAAAGTTTCAACAATACCATATCATGTGGCCCCACATTGGAACGAGCTCATCGAGCTCGTTCCAATGCGGAGTCACATGATATGGTTTTGTCGATTTTTGTTTGATTTGTAAAAAAAAAGAACAATACCTAAATTAGTGAGTTTTGATATTCTATGCGAGGGCTTGAGGGTTATTAAAGTCCTGGCATTGATTCTCGAAAAGTTCTCGGGAGAGAGCTTTCCAAGAATCGGCGTTAAAGCGTTGTTTTATCAGGATAAGAAATACGACAGCACATTTTGATTGCTACCTTTCCATATAATTCTTTATTTATTTATTGGTGCTTAAGGTCACCTATTTCTGCACAACGGAGGTTAATCCTGACCGCAAGGTGGAGATAAAGTCAATTTTCATCAATCGTTTATACCCATCCTGCCCATTTTACACGACTTCCACCCCAAGCATTGGGTCCGATTTTATCAGTAAAATAAGTTTGTTTACCAAAGTACACAAGAACAGTCGTTCACATCCCGGGATTCCCACATGGGATATAATTTATTGATATCTTGAAATTTTATTATATATATATTCCATTTCGAAATTATGCTATTATTTGGCAGAATCAGAAAACAAAACGGAAAACTGACTATTACCCAACTTAAACTGAGGCTAAATGGGAATCAAAATAATAAAAACACACACACGGCTGTAAAGTTATTTACTTGTTTATTTTTTATTTATTTATTTATTTATTAGGGTTTAACGACACATTAACAGCCAAGGTCATATCGTGTCGGTGACAGTTGTACGGGTGGAGGAAGCCGGAGTATCCTTAGAGAACCAGCGAGCAAGGACGAACAGCTGCCAGCTCCGCACATCGTAACTCCGCACTACAGCACAGGCAGGGTTAGATTGGTTGAAGACATGCGCACTATCGACTTGCATTACGCCTTAGTGCACGGCGTCATCGTGCCCCAATGTGGACAATAGGGGTGAAGTGTCTTGCCCAAGGACACAACGCGGGAGTCCGATTCGATCGCTCAGACGGTCACCCATCCAACGACTAACCGGGCTCGACGTTGCTTAACTTCGGTGATCTGACAAGTGTCAAGTTAGTGCCAATGGCGATGCTGAAGTTAGCCACTCTATACCACGAATAAAAAATCACTCTTCCACTGATCACTTAAGCATGTTTTAACAGGGAAGAAACCGTTTCGTTCTCCTCTAGTTTACCTTAAAAGAAATAGGACGATCGACTTTTCCTTCACCTACATCAGACCTCAGACAAATAACATGACTGTTTACTCGAACTGTCCTTGATTTTTATTCATTTATTCCTCGAGATGTAGTTTTTAACCCTTTTAAAAAGGAAAGCACGCTTCTACAATTCAGTTTTATGCAACGTCCGACCTTCATGATGTAAAGGGATGGTCATTAAATCTGTGTGGCAGACCAATCAATGCTTTCAACGTGCAGCCTTTAAATTATGAGTTGGTCGATCCCAGATGACAAATTTGGAGTCTTCCAAGTAATGAAATTGAACTGGCATCGAATATACCATCAGTTTCCAAGGGGTACTTTAGAGTGACGATAAAAGTGAATGTTCTTTGGTTATGTGTGTAAAATGTTGTGAATGAACACACAGTCGAAACGCGGAAAATCACAGCATATCATCCGCTGTATGGAAACAAGTGCACGACCAGGCGGTGGATCAATATACGGCCGCCTATGAAGAAATTGTAATTATGAAGACATTTTTAGTTGAGAGAAAGGTCAATAATTCCTTTAAAAATAATTGTACATTCCTGGTTTACGACCCATTAAAGATGAATATACTGTTTTCAAGTTATTGTGTGGAGAATCAAAAGTCACCAAAACTCCAGATGGTTGCCATGGCGGCCATGTTGGACATGCCAGAATGCTGGTTATCGAACGGAACCATCCTCTAGTCATGACTTATCAACCATAAAAAACAGTATCTGTTGGATGTATTGTTTTCAAGTTATCACATGGGCAAATAAAAGTTAACGGACGGATGGATGGACGGACGGACGGACGGACGGACGGACGGACGGACAGACAGACAGATAGACAAATGGATGGACGGACGGACAATTGATGCTGGTTATCAAAGGAAACATCCTCTAGTCATGACTAATCAACCATAAAAAACAGTATCTGTTGGATTATCAAATGGACAATCAAAAGTCCCTAAAAATCCAAGATGGCTGCCATGGCGGCCATCTTGGATATGCCAGAATGCTGGTTATCGAAAGGAACCATCCTCTAGTCATGATTAATCAACCATAAAAAAGCAGCATCTGTTGGATCTATAGTTTTCAAGTTATCGCGTGGACGATCAAAAGTCCCTGAAAATCCAAGATGTCTGCCGTGGCGGCCATACTGGATATGCCAGAATGCTGGTTATCAAACGGAACCATCCTCTAGCAGGGTTTTTCCTACCCATTTTGGGAAAGGGGCCTGGGCCCATCGGATTGGGAAAAGTAGCGTTGTTTTGTCAGATTTGAGGAATTTGTGCCATCATTGAAACAAACAAAAAAGACATTTCTAAAGGGATAATGAATTTAAAAAGAGATTATCTTCGCCTATTTGGCATATATAAACACTAAAAATGAGTCTTTTGACTCGATTGTTAACTATTTACATGTTCACACAGTCCTTTACTCTAATGATTATAAGTTGTGAGAGGTGAATTTTGTGAATTGGGAATTGTTAGGTTGGGAATTGGGAAAAATATAGCCTATTTGCCATTGGGAATGGGGCCCATATTCGGCCCCTGTCGTCACCCAGGAAAAACCCTGTCTAGTCATGACTAATCAACCATAAAAAGTATCTGTTCGATGTATTGTTTTCAAGTTATCGCGTGGACAAACAAAAGCTAACGAACGGACAGACGGACGGACAGACGGACATCGCCATACCTTTATACGGCCCGTTCATATGAGCGGCCGTATAAAAACTCATGATATAAGTTGCGTTATTCCGGGTTGTTGTTCATCTTAGCCACCACACCAACAAATAAGAACTTCTCAGCATCACTCTGTCTTTCTCGTTCTTCCAGAATCTGGCTGAACAAAGTCAAGGTAACCATTTGGTACCTAAAATTGTACTCTCCAGCACTGTCTATAATGCAGATGTGCTAGCCTGTGCTTCTTTTGAGCCTAATAAATTTTAATTCCTTGCCCCTGAAGGGTTAAATTACCACATATCCTCGTCAAACATATGAGCAAGAGCGCTAGAAGGGGGGGGGGGGTGTCTGGGGGCAGCTGCCCTCTTGGCCTGAGGCTGGGGACCAATGGGGCAACATATTCCCTTTTTCATCACAAGCGAACTAGTGGAAAAGACTTGACTTTCCGAGAACTGTAAATGAGGAACGTTTTAGTATTCATTTTTAACGTATTTTACGTGTGCCAATGGCTACGTGTGTGTGTGTGGGGGGGGGGGGGGGGGGTAGGTATACTGGCGGCGGCTGATCGATAATCATTAAATAACTATAAATAAATTTATTAACATATACTGAAGGAGCAAAACTGAAAACTGCGCGTAGCACACCTTGCTGTTCTCAAGATTTGCGCCATGTCTCATGATTGTGCGTGTAGTTTTCAAGTGACAGCTAAAAAGGACTTCGTCGAATTATGACAAACTTATCGCCTGACCCTTACGACGACTTTGATCTTCATGTTGTGAGAATTTAGTTTACGTGTCACTCTTTTCTATTGATCCAAACATTTGTATGTTCCAGTTCCAGATTCTTGGTAATGCAGCCCTATTTTTTACCCTCCCTGCTGAGACAGAGATGAATCTCTGTCACATGAACAGGGAGCGTAAAAAAAGTGTACGTAAAACTGTTATGGTGCGCTTTTGGTGGAATCAAAATTGTTTGCAGGGTATTCGGGGTAATGATGTTAGACATACCGCAGTCCTACCTGACATTTTTGCCCAATTAGGTATGGTCAAGAAGTTTAAGGATGCGAACAAAACACTGCCTTTGGTTTACTGTGGTAGCTCAGTGGTTAGAGCACTGAACTTCAAATCGCAAGGTCGGCGGTTCGATCCCGACCAATGGTAACTGCATTGTGTCCCAATATCGTCATGAAAAACGACTTTCGATAAAGTTATCTCCCTTCAAGTCACTAGAATCATTAGACGAGTGAGGATGGGCCAATTAAGAAGCAAGTAATTGTTGAGAAAACACTTATGGACATCAGTATAAAATAAAGCCAAGTTTCCTTTAGTTACTTTCAATAAACGAAAAGAACAGACACCTCTGGGAGTTGTCTGTTGTTTGTCTATTAAGAGTTACAAAAGGAGAATTGTGCTACATATCACTATCACCCCACCAACACTAAGAAATGTGTTTTTACAGTAATTTGCAAGTTTTTATTCTTCCCAGGAAAAACGTTTAGCAAATCTCACAATATGACTTTTATATTAATGGAAAGGACAGTGTCTGTATTATATGTCACGATTTATTTATTTATTGGTGTTTAAGGTCATATATTTCTGCAGTCTGCACAATGGCTAATCATGACCATGACAGTTTTACGCGTGGAGAAAGCCGGAGTACCCGGAGACAACCACCGAGCAACTGTCAGCTCCCCAACATACTAACTCTACACAAGCAGGGTTAGCATTGGTTGAAAATAAGTGCACCATCGACGTGCAGTGCGCCTTAGTACACAAGGCCACCGTGCTCCCACGTGGGCAATGGGGGTGAAGTGTTTTGCCCAAGGACACAACGCGGTTGCCGCAGGTGGGATTCGAACCGATGGCCTCTCGGCATGCAGCCTGCACCTCTACCAACTGAGCCACCCCGCCCCTATATCGCCCCCTGAGTTTATTTATTTATTGGTGTTTTTAAGGTCACATATTTCTGCACAATGGCTAATCATGACCACGAAAGTTTTACGGGTGGAGGAAGCCGGAGTACCCGGAGAGAACCACCGAGCAACGGCGAGCAACTGTCAGCTCCCCAACATACTAACTCCACAAGCAGGGTTAGCATTGGTTGAAGACAGGTGCACCATCGACGTGCAGTACGCCTTAGTACACAGCGTCTCCGTGCCCCCCACGTGGGCAATGGGGGTGAAGTGTCTTGCCCAAGGACACAACGCGATTGCCGCCGGTGGGATTCGAACCGAAGACCTCTCGCCATGCAGCCTGCACCTCTACCTACTGAGCCACCGCCCCTCTGAGTTCCAATGTGTTCTATGTGTCAGAAGGCACATAGAACACAATGGAACTCAGTGGGCGATATGTCACGATGTGCACACTGTTGACATAATGAACTGAAAAGAAAGTTACAAAATATCAAATGATGGAGAAAACGCCGTTTTCTTATTTTTTTAAATGGGTTTCAACGGAGAATAAAAGTCAAATGTTCAAACTGATTGCGAAAAAAAATTGTAAAAAGTCAACTTCTGTACTTTTAAACTACTCTACATGCAAATGCCTAAAATTTGTGAAATGATGCGCACATCAATTATACAAATTACTTAACATTTCCAAATATCAATTTTTATATAAAATCCCCATGCCCTTAGTGTTAAATTACCTGACGGCTGAGTCGCAGCTTTGGGAAATTAAGGGGAGCTAACTTTCCTACAAATCCCTTCCAATGACAGGTTGTCTGCGTGGGGGGGGGGGGGGGGGGGGGGGGGGGGGGGGGGCAAGGCTTGGCAATTTCAGGAGAGCGATTTTTTAGCTCTCCTTACTGCCCTCCTGAAAGAATTAAGGAGAGCGAAAAATTGTCCTCCTAAATATTTTGGTCTGGGATGATTGAGATTACATGTATTATGCTCACATTAAATTTTTGTTGTAAAGCAAAAATGTAATTTAACTTCAAAGTCACATAACATCACGTAATTTCATTTTGAAAGTGGTTTTGTGGTAAAAGGTAATGGCTGCAACCATACCCAAACACAGCTGCAATCATTTGAAGCAAAATGGGTCACAGCAATATTTTTTTTTCTGTCAGTTTCAAGTTCAACAACTGACATCACAGTTTGAGGGGTAATTATTCAAGGAATATTGACACTATAATATACTACCATTACTACTATCCTGTCACTTGAAGCACTTGCACCAGGATGTGACTGTAGATTCAAGCAGACCTGTTGTCCAAGAAAGTCATACGCCTACCACTACCACCTTCAACCCCCTTGGGGGGTTGAAGGTGGTAGTGGTAGGCGTATGACTTTCTTGGACAACAGGTCTGGGTACACACACAGGTCTTGTCAAGTGTGTGTTCGGTTGTTGAGTGAGACATCTAGATGTCTAAGAGATTTCGCTTTACCTTAGTAAAGTTAATAAAATCACTAATGTAGTCTGTTGGTTTCAGTTTCAATGAGTTCGTTCAACTGGATACTTAAAATGCTGTGTAAAGCTAATTGCTCTCCTAAGCTGATTGAGGAGAGCGATTTTTTGCCCTCCTGCATTTTTCAGAATGCCAGGCATGGGGCACTGTGGCCCTGTATACTAATGCGTAATGCACGTCTATGACGCACTTGCCTTCAACCGCTGCTAACTCTGTACAGTATGTTTGGGAGTCCAACAGTTGCTCATCGTAGCTCGGTGTTCTCTCTGGGTACTCCCGTCCCCCTACCCATAAAACTGACCCTGGCTCTTGAAAGTGTTGTTAAACCTAAATAAAACATACAAACAAACACAGAGTTTACTGCAGCAAGGCCTGCACTTCTATTTTAGGAATGGTCTTTGCAAGGTCACGTCTTTTCCCGGGCATTCCTGGACAGTGCGCCATGTTTCTTATTAGACCATGCACGTCTCTCATCTGCCATATTTGAACAGCAGAATATGTATCTTATAATTTCTACGCCACACCTTAGGCCTACCATGCTTAGGCCTGGCGTGTGGCACAGAGATGATTAGAAACATGTCCTGCTGCTGATATTTCATGTGCGTGAAAAACGGTTTATCTCAACAGACTTTATCGGCATCTGCCATTTTGAGGACGTATGCCCCCTCCTCACGTGACCATTATTTGCTAAACAATAAACAAACGTGTGTGAAGGGAAAGGGACCGACAACAATAAACGTTACCATCGATCGCTTCATATTTCACTTATTTTCGAGCGTATATCTCAACTTTGCAAACTCTTAAATGACTGTTTTTGACAATACTTCATTTTGACATCAATATCTTATAATATTTATGTTTAATAGACCCTAGAAATAGTAGTTCATAGTTTGAAGTAATATTTCGTTTTGCACAGGAACCTATTTTAGAGGGGGGGGGGGACTTTATTTTAATTAACGCGAACAGTCTTCCAAACTGGTTATACTGGACCAGGGACGAGGCGAGAGGGGTGGGGGTCCTGGCCAAAATTTATAGTTGGAAATTTGGAGGGCAATTCATGAGTAGTTGGAACTTCAATCTATCTGGATTTTAGAGCTTCTTTGGTGATGCTGATGTCTCCTTTACTTCCCAAAATTCGGTTTCAAATTGGCAAAAATTCCACGTGTTACTATTTACAACTACAGTGTATGCAATATCGAGCTTCATAAGTATGCATGATGTCAATCGGTACGAGATTTCTAAAAAGTACGTTTACTTATCGTAATAAAAAAATCCTCGAAATGCGCTTCAAGAAAATCGCATCATGTAAAATCGTTATCCTGAGTTAATTCCACCATTCACAGATACAAAATGATGAAATATCGAAAATTGATCATTCCCGTATATCCTGAGTTAATTCCACCATTCACAGATACAAAATGATGAAATATCGAAAATTGATCATTCCCGTATAAGAGCCGATTTAATGTTAGGACAGTGTGAATTGCTCAAAGTTTTCAGCTTGAGCATTTGTTTAGCACATTGACATATTCAATTCACAGAATAATACCAAATAATAATAACCTGATAATTCTATCATAAATGTGTTGGCATTTCAGTTACTAGAATCAATTGTGTGCCCCCTTTCGTGGCTTCATTTTCAAAATGCTTCTCGGTAGTGAATTTCCAACTATGGGGGGGGGGGGGGGGTTCCCCCCTCCCGGTCCCGCCCCTAGAGTTGGAAATTCACTACCCTACACCCCCCAAAACGGAAACCTCTAGCCACGTCCCTGGTTTTGCAATGCAACGAGACAGTACACAACTTGCTTCAGATAAAACGTAGTCACATTTCAATGTGTTCTTTATCTGCAGCTTAGTTTTCATCTCGTTACCTTATTTTAATATTTCGATTGATACTTTCGTTGAAAGTTATTTTTAACATAAATGGTCAAGTGCTTGATATCCCAATATCAATTTATTTAACGTCGAGTCGAGTTCACGCCAGCCATGCTTTGACGATGATTGCGCAGACTAATATGCCACGTGTGATTTGTTTTGTCACGTGTGATTTGTTTTGTAAACAAAAGTCAGGTGGGAGGGGCAAATGTCACCTATCTGGAAGATGTTGATCTTTGGGCCCTGCGAATACTCGGTATTCGAAATGATTATTCGATTCGACAGCAGTATTCTGTGCCGAATATCTATCAAATATCTCTGATTATCCTTCCAATCTTTCTCTCTGTTGGAATGCACCGCATATCAGCGAGAGGACAGCGTGTTTTAAAAATAGGCAGACATCAGCTTAAAAACGTATTCATGCATCTCGCGCAATTCCACAGTGTTCGTACAATGTAACAATTACCGTATTTTTTTACGGTCATATGACCGGCAGCTAGTTTCCAGGCATATGACCGTAAGCGTTACGGCAAACCGTAAAACAGTTTTCATTGTCATTTGCCGTATATTCCCGTAATTTTTTTTCACGTTTTGCCGTTATTTGCACGGTCAAATGCCTGGAAACTAGCTGCAGGACATATGACCGCAAACCGTTTTAACCATCATTTGCCTTATTTTCCCGTAAAAAGTACCATCAAAATAATTACGGTTAAAATGCCCAGTGGCAGTGTTCCAGCCATAGGGCTGGAACACTGCCACTGGTCATTTTGACCGTATTTTAATTCCAGCCATCATTAACCGAATTTTACCTAGAAGCAATTAACTCATATGGGTTTGCCGGAAACAATTATACGCATAAAAAATTGATGTTGTTTGATTTTCATGTCCAAGACTGAAATGAAAATTATTCACCTGGTCACAAACTTACAAATTGATAGTAATACGTTGTTGTTCGTCTTCAAAAGCATCGGGCATCCTTCTTGGAAATGGCGAAATGGCGACTTCCAAAGTGGCATATGGCAAGGCCTATCCCATAATTCACCATTTTTACCGCCGTGCGACGTAATTGGATAGCGTGACTGGAGAAATACGTTCATTGGATCAAATTCGAGGTGTTTTCTACGGCAACACCATTAAAATTAATCAACGGCCTCGAGACCGTTGTATTTGACAGTCATATGGCAGCAGTTAACCGTAGAATTACGGTAATGTTTTACAGTGCCTATTCCGTGTGCTGGATATTTCCATCGCAGGCACATGGAATAGGGAGTATGGGGCAAGATGGTTATGTCCCGGACTGAAACACGATGTTTTTTACGGAAGCGCTACCGATAACCATTCTAATAAATTGGATTCGGTGTTCAATTCGATTCGCGAATAGTGAGCAGTATTCGATTCGATCGTATTTGAATATCAAGCCAGAAAATAAGCAGACTGTCATCTGCAAAATGAGGTCCCCAGAGGGTGAATTTATTGGTGCTACCCTGCATAGCAGGGTAGCATCACTAAATTTACCCTCTGTGAACCTCAATCTGAATGAGGGTCTCAAAACTAAACAGAAAGAGGTACCCAGAGGATAAATTGGCCCACTGTATGGGATAGCATCATCAAAATCACCCTCTGGGGACCTCATTCTGCGAATGTCAGACTGCTTATTTTCAGGCCTGCCTCGATTACAACTAAAGTGCGTCGTATACACACTGAAACACTGGTAAGGAAGGGGGATAATAATTCAAGGCAAATGAACAATACATAGATTATATAAATAGAGCACAAAGGATATTATTAGTTATCCTTGTGTTTTCTGGGGTGTATGGGAATTTACACCTGTTTGGAACTCCTACACCCTGAGACGAAGCCGAAGGGTGTATGAGTTCTCAGACCGGTGTAAACTCCCATACACCCTGGAAAACACAAACATGACGGATTTATTTCCAAGAATTTTGGTGTACTTAATACTTTAGCCTGCATTGTGGGCAAAAACTGACAGAAAATTTGTACTTTGTAAGTTTCTTAATAAATAAAACCAGACAAATATGGATTTCATTGGAACTGGCCCAAAGAGCCAGTTCCAATGACATCCACTTCTGTAATATTTTACTGCACATAAATATTAAATTTCCTGTATTTTTATTTTTGTTCAAACATAACAGAGTAGAAGGTATGAATTAATAATTAAAAATGGGAACTTTTTTGGGCATATAGCCTGCTATTGTATATTCTTATTTTTACACCGTGGTTAACCACAGTTTAGAAAAGCCACTGTGCATTGCAAGTTACACCGTACCTCTCAGCCAATTAAAATGCAGTATTTTGTTTCACTTGGAAATAATTGGGCTCACAACATATCGCTTTTAAACTCTGTGACGTCTCTTTGTAACTGTGAACATGAAATCACGGAGTAAAATTGTCAACAGAAATAAAATAATTTCTTTATTGATTTATTTATTAGTGTTTAAGGTCACATATTTGCAGTATGGTTAATCGTGAACGGAACATGGATATAAAGTCTACTACATCCAACCGTTTATATCCTTGTTTCCCATTTCAGAGGGCCTCCACACCAGGCATTGGTGACCGGGTCCTATTTTACAAGTAAATCAATGCTTGTTTACCAAAGTAAACAAGCACCGTTCACTTACTGATTTTCCCACGGGGAGATGATAAATAAAATAAAAATGACACAAACATTTTGCTTTCGACAAACCATTCTTCGCCATTTCCTGTATAGTCTGCATTCGAAAATGCCTTCGTCGGAAACTGACAGAAAATCGATCGCGGTACTGCTTTCTCATTTCGCAACAATTTCCTAGAAATTTCCATTTCCTATTCTCTGGCAATAAGGTTTGTTTATTTGCAAATCGATTCTTTCAGAAAAGGTGTTTTGATAAATTTCAATTCATTTTTATTCTCCTCTCGAAACCTAATATACTGCTTCATTCCTTTTCGTTGGAGATGAGCAGTTACTCGCAGGAGCGGCGTTTTTGCCGAAATTTAATTTGCAGAGAACTCGCCGGCTCATGCCGAAAAGTATGCATAATACCAGTGCATTAAATCGCAAAACATCATCGGTTTAACCCCTCACACTGAATGTCAAAGTACCGATATTTCAATTAGCAGTTTTTTCCCATAATGCAACTTAAAACTTTCATCAATTTATTTGGTGTTGTTGCAATAATCTACAAATAAATACAAAGAAGTCCAAATTTATCCTGATGCACCCTCAAAACAGCCCACATAAAGTTAACGAGCTTAAACTATTTCTTAACCCTTTGAACCCTGGTGGTATCTTCCACGTCAGTTCATATGCAGCAATCAGAAGAGTCCATATTCATTATCTGAGGGTAGACCAATCAATATTTTCAACGTGCAGCCCTAAGGCTGCACGTTGAAAATATTAATTGGTCTACCCCACCCTTAACTTAACAGGCATCCTATTTAATGAAAGTATGACGTGCCATGTCCCTGGGCCCGGTAAAGCGGCCTCTGGTGTTCAAATGGTTAATAAGGAATTAACGTCTGTAGGAAAGACAATGTCCGAAAAGACTGTAAAAGCGGTCTCTGGTGTTCAGATAGTTAATAAGGAATTAACGGCTGAAGGAAAGACAATGTCTGACAAGACTGTAAAATTTCTCGGGGTAGACCTTGACGAAAACCTAAATTTCAATCGCAATGTATCCAATGTCTGTTGCAAAATCTCTATCGCGATATATTGCATCAATAAAGTGAAAAAATACTTCCGAAAGCTGCCCTAAAATCATTATATTACGCTCTTGCGCACAGTCATTTGTTATATGCAATTCAAATATGGGGTCATGCACCATCTACTAGTAAATTAATTCTATTTCAGAAGCACACATTGCTTATAATTAATGTGAAAAAATTCAATTGCCACACGGACCCATTATTTAAGGCTAATAAGATTTGTAAATTTAACGACATTTATAAATTAAATGTTTCACTTTTCATGCATGATTGGCAAAATGGAGAACTACCAACATCATCTGACAACAGATTCAATATAAATACCTCTCAATGAGCTCATACAAGACAAACTGGACAAATACGAGAAGTAAAGGATAGGACCCAATTTTCTGCAAATCTCCTAACGCATAGTTTTCTTAGAATCTGGAATGAAATGGCATACACATTCAAAACAATCAGGGACCAATCCTGACCAAAATTTTCCTATGGTTGGAAATTCGGAGGGCAAGACATGAGTAGTTGGAAATTCCATCTATCTGGATTTTAGAGCTTATTTGGTGATGTTGATGTCTCCTTTACTTCCCAAAATTCCAACTCGGTTTCAAATCGGTAAAAATTCCAACTGTTACTATTTACAACTACAGTGTACGCAATATCGAGCTTCGTAAGTATGCATGATGTCAATCGGTACGAGATTTCTATAGAACGTTTAGTTATCGTAATAAAAAAAATCCTCGAAATGCACTTCAAAAAAGTCACATCATGTAAAGGTGCTTGAGCATTTGTTTAGCATATATTCAATTCCCAGAGGAATACCAAATAATAATAACCTGATAATTCTATCATAAATGTGTTGGCATTTCAGTTACTAGAATCAATTTTATGCCCCCCTTCATGGTTTCATTTTCAAAATGTTTCTCGGAAGCGAATTTCTAAGTTCCCCCTCCCGGTCTCTCCTCCTAGCTGGAAATTCACTACCCTACACCCGCCCCCCCCCCCCTCCCACCTCGGAAACCTCTAGACACGTCCCTGAAAACAATATTGCCCAAATCATTGTTTAGAAGAAAACTCACAGAAGATACCATACAAAAATATCCTTGTGCTACATCTTGTGACAACAGGCTGTGCCCGGAACCACATTTAAATCTGCAGTGATCCCGTAACGTTAATTGGAATAGTAACGACACCTTTTTATAGGGTCAATTTGATTACAGAATTCCATGAACCGTGACCGTGAAATTATAATAACAGAACCAATGGCAGTGACACCTTAACCCTTTACCCAACGAATCGCCTGCATCCGCCCGCGTAATATGCAGATTCAGCAGCTAAAAAAGTATTATTTTTCGAAAAATTTCAACAAAACCATATCATGTGACCCCTCATTGGAACGAGCTCGTCGAGCTCGTTCCAATGAGGGGTCACATGATATGGTTTTGGTAAATTTTTTCGAAACAAAATAAACAACGATATTTTAATTAATAAATTTTGATATCGTCTGCGTTGGGTAAAGGGTTCACTGGAGCGGTGGAGCCAACGTCCACTCAGACAAAAATCTTATGAAAGCAGCATGAAGACACCAGGAAGACAGCCAATCTGGCTATGACATCTCCAAACAATGCAGCAAACCAATTCTGTATCCACGTTCAATGTTATAAAATTTGTTAAATCACATGCTCACCCTGTGAATTATTGACCGTAAATAATAGCGTTAAAAAATTTATCTTGAACACTTTACTACTGTTCAAATTCTTGACACTAATGTTTAATTTCTTAACGGTATTACAGATTTGAACGTGTAAAATGTGTTCAAAATGTTGAACACTCGTGTTCAAATATTTAATACCATAAATTTTGAACGCATCACTAGCGTTCACAAAGTTAACAGTACTGTTCAAAATCTTAATGCCAATGTTAAAAATCTTAACACATGATGTGTTCAAACTCTTAAAGTGTACATGCGTTCAGAACACATGCAACAGATCTTGAACACTATGAACGCGTTCAAACTACAAATATGTGTTAAGAACTGAACACTGATGTTAGAATACTCTTTTCATTAGTGTTTAATTATAACAGATAAATACAATGTTTTATATATACTACTCAAAGTTTGCTAAGCACCAAGTATATCCAACTGTCGAGGTCATGATTAGCCATTGTGCAGAAATATGTGACATTAAACACCAATAAATAAATATATAAATAGTATATCCAACTACCTGTTTTACGTTTTAGTTGAAATATTGCTATGAAAAGTGTGCATATTTTTTATTTAATTATATCTTTAATGATTTAAGTACAGAAATTAAGTTTTTGTTTGTGTTTGACATTATTTTTTTAGCTTTTGAATACGATAACCATGGAAAATGGATATTATTGGTAAAAAGAGGAAATTTTTCAAATTTGCCAAAAAGTTGACGGAGCAAACTGGTATGGGTTCAGTATCGAGTATGAGACCCATTACTGTTAATTACTTGAATGATCAAAAACCGGTCTTCAGCTACAGATGTTGCCCTGTCTCTGCCGCCATCATGACGTCTTACTGGTGTGCCATACTGCTGAAATCTTGCTCAGGCTCTGGTGATCAGCGTATATGGTGCACACCAAGGGCTGCACCAACCTGACGATGCGGAGCCCCTTGCTCCACCATCCCAACAGCCCGCCACATTTCTGTTTCAGACAAATGTCTTCTTACATTTGCATTCGCCATATTCAATCACTAAATCACAAGGGTCTGTGTTAAAATGAAGATTGAATACCCTACACATGTCATGTACATGTAGATAGTACACGCAAACATCATGAAAATGAAGGGGTACATGCTTTCCATGACTCACGAAAAGTCTGCCTGTCAAGAGAGCTAATGTAAACACTGGGGACCATCTCAATACATTCCTCAATCATATCCACCAAATATATCGCAAATATGTCACAAGCAAATTCCACATTGATGTGTCAAATGTGTGGTGCTTAGCAAACTTTGAGTAGTATATATTGGTATATAGCGTGTTTTGTAGTATTGGTATATTGTTGAATAAACATTCGCTCATTCATTCATCCATTCAATTCAATCTTGTTTCACAGAGCTCAATGAGTTCTGTCAAACAAGATATAATTGATAAAATTTGTAGTTGCTTTGTGGGAAAAGTTTTCGTCTTCAAATCTTGTTATTTCGACATCAGTGTGCATGGCGTTATGGAATTCCATGAGATAAGTTGAGATAGAGACCTTTCCATCAGTGTTTTTTTACAACGCAGCATGTCATCGTCATATTCAAAGAACACAAGAATAGAATAGAATAGAATAGAACAGAATAGAATAGAATAGAACAGCTTTAACTGGTAGAGTGTTGGAAGCCCATATTTGGGCTTCGCTCTGAAGTATAGGTACCACAACATACAGGCTTCATATTCAGTGGATGTGCTTCGCTTTATCTTAGAAGTGAAATTATTTAGTCTCTTCGGATTTGCCTTGTTACTATTTATGTGAGAGTGCCTGTTGGCACTCTCACATAAATTGTAACAAGGCAAAGACATGTGAACAAATTATGATGACCGAAAATAATTCAGCACTCTACCAGTTAATGAGAAAATACACCCAAAAAACAAGGCAGATTGCATCAACAAAATAGGATAGTTAATAGAGCCGAAACGGTTAATGGGTTTTCTTGATCGATTAACCACGTGGATTAACCTTGGTTAACCTATTAATCACTTGTCCAAATAGATATCTGAATAATTGCCATACCGTTGATGATTTACAGCATGAACCCTTTACCCAACGTAACAAACAAAACCGGCTAGGCCTATATACAAAAATCTCCATTCAAATTTATTATGTTTTCAATTTTTGTCTCAAAAACATAGCTTATGACCCCTCATTGGAACTAGCTCGTTGAGGGGTCCTAAGCTACTGATACAGTATGATGATCATGCACGTAAACAAGTATGTCAGCAAGTAACTTGCTTGCTTTACTCTGTCTCATATAATTGATGTGAGTCAGTGTGACAATGTTTGCCTGTTTGGAACAAGTTTGTTCCTTTGTTAACCCATATAATACAGCAGTTCAAAAGTAACGGTTAATCGAACAACTACTTTTTGGATCGGTCAAGATGTTGATCAATCGATTAATCGGTTAACCGTTTCAGCTCTAATATTTAACAGCAACTGAAAATTAAATATTATCCAATGAGAAAAATAACACATAAAAGAGTAATCATAAGTGTGATAACATCTTTTGTAAACATTCACGTTAAAAACTGTGAGCAGTCATTGATTATTGTTGATTAAGCTTTAACCCTTTACCCAACGTAACGGCCAAAACCGGCCAGCGCTATTCTCAAAAATTGCCAATTAATTTTCATTATTTTTTTCATTTTTTGTCTCAAAAACATAGGTTATGACCCCTCATTGGAACGAGCTCGTTGAGCTCGTTCCAATGAGGGGTCATAACCTATGTTTTTGAGACAAAAAATGAAAAAAAATGAGTTATTCGAGAATTTTTTTTGCATGTGTCGTCTGCTTTTCATGTTAGGTAAAGGGTTAACGCTCGTTGTTTTAAGAAAGCTGTATCATATTACAGATGATATTATTAGTTACAGGGCGTTTGGGAGCGCGGTGGCTCAGTTGGTAGAGGTGCAGGCTGCAAGCCAAGAGGTCCTCGGTTCGAATCCCATCTGCGGCAACCGCGTTGTGTTCTTGGGCAAGACACTTCATCTCCACTGCCCGCGTGGGGGCACGGTGGCGTTGTGTACTAAGGCGTATTGCACGTCGATGGTGCACTTGTCTTCAACCAATGCTAACCCTTCTTGTGTGGAGTTGGTATGTTCGAAGCCGAACCTAATATTGTTTTCTCTGAGCCATATATGACACTGTATCTGCCAACTAAACGCTTCGCCGAACCTAATATTGTTTTCTCTGAGCCGTATATGACTTCGCCGAACCTAATATTGTTTTCTCTGAGCCGTATATGACACTGTATCTGCCAACTAAACGCCCTGTAACGTATTTATTATACGCGGCATGCTAAAGTGTCATTGGGGAAGTTAACTCAACGAATAGTTAGATGATGCGCACTTCTCGAAAAATGTAAACAAAGCAGACGATGTTTACATACGCAACAAGGGGAGTAATTTTGCTTCCGTATTCTAATAAATCACTCGTGACTTGTTCTATAACCACCAATGTTTTGGGCTGGTTTTGGCATTTTATTATTATGACAGTTTCATTCAATCGAATGCAATGTTTATACGGCGGGGCTATTTCATATGGTGGGTCTTCTGTACGACTGCGCCGCAGTATGTACGTACGTGTAAATTAAAAGCTGAGGCGTGTGGATATAATGATAAAACAAAATGGCTGACGGGCACCCAAATATTAAATTAATATTGGGTGCTTTTCAGCCATCCTGAACCTAATATTGCGGAGTCTGTTTCTCTTAGTAATTTCGTTTGATTGGATAAACAAATTTACTAGCATAATAATACATAATCCTGGGACTTCATTCTTCATTAGGAATATGAATTTCTCTTCCGACATTCAAAGTGGAGAAGGGCTGGCACTCGCCATCCAGTCTGCGAAAAATGTCTTTCCTGAGAGACGCATATTCCGAACATTCCATAACGAAATGAAATTCCGTCTCTACATACCCCGAGTGGCACAGCCCACAAAATTGTTCGTTTGTGGGGGTGGGGGTAGTAGATGCCTGCCTTTCTCTATCATTAAGGAATGATATTATCAATATGCAGAGGATCTTACTTCTGGAAGAGTTAAAAAAAAAATAAAATAATTTCGAAGACAATTCGAGTGTACTTTCTTGTGTGTCCAGGGCCTAGTAACACCGTCGAAAGGAAAAAAACAGAGTTTTTAGGCGAATGGTGGACGAAAGAAATGATCGTTCGATCAATTTAAACGGAACGTGTGTCTGATGTGAAATCAATCATAAACAATTAACAAAATGATACTTATTTGTTTAGTTGCGTCTGAAAATACATTACACAGTAGTAAAAATGTAGGGTGTCATTTGAAAATGTACCACAGCGCGAACTTAGGCATTTGCAAGTTACGTTCGAAATAACCGTTGTAAACCAGACAACAAACTGGACACTTTTACAATGTTTCCAAATGTTAAATTCAACTCGTCGCACCGTATCACATATAAACCAATAGGAACGAAAGGCTACGTTGGGGATTGCGAAAATGCCCATTTTTCCAACTAAGAATACTCATTGCGAAAACATCAGTTTATTTATCTGTTATAAAAAGTAGTGTAGCATAATGTCCAGGTGTCTAACATACTAAGGGCGGGGGAGGTGGGGGGTGGTAGGGGGGGGGGGGGAAGAAAACAATTACGATTAGGATAAAAAAAATTTTTTGATTCTCAGGCAATCCATCACTGAATTTGAACATCCTCATTGGACATATTTATTGCCTTTCAGTTTCTTCCAATATTAGTACAAACTTACAGAGACCCCGAACTTTTACATTTTTTATTGATGCATATTTATTTAGTTGCGTCTCCAATATGTTTTGGTATCGGCACTCTCCCATAAATTGTGTTGAGGCAAATTCCCATAGATTAAATACTTTTACTTCAAAAATAATATGAAGAGTATCGAAAGAATATGAAGCCTTTGAATTGCAGTACCTACTATTTGTTTTTATAGGAATGTTTTATTTTTCAAATTAAAATTGAATTTATTTGTATAAATATGCACTTTCTATATTTCTGTGTGTAAAACTCACTTTTTGCAAGGAAAAAAATTGTGGCCCTATGTTTGATAGGATTCGATTTGGAGACAGGAAATTTTGGCTGTTGAAGGAAATAATGATAGTCCACGGGTTTTTCTTCGGCCTCGGAGCTTATTTGTTCCTGTCTCCATGGGAACAATCCAATGAGAATATAGCATATCCACATAGAAAAATTTTAACAAAGTTTTATTTATAGTAGCAATCCCATGATCGTTGACTATCCTACTACTCTAGAGTTACTAATAATAGTATAGGGCAAAATAATAGTACAGGGTGGAAAATTGCCGAAAATTAATAATAGCTAGGGACGAATAATACTGCAGGGTGGAAAATTCCAAGATGTGAGCCAGCTGCTTTGCTCAGAGCCATTTTTTTCATGCAGAAGTCTGGTAGTTTTGAAGTGATAAAGTGCTAGATTACTTTCGGCCATCATAATCTTCACATGTCTTTGACTTGTTGCAATTTATGGGAGAGTGCCTGCAGGCACTCTCCTAAATTGTACCAAGGAAAAACCTTATATAGACTAATTAATTCCATTTCTGGGATAGTATGAAGCACGACCACTGAATATTGGGTTGTTGGGTTTCGGAAACAGTACTTGAGAATAAAGCCCAAATATACACTTTCAGCTCTCTACCAGTAAGCATTTCCATTGCATCTTGTGTTTGCTTGTATCTTACTAGTATGTTTTGGTGAACATTTAGAGATAAGCGGCTGCTCCGCACATTCGATTGCTGAAAATTAATAATCATACAGGGTCAAATAAGGATCATACAGTTGGGAATTTTGTTCGAAAAATAATAATCATACATGTATGATTATGAGGCACTCGGGAGTACCAACTTCAAAATCTCTGTTTTTTTTCTCTTTTTATGTGTGATGATTACCTTCTGGAAGTTTGGTGAGCTCTTAAAAATAGAACTAACGTTGTCAAGCAGGATCTTAAAAGTGATATTTTTAGTAACAGTGATCTTCGACTGATAAACCTGAAAATACACAGGGTTTTTCTCCATTCATGAGGGTACTAACCTTGTACGTTTGGTGGATGTGTGTTATGTGGAAAAGATAGTCCGGAAACCAATTTTTGACCGAGTTCTACTCACAGTAAAGACTCTCTGATCTCCAATTTACGGTTGTAGCAGGTTGTAAACAGCAAAATCGAACTTATTCTCCCCCTCCAATTTGGGCACATAACAAATAAATCTAGTCACCATTTGACTACAAAACAAGTCACTGAGCTGTAATAATTAAAACTACTGTTATGGGTTGTTTTTTACCCACTGTTTGTGGAAATGGGCGCGCATAAGATCTTTGATGTAATGTGATGTGCCTTACTTACAAAGATACACGGGTATTCTTTCCAGCTAGAGTTATAGATATTCCAATCAATAAGTATTTAATTCACCATGACAGCATCAGGATATTAACATAATTTGTGGAAATACCCGGGGTAATTATAAAACTACGACTGTGGTGAGTCTTCATTTCTAATTATAGTATCATCAAAATCTTGATCTGGATCAAATCAAGTCTCCATTGAGCAACATTTGTAGCTTTGATTCACAGAAAATGAATCGGTATTTGGTATCTGACTTGACTGAGATAAGCTGATAGTACCAACGAGGAATTCACACCAGGAAAATACAGAATGAGTTGCAGTATCATTCCACCACAACGCTATAAATGCCACTGCCAATGAGCTCAACGGTGGGATTTTCTACGATCATAAATCATATCTACAGGACTTCTGTGACTTGTTCTAAACGCACCTTAACCCTTTACTTAACACAAAAAGCAGACGACACTTGCAAAATAAAATTCTTGAAGCACTATTTTTGTTGCGTCAAAAACATAGCTTATGGCCCCTCATTGGAACGAGCTCGTTGAGCTCGTTCCAATGAGGAGTCATAAGCTATGTTTTTGTGACAAAAATTGAAAAAGTAATAAAAATTGAATGGTGAATTTTGTGAATAGTGCTGGCAGGTTTTGGCAGTTACGCTGGGTAAAGGGTTAATGTTTAAAGACCCATTTCAGGCTTTTGCGATCTCAGAGCATGTGACTGCAGCATTCCATCTTTAGGAGATCCTACTAACAACAAACAAAACACATGGGCAGTGATTTTTAGTCAGGTCTTGGCTGCCTGTTCCAAGATCTGAGTAAAAAATCACTGCTCAGGAATTGGACATGTCCAGGATGTAGTGTAGTGGGAAACTCAAGACAGATACCCAGTCCATTGAGGGTTTACAAAAACTGAAAAGAAAATCAGTCACTTATTTCATGAACATGAACCTTTCAATTGTTATCGAGCCTCAACAGAGACTTATAAATATCGAATGTTGGGAAATTGGAAAATTCATAAGGTATCTGTTCATCGATTGGTTCGGTTCGGTTTTTCGGTATCCCTATGACATTGATATTGGTTCGGTTTTTCGGTATATTGCCCATCTCTGCATGTACGGAATGTATCAGTTGGTCGAAAAAGCGAACCGTAGCTTCGCTTTCCCAAACCAACCGAAATATTACAAACGAGTGAATCTAAACATTAGGACTGCAACGATACGTCTCACTCACGATACAATGTGTATCGCGATTTTTTTCACGATACGATTTTTTCACGATACATTACATGCAGTACATTGAGAGTGAATTATCAGTGATAAAAGGCCCACAAACTACACAGAGTCCAACATTCATTTGGCCAGTAACATCCAATTTCTTTTTTAGTGCTTGAGAAAGACAAGCAAGTTTCAGCCAATGGACCTCTGGGGCCTGGGTTCAACTCAGAGGTGAGAGGTCTGTTGCCTCAAACTATGCTTATAATTTAGACAGAGTTGATATTTTACTGAAGTACAAATGAACAAGTGGAATCACAGGAGTCTAAAATTCTATCAGTATAGCTATAATTCACTTTCAACGTGATATTTACGTTGCCAACGTAATCCCCTTCTGAAGGGGATTGCGTTGGGAACGTAAATATTACGTTGAAAGTGAATTATAGCTATTCTGATAGAATTTCAGACTCCTGTGGTGGAATTATAAGTTGGAAAAGCACAAAATAGACTTGTTGGGCCTGAAAATGCAACTGCTGACTACATCATGCCAACCTTCTGGAAGTGTATCGTTTGTATCGTGATACACATGACACGATACGATATGCGTATCGTGTACAAATGTATCGTGATGCATTGAAATCGCGATGAATCGTTGCAGCCCTACTAAATATAGGCGATGACCAATTTGAGGGCAGGAGTGATTCCAGACCATAACATCGTCGCATTTCTTACAGAATTAGAATGGTGGCCTGAGAGCTTGGGCTCATATCATACAATACAAGTATCAATCCTGCAGAGAATCATGTGCAGCTTTTCGATAGAAACTCGTATGTATTGTTATATTTTCACTTGTACTGTAAAAAGCTAGTTTTATTAACAGTGCATCACAGACTTAATGACACGAATATACGGCTTAATTTTAAGATGGATCTATTCTCCCTACGGTGCATACGGGATTATTTTGTTATCGTCTTGTTATTGCCATTCTATTACCTTCCAGTATATCTGATTACTATTGGACCTCTGGGGAAATTCATTTATTCCACATCAAATTCGCCACGGAGATGAAACGCAAATCCTTGATGCATTTTTTTTTCTTGCAGGATTTTCTGACTGATGTTGGATTTATCGACCATTTATCAGGAATTATTCCAGCAACCATTCATAGACATACTGATATCAAACAAATATGTCTTCGACAAACTAATACAATTGCACCCAGCGTCTTCGTGTCACATCAAAGAACGGTAATTCTAAAACTACGAATGAATAATTAACCGACTGATCTAATTCATGCTTTTGGTTCTATTTGGACATTGGCGAATTAGTAGGAAGTTGATTACTCACCGCATCTAACGTTGAATTGGAATATTTAACGGAAAGAAAACCCCAAAGGCATTTCAGGAAGGACAGATGTTTTTCCCCTAGGTCTTATGACAATTACACGTGGAAGTCTTTATCACCGATTATTTCTCTCTTCAGCGTGTGATAAGTATTAAAGTTGCAACACAATGAGAGCGATTTGAGTTTCTTTTAATTGACTATTTTCTGAGATTGAAATTTCCACAGTCTTAAGTCTATATTATGAGCCTCAATGTATAATACACAGAGGATACCTGATGTTCTCGTTTTTATTTATTTATTTATGTATTTGGGGTTTAACGACAATTTCGACAGCCAGGGTCACCTGGTACTGGACAGTTTTACGGGTGCATTAAGCCAGAGAACCCCGAGAGAAGCACCTACCAGCGGCGAGCAAATGTCAGACTCCCCAACGTACTAACTCCACACAAGCAGGGTTAGCATTGGCTGAAGACAAGTGCACCATCGACGTGCAAAACGCCTTAGTACACAGCGCCATCGTGACAATTGGAATTAAGTGCCTTGCCCAAGGACACAACGCAGTTACCGCTAACGGGGATCGAACCGTGAATCTTTCTGTTTGAAGTATATTGCCTAAAAAGAACTGCAATGCCAGATGTAGATCGTCAGTGTGATACAACAGTTATTTATTTATTGGTGTTTAAGGTCACATACTTATGCACAATGGCTAATCATGATCGTGACAGTTTTACGGGTGGAGGAAGCCGGAATACCCGGAGAGAGCCACCGAGCAACGACGAGCAGCTGCCAGCTCCCCAACATCTAACTCCGCACTGCAGCAGACAGGGTTAGATTGGTTGAAGACATGCACACCATCGGCGTGCAGTACGCCTTAGAACACGGCGTCATCGTGCCCCCATGTGGACAATGGGAGTTAAGTGCCTTGCCCAAGGACACAGCGCCGGAGTCCGAATCGATCGCTGAAACAACAGTGATAAGGGAACGAAATTTTGCCAATTTGAACAGGACTGCTTGACAACTATTCCCTTTCATACTTTTCGCCATTAACCCTTTGCGTAACGAATCGGCTGCACCTGTCATCATAATTTACAAAATGAACAAAAATGTGCAGTTGACAAACACAAATTTAACCCTTTACCTTACGTAACGGCCAAAACCGGTCAGCGCTATTCTCAAAAATCGCCAAATAATTTTCATTATTCTTTTCATTTTTTTTTTGTCTCAAAAACATGGATTTTGACCCCTCATTGGAACGAGCTCGTCGAGCTCGTTTCAATGAGGGGGCATAACCTATGTTTTTGAGACAAAAAATGAAAAAAATTAGTTATTCAAGAATTTTGTTTGCAAGTGTCGTCTGCTTTTCATGTTAGGTAAAGGGTTAAAAAAAATCAACAAAAACATATTATGTGACCCCCTCACACATAATAATAATAATAATAATAATACCTAGTTTTATGTTGAGTAAAATCACATAGTTGTGCTCTAAAACGCTTTACGTGGAAAATAAATACATATTTAATACATATTTGAACTCCCTACTAAAAGCACTGAAGTAAACAAAAACTGATCAAATTAGGTAGCTGAAACTTCGAAGGCCTCTCGGAAGAGATGGGACTTGAGTTTTGTTTGGAAGTCTTCTGAGCTTATGAAAGCCTGGATATTTGCCGGTGTGACAGGAATGATAGTCCGTAGGAAAATTAGTCCCTCTGGACTATTATTCCGCGGAATTATAGTCCTAGGTCTAACATTCCTAGGAATAGTAGTCCGGCCGGACTACTATTCCTAGGAATGTTAGACCTAGGACTATAATTCCGCGGAATAAAAGTCCAGAGGGACTAATTTTCCTACGGACTATCATTCCTGTCACACCGGCAATGAGTTCCAGAGTCGTGGACCTTCGAAGGAAAAGGCCCTGGTATTCATAAGGTTGAACGGGGAAAAGGAACTCGAAGCTTGAGCTGTTTGGATGAGCGGAGATTCCGTTTTGATGATCGAACAGTCAAAGGATTCTGAAGATATTGTCGAGCCAATCCATTAATGATCAATTCCACGGTAACGGACGTACATTTCACAATCAAATTTCAATCTTAAAAGCTAGCCAGAAAGAAAAAATACAAGTATATTTCCTGTTTCTCCCTCTGAATTGATAGTACAATGGGTGACAAAAATTGTTCTGACAACAGAAATTCTCATTGTTGGAGGCTTTAGTGGGCAGCCCATCTTGAAAGTCTGGTAACGGACGTACCAAATTTGGACAAGACTTTCTGGGTTACTGCAGTCCAAGAAAAAAATCTGTGAATTTTTAGATGGCTGAAATATGTCTTGTCTTCCATCGTTGAGTAAAATGATTGTAATACATTCTCAAATAACTCCTGAGATACTTTTTAACTTGAATTAGGATTAACATGTGCTGAAAACAAGTAACGGACGTACCATTTTTTTGGTAACGGACGTATCCTTGTGAAACAGAACTGATCTATATGTGGTCTGTCTCAAGATGGGACTAAGGATACCCCCCCCCCCACCCCCCCCCCCACCCCCCTACACAGTCGAGCTTGGACCTAGTTGAAAATTGTCTGAGACAAAGGGCAATAATTTTGGAAGGGTTAATCTAATCAGGGTGAAAATATCAGATGCACAGGTTCCTAAGGTAGTTACTATTTGTGCTAAGTTTCAAAAGAATCGGTTGGAAAACGTCTGAAAAACTTTCTGACAAAATTGCGTTTTCAGACAATACAAATTCAAAGTGCCAAAACTCCAAAAGGTTTCTTTGATCTGATCATTGTCAAAATTGAAGATGCACAGGTCCCCAATGTACTGAACATTTACACCAAGTTTCAAGAAACTGGGTTGATAACTTGCTAAGAAAAACTTGGGACAAAATTGCATCCACGGAGAGACCTCACAAGCATGTTATGTAATTTGGACCATTCTTCAAGATTTGAGAATAAACAACGCTGCTTAAATTGTGAAGATGACCCATCCGAGGATTTGAGAATAAACAACGCTGCTTAAATTGTGAAGATGACCCATCCGAGGATTTGAGAATAAACAACGCTGCTTAAATTGTGAAGATGATCCATCCGAAAAGAAGTAAACTTCAGTTTGAATATGAAGAATTCACATGCCTTATACTGAAGTCATTCGATGAAAAAAAATGAGAATATAATCTGGAAAAAAACATTTGGATCATTTCCTAAGCCGAGAAGACCTGTAACTCTTAACATTTGTTGGAGTGAACTCTAACATTAAACTGACCCCTGAAGCTTTATTAGTTCCACAAATTCCATCAAGAGCTGGGTCATGGGCAGGTGCATACATCTGCCACCACCATGGAAAACTGCCTTGTACTGGCATTCAGTTCCTAGTACTGTGACAGACGTTCCCCATATAAAAATAGATGAATGCAGCTTTTCAATAGAAATGAATAACACGACCCTGATAAAACAATAGACTAGAAGCATATTTGATTTCAGAAAAAAATGTTCAACATGGACGCATGTAATCCTGTATAACTTTCTCAACAGTAATTCAGCTTATGAGTGGAATATGGGTAAAAAATAACCCTATCAAACGATGGATAATATGACAAGACTCTCATTTAAACGAAAACTATGTGATAGGTTTACATCCATGTCAAATTTCCTGGATGGTGACAGACCTCCCACATTTACAGATTCAAGAAAGCAGCTTTTTCAGTAAAAATGAATACCCCCCCCCCCCCCTCCCCCACTAAAACAATAAACTGTAAGCATGCTCGATCCCAGATGGATGTAGAATCTCATTTGAAAGCCCTCCTGGTGATGAACACCCATGCCAAATTTCTTGGAGATCCAATTATTCATTAGTGAGTTACAGCGTTTATGAGTGGAAAATGGATAAAAAAAATACCCATTATAAACAAGTGCAACGCTGAACGCAGGCGATCAGACTCTAGTCCTCCACGGTGGATGGTCTGTTCTATAAAACATGCAAAATATTTTTTAGGCCTGTTGGGCATTTAAAAAATAAGTTGCACGTTATGAAATGGATACAAGATTTCAACAGCAAGTGGGAATTGAAGTCCTCTCTCTCCCATCATGTATCTGTTTTCAGGCACCTACCATTTAACAACAAGAACAACAATGTAATCATTCCATATTGCATTTTTATTTAAAAATTATTGACGTGCATCATCCTCCTGTTATGTGTCAACAATGGTATAAATATGAAAGCACAGTCTCAAAGCATCTATCTATTAGATACAGGTGGTAACCGTAAAATAGGAACACAAAAAAAATCAATGAAAATGGTCGTCCTTCGGCCATTCTAAATTTGTTTTCCAAAAAATCTTGACGTGCTTCATCCTCCTAGCATCTCTGATCAATGTTAGAAATCCTCCTATTGACGTGCATCATCCTCCTAACATCTCTGACCAATGTTAGAAATTCTCCTAGCATCTCTGACCAATGTTAGAAATCTGAAAGTAATAGCTCGAAACATGTCTAAGATACTGGTGATAACGTCAAATATGGCAAAAAAAAATGACAACAAAAAAGTCTGTCATTCAGCCATTTTGAATTGTTTTTCAAAAGATTCAGGCCATCTTGAATTTTTTTCAAAAAACTTTGACGTGCATCACCCTCCTAGCATCTCTGACCAATGTTAGAAATCTGAAAGTAATAGCTCGAAACATGTCTAAGATACTGGTGATAACGTCAAATATGGCAAAAAAAATGACAACAAAAAAGTCTGTCATTCAGCCATTTTGAATTGTTTTTCAAAAGATTCAGGCCATCTTGAATTTTTTTCAAAAAACTTTGACGTGCATCACCCTCCTAGCATCTCTGACCAATGTTAGAAATCTGAAAGTAATAGCTCAAACTATGTCTAAGATACAGGTGGTAACGTCAAATATGGCCAAAAAATAACAATAATGAAAGTGTCAATGACACTGTAGCTCAACTTGACAAACTTGAACTTGGTAAGTTATAAATGAAATGGCAAAATTGAAGATCATTGGGACCAATGTCAGTTTTTTTGCCAGTGGCAACATTTTTTGACAGAAACCGAAGAAAATCGATAGCTCCCATCTAGAGGCCTCCCCAAACAAGCATGCCAGGTTTCAAAGCAATCCGATCATAAATGTGCCCTGTAGGGTGTACAAAAGGGAAATATTGTGGTCTGACTAGACTAAATTCTAAGAACGTTGGCCGTGATAACATTTTTTGACGGAAATGGAAGAAAATCGATAGCTCCCATCTAGAGGTCACCGTAAATAAGCATACCAGGTTTCAAAGCAATCTAATCATAAATGAGCCCTGTAGGGTGAGCCAAAGGGAAATATTGTGGTCTGACTAAACTAAGTTCTAAGAATGTTGGCTGCGGCAACATTTTTTGATGGAAATTGAAGAAAATCGATAGCTCCCATCTAGAGGTCACCCCAAACAAGCATGAAAGGTTTCAAAGCAATCCGATCATAAATGTGCCCTGTAGGGTGTGCCAAAGGGAAATATCGAGTCTTCTGACTAAACCAAGTTCTAAGAATGTTGGCCGCGGCAACATTTTTTGCCGGAAATTGAAGAAAATCGATACCTCCCATCTAGAGGTCACCCTAAATAAGCATACCAGGTTTCAAAGCAATCAAATCATAAATGTGCCCTGTAGGGTGTGCCAAAGGGAAATATTGTGGTTTGACTAAACTAAGTTCTAAGAACGTTGGCCGCGGCAACATTTTTTGACAGAAATTGAAGAAAATCGATAGCTCCCATCTAGAGGTCACCTCAAACAAGCATGCCAGGTTTCAAAGCAATCCGATCATAAATGTACCCTGTAGGGTGTGCCAAAGGGAAATATTGAGTCTTCTGACTAAACTAAGTTCTAAGAACGTTGGCCGCGGCAACATTTTTTGACAGAAATTGAAGAAAATCGATAGCTCCCATCTAGAGGTCTCCCCAAACAAGCATAGCAGGTTTCAAAGCAATCTTATCGTAAATGTACCCTGTAGGGTGTGCCAAAGGGAAATATTGAGGTCTGACTAACTAAGTTCTACGAACGTTGGCCGTGGCAACATTTTTTGCCGGAAATTGAAGAAAATCGATAGCTCCCATCTAGAGGTCCCCCTAAATAAGCATATCTGGTTTCAAAGCAATCAAATCATAAATGTGCCCTGTAGGGTGTGCCAAAGGGAAATATTGTGGTTTGACTAAACTAAGTTCTAAGAACGTTGGCCGCGGCAACATTTTTTGACGGAAATTGAAGAAAATCGATAGCTCCCATCTAGAGGTCACCCCAAACAAGCATAAGAAGTTTCAAAGTAATCTGATCATGAATGCGACCTGTGAGGTGTGCCAAAGGAAATTGTGGACGTACGTACTAACGTACTAACATACTAACGTACGTACGTACGTACGTACGTACGCCGACGGACGAGAAGTGATGGCAATAGCTCAGCTTGACTTTGTCAAGTTGAGCTAAAAATGGCTGCAATTCGGCCATCTTCAATTTTTTTTTAAAAAGATTTTGGCATGCATCATTCTCCTAAGGTGTCTGACAAATGTTGAAAATTTAAAACTAACATCTCAAAACATCTCCAAAATATGGGTGATAACGTAACTTGAGAATGCAAAAAATGAACAAACATGGCCCGGCCATCTTGAATTTTTTTTTCAAAAAATTTTGACGTGCATCATCCTCATAGCATTCATGAACAATGTTAGAAACCTGAAACAAATATATTAAAACATGTCTAAGATACAGGCGGTAACATCAAATGAAGCGAAAAATGATGACAAAAATGGCCGCCAGTCGGCTATCTTAAATTTCTTTTCAAAAAGTTTTGACGTGCATCATCCTCCTATTATGTGTCACCAATGGTATAAAAATGAAAGTACAGCGTGAAAGCATATATGAGATACAGGTGGTAACATAAATGAGGACGGACGGACGGACGGACGGACGGACAGAAAGACGGACGGACGGAGTGAAATCCAATAGTCCCCCAAAACGGTAAAACCGTTGGGGACTAAAAATATAGACAATATGCTTACACTCCCACTTGAAAGCCCATTCATGCCAGATTTAATCGAGATTGAATGATTCTTTACCAAGTTATGGTGGTGAATAGATAGACATGCAGACAAACAGATGGACAGACAGACGGGCGGGTGGGCAGCCCGTTAGACAGATGGACGCATGTATTTCAGTACACCTTTCTTCGAAGGTGGAGAATTAATATGCAGAAATGATTTGCCAGTCCATACATGTATAACGGTAAACTGTCTGCAATATTCTGTTGTGTCAATGTCATAAACTCCTTTGGAAAAAGCTATGCAGTCATATTTGTTTTGCAGTCATACAAATAAATACGAATTTGAAAAAAAAAAATTATCTTCGAAGAATATTTGCAGCATTTGGGACGAACCGATGCAGTAGAATTCTGCATAATTTAATTGCTCTGCTGGCTGTGTGAAACTGTTTGGAACACTCATCTCTTACATCCATGCACAGTGTAATGAAGAAAACTGAAGCAGATTTTTTTTTTGCAATAGATTATTTCTAGTGTACATGCATATGTATTACTAATTTGACAGTTAGAATTAAGAAAAAATGTTAAGGTTTAAGAATATTTTTTTGTTTCTAGTTGTATTTGATAGATTTAGCAATGTAAACCAGTGCTTAAATTATAGATACTATTCAAGAAATTATTAAGAGGTGCTAAACTAAGAAAACAATGTTGTCCGCTGAAATGATGCACCCTAGCACAAAAGCACTTGAGTCTTCATGAATTCTAAATTCAGTTTCTATTCAGCACTTAGGTTTGAATGGTCAGTGATTCTAGTCTTTCAGAAGTCCCCGATAAAGCTGAGTGGATTCCAATATCCACTGCCAAATTACGAAGAAAACATTTTCTTGGAAATTTCATTCCTGAATAGGTCAATTAACTTCTGTTTCATTTTCCTGTATCTTCAGGCAAATTTTCATTAATTTGTTTTGGTAACGGACGTACACAGCAACAAAGTAACGGGCGTACCTAATTTCAGTATACTGTGTATCGAACATCAAAGGAGAGTTACCCCTTTACCTAACCTGAAAAGCAGACGACACTTGCAAAAATAATTCTTGAATAAGTAATTTTTTTCATTTTTTGTCTCAAAAACATAGGTTATGACCCCTCGTTGGAACGAGCTCGACGAGCTCGTTCCAACGAGGGGTCATAACCTATGTTTCTGAGACAAAAAATGAAAAAAATAATGAAAATTAATTGGCGATTTTTGAGAATCGCGCTGGCCGGTTTTGGCCGTTACGTTAGGTAAAGGGTTAAAGCTGACCATCATTATGTGGTATCTACTATGAAAGCATGTTTTAGAAATAAACATTTCATTTCAATGTGAATCAACTATTTTCCGAAAAATCAAAAACATGCCCAAATTTGGTAACGGACGTACCATCCAGGTCCATGCATTCAAGGTTTAAATTTTTTCAACATTTGACTTTCTATAACAGCAAGATATTTTAAATTTCATGGAATATTCATTTCTCTTTATACCTCATACCAAAATGACTTGTAAAAAATTAAACCTCTGTGGTATTTGGTAAATTTCATAAAATCTCTCTAAAATTGGTTTTTCAAGGTAAAAATTTCATGAAACTTCATTGGCATGTATATACAACAGATATCAAACCATCAGGAAAATCATTTCTGGTTTTGTACAAATAGGTATCCTTCCAACAGAAAAAAGGAGGTTTAGGAAGCGAGATGTGAATTTGAAATTTTTACCCCTGTGTCCACTTTTACAAAGAACTGCCCTTAAATACACTTAAAGACCAACACCAAAACTTTGAAAATGATGCGTTATTGAACAGGGTGCCAATGTAGCTTATGAAGCAAAGGGATTATGTGATCATAGCGTCTGGATCCCGTAATAATACGAGCGGCAGAGTTTTGTATTTTTAGCAGCTTTGCGACGAGCGATTGCGGTAGACCTAAAAGCAGTGAATTAGAGAAATCCACATGTGCAGAAATAAATGAGTGAAGATGCCTTTCCAAAGATTTTTGAGTCAAATAACGTCGAAGATGTCCAAGATTTCTGATGTGCATAAAACAGCGCTTGCAAAAGCATTACTACTTGCTTTCATCGAAAGACGTGAATCAAATATTACCCCAATGTGGCGAGCACTATCTGGTATTATTTGTTTTGAGTTGCCAATTTCTAAATATTTAATTTGAAAATTAGAAGGAATTTCGGTGCGAGATATAACCAACACGTCCGTCTTATCATCATTCATTTTTAACCTGTGACCAGCCATCCAGTTTCGCACCTTATTAACAGTTTTGCATCATCTCCACTGACATCAGCGAATCAGACTCACTGAATACATTAAAAGAGACATACAGCTGAGTATCATCGGCGTAGATAGTATGAAATGCCTTCAAACCTCAGCATTCGGCTCAGTGAGGCAGTATGTAACATAAATAACATAGGGCCCAGAACTGAGCCCCGTGAAACACCACGTACAAGGGATTTACTATCTGATTTCGTCTCTAAAATAGAAACATGTTGCTTTCTTAGCGAACGGTAAGATTCAAACCATTCCAGAACTGTTCCTGCTATTCATAGTTGACGTAACATGGATAGAAGCAGGGGATGATTTACCGTGTCAAAAGCTGCCGAAAGATCCAACGACACCAAAAGAACCGACTTACGTTGACCTAACGAACAAATTGTCATTACAGACTCTCAAGATAAGAGGGCAGTTTCCGCACTGTGGTTTGGCTGATAAGCTGATTGATATGGTTCAAGGAGATATGTTTTTTCACAGTTTGGTATCGAATGCGCAATTAAAAGGGTTAAGTAAATCATACTAATTTATCTGTCACCGGCGTTTTCAGATCATGTGCAAAAATTATAGATTCCGGAATTTATGATGGCATGTAGTCAGCAATACCATAAATAAAACATGATATCGAAAAGATGACAGCGATTGTCGCGAGTTTCAAAGCATTCATATAACGCACAGTCAGAATAAACGTACTGTTAAATAACATCCCTTTGTAACTTGTCTGTCTTTCGTGATGATTCAATCAGATTTTAACCATTTGGACAACAGCCTGCTCAACATAATCAACCATTCAACATCCTTTTCACTTAATAGGGTAATCGCTTTGTGAAACTAGAAAAAGTACACGTCCATACGACTGTAGCGCCCCCAGTCACTCACCAATACTATATCAATAAAACCTACACCCTTTCATGCAAGTAGCCAAGCTCTCAGGTCACCATTCTAATTCTGTTCGTAATTCCACGCTGTTATAGTCTGTTTGTTTTCCCACTTTTCGTGAAAATCTGTGCGCAGACGACCATTGATACAATGTGATGTCTCTTCACTCATAAAGATAAACATATATTCTTTCGTGTTCCATCTACATACTCCAATCTATAACTATTTTACCCTTTACCCAACGAATCGGTCATAACCGCCTGCGTAATATGCAAATTCAGCAGCTGAAAAAATACTATTTTTCAAAAAATGTCAACAAAACCATATCATATGACCCCTCTTTGGAACGAGTTCGTCGAGATCGTTCCAATGAGGGGGTCACATGATATGGTTTTGTTGAATTGTTTGAAAAATTAAAATATTTAAAATAATAAATTTTGATATCGTCTGCGTTGGTTAAAGGGTTAAATCACATTGAAAACATCAATATATGAACACAGTTAGTGGAACTATACAGCGTAACTATACAGCGTATTAAATCATAAAACTACAACTGTGGTGATGAGTCTTCATCCATAATGATATTGTCATCAAAGATTTGCTTAAATCACCTCTCAATTGAAAAACATTTATTGCGTTGATTCAAAGAAAATGAATATTTATGGTCGTTCGCCTTTTCGATCAACTGAAATACGATTTAATTTAAACATGGGCAATGGACTATTTAACCCTTTACCTAACACGAAAAGCAGACGACACTTGCAAACAAACTTCGTGAATAACTAAATATTTTCATTTTTCCTAAGCCCGTGAAATACAAGAAAAACTCCAACAAGGGTCGTTGATTCCTATCCCCTATACTCTACCCGGGTTATTTATTTATTTATTTATTTATTTATTTATTTATTTATTTATTTATTTATTTATTTATTTATTTAACGATGCTTTCGACAGGCCAGGGTCACCTCGTATCGGACATTTTTTAGGGCTGGAGGAAGCCGGAGTACCAGGAGAGAACAACCGATCACCGGTAAGCAACTGTAAGACTCCCCAATGTGCTATTGGTTGAAGACAAGTGCACCATCGACGTGCAGTACGCCCTGTGCACAGCGCCATCGTGCCCCCAAGTGGGCAATCGGGATTAAGTGCCTTATCCAAGGACACGCAGTACCCATGATGGAGATCGAATCGTTTACCTTTCGGTTTAAAGTCCAATGCCGCAACCATGGAGCCCTCGCGCTCGTTGTTCTGTATTTATACCACGATTAAAGTTGGATTAAGTGAATGAAGTTGATATTTTGGAAGACAAATATCACCTTCGGCGGCCTGAAAACTTTCTTGCTTGACCCTGATAATGTCGAAGCATTTCATTCACGTCATAACGTGACGGACAACTGTGGTGACAAAACGCGTTTGGTCCAGTCAGTTGCGTTCTTACATGACGTTCTTGCGTGCAATCCGGACACTACGCGTGGTTTGTCTAGGGCCATGCCAGAAAATAAGCAGACTGTCATCTGCAAAATGAGGTCCCCAGAGGGTGAATTTAGTGATGCTACCCTGCACAGCAGGGTAGCATCACTAAATTTACCCTCTGTGTACCTCAATCTGAATCAGGGTCTCAAAAATAAACAGAAAGAGGTACCCCAGAGGATAAATGGGTCCACTGTATGGGATAGCATCATCAAATTCACCCTCTGGGAACCTCATTCTGCAAATGTCAGACTGCTTATTTTCAGGCCAGTCTTGGGCACTTCCAAATGCCTGTATTGTATCGCATAGCCTCAGCAGTCGTGGACTAAAATAGTTTACGCTTCAGCTAGTACCTTGGTCTCGGTGCCTTTGTTTCACAAAAGGGCACGAAATCCTATTATCACATGGGACCCAAACTGGCAGCTGAGAAGAAAATATCTGAATATGTTTATCGGCGCTCATTGTGCACTGTTGAAGACTGAGGCAAGTTCCTCGCGGAAGTCCATGATTTGGTGAGTGCTTTCACAAAACCCAGCCCCGGCCCCAAGTTCTGGGGAGGGAGGGAGGGAGAGAGAGGCGGGGGGGGGGGGGGGGGGGCTTGCTGGGAGATAAAAAGAAAGTGTTTTGCAGTTTGCGTACTGGAATGTCCATGCATGCAATATGAAGTTGCTAAAATAAGGTATAAGAATTCTGCAAGCAAATTTCCATCCCTTTCCTTTGTTAATAATTGTAAGCCTTGGCATGATCTCCCCGAGAGCTTCTCAAAAAACGTCAAGGCTTGGAACTATCAACGAAGAAAAAATGTGACAGAAATTTGCTTATGGTTATTCTTCAACATTTGTCTGGAGGTACTGTAGCGCGACGACGACGTGAGAAATTTCCGAAGTGCATTGCACAATTAAGACATATAGATATTCAGGATTGCTCCAGATGGCACTATTTATGTTCGATTTAAAAAAAAAATTCTCCGGGGAGATCCCAGGTCCCACGCCAATGGAGGGCTTAAAATTCATGTGAGAATCAGAATCGATTCTCGCAAATGATTCTTTGAAGAAACACACATCCATTTATTAACTCTTAGTCCGCTGAGAATTTTCAAGACAGTTTTCATCAGATCTAGTCATGGTTGCTGTGAAGCGGCCATGACTACATTTGATAAAAAAAAGTTATCTGTATTTAAGAAATCATTGGTGAAAAAATCAATTCAATTTATAGGGTGTAAATTGTATTAAATGTGCCCAAATTATACATATTTCGGTGCAAATAATATCCTGTCCTGGACAGGAATATCCGCCAGCAGCATGCAAGAAGTTAAACAATCACTTCAACACATTCAAAAAGATGGCGATAAAACCTCACAATCAATATGTATTAACCTATTACCCAACGCAGACGATTTCAAAATTTATTTTAAATATCATTTTTAAAATTTTTTCCAAAAATTTCAACAAAACCATATCATGTGACCCCTCTTTGGATGAGCTCGACGAGCTCGTTCCAAAGAGGGGTCACATGATATGGTTTTGTTGAAATTGTTCGAAAAATAATATTTTTTCAGCTGCTGAATTTGTATATTACGCGGGCGGATGCGGGCGTTTCGTTGGGTAAAGGGTTAACAGTGCATCACGTCAATGGACGACCCTGATTGATGGCCGCCTTCATCAATCAAAATCGACAACAAAGACGTGTGCTACAATGCGCATTGGCGCCAAGCTCCCCCATGGTAATACGTTTCCGCTCTACACTTTTCCAGGCGTCTCCAAAAATGGCATGCCATACACTCTCTTCAAATGCAAATATTCTTTAACTTAATTATCTAAGTATAATCTAACACATAACATATATTACATTTTCCAAATCAACTAAAAACATGAAACACTATCTGATTAAGCAGATATAGACAATCTGAATGTGGGTTAAATAATTTACTGTCAAATGCAAGGCTTCAGCCTGGAAAACTGCATGAAAAATGTCATTTGCAACCAACCAGCAGCCTCAAAAGCAGAATTTTCGCACTAACCCTACTTACCTACCCCTGGAGCATATTACCCCGTTTCTAAAATGTAGGGAAAAAATCGTATGTTTCCGTCTTATTTTTAGTTACATGCCTGGTAACAACGTGTAAAAATGACATTTTAAAAAGTAGTAAATTTTTCGAAGGCACTGTTTCCCATAATTCCTCTGTCGATTTACCCCAGTGTATCAGACTCCAACTCTGTGGCCAAAATCTCAAATTCTCTTGTCCAACAAATAGCCTAATGTAATCATATATCTGATACTAAAAATACATCTCCAATTTACATGACATTAGTTTCAACATAAGCCCTTAGTTTAAAATTTTACCCCTGTGTAGTAGTGCGAAACTGTAGAGCACAACCAAACGTCATAGCTACTCAGGCGGGATAACACGACAGCTCTCATAACGTTATTGGTCAGCTGACTTATGCCGTCTTTTCCCCCGACACCTTTTCATCCATCAAATCGGTGTCGTCTGAGTACCTAATATACTGCTTGTACTATTAACTTGCCCGCACTGGATAACCCTGTTAGTGTTTAGCGGTGGGTTAGTGTTTATCGGCTGAGCGGTGACGTGGCTTTAACCCTTTACTCAACGCAGACGATATCAAAATTTATTATTTTAAATATCATTTTTAAAAAAATTTCAAAAAAGTTCAACAAATCCATATCATATGACCCCTCTTTGGAACGAGCTCGACGAGCTCGTTCCACAGAGGGGTCACATGATATGGTTTTGCTGAACTTTTTCGAAAAATGAAATTTTTTCAGCTGCTGAATTTGGATATTACGCGGGCGGATGGTGGCGATTCGTTGGGTAAAGGGTTAAATGCACCATTGTTAGTGATTGCCACATGTCTTGAAAATAGTCAAGAACTCAGGCTGATTGATACCCGAGTTGTCTTGCAAAATGAATGCGTTTATCCTCGTTGTTTGTCAAGTGTTGTAGATGAGACTCTTGGACCATAAATGTGTGAATAATTTATGGGTTTTTTTCCAAAATCTTCATAAACAACTGCAGATACAGCTTTGGGAGATACACCGTTTTCAGTATGTTGCTTTTATCCCGTCTATCTTAGCGACACATGCAATCCCCACTCAGACTTCGAGAAAGATTCTTAATTTTAAAAATTACATATTTATTAGGATACCGTCAAAACTGTTTGGTGAGATTTTAGGAAATAATTGAGGTTAGCATTTAACTCTTGCAAACCTGCCATGGTTAGCACGTAGTAAAATGAATTATACATTAATTCAAGTTCAGTAAAAGAAAATTGCCGTGACAGTAAATAACGTTGTTCAATTCGACAGAGGCAACCACCATGAATTGCAACAGCTATGTCTAATAGGTCATGAGCTACACAGCCCGCAACTTGATCGTAAATGATACATTCATTGCTCTACTAAACGCGGTTAATCGACTTACTGTTGCATGTTTTGTCTTCCTGTCTCCCCTCCAAGACCATGCGGAGTTATTATGGAATCGCTATGGTAAATATCTGAATTAGAGTTACCTACCTTGGAAATGATAGAATCTCCAAAAAATAGGCAGACTTGGGAAAATATATTGTTTCAATAAATGTTTGAAGTTTTCTACCGACATCTGGCATTATAGCTGGATATTCCAAATAAATAAAGAGGGTGATTTGATGATTTTTTTGGACCTAACAAATTCTATTGACTATTGGTGTGTTTTTGTTGGAAATTCCCTAAATATATGAGCACGAGACTGGTACTTCCCTTCCTGTAAGTTTTTCTCTCTTATTTGATGCATGGCGCCCTTTTTCGGGTCAGAAAAAAAGTTGTCTGAGGGGATATACTTGAAAAAGATATTTGAATGCCAAAATTAAAGTGCGCATCTCTTATTCTCCATATTATGCTGTTAAAATGTTAGAAAACAATTCAATTTCTTCATAGAAACAATAACAAAACTACACTACAGTAACAAATTTGTTCTCTCCTTGAACCAAGTCCCCTCTCCCAACCACACTGGACCCCTCATCTGATTTGGAAAGACTGTATAGCATATTTTGGAGACAGGTTAATAACATACACTCTCAGTTTCTTGTGGTTTGCTTGGGGACAACAGTACTTATGGTCCACTGAGTTTTTCTGTTTGACAACCATTCCCCGACTTTTCTCACTATATATTTCATTTTATGTCAATCGGTACCCTTATGTAGACTTCCAAATGTCTGTCTGTCTGTCTGTCTGTCTGTCTGTCTGTCTGTCCACCAGACAAAGCGTTTCTTTGCTTTTCATTTGACGGGCTCTACATTTTCAATAAATACCAACTGCTATCCTTTAATCTACACCACCCCCCCCCCCCCCCGCCCCCACTCACAAATATATTAAACATCAAAGAGCACTATATGTTTGAAATGAATATCTGATTCATTCTCTTTGGAAACTTATTTTCTACAATTTCAACACTCTTTTTTGTCAGAATGGATGTCTGTAGGGATTAAAACCAAAGTTGTGAAAGTGCGCTTTTGGATGCTTGCAGCACAAACACAGCATTGGATAATTAATATTAGACGGTTTTAGGCATTTTAACAGTGTTATGAGATACCACAGGAGCAGAACTGGTCAAGCTGTCGGAAAAAAATCAGTATTTATGTATGACAATGCCATGCCAGGTGCCTTAACTGAGTTTTAACATTGCAATTTTAGGTCAAATATACAAACTCTCTAAATTTTAGATCCTTCAGTCGCAATACATTTCTTTTCAGAGTCTTTAAGTTCACAAGCTGACCCGAATAACCATCTATGTTTCACAAATTTGAAGTTGATAGCGTATTTGAACATAAACAAGTGTGTTCTGTCATACTAACTTCTAATCAGCTTATGCTAAGCACTAACTACATCAGTTTGGCTCTTCCTTAGAGCTAACCAATAAAAATAAATGCAAAGGTAACAGTAAATGAAGGATTCCCATTGGAGATCGCTAATTACTCCTTATACCGAAAAATCACACATGAACTTGATGGTACCTCCTAGATTAGAATTCATATATAATATCAAATGAACTCTGCCAGACAGAAAAGGGCCCAACGTATTAAAGAAACAATAGACTTTCCGCATTAGTATATATTTCTGGCGATGAAAATCGTCGTATAATTCATAGCAGTATCGTGAATAATACTTATGTTCAGACATCGGACTATGTTGTGTCACTGTAGGAACTTTAGCTCGGGCTATGTTGTGTCAGTGTGGGAACTTTAGCTTGAACAGACAGCTGAACCATAAGCACATTCTGTTAGAGTAAATAAGAAATTCTTACCTTTATCTAATCCCTCCGAACCCCCACCAATGGGAGGATAATACAGCAGGCCTGGGGGGAGGGGGGGTATGGCCCTCGCAATGGTGGGGGTCGGGGAGCCATACCACCCACACCTCAGTCCCACGGTCTTGGGATATGCCTGTGGCATATCTCGCTCCCCCCCCCCCACCCACCCACCCATATGAAATCCTAGCTACGTCTCTGGGCGGTGACCGGCGGTCATACATTTTGTACGCACCATACCTCATTCCAGAAACAAATTAGGCCCTGGACATGAAGAAGTTGGTGGACATGCTGATTCCATTCGTCTATCTCTGTGACCTTGACCTTGGTGGGCCGATCATGATGGTTGTACGCGGCACATCCTCTAATGTCGGTACATATGTTGTGTAAGTTTCATTGAGACAACACCATCCACTAAAAGGTTATGCCCCGGACACGAAATAGTTGATGTGCATGGTGATTCCATGATTGTGTTGACCTCTATTTGTGACCTTGACCTTTGTGAGCTGGTTGTGAATTTTGCACGCGACACATCGTCTCATTTGGTACATGTGTTTTTCAAGTTTCATCGTGATAACATAATTCACTAAAACGTTATGCTCCGGTCACGAAAAAGTTGATGTGCATGCTGACCCCATGTGATGACCTTTCTTTAGGACCTCAGATTAGCAACCCGCTCGTTTAATTTGTAGACGACCCACCATCTGTTGGTGGTTGATATTTTCTGTCAGTTTCAGTGTTATCTCATTTTAATAAAAAGTTACTGCTCGGACACGAAAAAGACAACGGACGGCCCCATGGACGTCCGGACAACACCATAACATAATACATACGGTTTTTTGTTTTGTTTTTTTTTTGTTAATTAAGAAACTATAATGGCGATTTTGGCGAACAGCGCTGGATAGGTATTGCCGTTACATGTACGTTAGAAATTTAAAAGTTCGATGGACCGAATTCCAACCCCGTGCATTCCGAATACAAAATATGCAGTGAAACACCCGAATGAACTGTCCATGTTTCCCCTAAGCTATCATGATACACAAATGCAGTAAAATCCCCGAATGAACTGTCCATGTTTCCCTAAAGCTATCATGATACCATCTGCCAGTAATTTAATTTAATAAACATTGAAGGCTGAACATACTGCATGCTTACATGAAGGTACTAAACTGCGATGAAGATGAAATGTGTTTTTTCTCTCTCCAAATTTCACGTGGTTTAATCTTGAACGAGTTGCCAGGGCCTTCTTAACTGCCTCAATTTCAGGGACCTGTTATGCCTTACAAATTGTCAGGCACCACTGATATTTAGAACCCCTAGAATATTAAGACGTAGTTTGTTCACACTTGTCGGGTTTAGGTCCCCCCCCCCCTCCCTATATGGATTGTGGGGCCCAAAAAGGCCCCTTCCTATGCACGTCCCAATTTCCAAGGATTAAACCCAAAAGGTATTTTATTAGCTCCACAGTTCCTAGAATTCAACGGAATTTCTTATTCCAAATATTTCATCGGAACAATCACAGTTTACAGTGTTGCCAAGTGAGTCCCTTAACGATTTCCGACAGAAATAAAACTGGAATTATCTGCTCTCGAATATTCGTTCAGCTGACAGCTAGTTAGTTGCTGATGAAAGATAAGAGAAACTGATCTATTACTTTTTCCAATTTCCCTTTCAAATTACGTTTTTGAAACCGGCTGTCTGGATGTAGTGCAGGCTTACTGGGCTGGCTCCCCAAGGAATCCAATCCGTTATCAGCTGAGTACTCATCTGTTTTATGAACTTCAATTTGCTTGTAGGAGAAAGCATAACTAACTTGAAACGATTTTGTACCCAACGGATGGCAGTGGGATAATAGTTCTTAGTTCTGACGAAAGAATCTTTCAGCCTCTCAATGCTTAATTATTCAAGACAAATGGAAGGACGTATTTAGCTCTCTCTTTTTTCCTGCGTGTACAGGAAGGAGAGAGGGCCGAGACTATAAACACCCCGCACTGACTGAAGCAGAAAGGCAACTGTGCGCATGGGCGTACGAGCCAGGGGGGGGGGGGAGGGGGGAGGGATAACCTCCCAAAATGCAAAAATGATGGTCTTTCGGATGCAGACATAAAATTCATTGACGTTCTGGAAAAGAATCAAATGCAAATTGGTATTGTTGATAGTCGAGAAAAAATACAGAAAACTGATAGTTCCGGCTGCTATTGTTGGAAAAGATTGCAAACCGAACGTAAAATTTCTCACCTTTATTTGATGGCGTGACGTTATCGTCAGTTGTGTCTCGCGATATTATCGTGAGTTCTAATCCGCAGCTCGGTTCAGAACTCACGATAGCATCTCAAGACACAGCTGGCAGTAACGACAACCACGTCACGCCATCAAACAAAGATGAAAATTTTACTTTCCTCTGAAAGAATCCTCGCCATGTGGTTTGACATGTACATGCACGGGTCTCAGGAGTAGAATTTAATTCAACAGATATTAAGAAATTTTCTGTTAAAAATAAAGCCATGAGCCCCTTCTGAAAATACCTTGACTGATAACTTAGGAAGCCTCAAAATTGCCACAAAATTTTCACAAAATTACCGTGGGAAGCCACTCGGACCTCCACCAATGGGAGGAGACACCACCCCCACCTCCCACCCCCATGCCTACCCCATCTCGGATCTTCAGCTCTCTGGAGATGCCTTTGGCATCGCGTTGCCAATTTTTCGGGCAATTCTATATTGAACTCCCCAAAATTCTACCTCCCGTACGCCTATGATTGTGCGATCTTCTCCATATTGTGTGTAGTGGGGAGGCCGAGGGGGAGGGGGGTCTGTCCTCTCGATTTTGTGAGAACCTACACAATAGTGTTTGATTTAAACAAAGATTTTCTTTGTTTTCTCAGAGCCAAGTAGCGAATGGGCGAGGGTTTATCTTCGCGATTTTGAAGGGGATTTGTTTGTCAACGAAAACAACATAAAAGACAAGTCCCCACAAAAGCGGGCAAACAACACTGCGCGCGTGAGTGTGTGTGTGTATGAGAGGGGGGGGGGGGGGGGGGGGTCTTCCCGACTTTGTGAGAGCCTAGACAATAGTGTTTGCGTCCCTACAAGGATTTCCTTTCTTTTCTCCATGTCCACGCAAAGAAAACAATGGGGAAGAGTTTGTCGACCCGATTTTGTGGGAACTTGTTTGTCATGGAGAACAAATGAAAAAACAAGTCGGTTAACCCTGTACTCAACGTAAAGGCCAAAACCGGCCAGCGCTATTCTCAAAAAGCGCCATTCAATTTTAATTATTTTTTCATTTTTTGTCTTAAAACCTAGGTTATGTCTCCTCGTCTGAACGGGCTCATCGAGCTCGTTTCAACGAGGGGTCATAACCTAGGTTTTTGAGACAAAAAATGAACAAAATTAGTAATTCACGATTTTTTTGCAAGTGTAGTCTGCTTGTCAAGTTAGGTAAAGGGTTAAACAAGACTGCGTGTGTGTGTGTGCGTGTGTTTTTCAAATGACATAATCATATTTTAGAGGAATTTTGAATGTTGGTTTCTGATCCCCCGCCGGGATTCGAACCCTCGGCAACACCGCCTGGCAATCAGGAGTCCAGCTCCTAAACCACTAGACCATTGCACACCGTCAAAAAAACGATGACTGGAATCTAGCTTTTTGGATGAAGTCCTCATGGTTACTTGGTTTATCTTCCTTTCGGCAGCAGCATGAAAGTGTGGAACGCGTTGGCTACAGTACGACGAAAGTGCTGTGGATGGCCTCAGACGAAGACTGGCACGGGCTTGTGTGTGTTTTTCAAATGACACATTCATGTTTTAGATGAATTTTGAATGTTGGTTTCTGATCCCCCGCCGGGATTCGAACCCTCGGCAACACCGCCTGACAATAGACTTTGAACCTTCTAACTGAGCTCGCGGGTGACAAATGTTCGAAATGGTCACCAGAACCGGCCTCCTCGATGGATTTAACACTGAGAAATGGAACTCTGAGAGAGATCCGGTTGGAGGTTTTTTTCCAAGACTTCGTGTGCAATGTACGGCCATTACAAAAGGGCTGAACCCGTTCGTCAAGAGCGAGACCGGTTAGAATTTTCAAAGTATTGTGTGTGTACTCGACCGTCGGTGCTCACTAATATACTTGAACTTGCCAAAAATGTTCTTTTGATCTATTTTACCATGTCAGCTCAAAAAAGTACCATACCCCTTTGAAATTTGACTTACACGTACACTTGAGGAAGAAAAGACAGGTAATTTTGCCAATCGCGGGGTGGGGTGGGGGGGGGGGGTGGTCATTTCGGGAACGTACCATGGGATGGGTGGGTAGGTGGTCGGAGTTGCCAGAGATCAATTTTTTCCATGGTCTAATTTTCTTTTTCCTTTCATTCTTTTAATGACTTTAAAGGCTTTTTTAGGACAGGTACATCCATATAAATGTTAATGTTGTCATTTCTTTATAGTTTGAGGCAATCGTTCAATGAGACATTAGTCACTTTTTTCAACCAGTTTATAGCTTTTTACTCAACAATGTTAGTAGTACAGTGGAACCCTGTTAATTGAATAGTCACTTTGCCAATGGAAATTATTCAATTAACATGAGAATTCAATTAACCGGGATTATCTCACTTTCCTGTATTCTAGAGATAAACTTAGCATTTATTCTATTATATCTTCTTTGACAGAGCTCCATGAGCTCTGTCAAACAAGATATAATAGATTAAATACCTATATTGGATGTGCTGAGGCCAAATAGGTCTTTAACCAAAGGAAAACTGGTCCGGGTAATTTCGTGACATTTTACAAGATTTTTTATTCAATTAACAGGAGTTTACTCTGGAACCTATATTCAATTAACAGATCAAATTTGTACTGGAGGTATGGTAAATAGTTTTGTGTTGGGAAATTATATTCAATTAACAGGGATATATAATTAAGAGATATCCAATTGAGTGGGTTCCACTGTAGCGACATCTCATATATACTTCCAATAGAAACGCTGGATGAAAACGAAAGAGACATCAAGATATATATATATATCGCCTATATCAAGCAGGAATTCCACCAGGCTCGTCCTCGCACCGCGCCACTGGATTGAAAACTGCAAAGTGTTTTGGAAGTGGCGCGGTGCTAGGGCGATGCCTTGTGGAATTCCTGTTTGATATAGGCGATATAAATTAAATTCAAGCAGGTGCATCTTCACGGTTCTTCCATTAATTGAGATTCCTGTGTTTAAAACCTGTGACCACACATATATATATATATATATATACATCAGTGCACTTTCAGACTGATTATTTTCAACTAACGCTCCTGATTTAAGACATGGCCGTGCACTGGCATGAACAAGATAGGTCAGTGGATAGGTACTCAAAATTATTGAAAGTCATTGATAGTAAACTGAAAATATATTTTTTTCTTTGAACTGTTTCCTGTCACTCCACTCTTTTTCACCATCAATTTTTTTAAATAAAATTGTATGAAAAATCATTCTCTAAAGTGTGTATATGCAAGCTAAAGAAAACCTTAAAGAGAGAAAAGGTACACTCAGTCAAATACACTAAATAAAACAGAAGTCATTCAACTCCAGAATACTAGAATACGTGAGAATAGAAGTATTAATGCATTTTTATAATCACATGATCTAATTGTTTAACCCTTTACCTAACGAATCGCCCACATCCGCCCACGAAATTTGCAAATTGAGCGAGCAGTTGAAAAAATTAAATTTTTCAAAATATTTCAACAAAACCATATCATGCGACCCCTCATTGGAACGAGATCAATGAGCTCGTTCCAATGAGGGGTCACATGATATGGTTTTGTTGAAATTTTATTTTAAATTATTTACAATAATAAATTTTGATATCGTCTGCGTTTGGGGAAAGGGCTAACTAAGTAGCAGACTGTCAAAAATATTAGTGACACACTACTTGGGCAACCTGATTAATACATTGGTCTGTCTTGATATCTCATAGTCCATGCTTGTTTAACATGGATACATGCAGACAAATCAATGTTCAATTCTGGAAGTTATGATTTGTGAAAATAAAAGCGTTTTTCGACATCTGACCAAATGTCATCATTTGATTAACCTTGTCCCATGATCCAAACTGTAAAAACCTTGGCACATGATCCAAACTGCAAATTCCCAATACTGTGAGGATATGAGTATATAGTCCACAAACTCACAGAAAGTACATACCATATTTTGCCGACGTTTTTTTCAAAACAACATGCTTCTCAACTTCCTGTGGAGATTGTGGACAAATAATACTGGAGAAAATGATAGAGATATAGAGACCACCTACGTCAATATATTTAAATTGTAGTGAATGGGACTGTGAATATCCTTCAAATGGGTGGATGTCAGAAATTGGTTGGAAAAAAACTGTCAAAAATGAGGAAAAATTGGGGAAGGGGGTGGGTGGGTCGTCTAACATGTCGTAAGTTAAAAACCATCATATGTTCCCGGAGATTTTCTCCGACCCCTCCCCCACCCCTGACAGTTGGATTAAAAACCTTCTGAGTCCAGTGAATAAAAGTGGTCAACACAAATATCACCACAAAACCAAACTAGATCGAGTTATTTGTGTGCAAAGCACACAATGGTGTATCCTCGCATTTCCTTAGCAACACCTTAGCATAGTTTTAACGTTTCGAATTAATATCCAAGGAGCCTTTCGATGAAAACTGATTTTAAACGATAAAAGTGGTTCCACTGGAACCACCTGGGGCCAAATCAAAATTTCGAAACCTTCATGCACATCTAGAGATGCTATCTGAACACATTAGCATTGTTTAAGCGTTTCGAATTAAATACCCTAGGAGCCTTTCGATGAAAACTGATTTTCCAACGATAAAAGTGGTTTCACGGGAACCACCGGGGGCAAAATCAAAATTCCGAAACCTTTATGCACATCTAGAGATATTACCTGAACACATTAGCATAGTTTAAACGTTTCGAATTGAATACCCTAGGAGCCTTTCGATGAAAACTGATTTTCTAACGATAAAAGTGGTTCCACTGGAACCACCTGGGGCCAAATCAAAATTCGAAAATCTTCATGCACATCTAGAGTTGCTATCTGAACACATTAGCATAGTTTAAACGTCTCGAATTAAATACCCTAGGAGCCTTTCGATGAAAACTGATTTTCTAACGATAAAAGTGGTTCCACTGGAACCACATGGGGCCAAATCAAAATTTCGAAACCTTCATGCACATCTAGAGATGTTACCTGAACACATTAGCATAGTTTAAGCGTTTCGAATTAAATACCCTCGGCGCCTTTCGAAGAAAACTGATTTTCCAACGATAAAAGTGGTTCCACTAGAACCACCTGGGGCCAAATCAAAATTCCAAAACCTCCATGCACATCTAGAGATGTAACCTAAACACATTAGCATAGTTTAAACGTTTCGAATTAAATACCCTAGGAGCCTTTCGATGAAAACTGATTTTCTAACGATAAAAGTGGTCCTTCTGGAACCACCGGGGGCAAAATCAAAATTCCGAAACCTTCATGCACATCTAGAGATGTTACCTGAACACATTAGCATTGTTTAAGCGTTTCGAATTAATTTTTTCAAAAAGATTCAACCAAACCATTACACGTGACCCTCATTGGAACGATCTCGAAGAGCTCGTTTCAATGAGGCATCACATGATATTGTTTGGAATTTTCTTTTTAATTATTTATTCTTCACCTGCTTAAATTGTAAATTACGCGGGCAGATACAGTCGATTCGTTAGATAAAGGGTTAATAGTTTTAGCTTGCAGATGAATCCATTTCCTTATTAGTTGTATGGGCGCGATAGACTGTTGGACTTCTATGCTAGAGTTCCCGAGTTCGATCCCCGTCCGGGACTACCTGCGTTGTGTCCTTGGCACTTTATCCCGGTTGTCTACATGGGGAGACATGTCTTCAAGCGCTGTAACCCTGATTGAGCGGAGCATGAACAGAGTTAGAATAGTGAGGAGCTGACAGTTCCTCGTCGATGCTCGGTGGTTCTCCAGGTATTCAGGCTTCCTCCACAGTAAAACTGTCATGGTCACGATTAGCCATTGTGCATAAGTATGTGACCTTAAACAACAATAAATAAATAAATAAATAAATAAAAAAATAAAAAAATAAAAAATAAATAAATAAATAAATAAATAAATAAATAAATATTAGTTGTATGCTTTTATTGTATTGTATAAATTGTATTTTCACAGTTTGGAAATAAATGCAGTTTAAACTAAAGGGTTAATAACATTCATAGCAATATTGGTGCACCTGTGAGAGGAGGAATCAGATTATAGAGTACCAGTAAGCTTATGTTTACATCAGAACTAGTGCAGTTTTTATCATTTGACGTTTTGTTGAAAGGACTCCAAAGAAGAAGAATTTCCAGCAACGTTCAAGGCTGGAGAAGTTCGACGAAACAACTAGCATAATACAGTTGCACAAAATTCATGATCAGCGGATACTTCGTCTGACCAAACAATAGTTTTCATATCGCAACCATGCCGAGACTGTCGGGTCAGTAATGGTTCGTACTCGAAGGAAAGCAAAGAGTTTACGGTGTAAATCTCGGCTGCAGAAATCGGAATCTGAACAATATTGTCAAATCGACAAAAGCGTTTTTAGGAAGAGTGATTCACGATATATGCACATAAAGAATGTCATATTCAGGCCGGGGTGCTTTAACACTCATTTATCACATATAGAAAAGTGTCTCAACCGCAGGGCTCATATTTCGACGAGAATCCGAGAATCGATTCACACAGATTCGCGCAACAAAACCAGCGAGAATCTATATAGATTCTTGCTGCACCTCTCCTAGGATTGGCGTGAAAAGAATTGAGCCGATTTAACCGTTTAACTAACATAGTGGCAACAAATTAAGGCTTACTTGACACGAGATATGTCAATAAACTTGTGCAAATGAGCCGGTTCCAATGACATCCATATTTATAAGGTTTTACTGGTAAATATTGTTTATTTTTTTTAAAAATGATAAAATTCAGTTTATGTTTTAAAAATTAAAAAGCTGTGCTGGGTAAAGGGTTAACATGTCGTGTGAGAACCATAAGGTTCTATCTTCCACAGGAAGATAGAACCTTATGGTTTTTACGCGACTGTGTGATCAGTATACAATATAACAATAACATGATTTTGGGGGGCATTATAGTTCATTAGCGGCCCTGCAGCAATGATGAACAGCCCGAGGGTTTATTAAAGGCCCGAGACGAAGTCGAGGGCCGTTAATAAGCCCAAGGGCTGTTCATCATTGCTGAAGGGCCATTAATGAATCATGACGCCTGACAACAATCATGTTATTACTGTTATTACCACTCCCTGTTACAGCTAACCGCACGAGGGAATTGCTGGAAGAAACAATCACTAAAGTCGGTTCGATATTTCTGTTTCGATCGTGCGTTCGACTTCAGTTCAGAAATACAATGGGACGTCATTCGAATGGGAGTAATTCATTAGACCATGGAATCTAAAAATAGGCGGGCCGCGGGCCGCCAATGGCTATTTATACCATTATCGCCCGCGGCCTGGCTCCGTCGAATGACGTCACTGAAATTATGAAGTTTTAACGGCTCTCCAAAATCATGTTAATCGACAAGTAACTTATAGATTGAGTGGTAATAATAGGAGTTTAACCATGGTGGTCTCATGGGATCTTGGGACACTCTCGCAACCATTTTCGCCCGAATTCAAATGGATTCTTCCAAAATTTAGATGAAATATAACTTATAAGCCCTGCACCCGCCGTCATCTTAGGGTGGGGTGTGTCATCATCCATGTGAAAATTGAATAGCCTATGTTGATGATGTGTACATCTTTCGTGGCAATACAAATTGGATATCTACAATATATTTTAGTTATTAATGACACAAAACAAATATAGAGTTTGTTAAGTGTATCCCGTGTATTGCGAGGATCCCTGGAAGAACTTTAAGAGATTTTTCTGGCCACCACTGCAGGAATGGAAGATCCATAATGTGGACGCCACATGCTCCGACAAAGAAGTGCACCCATCATTTGACCAGGTGTTTTTTACTTCCGCCATCTATACCTACTCGCGGAGTGTCTCACGCGAACAACGACTAGTCTCTTGACTTAACCCTTTACCTAATATGAAAAGCAGACGACACTTGCAAATAAAATTCTTGAATAACTATTTTTTTCATTTTTTGTCTCAAAAACATAGGTTCTGTCCCCTCATTGGAACGAGCTCGACGAGCTCGTTCCAAAGAGGGATCGTAACCTATGTTTTTGAGACAAAAAATGAAAAAATAATGAAAATTAATTGGCGAATTTTTAGAATAGCGTTGGCTGGTTTTGGCCGCTACTTTGGGTAAAGGGTTAACGGAATTTAACTTCGAGATAAACGTGGATTTTCATTTCTTCAGTTTCATGTGATACTTTAAATTAAAACCCATATGTATGTGGATATTAAATCGAGCTTTGGGTCAAATGTTAGACAACAAGCTAATGACAATACAGTGCGACAGAATGGCAGCCTATCACAACAACATTGGATGAATTGCCAACAGGCGCGAGAACGCATTTTTTTCAAATTTACACCGCAAGCCCAACACAAAACATCTCTAAAGCGTGCCCGACAGTTTATGCTTATCCTTCTGATATTCTTTGCGTGTGTTGTTCCTGCGGGAGCAATGAATCGTTTCTCTCATACTCAAATGTGCGACCAGTCCAATTTTGGCCTTGAAGTTTCACACTGTAATCATTGATGGCGATTAACCCTTCACCTAACCTAAATGGCAGACAACAGTCGTAACAAGAGCAACACCTAGCGGGGCATTATACGCCCGTTTGTATTTTTTTGTTGAGAGGAGGTGTATTTTTGTGAAGTTATTACCAATCGAAATGGAATATACCACTGTATATTTAGGGTTAGAAGGCCTAGTACTGGAAAACAAAACCTTGGATTTTCATCCTGGAGTATTTTTTGTGCTGTGTTTAAAACAAATAAAACTAGAAGATAGGTGTTCATGGAAAAGAAAAGTGTGATACTGTTTGTGAAGCCTAAGCTCTCTTCCATAACCAAAATAAGAAAGATCCCCCAAAAAGTCCAACGAGGTGTGAGAGGTGGACATACAAATGGCTGTCAAGGCACACAGTATATAGTAATGACATTTTCTAAGGGGGTGGAACAACGTATTTCAGGATAAGCATGGCATTTATGTTTGCGCCCAGTTTTCATCATCTAACTAATCAACAGAATCTGATTAAGTTCACAGACTGTAGAGCACGGAAAGCATAATTTGACCGAATTCTAAGTATGAAAGGGGCAATAACTCCTAAGTAAATCGACAAACATGACCCAAATTTGCACTTGTCTGGGATACCATGCTCATGAAGCCGTATATTTAAATTTCAAAAGAATCCGATTAAGTTCACGGACTGTGGAGCACAAAAAGCATAATTTGACTGATTTCTGAGTATGAAACGGGCAATACCTCCTAAGAAAACAACGGAACACGACCCAAATATGAACTTGTGCGAGATATTATGCCCATGAAGCAGCGTATTAAATTTGAAAAGAATCTGATTAAGTTCACGGTCTGTAGAGCACGAAAAGCATAAGTGCCTGATTTCTAAGTATTAAAGGGCAATAACTCCTACAGAAATTGACAAACATGACCCGAATTTGCACTTGTGTGAGATACCATGCTCATGAAGCTGCATATTAAATTTCAAAAGAATCTGATTAAGTTCACGGACTGTAGAGCACAGAAAGCATAATTTGACTGATTTCTAAGTATGAAAAGGGCAATAACTCATAAGAAAACAACCGAACACGATCCAAATATGAACTTATGCGAGATATTATGGTCATGAAGCTGCGTATAAAATTTGAAAAGAATCTGATTAAGCTGACGGTCTGTGGAGCACGGAAAGCATAATCTGCTCGATTTCTAAGTATTAAAGGGGGAATAACTACTAAGAAAACTGTCGAACATGACCCAAATTTGAACTTGCGCGAGATCTTATTCTGGTTGTGCAGTAGATCAAATATTTTTTAAATCCGATTGAAATCACGCTCTGTATAGTACGGAATACAACTGTCCCCGGACGGACAGACGGACAGCGCCATAACATAATACGTCCGTTTTTTCAAACGGGCGTATAAAAATGGCCTCGTAGAACTAAGCCTTTTCATTTGTGCTTCCTGAGCATAGCTTGATACTCCTCGTTGGGGCGAGCACAAGCGTTCGGTCCAATGGGGGTCCATGAGCTGTGTTTTGGGGGCAAAAAAATGAATGAAATATTTTTTTTAAAAAACTGAATGGAGATTGGCGCTGGCCGGTTTGGTCGGTACTTTAGATGAGTTAAAGTGGGGAAAAGATACTCTCTTGCTGGGGCTGTACACGCTTTGATGAAATTAGTTTTTTTCTGAATGCAGCGCAACTTACTATTTTTGTACACATTTATTTATTTATTGCGGTTTAATGACACTTTCGACAGCATAGAGGTCACCTCGTGTCGGACCGTTTTACGGGTGGAGGAAGCCGGAGTACCAGGAGAGAAACACCGAGCAACGGCAAGCAACTGTCAGCTCCCCAACATACTAACTCTACACAAGCGCGGTTAGCATTGGTTGAAGACAAGTGCACCACAGTGCGCCTTAGCACACAACGCCACCGTGCTCCCACGTAGGCAATGGTGGTGAAGTGTCTTGCCCAAGGACACAACGCGGTTGCCGCAGGTGGGATTCGAACCGAGAAGCACCTCTCGGCTTGCAGGCTGCACCTCTACCTACTGAGCCACCGTGCACCTTTTGTACCAATAAAACAATATTAATCATGTATAATTTTTTTTCTGTAAACAAGTTTTGAGGAGTAATGAATATTGAACATTGTAGTGGCTGTACATATATTTCCACCTGTCTCTGAGAAATAATGTGATTGGCTGTTTTGTTTTTGTGGATAATAAATGGATATCTGAATTAAAAAGGAGATTAAAATATATATAAAAAAGAGATTAAAATTTTTATAAAAAAGTTTATACCGTGTAACTAGTTTTCGTGCTAGGTAAACAACATGGCGTTTAATGAAGTGAAAGTTGTTATGCCGTGACTACAGTCACAGCGTAACAACGTTTCGTCATCAAACGTCATTGATTGGGAGGAGCTATCGCTTTGAATAACTTGACACCATCTTGGGGGCAGAATGAATTGTGACATCCTTCGCTGGCGTTCCAGCACTCCAGTGGAATAGATATCAGTGATATGGCTTCAGAACACAGTATTCCAGACCTGTAGTTTCTGCATTCGCCGGAGAGTGTGAAAAGATACCAGAGGGCGACTCAGTGATATGGCTTCAGAACACTGTATTCCAGACCTGTAGTTTCTGCATTCACCGGAGAGTGTGAAAAGATACCAGAGGGCGACTTATACCAGTCGTTTCACAGACACCCTGTGCCCTAGGCTTGCCATCACTACTATCCAATGGGAGACGCTTACCTCCAAAGGTCTTTATCCGACTCTAATGAACCTTGCGGCCTCTAAACGTGTACTTCAAGGCCAAAAAAAGGATTTGGTTCCCCGGCAATCCTTAATTGAAATAATCTCATTGAATGTTTTTATTGGCTTGCAATGTCTTCCAAAATTAGTATGAAATCGTTGGACTTTAAACTATTACCTTTTTTGATCGATGTATATTTATTTGCATGTATTTCCAACAAAGCATGATTAAAATACAATGTCTGTTTATTATAACTATGTTGTAAACATTCTGCTTGCCATGTTCTGCAGAAAAATAACTCAAATATTATGTGGATGGTATTCATTTTTCGAAAAAACGTGCAAATATACAACTGAGCACAAATGTATTTGATATTTCTTGATTAGTTGGTAGAGTGCTAATTTTTTCTTGGTTGCCAAAATGTGTTCATATGTTTTTGCCTCGTTACAATATATGGGAGAGTGCCTCTCCCATAAATTGTAACTAGGTAAATCCACACAGAGGAAATAAATTCACTTATTTATTTATTGGTGTTTAAGGTCACATATTTCAGCACAAAGGCTAATCGTGGTCATAACATGGATATAAAGTCAAGTCCAGCCAATCGGTTATACCTATGTTGCTCATTCTAGAGGCTTTCTACCCTTGGCATTGATGATCGGGTCATATTTTATCAGTAAAATAGAGCTTGTTTACCACAGTAAACAGGCACTGCTTCACTTCCAGGGAGTCCCACGGGGAAAAAAATCAACTTCAAAGGTAATGCGAACTACACGCTAAAAACTAAAGTGTTAAAAACTACACTTGAAGTGCTGTATTTAACACTTACTAAGTGCTCAACTAGCACTTTGTTCAAGTGTAGATATCCCAAAACTTGACAGGTGTTACAATAATACCACTTGACAAGTGTAATGTCGCGACACTTAAAAGGAAACAACGCAGATGACGCGGATCAGGCTCGAACTCTCGAGCCTGATCCGCGTCATCTGCGTTGTGTCCTTTTAATTATGTACCCACCAAGCGCAAATCAAATTATGGACGATTCTGGAAGAACCACCAATGCTAGACACATGGGAAGTGCCATCCATTCAAGTTTCAGATGTCTGACGACTGTAATGTCTAAGTGCTTAAAGCATTGCACTTTGAGTGTTAAAATCAAACCCTAAGAGTTAGAATGGGTTTAACACTTTGAAAGTGTCAGTTTTAACACTTTAGTTTTTAGTGTGGACATGTGTAGAATATGAAACCCTTAGTTGTGGTAGCTTACCTAAGAATTGAGCCCAATTAGGAGGTTCCCGCACTCAATCGGTTAGCAAGAATGCATGGATTCTTTTATTAAAGATTTTCTAGGTGGACATTTGCTACTCTTCTGATTTTCAAATCTGGTGACGAAGCGCGATTCCCAACCTCGTTTTGGCAAGTTTGTCGTGCTTGTTCCACTGAGGTAGTCAATTATTATTACGGATGGGGGAGAATTTTTTTTTTTAAATTAAATATAATGCCTTCTCGTCTGCAAGCACTCCAGTTAAAGGGTCGAGTTATTTTGTTGAAACGGTTCAATGACAAAGTTGCCAAACATTAGAGCAGTGTCAGGTAAACCAAATTCCACGAATGTTTGTCATGTTAACCCTTTACCCAACGTAACGGCAAACCCGGCCAGTGCTATTCATAAAAATCACCATCCAATTTTCATTATTTTTCCCCTTTTTGTCTCAAAAACATAGCTTATGACCTCTCACTGGAACGAGCTCGTTCCAATGAGGGGTCATAAGCTATGTTTTTGACGCAATAACTGAAAAAAATTAGTTATTCAAGAATTTTATTTGCAAGTGTCGTCTGCTTTTCATGTTAGGTAAAGGGTTATTACAGACAACGCCTGCACAAAATTTAGAATATGTAAGTTTATAACACCGCAATAAAGTCATCAAGGTCTCGTGACACCTCAGATCGTCTTCCAACACAATAATGATGCCCAAACTAATTTCAGGTATTACCTTGTGATACTGGTAGAGTCACGAGAAAGTATATCTTTCTCCAATTTGTTAACCCCCAAAAATCCAGATAAATGAGGCAGGCAGTCCGGAAAGGGTTTTGAATTTTTGGGGCAGGGGACACATTCTTTCGACTGTCCAATGTCGCTTACATCGATACGACAATTGTGGCATTAAAACGAATCACCACGTGCCGACTTGGAGGATAGGTTTGGTGCAATCACCGCACCTGAACACGCTTGCAGTCAGCAGGTGTACTCCCGTGTGGCTCCCTACATGAGATCATATTCGGTCCTGTCAAATATCATCGCTAGAGGTAATACGCAAGGCGCATGTTGAAGCCTTCAAGCTTGGAAACTTATCTAATGTAATTTTCTTCATCATTCACGTGGGTCCAATTTTCAAAACGTTATTGGTATATTAACTTTCAATGCAACTTCATTCCGTTTGATGGGTCTTTGCAGGCCCGAAAATAACCCACGGACAATCGTTTAGGTTACGTTGGGATTTCGTCAATTGTAAAATACACGAACGAACTACGGGTTACAGCAACGATATACAACAAAATTAAATACCTAATGTCTTGCTTGTAAGACCTGACAATCTTTCCGGAAGTAATTCGACTCCAAGGTTGCACATTCAACCCACATATGAATAGGGAGGCATGCCACTCTACATATGCATAGAGAGGCATGCCATTTTAAGATTAAGCAATATTTCTCCCAAACAAATAAACTTTATCCGCATTCCCCATATTTGGGTACCTGGGGGTGGCCACATGTCACATTTGTTTCCAAAACAATAAACACGTGTGGAGCAAAGTAGGGAGCCAGCAGTGGCGGTTACAGTCAATCGCTTCATATGTCACTCATTTCCTTTCGTTTAACTCAACTATGCAAACATCTGTGGCAAAAGCATTCAAAATACTTGATTTATGTCAATGCATTTCCAATGTTAAACTTTCGAAATGGTTGCTCAGTTTCGCTTTGCAAAGCAACGAAGATATGCAACTCGATTCCATCTCTACGCATTCCGATTTCAATGTGTTCCTGACCGAAAGTTTTGTTTTCAACTCGTCCTTACCATATTATTAACCCTTTACCCAACGTAACGGCCAAAACCGGCCAGCGCTATTCTCAAAAATCGCCAATTAATTTTCACTATTTTTTTCATTTTTTGTCTCAAAAACATAGGTTATGACCCCTCGTTGGAACGAGCTCGTTCCAACGAGGGGTCATAACCTATGTTTTTGAGACAAAAAATGAAAAAAATTAGTTATTCAAGAATTTTTTTTGCAAGTGTCGTCTGCTTTTCACGTTAGGTAAAGGGTTAATAATATTACAATTGATACTTATTATAAAGGTTAATTTTATCACAAATGATAAAGCGGGTAATATACAAATATCTATTTATATGACGCTGAATTGAATTCACGTCCGCCATTTTCCGACAAGGATTGTGCCTGTTAATCCACGTTTGATTTGTTTTGGAAACAAAGGTGACGTGTGCCACCCGCCTCTCGTGACCCAACATGGCGAATGCTGATTTCCCCTAGAGCAACAACTAACGTGCGCCCTCGCTCTGGTGAGTCGCACGTTAGTTCTTGCTCTTTATATTGGCGGAAATTATGTTAACCCTTTACCTAAACATGAAAAGCAGTCGACACTTGCAAACAAAATTCTTGAATAACTAATTTCTTTTTATTTTTTGTCTTAAAAACATAGGTAATAGCCCCTCTTTGGCACGACCTCGTTCCAAAGAGGGATCATAACCTATGTTTTTGAGACAAAAAAATAAAAAAAATAATGAAAATTAATTGGCGATTTTTCTGAATAGCGCTGGCCGGGTTTGGCTGTTACGTTGGGTAAAGGATTAAGACGCAAACAGCATGGCTGGCGCAGTAAAACAGAGAATACGGAATAGCATCACAACACTCCCTTTCCCTATAGGTTACCACCATGTTATATAGCATAACCTGCTAACGGATTAAGATGTAAATTATTTATTTTCAAGCCTTGCTTTTGCCAATAATGCCGACCACGTTATTTGGTAACTTGAAGCGACTTCGAAAAACCTAAAAGTAGTAAGAGAAATCGCTTCCCGCTCCCTCAAAACACAACTGTAATACACCCTGAAACAACTGAACATCCCCAACACAATCAAACTACAACAACGTGGGTTTGTGTAGTATAAGACTTCAGGTGGGAAAGCGGACTTTTCTTGGCTTCGGGCAGAGAAGATTTGGTTTCAGAAGATTGGGTGGAGACCGTCATAATTGTATTAACACAGAATGAAACTTCAATTAAACAAAACCACAAAACACGTTTCCAAGTCTATAGCACTACGTATCTCATAGGAACCACGTGACACGGAAGGAATCCAGGATGGAGGCGTCCAACGTCAAAGTAACACAATGGACGACCTAAACACGCATTACTCTAACACGCATTGCGTTTGCGCACAGGCACACGTACCACCACGGTCATGATGTCACAACATGGTCGCTCATGAGGTTACCGTGACAACCCAGTTGATACTCATCAGGTACCGAAGTATGACGTCTATTCTATGTCCTAATCGGGTGTAAAACATACATGATATACTTACAACGTGCAACCTATTCGATAATTTATTACGCAAGTCGATGTTTCTTTACGTAAGGTATAGAATTTCTATCTGCAATACACTGGTCGACCAGACGACATTATTGGGGATCGAGTTAGATTTCTATTTTCGAGTAAAAATGCTAATAATTGCATAAAAACGGAATCGCATTATCAGCAGTGCTCTGCTTGTCGCAAATTTAATATGCGAATACAACAAGAGACGAAACGAATGGAAAGGTTAGAAAATCTCTCATGAATTCAAGTTAGCAGAACAGAACTCCAGTTATAAATTTAATCAAGATTTTAGAAAAAGATAGCCATTTGTTTAGGCCTACACACTGAATATGAGTAAATACCAGCAATTACGCTGGAATGCACAGAAATATAAGCAGCCGCTCGCGAACACTTGCATTTCCTTGCTGCCACGAATGAGATAATTTTGGTATGTATTCAAAAACAGAAGGTATTCCCCTTATTATAAATTGCAACGTATTGCGAAACGTGCGGACAGGCGATATTCTCTATCGTGACAAAATATCATATTCCTGGATTGCTTGGACGTCAGCGAAAACGGCGCCACTAACTAACACACATACACGTTGGACTCCTGATTGCCAGGCGGTGTTGCCGAGGGTTCGAATCCCGGCGGGGGATCAGAAACCAAGATTCAAAATTCCTCTAAAATATGATTGTGTCATTTGAAAAACACACACAAGCCCGTGCCAGTCTTTGTCTGAGGCCATCCACAGCACTTTCGTCGTACTGTAGCCAGCACGTTCCACACTTTCATGCTGCTGCCGAAAGGAAAAGGAAGATGAACCAAGTAATCATGAGGGCTTTGTCTAAAAAGCTAAATCCCAGGCATTGTTTTATGACGGTGTGCAATGGTCTAGTGGTTTAGGCGTTGGACTCCTGATTGCCAGGCGGTGTTGCCGAGGGTTCGAATCCCGGCGGGGGATCAGAAACCAACATTCAAAATTCCTCTAAAACATGATTGTGTCGTTTGAAAAACACACACAAGCCCGTGTCAGTCTTCGTCTGAGGCCATCCACAGCACTTTCGTCGTACTGTAGCCAGCGCGTTCCACGCTTCCATGCTGCTGCCGAAAGGAAGATGAACCAAGCAATCATGAGGACTTTGTCTAAAAAGCTAGACAAGTGTGCAATGGTCTAGTGGTTTAGGCGTTGGGCTCCTGATTGCCAGGCGGTATTGCCAAGGGTTCGAATCCCGGCGGTGGATCAGAAACCAACATTCAAAATTCCTCTAAAACATGATTGTGTCATTTGAAATACACCACCAACTAAGGTGACGTCAAATCAATCAACGAGTTAACTCCTCCTATCAATGACGTTTTCATAACTTGAAAGCTGTAACGTTGTGACTGTAGTCACAGAGCAACAGCTTTCACTTCATCAAACATCAAGGTGTCTAGCACGAAAACTAGTTATCAGCTTTCCAGTCTCGACACTTGTTTTTTTTTTGGTCAATAATAACTATGTTGTAAATAGTCAATTTGTATTGCCACGAAAAATGAATGCATCATCAAAGTATTCGTTTTTCACAAAGGTCAAAGTATATTCTTTAACCCTGTATCTGTCACTGTGGCGTGCGGTCGATTCGAACTCTCGAACTCCCTCTCGCTGTCCCACTTTCTCTCTCTCTCTCTCTCTCTCTCTCTCTCTCTCTCTTTCTCTCTCCTTCTCGAGTTTATAGGTCACATTTCTTCTTTTGCTGCTTAAAGATGGAAGATCTTTTGATTTGTTCGGAATTCTCTCTCTCTCTCTCTCTCTCTCTCTCTCTCTCTCTCTCTCTCCATGAGTTCATATGTCATATTTCTTCTTTTGTTGCTTACAGGCGGAAAAAACTTTGATTTGTTCGGAATTATCACTCTCTTCTTATTCTCTTTCTTTCTCTTTTTAACTCTCTCCAGAGAGATAGAGGAGGAGAGACAGGGGGATCGGGAGGAACAAAGACAGAGACGTAAAGTTAATGAGACACACAGAGGCGAAGAGAGAGAGAGAGGGAGGATCGGGGGGGGGGGACAGAGAGAGAGAGAGAGAAGTAAAGTTAATGAGATAGACAGAGACGTAGAATCAGAGAGAGAAAAAGAGAGAGAAAGAGAGAGAGGGAATCGGGAGGAACAAAGACTTTGGCGTAAAGTTAACGAGATAGTCAGAGACGAAGGGACAGACAGAAAGGGTTCGAATAGACCCATGGTGACAGAGATAGGGTTAAAAAGTGATCGGCGGTTACGAGTTATCGGGTAATTGAAAACCTTAGAGAATTTTGATGTTGTTTTAAAATCATTGTTTATTTATAACAACATCAGTTCCCCTTCCATAAGATCGCGGCGACGGAGACACTTTTGTATGTGACCAATGAGCGTCTCAGCAATGCAGTTGTGTTGCGAGCAGAGCAAAATATGTCGAAAAATAGTTGTTAAACATTTCGTGCTTTTTTATAAGGTAGCATATTGAAAAGTTATTTCCAATTCGCGTTTGCAGTGTGTATTTGACCTAGAGCTAACGGTAAAGGGGTTTTCTTGGTCGATTAGTCACATGGATTAACCTTGGTTAACCGATTAATCACTTTCCCTAAAAGGTAGATGAATAACTACCGTACCGTTGATGATTTAGAGCATTAACTCTTAACCCAACGTAACGGACAAAACCGACCAGCGCTATATACACAAATTTCCATTAAAATTTTATTATGTTTTCAATTTCTGTCGCAAAAACATAGCTTATGACCCCTCATTTGAACGAGCTCGTTAAGCTCGTTCCAATGGCAGATCATAAGCTATGTTTTTGAGACAAAAATTGAAAAATTTTAGTAATTCATGAATTTATTTTGCAAGTATCGTCTGGTTCCCGCAATGGGTAAAAGGTTAAGAATGACCATTTCCAGCTACTGATACAGTATGATGATCATGCAAGTAAACAAGTATGTCAGCAAGTAACCTGCATGCTTTACTCTGTCATAACCTGTGCTTTTCAGAATAAACTTAATGCAATGAACAAAGAACATTATCCGCCATATCTAATTTCATTGGCATTAACTCTTTATCCAAGGTAACAAAAACATAGCTTATGACCCTCGTTGATCTCATTCCAATGAGGGATCATAAACTGTGTTTTTGAGACAAAAATGGAACTTTTTTAGTAATTCAAGAATTCATTTTGCAAGTATCGCCTGCTACCCCAATTGGCTAAAAGATTAAGAATGACCATTTCCAGCTACTGATACAGTATTATGATCGAGCAAGTGAACAAGTATGTCAGCACATAACCTGCATGCTTTACTCAGTGTGACAATGTTTGTCTGTTTTGAAGCAAGTTTGTTAACCCATATAATACAGCAGTTCAAAAGTAACAGTTAATCGATCAGCTACTATTTTGATCGATCAAGATGTTGATCATCGGTTAATCGATTGATTGATTTATGATTGATTTATTTGCAGCATAAAAATATACAAGATAACAATAAGACAGGTTACAGATGAATGCGGTGCAAGGAAATGGCATAGCCCGAAAGGCTGTCTTTCTGCCATTCCCTTGGCTGTCTTCCTGCCATTTCCTTTAATTCCAATTAATCGGTTAACCGTTTCAGCTCCAATTTGACCCCTTGGAGACTTCTGCCAAACATACTTTGAAAATTATAATAGGTTTATCCATTACTTACTAACACCACCTATCACAACGGTGATAACATCAGAACATCGCGGCCACCAGGGTTACCATGGCAATACACGTGGCACCCACAATGTACTGCGATATGACGTCACTTCCCGCTCCGATTTTCCCTCCGACAAAACAGGTCTGATTTGTCCCCTTCCTACTTCTGGACACAACGGCGTTCAAAATTCTTACATTAAATTGGAAATGCTTAAACAGCGGGGGCCCGTCGTATCTGGGCACTTTGGTTTCACGTTACGAACTCGGAAAACCATTGCGTTCGAGAGCGTCAAACAAACTTTTTCATGTACCAGGTAACCTCACAACAGCTTTGTTCCAGAGGGTATACAATCTTCCAATGAAGGCTGCTGCCCAGAGATTCGTCTACTTGAGACACAGTCAATGAAATTGAAAAGCATATTTTTTTTTTAAATCCCAAGAGCTCTATGAGGATTTTCGTCTTTAAACTATATTTATTATTTATTATTATTATAACACAAATGTGATAGACTACCAAAGATATTTTTTCTAAACTTAAAACATATACAAAGAGGCGAGTGTCTTGTTCGCCTATCGTTCGCCCCAAATAAATTAAGATAACCGATTCTCCGTTTGTGTATATTAATACACTTTCGACAGATGGCAAGTATTACTCTCTGCGCCCTTTCCATCAGAGTGTTAAACCACATCATGTTAACGGTTCAACAGAGAAAACTCGTGAAATTGGCTACAGTAATCTGGGTTGCCAACTTCACAGCCTTTGTCCTAACACCGGTAAACATACATCAGTATTGTACGTTGATGTTCTTTTGCTAAATAAGAACCAGGAAAACGATTACCTGAAAAGAGTTGTCCGAAAGAAGTTAAGAAAACCTCTTTACAGGTTGCTTTGATCTCTGATTCGTACAGGCCTTTGTTTATTTGCTGAGCGTTTTGCTGGAAAAAGATCAGTACAATTTAATGCACGGGCACGTCGTAACTGTATGTCTGGTAGAATTCTCATTTTGCGATTGTATCATTCTCAAACCTGTAAGCACCAACGTTTCACGGAACTGGACCCTGACATAATTGGGCCATTATTTAGGCCTTTTTCGTGAGTCCAAATCCGGGTTCATATGTGAAATCAGGATCCGGAAAGGGGACAGGAACTCTACATCAAATTTACTTTCAACGACATGATTGAAATGGTCACGAGAGATCCGAAATATGAATCTGGCCACTCAACGTAAATAAGGATGGGATTGGAACAAGAAACATTTAAAAAAGATAATGATTAAGTAAATCGTGTTTAAACATTATCTGCAATCCCTGAATAACAAACAGTCGTAGAAGTTAAAAAGGATTATTAACACGCGATTCTGAAATCAATATAATTAAATGTTTATATACGTTCAAACTTTTAGAAACAAAATCAATTCAAATCAAATTAGAACGAATATAAAATTTTGGATAAAATAATGAAAAACGGCTCGATTATATTCAAAAGGCCATTTGGACAGGGTTTCCCCGACGCTGAAAAAACAATTTACGTATATGAAAAACTGGAGTGGCCAGACTGGCGTTCATTTGATGATAGCACACTTGAGATTTTTCACACACAAGCATGCTGTATACCAAATAATTTTGTAAGATTTCACAGTGCGTAAAAAATGTGCAGTTTTCACCACGTGTACCATCTTTATACAAGACATTTATTTAAACTCTCACAAATTAATAAATTTGTTCATTTTTATTCAGAGGCGGCGGAAGCTCCCAAAAAGTGTGTGTGTGTGTGGGGGGGGGGGGGGGGGGGGGTCACACCTTTCTTGGTACCGCAAGGGTGTAGGATGGAAAATAAGTTTTCTTCGAATGGGGGGGGGGGGGGGTCGTTGGTGATGGGGCGGTGTATTCATGCAAAATATATAAATTTATACACGCTACCCCTCACCCTTGAATCCACTCTATTTAAGACACTAGCCTCGGCGATTTTATTTTGTTTTGATTTTACTTAACCTAAGAACCCTGGTGGTATCTTCCATATCAAATCAATGGCAGCAATTGGAAGAAGCTATATTCATTATTTGTGAGCAGACCAATTAATATTTTCAACGTGCAGCAGCCTCAGGGCTGCACGTTGAAAATATTGATTGGTCTTCCCAACACTTTCACTTACCAGCTATCATACTTAATGAATTTATAAAGTATTAATTCATTAAGTATCATGTTCATGGGCCGGAAACGCGGCCTTTAGGGTTCAAAGGGCAAATCATAACTTTGAAACCGTCCGTTCAAATATTACGCTCCATTTGGAGCTTTCTATTTTTATTCAATAAAATCTTGAAAATCGATGTGGTCATATATGTATAGGTGATGTGTAGTGACCATATGGGTTGCGTATGTTATGTCGGATAATGCCGTTCGGATATCTATAATTCAGGTGAAAAAAATGTGGGGGATACACGTGCCCCTGACCCACCACCCCCGCCCCCCGCCCCCGGCCTCTCCGCCCCTGTTTTTATTGATGTTGCAGATCGCTGAACCGGCAGTAATGTTTTAAAATTCATTTACAGCAGCAGTAGCAGTTGATACATCATAAGAATGCGCGTACGTCTGCTCGAAAAATGCTATATTTTTTAAAATGAATAGGGGAAGTACCTCCACCCCACCCTTAAAAAACCCAAACATGCCTCCCCCACCTCCACCCCCACCCCCCAAAAAAAGAAAAACAAACAAATTCGCGGAACCCTTAATCCCGTTATCTACAGTCTTGTAGCACATTTGCAATCTGTTGCACAGAATTCTTAATGTTTCACAGCTCTGTATTAAAGTGTAGATTGGGAGGGGGCTGATTTCAGTACCTGTCATTGTGTACCCTTTTCACAAAAAGGCAAAATATGTGAAAAAGCGAGTCAGAGCAGAGTCTCCACACAAATTATTAAACCCTTTTTACAGGTTGAACTCAAATGTGATTAAACAAACCTGAAAAGTGTAGAAGTTGCTTTCATTATAAGAGTGACCCTCTTACGATTTAAAAAACAATCAGCATTTTATTAACAGTCAAGAGCAGTAACTCAAAGTATCCGGTCATCTGTACTGATGGTGCGTGTACATCGTGTAAGTAATTTATCAGCAATAAATCTGGACCCCTGCTCTGAACTGAGAGATGTGAGGGGAGTAGATTTCTATCCATGAGTACTAATCGTTATAAAAAAATACTAGCAATAACTCTGCATGGTTTCAATACATTAAAAGGTATGGAAGGAGTTGATTTCGCAACGTGGGTATCCCTTTTCCACCAAGCAGAGCTTTTATTTCATCTAAATTTGGGAGAATCCATTTTGGATTCTCGCGAAAATGGTTGCGAGAATCCATACCGGCTATGAGTGTCCCAAGATCCGATGACACCATCATGGTTGAACCCCTGTTGTACACTGATAGCACATGTTAACTCGTTACCCCAATGCAGCTTTTAATTTTTAAAACATCAACTGATTTTTTAAAAAAAAATAAACAATATTTACCAATAAAACCTTACAAATATGGCTGTCGCTGGAACCGGTGTGACAGGAATGATAGTCCGTAGGAACGTTAGTCCCTCTGGACTATTATTCCGCGGAATTATAGTCCTAGGTCTAACATTCCTAGGAATAGTAGTCCGCCGGACTACTATTCCTAGGAATGTTAGACCTAGGACTATAATTCCGCGGAATAATAGTCCAGAGGGACTAATTTTCCTACGGACTATCATTCCTGTCACACCGGCTCATTCGAGCCGGTTCCAATGACAGCCATATTTGTAGAATTTTATTGACAAAGTGTCAGGATATTTCAGGTCATGTTTGCCTTGTGTTGGCTAATTTGACGCCGCCATGTTAGGTAAAGGTGAATCAACGCCAATTCTACCAGAGGTGCAGCGAGAATCTACATGGATTCTTGCTGGTTTTGTTGCTCGAATCTTTGCGTGAATTGAATCTCGGATTCTCGTTGAAATATAAGCCCTGCCAAGAAACTCCACCACCTCAACATTAAGAAAAATGCACATTTTGTTTTCCTCCATCCTTAACAAATTTCACCACTGACAGGGGCGGACTGGACCAAAACAAATGTTGCCAGGAAACGTACCAATGGGGCCCCGGTCCCGGACAAATCCTTGCATCTGAGCGATTAATGACAGTCTGCATATAGAGGGCATTTTCAATGGAATTTTTGTATCATCTTTATCGCTTATTTGGCAAAAATGGTTGCACCAAATGGGGCCACGGACTTATCAGGCCGACTAAAGTTCGGCCCAATGGGAGAAAATTTGACCGATCAATGACAAACGAGACTTCTGGTATATCGAAATGTCCTCCATGTGGATTGCCAGTGGCAGTCCACACAGAGGACATTTCGATAAACCGACTGTCTGTGCAATTCAGATCAATTTTCGCCTTTTGGCGATTTTCACGAAATTTCAAGCACCAAGAGATGTTGGGCAGCGTGTATTTTGGGGGCACCGGGGGGGGGGGGGGGGGGCACCGGCACCCATTGGACCGAAATTTGTTAAATATGGAGCCAAAAATGTACATTTGTTTCGATTTCAGTTCAAATAGCCGAATAGTAGAGACAAATCAAACTAGGGTATCTTTGGTCACTTCCTTAGAGTAAGTGAGGAATATCCGTGCACCCCCTCCTTGCTAATGCCCGATAAGATTGAAATGACTGGTTGGTCAAGATAATGTTGGCCTAAATTCTCTCTCTCTCTCTCTCCCTCTCTCTCTCTCTCTCTCTCTCTCTCTCGGAAAGCACCAGATCCCAAAGTCACTGGACAGTTGGCGAGTGAAGGTTTAACTATGGAAAGAACCTCCAACTTCAATGGCTATTGTCACTGCAACACTTCACGATAACGCGATTGCACAATTTTACGTGAGCTCACCTGACAAGTGATTCCAAATTTTGATTTAACTGTTAGTTTTTAAAACTCAGTTGCCAGACTCGCCAATTTTTTTTATAAGTCGTCGCTTGCCTCGCAACTTCGCAAACATTCTGTATAGTTTTGTTTAAATCACTTGTAAGTGTCCTTAAATTGTACTGAATGGATAATAAATAAAATACGGAATCCCGAAACATCAGGGAAAGCGGCAGTCATATCATAAAAGGCTAAACGTGGCGTGACACGAAAAGACGTCGTTATCTCTGTCTGCATCAAATATATATATTTATTGCTGCCCGCACCCCTACACAGGCAAACTTTAACTTTGACACCTTCGATAGCGGCGGTCTATACCTCAAAATGAAGGAAATCGCCTTTCATTTTTTTATCAGTCTGCCCGAACCATGGTTGGACATACGACTAGTATGTCTCAGACGTGTATGGCCCCTCTCCATCCTGCTACATACACTTTCGCCGAATTTCAGCCACATCTCGGAGGCAGCGGAAGCTCGATAAAAGTGGAGGGGTACAACTTTTCAAGGCTACCATAGTTCGGCCCAATCGTACAATCGTACATGAATCAGCAAATATACATGGACATACTATAGTCTCTCATTTAGATGAGCATGCGTGTATGGTCACTGTCCTGACCATTTCTTCTACTTCAATCATCTTTCAACCCGAAGGCTAGCCTTCGGGTTGGCAGATGGGTGAAGTAGAAGAAAGGACCGAAGGCGGGATTCTGTTGCCAAATGTTGCGTGGATTTGCAAACAATATATTACAGGAATGCCTGCATATTGACACGCTTGTGTGCGTCAATTTTAAAGCACTGCGTAACAGCGTAACATGTCTGTGGGAAAAAAAGTGGAGGGGCACGTGTCCCCTGTGACCTCCCCCCGGTTCCGCCGCCTCTGTGTCATCTCCAAGAGGTTCAGCAATTGCTCACCCGCGCATACCTTTTGGGATATCTGACTGTTTCTCTTGAAACATTTGGTATTGGGTTATCAACAAACAGTGTATAGCATGTCCCAACAGAGACCCACCCTTCTGACGCAGGCAATAATTATAGATATCGCTAATCTGAGGATTATCGGATTTGTGAAACAGGTAATCCTTTTTTGTTAAAACCGTGTCAACAGTTCAGGAGTGCACTGCTTGTGGGAAATTCCCTTTATCGCTTTGCTGTAACGATCATCTAGTATTTTGGTGTTTTGAGGACGAATTTAATGAGGCGAGAAATGTAAGAGTATCACAACGCTGTGACCTTAAACACTACCCTATTCAAATTAGTTATTTGGTACTTTGGTAGTCCGGTAAATTACCAGTCTCTATCATAAAGACTGTTGTCCGTTCACCCTTTGGACCCCAAAGGCCCCTTTCGGTTCATGAACATGGATGACACGTCACGACTTCATTAAGTAGGATAGCTGTTCAGCCTGCTCCGTTAATATGTGCTTTAGACCAATCAATATTTTCAACTCGCAGCCCAAAGGCTGCACGTTGAAAATATTTGTCAATCTACACCCAAATAATGAAAATGGATTCTTCCAATTGTTTCATTGAACTGACCATCATGGTCAAAGGGTTAAGCCAAAAGTCGAAGAGCCACAAAACCCGACTGAAATTTCCTTCGGTCATATTGCAAGGCAATTTGGTTTAATTTGAGCCTGGTTCAGTCAAATGGAATGGTGCAGGGGGTTAAAATTCATACGAGAATTCGAATCGATGCGCGCAAATGGATCTCACAATAAAAAATAATGGGAATTAATTTGAATCACATGAAAATATTCATTTGATTCTTGCCCTACATTCTAAAAGTGGCTTTAAAAACCCTGAAGAATACTTAGCAGTGGTGTCTGATGAAGTCTTGGCTGCCCATATAGGTTTCAGGTATAGGTATTCTATAATATATAGGTATAGGTGGACAAGACTTCACTTAGTTTACTAGACACCTCGTGATCTCTGCCACGGCAATGTAATTTCTTTTAGCAAGAACACCCAAACCCCGCAGATTGTAACCCTTTACCTAACACGAAAAGCAGACGACACTTGCAAACAAAATTACTGAATATCTATTTAAAATGATACTCTCAAATTATAAATATTTATTTATGTGCAAGAACTGAAAATTGATTCTCACAACGGGAATTCGTGAGAATCAAAGCTGATTCTCGTGAATTATGGCAGATTTTAAGGCCTGTTGGAGTTAGCAAAGGACCCAAATGATCTTGTGCTATAATGCTAAATATTGATGTCCTCAGATGTTGTCTTGAGGACAAGGTTAACATTTCACCACGATCAAAATAAAATTAAGAAACGGTGCTAAAAATTAAAATTTGTGCTCTGTGTGTATATCATCATGGAGCAGCATGAAGGGTTATCCCACAGACCCAGATAATAGATTCCTATCAAAATAAGGACCTACGGGGCCAGGGCTCAAAAACGGGGTTTCGTAATGTAAAATACAAAGAATTGCGAACGTAAATAGAGTAGAGCAATGGAAAAATATATCGGTTATAACCGGTATGGAAATCAATACCGTTAGCTATACCGTTCAATTTTGAATAAACGGTATATCGCTAAAGCAGTATATATCGAGTCCGAACGCATCAGAAGCTTAAAGTTTAGTTGACAAGAACATTGTCCAGCAAGTCCAGTCCTGGAAATGAAACGGGTGCGAGTGCAATTGCTCCCGTCAGCACCCATGTTTTCTAATTCCAGGGAGCTAAAAAATGCACTCGTTGAAAAATATGGTGGAGCACTAATATACTGAGCGGGCATATAAATGTGTGTTGTTTGAGACACCAGCACTCTGTGGCCAGTGGCAGGTCATGTTATAATTCAGCAATTCCCTATACATTTGACCCCTTGAACCCAAGTGGCCTTTTATCTGGCCAGGAACATGATACGTCATAACGTCATTAAATAGGATGGCTGTTCAGTAAATGTGTGGGGTAGAACAATCAATATTTTCAACGTGCAGCTCCGAGTCTGCGCGTTGAAAATATTGATTGGTCTATCCCAAATAATGAATATGGACTCTTCTAATTGCTGCCATTGAACTGGCATGGAAGATGCCACTAGAGTTTAAAGGGTTGAGGTTTCTGGTGTTTAGTGACAGTATTCCCTGGAAAATTCATATATTAGCATTTTACGGGTGTAATTTACTCTCGTCTCTGATTTCGCCTACTTCTACCTGGGTTCCTACGAGCCCAACTAGGACAGCACGGAGCGGAGTCTTACAGCTGAGCTAGGCAGAACTTAAAATTCATGCGAGAATCAGAATCGATTCGCGCAAATGATTCTTGCAGGGAAAACAATGAGAATCAACACTGATTCTCACAAAATGTCATTTGATTCTCGTAATAGATCCTAAAAGTGTCCTTAAGGGCCTGGCGAATTCTATTTATTGTTTGCTTTCTCATAATAAGGAAACACTTAAGACTCAGTAGCAGTGTCTAGTGAAGTCTTGGCTGCCTATACAGGCAGCCAAAACTTCAGTAGACACCGCTCCCACGGTACTATATTTCCACCAGCAAGACTACCAGAAGCCTGCATATTGGGTCTTGTGTGTATACATGTACATGTAAGAAAACAAATTAGGCTAAGTATATAATAGCCAGTATTATAAAGTTAATTCTGGTCAGTCAACAATGAATTGATCAGAAATCTGGTTTATAACTTGTAAGTGATGAACAGGCTTATTTATTAAGTTTCTAAACAGTGTTTGCAGAAGATAAGTTAGACATGACATTGTTTTTAACTCAGGCTTGTACAAATCCTGTAAATCGACAATTCGCTATAACAATTAAGGTAACCAATTTTCTCAGAAATTACAAGAGCTTTACAAATAGCAAAAGATGGGATGCTATTACCAACCTTTGGTAGTTATTTGTTAAATGTCCCTGAATCTTATCTTCTTTATAGTGACGACAAAATACGTTAGGCTATTTCAGGTTGAGAATAAAAGGGTGTGGTGTAACACAATGTTGGAAACTCAGAAAGGAGTCAAAGGACTCGGCGAAGCACATTACACCACAAAACATTATCGATACAACAGGATGCAATTGAAGAAATTTGTGGAATAAGCTGCAGCGTTCTGTGATGCTAACGTCAGCCTTTGGGCAAATGAAAGTAAGCATATCGCCATCTCCATTGTATTCCCCAGCGAAAAAAAATCAGATAAAAATTATTTAAAAAGGAGTTGCCAGCAAGAAGTTAAATTACGGTAACCCTTTTTGGGGTAGTCATAATTTCTAATTTATATAATCTATATGGTTGGGGCACTAAACAGTCCTGGAAATGAGACGGGGGTGTCACCGTGTGAGTGCAATTGCTCCCGTCAGCACCCGTGTTTTCTATTTTACGGGAGCTAAAAAATGCACTCATTGAAAAATATTGTGGAGCACTAATATACTGTGAGGATATATAAATGTGTGTTGTTTTGAGAAAGCAGCACTGTGCAGCCAGTTGCAAGTTACTGTCATATTTCAGCAATTCCTTATACATTTAGCCTCTTGAACCCGATCGGCCGCCGCTTTTCCGGCCAGGAATATGATACGTCATAACGTAATTAAATGGGAAGGCTGTTCAGTAAATGTGTGGGGTAGAGCAATCAATATTTTCAACGTGCTGCACGTTAAAAATATTGATTGGTCTAAATCAAATAATGAATATGGACTCTTCCAATTGTTGTAATTGAACTGGTATGGAAGATACCACTAGAGTTCAAGGGGTTAAGGTTTCTGGTGTTTGACAGTATTCCCTCGAAAATTTATATACTAACATTTTACGGGTGCAATTTACAGCCGTCTCTGATTTCACGGGAGTTTAAAAACTGCACCCGTCAATTTTGTTCATTTCCAGTACTGGTTATTGTCATAATGTCATTCTGGTTGAGGGTATGAGTAATTGATAAAGGTATACGGTTAATGTTTGAATCTGCCATCCAAAGACAATGGGACCTCGAATTATTTATAATAAATCAGGGAACTGTCGCTCGTAAACCACTTTCCACTGAACAGTATCTTGTCCGATTAAATGTTTTTCGGCCTTTTCTGCGACTTCTCCCAGTTATCAATAATCATGAACATCCCAAGAACACCCAACGATCGTGTAATACACCACTGTAAAGCTTATTCATTCCCCTTTCCACTGACACCGGATACTGCTGGATACGTTATGTGAATCAAATTTGAGTGATGTCGTTTTCGAAAAGCGAGTTGGTTACCTTAATTTTTATAGGGGCACGTCAGCATCGATTCAAAAATGATAGAAAATATCATTTTTCTTTCGATTTCACGGCCTGTGCCGAGTATCTGTGGCCGTGGGCACAATTTCAAAAACGTTCGGTGATTTCTCAAGCCGAGAAACCCCGTGTAACGAGTGTTTCCTTGTTGCCATTCAAAATTTGACTTCGCCTCCGTGAAAAAGTCTTCAAACCGACGATATCACGTTGTTTTAATTCGTCTGGGGCCACCCCTTCAGTTAATTTGAATGACAACGTGCTACGAATTAAAACTTGAAATTTCACAAAACCAGCTGACTTGGCCGACCTCAACGCGATGAACATGGGCATAGCTTTGTTAACATCCCGCGACCTGTGACCTTGCACATATTCAAGTCCCAAGATGGCAGTTTCGAAAAAAGGCTTATTAAAGTCGATTTTAATCGTATTCTGTGACCTTTTGAAACAACTATACAGAAAATAAGTTTAAACAACATTTTTGGTTGTCACTTCCTGGACTTTCCCAGTCCTAACATTCTCTTGGTATGCTGCACGCCTTCTGCTCTCCGAGGAAAATTCAGACTTCTGACCACCTTCGGTGCCAAGAATCTAAGAATAGCTGTATTTAGATTTCAGAACTTCAGAAGGCAATTGTACTCCTTAGCCCTTGGCAAACTGAGAAGGCAGCAGGAATGGGAGGAGTTAAAATTTTCCTTAACACGTTAACATGTTAAAAAATTCTGCGTTAACGAGTTAAATGACGTTAAATGTTACAATGAACAAAATTTTAATAACATCGGCCATTTTTATTGATTTGAATATGACTGAATTTACGTACAGTGTTGTTAATATAGTTCTCTCAGGTTATCGTAAATTCTAACATTCAGCGATGTTTTCATTTAATTAAGAATACAATCGCTGCGGCCGTATCCTCAGAAAGAGACATCCGCCGTTGCCCGAATACAAGCCCTTACATGGAAAATAGGCGTTCGGATGAAGCTGATATTGCTGTATCGCCAAATATTGGCGGGGCAACTTCGCCAGCTTTGATAGGAGGGCTTCATGGTCTCTCCACCAAATCAATAGGTCGTCTATAATTGACGAACATCTAAATTATACGTGTTCTTCAATTTCGTCAAATGGCGCAAAATTCAACGTCATCGGCACGTGCGATCCGGCTTCGGCAAACTTAAGATAACGACGCAATGCCACAATATTATAATCTTCAAAGTTAAACGCTATTAACCTGGTTAAATTTTTTTAACGTTGTTAAAATAACTTAACACGTTGAAACGTTAACTGCTCCTAGCCCTGGAAGGCAGGCCTGGCATGTGGAGGAGGACGATATATAAATTCGCTCGTCTACTGCTCGCCTTAAACAAAATAAGGAGGGCGAAAACTAGCCTCCTGGCCTTAGAAAATAATGATTATCATAACAGCCTATTCCTAAAACCCACATCTTTTCAGATCTCTGCTATATGTTAGTGGTCTCTGTAAGACGGCCACACTACTCAGCTCACACCTCCGGGCCTTGTGCAGAGGTGTGAGAGACTGCGAGGGCCAGTGTAGCCGTCTCACAGAGATTACCTACCTTGTTAGCAGTACAAATAAAATGTACAAAGCCCACTATGCAGAATTCATCAATAGTAAAACTTCATTTTGCCACTTTTAGCTTGAGGAGAACTAATCGCTTGCCTACTAGGTCATCCAAGGGGAGCGATTTTTATGCCTCCTGCATTGTTAACTTGTTAAGAATGCTAGGCCTGAGAAGAGCAATTGTATTATTGTACTCGCATACTTTCTTGATCGCCAGACCTGATGTCATGTGTTGTTTCTTTATATTTCTTTCCCATATCAATTAAAATGTATTTGATATTCTACAGCCTTCAATACTTCTTACGGGTATGGTGGGAAGGGGTGTGATAACTAATAATTCATCCGTAAATAAGTGATGAAAACCGAAAATCGTTTATGGGTGTTTCCGACGATTAGTCGACTTCTCGATTAATCATAACAGACCTATGTCTGATTCGATTCGGAATTCAATCCTACCCGAAATTTGAAATTATCAGGTTTCTACGTCACAAAACTGAATGCATGATCTCAGAGATTGTTTTGAGTTTTAACAAGGGCCGAATATGGGACCTTTTCCCAGTGGCTTTTGGTCATGATTTACCACAATTCAAACCAAGCATTTCTCAACCTCAATCCCCATTCAAACAAGATTTTAAATTCACAAATGGTGTCCTGAACTGAGAGTGCATAAGCCCTCAAAATGCCGGTATTAATTAGTTAGCAATCTGAAGGAGAAAAAAAGTCAGAATTCAAGGGCAAACAACAGGTTCTTCTAAAACTACGGGAGTGAGTGCAATTGCTCTCGTCAGCACCCGTATTTTCTATTTTACGGGAGCTAAAAAATGCACTCGTTGAAAAATGTTGTGGAGCACTAAAATACTGTGAGGGCATATAAATGTGTGTTGTTTTGAGAAACCAGCACTCTGCAGCCAGTGGCAAGTTACTGTCATAATTCAGCAGTTCCTCATACATTTAGCCCCTTGACCCCGATCGGGCGCTTTTCTGGACAGGAATATGATACGTCATAACGTCATTAAATAGGATAACTGTTCAGTAAATGTGTGGGGTAGAGCAATCAATATTTTCAACGTGCAGCCCCAAGGCTGCACGTTGAAAATATTGATTGGTCTACCCCAAATATTGAATATGGATTTTTCTAACTGCTGCCATTGAACTGGCATGGAAGATGCCACTAGAGTTTAAAGGGTTGAGGTTTCTGGTGTTTAGTGACAGTATTCCCTGGAAAATTCATATATTAGCATTTTACGGGTGTAATTTACTCTCGTCCCTGAATTCACGGGAGCTAACATCTCTACACCCGTCAGTTTTGTTCATTCCCAGCACTGCTTGTAAGTTCTATTCTAAGAAGCTTGGCTAGCCTGTATAGGCAGCCAAGGCAAGCCTAGACACAACTGCAAAGCCACAGAATGTGGACTAAGTGTTCTCATTTCAATTTAAAGGTAATACTAGTATTTCGTATTCTTTGTGTGTGTTTCTTGGAGCCCACATGATGCGAATTTCTCAACTGCATGGGCCCCGGACAATTCCACTAACAGGACAGAAGATTCCCTGGATACACTTCTAGAACTTCAGTGTTTGTTCGCGCATTTCGTATCAAGTGATTTATATTTCGTACACACAAAAAGGTGATTTTGTTCAGTGGATAGGCATCCATCCATACTCACTGTGGGTAGGCATCCGTCCATACTCCTATACTTAACTTGCTATCATGCAGGAATGTATCGACGTTATCTGGCGTACCATGCTAATTTGCTGTTCATGGACCACCGGGTTGTTTACCCGATTGTCCATAAACAGTAAACTTGTTATTCGCCCGCGTAATATGTAAATTCAGCAGTTGGAAAAAAATATTTTCCAAAAATTTCAACAAACCGTATCATGTGACCCGTACAAAGAAGGAGCTCGCTCCGATGAGGGGTCACGTGATACGGTTTTGTCGGGATTTTTTTTTAACTTGAAAAAAATATTGTTTAAAATAATAAATTTTGCTATCGTCTGCGTTCGATAAAAAGCTTGCATTGTGTGTATATCTCAACTCGCGGGCCATTAATGTACAGCTGTCGTTGGTAACTCCCGAGTCGATTGCGCGACACGTGCCACTATTTAGCCATGCGGGCGTCTGGTGACAATTCCACATCAATATTAGGCCAAACAAAATTAAATAATTGATTCTCAGGCAATGAACGAGGGTGGTTTTTATGTTTATTTTTTTATTCCTGGTGGAATGGTCGCCGATGCCTAAAATCCAGTTGTGAGAGCCTAAAATTCAGGGCTTTCAAACGTTAACGTGTTAAATTATTTTAACAACGTTAACAAAATTTAACCAAGTTAATAACGTTTAACTTTGAATAATTAAACTTTTTTTCGGTTCATGTGTTTTCAGATAAAACGATTGGCTCACACGATTCTGTTTTTTCTTTTCATAACTCAATGAACCGAAAAAAACACAATTAGGTCCGCCCCCAGCCACGCTCCTAAAATACCAGTCTTCGGAGTTGCAACATGGTGTTAAATCAATAGAAGTTAGAACACTGGCACGTTCTAAATGTGAAAAAGAAAAATAAATTTATATTACTAATTTATCACCATGAAATTATTTATAAAATATTTAAATGACCGTGGTGGGTCAATTTTTCTTTTTCTTCACAACTGTATTTATTTGACATTTCAATTTTTACGCACACTGGGTGATCGTCTGCGTTCATCGTTTTACCCAAATCGATTGTAAACAATGGCTGGTCACGACGAATACGGCAATTTGGACATTGCTAATTTGAAAGAAATTTTTGGAAATCAAAATGATTTTATATTTGAGGAAGAATATTTGGCTTTATATCTAACTCCACTTTTACAAACTGTGTTTTTCAGTTCTCGGGAAACGGTCAAAACCAAAATACAATGTAATATTGATGGCCTACTTCCACCTACCACGGAACGCAACTTTTACGTGAAGTGAACAGTTGACTGAAATCTGAGGGAGGCGTGGCTTATGACGTTTTCTTTGCATTACGTAATTCATTGGTCAATAAAACATTTAATGACATAAGTGCATTTGACTTGGAAAGTGTGTCAATTGCTACCTGCATTTCAATAATATGCGCCCTCTTTTATGCCAGAAAAATAATATGTCTACCAGTTTTAGTTTTTAAGTTTTTGTTCGCTGAAGTAGAGGACGACTAACACTATTTATTTATTTGGGTCGCGAACGTTTAATTATAAGGAATGATCGTTTCTTTTTGTCTATTTCTTGAGTTATGAACTCCAAAAAACAAAGTCCAAACTGTGTAAATGGGCTACACAGTTTGGACTTTGTTTTTTGGGGTTCATAACTCAAGAAATAGACAAAAAGAAACGATCATTCCTTAAAGATTATAACTGTATATGTGGCATTGCGTCGTTATCTTGTGTTTACCCAAGCCGGATCGCACGTGCCGATGACGTCGAATTTTACGCCATTTGACAAAATTGAAGAACACGAATAATTTAGATGTCCGTCAATTATAGACGACCTATTGATTTGAGGAGGGGGGGGGGGGGCATGAAGCCCTCCTATCAACGCTGGCGAAGTTGGCCCGCCGATATTTGACGATACATCAATATCAGCTTCACCAGAACGCCTCTTTTCCATGTAAGGACTTGTATTCGTGCAACGGTGGATGTCTCTTTCTAAGGATACGGCCGCAGCGATTGTATTCTCAAATGAAAACATCGCTGAATGTTAGAATTTACGATAACCTGAGAGAACTATATTAACTACTGGTCTCCGGAGTTCCAATGTGTTCTATGTGCCAGTGGGCACATAGATCACATTGGAACTCAAGAGACGAACTGTACGTAAATTCAATCATATTCAAATTCAAATCAATAAAAATGGCCGAAGGTCTTAAAATTGTTCGTTTTAATATTTAACGTCATTTAACTCGTTAACGCAGAATTATTTAACACCTTAACGTGTGAAGGAACATTTTAACTCCTCCCAGCCCTGCTAAAATTAAATACTACTATAGAGCTTCCATATTGATTTCACTGAAAGTTTTTGGTTTTTTTTGTAACAGTGGTCAGACAACACAAGTAATATAGAACAACTAAGATGGAGATTAATATTATTTATTATTATTATTTATTGGTGTTTAAGGTCACATACTTATGCACAGTGGCTAATCGCGACCTTGACAGTTTTACGGGTGGAGGCCGAGCATCGACGAGCAACTGTCAGCTCCTCAACATTCTGTTCAGTTACAGCGGTTGAAGACATGTTCACCATCGACATGCAGTACGCCTTAGTACACGGCGTCATCGTGCCCCATGTAGACAACTGGGATAAAGTGCCATGCTCAAGGACACAACGCGGGTCGTCCCGGTCGGGGATCGAATTCGAGACAATGGAGATCAAAAATAGAGTTTTTTTAACTGGTTGAGTGCCAAAAGCTAGAGTCAGAGCATCGAAAAATGAGGGTACCAGTGCAAAAGCCAACATTTTCCTTAGCCATGTTTCGTATTCAGTCAAACGTAAATAATAGTTTGTTTATACAAATTAGTTCTATTACAAATTATTGGAGAGTGCCTGTTTGCACTCTCCAATAATTTGTAATAAAACAATTTTTTACGAACAAATTAAACCACTAAAACTAATCTAGCTCTCAACCAGTTAAATAAATATTTATTTTGTACATAAATGTGCGATGTGATACCGCATAGGACAATCGCACCCTATGACAGTTATATTCAAAAAAACGAATGCACCGGTGCCTGAGCATCAAGATTAATTTTCTTTTGCCTTATATCAGTGAGCATAAGGCGCCGACGCAAATGTGCCGGGAATGAGAGATGGGGAGGCCACAGCTGGGAACTCAGGAAAAGGGAAATTGATAAAATAAGGCATACAGCTCGCATTTTCAAAACAAACCAACCGATCTTCTTTGCGTCTCAAATTTGAACCCTTCGCATATATCCGAATACTCTTGTGTTTAAATAAAAGTGCAGGTGGGAATAAAAGTACGGGGTGGAACCTTTATCAAAATTAAATAAAAGTACAAACCCAAATAAAAGTGCAGGGTGGAAATCCATTGAGGGGGAGGGGAGTAATGCTAGTTAATTTCATCTAAAAGCAAACTTATTTTCTAGTATTACAGTTAGTTTTAATTTTATTAAAGTAAACTAATAAGCGTTTAGGCATCATGATTCAAAAATGAATACACTGTGCTAAACAAAAGACTATCACACAATCTAGAGAAGATTTACTAAATCGAAGATTTCCTTCCTGTTGAAAGGGTAGTTTTAATAAACTTACAGGCAGAAATAAGGTGCATGCATGGTGGAAAAATTCCCCCAAATTAATAAACACGTGTATGTTTATTAGGAACAAAAGAGTACCCGGTGTAAATCGAAGGAAGGGACAACAAGCTGTACAGTTAGTTCCTCGTCTCTTGACCGTTGGGCCCTTTTCGTTTTACTGTGAATTTCGACGGAAAACTTTTTAAAAAATCCCTTACTTGGATATTCTCGTGCACTAGTGAGCACGTAATAATCGGATTTATTATCAGATTACGAGATTTTCTTTTTTAACTAAAGCAGATTCCAAAATTGTCTGTTTCGTATTAGTAGTAGAAGAGAGACCCTCATTGGCAGTATCTCATGTGATGTCATAGTCACGTGACCTAGCGGCGCCATGTTTGGTTGTCACGGTAACCAGCGTGAGCGGCAATGTTGTGACGTCACCCCCATAGTGATGGCTGATGTGAGTGCGCATGCGCAGCTCGTGTTGTTAGGGTGATACGTGTTTCCGTCGGTCATTTTGTATACCGGAGGCCGCCATCTTGGTTTCTATGGTAGCACGTGGTTGCTAGGTGACCCAAAAGCTTACAACAAGGCGGATGTATATTCGGAGGGTGTGTTCTTTTAAACAGGAGTAATTTCCCGATTCGTAGAATTACCACAAACAACCCAACAATCCACCAAAAACGACTTTATTTACTACGGATTCTTCGTGAAAACTTTTTAAGGACCGTCACACCGTAGATTTTAACAGTAGCACGTAGTGCTAGAATACTGAGGGGGCACAGGGTAAGTTCGATTTAACAGGAGTAATTTCCCGATTCGTAGAATTACCACAAACAACCCGACAATCCCTCCAAATCCCCCAAAACGAACGGCTTAGCATGTAGTGCTATAGTACATATGGGGCCCCTGGGGATAAGTTCGATTGAACTAGAATAGTTTTTCTGGTTTGGATCCCCCCCCCCCCCCCCGAATCCCTTTTTAGGACCACCATACCATGGCTCTTAGAGCAATTGCTCGATTGAGTGACTCCACATACTGCTCGAACGACTCGAATCCCAACAAGCAAATGTGCTATCGAGCAACTGATCGTTCGAGTAACTCGCACGTACGACTCTTAGCCTCATTTCGGTATTTGACTTGGGGATCATACCTGTGACCTGGTATTGTATTATTTGAGGATACCTTCTGGTGAATCCCTTTTTTGTCATATGTGCTTATGTGAAAAGGCACAATGTGACACACTGTGCACTAGCACAAAAGCACATGCTGGATGTGCCGATATGTGCCTATGTGAAACGACACAATGTGACACATTGTGCACTAGCACCTAGCACATACGAGCATTTGAGGATACCTGTGGCCTGGTATTGTATTATTTGAGGATACCTTCTGGAGAATCCATTTTTTTGCCATATGTGCTTATGTGAAAAGGCACAATGTGATACATTGTGCACTAGCACTTAGGCACATACTGGATGTGTCGATATTTGCTTATGTGAAAAATCTGTATCAAATAAAGTCGTTTTTGGTGATTTGGAGGGATTTTCGGGTTGTTTGTCGTAATTCTACGAATCGGGAAATTAATCCTGTTCAATCGAACTTACCCCCGGTGCCCCCTCGGTACAATAGCACTACGTGCTACTATTAAAATCTACGGTATGACGGTCCTAAAAAGGATTCTTGAAGAATCCGTAGTAAATAAAGTCGTTCTTGTTGATTTGGAGGGATTGTTGGGTTGTTTGTGTTAATTCTACTAATCGGGAAATTACTCCTGTTTAAAGGAACACGCCCTCCGAAATGCCCCGCCTTGTTGTAAGCCTTTGGGTCACATAGCAACCACCTGCTACCACAGAAACCAAGATGGCGACCTCCAGTATACAAAATGGCCGAACGACACACGTATCACCCTAACAACACGAGCTGCGCATGCGCACTCACATCACCCATTACTATGGGAATAACGTCACAACATGGCCGCTCTCGCGGGTTACTATGACAATCAAACATGGCGCCATCAGCTCACCAGGGAGCATAATTCAATTTTTGCGAATTTCTTTTCTTACATATGTATGCAAAACTGTTAAACACATGTTCCCGCATATAGGATTTTTGTGGTCTTACTGTGAAGGAAGGTTACAACAAGTTGGCGGTGGTTTCTAATGAAGTCTTGACTGCCTGTTTGGCAACCAAGACTTCATTATAAACCGTTGCTACGTCAACATTTTACTTAATTACAAGGCAGCAAAAATAAGAGGAATTCACAGGGCCTTCAGTTTAAGGACACTTTCAGAATATCTAACAAGAATCAAATGAACATAAGGTGAAAATCAAATTTGATTATCATTGTTTTCCTTGCGGGAATCATTTGCGTTTATCAGTTACCCCGACACAACTATGCTGTTAAACCGAAGAACAAGGAACTTGCCCATTCTGTAAGGATGAAACTGAAGACGAGTTCCACTTTCTCAAGGCATGCCCCATGTACCGTATCGAAAGATCCGGTTTTATGAGCTACATGGAAGTACTACACATGGGGTGACTGAATTTAACTCTCGGGAAATGTTTCATACACTCATTGGTGTGTTCGATTACGACATTACGCCAAAGGTCATGTCGTATACGAAAGCAATATATGAGTGTCGAATGGCATACCCGAACCACCTCCAAGCGATCAAACTTTTGTAGAGTCTACTGAAAACACTTATATATTTATTCTCGTGTGTGTGTGTTAGTTCAATGCTGTCCGCATATTTGACTGAATGCGTGTATGTGTATTTTGTGTCTGTCAACGCTTAAGGGTCGTCATGGCAACGGAGCGACTCAAAAATCAAACTCTGTAAACTTTTATACCCCTACGCAATGGCACGACATCATCTCCAATACTCAACAGGTCCCCATCTCCAACCGCCCACTTTTGAACTTGTAGCCATGATAGAAACGTCATGATCGAAATGGCTACTCGGAAGCTAATGATTAGAAGCCAGACGACCAGGCGCTGCACGAATCACTTTGCTCATAATATCCGATTGACCCAGTCTACTGGGGACGGAGTGTCTACTGGCAATCACCTGCAGACTGAAGCAATTTGATATTGATGAATCACAAGCCTCCTATTATTATTATTATTATTCCACAATTTCTCCACGCCATGTATTTTATCAAGTAATCTAGAAGCCGGAATCGGGAATGTTCCACTCTATTCTATCCTAACGGAAGTTATGGCAAGGAAAAACGGCTGGAGAAACTCTTATAATCAAGACGATCGCTTTCTTTTACGGCACCCTTCGTAACATTCTCAACCATACAGAAACCTTTTCCCTCGCCCCATGTACCAGCAGTCTATCTTATACTCATGTATACTACTCAAAGTTTGCTAAGCACCAAATATGTGACACATCATTGTGAAATTTGCTGGTGACATATTTGCGATATGTTTGGTGGATATGATTGAGGAATGTATTGAGATGGTCCCCAGTGTTTACATTAGCACTCGTGACAGGCAGACTTTTCGTGACGTCATGGAAAGCATGTACCCCTCGATTTTCATGATGTTTTCGTATACTATCTGCATGTACATGACATGCATGGGGTATTCAATCTTCATTTCAACACAAATCCTTGTGATTTAATGATTGAATGTGGCAAATGCAACATTTGTTTGAAGCAGAAATGTGGCGGGCTGTAGGGATGGTGAAGCAAGGGGCTACCCATCGTCAGGTTGGTGAAGCCCTTGATGTGCACCATACGGTGATCACCAGAGCCTGGGCAAGATTTCAGCAGTATAGCACACCAGTAAGACGTCATGGTGGTGGCAGAGACAGGGCAACATCTGTAGCTAAAGACCGGTTTTTTGATCATTCAGGCCCGTATGAACCGCTTTGCCACAGCAACCCAGCTTTGCGGTGACCTTCAGAATGCATCCAGGGTAAATGTTTCGACGCAGATTATCCGGGAAAGGTTGCACGAAGGTGATCTCCAATCGAGAAGACCACGTATTCGCATTCCGCTGTCCCATAACCACCACCAGGCGCGATATGAATGGGCCATGGACCACGTTGAATGGACCAGAAAAGATTGGCGACCTGTCCTTTTTACAGATGAGTCAAGGTACTGCCTAGACCACACAAATTCTATGCGTTCTAGGCTATGGAGAAGACCAGGAGAGCGATTCCATGCAGCCAACATTGCTGAGCATGCCCGTTATGGTGGAGGGTCAATCATGGTCTGGGGTAGCATCAGCTGGGATGGACGTACAGAGCTCTGTGCCCTTGAACGTGGTACATTGAGTGCACAACGGTATATTGATGAGATCCTGGATGTCCACGTCAGATTGTATGCAGGTGCAGTGGGTGATAAGATTCATTCTGATGAACGATAATGCCCGTCCTCATGTTGCCCATGCTGTCGGGGAGTACCGAGAGAGGGAGGGGATTGAGCGTATGGACTGGCCAGCAAGATCCCCTGACCTCAATCCAATCGAACATGTATGGAATGAGTTGCAGCTTACAATTCCAGCCCATCCAAGAAGTGTCCAGGAGCTTGGTGCTATGCTGGTCCAAGAATGGAACAACATCCCACTAGGAACCTGATTGGGAGCATGAGAAGGCATTGTCAAGCTGTAATTAACAGTAATGGGTCTCATACTCGATATTGAACCCATACCAGTTCGCTCCGTCAAGTTTTTGGCAAATTGAAAAATTTCCTCTTTTACCAATATCCATTTTCCATGGTTATCGTATTCAAAAGCTAATAAAATAATGTCAAACACAAATAAAATCTTAATTTCTGTACTTAAATCATTAAAGATATAATTAAATAGAAAATATATACACTTTGTGTTTCATCACAATATTTCAACTAAAACGTAAAACAGGTAGTTGGATATACTTGGTGCTTAGCAAACTTTGAGTAGTATATATGCTATAGCTTCATTACCACGTTGTGTCTGCGTTGTTTTTATGCCCGTGAGTGCGCTTTCATACATAAGCATACAGTACAAGAGTGTGTGAGTGTTTGTGTGTTGTTCGCGCGAGTGTGTGTGTTTTTGTGTGTTGTGGGCGAGATCGTGAAGACCGCTTTTGGGACTCTCATATTCCCACTGTTTTTGTTAGTTTTGTTTTTTATCACATTATGTTATCTGTAATTTCTTGATGTCATGTAACTAGGTTTGTTACCTACGACGACATAATAATAATAATAATAATAATAATAATAATAATAATAATAATAATAGCGCCTAGTAGCTATCTACCCTCAAGAGGGCTAAACCCATAGAAAATAATGAAATACTGTTCCAATACATCACTGCTGGTGCTCAGTATTGAGTTAATGGTCCAATCACAATGAAGATGCGAGACTTGTCTACATGCGCATTCGTTGAGCAGAGCACCCCCAACTATGACGCCCTCTGCATGCGCTGGCCGACTTGGACGACCAATGCATATTGAGTTATCCCTTTATCGCGATCTGAACGACATCGAGTGCTTGATGGGACTAGAGCTGAAACGGATAAAAGGTTTTCTTGATCGATTAATCAGATGGATTAACCTTGGTTAACCGATTAATCACTTGCCCTAATAGGAAGCTAGTTAACTGCCATACCGTTGATGATTTATATCATTAAACCTTTACTCAACGTAATAGATAAAACCGGCCAGCGCCATATACAAAAGTCTCCATTCAACTTTTATTATGTTTTAAATTTTTGTCTCAAAAACATAGCTTATGACCCCGCATGGGAACGAGTTCGTTGAGCTCGTTCCAATAAAGGGTCATAAGCTATGTTTTTGAGACAAACATTGAAAACTTTTAGTAAAACAAGAATTTTTTATGCAAGAAGTATCGTCTGCTACCCGCATTTGGTGAAGGGTTGAGAATGACCATTTTCAGCTGCTGATACAGTATAATGATCATGCAAGTTACAAGTATGTCATCATGATGTAACCAGCATGCATTGCTCTGTCTCATATAATTGATGAGACAATGTTGACTGTTTTGGATCAAATTTGTTCCTTTATTAACCCATATAATACCGTAGTTCAAAAGTAACGATTAACCAATCAATTACTTTTTTGATCGCTCAAGACGTTGATCGTTGGTTAATGGATTAATCGGTTAACCGTTTCGGCTCTAGATGGCACATGGCGTCGAGTAATGGAGTGATCATAGAGAGAAGCTTGTTTCGAATCAATCTCTAACCACCAGTCTCCCACTGGCTTTTGTGCTGGAAAACAACTTGGAAATGCATCCTGGCGATGAAAAACCTCGAGTCCCAGTCCCAACTTAGCGTGAGGTCAATAGCGTCACGTACTTTTTTCTAGATCTGAAGAATTTGGTCACAGACGGTTTGCAATGCACTTCCTTCCAGGGGGTGACAGTTAAGGCAGTCAATCTGGCAATCTGGCTATGCCACCCCCTATAGTATACTATTTTATTTACAAAACTTATGAAATATCTGTATTTGTGGCGTTAATGTATTTGTAACGTTTATGTATAGTGTTAATAAATTATCTGAATCTGAATCTTTGCGAGAATCGATTCTGGTTCTCGCATGCATTTTAAGCCCTGTGAGTGAGGAGAAACAAATAGGGGTACATGTAATACATTTTCATTGATATGCTTCACGCAGTCACAGAATAAGCCCACTATTGGCACTAAGCCTATCGACCTTACGTGGTTAATAATTTATAATACAATTCCACATAAAACCCGAATAATCTTAGACAAAAATTCAGGGGATCATACCCCTCTCCACCAGATCCCCTTTGGTGCGGTCCTGGTTTTTGGTTTTTTTTTTTAAAAAAAAGACATATCTGAGCAGATTACTCCCAAAATGGGCCATAATGTCATATGTTAACCCTTTACCCAACGTAACGTCCAAAACCGGCCAGCACTATTCTAAAAAATCGCCAATTAATTTTCATTATTTTTCATTTTTTGTCTCAAAAACATAGGTAATGACCCCTCGTTGGAACGAGCTCGTCGAACTCGATCCAACGAGGGGTCATAACCTATGTTTTTGAGACAAAAATTTAAAAAATTAGTTATTCAAGTTATTTTTTTATTTATTTTTTTTTTTGCAAGTGTCGTCTTCTTTTCATGTTAGGTAAAGGGTTAAGCAAAGGTGAGTTAAGCAAAGATGAAGACATGAATATCTTACCTCTCTCTCCGTCTCGTCTCTGAAGCAGACACAGGCCGCTCGTCGACGAAATCCGTCTCCATCGTACGTCCGCACTGAGTTGGGTTTTTCTTTGACCATAGAAATGGCACTGAAAACGAATCTAATCACGGTGAAACACTACAGCATTATCTTGGCCGTGAGCGGACATTATAATCTGGATTTCGCCAAAATATCGAAACTATGTTTCTTTAAAAATATCTGTAACTTTGTAAGTTGTAAAAAATCTCCACTGATTTGTTCGATCAAATTTGCAATTGGACTCTGCAAATGAGTCTATTCCGACATTTCGCTAAAACTCGTAAACAGGAACGAAATGGGTTCGTCTGCAGAAAAATCTGAGACGAAACTCCAGTCCTAGCAATAAATTAATAACGATTCTATGATGAATCTGTATTTACGTGTACAACCACTTAGACTGTTCGATCCTGTCGGCAACTCAAAAGATCGCAAAAATCAATAAACTTCATTCAATGAATGATAATTTCACACAACCCAGTCTTCGTTTTGACAGTTCAGTCACACTTCCAAAGAAAATCCAACGTTGTTTCTGTAATGTTTACATATCAGCACGTGTCGAAGTACGTCTTCTGCAAGTTCTGGCTGCGTCAAGGTTATTCCACAGGAACCATCAAATCGGTGACAGTAGCAAAATTTTGAAGCGGCTTCGCTACAACAGAAAGTGAGTGAAGAGATAATTATCAATATCCGATGTAGTCTATGAACACGTGAAACCACATAGCGGTACAAAATCCATTCAATGTTCAGTTAATGAAAGCGAAACTGATTAATAGTAATACAACAAAACGGGAACCAAGCTGCCGTATGCTATAGTTTGTTTCACAATTGTCGCGAATGAGGAAAAAACGTTCCAAATCGCGCAGTCGCTGTTTGAAGGCCTTAAACTCGCTGGGCATTGACCGTGACCCCTATTTCATAGCCTATTTACCATGATCGGTATCCCTGGGAGTTCCGTCATTTTGCTTTGTTCTGATGTAATGTTTGGGTCAGTGACTGAAACATTGTACATATGCCCCGTCGATAGGCGAAGGGACCTTAAGGGGACGTCCAACCTAACTTTGGTCAAATTTCATGTAATTTTCTTTCAAGTCTAAAAAAGGCCCAAAATGAATAACCCCAATAAATTATATACCAAAATGCTTGGAATGAAACATAGAACATGTGGAAACTGAAATTTGCCATGGAACTGCTGCCATGTGTAAATAGCACCACCTGAAAGTCTGCTGTGGCATAAGTAAGAGAACAAAATTTTTACAATAAAATACCTCAAAATAAAATAACAGCTGTATTCTATAAACATTTAAGTACATACTCGAAGAAATCTTTTCCTAATTCATGAAAGTAATAAAGATTGAGACCAAATGTTATAAGTGGAGTGCTCACTGATTGAAGGCAGACATTTTCTTTTGTTTATGTTTTGATTTGGGGAGTTCAACAAAGGTCAACTTGAAGGAGTCCAGCAGAAGAAGTATGGAAGGACAAAAGAGTGTCTCCCAATATCAAGATGTATGTGTTACTGTAATGGTTTGGAAAGAAAATATGATATTCTCCTATGTAGAATGCACTGCAAAGTCATACATTGTAGTTGAATAAATATATTTACAAACCCCTTGCACTATAACCCCTTTTATCCCATGCATCAATTTGATAGTGATTAAATTGTTAAATTTGTCTCGTTTATCAATAAGTATATTAGCTTTGTTTAACTCTTGGACACCAATACACTCATGATATCTGTTGGAGAAGAAATAAGGGTAACTGTAACCTGTCATTGCAATAAACCATCTAATGTACTTAAAAGTACATTGTTATTCAAAACACATCAAATCAACCTTACATAACCATTATTGCATGTACTTTCCCCAAGGAGGCTTATTGACATATTGAGATCAGAAGGGCACATCCAGAGGGTCTCACATATTTTTTTCAAGAACGCAGTACACAAAGCAATCCCCAAAAGATGACAAGTGAGCTCCATTTGACACAAAAAATTTCCTGGGGGTGGGGGGGGGGGGGGGGAGGGGGCTCTCTTCTTTGTATGACTCTACCTCCGGCACTCAAGGCATATGCCTTTTTTCTCAAAGTTTAACTCTTTTTTTCTTTTTGAAGATCCTGGCCACACGTGTTCCAAACACTATCAGACAGGTAACCCTCCAAATAAGTGTATCTGCAAAAATCATGTTACATTGCAAAACATTCTTTTTAGAGTTTTAGTTCTGGACCTTTCATGCTTCTTACTTCCAACTATAACACTTAATTTATCGATTAATGGGTGAATAGAAAAGTTCTGCCATAATCAACATTTTGAGTTCCATAAGCCTTCAAAACAGCTCCGATAAAAGTGTCAAACATCAGATTGGTGGCTTTATACAGAATATTCATAGGTTGTTGCTTGATAAGTAATAGGAACAAAATCTTCACAAGAAAATTCTGTAGCAATACAATTGAGGGTATTAGCAGGCACTTTGCAACAAATTGTAACAAATCAACTAGTTATAAACAAAATTTTCTAACTCAAAAGAGTGAAAAAGTACCACAACTCTGAAAAAATGTGGGAAGAAACACATGCTACAGCAGCTACACGGGCATTGTTTCCCCATGATGCTCGATCACAACACCAAATATCCTTCAAATTGGAGTAGCAATGGTTGAGATACAGGGGAGAATGTTGGTACATGTAATGATGAATGGGTAAGACTAAGAAAGATTAAGAGGACAGGGGTCACCACTGCACGGCCCTAGATGCACCTTTGATTTTCCAACTTCCAGATCTGGGGCATAATAATCGTAACACACCCACCTTATCAGTTCAAAATTTCAGTAAAATAAAAGAAATTATCAATTCGAATTAATTAATAGATGATGGAAAATATTTGGCTTCCTTCGCCTTCTCGTACTATTTAATTACCACAAACAATATCAGTTTGACGCCGACAAACAAAACTGAACGCATGTGGTTTGGTTAAAAAGTATCTCGGCATGAATAATGAAGAAATTGCGAATATTTCGTGTATTTCATTTGTTGAAAAGCCAATTGCAGCTAATATTGACCGTGCATTCGATAATTCGTTTCGGTTTTGACCACACGGCCACGCTGACACTCCGTGACAGCGGTTATGTTTATTGTGATATGCAAATTGGGGGATGGTTTCCGGTGAACCAGATTTGTCACATTTGTCAGTGTAAAGCGATCATAAAAGACACTGATCGACGCTTGTATTACTATGGTTGGTTGCAAGAAAAAACTAAATTCTCAGCATCGTCCAAGCGCACCTTATGTAAAAGCACGAATGCATCATTTTCAACCCATCTTCAATCGGTCCTTTGCAGACATCAAATATACCCGCCTTCAAATTCCATGGTTACTGGGAAGTAAATAACTTCGCAGCGACAGGGGGAAATTAACACGCTCAATATAGTTCCAGGTCACTTGGAATATACCTCGTGAAAAAGTGATTTCTGAAAGCATTCTGCTTACTTTGTTATGAATATTGCCTTATTTTATGTGTATTGTCCCGATTTTATACACTCGGTTATTTTTTTACAAGTGGTTCATGTTGTCTTTCTAGTGCGCAATAATTCAGATTTTTTGTCAACAAAAATGTTCAGACGGCCTGTAAACACGAGAGGGAATTTCAAACCATATTTTGCAGTTATGACATTAACAGTTCAAGTATTTGCTGTCACCTGTTTGCAAATCCGCTCATACATTGTCTCGAACAAACAAGGGGCGTGATCACGTCCTTGCATTCTTACGATTGCCCAAATTGAGTATTTCTGCAAGAACCACATCCTAATCACATGACCGGAAAAACATCATTGAAACATGGCCACATCCGGAACATCAAAAATTTGTGTTGATGTTATTACATTCAAACGTCAAAACCCACCAGAGTGTGTGTCAAAAAAATGCTTTCTCCGAGTCTGTAGTATGTTATCATTATATTGAGGACAAGGCTTTCGAATTACCGATTATTTTGTGGTTTTACCGGTTCGTTACTTATGCCATTTGCAAATTAATCTTCTTCAAAATCATAAAATTCACTTTTTTTCCTGAAAAAAATTATATGTACCTTTTCTATGCACTTTACTCATTATTTTGATATATAATTTGCCTTTCCTTACTTCTCTTATCTGTTTCTGAGGCATTGGGAAAAAATGTCAAAAAATTGACCAAAGTTAGGTTGGACGACCCCTTAACTTTGTGTTGTTTCTGCCAGATCGTGCGTCCAGGCCGCACGAATGCTTCGTTTTGTATTTGTTTATTTATTGAAGTTTCGCGACTTTTTCGACACAGGATCACATTGTGTCGGAGGCAGAATGTATGTTCGTACCCATTCGTTGGTGAGGCCTTTTTGTTTCTGGGTGATAATTTGGGTAGCCATTCTGATGCATTTGGAAACTTCCAAACAGTGTTCGGAATTACAAAATACAGATCAAGTTTTCAATTAGCCGTTCCGTATTCACATTCTCTGTTTTAGTGTTATTCCCACTGAACTAGGCATAGAAATCGGAAAAAAAGTCTTTTTATATCCGGTTTCTATGGAACTAGGGAAAAAATAAGATATTTTATCAAGGTTTCCAGATGATAATATGAGTATATATTCAGACTATGTTGTGAAGATTTCGCGTATTAGCCTTTTTCGAAACTGCCATCTTGGCGTTTAAACTGTGCAAGGTTACAGGTCGCAAGGTGTAAACATTTCAAGAAAACATGTTATAAGCAATGGGTGAAGACAGCGGATGAAGTGCTTCGGATCCCATTACGTTCATTAGTGCGAAAATATTTAGCCAAGGTTACCATTTCTTTAAGGCAATGGCAATATTGTATTAGAATTTTCATTACTTCGAATTGAGTTCCTATCGACTTAAATGGTGTTTGAATGCACGCTATGTCCAGGGACTGATATAAGCTTCATACTTTAAGGTTACGGTGTGTCTAGCATACCGTAACCTGTAGGTTTCCGTAGTGTAGATATAAGGTAAATTATTAAGGTAATCAGTTTCCTCTCGTAACCTAATAATAATAGGTCTCGAGTTTATAAAAAAAAAATTATACCTGCAATATCCCGTCCTTTAAATTCGTCTAGGGTTACCCCGTCGGTTAATTCGAATGGTGACATCGGTTCTAAGAACTGAAACTTGATATTTTACAAAACTAGTTGATTTGGCGGACACAGAACTCAACACGATGAACATGGAAAACGCTTTGTTTACACCCCGCGAACTGTGACTTTGCATACATTAAATTCCAAGATGGCAGTTTCGAAAACGGTTATGGACTAGAATGACAAAATGCAGATCAAGTTCTTATATACGGTCGCATTTGTATTCTCTGCCCGAAAGTTATTCTATCGAGTTATTGAAAAGTAATATATCATAGTTTCCGAGAAATAAGTTGAGTTTAACTTTAGCCTGTTTTGTTTGCAATGACAAAATACAGCTCAAGTTCACAGGTACTCGACACAAGCTGGGAAATCGAAAGAAAAATGATATTTGATACCATTTTTGAATCTACGCTGACGTGCCCCTGTAATGGTATATAAATATTAACAAGGTACACAACTCGCTTTTCGAAAGCGATAGCACTCATCTTCGTTATACCCCCCCCCCCCCCCCCCCCCCTCAAATGTGATTCATACAACGTATCCAACCGTACCCGGTATCAATGGAAAGGGGACTGAATAAGCTTTACAGTGGTGTATTACACGACCGTTGGGTGTTCTTGGGTTGTTCATGATAACTGGGAGAAGTCGCAGGAAAGGCCGAAAAACATTTAGTCGGACAAGATAGTGCACTATGGAATGTGGTTTACGAGCGACAATTATCCGATTTATTATAAATAATTCGAGGTCCCATTGTCTATGGAGGGCAGATTCAAATATTAACCGTATACCTTTATCAGTTTAAACGCCAAGATGGCATGTTTGGTGGGTTGTTTTGTTGGGTCGAATGTGTGGTGGGTGAATTAGGGAATAGATATCTTTTATGATGAGGCGCGGCAACATACTGAACATAGCCATCCTAGACGTTATTAGAGTTTTTTCTAAAGTCATGAATTACCCTCGCCCTCACATATAGCCTGCCCTGTTCGACAATTTTTCATTCATTGTAAAAATTGTTTTGTGTTCCATGGAATATTAGCTGGATAAAGTTGGTAAATCAGTAAATGTTACCATCGATGCCTAAAGTCAAGAACTATCTTGTTATTCTTTATTATTTTATTATTGATATTATTATTATATTTTATGTTGCGGCAATGAGGGCCAAAAATCCTCTTTCCGTACATATGTCCCTTTTTGTTCCATTTCTGCGAACACCAGGTTGTCTGTTTTTCGTCCACCATCCCCTAACACCAAGTTTTATGGCGGCATTGCACAAATCAGTTTACATAATGTGCATGCTACACACTAGACCGACACACACCTGATTTGTGACGCTCAGTTGCTTGTCTAGTAGAAATTCGAAGACGAAACAAACAAATTGCAGTTCATGAACTGTGTTGTCTACCGGTTGTCCACAAACAGCAAGTTTCCTTGTTAAGAACCCAAGTTTGTACCAGACTAGGTATGGCACGGGTATATTTCTATCGGTGGGTGACTGCATACCAATATGCAGTAACTCTTGTGATTTACAATTATTTTTGCACCACATAAACATCATTATCTTCATACGGAGTTCTGCAGATGTAAACCTGGATTCTATATGCGATTATATCTCAGATATGGTATATGCGTGGCAGGTTTTTTTTCCAGCACAATGGAACCTACTTATTTGTACATCTCTTCATAGAATAACCCTGTTAATTGAATTTAACTTACATTTACCATACCTTCAGTGCAAATTTGACCTCTTAACTGCATATAGACTCTAGGGTAAACTCCTGTTAACTGAACAAAATTCTTGTAATATGTCGAATAGTTACACTAACAATCACCGAATTTCCCTGTTATAGACCAATTTGGCCTCTGTACATCCAATGCTGGCATTTAATCTATTATATCACGTTTGAAAGAGCTCCGTGAGCTCTGTCAAGCTAGATGTAATATATTAAATGCTCAATTTATCTCCGGAGAACAGGAAAGTAACCAAAGTCCCTATTAATTGAATACCGGGGGGGGGGGGGGGGGTCAGTTGGTAGAGGTGCCAGCTGCAAGACGAAAGGTCCTCGGTTCGAATCCCATCTGCGGTAACAGCGTTGTGTCCTTGGGCAAGACACCTTCCCCACATTGCCCACGAGAGGGTACGGTGGCGTTGTGTACTAAGGCGTACTGCACGGCGGTGGTGCACTTGTCTTCGTCCAATGCTAACCCTGCTTAGTGGAGTTAGTATTTTAGGGAGCCGACAGTTACTCGCCGTTGCTCGGTGGTTCTCTACTGGTACTCCGGCTTACTCCATCAGTAAAACTGTCTTGGTCATGATTAGCCATTGTGCGGAAATATATTAAAGACCAATAAATAAATAAATCGAATACTCCTAACTGAATAAATTTCAGTAGCTGAGTGGCTATTCAATGAATAGGATTCAACAGTATTAGACGCGAGCTTCGATCTCACCAAACATGGAATTAACTGACATCTCACATGCATATCATATCAGGTTACTGAGAAACTGTGTTTCTAATGTCTGTATATGTTCCAACGCCAGGGTCATATCGTCCCAGGTAATGTCTCGAGTGGAGGAAGCTGGAATCATCAGAAAACGTAAAAAAAAAACTATTCTACTTTTTCAACTTATTAAGCGGGCACAGGTTGGGTTACAGTCCACGTGGAATTGGTTGGGGGCATCTGTACCATTATTGCACAGCATGCTTTCGCAGACTGCGCTCTCGCAAAAGCAGTTTGGTGAGATGCCTTGCGCAAAGAGACAACGCAAGTGACACGGATGAAATTCAAACTTGCAGCATTTCGATAAAAGAAACCCCAAACCGCTCGCATATATCAGTCAAGAGAGATGGTATATCCAAAAGCGTAAGTCCTGGCACACTACACAATGTTGTGTGCAATCGGTGGGAGTATTTTGTCCAATAGACTATAGTTTGAAAGTCCAAAGCTTGAATATATGAAAGAATTAGATCTTGAGAGATGAGATAGTTGCTTTTAAGATTTCTTGAATACGAACGAAAAAAAATCAGTAAAGTGTTCTGGGACGAGCAAATGATAGGAAGAGGCAGAAATATGGAGGAGGCCATCTGGAGTGTGGTAACAGAAAGGGAGAGAAATGATGTCATGGAACTAAAAAGCGAGTCCAATTACATTGAGAAGACGAAAGAAGAGGAGACTATTAAGTCGCATGGAGGATAAATGGAGCTGGAACTCAGAGCTACCCAAATACTTTGTTCTTTGTCTTTAAGCCTTTACCTAACATGAAAAGCAGACGACACTTGCAAAACAAAATTCTTGAATTACTAATTTTTTTTTCATTTTTTGTCTCAAAAACATAGGTTATGACCCCTCGTTGGAACGAGCTTGGCGAGCTCGTTCCAACGAGGGGTCATAACTTATGTTTTTGAGACAAAAAAAAATGAAAAAATAATGAAATTTAAATGGCGATTTTTGAGAATAGCGCTAGCCGGTTTTGGCCGTTACGTTGGATGAAAGGTTAAATGAACCGTCTTCGGTTCTTCATCAGCTGTAACTAAATTCTAAATAGCACCAGAAGCAGACGTTCAGTTATCGCCATCATTCGACTATGCCGTTTTTTTGTACCTGGCCGCGTTTAACCCTCCGGCTAACATGCATGTTCCATATGGCTTTCTTGTCTTGAATAGCTGAGAGACTTGAGACACTTTTTCTGACATTTTTATTTTCTCACTCGCGTTTATGGGAATTGGGATTAATTTGTGCTAAAACTACTAATCCGTCCAAAGGTATTACGTGGCACCCATATTCGAACTTGGCCTGTATTACTAGCTGGGTAATACACATACCCACTTTGATTGAGATCAAATAATGCAAACTGGAGTATCGGTCGGAAACCCAAAATGTTAACGGACGGACAGACGGATTACATAATATGATCGTTTTTCAAACGGGCATATAACATGTCATTTAACATATGGATTTCAATGGCTGCCAGGATGGTGTTTCAAGTGCGAATTATAATTAACACGTTTTGGTAAGCGAGTTCGCAAATGAATAGATATTTTATATCCATGCAATAATGGACATTTATAAAATATGATATTTATAGACAGTTTGGAAATTATGAGGTCAACCTTGATGACCTCCTCTCTTCACCTAATCACCTCCGTTACACTCCTGCTCCAATAACACCAAAAGTGATCACTATTATTGAAGTAAGGCCGACCAAATTTAAGCTCAGAAATGGGTATAGCCTGTATCATCTATGCAGTTGAAAGAAGACCAACTATCTGCAAACTGATGTCACAATGCCTAAATTTCAAAAAGCAAAACCGGTCAGCGCTGTTCACAAAAATCATCACTCAATTTCCATCATTTTTTTCATTCTTTGTCTGCAAAACATAGCTTATGACCTCTCACTGGAACGAGCTCGTTGAGCTCGTTCCAATGAGGGCATAGGCTTTGTTCTTGGTGCAAAAAGAATGAAACAAATAGTTATTCAAGAAGTTTATTTGCAAGTGTCGTCTGCCATTCGTGTTAGATAAAGGGTTAAGCTCAGAAATGGGAATAGCCGGTATCATTTATGTAGCTGAAAGAAGACTAACCCTCTGCACACTAATGTCAAAATGCCTAAATTTCAAACAGCAAATTTTACCCATGATGCAATAAGAAATTTAACCAATTCAACTTTAGTTGACAGAGCTATATGAGCTCCGTGAAAAAAGGCTGAATTGGTTAAATTACTAGCTGTATGAAGGGGGAATATTTTCAGCTTGAATTTCCGTCATCAGTGTGCAGGAGCTTAAAGAACTTTACACACCGGATGTGATGTACGTGTGGGTAGTGGACGCCGAAGGTAAAGGTACCAGGATTTAACACAGGATTCCCCATACCCAAATGTGAAGGTATTAATACCAGATTTACTATAGGAAATTCAAGAGTAATCATCTGCTACCTATACCGTCGCATTTGGGTGAGGTACCAGACAGTCCTTTTGGAATTTCTATAGTAAATTTTGCAGTCTCGGTCGATGTCCTGTGTTGAATCCTGGTACCATTACTGTCAGTGTCCACTACTTCGGTGTGGATAAGTCATAAAGAGCCACTTACCTAACGCAAATAGCAGACAGCACTTGCAAAAAGGATGGAACTAAAAACTCTAATTTGGTGCCTGCAACTTAAGAGGAAAAATCGTAAATTGTTACTTTATCGCATGGTGCGGAGGCCTCGCACGCCCTATAACCGCCTAACGGGGGAGTGAAGCTACGAATGCGCAAAATCCAGCTATTTTTCGAAAAGGACACGTCAAACAATAAGCCTTTTTCGAAATGCCATCTTGGACTTTAATCTATGCAAGGTCACAGGTTGCCGGGTGTAAACAAAGCGATTTCCATGTTCATCGTGTTGAATTCTGTGTCAGCCAAGTCAATTAGTTATGTTGAATGGGCAATCCTAAACGACTTTAAACGACGGGATATCGCAGGTTTAAAGACCTTTTTTTACAGAAGCTTGGACTTGTTTTGAGTGGCAACAAGTGAACACTCGTTGTAGGAAGTTTCTCGGCTTGGGAAATCTCCGAAAGTTGACGAAACGGCCAAAGAGCCATGACACAGCGTGCATTCAAACACCAATGAAGTTGATATTAGCTCAGTTCGAAATAATGAAAAATCTCATACAGTATTGCCATTGCCTTAAACAAATGGTAACCTTGGCTAAATGTTTGTGTTTTCTTTTAATTCGCACTAGTGAGTGTAATGGGGTCCGTGGCGCTTCACTCGCTCTCTTCTTCCATTGCTTTCAACATGTTTTCTTGAAATGTTTACACCTCGCGACCTGTGACCTTACATAGATTAAAAGCCAAGATGGCTGTTTCGAAAAAGGCTTATTTGTGTGCCACATAATAGCAGGTAAATGTTCAAAGTTCCTTGAATTTCATCAAGAGTATGTAAATGAAAACATTCGTGTTGTTACTGGAGCGAATTAGCTGCGAATTAGTACACAAAATTAGTTAGAATGACAAAGGGCAACCAAAAATACCCTGTTTTGTCGTTTTGTATGGTCGTGCATGTGGGACTCGTCGAAACTGATTTAGCCCAAACATTTACTAGAAGTGGGCGGTATTAGAATTTGAGTTCGGTATCCGACTATCCGTTCGGTATTTTTAAAGGGGTATGCCTCGGTATCTGTCCGGCATTCGGTATCTGACTTAACTGAGATTTGCTGATAGTACGAAAGGGGAATTTACATCAAGGAATGCAGAATAAGTTGTTCTTATATCATTCTACCACAGCTCCACAAATTCCACTGCCAAAGGGCTCAACAGTGGCATGCATTTACGAAAACAAATCATATGTACAGTAATTTTGTGACTTGTTCTAAGCAAACCCTAATCTTTAAAGCCCTATTTCAGGCGTATTTAAACTCAGAGCATGTGGCCTGTCCATGCCATCTTCAAGAGGACCTGCTGATAATAGACAAAGCACCTGGGCAGTGATTTCTGTTTTTTCTTAACCCTTTACCCAACGTAACGGCTAAAACCGGCCAGCGCTATTCACAAAAATCGCCAATTAATTTTCATTATTTTTTCATTTTGTGACTAAAAAACATAGGTTATGACCCTCTTTGGAACGAGCTCGTCGAGCTCGTTCCAAAGATGGGTCATAGTCTATGTTTTGAGACAAAAAATGTAGAAAACAAAATTGTTATTCAAGAATTTTGTTTGCAAGTGTCGTCTGCTTTTCATGTTAGGTAAATGGTTAACCCTTTACCCAACGTAACGGCCAAAACCGGCCAGCGCTGTTCTAAAAAATCGCCTATTAATTTTCATTATTTTTTCATTTTTTGTCTCAAAAACATAGGTTATGACCCCTCGTTGGAACGAGCTCGTCGAGCTCGTTCCAACGGGGGGGTCATAACCTATGTTTTTGAGACAAAAAATTAGTTATTCCAAAATTTTTTTTGCAAGTGTCGTCTGCTTTTCGTGTTAGGTAAAGGGTTAAGGCAGCCAAAACTTTGCTAGAAATCACTGCTAAGCAGCAGGACATGTACAGGTTGTAGTCAAGTGAGAATTCGGGATAATTGCCTATTCCCATGAGCGTTAACAAAACTGAAAAGAAAATCAGCCAGTTTATTCATGAAAATGAATCGTTCAAGTGCTATCAAGCCTCCACAGGGCTTTATAAATAGTGAATGTAGGAAAATTTGAAATCCAGACAGTTTCGATATTCAATGATTGGTTCGGTTCGGTACGCCCATAATATTGGTGTCGGTTCGGTTTTTCGGTATATTGCCCATCTTTAACGTTTACGTAAACAGGGAGCTGCAGATTAAGTTGACAGGAAACCACAAACAATAGCATCTTGCCTGGTAGGATGTGAGGAGAATAATATTTATCAGTTCGGTGTTGAAAAAAGTGGCTAACGTTTGAGTGGAAATAATTCGCTGGTGGTTAACACATGAGCGACTAATGGACTAGCGTTTGAGTGAAAACTGGAAATGGTTGTGGCAGATCCTGGAGTCTGTTAGCGACATCATAAGTTATCTCCGCCAACATGTTGGGGAGACCAGGGACAATTATAACACGGGTCAACTGAAACATGACTGATATCTGCTGCAGTTTGCGAAATGCTCGAGATGTGCCCCTCCGGTAAGTGGAGCCAATTGCGTATAATACTCCTCCGGAGTGTTGCATCGATTACAAACTTTCTATTTGAGAAAGAAAAAGCGTTTTTTTCAACCTGTCGAGTAAATTTTGACAATTTTTAAAGAAACGTAATAGCCACCAGAAAGGCTTATAATAATAAAGGTTGAATAACAATTTCGAAACATTATACATTTCTCTTTCAAGTGGGAGCATGCGTTTTAAATATAATTTCCCTGTCAATATTCTGCAAACGTTTTCGTCACTTGACCATACAGTGGGGTCGGTTGTTACAAACACCGTGGGGACAGATGTAACATATTACGACTACTCTCTGGCTGTTAAATTGGTGTTGTGTTTGTATGGGCTTTACACAGATACACATGTACCGCGAGAGGCGTGGACACATTGTTGTGTACCCAACACGAGTAGGACTACTATGGTTTTTTATCTTTTTGTTTGTTTGTTTTTTGTTTTTTTTTTTTTTTTTTTTTTTTGGGGGGGGGGGGTTGTCTTTTTTCACCATGACATTTTCTCCACATGTTAACGCATTGGTGATGACTTGAACCTTAAGGTGCTAAGTAGATAATCTGATTTATTTCCTCCAGTGCTGTTATGGATTGATATTTTCAGGATGAAAATAAAACCATGTCTCTTTTTGTTAAACCATCATCAATACTGTTTCTTCTTACTCCTGCCAGTGTTACAACTGGGCACGATAAGGGGGGGGGGGCAGTTCTAACAGCGAGGGTGACCACAGAAAGTGCCGTGTTCCTCGTAGCCTACGCTTCCTTCATAAATAACAATTTTTTATAATATTTTAGCAGAAAGGTCAAGTGAATACAACACGCCAAAGTTCTCTTCCATTACCTCGAGATTACATGGTAATCTTGGAAAATCCCCGCAAAATTTACACTTACCCCCGGCCTCCCTTATGGTATATGGGGATGTAATACCTGGATGTCGGTTTTTTAAACACTGATCCGTAGACATCCAGGTATTAACTTTCCATAGCATACATGTCGGCAGAGATAACGTTTTTGTCCCGTTTGAAACACAACAGAAACATAGTGGAAATAAATTTGAGGACGCGTTTCTCATGCTCTGCAATCAGTTGGACCAAATTCGTGAGTTTTGTGTTTACAAACACAGAAGACAACAGACAGAGTTACATCCCTTGGGTCGTTAAGGAGACGAGTAAACAGCATTTTTGTTGACATATCGATGATATCGTTCCCTGCGTTCCAATGTGTTTTATGTGCCTACTGGCACATAGAAAACACTGGAACTCATTGGACGATATTTGCTCTTATTTTATTTTTCTCAAGTTGTTTCATTTAATTATTCGACTATTTAATTTATAACAGCACAATATGATCCAACTGTCGGAAATCTGATGACAGTTGTGACTATTTTCAGATCTTTGTTCGATTTTTGAGCGAAAAGCTTTTATTTAAACCATACACCGATGTTTCGCGTGCCCATATACCCTGCATGTTGCACGCTCTCGTTTTCCTTGGATATTGGATGCATCCTTTGTCATGGCCATTTGTCCAAGGTATTCCGACCAATGGAAAGACATAATTTATGGAGATTTAGAGACAAACTAATTTATACTGATTTTGATAACGAAAGTTGAGGTTTGCAAGTGAGGTGTTTACATTCATAACAATATTTCTGGGTCGGTGTTTTAGACACAAACCGTTTCAGTTGGGGGATTATCAAATGAGTATTTAGGGGATATCTACGCTGTTTTAGTGGATATCGGGAATTATCTCATGAGTGTGGACCTGAAAGTTTTATTTTTCGCGAGGGCTTGCGCAAGTGAAAAATATTACCTTCAGGTCCACACGAATGAGATAATTCCCGATATTCACTAAAACAGCGTAGATTTTCTCTTTATTATATGCAACGTGACATTTTACTGGGCAATATTCAGCCCAATTCGACTGCAAACAGTTTCAAGACAATAACAAAGATCGGCTGATCATTCCTTCAAGAGGGAGCGCGGTGGCTCCGTAGGTAGAGGTGCAGGCTGCAAGCCGAGAGGTCCTCGGTTCGAATCCCACCTGCGGCAAACGCGTTGTGTCCTTGGGCAAGACACTTCATCTCCATTGCCCGCGTGGGGGCACGATGACGCCGTGTACTAAGGCGTACTGCACGTCGATGGTACGCATGTCTTCAACCAATCTAACCCTGCCTGTGCCGCAGTGCGGAGTTACGATGTTGGGGAGCTGGCAGCTGCTCGTCGTTGCTCGGTGGTTCTCTCCGGGTACTCCGGCTTCCTCCACCCGTAAAACTGTCACGGTCATGATTAGCCATTGTGCATAAATATGTGACCTTAAACATCAATAAATAAATATAAATAATTCCTTCAAGACGTCGTCATGCCCGAAGCGTAGCGCCATATAACGTGAAAAAAGGTTATGCTGTGTTTGTTCAATGCGAAAAATTGAAGATGAGAAACATTTCATAATGGAGTGTCCTGCATTTGTCGAATTAAGAACTATATTATTTGACACCATGCAGAGATATCATACGATCTTTGGTGAATTAAATATAGATGAACAAATGAATCTAATTATATCAAATAATTGTCCAGAAATTGTGTCGAAAGTTAGCAGCGTAATCAGACAGTTCTTTGATAACCGACAATTGCTGCTAAGTACTTTATAATCGTTTGCACATTGAGATTTACCTGTCACGTATTTGAATTATAATTCATATATACGTGTGTTATTTTTTAGTTCAGCGATCTGAACGCAGTGGCTACCTCTCTACGTTCAGATTCCTCCCATTCAATTGTGTAGAAAAAGTTCCCATCAAGTTTTTGTGGGAACTCAAAACTCGAAAATAGGAATATATATCAAGCGTTCGCCCTTATTACCGTATGTATTCGATAGTACACGTATTTCCTTACATTTGGGCAGAGTTTATTGATCCAAACTATGTGTTATCCTTTAATTATCGATACTTGAATACTCGCGAAGCGTCAACGAATGTTTCGATATCGTCCATAATTTTGTTTAAATATAAAACAGTAAAAACAATAACCCGGTAATGGCGCCGAAACGAATAGACCTTTTCATCGAATCGGAATCGGAAACTCGATCGCATACTGACTAAAATAGGTAGATTTTCTTTTTTATAATATACTACGAGACATTTTATTGCACAATATTCAGCCCAATTCGCCCCAAATGCGTACGCTTCAAAACAGTAACAAAGATCATCTGATCGTTCCTTGAAGGTGACGTCATGCGCCGAAGAATAACGTCGAATCATTGGATATCAAGAAATATCTGGTTTTGGTATAAGCACCTTTTTCAGAGAATCACATTTCTTATATAGCTCACACTTGAATGTCTCCTCTACTGAAAGCTCCATATTGGCAACTGATACTTGAAAATGAATGAAGGGAAGGATTTGGCGCGCCGAAGGCGCGCAGGGATGACATGGGATTTACAAATCCCTTGCGACCCGGTTAACCTTATTTTATTTCACTTGGATCACACAGGTGTAGCTTTCCTATTGCCTCAAATGGGATCTGGGGGGTATGCACGCGGTTAGAATTACCGGCAGTTTACGTTGGAGTGATATATTGTCAATAATCAATCCCTCAACGCAATTAAGACTATTAGAGAGTGGGCTCTATTCGGTTCCAGCTTGGCGATGGTAGAGATTTGAGTCAAGAGAAAAGAAAACCAAACAGTAACGCCGGTTTGGTAGCGGCCCCGGTATATGGCCATAGCAGTTACAAAAAAGGAGTGGAGAAAGCTCCAACAGTTTAGTTTTGAAAAACAGGGAGTCATCCATCAAGCCTTCTGGGAGATAGGATGCCGTATGTGATTATGAGGTATCTTGTTATCCTTCGGGAATTCCAAATGTCCTCCCCCACCCCACCCCCACCCATTATGAGAAGGCCCTGGTTACCCCTGTTCTACCAACTGCCTCCTTATTCCCACGCTTCTTCTCTCGTCCCAACACTCGGAGACGAACTGCCTGATGACATCCCTTGCCCCATTCTTCCCAATCTCTCCGATTAGCATATTAACCCTCTCCTTTGAGTCTCCCACTAACCGCATGTCCTTCATTTTCCCATCCCACTTCCCCATTATACTCCCAGTGAATCTTATTCTGTTAGACTGGTATTTTGGACATTACACATCTGGCACTCCTTTTCACTGTTTTTCCCCTCAGTTCAAGGGACCGTGACCTCAGCTTGAACAACAGTGACCCCCCAAAGGTGCCATCAAAGTACTCTTCAAAACCGGGCTTCTCTTTATCACGCAGACCACCCAAAGATCTCTTTGATTTGACCCCCTCTCGCCAATTACGGTTACAATCCTCCATGACCCTTTCTCTGACGATCTTTTTACCCTGGTTTGCCCCAACGTCTAGGTCCGAGATTTCCAATGAGTAGTTCTCTACTAGCTCCCTCACTTGGACCATGCACCCCGTCTTGATGTTTGAGTTGAAAGTTCTCAGGAACATTACTTTACAGTAACCATCGGCTATCGGGCAGATTTACCAAATAATTAAGATAACCGAGTTTCAATAGGTCTATCTTGTCCTTGATCCTCATCCACCCAAGCTCACCCCTGATTGCTTCTAGCGCCGCGGCATTACTCGACCCTGTTATCCATCGGCCTGCATCGTTCTGCAGGATTTCCAAGCTCTTAACGGCCGTCTGGTTTAGGGGTACAACCTCCGTACCATATGTTATACTTGGCAGACCCACCATTTCCCAAATGGTTTTCCCCACGAAAACGTTATTGAAACTGTTTCTCCCTATAAGTTTCATTTGGTTAAGGATTCGCTTCCCCTTCAGGATCAATTTATTTGTGTGGTTTCGGTAGATGCCTCTTCCTGTGATGTTTATATCTATCCCCAGGTACTCGTAGTCACTAGTCTCTCCTACACTAAGAAGTTTGCTGCTACCTCCCGGAACGCAGAACTCCCCCACTCTCCACCTTCGAGTGGGGTACACTTTGCGGCCTACAGGTATAACTTTGCTCTTGCTTTCATTAAGTTCGAGTCTCCATTTGCTCCCATATTTCCCAACAATTCCCAGCATCTTCGCTAGCCCCTCTTCGCTTTCTGACACTAGCACCATATCGTCTGCAAAAAAATAGCCCTGGGATCTTCAAGTCCCCAACTGCAACCCCCTCGTCGCTATGCAGGGGTTCGTCTCCTAAACCTTTGATGTACAATGCAAAAAGAATTGGCGAAAGGATACACCCCTGTTTTAGGCCTATCTCCATAGGCACACGTTTTGTTGTAATGTTTCCCAGGCTAAGTTCACTCTGTACATCTTTATATAATGCTTTCATAATCCCAACAAACTCGCCTCCCAAGCCCAAAGCCTCCAGCTTGCGTCACATACCCTGCTTCCATACTCTATCGTATGCCTTTTTAACATCCAAAAAGGCCATAAACATCTTTTTCTTTTTTGCTTTCGTGGATTTTATCAATTGGGATAGCGTGAAAAGATGGTCAGTGACTCTCCTTCCTGGAGCCATTCTGGATTTCTCCCCAAAAAACCCTTCTCTTCAATCACCTCCTTAAATCTCCCATAGGACTTTACAAAAGACTTTTCCAATGTTGCTGCTGACAAAGATCCCTCGAGAGTTATCCAAGACGTCTTTTCCCCCCTTTTGTGAATAAATGTCGCTTTACTTTCCCTCCACTCCTTTGGGACCTCTTGTTTTTCTATGGCTAAATTGAATAGGGCAGTTAGGCTTTCCAAGAGTTCCTCTCCCCCTTTTTTGATAAACTTGTGTGATATGTAAAAGAAGTAGTTCAATAATCTCCATGGACCATTTCACTCCGCTGACCCGACGCGGCCGTTCGAATTTGTACTCTCCATTACAAATGAGATCAAAATATTATGAAGTCTATTTAACCCTTCACCTAACACGAAAGGCAGACACTTGCAAATAAAAGTCTTGAATAACTATTTTTTTCATTTTTTGCGTCAAAAACATAGCTTATGACCCCCTCATTGGAACTTGCTCGCTGAGCTCGTCCCAGTAAGGGGTCATAAGCTATGTTTTTGAGACAAAAAATGAAAAAATAATGAAAAATGGATGTTGATTTTTGTGAATAGCGCTGGTCGATTTGGTCGTTACGATGAGTAAAGGGTTACGCAAGTCCATATGTAAAAGAAACAACACATGCAGTTAGTTTTAGTTTTACCCGGTTTCGTTTTTACGACATCCCGCATTATCTTTTACAGCTGAAAGTAATTTAGCAGGTACCTTTTTAATAAACATCAAAGCAGGTATTACAAAGTAACGCCTCTGTAGCCTTTGTTCCCAAATGTATGAATATGACATTGAGAGGCCTGGTATAGCTTACCTTTATGTTGGTGCATCGGAAACTTGTGTTATTAAGTGGCAAACAATGTTGTATCGGCGAATAAAATTCGAAATTTTCTCAAATTAACTGTGTAATAATATCTGACAAAAACAAACGAATTAGACGAAGGAAATGCTGAGGAGTAAAGTGTGATTATCGGTCCTTATTTACTTATGTCGCGATTATTGATTTTCCTAATCGAGTAATCGTCAGAAGTAATCGATTATAATCGACGGATCGTACACGGGTGGCCCCTTAAGAGTATTAACAAACAAACATACCCCGAACAAAAGCGAACATCGCGAATGGTACGCGTTATCTATCAATTACTTAGAAGGACATGGGAACCTGGAGGAACAGGGGTACGTGTCCCCAAACGTTTTCCGGAAACAGTAGAGATAGTGTGTGGGGCAGAGAGAACATTATCTTCACCAGTCCATCTTTGGAGTCTTATTGGAAAATAGCAGGAAGGGGTGCATATACTTTTTGCGCTTAATATTATGTAAGTCAAAAGTCGCGATTTTTGTTTTGTCTCCACTAAGGTCTTTAGAGTCGAGCTCCCCGCCGCTCTCAATATTTACCCGGTATGGTTTCATGGTATGACCTGTGTCAGGTTATTAGGCCTATTCCTTAGTTCTAGGTACAAAACTATATACTGTAGTTATTTCCTGATTTCAATCATTCGTTTTATGTTATAAAAGATAAACACTTTTTACATTAAATATAATTTTATCGCCACAATACAGCCTTAGATGTTGATATGGCGTTAAGCACCAATAAATAAATAAAAATAAATAAATAAATAAATAAATAATTCTTCTAACGCAGGCTTATTTTCTTATTTATTTATTTTTCTGGGCCTCTTTTTCATGCTGTTGTTGAATCTGCGTGAGACGGTTTGCGGGGGGCAAGGTCTCTCCCATCCCGAGCAAGTGTAATGATTTGCTCAGCCCAAGGAAAAAACGCCGATGTCTCGGATTAAAAAAAATCCGGTGCAAAAAAATCCGTGTGTCAAGAAGCCAAGTTTCACACGATACTGATAATACAAACATAAATATTTTATTTGACAATGCTTATTTACCGCTGTCCAACTGGATATAATGTAGACAAGGACGTGGCTAGAGGTTTCCGATTGAGGGGGAGGGTGTAGGGTAGTGAATTTCCAACTAGGGGAGGGCCGGGTGGGGGAAAACCCTTTCCGTCCCTCCCCTAGTTGAAAATTCACTACCGAGAAACATTTTGAAAATGAAGGCATGAAAGGGAGCATAAAATTGATTCTAGCAACTGAAATGCCAACACATTTTTGATAGAATTATCAGGTTATTATTATTTGGTTTTCTTCTTGGAAATGAATATGTGCTAAACAAATGCTCAAGCTGAGAACTTTGTGCAATTCACACTGTCCTAACAATAAATCAGATCTTATGCAGGTCGCAGGAATGATCAATTTTCGACGTTTCACAATTTTGTAACTGTGAATGAACGAATAAACTCGGGATAACGATTTTACATGATGTGATTTTCTTGGAAGTGCATTTCGAGGATTTTTTTTTATTACGATAAATAACGTACTATAGAAATCTCGAGTCAATTAACATCATGCAAACTTATGAAGCTCGATATTGCGTGCATAGTAGTTTTAAACAGTAACAGTTGGTATATATGCCGATTTGAAATCGGATTGGAATTTTGGGAAGTAAAGGAGGCAGCAGCATCACCAAAGAATCTCTAAAATCCATATAGATGGAATTTCCAACAACTCATGACTTGCCCTTTGAATTTCCAAATATGGGAAATGTTTGCCAGGATTGGGGGGGGGGGGGGGTGACACCCCCCCCCCCTCCTCTCCCTGTCGCCACGTCCCTGAATGTAGACCTAATAAGGAAAATTATTGGTCCTATCTGTGCAATAATATTTAAAATCTTTAAGAAAAGTTTGTTACACCTCCAGAGTTTCAGAACTTATCATCGGAAGTTACGTTCACTGGCCCGTTTCTTTAACTCACTGCGTAAATTAATTTGCCACATTCAACTTGCTCTATTTACAAAAATCACCATTCAAATTTTATTATTTTTTTCAATCTCCTCCTCAAAAATATACCTTATGGCCCTTCGTTGCAATGTTTTGAGGCGAAACATAAAAATATTTAGTTCACCAAGCATTTTCTTCTTCAAATATTACTTGCGCATTGTGTTAGGTAAATAGTTAACCAGTGAGCCTTTGCGAGATATGGTTTGCCAGGCGTTTTAGTCTGTGCAAATCAATTTTGTGCCCACTTGGTTCACAGCATGTTTAAAGTATATTGGTGATTTTCTCGTTTTTGCATTGTGGTGTTCTTGGATGAATCGTGAACTAAGGGAGACTACTCTAAATTGTGTTCGATGTTCAGCTCGACTGGACCCTTTTTGTGGAAACCTGGTACTTTCATGGCCATTATCAGCCAGGCATGGCAATTTCAGGAGAGCGATTTTTTAGCTCTCCTTACTGCCCTCCTGAAAGAATTAAGGAGAGCGAAAAATTGCCCTCCTAAATATTTTGGTCTGGGATGATTGAGATTACATGTATTATGCTCACATTAAATTTTTGTTGTAAAGCAAAAATGTAATTTAACTTCGAAGTCACATAACATCGCGTAATTTCATTTTGAAAGTGGTTTAGTGGTAAAAGGTAATGGCTGCAACCATACCCAAACGCAGTTGCAATCATTTGAAGCAAAATAGGTCACAGCAATATTTTTTTTTCTGTCAGTTTCAAGTTCAACAACTGACATCACAGTCAGAGGGGTAATTATTCAAGGAATATTGATACTATAATATACTACCATTACTACTATCCTGTCACTTGAAGCACTTGCACCAGGATGTGACTGTAGATTCAAGCAGACCTGTTGTCCAAGAAGGTCATACGCCTACCACTACCACCTTCAACCCCCCTTAGGGGGTTGAAGGTGGTAGTGGTAGGCGTATGACTTTCTTGGACAACAGGTCTGGGTACACACACAGGTCTTGTCAAGTGTGTGTTCAGTTGTTGAGTGAGACATCTAGATGTCTAAGAGATTTCGCTTTACCTTAGTAAAGTTAATAAAATCACTGATGTAGTCTGTTGGTTTCAGTTTCAATGAGTTCGTTCAACTGGATACTTAAAATGCTGTGTAAAGCTAATTGCTCTCCTAAGCTGATTGAGGAGAGCGATTTTTTGCCCTCCTGCATTTTTCAGAATGCCAGGCCTGATCAGCAATGCCACTTTACGTGTTATCATATTTTATCAGTTTTTATAAAATATATATTATATTGTCAATACTAAAAAAATAAGTACTTTTTTTTAGTATTGATATCATAATATATATTTTGTATAGAATTATAAAATCTGATAATACGTCGAGTGCCTCTGACTATCAGACAATGACTTTTGCACGCCGGCAGATTTTCTAATAAACTTTAAAAAAAAAGTTCTCGACTTGAAAGTTGCACATTATTGTATACGTGAATTTATATTTATTTATTTATTTATTTATTGAAGTTTACGGCACTTTCACAGCAGCCATGACTAGATTTTGTGGAATTATCGATAGGAATGGTCAGATTCTTATAAAAAGCGTATAACAAGACTACAGTGACCGCACGGCCACGGATGCCCCCGAACTATAACCTTGATCCTTGACCTTGACCTCCATCGAACAAAAAAAAAATTGTGCGAGACACATCGTCTCCCCATAAACAACATGTATGCCATGTTTCAACAAAATCCAACTTAGCATCTTCGAGTTATGGAAAGTCGCACTTATGTACGGCTGCTGTTCAGTGAAATCGAGAAAAAATACAAGCGACTCTTAATAATCTGACGATCATGGTATAAATAAAATATACCCAAAGTAGCTTGGTGTGCCAAATGTTCACCGCTCGTGGTGAAGTGGCGCAAACCGCGAGCCGAAGTCTCACGGTTAACACCACTTCACGACTCGTGGTGAACATTTGGTACACCAAGCTACTTTGGGTATATTCTATATTTATCCAACCCCAGCGGTCATCTTCACGAAGACGCCACTGTACCAAATATAGTTTAATGGCTTCGTGTCTAGATAATTATTTTTATTATTTATTGGATGTTTAAGGTCACATATTTCTGCACAATGGCTAATCATGACCACGACTGTTTTACGTGTGGAGGAAGCCTGAGTACCCGGAAGGAACCCCCGAGCAACGACGAGGACCTATCAGCTCCCCAACATACTAACTCCACACAATCAGGGTTAGAATTGGCTGAAGACAGGTGCACCATCGACGTGCAGTACGCCTTAGTACACAACGCCACCGTGAGCCCACGTGGGCAACGGGGGTGAAGTGTCTTGTCCAAGGACACAACGCGGTTGCCGTAGGAGGGATTCGAACCTAGGACCTCTCGGCTTGCAGCCTGCTCCTCTACAAACTGAGACACCGCGCTCCCTTCGTGTCTGATGTTGTTATATGATATGCTGATGGAAAAGACTATACCAGAGCCATGTCCAACACCGCATCACATAAAGGCGTCTACTGACCAGTTAAGTGAGTATTCTGAAGAAAGTAACCCTTCAATCGCTAGAAACTATGCTAGTCGAGGTCAGAGGCCTACCGAGGGGGATACAGGGGGTGCCCCTCCTCTCCAATACTTTTTCCACCTGGACAAATTTATCTGGGTTGGAGCCTTATATATCGATTTGCTCTTGCTTGTACTTATTTTATATTCTCACGAGGCTCGACTTGATATTTGGACTTTTGTCACATATATCCAGTCGGACAATTGGTTCTACATACTCAGAGGTCTGGGACCCGACTCGGACACTTCGCAGTCCAGCACAGGGACGTGGCTAGAGGTTTTCGATTGGGGGGGGGGGGGGGGGGGGGGGGTAGTGTAGTGAATTTTCAACTAGGGGGAAATTCACTACCGAGAAAAATTTTGTAAATGAAGCCATGAAAAGGGGCATAAAATTGATTCTAGTAACTGAAATGCCAACACATTTATGATAGAATTATCAGGTTATTATTATTTGGTATTATTCTGGGAATTGAATACGTTCTCGACAAATGCTCAAGCTGAGAACTTTGAGCAATTTACACTGTCCTAACATTAAATCAGATCTTATGCAGGAATGATCAGTTTTCGATGTTTCATCATTTTGTAACTGTGAATGATGGAATTAACTCAGGATAACGATTTTACTTGAAATGATTTTCTTGAAGTGCATTTCGAGGATTGTTTTTATTACGATAAGTAAACGTACTATAGAAATCTCGTACCGATTGACATCATGCGTACTTATGAAGCTCGATATTGCGTACACTGTGGTTTAAATAGTAACAGTTGGAATTTTTGCTGATTTGAAACCGAGTTGGAATTTTGTGACGTAAAGGAGACATCAGCATCACTAAAGAAGCTCTAAAATCCAGATAGATGGAATTTCCAACTACTCATGACTTGCCCTCCGAATATCCAACTCTAGGAAATTTTGGCCACACACAGACCCTCCCCCCCCCCCCCCCCCCCCCCTGTCGCCACGTCCCTGGTCCCGCATAACCAGTTTGGAAGGATGTTCGCGTTAATTAAAGTAAAATCGTGTCACGACTACGACATTTATTTATTTACAAATAAAGTTCCCCAAAATACTGACTGTCCAATATGCCATCTACATCATCATACCAATAATTTATCAATCGGGGCTTCGGCCATCACCTCCGGAACAAATCAGGTCTACACATCACCCCTTAATCGCTGTCATCTTCGCGACGCCCCTGCGCTAGATGAGCGAATGACGAGCATTTATGACTGATTCCAACAACAATTTTCATAAGAAGTCTTCAAAACTAAATTCAAGTCAGTTATCAAAACTGATATGATAACCTTCTTAACAAAACCACACATATTTGTGAATCTGTGGAGCACGCTGACCTCGTCCCACTGACATCAATATTGTGTTGGTACGGCTTTACAAATGCAGAGAACTAAACTAAGCGAAACAAGATTTTGAGATTGTCCCACTGGCATCAACGTTTGTATGTTCTCTGACGAAAGTAGAAAAGAAACTCAAGTCACTTTTCAAAATTTACATTTAATTTTATTTTCTGAATAAAACCAGTCTCCTCTTTTAAAACTGGATTGCTGATGCGTCGGCGCAAAACGCACGCCAGAGTGACCGCACCACACCCCCACCCCAAAAATAGAGTAAAGTCATTCAACGCGATAACTTCTTCCAGTTGAAGACGTTTGATGACGTGAAATCTGTTACGCTGTGACTCTAGTCACAGCGTAACATTTTTCATTTCATAAAACTTCATGGAGTTTACATGTGCATGGCACGAAAACTATTAACAATGTATCAACTTTCCAATCTCGGCACAGTAAGAACTAAAATATGTTAAAGACAAAACATTTAATCTGTATTGCTGCGAAAAATGTGCACATCACCAACACATTCTTTTTTCACAAACATCAAAGTGGAGCGCGGTGGGTCAGTGGTAGACTGTTGGACTTCTATGCCAGAGGTCCCGAGTTCGATCCCCACCCAGGACGACCCGCGTTGTGTCTTTGGGCAAGGCAATTTGTCCCGGTTGCCTGCATGGGGGCACGATGACGCCGTGTACTAAGCCGCCCTGCTCGCTGATGGTACACATGTATTCAACCGCTGTAACCCTGCTTGAGTGGAGCTTGAGCAGAGTTAGAATGTTGAGGAGCTGACAGTTGCTCGTCGCTGCTCAGTGGTTTTCTCCGGGTACTCCGGCTTCCTCCACCCGTAAAAGTGTCACGGTCACGATTAGCCATTGTGCATAAGTATGTGACCTTAAACACCAATAAATAAATAAATAACTAGATGGTGTCACTTGTGTGCAAAGCACACTATAGTGTATCCCCGCATTTGCATCCTTGACTCTGTATGAATGCTTGATATAAAGATGAAATGTATTATATGACACACTAAAATCATATTGAGTGGCACAGGTGACACAGCTTCGTGCGCACCTGCAGACTCCACTGCAACATTTGAGCATGGGTTTTAGCGTTTCGAATTACATACATGTACCCTGGGAGCCTTTCGCCGGAAACGGTCTAAGAAAACATGAAAGTGGCAACGGTGGCACAGCCACGTGGCACCCCAAAAATCCGAAACCTTCGTGCACATCTACAGACCCTACTGCAACATTTGAGCATAGTTTGAGCATTTCAAATTACATACTCTAGGAGCTTTTCGTCGGAAACGGTCTAAGAAAACACGAAAGCAAAACGGTGGCACCGCCACGTGGCACCTGAAAAATCTGAAACCTTTGTACGCATTTACAGACCCTGCTGCAACATTTGAGCATGCGTTTAGCATTTCGAATTACATACCCTAGGAGCCTTTCGCCTGAAACGGTCTAAGAAAACACAAAAGTGTTAACGGTGACACAGCCACGTAGCACCCAAAAAATCCGAAACCTTCCTGCGCATTTACAGACTCAACTACAACATCTCAGCATGGATTTAGCGTTTCGAATTACATACTCTAGGAGCCTTTCGCCGGAAACGGTCTAAGAAAACACGAAAGTGGCAACGGTGGCACAGCCACTTGGCAGCTGAAAAATCTTAAACCTTCGTGCACATCTACAGACCTCACTGCAACATTTGATCATGCTTTTAGCGTTTCGAATTACATATTCTTGGAGCCTTTCGCTGGAAACGGTCTAAGAAAACATGAAAGTGGCAACAGTAGAACAGCCACGTGGCACCCAAACAATCTGAAACCTTGGTGCGCATCTACACACCCTACTGCAACATCTGAGCATGCTTTTAGCATTTCGAATTACATACTCTAGGAGCCTTTCATCGGAAACAGTCTAAGAAAACACGAAAGCGGCAACGGTGGCACCCCAAAAATCCGAAACCTTCGTACGCATCTACAGACCCTACTGCAACATCTGAGCATGGTTTTAGGATTTCGAATTACATACCCTAGGAGCCTTTCGCCGGAAACGGTCAGAGAAAACATGAAAGTGGCAACGGTGGCGCAGCCACGTGGCAGCTGAAAAATCCGAAACCTTCGTGCGCATCTACAGACCCCACTGCAACATTTGAGCATTATTTTAGCGTTTCGAATTAGATACCCTAGAAGCCTTTCGCCGGAAACGGTCTAAGAAAACACGAAAGTGGCAACGGTGGCACAGCCACGTGCACCCAAAAAATCCGAAACCTTCGTGTGCATCTACAGACTCTACTGCAACATCTGAGCATGCTTTTAGCATTTCCAATTACATACTCTAGGAGCCTTTCGCCGGAAACGGTCTAAGAAAACACGAAAGTGGCAACGGTGACGCAGCCACGTGGCAGCTGAAAAATCCAAAACCTTCGTGCGCATCTACAGACCCCATTGCAACATTTGAGCATGGTTTTAGCGTTTCGAATTACATACCCTAGGAGCCTTTCGCCGGAAACGGTCTAAGAAAACACAAAAGTGGCAACGGTGGCACAGCCACGTGATACTTGAAAAATCCGAAACCTTCGTGCGCATCTACAGACCCTACTGCAACATTTGAGCATGGTTTTAGCGTTTCGAATTACATACCCTAGGAGCCTTTTGCCGGAAACGGTCTAAGAAAACACGAAAGTAGCAACGTTGGCACAGCCACATGGCACCTGAAAAATCTGAAACCTTCGTGCGCATCTACAGATCATTTAGCAACACCCTAGTGCAGTTATAGAACTCTGAATTACATAGGTTGGGATTATTCGAAAGAAAAGTAAAAAATTAGCGCATTTTTCAAGTGGCTCCACAGAAGCCACCTAGTGGCGCAAAACTTTAACTTTAAAAGTGATATTTTTGGATGGCACAGACCCTATGGAACAACTGTAGAAAGTTACAGCGTTTCGAATTACAAAACCGGACGCACGGACGTAGGGACGGAGATCACGACAATATCCCCGCATTTTACAGACCCTATTGAACAACTGTAGAAAGTTACAGCGTTTCGAATTACAAAACCGGACGTACGGACGTACGGACGGAGATCACGACAAAAAATGCGGGAATAACAAACATCTAAATTCTTTAAAAGCCATCGGCGATTGCAAGGCGCGTCGAGAAATTAATATCTTCGAGATTTTTTTTTCTTTTTGTTGAGCATTTGTTGAGCATTGCTAATAACAGGAACTGCCCCTCCACCCCCCCCCCCCCCCCCCCGCATCGAAAACTCCAAATTTTCGATAGTTTTCATTTGAGAAACTCCTTGAAGGAGTTGGAGAGTATGTTATCGCCAGCAATTTGGATAATTTATCGACATCTTTATTGAGATGCAAGCTGGCATCATTTACAATAGGATATCTATCCAACTCGCCCCGTACTGCGTGATTAGATGCTTTTCTATTTAACATTAATATTTTGTTTACAAAATTTCACAGGACGTGGTGTCCTCAAGTGGATTATTCAGGCCAGGGGACCATATCTCGCAACCATATAATAAAAAAGATTTTATCTATTTATCCAAAAGTTTGAGAGAATTTGTAAGGAAAAACATTGCTTTCGATCTTTTTGTACTCAAATTCTCTTGAACTTGTTTCGTGTTTCCATTGTATGTGAAATCAGGGCCTAAGTATTTATACTGACCTACGATTTCGCTGTTCCAATACAAAACGTCGGATCTTTTTTATCATTTCTATTTTTTATAATCATGCATTTCGTTTTATTAATATTGACACTAAGTTTGTTTCGATCCGCATAGTGTTGTCACTTCTGAACACATTTATTCAATCATGATGGAGACTCTGATATCATTACCATGTCATCGGCAAAACTAGGTCATTGATTCGTTGTCCATTCATATTAACTGGTGAACAGGATTCATTAAATATCCCGCAGATGTCATCAATAAAAAAAAATTGAAAAGAGTAGGAGATATAGAACATCCTTGTCTAACTCTAACTGTTGAGAGTAAAGGTGGTCCCAATCTTATAGAAGTATTTATAGAAAAGCAGCTCGACTCATAAAGAGAGCTGAGAATTTTCCCAACGATACGCAACGACTTTATTTTCTCAAAAAGTAACGACCTATCAACCGAATCGAATGCTTTCTTAATATCAATAAAAGACGCGTATATATAACCAATGAGCGTTCCAACAATCCATTTGTTCGAAGATCCGCGATAAAACCACATGTATTTGGCTGCCAGTGGGGACAAACTATTTGAGCTTGTTCCACAGATATCATTATATGTTCCAATAAGACTAAAATTTTCGCTCTCTAATTGAACCAGAGCTCATGAACATAGTGTTTTTCTGTGCTTACGGTTCCAGTACCGTTTGACGTCATCACGTGAAATGTTTGAAAACAGGTAACCCGTTTCGCAAGTATTCTGTCAACAGAGTGACTTGCAAAATCCTTCATTTTTGTAAATTTTTCAAAGTGCAGCAGACTATGTTACGAATTTTGGTTGTTTAAGGGGTCATCCAACCTAACTTTGGTCAAATTACAGCAAATTTTGTCCAAAGACCAAATATAAAAGAAATAACCTCAAAAAACTATATACCAAAATGTTTGGAAAAAAACATAGAACATGTGGGAACTGAAATTTGCTCTGGAACTTTGTCGTGTGCTTGAGAGACGAAATTTTTGACAATAAACTACCTTAAAATAACTGAATGGTTGTATTTTGCAATTCTTTTAGTACAGACTTGGAGAAATCTTTTTGTCATTTATGAAAAGAATAAGCAGTAACACTAATTCCAATTCCATGGTATCACAATTTTCCAAGTGCTGCCATTTTGTTTTGTTTTTGTTTTATTGAAGAGAGCTAGGCAGGTGTCAACTTCATACAGTTCAGAGCAACGGGTATAGGATGCGCAAGTGACTTGGCGAATGAAAACTGCGCAATGTGAACATTTTGTAGTAATTATACCTCATAATTCTGTTGAAGGTGGTTTAATATTCTTGGCAGATTCACAAAAATGATTTCATTGCTAAACCAGAGAAAAAAACTACCCTAATTTACTTATTTGGTATTACGTGTGCCCAGCCCTGAAAATAAGCAATCTGACATTTGCAGAATGAGGTCCCCAGACGGTGAATTTGATGATGCTGTCCCATACAGTGGGCCAATTTATCCTCTGGGTACCTCTTTTTGTTTAGTTTTGAGACCCTGTTTTCAGATTGAGGTTCACAGAGGGTAAATGTAGTGATGCTACCACGCTGTGCATGGTAGCATCACTAAAGTCACCCTCTGGGAACCTCATTTTGCAGATGACAGTCTGCTTATTTTCTGGCTTGCGTGTGCCATTTCTGGTGTTCAGTTATGACAACTGCCTTTTAGATGCACATAAAGAGAACTGCAGCAACAAAGATTGGAACAACCATCAATATTAACAGTTCCACATTAAAAAAAAAAATTATATCGACTAATTGGTTTGGTTTAGAGTGTGTTTTGGAACTATCGTCCAGTGGTACCTTTCTGGGAAGGTCGATTGTTATTTTGCACCGTTCGATTTCCGATTTTACAACAATAATAGCTTATTTATTGGTTGAATCTATTTATTTATTTATTATTTATTGGTGTTTAAGGTCACATACTTATGCACAATGGCTAATCGTGACCGTGAAAGTTTCACGGGTGGAGGAAGCCGGAGTACCCGGAGAGAACCACCGAGCATCGACGAGCAGCTGTCAGCTCCTCAACATTCTAACTCTGTTCAAGCTCCGCTCGGTTACAGCGGTTGAAGACATGTGCACCATCGACGTTCAGTACGCCTTAGAACACGGTGTCACCGTGCCCCCAGTGAGGCAACCGGGATAAAGTGCCTTGCCCAAGGACACAACGCGGTCGTCCGGACGGGGATCGAACTCGGGACCTCTAGCATAGAAGTCCAACAGTCTACCACTGAGCCACCGCGATCCCATTGGTTGAGTGAAAATTTGATAGAAAGTCAATGAAAGACGTGAACAAAACCACGATTACTTCAGTTAATGATTTCATTTATCTGTAATTTCCTAAGCGTTCGAGCCTCATTTCGGTAATCCAACGGTTCTAACCGCGAGGGAATGTTGATGTTTCTCGGTACAAAGTTGATCTGCGATTTCGGTGGCACCGATTTCTTTTTACGAGGCTTAAGGGATCAGATCGGTCTACATCGATTTGGCAATGAATACAAGCACATGGTAAAGAAAGCTAACGTTACGATGTTCCCAAATTTCACTGAAGATGGGCAGCTAAAAGTATGGAGCCTGAGAGGTGACATGGTCATTTTTTTTGTAATCCATGCGAACGGATTTCTAATACGTGCGCACGATTTACTAATCCATCAAAACGGATTACTCATTCGTGCGAACGGTTTAATAATCCGTGCGAATGGTTTAATATACAATGATTTTTCACACCTGGCACCTCACGGGCACCAGTCATTACATGCGTCCGACATGGTACATGTTAATTTATTTTATGGTTCCAACACTAATCAAGGAGCATGACTGCAGAGGAATGGTTCAATGAATGAGGGTCAATACGAACCTGGTATACACCTCCCTCCCGGGGTGGATAGGAACGTGTTGGTATGCCGTTTGTAACATTTATCTGCAATTCCCTACTTGGGAAAGAATTAGAAATGGATTGATTGACAGTTATGTACAGGCCGATCAGCCCTTACTGGGGGACCTGGGCGGGAGTCCTACCCGTGGTGGAAAGCATTTGGTGGAATTCATCACGCGACTAAACATTCAGGTAGTACTGGTAACCTGATATCGTGTGACGTCATAGTAATGGTGATATGAGGTGTTACGTGCGCACACTGGCGCTAATTTGGGGAATTTTTTATAATCTTGCTGGAGCCCTCTTGATCCTAGTGTGCTCCTGATACTCAACGACCCCATCCTGATCCAAGGATGGTCTTGGGATTATCAGAACCTGAGTCACTCCACCGCTCACTCCTCTTCTCATTTATCCATTCCCTCATCACACCCATCCTCTCCCTCCTCTCTTTCCTCCCCTCTTCCCTTTGGAGACTTTTTAGCAAATATCTTTATTTGTCTCCCAAAAGGGAGTCAGACGGCTGACCAACTGTTCCACAGCCGCACACAAAAATGTAGAAGGTTTACTGATTCTGATTCACCGGGATACAGCTTTCGGTTGCTGAAGGTTCAGAGATGTCACACTCGGAAAAGAAAAAAAATGGCGACATGTCTTTTACCAAACAAAGGCGTGGCCTGAAGCTTTAAGGTTGTAAACTATGCGGTTGGACATCCTCCATGAGCCCATGTTTTTACAAAGAGACCCGAGACGCGCTGCCCTGGATATTCCCCGCTCGCTCGCTCCCTCCTTCCGTACACTCGTCATACGTGCTATAACATACATGTAGCATAAAATTCGTAATTGATGAGTAAATTCACTCGCAAATCGAATGGAGTTATCGCGGAAGGCGTCAGCGCAATGCGCGGACATGACAATAGGCGAGAAAGTGTTGTTATGCATTTTGGTACAAATTCTATGCTACCCCTTTCTATGTGTTATTGCACGTAGGTGCAGCGTATAGAGGGGGGGGGGGGGGGAGCAGGGATCCAGGGGAGCACATTACGGATCATGTGTAAGAAGCCTCCTGTAACCAGGAATGCAAGGCTGAGCACAATGAAGTGCTAAATAATCGGTTTACGCTTGGTAAGTTCAGCCTCACGTCCCTCGAATTAAGAAATAAGTTGCCCGTGTCACCTTCCGGGCTCCAGCATGTCAACTGAAGTAACGTGGTCAATTTGTTTTGTTCCGTTCGCGCGGATTAGTAATCCGTCCGTGCGGATTAGTAATCCGTTTGCGCGGATTAATAAACCATTCGTGCGGATTAGTAATCTGTTCGCGCGGATTAGTAATCCGCGCGCGCGGATTAGTAAATCGCGTGCACGGATTAGTGATCCATTCTCACGGATTGGACAAAATTGACCATTTTATGGAATCCGAGAGGTGACATGGTCAATCTGTTTTTATTCCGAGCGAAAAAAATTTCCCAGGTCGGTACCACATTTTTAGATATGTTTTTTTCTATCAAAGAGACTGACAAAAGTTGAAATAGGGAGGCTTGATACAGGCGTGGATATTAAATGATTTAAAAGACGCGTTATTTGGGTATTATTTGGATGAAGGTCGAAATTCAAAAAAGTCTGACTGAGAAATTTGAGTTACAATATTCCTCAATAAATGTGAAACATTTCTTAAGAGTGAAAGGTCGCCTAGATTAAAAGAAAAAAAAGACTAACGGTCGCTACAAGACACCAACTTCGTTAAGAGGTCGTCCAACGTAACTTTGGGCATTTTTTTAAAAAATTGCCACAATGCCCTAAATACGAATTAAAGCGGTGAATAACGACATATTATATACCAAAATAATGACAAAAGTATACAAAACACGAATTTATCCACTTTTTCAAAAAAATGTTTCTATTTTTTTGCTTTTGATGACAAAGAAATTGCCAGACGCAAAAGTAAATGTCAGGATTAACAGGCGGGATAGATTGGTAATTCGAATGTCTGAATTTTAAATAAAAGACTCCACACTCCATACTCGGAGAAAGCAAATTTATCATTTCATCATCAACGTGGTGAGAACGCTCAGGGAAAAATGGTTGACGACAAACTCTTGATTCTGTTCGGGTGACATGTTTATTACGATCACGTGGGTTTTTGGGCAAAGTTGGGAAATGATTTGATTTCCCACGATCTGACATCTTCAAACATTTCACTGCTGTTTTTGAATCTGGGATGCGATGTAATGTACAACTCACGACACATTCATAGGAAAATATTCAACTGACAATGTGATAATTGCGAGATACAGTCCATAGTAGCGCTGTCGAGATCAAAACTGTACATTGTGACGCAAGTGACAGCAAGGTGACGATGATCGAAACATGAAAGTGGAAAATTATATTTGAAAACAAAAATATATTCACATCAATATATATTACCGTCCTCACAATTGTATATTTTGCCACAGCAACCCAGCTTCGCAGTGACCTTCAGAATACATCCGGGGTTGCTTGCAAGAGTGATAAAAAGATTTCTCCGAGTCTGTACTAGAAGGATTGCAGAATTTAACTATTCAATAAATTTAAGGTATTTTATTGTATATTATCTGATCTCTTACTTATGCCATAGCAAAATTTCAGACAGAGCTCTCTGCTACATGGTAACGGTTTCATGGCAAATATTCGATTCCACAAAATCTATGTTTTATTCCAAACAAATTGGTATATAATTTATTGGGGTTATTCCTTTCTGACCTTCTTTGGACTTTGGAGAAAATTACCTGAAATTTGACCAAATTTACGTTGGACGTCGCCTTAATTGCCTTCAGGTGCTATATAAGTAATAGAATTTTGTTTATTTTGAAATTTTCACCTCTCGCATTCCTTAAATTCAAATGAATATACACAAATTATACAGCAAAATGAAGGTTGAAATGTATAGAACACGAAACGCATATGTATAATCAACTCATTGAGTTGACAGCAAGTACCTTTGGTTCCTGGAAGTCTGCTACCTTATTTGTACCAGAACTGATAATCAAATATACTACTCAAAGTTGGCTACACAGCAAGTACCTTTGGTTCCTGGAAGTCTGCTACCTTATTTGTACCAGAACTGATAATCAAATATACTACTCAAAGTTGGCTAAGCACCAAATATTTGACACATCATTGTGAAATTTGCTTGACATATTTGCGATATTTTTAGTGGATTGAGGTGGTCCCCGGTGTTTACATTAGCTCTCTTTACAGACAGGCTTTTCTTGACAGTCATGGAAAGCACGTACCCCTTGATTTTCATGTTTTCGTGTACTGTCTTCATGTACATGACATGTGTAGGGTATTCAATCTTCATTTCAACACACATCCTTGTGATTTAATGATTGAATACGGGCAGAAATGTGGTGGGCTCTTGGGATGGTTGAGCAAGGGGCTACTCATCGTCAGGTTGGTGAAGCCCTTGGTGTGCACCATATGGTGATCACCTTGGTGTGCACCATGCGGTGATCACCAGAGCCTGGGCAAAATTTCAGCAGTATGCCACACCCGTAAGACGGCATGGTGGTGGCAGAAACAGGGCAACATCTGCAGCAGAAGACCGGTTTTTGATCATTCAGGCCCGTAGGAACCGCTTTGCCACAGCAACACAGCTTCGCAGTGACCTTCAGAATGCATTCGGGGTAAATGTTTCGACGCAGACTATCCGGACAGGTTTGCACGAAGGTGGTCTCCGATCGAGAAGACCATGTATTCGCGTCCCGCTGTCCCAGAACCACCACCAGGCACGATATGAATAGGCCATTACCCACGTTGGTTGGACCAGAGAAGATTGGCGACCTGTCCTTTTTAAAGATGAGTCAAGGTACTGCCTAGACCACACAGATAGGCGTTCGAGAGTATGGAGAAGACCATGAGAGCGATTCCATGCAGCCAACATTGCTGAGCATGACCGCCATGATAGAGGATCAATCATGGTCTGGGGCGGCATCAGCAAGGATGGACGTACAGAGCTTTGTGTCCTTGGACGTGGTACATTGATTGAATAGCGGTATATTGATGAGATCCTGGATGCCCACGTCAGATTGTATGCAGTTGCAGTGGGTGATAGATTCGTTCTGATGGACAATAAAGCTTGTCCTCGTGTTGCCCATGCTGTCGGGGAATACCGACAGAGGGGGGGGGGGGGGGGGGATTGAGCGTATCGATTAGCCAGCAAGATCCCCTGACCTCAATCCAATCGGATATGTCTGGAATGAGTTGCAGCTTGTAATTTCAGCCCGTCCAGTCCAGCCAAGAAATGTCCAGGAGCTTGGTGCCATGCAGGTCCAAGAATGGAACAACATCCCACAGGGGACCACCAGGAGCCTGATTGGGAGCATGAGAAGGCGTTGTCAAGCTGTAATTAACAGTCTCATACTCGATATTGAACCCATACCAGTTCGCTTCGTCAACTTTTTGGCAAATTTGAAAAAATTCCTCTTTTACCAATAATATCCATTTTCCATGGTTATCGTATTCAAAAGCTAAAAAATAATGTCAAACACAAATAAAATCTTAATTTATGTACTTAAATCATTAAAGATATAATTAAATAAAAAATATATACACTTTTTATTACAATATTTCAACTAAGACGAAAAACAGGTAGTTGGATATACTTGGTGCTTAGCAAACTTTGAGTAGTATAATATTTCACGAGAACAACTTGTGGCCAAATGTGATTCACATATCCGAGAACAGCGATAAAAATGTAAATATATATTTGAATTTAATTTAGTCGTTAGATGGCCCATAATTTTTTCCTTCAGAATCTGAGAAACTGTTGTTTCTCCTGCTGCGTAATTCGTCCAGTACTTGTGCAATTTCCCTTTAATACCTATGTCTAAAGCTCTTTGGCATCTCAAAATCAATTCTTCGGTGACAAGTCTGCAGACGATGTTTACTTGGTCTGCTTCTCTTCTTTGAAGGGGAACCAAGATATAAAATGACAGATTGGATCTTCCAGCCTTGCTGTTGATTCGAATGTGTCAGCCTGAAAAAAAGAAATTTAACAAGCTATTATGATTCAAAATGAATGTGCACAAATAGAGGATATGAAATGAGTGTTTTTCTCATGTAATATTTATGAAACGAGTCTAAGAATTTTCCGTTTTGGCGAGCCTCTGGCGAGCCCAAACGAAAAATTCGGACGAGTTTCATAAATATTATATGAGAAAAACCCTCATTTCATATTCTATTTATCATATGACACACAAATTAGGCACTTAGTATGACTTTTTAACCCATCACCTAACTTGAGTTGCAGACGGCACTTGGAAAAAACATCCTCGTATAACTAAAAAAACATGGCCAAGAAAATGTTTACCTTGATGCGATTCTCTATAACATTGCCTCCCCTTAATTTGGTAAAGCTGTTCAGGCATTTAACACTGAGAGAGATGGGAACTTCATATAAAAACTTATTTTTTTTAATATTCGTGTATTTTTATCATCGGTGTGCGCATCATTTCACAAACTACAGTTCTTTTCCTGTGGTGTAGTATAAGCAAATAAAAGCTATCTTGTTACACTTTTTTCCCAATCAATTTGAACATTGGACTATTGGTCCCAGTAGAAACCCATTTAAAAAAATAGAAAACTGCCTTTTCAGACATTTTGGTGATCTGTAACTTTTTTATATTCATTGTATCAACAGTGTGCGCATCGTTGCATAAAATACAGACATTGTTCTTTTTAATAATCTAAAAGTCTGTCAGATGTGGTTTTCCTATTTTTTTTCCTCTGATGAATTAAAACTTCCAAATTGCTGTAAAACACATTCTCGGACTGTACAATAACGCAGAGATGGATGAGAAATTACAAAGTAATTGCTTTAATTCGTGTCGCTATTTCACACCTCATTGTCATTCATCCACGCACATCAAGTCTCAGAAATTTCACACCTCACCACCCACATTCACTGCCTTCAAAACTGGATTTCGTCTCGCAAGTTCAATAATCTCAAGGGCGATAATTTTCGCGTAAGATATTATTTTAATCAATATTGTTGGGTATGGTTCATTTTTTGCTTCCAAAACATAGGTTATGGCCCCTCAATGGAACGAGCTCGTCCAGAGCTCGTTCCAATGAAGGGTCATAACCTATGTTTTGGAAGCAAACAGTGAAAATATAAAAAAAAAATGAATGGCGTTTTTCTTGTAGGTAAAAGATTAATACAATATAGCCCACCCTAAATAGGTAGGACAGATAACGTAAATTCTCCCTACCGAAATTATGCAAATGTGACCCAGTTGTATTTTGTTTAGCCAATCAAATTGTCCACTTTTGAAACTGACCAATGAAAGCTCCCAACTCTAGTTATGCAAATTATGAAAATGTGGCCCAGCTGTATTTTGTTCAGCCAATCAAATTGTCTAGTTTTGAAATTGGCCAATGGAATTGACGGAAGGCTTAATTTATCACTGATTAATATGAAAACAAAATATCAAATGTTTTAAAGTGAACAAAACGGACGAGTCATAAGATAAATTGATATATTACATGAAGTACCAATGTTATCAATATTCGGATCGTGTTAATTTCTTTTTTTAAATAAAAAAAATGGAAAATAATATTCATAAATTAATAATACATTTACCTTCAACATCATTATTAGTACAGATATCTTTTTCATATATCGACCATGTTGATGGAGGCCAAATTGGGTTAGTTATCCATGACGACTCGATGTATCTGAATAACCGTTTCAATTCTGGTGAATTTGATCTTTGTTCCAGGGCTCCGAATGCTGGCTCTGTGTCAGAAGCTGGCAAGAATGGCAAAGCTAATAAAGATCTGAATTGACTATATTGCGGGCCGCGCTCGTTATATGTCGTTTTCAGTCCTAGCTCTTGAGTCTTGCGCCAAATAACTTGGGATAAGTGGAATAAGCAGCCTCGGGTTATGGTGTCAGGATATTCCTCTTTTATTGCTTTCCATGCCCTGAAGCGGAAAATTTAAAAGATAAGAATGACGAGGAATTAGACTGAAAGTATGTGACACATGATTGAGATTGGAATATAAGCTTTTTAGCATAGAAAATCGAACACACCTTTTTCAAAGTCTGTCACAAATCCCTCGACTGATGAATTGTTATCTGTTTTTTTCTTTCAACAATAACAACAACACGAGAAAAAGAAAAACATCGACATATGTTGAGGAATTGGAACAACCTACCTTCTTTCTGCTAACATACACACAAAACCACCAAACACCAAGCAAGGACTGAAACAAGCTTGTCTGGCTGGGACCAGTGTAGATTTTAAATAAACACACATTTAAATAAAGATATAACAGCCCTTTTAAAGGCTTTGGGTGTGTGTCTGTGAATGAGTGTTTTTGTGTGTGTGTGTGGTTGGTGTTTTTGTTTTTTGTTTTTTTTTTGGGGGGGGGGCTTGTTTTGTTTTGTTTTTTGTTTTTTTTTTTTTGGGGGGGGGGGGCCTCCCATCACCCCGTTATCTGTTCCCCTGAAGCTAGACCAGATGGTCAAGGCTCAGCATCCACTCTCCCTTATAGACTGATGGATGACTCCCAGCTTTCAAAAACACCTATTGGTGTTTTTTTCCCCTTTCTGTAACCGTTAAGGATAATATGCTGGGGCTGGTCCCAAACCAGCGACTGTTTGGGTTTCTTTTTCTTTTTTCTAAAATAACCATCAAACTATGGTTTCAGTATTACCACAAATATACACACTTATCTAAGCAAACACGGAGCAGAATTCTTGTAGTTATGCAAAATTCCTAGTCATCTTCCAGTTCGAGGTTCTTGGGGATCTCAACCCACTAACCTATTGCCAATGCGCACACTCAAACTAAATAAGATTATTGGCTCTCGCTCCCGACTCTCGTGGATTCATAAGCAAATAAGGCTATAAAGCAAATAAACTTATTCGGGTCGCAAGGGATTTAAATTCCACGTCGTCCCTGTGCGCCTTCGGCGCACTGAAACTTTTCATTTCACTTCGCGACAACAAAAATAACTTTGATTGTTGCTTTTTCATGTCTCTCTGAATAAATAAATAAGTATTTAAAAATAATTCCTATGGAATAAAAAAAAACGTCCTATGGGCCGACTTGGTAATGGTCCGACTTTGTTATGGGCAGACTTTGTTATGGGCTGAACCGTCCTACAATCCTCCAGATTTATATCGAAGGTGAAGATAAAAATAACATGAGTTTGGAGGACGTTAAGATTTATTAACTGTCCGAGAGAAATTAATAACAGTCCAACACGCGCTAAAGTGGTGATAATTATTAGTATTTCGGCGAACTACGCAGATGTGCAGACAAATAATGCCGACGTCTGTAGGTTTTCGGTTTTTACGGATGGTGACGCAAAGTCATGTCATTGGCTTTGCCACCGCTCTTACTTGCAAAAGTGAGAATGTGATCGAAATTCGTAATGACATATAGAAAAATATCCTTAAGTAGGCCTAATTTCAATAGAAAAGTGTCTAATTTAGAATCAGGGGAGATCAGGTCGAGTTGAAACACCGGTCAAATGTAAGACGGTCAATGTTTTCTTCGGTGATTTGGGATCTGCTCGAACTGTTGTTCCATTCCAGAGATGTGTAGACGAAACGTTTCTATCGTCTGCTGAAATCAAGACGTCACCCAGTGGCTGAACGAAAAGCGATATTTTCCAATTTTAAAATCCTCTACAACAGAAAAGGGTATGTTGGAGCTTGTGAGTAATTATCCATTTTTTAATGAATGTAGTAATACAACATGTACGGAAATTCTGAATGCAATAACAGTGTTGTTGATATATCGGAATATTTGTCTTTTAAAATGGTAGTAGGCGCTCAACAACCATCTCCTTCAATTCCGTTGGGCTCCAAAGAACACGGCTATGCACTGGTTGGTTGTAACTTGTTACCGGGTCACTTGTGACATGCCACAATTACCCCACCGAAATTTATTCTTCCAATTATACTCCCAGTGGTAGTGACACAATTGATGGATAACTTTGTGGAAGTTTCAGAAGCACTGGAATTTCGCCTTTCCATAAGACGATTTTCGACGATAAGTTGAATTTCTCTCTGTACACGTTACAAATTGTCTTGCCTTAGCTACTGCTTCTGAATCATTTGAAATGTTTCTGACCGATGTAACATCTTCTAGCCGTCATCCAGCAATTTAAGGTTCGCTGATCAATATTTGATCATGTAAAATACACAGTGGTGGCGCCAGATTGTTGTTTAAGGGATTGTACAGGTTCTTCATCAGAAGGCAGATTAACAATAGACCACTTTTACATAGCGCCATCTTACATCCGGGACTCCTTTTGGCCCCACAAACCGGCTTTATTTATCAACATTGCACACACGTGTACTGAACTGCTGATCGGCATTGAAAGCTTCATTTTTCGTCTCCGTTTTATCAATTCAAATTCGACAATTTACCTAATCTGCGTTTGTTCTCATCCCGAAGAGAACATTGGTTGGGTGTTAGAAATTTGTGTATTTTGCGATGTTATATTCCATACTTATATTTTTGTGTTACAATCCTTCATGTTCGTTCCGACGTTCGCCACAACTCTCAACTACAATGTACCTTCGGCTTCTTTAAAGCTAAAATGTTTCGTATGAAGAACGGCAGGCAATTTATTTATTTACAAATTGGTGTTTAAGGTCACATATATGCTGCCACAATGGCCAATCATGACCACAACGTGGGTATCAACTCAAGACCAGGGCTGAGCGTTAATAAGCCATGTTGCCCATTTTAGAGAGGGTTTGCACCTCCGAAGCATTGGTGACTGGGTTCTATTTTACCAATAAAACAGAGCCTGTTTACCAGGGTCAACAGGCACTGCTCAACTTCCGAGGGTTCCCGCGGGGAGAACGGCAGGCAAGCACACAATCGAATTTTGTTTCAGAAGAACGACAGCCATGACAAAAAAAAAATATTTCAATGTAGCGTTCACTACAGCACAGCAGACGTGGATGCCATTTTAGTAACAAATCTGAATGGCTGGTTTCGAGGGGGTATATCGAGTTCCGGATGTAAGATGGCGCAATGTAAAAATGGTCTATTTATTTCAACCATTTACCCAAAACGAATAGCAGGCCTTATTCGACACTTGTATACTTTATGTCTTGTCTCCGTGTTGCACCGCCACTGAATACACAACGGCAAAAAGGCCAAAGACGGTGTTACAATCGTGGCCAACTCCTCTATCACGCACATACTCTGTCAGTCTGCTAAATAGTGTCTTCCAACAATCAATATCTGACTACCGTTTGATTTCCAATCAATTCATAAAATAATTTGTCCTCAATTCAACTCCAGTTCTATTTCGAAGCAGACTTGGTGAGCCCACGTACGGTTTCGAAAAAGTAGTTTGACAATATTCTTTGGTCAAAATAAAGAGAGAACCTGTTAGACACCGTTGTTGCGACTTGCGAGCACAATTTATGGTGAGATCGACAAAAGACTGGGTAACTGTTGTCGTTTGTTATCATATTTTGGAAATGTTTGTAGTGCTTCAACATTAAATAGGTTTTCGTTTCTATGAGGAATCCATGGGGATCGAAGTTTGCTTACATTTTGTGTCTATCCTTTCACAACACACACCTCGGGAAGATGGAGGAATGAGATCAGTGGCGCAGATGCAAGGGTGTGGAGTTGGGCGACGCTCCCTCGCCACCGCCAAACGTTTTTTTGAGAACATTTTAGGCTTGTCGGGAATAATTTTAGGCCTTTTCATAGTAAAACGTCTGCAGAGTTAACGGAAAACCATTGCTATTTCGCTAAAACATGTTTTACACTTAAGTAAGTTAATTTGTGATAACTAATCCCATAGTAATCCGTTTGGGGTGCTAAAACGGTTAAAATTTTGTTTTCATATCTCAAATCTCAAATCTGTCGAAATATTTTAGTGGTCTGTCTGAAAATTTGCACCCGGCGAAAAGCTTATCTACGTCACTGGAGACGGGTGAGTCAGTGGGCCCTGGGAAATCACTTGTGTGGTTATGTGCGCTTAAGTGCCAGTTCAGAAAACAAGTAGACAGCCCATTATTTAAAACCAAGATCGCAGTATTTCTACTCTTTCATGGAAAATGTTCACCCTGTTCGGTATTTGTTACGAATCATCCCTGGCGATATGGCCCTCGGTAAATTGCCTTTGACGAGAAATGGCGTCGTTTACACGAGAACTGTTTAGCATTATCTGCATTTGTATCTGTACGCTTGTCATCAAGAATCAAAATTCTGGTAATATTATGTCGACGGGTATGGAGGCGCTAGATGTTATGTTCCAAGCAGGCCGAAAAATTTCCATTAAGTCCAGGTGATTGGCGAATGTTTCCTTCAGTTGATTGCAATCACGCTTAGTTCTTTCGAAAAATGAATGTTAGGGGTATCATGTGGATTCGGACTCTGGGAGATTTGGACCTTGGAGGATTCGGATCCTGACTTGCAAATTTTGGTCTTAAATCGGGCCTTGGATAAATCTTTCAGTGTCCGAATCCACTTGTATTCAATTTTTGTCTCGGTAAAATGTCTAAGGCTTGCTCCAAGCACCTGTTGTGATTTCGGACAGGTTGAGAAGGTATCTGACTGATTTGGATATTTTCAGTGATGCTTTTTAACTAAGTTTTACAAATTTCTTGTCCGGGATTGCTGGGATGATCTCGCCCACTACAATGTGCATCAAAATCAGTGCTTATCTTTCTCTTTTTCTCCAGAAGTGGTAGATGAGGATCTGTCAGAATTTCTGTGATCGCCCCCTCGTGTCGGCTTCTATGGGACTTCGCGTTTGATATAGGCTTACATACTATCCGTCCTTGTAGTCGCCCAAACTTGTCTTCTTTCGCGTATGGGTCCTAGATGACGCCGGGGCAATTGAGAATGGTTTGGACTAATGATTTGCCTATGCGCATGGTAGCTGGACTTTCTCGGGTCTTCTTGGCAATGTGTGCTTGAGATTACTGTGTGGGGGGAGGGGGCGGGGGAGTTGGAGGTGTATCATGGTGAAGCTTTTCTTGTTTGGTTGTCGATATGTATCATCCCGACCATTAAGTTGTTCAGTGTTATTGCTACCCTCGTGCTCTTCCAGTGTACTACACTGTAACAAATGGGGATAGAAATGCAGGAACGCTCGAATAGTCTATCTCTAGCACATAGAGCTATCGATTTACAACGAGACCTTGCCTCAAAAGCGAACATCCCTAACCTCCAGTTCTCATCTGTTTTCAACTCAAATGAACCACTGCATAACATCAAGGGCATGGGGATAAGCAACCACCCCGATATGCCGGAAATAACAGTATCAACTTATGGCATCGGCAAGCTGCTTGTTAAACTAAAGATCCACAAAGCCACAAGGCTGTATGGTATCCCTGCACGACTACTGGAACAGCTCTCTGTGGAATTAGCTCCCATGTATGAAACACTGTTCTAGGCATCACTGGAGCGAGGCATGGTGCCAACGGCGTGGAAAATGCGGACGTAGTGCCTATATTCAGGAAAGGAGCCGAAAAATCGACCCGAAAATTAAAGGCATGTATCATTGGCCTCTATCACCTGCAAGATGTTGGAACATGTCATCGCTAGTAACATCATGAAACACCTTGATATGCATGGTATACTGACAGATGCCCTTCATGGCTTTAGGAAGAGCTGCTCCTGTGAATATCAAGTGACCCTAACAATCCAGGATGTCGCGAAGACGATAGGTGATCGCGGCCAAGCGGATGTCATTCTGCTTGAGTTTTATTAAGCTTTCGACAAGGTGCCTCACACAAGATTGCTGCACAAGTTGAGCCACCATGGAGTGAGTGGAACAACACACGGACGGATCAGTGATTTCCTGAAGAACAAACATGAACATGTTGTTTTCGGAGGGAGCACGACAGAGACAACTCCGGTACATTCAGGTGTTCCACAGGGCAGCGTCCTAAGGTCCAGTAGTATTCATATTATACATCAACGATATGCCAGACTACGTAACGAAAAATTCTGCCGTTCGACTCATCGCTGACGACTGCATCTTATATCGGGAAATCAGCTCAACAAATGACTCATCCAAGCTTCAACAGGATCAAGATATTTCCCAAGTGTGGGAAAGTGACTGGTTAATGGAATTCTATCCCAAGAAGTGCTAGGTCCTCCATGTCACCAGAAAAAAGTGACCATTAAACAGCCATATGCCACCCATGGTCACACACTTGAAGAGGTAGAGACATCTAAGTATCTTTCGTTAACATTAACCACAATATCAGCTGGAATACACATATCAATCATGTGATGTAGAAAGCCAATAAGACCAGAGCATTCTTTCAAATAAACATATATATTTATATACCAATATCCCAGAAAGACTAAAGAGCTATGCTATAAGAAGAAGATGAAGAAAAAGAAGACTAGCAGATCCGGGCCAACCAGGCCGGCGGGTAAATGATCCTCATATCAGTTTAGACCGGTCGACGTGCTAACAGAAAGATGAAATATTTTCAAAACTACAGAAAAATATTATAAATCATACCCGTCCTATCATTATTCTCAGTGCATAAACTGAACAACTCAAAAAACTCTTTCTTTATAAAAACTGCCATAGACTGGAACAAATTACAAGAATGTCTAGTCCGTGAGAAAACAACTGAGGGATTTAGATCTGCCCTGAATTTATACCACCACTTAGCTCTCTCTCTCTCTCTGGTTGTGTTATACAGCAGGGTTACGGGACATTTCGTCCCAAAACCAGTTCGTCCTGGGACGATTTGTCCGGGACATTTCGTCCCAAAATTACAACCGGGCGATCCTTAGGTGTAGAAACGGCTGAGGCATGATTGTCTGGGACGGATCGTCTTTGGGGACTGATCGACCTGTTACCAAAGTGGGCAATTTCTGGGGGTAAATGAACAAAAATATCGCTAATTGTGAAGAAATATTCAGTATTCAAGCTACCTTTACACTTTCTACCTGAAATTAATGTATTCATTCGTTCTAAATGCCCGTTATTTCGGCCGACAATAAAGTGTATATCACAGGAAATGGCAGTAATTTACACTTTATTAACGACCGAACTATCAGACAACAGCACTCGGTGATATTTTCCCACTTGACTGACCCCCCACCCCCCCACCCCCACCCCCCACCCCAAATAGTCGATTTCCGCGATATTTCATGTTTAAAATAATCATACGTGTATAAACATTTATCTCACCGAATTACTTTTCGGCACGAGACGTCCCGGTACGTTAATGTATTTAGGACGAATCGTCCCAAGACGAACTTGTTTTGGGATGGTACGTCCCGGAGCCATACAGCAGTATGTTCTAATATGTTCTAACAGCATGACAGACACGTGTGTCATTTTGAAAATAAACACGAAAAGGACATCAAGGGGAATAACGCATGTGTGTATTTGGTCTCGACGTTTTTCTGCGCAAGTGAATGGTTTAACCCGGAAGAGAACTGGCTGTGTCATTATGACAGGAAATAAATCGACGAGATTGATTAATGTCAGCAATAACAGAAAGATGTTCAGATCTTAATTAGGTTCCACTGTATAACAAAAATCTACAGATTTATACATTCCCCGTACAACTCCGGTGGTGAGTATTTAAGACTAATAATGTTGTGATTGTTGATTTCGAGTTGGAAAGTAACGTTGAATTTTACACCACAGAACAGTCTCCACATTTCCACAGACACGATCTGCAATTTGTATTGTTTATTTACAACTCTTTTGGTATGTCAGAGACAGAGGTATGATTTTTGAAGGTTTTTTTTTAAAATCGGATTTCAGTTTTTTCTTACCCGAAGTTTTTAATTTCGTTTGAATTACATGGAAATGTTCTTTCTGACCTACATGTAACTTGTATTTGTAAGTAAGAATGTAAGATCCTCAAATACTGAAAATGAAATAGTAAGGAATAGTAGTAAAATAAGTAGGCATAGTACATATAGGATGTTAAAAATCACACCCCTCACTGCCACGGCAAGCTGAGGCATGCAAAACTAGGAAAGCTTGAGCCTTATGGGAACCCCCAGCAGCCTATTTAGTATTTATGTGTATATATATATATACATTAATTACATTCTAAACATTTTGTACACCCATTCAAAGGCCACTGAACTTTACAAAGATCATTGAATGTGGGTTAGTTGACTAATTTGTACCACGGTCATTTCATATCGATCAGTTGATTCACACCATCTCAATAGTCAATATGGACCATCTCAAAAGTCATATGCACATCTCAAAAATAGATTTGCCCCGTCTCAAAAGTCGATTGGCACCAGAGCTTTGGTTGATCAGCATCACAGGTTTGGTCGATTTGCAGCAACGGCCCATAATGGGTAGGAATGGTCACAGTTCTATTTCAACAGTTGTATTTGTTTTGTGTGAAAAATATGATTTTTGAAAATATGGAAAATTTATCTCATTGGAGCCAGGTGATACATAGGAAAGTCAAAAAACTTTGTCTTCAGTCTGCATAAAATACAGTTGCTGTAAACTGGTTATAATGGGTGACCATTTCAGCGACTGATTCGAGTTCCTGTGTTGTGTCCTTGGGCAAGGCACTTCACACCGATTGCCTACATGGGGGGCATGATGACGCTGTGTACTAAGGCGTACTGCATGTTGATGGTGCACGTCTTCAACCAATCTAACCCTGCCTGTGCCGCAGTGTAGAGTTCAGAGTTACGATGTTGGTGAGCTGACAGCTGCTCATCGTTACTCGTTGGTTCTCTCCGGGTACTCCGTCTGCCTCCACCCTGTAAAACTGTCACCGACATGATATGACCCTGGCTGTTAATGTGTTGTTAAACCCTAATAAAAAAAAACCCAAAAATAACTTGTCATGCTCAGGCAGTGATGTCCACACATGCTTTTACCAGATAATAAAATCATCATCAGCAAAATTTTGATTAATGAAGCACCAGGTTGTGTACCTGGTGCTTCATCAATTAAATTTGTGATTATTATGAACTCCTATAATTAGCTTTTGTAATCTAATATTACGGTATCAGTGGAAATATTTCCCACCACGTGAAAAGTGATCAGTCCATGGTGGACGTAATGTATGTACATCAGCTACCAGTTAGAGACTACTAGTATGTGCATCAGTTGATGGCACTCCTACTAGTACATTTGCCTTGCCACCACATGTTTCAATAAAGGAAAATGATATAAAAATTGAAATGTCATAATACTAGTACATGTATAGTTTTCATATAATTTTCCTTTCGACAAGACTAAAATTTGTCGTCATTTCTATGAAATTATGCCAGGTTTTAATCTTTTCAATTTATTTATTTATTATTTATTGGATGTTTAAGGTCACATAATTCTGCAAAATGGCTAATCATGACCAGTGATGCATGGGAAAGGCACGTGATCGCTCTCAGGCACCATCGCTCATGCAAAAATTGTTCAAGGAGCACGAATAATCGCTCACCTCTGTTCTTGGGTGTTTTTTTTTATCCATTTGAGTTGCGTCAACAGAAGCATTCAATTAATTTTTGATGTTGGCAAATTTTTAATCACTCACAATTTGATGCGTTTAAAGTACAATTCCAAACAATTTCCTTTTCGTCGTTATGAACATGACACACAGTAGTTCTCTTAAACATCCACACACAACACGCTAACTGTAAGAGGGTTGTTCATTGACAACTCACCCAGACCTTACTCCTGCCAGAAAATGAACATGCATGTTCAGATATAAAAAACGGTGGTCATTCTGAGTTCTGAGAAACGTTTTAATACTTCCGTATTTTTTTTTTACACGACGGAATGTTGCCCCGTTCCATATTTTCATTTACACACGTGACACCTGTCGCTCCAATTCACCAGTGACACAAATTAATGTGCCTGATTTGGAATTTACACATCCATTTTCCACGATTTTAATAATCTGCCATTTAAAATCCAGAACACTAATTTTAGTGGGTTACATATATTTTCACCGTCAAAATTTCCAAACGTGTTCAGTTGTATTCATACATTGGTTTTGAAGGATGCTTGTCAATGGAAATTGCGGAATAAATTTTTGTACATGCCATAATATATAGTTCACTCCAGATTATCTAAAAGTTCATTTCAGGAATTCTGGTAATACATTTAATAAACAAACACTAGATTTCAAGCTTGCAATTTTATTCTGAACCACAGGCAAACAATAACATTAACTTAACTTAATTTAGAAAAAAAAATACACTTTGAATGTACAATTCAACAGTATTAAAAAAATGCAGATAAACATTGAATCAAAATCATTCTCCTCACATTTCTCACTCTCGCAAACTTGATTTGAGGTGAGCGATTTTCCACCCGCCTCCATTTTGCTCCCATTCATCACTGCATGACCACGACAGTTTTATGGGTGGAGGAAGGCGGAGTACCTGGAGAGAACCACCGAGCAATGGCGTGCAACAATCAGCTCCCCAACATATCCACTCAAGCAAAGTTAGCATTGGTTGAAGATGGGTGCATCATTAACGTGCAGTACACCTTAGTACACAACATCATCATGCCCCTGTGTGTGCAATGGGGGTGAAGTTTCTTGCCCAAGAACACAACGTGGTTGCCACAGGTGGGATTCAAACCGAGGACCTCTCGGACCACTGAATTGAATATCTCTTAACTGAATAACCCTGTTAATTGAATATAATTTCCCAACAGAACACAAAACCATTTACCATACCTCCAGTACAAATTTGGCTTGTTTATTGAATACATGTATAGGTTATAGAGTAAACTCCTGTTAATTGAATAAAAAAAATCTTAATTTTGCAACCTGTCAAGAAATTACCCTGACTCTTCTCCCCTGTTTTCCTTTGTTTTAGACGCATTTGACCTCAGTATATCCAATACAGGCATTTCATCTTTTATATCTTGTTTGACAGAGCTCATGGAGCTGTCAAACAAGATATAATAGAATAAATGCCAAGTTTATCTCTAGAATACAGGAAAGTGACAGAATCCCTGTAAAATTGAATACTCCTCTTAATTGAATAATTTTCATTGCCAAAGTGGCTATTCAATTAATAGGGTTCCACTGTATTTTCCTAACTTGACAAGACTAAAATCTGGCAACATTATGAAATTATGCCAGGTTTTAATCTTTCAATAAGAGAAAATGTGATAAAAATTTAAATTGTTCTTGAAGTTCCAAAATATTGTTTACACAGGCCTGGCTTTCTGAAAAATGCAGGAGGGCAAAAAATTGCTCTCCTTAATCAGCTTAGGAGAGCAATTAGCTTTACACAGCTTTTTAAGTGTCCAGTTCAACGAACTCATTGAAACTGAAACCAACAGACTACATCAGTGATTTTATTAACTTTACTAAGGTAAAGCAAACCAAAGCAAAATCTCTTAGACATCTAGATGTCTCACTCAACAACCGAACACACACTTGACAAGACCTGTGTGTGTACCCAGACCTGTTGTCCAAGAAAGTCATACGCCTACCACTACCACCTTCAACCCCCCAAGAGGGGTTGAAGGTGGTAGTGGTAGGCATATGACTTTCTTGGACAACAGGTCTGCTTGAATCTACAGTCACATCCTTGTGCAAGTGCTTCAAGTGACAGAATAGTAGCAATGGTGGTATATTATATTGTCAATATTAAACTGTGATGTCCGTTGTTGAACTTGAAACTGACAGAATAAAAAATATTGCTGTGACCCATTTTGCTTCAAATGATTGCAATTGTGTTTGTGTATGGTTGCAGCCATTACCTTTTACCAATAAACCACTTTCAAAATGAAATTACGTGATGTTATGTGACTTCGAAGTTAAATTACATTTTTGCTTTACAACAAAAATTTAATGTGAGTATAATACATGTAATCTCAATCATCCCAGACCAAAATATTTAGGAGGGCAATTTTTCGCTCTCCTTAATTCTTTCAGGAGGGCAGTAAGGAGAGCTAAAAAATCGCTCTCCTGAAATTGCCAAGCCTGTTTACATATTTCTTTCCTACATGTAAACTGACAAGACTAAAACTTGGCATTATCTTTTGGAAACTCTCTCAAGAAAGTATGCCTGGTTTTAATCTGTTATTCAATATTTAAGGGAAAATATTAATATTTTACTGACCAAAAACACTGGAAACATAATCCTTTTGTAATTAGGGCTGGATTTAAATGGTTTTGCATAGCATTTTCAGATTAGTTTTTAGCTGTAGCTAATCAATTTCACATGACAAAAACATAAAAGCAGAGTATTTTTTGTTTTTAAAAATTTGATCAACTGTTTCCATCTTGGTTTCAAAAAGTAATGATAAATGGTGAATATAAGACCAATATGAAAGAAAAAAAATGGTTAGCATTTGAACATTTTTGTATAGCATTGTGCAATGTGAATCCAGTCATCAAATACCCTGACGGGCTGTACAAGTAATGGGCAATGCTAATCAAAATTTATACAAGTTAGTAAACTGCTATTCAATTTTTAAAAATTAAATTGCCCCCTGTCTGACTCTGTAATTGTCTCTCTGTTAATCAGTGCCCCCCCCCCCCACCCCTAAAAATTACAGATCCCCCAACCTCCTCAAAATGGGAAAATTAAGGAAATTTACCCTATCAGATAAAATAACAATGGTGATGATATGAAGAACACAAAATCTCCCTGGCTTACAAAATTATGTTGATGGTCGCAAGAAAAATCAGTATCGATGCCCATGGTGTGTAGTAAGTTGTTGGTACCTTTCAGTATGATGTAGTATAACTTCGGCGGTAGTGGATGGGTTAATAACATTGTAACTTTGTGACAAAGGTGTGTCTTAGGAGACGAAACATTTACTTTAGCGGTGTGGAGTTGTCTGTGCTTTTGTTATTGCACTGTGATGATCACATGAATATTCTTGGAAACTGTATGTATATTTGTACATTGGAGCCCACTTAATTGGATATCTCTTAATTGTATATCCCTGTTAATTCACTTAATTGAATATAATTTTCAAACACAAAACCATTTACCATACCTTCAGTACAAATTTGATCTGTTAATTGCATATGGGTTGTAGAGTAAACTCCTGTTAATTGTATATAAATTTTTGTAATATGTTGAAAAAATTACTGCTACACACACCAAATTCCCCTTATTTATCAACCTTTTTGGCCTCACTACATCCAATACAGGCATTTATTCTATTATATCTTGTTTGATATAATAGAATAAATGCCTGTATTGGATGTAGTGAGGCCAAAACAAGATATAACAGAATAAATGCTCAGTTTACCTCCAGAACACAGGAAACTGACCAAATCCCTGTTAATTGTATACTCCTGTTAATTGAATAATTTTCACTGGCAAAATGGATATTCAATTAAGAGGATTCTACTGTATTATATTAAATATCCCTACAGAGTACACTTAATAATTACCTTCCAGACCTTATCATAGCATATCATTTTTGCATATGGACAAAGTTCTGTACATGGAGTAGATGAGGCACATCATCATGCGTATGCTTGTCTCACTGCCTGCCTACCTTCCTGTAATATTGAGACTGGTATTCATTTGTATGAATTTCATGATTTGTGTGTGAACAATGGGTCAACCTGACCCCCTGAAAAAATTTCAAATTAACCCTTTACCCAATGCAGACGATATCAAAATTTATTATTTTATTATCATTTTTAAAAATTTTTCAAAAAATTTCAACAAAACCATATCATGTGACCCCTCGTTGGAACGAGCTCGACGAGCTCGTTCCAATGAGGGGTCACATGATATGGTTTTGTTGAAATTTTTTTAAAAATAGTATTTTTTCAACTGCTGAATTTGCATATAACGCGGATGTGGCCGATTCATTGGGTAAAGGGTTAAAGCACCAAAGGGCCCCAGATTCACTCTCAGGGCATTGCGTTTTCTTTGGGGGGGGGGGGGGGAGGGGGAGGCCCAAACTCCCCCTATGGGGGAGATTACACTTCCCACATCCACCCCACATCAGGCCTATGGTTTTAAGATATACCTGCGGCATATGCATGTATTGACTTGGGTGACTTGGTATCGTCCAAAAAAATTATGTCCCCCCCCCCCCCCCCCCCCCCCAATAGGAAATCTTAGCTACACCCCTGCTGTTGATTGGCAGTTAATTAAAAAATGTTAAAATCACACAGGACAATACAATTAACTAGTGCTCATTACATGTTCAGACTCAGCATACTGTGTTATTCATTTGTATGAATTTCATGATTTGTGTGTGAACAATGGGTCAACCTGACCCCCTGAAAAAATTTCAAATTAACCCTTTACCCAACGCAGACGATATCAAAATTTATTATTTTATTATCATTTTTTAAAATTTTTCAAAAAAGTTCAACAAAACCATGTCATGTGACCCCTCGTTGGAACGAGCTCGACGAGCCCGTTCGAATGAGGGGTCACATGATATGGTTTTGTTGAAATTTTTTTAAAAATAGTATTTTTTCAACTGCTGAATTTGCATATAACGCGGATGTGGCCGATTCATTGGGTAAAGGGTTAAAGCACCAAAGGGCCCCAGATTCACTCTCAGGGCATTGCATTTTCTTGGGGGAGGGGGAGGGGGAGACCCAAACTCCCCCTATGGGGGAGATTACACTTCCCACATCCACCCCACATCAGGCCTATGGTTTTAAGATATACCTGCGGCATATGCATGTATTGACTTGGGTGACTTGGAATCGTCCAAAAAAGTTATGTCTCCCCCCCCCCCCCCCCCCCCCCACTCCCCCCCCCCCCCCCCCCCACCCAATAGGAAATCTTAGCTACACCCCTGCTGTTGATTGGCAGTTAATTAAAAAATGCTAAAATCACACAGGACAATACAATTAACTAGTGCTCATTACATGTTCAGACTCAGCATACTGTGTTATTATTACTTTACTGACAAGAAGCGTTATTATAAATTGCTCAGGCAGAAGAGAAGGAAATATCAGAGTAAAATGCTCCAGGAGCTTGTTGACATGAAGAGTACGAAGCTCAAAGAGTATAAGCCCATTGCTGATTAGCCATCTTTGACGTTAATGATATGCAAGGTCAGAGGTAGCTTCGGGTAAACACTTCGATCAGACCCTAGAAATCGGATATAAAAAGACCTTTATATCCGATTTCTGTGGATCAGACTATCTGTCAAGACTGTCTTACACGTGACAGAAACAACCAAAATGTTTCACTTGAAACTAGAAAATGTGCAATTTCGATTTAATACCAATAAAGATAGAAAAAATAACACACTTTCAACATTTCATTTAATGGATAGGGCAAAATAATATTGATTTTTTAGTGAAATGAATACCGCAATGAACCCTTCCCACAAGCGAAGGTAGAATCGGCATCATGTTTTTGTTTTGTTGACGAGTGACAAAACTGCAGATATATCACTGAAATGACACAAAAATGGGAAAATGCAAACCCTGGGTATCCAAACAACCAACCCATACAAATATTTTCAAGCATAACACACAGATGTTCCAGCTGGAAGAGGTTGGGGTGGAGGGGGGGGTGCAAAAATCGTCTGCTAGTAGCAGTGTCGCGTGTCTACTAAAAATATTTTGTCCATATACAGTACAAGTCAAAATGAGTTGAAGAATAACCATTACCGGTATAAACTATAGATGTAATGTTTCCTATACTAATAACACAAGAATCGGACATGAAAATATATGTACATGTACGTGTATTCTGTAACCTTTTTAGCTCACCTACATCTGTAAGATGTGGTGAGCTATTGTGATAACCTCGGGCGTCAGCGTCGGCGTCCGGCGTGTCCAATATTGTAAGAGTTAATGTTAAGGTGAATTTCTCAAGCATCAGTGGGCTCAGGCCTTTGATATTGCATATGTAGGTTCTAGGGGACTATTAGAACAGTATTTAACCCTGAAACTACGACTTTTTTCCAAATTTCAGCTAAAATTTTCTGCCAAAAGTTGTTGTAAGAATTTGCGTTTAGGTGTTGTAAGAGTTTGTGTTAAAGTAAGCTTTTGTGCAGATTGTGCTGGTTTAACTTCTCATTACTGTTGATTTTCATATTTCAATAACAACTGTAGGTATTAACCCTACTGTATGCAGAAATTTAACGAAAATTTTTTTTTTTTCACTCAAAATTTTCATGTTTTTCTCGGACTTAGTAAATTTTAAGTTGTAAAACTTTGTGTTTAAGTGAGTTGTGTTTTTATGTGTCTTTCCAGGTGATTAATATTCTACACTTGGGTTACTGAACTCCATTGCAGTAATATTTAACTCCCATTACATGCATGTTTGAGGAATTTGAGGCTAATTTTCTGCCAAAACTTGTTGTAAGAATTAGCGTTTAGGTGTTGTAAGAATTTGTGTTAAAGTCAGCTTTTGTGCAAATTGTGGTGCTTTAACTTCTCATTACTGTTGATTTTCATATTTCAATAACAACTGTAGGTATTAACCCGACTGTATGCAGAAATTTAACAGAATTTTTTTTTTTTTTCAGTCAAAATTTTCATGTTTTTCTCGGACTTAGTAAATTTTAAGTTCTAAAAGTTTGTGTTAAGGTGAGGTGTTAAGCTGAGTTCTCAAAGATCAGTGGGCTCAGGCCTTTGATATTGCATATGTAGGTTTTAGGGGACTATCAGAACAGTATTTAACCCTGATACTACAACTTTTTTCCAAATTTCACCTAAAATTTTCTGCCAAAAGTTGTTGTAAGAATTTGCGTTTAGGTGTTGTAAGAATTTGCGTTAAAGTCAGCTTTTGTGCAGCTTGTGCTACTTTAATTTCTCATTACTGTTGATTTTCATATTTCATTAACAACTGTAGGTATTAACCCTACTGTATGCAGAAATTTAATGGAAATTTTCTTTTTTTTCAGTCAAAATTTTCTTGTTTTTCTCGGATTTAGTAAATTTTAAGTTGTAAAACTTTGTAAACTTTGTGTTTAGGTGAGTTGTGTTTCTATGTTTGTTTCCAAGCGATTAATATTCTATGCTTGGGTTACTGAACTCCATTGCAGTAATATTTAACCCTCATTACATGCATATTTGAGGAATTTGAGGCTGATTTTCTGCCAAAACTTGTTGTAAAAATTAGCGTTTAGGTGTTGTAAGAATTTGTGTTAAAGTCAGCTTTTGTGCAGATTGTGGTGCCTTCATTTCTCATTACTGTTTATTTTCTCATTTCAATAACAACTGTAGGTATTAACCCTACTGTATGCAGAAATTTAACTGATTTCTTTTCTTTTTTTCAGTCACAATGTTCACGTTTTTGTCTGACTTACTCAATTTTAAGTTCTAAAAGTTTGTGTTAAGGTGAGGGGGATTTTTGGGACTTATATTCACTTTCTTTAAAAAAAATTTTTTTAACTTTTTTTTTTTTAATACTTTCTCATACTTGTTACTAGTAACATTAAGGCTTATTTTAGTTGTTGATGTGATGTATTTTTGTTGGGACTTATAGTCACTTTCTTGAATGAATGTTTTTCCGCAACTCCTCTTTAACCAATGAATGTACTTACAATTTCAGTGATTTATGAAAGCCTTGAATGAATGTTTTTCCGCAACTCCTCTTTAACCAATGAATGTACTTACAATTTCAGTGATTTATGAAAGCCTTTCCTAATTCTTATTTATGATTTAATATCTGGCCTCACGATTCATATTCTTAATCATAAACATTTCTAAAAGAAAAAAATGCTTTTATATCCAATGATTTTATGTTGAATTGATATATAATAAGTGCAGAAATATAGACTTTCCAAAGCCATCACATAAACCTCATTAATCATTTGATGCCTAGTTAATGATTTATATTAACTAAATATTAGGCATGTTACATTGGAACGACATTATCAAGCGCGAATGTAGGTGAGCGTTGGGATGTAACATCCCTCTTGTTTAACATGTTTTGGCTTTACACACAGCATTTAAGAATGTTACTTGCATTGGAATTCCTATTTCATTATATTTTCCAATGCATAGAAATTCAAAATGTAATTTGTAATGTCCATGAAAGAATATTATTTCAGGAAAACTAATTTTTATGGGGGTTGACGTAGCTTTGATATGCCAAAAACATACCCATGAGGGGTGGGGATTTACCCTTCTAGTACTGTTAGTTTTTTTTCCTCAAACATTGGAAAATGGATTGATAAGAATCTCCATAATCCACACACCTCACTGCCTAACCCTTAATTAACAAATTGACTGCAACTACATATATAATTCATGAATTAGCAGGTAAAAATGTTTTTTAAAAAGTTTTGTACAAGACACATAATGTGATCTATCATCGAAACAAGATTGTTCCCCCGAGGATCACATGATTTGATTTGCTTAAAGCTTTTTGTGTAAATTTGAAAAATTCAAATTTAAATTTCCAGTTTTAATGTTATCTGTGGGTAAAGGTTTAAAAAGTAAAGTACAAAATATATTATACTGCTTTTTTGTGATCAGAGTGCTACAATTGTAGATTATTTCAGCAAGTCAAAACTTCTTATTTTAAATTTGTTTTATAATCACGAAATATTGAAATGTGGCTATGGCTACATTCCAATAATTTTTAATAGAACTAATCTGTAAATGAACAATTATTTATTTAATAGCCATGTATGAAATGTCATGAAAAAGACTTCTTTTGAGTATAAATGCATGGTACAAGGTAGAAGCATATGTTCAAGTATACAAATACTGTATGAATCAAAATAAGTTGTAGCATAACCGGAATAAATGAAGTAGCCCATTGCCATTACACCAATAACACAAGAACCCGAAATCATTTTCCGGAAAGCATTCTGTGAGAGCTTTCTTGAAAATGATGCCAGGTTCTTGTGTTGTTGGTGCAGTTGAAGATACATACTAGTAGTTTATAGTGGTTATTCTACAACGTATTTCGACTCGTACTGTAAGTCAAGTGATTTCTGAATTCCACTCGGAGGTCCGCTGGCTGGAATTTTGCTTGTACAAACCAATGCACATGGACACCAACCACTGATTATACCTGACATTCAGTAAATACTTGTAACTCACAAAGCAAATCTGCAGTTTAAGGAGCACTGATAAGTTAGTTATCTGGTGGTCCATAAATTGCAGATTAGCTTGTTGAGTCCCAAACTATCGACAAACTGGCAAGAATATGTTGGAAATATACATGTATGTATATCCACCTACTTAGAGGAGAAGTACAAAATCACCCTGTGTGTTTTGTAATACAATATCCATGTATGCACATTTTGGTCATGTACCCGGGGTCAGGGAGAGGGTGGGGTCCAGGGTAGTAACCCCCCAGAGCCTGGATCTGGGGGGGGGGGGAGGTTGGCCCAGGAGTCAAGGATCTTGGTTTCGCCTGCCCACCCTCTAGTCCAAACATGACCAGGGGGTTTGGTACGTCCTTTCAAAGGGCATTCCAAAACAAACAAAAAATAAAATGCGGGCTTTCAGGACATGTTTGACCTAGTCCCCCTCCCAAGGTGCTGACTTCTGGGCCAACAGTTAAGAAGGGGGCTGTATCGTGAATGAAGCTATGCACTTGGCCAACGGCTGTAATTCTGAACTGTATGATTCTTGAAGTAATAACTTCATTAAATCAGCTTGACGTAACCAAGTTATCACTTCAAGAATTGTGCAGTCAATATAGCTCTGGGCGGTAGGTCATTGGATACTCATTGATCAACTTGGCGATTTGCAACATGCTGCTAAAAAATGTCATTTTGATGGCCAAAAATAACGTGATTTTTTATCCCAAAAGCCACCAGAAGACTCCATTTAATAAGCCACTCGCTGCAAATGCCTTTATCATCTGTGCAATAGCCCAACATTTTTTAAGGGGGGGGGGGGGGAGGGGGTGGCGTCACAGAATTAACCCCGGGTCCGAATTTCCTTTCCCCGGCCCTGTGTGGCCCTTCCACACAGTGGGTGTTTTTTGTAATAAGACAGCTTCCACTGTGTGACATGTAAGTTTGAGTTAAAGGAGAAAATAGTCAAAAGGAGAATTTATACATTTTTTATGTCCGATTCTTGTGTTATTAGTACAGGAAACATTACATCTATAGTTTATACCAGTAATGGTTATTCTTCAACACATTTGGACTTGTATATATAATGTATATGGACAAAATATTATTAGCAGACACACGACTCTGCTACTAGCAGATGATTTTCATTCACATTTTAGGGACTACGCCCCACTCCACCCCAACCTCTTCCAGCTGGAACATCTGTGTATTGTGCTTGAAAATATTTGTATGGGTTGGTTGTTTGGACACGCAGGGTTTGCATTTTGTCACTCATCAACAAAACAAAACCATGATGCCGAGTCTACCTTCGCTTGTGGGAAGGGGTTCATTGCAGTATTCATTTCACTAAAAAATCAATATTATTTTGCCCTGTCCATTAAATGAAGTGTTGAAAGTGTGTTATTTTTTCTATCTTTATTAGTATTAAATCGAAAATGCACATTTTCTCGTTTCAAGCAAAACATTTTGGTTGTTTCTATCTCATGTATGACAGTCTTGTCAGATAGTCTGATCGAAGTGTTTACCCGAAGCTACCTCTGACCTTGCATATCATTAACGTCAAAGATGGCTAATCGGCAATGGGCTTATTGGGAGTTGATCAAATTATGTCAAGTCGAAAATGATGGTGGTGGGTTTACTAACTCCACAGGTACAGTGAACCCAGATCATTGGATCCAACACTTTCATGCACTTGGTAAAAAACCCAATGGCTTTAATCGAGAATTTGAAGCAGAGTTATTGGCCAAATTACCAATTCTTGATGTGTGTGTGAATTACGATCCAATTCTGATTTAGACTATGACATAACAGCTCAAGAAATAAAATGTTCGGCAGTGGATATCGAGCCTAAAATGTGGGAAATCAGAGGGTCTTGATGGAATTAAAGCTGAAATGATAAAATTAGTGTTCTTCAGGCTTATGCCAGTTTTAATTAAACTGTTTAATTGTGCACTTAAATCAGGAGTTTTCCTGGTCAAAGGGTTTCATTATCCCCATTCCTAAATAAAATAACCCCATCACACCTGATGATTTTCACAGAATCGCCATCACAGGCATTCTTGGTAAAGTATATGTAAAAAAATTTCTGGAAAGATTGGCTCAGCATGGTAATGAGGTAGATTTTCCTTCTCAATATCAATGCAGTTTCCAGAGGATAATTCTATCATCAGGAAAAAGTTTGAGGAGAAGAAGAATGTGTATACATGTACATGCTTTGTTGATTTCAACAAAGCCTTTGACAGGATATGGCAAGATGGTCTTCTTTATAAATTATCAACTTAAAGTATACGAGGGAATATGTATCGGGCATTGAGATCCTTATTACATACTAACACCTCAAGTCGAAGTGTCAAATTGGGTAACTGGTTGACAGACAAGATAAAATCTGAAGTGGGTCTATTGCAAGGCCATAATTTGAGCCCATTTTTATTTAATCTGTTTATTAATGACATACCAATGTTACCCGAAGCCACCTCTGACCTTGCATATCATTAACGTCAAAGATGGCTAATCGGCCATTGGATACTCATTGATCAACTTGGCGATTTGCAACATGCTGCTAAAAAATGTCATTTTGATGGCCAAAAATAACGTGATTTTTTATCTGAACTGCATGATTCTTGAAGTAATAACTTCATTAAATCAGCTTGACGTAACCAAGTTACGTCCAAGCTGATTTAATGTGGTGTGCGTGGTTCAGTATAGTTTCGCTAGGCGGTTGGTGCCGAAGGAAGCTCTCTCGGCGTGGGTTCGAACCCCCGCCATGCCAATGTAAACAAAACCAGCGTCCTTTCTTAATTCTATGGCATCTGAGAAATTTTAAAAAGACAAGTGTCGCTGATTTCTTCTGAGGTGCAGTTCGTGGAATTAAGTACTTAGATGCAACTATCTGATGAATAATTAAATAATTGAGTATTCCGTGTTCTGTACTGGCCTCGTATATACTTGGTTAACTAGCATTCCCTTTTGGGGTCTGTCGGTGGCCGAGTGGTGTGCGTGGTTCAGTATAGTTTCGCTAGGCGGTTGGTGCCGAAGGAAGCTCTCTCGGCGTGGGTTCGAACCCCCGCCATGCCAATGTAAACAAAACCAGCGTCTTTTCTTAATTCTATGGCATCCGAGAAATTTGAAAAAGACAAGTGCCGCTGATTTCTTCTGAGGTGCAGTTCGTGGAATTAAGTACTTAGATGCAACTATCTGATGAATAATTAAATAATTGAGTATTCCGTGTGTTCTGTACTGGCCTCGTATATACTTGGTTAACTAGCATTCCCTTTTGGGGTCTGTCGGTGGCCGAGTGGTGTGCGTGGTTCAGTATAGTTTCGCTAGGCGGTTGGTGCCGAAGGAAGCTCTCTCGGCGTGGGTTCGAACCCCCGCCATGCCAATGTAAACAAAACCAGCGTCCTTTCTTAATTCTATGGCATCCGAGAAATTTGAAAAAGACAAGTGTCGCTGATTTCTTCTGAGGTGCAGTTCGTGGAATTAAGTACTTAGATGCAACTTAGATGCAACTATCTGACATACCAATGGCCATCAGTGAAACAGAATTTGGTCTCGTCATTACAATGGGCATGCGATACCCTGCCTAATGTATGCTGACGTCCTTGTCCTAATTTCACATAGTGCTGAAGGTTTACCGTCCATGCTTGAAAGGCTGTATGATTTCTGCGATAAGTGGAAAATTACAGTGAATCGGGGGAAGACCCAAGCTTTAATTTTTAATAAAGCAGGTAAATATATAAAAAATGATTCTCATATGGAGGCGATGTCCTAGAATCAACTCAAGAATATAAGTACCTGGGTCTTGACCTGTCTGCCTTTGGAAACTTTGGCAAAACTGTTGTATATCTTACACACAGCATCCAAACCGAGCATTCAAGGGTTACGTTGTGCATAATGGATAAGACTCCTCAGTATGAGTTACATGTGCTACAAAACTGTTTGACTCCTGTGTTATACCAAATTCAATGTATGGATGTGAAGTTTGGGGGGTGATTATTGTCCCCGCAAACAAGTAAGTGCTATCGAAAATTTCCACCTACATTTTTGTTAGAGGTTAATAGAAACACGTCTCACACCCATTCCTTTGCTGAACTGTGAAGACAACTAATGGTTAAATACTGGTTAAGGCTGGAAAACCTTGAACAGGATAGATTATTGTCTCAATCTTTATAGAGTTTCAAATCAGTGAGCAACTTAAAATGGCTTGACATTAACAAAGAAAAACTCTACAGCTATTGCTTTGGAAATCTCTGGCGTGCACTGACTTCTGTTGATCAAAATAAATTTCCAGATGTATTCCCAGAACACAAAAGATTTAATTTTATGCAGGAATGGAATCTTCTGTCAACGTGAGGAAATCAAATGCTGTGGACAAAATTCGTTTTTATTTTGGGGGTAAAAATGGATTACAAAATGGCTGAGTATTTAACAACCGTAAACTTTCGAGAATGTAGCTCTATAAGTAAACTACTTATCAGCTGTCATGATCTCGAAATTGAAAAGGGATGTTACCCTAAACCTAATCGGACACCAGCTGACAGGCCTGGCAATCTAGAAAATCCAGGAGGGCAAAACAATTGCTCTCCTCAGATTGCTTGGGAGTGCAGTTGAACCTGTAACTTTCAATGCAAAAACTGGTATGCTATTTTGGTTATATTCACTTCAAGGTATTAATATTGTGACTGAAAAATTGTACTACATTCATCTACATAGTGGAAAAGTTGGCATACACATCTTCTCATGATTCAAAATGTTGCATTCGATTCTTATGTGACTGTCTTCTGCACTCAAATATATCGAAATGCAACACAGAATGGGTCATGAATTAATGCGAATCAATGCAACATTGACAAATCGTCCCCTGAGTGCCATTGTGTTCTCTGTGCCTACTGGCACAAGAGAACACATTGGAACTCAGAGAATGAAATGATAATAGATTTTAAAGGCAGTCCCAAATAGGTCCAGAAAATCAAGGGGTGCAAAAAAATTGCCCTCATCAATTTGTTATAGGCACGCGGTAGGCGTGCAGCACTCCTACACTCCTCAAAAATGCCAGGCCTGAGCTGAGGAGAGGTTCTGTAGGCAGTTCCATTTAGAACTAGTTGAAGATGAAACACATTTTCTACTTGTCTGTCCAGCATGCAGTGAACTGCATAAGAGATTATGGGAAGCTGTGCGATATACTAATAACGTGATACAGCTTTTCAACTTTCTTGCTCCCAAGCAACAAATTATGATGCTGATCAGCTCGATAGACCAAAACATTCAGAGGGCACTGAGCAACTACATGTATACATGTATAATGCATGCATTTCAAACATGTCGTCGCATGAGTGCTAGAATGTCCTATGTCCCATCGGGGACATAGGACATTCTAGCACTCAGGCGAGAATGTATAAAACACAACAGACCAAATGTATCATTATCCTAATCATTGCTTATACTCTCTTGATTTGTTTGTATTCTTTGTTATTTGGTTTTTTTTGCATTATTTTCATTTATTTGCCAAACCTTTTTGATGTGCATGTAGATGATTGTGCAATAAAATATTCTATTCTAGTCTAGTCTATCACTGTTTATGTTCTATCATTTTCTTTTTAGCTCATCTTGACAAAGTCAAAGTGAGCTAATCTCATAATAATAATAATGATGCTTTATGTAATGGTATATATGATATTGTGGATTACAAGTATAAAGTGAAACATACAAATATATAATGAAGCATATATAATGCAGGGAGATGGCATAGCCAGATTGGCTGTCTGCCTGCCATCCCCCAACAAATATTATTCCAACAACACTGCACACGGAAACGTGTTTTTGTGTATGACTAATGTTCAGTTATGTTCACTTCGTACTTATTATTCACAATGAATGTTGCCTGTGGGTGTGGATAAGACTTGGTAGTTGAGACAACATTGGAGGCAGACGAGATCTTCAGACAATGTTCGAGACAAAACTAAATCTATTTTCTAATGTGTGGAAGTCTAATGAAGATTTACTGGATTTGGTATGTGGTATTATTGGGCCATAAGTACTTTAATCATGCAAAAAAAAAAAATTCTGCATCCCCATGGGAACCCTGGGAGCTAAAAAGAGAAATATTTTCAAACGCCCATATTTCCCAAACCACACTGAACAGAGAGCTGTTATTGGGGACGAAGTATCCTTAGGACCAGTAGAATTGAATGGTAAAAAAAATGCCATCGGTTTTGTTAGGGTGTTCTGTAAAGGGCATCGAAAAAATGCTGAGTCAGCATATTTGCAAAACTTTTAAAAAATCTTTTCACCAGAACCGATCATCAGAATCTTTTGATATTCGGTATACAGCATTCATAGGGAGGTCAGATACAAGTTTGTTAAAATAAAGCCCATTGGTTCATATTTGGGCTCAATACAGGAGCCCGAATTTTTAACATTGGGTAATATAGGGAATATTCTTTAAAAATCTTCTTCTTCAGAACCACCAGTCAGAATCTTCTAATGTTTGGTATACGTCATTGTTATGAGGGTCAGATTCAAGATTGTTCAAACCAAGTCCGTAGGTTAATATTTGGGCTTCTTACGGAAGCCCAAATTTTAACTTTGTACAATATGAGGGATAATTTAAAAAAAATCTTCTTCAGATCCACCAGTCAGAATGCTTTCATATTTGGTATGCAACATCTCTAGGTGGATCAGATTCAAGTTTGTTCAAATCAGATCCCTAGGTATATATTTGGGCTCGCTATGGTAGCCCAAATATTTACTTAGTGCGATATGAGGAAATTTCTTTAAAAATCTTCTTCTTCAGATCCACCAGTTGGAATGCTTTCATATTTGGTACAGTTAAAACTAGAAGTCCTGTCATGAAATGCGCACAAATAGTACGTTGATCTGCGCGTTAATCTATGCGTTATGACCATAGTAAGGCTATCAAATTCTGTACATATGGCCTGTGTACAAGCAATGTTTCAGCCAAAGGACCTCCGGGTAACCCGAGGCCCATTGGCAGAAACATTGCCTGTGTTTGCTATGAGTAACCAGGAGAACCTGCCGTGCTTTGGATGCCATTTGGTATGGGAATTGTGCGCAATTCCAACACGCAATTAAGCCTAGATAAGCACAGTTCATGACAGTACTTCTAATTTTAACTGTATACAACATCTCTAGGGAGGTGGGGGGTGGGGGGGGGGGGTGCTCAGATTCAAGTTTGTTCAATTTGAGTGGGTTAATACTTGGGCTCCATTTGGGAACCTGAAATTTAACGTAATACAATATCAGGGAATTTCTTCAAAAATCTTCTTCTTCAGATCCACTAGTCAGAACGACATCTGTGGGGGGGGGGGGGGGGGGGGGGGGGGGGTGGTGTGGGTGTCAGATTCAAGTTTGTTCAAATTGGATCCATAGGTTAATATTTGGGCTCGCTATGGTAGCCTAAATTTTAACTGCGTGCAATATGAAGAAATTTCTTAAAAATTTCTCCTCTTCAGATCCAACAGTCAGAATCCTTTCATATTTGGTACACAACATCTCTAGGGAAGTCAGATTCAACTGTGTTCAAATTGAGAGTCTGGATTAATATTTTGGCTCCCTATACAATGTAGGGAGCTGGAATTGCCAATGTTGCTGAAGAATAAAATTTTTGTATTCAGTACCCTCTAGAGGTGTGTAACTAAGATTAATCCACATAGGTTGTATCAAGAGGCTTCATAGGGGAGCTCTACATTTTACATTATGATCAACTGAGGAAAAAGCATGAGGCCTGGATTATTTTTGTCAGTCTTCAGGGACTCAAGGATTGACAGTGTATCTTTTGGAGATGGATTGCTTAATGTAGACTCATTCTTGGACTCTGTTTATATTGCATTCTGTTCAAGATGAGCGCTTCAGGCCCCGTGGGGCCTCTTGTTTCAAATTGTGTTTTGCTGTATTGCATTCATGAGTTTGACCATACAAAAAAATGGATGAAAAAAAATGATTGATTCTCAGTTTTCTTTACCGCAATAATGGTAGAATATAAAGCCTTCCTAGTTCATAAGTTGGTGTGAATCAACAAAAATCATGATGTGAATAGACTTAAGGGATGGTGCAAATCGACCGCTGGATGGTGCAAATCAACTGTGATGCGAATAGACCGTTCCCCAGATTCTCTTTATCTGGATGAACCACATTTTTTAAAGTATGAAGGGAGTTACTAGTAGTGAACAGATTAAGCACTTCTAAAGGTTACCCAATTTTACAGGAATTTTACAGATATAAAAATCAGCGTACAAAAGTAAAGAAAACCACAATGTTTACTCTGACATTGATAGCAGTATGTCATCCGGAATTCCAAATTGTAATTTTTGTTCGTGTTAACCAAGACGTATGGTTTGGCGACGGTCTTTGTGTGTCTGGGCATCCTTACACTGTTAGCGCAATAACTTGATGATCATGTATGATCCTAAAATACATGTATGATCCAAAACGGTCACTTGCAGACTCCTCCCCCTCTCCTCCCCCCCCCCCCCCCCCCAAAAAAAAACAAAACAAAAAAACCCCCAAAAAACCCAACATTTTTCTGATGCCATAAGTGGTTAAACCCTATCATAATTTGGTGTGTTTCTGCCTGTTTCGGTCATTCATCGTATCCCCAAATTTAATACCATGTGTGGGTTTTTAGCTTAATTTGACAAAGTCAAGGACTCAAGATAAGCTATTGCCATCATGTGAGTGGAAGTCTGTTAGTCTGTGAGTCTGTTCACATTTTCCTTTAGCACAGGCTACACCCTGTAGTTCTTATGCAGGTTTGGAGTCATGTTTAGATGAGAACGTCCCCTTTTGGTTGTGATCGGTCAACCGTGATGGCTTGCCCGAGCCCAAAACCTGAAAACCTTTAGCACGGTCTACATGTCGTATTTATGAAGGGATTTCATTGTAACTTGGTAGGATGCCTCTGCATAATATCTAGATGAGAATGTCCCCTTTTGGTCATGATATGTCAACTGTGACGGCTGCCCAAGCTCGAAACCCAAAACCTTTTAGCACAGTCTGCAGGTCATATTTCATATGGAGGGATTTCATTGTAACTTGGTAGGTTGACTCCATATAATGTCTAGATGAGAACATCCCCTTTTTGTCACGATTGGTCAACTGTGATGGCTACAGGGGCCCAAAGCCTGAAAACTTTTAGCACAGTCTATAGGTCATATTTATGAAGGGATTTCATTGTAACTTGGTAGGATGACTCCAGATAATGTCTAGATGAGAACGTCCCCTTATGGTCTTGATTGGTCATCTGTGACGGCTACTTGGGCCCCGAAAACCTTTAGCACAGTGTATAGGTCATATTTATGAAGGGATTTCGTTGTAATTTGGTAGGATGAATCCAGATAATGTCTAGATGAGAACGTCCCCTTATGGTCACAATCATTTAGCCGTGACAGCTGCCCAAGCCCAAAACCCGAAAGCTCTTAGCACATTCTACATGTACAGATTGTATTTATGGAGGGATATCATTGTAACTTGGTAAGTTGATTCCATATAATGTCTAGATCATAATGTCCCCTTTTGGTCACGATTGGTCAACTGTGATGGCTACAGGGGCCCGAAAACCTTTAGAACAGACTACAGATCATATTTATGAAGGGATTTCATTGTAACTTGATAAGATGACTCCAGATAATGCCTAGATGAGAATGTCCCCTTTTGGTCACGATCATTCAGCCATGACGGCTGCCTGAGCTCAAAACCCTTAAAGCTTTAGCACAGACTACAGATCATATTTATGAAGGGATTTCATTGTAACTTGGCAGGATGGCTCAGTAAAATGTCTAAATGAGGACGTCCCCTTTTGGTTGCGATTGGTCAACCATGATGGCTGCACAGGCCCAAAGCCCCAAAACCTTCAGCACAGTGTGCAGGACGTATTTATGAAGGGATTTCATTGTAACTTGATAGGATGACTCTTTTTGGAATAATTTCACTCTGAATTGGCAACTTTTGTTGATATACATTAACTGTGAGGGTCACAAACATTAACTGTGAGGGCAACATTTACCCAGCCCTCAATTCTTTAGTACAGTCTACACCTCATATTATTTTTATTGAAAACTGGTGAAGAGTTAAAATCGATTGTCTGCTGATCTATTCAGAGAGTGAAAACAACAAGACTAATAATGAAATAACAGACACAGACTTTGAGATCAAAGTAGATGTGAAAGTTAACCGCGCTGAGTCAGCTTCTTGAACTTGCTGACAGTGGTCGCACAGCATTTGCTTAATAATGTTAGTGGCGTAGTTATTTGAACTTTTCTCCATGCAATGTAAAGTTTCTATTATAGAGAGATTCCTATGCCATTTATGTGAAAGCATGTGGGTTAATTGTTTATCAGGACTGCTCTCTACAGTTGCAGTCGATTGTACCTTGAATTGAATCATTAATCTTACTTGTACACGGATTAGTGTCGAATGACATGGACCTTGTATTAACAGCTTACCATCAAAATCTAATCCAATATCATGCCTATGTATCACCTATGAACAGTAAACCGCGTAAATGGAGAAAAATAATCAACTGCAGAGTATTGCAATCAAATCTTGGCGGCAGAAAGTGGAGAGCAGCTGCTGACTAGTCGACTTCGACTCAACAATTGAGTTTTGACTGATCGACTCCAGAATGCCTGAGTCATTTGAACACTAGTGTGTGTACCCCTACTGTTACATTTACATTAGTACTTACATTATCAGTAGAAGCCAGAAGACCAAACAGAGCAAGTTTGCAGTCCTTTTCTCACCAGGCAGTTCACCCAGTTCCCTGTGGAAGCCCCAGGAAGTGACACAGTGGACTTGATTACTATGGTAATCAAGCTCTATTTTACTGGTATCATTATTATCCCTGGCGGGTGAGGGTCAGGCCTTTAAATTCTTCCCAACTAACGACGGTAAACGCTGTGCCTAAATAAGATAATTGCGCCCAAATTATGCAGAGTTTGAAACTTTTTCCAAAGTTTTGCAGTGTTTTGGCAATACATAGTTTGGCCAGATTTCCCTGATGCTTGTAATATAACTTAATCCATACCTTCGAATCAAACAATGCAACAGATAAATAATTTTTTAAAAACCCACAGAATGCGACACAGAAAAGCAACCGGTGTCGACAGTGTCGTGTATGACATTGTCGACGGCGATTACTTTTCTGTAGCAAATTCTGTAGTTTAGTTTAATAGTTTAATGCATTACACCATAATGGCAGTTGCACAATACAAACATAACAAATAAGAAGAATTAGTAAACATGATGTATAATATAAATACTAATGACTTTTTTCTTTAACAAGGTGATCTCGCTTACAGAAGAATGACCAGATCATGTTAGAAATAATATTAATCGATTTTCAATATATAATAGTATTTGTCCAAATCATTTAATTGTTCAAATTCTTTGTTTACTTTTATAATTTCTTCGGACCCAGTTTCCCTAATTTCGACATATGCCTCACAAGACATAACAAAATGTTTTTCGCTCTCTATTTCACTGGTATCGCACACCTGGCATCTCCTATCATTTAGGGGCATTGGGGGTTGCTTATGTCTACCCTTTTCTATTTCCAAATTATGGTTACTAACCCTAAGTCTAGTAAACAGTTCATGGGCCTGTCGAGATCTGGTGATTTTCAGATACGGTTCAGTGATACAAAATGAAAGGCAATAATACATGTAAGTTACGAACGTATCGATTAGTTAAAAATGAATACAATCTTGAATCTTTAGTAAATCTTTCTCTATGTTGAGATTCTAATACATCTTTCAGGCATTTTCCATTAATATTGGTTAACGTATTAGCACCGGAAACTTTGATATCGTAACAAGATAATTGAGTTATCCAAGTTTTTGGAAGTTTACATTTGAGTGACTCCTTGAATGAGTTGGAAAGTAGTATGTTATTGCCAGCAATTTTGGATAATTTGTCGACATATTTATGGAGATTATATGACCATGCACTTAAAGCTTGAGATCTATTATATTCATGTTTGTGGCATTTCTCAGTAAACACCATGTGTAATTTAGCTTACATTCAGATAAGCCTTTGGCTCGACACTGGGAAACTAAGAAGCCTTCTCGAGTGAGTCGAGTAAACATATGCCAAAGGGTGGTGGGAACCAGCGATAATGGTGAAGACCTACAGTATAACACCAGGTTGTAAATTATAATTTTAAGACGGGGACCTGAAGCCTAAAAGTTAAAACAGATACCAAGAAGGAGAAAATACTGATGTTTTTTTCTCCAACCATGCAAGCCACATCCATATTTGCTGTTGTACCCAAATTAAACTGATCTAAAGGTCTGGTGAGGGTGTGAGATGGGGAAATCTCACCTGAATGCAAAGAATTTGGGCCAGGCACGAGGCTTGGCATATTTCTCCCAGCTGTCTCACACTACTTTATGTCTCAATACCTTAGTGTGGGAGAAAAGAAGGTCCAGTGAGAGACCAACATCCGTAATGTAGATGAAATCAGTGGCCCTGGGCAGTATACATGTGGATGTAAATGATTGTCTAAACTTTACTTTATACTGGTGTTGCATTGGTATCATTATACCCCCCGCAAACAAAGTTGGGGGGGGGGGGGTATATAGAAATCACCCTGTCCGTCTGTCCATCCGTCTGTCCGTCCATCTGTCCATCCTTATAAGCGCAACTCCTCCTAAACCGTTTGAAGAATTTTCATGAAACTTTACGCAATGGAAGAACTCCATATGAAGATGTGCATGAAGCAATATAATTCCGTTCTGACATTTCCAAGGGGAGATAATCTAACTTATACATTTTAATATACCAAAAAGGCTACAACTGAGGTGCGGGGGTATCACTTTGTGAGCTTGCGGTCACAGTACCTCTAGTTAGTAATGGATTCTAAAACTGTCAACCCTCTTCACACTGATGTCAAAATACCAAAATCCCAACTCACAGATTTTTCCCGCAATGCAGCTAGGAGTTTAGACAATATACATGTAGTCTTGTGTCACAGAGCTCATTGAGCTCTGTCACACAAGACTGAATTGGTTAAATTCCTAGTTGCATTATGGGGAAAAATTTGGTCCCTGAAATTTCAATATTTTGACGTGGACATGGTGGAGGTAATGGTTAATCCTTTACCCAAATTAACGGCCAATTCCGGCAGCGCTATTCTCAAAAATCGCCAATTAATTTTCATTATTTTTTTCATTTTTTGTCTCCAAAACATAGGTTATGACCCTTCATTGGAACGAGTTCCTCAAGCTCATTCCAATGAGGGGTCCTAACCTGTGTTTTTGAGACAAAAATGAAAAAAAATAGTTAATCAAGAATTTCTTTTGCAAGTGTCATCTGCTTTTCATGTTAGGTAAAGGTTAAACACTAGTAAGAAAGTTTACCTTATGCTGCCTTATGGCCCATGATCTGGTTGCTTTGTTCCCAAGTTTCAACTGGCTTACATGTACACATTGAAGGGAGCATGGTGGTTCAGTAGGTAGAGGTGCAGGCTTCAAGTCAAGATGTCCTCGGTTCGAATCCCACCTGCGGCAACCATGTGTCCTTGGGCAAGACACTTCACTTCTGTTGCCCACGTGGTTGTACGGTGACGTTGTGTACTACGGCATACTGCACGTCGATGATGCACGTGTCTCCAACCAATGCTAACCCTGCTTGTGTGGAGTTATTATGTTGGTGAGCTGACTGTTGCTCGCTGTTGCTTGGTGGTTCTCTCCAGGTACTCCAGCTTCCTCCACATGTAAAATTGTCCAACACGAGGTGACCCTGGCTGTCAGAAGTGTCGTCCCCAATAAATAAATACATTGAAAGTAAAGCCTAGGATATAGGCTGATGTTCACCCATCAGGTGCCTGTGTACTCAACTGATACGTGTGTGTGTACTGTAAAGAAATAATTGATTCTGTCTGCTGCAAAGCACAGTGGACAAAAGATGTGAAATAAACAGACAATAGTCAGTTTTGTTTCGTAACATAAGTTGACAACTGGTACATATTACAATGTTGCCAATTAGTCGAAATCTCTTCATCGAAATAACTTTGATCAATCAAAACATGAATGCATTAGTAAAATTAATAATTTTCAGATCCATAATTTTCAGATCCAGTATGAATGAAAACAGTAACCAAAAATACTTAAATCTGTCATGGAAAATGTTGACTGCAATCGACTTCTAAATTGTTATGTTGATATTTAAGGTGTGCAAAATAAAGTGTACTTTGATAAGAAATTAGGTACTGTGTAAATGTGTAATGTAGGTGAGCAAACTTTATACCAGACCTGTCCTTTTGAAAATCACAGGAGGGCTGTTGCTGGCTCTCCTTGATCTATATTCAGGTGGGCTCAAGCCCCCGCCCCCCTCCCCCCTCCTCCCCCCACCCCCAGACGGGCTGGTACATACCAAAATCATCAGGCTATTAACTGGTTGAGTGCTGGAAGCCACTATCAGCAGGCTTGGGGCGAATACTTTGTAAATGTATTCAAATGCGAATACGAATACTTTGAAATTTAAAGAATACGAATACAAATATACAAATTTTCAAATGTATTTGAATACGAATACAAATACATTACAATGTATTCGTGAATACATTTTTGAATACTTGAATACTTTTTAAATTAGAAATATTTATAGCTAGGCCTTTAAGTTTTTTGTTTGTTGGGTTAAAAGTAATTTTTAAACTGATGGTCCTTCAGCTGAAGCTTTAATTGTGCTTACCATGCTTTGTTGGAAAACTAAAGTAATTACCTAACAGGAAATCCACTCTGTGGGTGTCATAGTAATTAGACTACTCTCCATGGTCAACACATCACAAAATGTGAGTTGATTACCTCTAAAAAATCACAGACTGGCATTTCCTCCTGAACATTAAGTATCAATTGCAATGACACCACATAAGAAGGACTAGTTAAGTTTTAGCCAATGCACTTCATGGTTAAACCTGGAGGTCTGTTGGCTGAAAGTTTGCTAACAGCAGTAGTATTTTCTTTATAATATTTATGTGCTTTCACCGATTATAATTAGACATACTGAGCTGTACAAAGGTGACCTTAAACAAGAGTAAATAAATAAATAAATATGTGTTTTCACTGTGAAATAATGGATAAATAGAAAAACTTTAAATAAATCCAAAAATTTTAGAATATAATATCATTGAATAACTGAGTTGTGTCCAGTAACACAAATTTTTTTGTTTTATGTTTATTTGAACGAAATGATTTCGCGCGCCGAAGGACGGTATGGGGGGACAAGCCCCTTTCGACCCTCGGTGACTGTAGATGATTGTTTTTTGCATGTCTAGGTGTGTCAAAGGAGGAAAAGGAAGGAGGGATGAGGTTTATCCCTTTCTGCCCTTCTTGCGGCTCTTCTTTTTAGGTGGAGGTTGGCTTGGTGATGGTGATGGTGAAGAGGTTGGTGGTGGTGTAGAGGTGCACACGTTAAGTTCTTCTCGGTACTCTCTTGATTTTATCCGTTCTGCTCTCGCCAGCTCTAATTCTCTCATTAATGCCTCAATAGGGTTTAGTGGCTGTACCGCTCCTGGGCTTTCCTAGTGAAGGAAGGGGGGAGTGAGGGGTGGGAGGCGGTGAAAAATGTTTATTGTCCATGTTTTCAACAATTTAAAAAGCCATGGGGATATGTGGCCATTGTTACATAACTAGGGTGTATTGTGACAAGTTAATTGATAATTAAGTCTATTGTCTGCTTTCAGTGCATAAATTTCAGACAAGGTGTTTGGTGGTATATAAATAATATCAGGGATTATTAAGTCTTTAATGTTGATATGAGGTGTGAATTTGTTGGGCTTGATCTGTGAAAACCTTTTATTCAGTATATGGTTCTTTAATTCCAAAATATAGAAAGTATTCAAAAAGTATTCAAAATGTATTCATGAATACAGCTCAAATTTTAATGTATTTGAATACGAATACAAATACATGTATTCATAACATTCAGTGAATACTGAATACATGTGAATACTTGATAAACTGTATTTGAATACGACTGAATACGAATACTGAATACGAATACCCCAACCCTGACTATCAGGCTTTGAAAAAAATTAGGGCGTTAGAGCAAAAGCCCATGTTTTCCTTGCTCACATTCCATATTAATCAAATACAAATAGTAGTTTGTTTATATAAATTTGTTATATCACAAATTATTGAAGAGTGCCTGGAGGCACTCTTCAATAATTTGTAATAAAACAAATTTTGATGAACAAATCCAGACCACCAAATTTAATGTATCCCTCAACCAGTTAAGGATGGCAGTTACATGTACTTGCTCTCCTCAGCAAAATTTCAGATGGGCTGCTAGGATCAGGAGTAACTCCCCTTCTCAGAATGACAGGCCTGTTATACATTGCCTCGGGGAGTGCAGTGGCTCAGTGGTGGACTATTGGACTTCTATGCTAGAGGTCCAGAGTTTGATCCCCGTCCGGGATGACCTGCAGTGTGTACTTGGGCAAGGCACTTTATCCCGGTTGCCTACGTGGGGGCACGATGATGCCATGTACTAAGGCATACTGCACGTTGATGGTGCACATGTCTTCAACCGCTATAATCCTGCTTGAGCGGAGCTTGAACAGAGTTAGAATGCTGAGGAGCTGACAGTTGCTCGTCGATGCTCGGTGGTTCTCTCTGGGTTTTCCAACTTCCTCCATCCGTAAAACTGTCACGGTCACAATTAGCCATTGTCCATAAGTATGTGACCTTAAACACCAATAAATAAATAAATAATATACATTGCCTCAGAAATGAAGCACTGGAGGGAGTTTTCCAATATACATCACTAATGGCCGAGAGAAATTTTCTTGCGATTATAATCCTAACATTCATTTCAGCCAGAACTGTATTGCCCACACTGACTTTTTTTCTTGTTTTTTTTTCTTGATATAACCACAGACTTGCACTAGTGAATTTAACCTGGTGTTGCAGTTCTTTAACATGTAAATTGAAACTTAAAAAGAATTAGTGTCATATTTAATTATCCCAGAAAATATAGTCTGTAATAGTACGTTCAACAACCTTGATGAAAAAACCTATTGGTTATGGACATAATTATGTGGTGTTGAATTCAGAACCTACATGTATTGAGCTCACCTGAAGAACTCTAGTTCCTGACAACAGTATCAGTCAAAATAAGTGGTAAGTCAGCTTACATGTATTTAATGTGAGGAGCCCTTATGTACATTATTTATTGGTGTTTAAGGTCACATATTTCTGCACAATGGCTAATCATGACCATGACAGTTTTACGGGTGGAGGAAGCCGGAGTAATCGGAGAGAACCACCGAGCAACAGCGAGCAACTGTCAGCTCCCCAACATACTAACTCCACACAAGCATTGGTTGAAGGCAGGTGCACCATCGACGGGCAGTATGCCTTAGTACACAACGTCACCATGCCCCCAAGTGGGCAATGGGGGTGAAGTGTCTTGCCCAAGGACACAACGCAGTTGCCGCAGGTGGGATTCGAACCGAGGGCCTCTTGGCTTGCAGCCTGCACCTCTACCAACTGAGCCACCACGACCCCCCCCCCCTCCCCTTATGTACATTGCTAGATTTCTTCACAAAGTGCTTGAAGAATATAGGGCATTGTTTATTAACTCATAACCAGGCCTCGTATTTTCAAAATACTTTTCATCAAATCTAGTCGTGGCTGCTGTGAAGCAGACTATATTTGATGAAAAATCCATCTAAATTTAACTCAAAATATCAATGGTCACAAAGTCCATTCAACTTTCAGCAGTGAAATTTGGTCACATGTGCCGATTTTAAACTTATTTCAGTGATAAGAGATTTCATGTCCTAGTCAGGAGCATCCGCCAGCAGCAAGCAAGAGGTTTAACCTTCTCAGTTCTTTGCCTAACTTGGCTGCTAGATTAGGACACCATTTCCCCCCAAGAAAACAAAGATGTCAGCATAAAGAATGTTTTGAGTCTACCTCTACAAAATCACTCTTTGCGAAAAATCTTGTTTCACCATGCAGTCTAAAAGTGCAATGAACTTATATATAAGCAAGTTTTTGTTTTGTTCACTATCAACTTCGCAGCCAGAATTTGTCATTCCCACCATGTGACTCAGCAGCACTTCCTCCAAAACAGATTGAAAGAGCATAATTACTTTTCAGCTCACCTGACTGCAGGTCAGTGTGAGCTATTGCCATACTTGGCGTCCGTCGTTCGTCCTTCGTTAACGTTTGGAAACTTGTGTTCTTCTTCACAACCATTAAGCCAAATTCAAACATATATTGCACAGACCATCTATGGAGTATACCCTTTCTACTTTGTTCAAATGAAGCAGCTGCCATCTTCGGGCTCTGGTTAATGCCCCAAAAGCCTAAAAATCTTTTAAAATCTTCTCATGAACCACCAGAGAGAATTCCTTGATATTTGGTGTGGAACATCCCTTTGTGTTGAAGATTAAAGTTTGTTCAAGGGTAGTTGGTAGGTCAATATCTGAGCTCTCTGTGGGAGCATATCCATTTTGGGCTATGCCCAAAATTTGTATTTCAAGAACCAATGGGCCGATTTGAACCAAATTTGGCATGTAGTATAAGTGGGTTCTACGTAATTGATTGATGCTCGAAAAATATTTTTTTTTTGCAGCCCCGTGGCAACCCCAGGGGCTAAAAATAGAAAACAATTAAATCGCCCATATTTCCCAAACCACACGGAACAGAGAACTGTTATTTTGTATGAAGCATCCTTAGGATCAGTAGAATTGAGTTGTGTTAAAAATTGCCATCGGTTGTGTCTGGCTGTTCTGTATGGGGGGGGGGGGGGGGGGGAGTGGGAGGGGGAATCAACAAAATGCTGAGTCAGCATATTTGCAAAAATTAAAAAAAAAAAAAATTCTTCAGAACCACTGATCAGAATCTTTTGATAATTGGTATAGAGCATCCATAGGGGGTTCAGATACAAGTGTGTTCAAATTAAACCACTGTTAATATTTGGGCTCAATACAGGAGCCTGATTTTTAACTTTTGGGGAATGAGCTTTAAAAATCTTCTTCAGATCCAACAGTCCGATTCCTTTAATATTTGTTGTACAACATCTCTAGGGGGATCAGATTCCAGGTTGTTCAAATTGAGACCCTGGGTTAATATTTGAGCTCCCCATGGGAGCCCAAATATTAACTTAGTGCAATATGGGGAATAATCTTTAAAAAACTTCTATAGATCCACCAGTCAGATTCTTGTGATATTTGGTATACAACATCGCTAAGGGGGTCAGATTCAAGTTTGTTCAAATCGGATCCCTGGGTTGATATTTGGGCTTGTTATTGGAGCCCAAAGTTTAACTTAGTGCAATATGAGAAAATTTCCTTTAAAACCTTCTTCTTGAGATCCACCAGACTGAATCTTTTCATATTTGGTATACAACATCTCTGGGGGGTCAGATTCAAGACTGTTGAAATTGAGTCCCAGGGTCAATATTTATGCTCCCCATCGGAGTCCGAATTTTAACTAAGTGCAATATCGGGAATAATCTTCAAAACTCTTATTCAGATCCACCAGTCAGATTCTTTTGATATTTGGGAAACAGCATTGCTATGGGGGTTAGATTCAAGTTTGTTCAAATCAAGTCTCTGGGTTAATATTTGTGCTCTGTATTGGAGCCCAAATTGTAACATTGTAAAATATGATGGAATTTCTTTAAAAATCTTCTTTTTCACATCCACCAGTCAGAACTTTCATATTTGGTATACAACTTCTCTGGTGGGGGCAGGGGGGGGGGGGGGGGGGGGGGTCAGATTCAGGTTTGTTCAAATTGGGCCCTTGGGTAATATTTGGGTTCTTTATTGGGGCCCATAGGTTAACTCAGTGCAATGTGAGAAAATGTCTTGAAAAATCTTCAGATCCACCAGTCAAGTCCCTGGGTTAATATTAGGGCTCCATATGCCCGTCACTTACTGATACACTCATCTCTTTTGGCAACTTGAGCCAGGTGAGCGTTTTAGGCTCACTTGAGTCTCTGGTTTATTACTGTGCACATAAAGTTGTAATCGACGCACCAACCAGCTTCTGTAATTAAACTCCAACAATTTAGTTCAGCTTATATGTTCAACCTATAGGTCTAATGGTTGAAACTTCACTTACACTTTTTCAGGGAATCTGAGTTACAGTTATGTGATTATAGAAGCAGAGAGAGAATTTTGATCAGATTGTGAAGTTGCATTGCATTATCTGTCTGAAGTTATCCGTCCAGTTTTTTGGTCACAACATTGTTCAGAGTTCCCGCTGAGCCTTGGATTCAAGGAATGGCCTTGAATTTGACTAAGGGGCATTCATGGCCTTGAAATCCAGGAAAATGTGCCAGGAGGCCTTAAAAAGCCTGGAATATTCATGAAATAAAAACGCTTACTAAGTTCGTAATCATACATGTAACTGTATACTTTATATATGCCAAATTTGGTGAAGGCCTAGTCCTACTTGTAACTAGGACCTCCAGAAGTAGGAGGATGGGGGTAACGACTAGAGGCACCTAGTTAGGACTATTGAAGGTAAGGTCTTGAAAATTCTTGAATTTGGCTAGTGGCGGGTCTTGAAAAATGCCGAAATATGTTGAGAAACAGCCTTGAATAGCCTTGAATTTTATCAGTCCTCGCCTGCAGGAATCCTGCTGTAAGAATCTGACCTTTTAAAAAGGAATTGTGACAACATTATTTCTGAGGTGCTATTTTGGTATGTTATTCAGTCTTGATTTGAATATATTTTATTCATGAAATATTAATGCAATTGTGTAAATGTGCCATGATTAGATCATGATCTTATCAAGAAAGAGACCACTTTTGTAATCACAGTATGTTTTATCTGGCTGGAAAGTCTACTCTGTAGCAGTGTTTGTGACAATCCACTTTCTATATTGTACTGTAGACATTCATGCAGATCAGAGATGTGCCCATTCTGGGTGATGTCAGACAACACTACCCAGCACTAAAGTTGGCTGCTCGGTACATTGTACTTGAGCTGATTTCCAAGATTGAAAAAACAGTCTGATCACAAAAAACCTGCCATGATCAGCTGTAATGTGAACTGTTAATTCCTCATGAAGTTACTTGTACATGTAAAGGGTGATTATGCCAAGCTGTTACCTTCTGTTGCATCTCAGTGGTGTCCAGAGGGATATTGTCATGCTGCTAATGCATTATGGTAATCAATTACTCTTGCACATGCTCAAGTGCCTTAAGAACATCAGGTTTAACACTTGGTAGGCATTCTGTTCTGCTGAACCTCCTCCTGCACACTGCAGGCAAATATCAAATTTTCACCTTGCAGATATTTCCCATAATGGAACTAGGAATTTAACCAATTCATTGTTATTTAACCCTTTGAACATTGGTGCTATCTTCCATGCCAGTTAAATGGCAGAAATTGGAAGAGTCCATATCCATTATTTGGGGGTAGAGCAATTAATATTTTCAACGTGCAGCCTGAAGGCTGCACATTGAAAATATTAATTGTTCTATCCCACACGTTCACTTAGTAGCAATCCTACTTAATGAAATTATGACGTATCATGTTGCTGGACCAGAAAAGCAGTCTCTCATGTTGAAAGAGTTAACAGAACTCTGTCAAACAAAGTTGAATTGGTTAAATTATATTTGAAATAAAATGGTTTTCGTGAAATTTCGGTATTTTGACATCAATATTGGATACATATGCTTGTCGTCATTGAGGATTACTCCACTACTGTTTATATACCCCTTTTTTTATTAGCCCAACTTGACAACGTCAAGTTTGAACTATTAGGATGGGTTGCAATCTGTCGTCCATCTGTCCATACGTACGTCCATCAGTACATCCGTCCAGGCTTAGCAGAGGTACATTGTGGGGTTTACAATTTAGGGTCATCAAACTTCACACAATTATAAAGGACCATGGGAGGATGTGTCACACACCATAGCCGGGTTTGTATCTTCAAGGTCAAGGTCACATTTCAAGGTCACACTAAAAATCGGTCAATATTCGTGTCTCAGCCATAACTCAGAAACGAATCATAGTACAATTGTTAAACTTTTTACAAATATTGAGGACAGTCAGAAGGTGTGTCGCGTATAATAGTTTCCACTGCATCTGCAAGGTGAAGGTCACAAGGGGGGGGGGGGGGGCATGTGTTACCTTAGTAACATTTTTCTTGTTCAAATTTCACATGCAGCTTTGGTGTAATGTCTACACTACTATGCAAGCTACCGTTACAGGAATATCCCAGGTCCGAGGTGAGACAAAAGAATTAAACCCACCCGATATTACGTGGATATTGAATGCAATAATTAAGTTGAACAAGAGATTTGGAGTGAATGGGATCCAGAGAGCATAATCTCGGCATTAATTGTGAAATAGATTGGACCAAATAAACAACTGCATGTCGATGTCACAGATCAAATGTTAGGATGAAAACCAGTCATCAACAAGTTTCCCATAAGTTTATTTAATAAGACATAATATCATAGTTACAGTTAATACTAGAAGTCCTGTCATGTATTCTGCATTTATATATATGCGAATTGTGTAATTCTCGTTTTCAAAGTTTGATAAGAAGATCATGTAAATCGAGTCAATATGGCTAAACATCAAGAAGGGACAAGTAATCACCTTTTCATTTCAAGAAATTTTAGCCTACTGCTAATCGCAGCCTTGCTAAAGAAGTAACTACGGGAGTCATGAGTGGCAGGCGTGGTTGGAAAGAAAGAACGCTCTCCACAGAATACCGACCTGACAGTGTATCGAAAGTGTTGCGAGCAAATTATGAATTTGGAAAGCCCCGCTATTTATAATGAAAGCTTCAGTTTCAAGAGACAGTTGGTGTTCTGTAACAAAAATATATATACATTTGTGTGAAAGCTGAAGAAGGAATTAATTATTTTAAGATTCACGGATAATTTAGCTTGAGAACATTAAAATTACTCATTAGGAATTTTGAAAATCAGGTCTACATGTACAAAAATCAAGCAAAAGATAAAAAACTATTATTCTCATGTTTTGTGGGTGGCCAGTGCCATCTTAGATTAATGAGTGTCAGACAAAGAGTTAAAATTATTAATTATAAAGGAACGTTGTGTTGAAAAATGTTGACGGGTAATTATTTTATTCACCACAAGTGCCTGTATGAGTTTGTGTGCGAGAGGGGGAGGCAAAAAAAAAAAAATTGTTTCCGTAACTGGTTCGGTGGGGGATGTTATGTTAACGTATGATTGATAAGATTTGACTGACCATTCACAATTGAACAACACTTTTTCTGAGGCCTTAATTCCTATTCTTTCATAAGTGTTAAGCTATTATATTATAATTCACAATACAGTGGCTTTCAATTTCTTCAATAGTAATAGACCATTAACGAATCCTTGACATTTATTTATTTTTTTCTATAAAGATATGCCTGAAACTTTTCCAGCTGCAGTTCTGGCTTCCATTTTGGTAGTTTCCTTACAGAAACATTTCACATTGAGTGAATTAATTTCCACTGTTGTCAACATCAGATTTAATACTGTTGGAATTAATTTTGATTGTAACTCAATTCATATGAATGTTACTACTCTTGATTTGCAATTCTTTTCCTTGCAGCAAAATGGAATTTAATGCTAGCTGGAGTCATTTCTTCTGCAGTCAGAATCAATCTGCCTATGCAGTACATGTAGAATTGGCATCAAGTAATAATGCTTTCTATAATTGCTGTGGGCCGCTCTCAAGATAAATAAAGGATTGAAGCAAATTTCTATATCTCTTTTACTCAAACTGCTCAATTTAGGTCGCTTCATTTGCAGCACACAGCCAGAAGGCCCCAAGCTGAAAGTCATCCACAAGAAAACACTTTAACTGCCAAGTCTAGCACAATCCTTACATAGTAAATTCTCTATAACCGATGAGATGATTTTTATAAGAACGTCGACAGTCTGGGCCTGTAAACAGTATTGCAAAACATTCCTTAGGGAGATGACTGGAAGACAGCCAATCTGGCTATGTCATCTCCCAGTAGTATACAAAATGTTATATATTAATTAAACTATGTGATTGTAACCATTGTATTTCCTGTATGCTACTGAACGAATAAATATGTATCTATCTATCTTTTTATGTGTCAGTACATAGTTTGAATAGAGATGGGCGGTAGTGAAATGTCAAGTTCGGTATCGATATTTTTAGAATGATTTACCTCGGTATCGGTACGGTATTTGGTGTCAACAGCAGACATGTACTCACACCAATACCGATATCAAATGGTATGTTTTATATACTGCCCAGCTGTAGATCCCTGTTTGACCGCACACACAGCTACCGAATTTCCAAAATAACAATGTTACTCATCATAGGTCATTTGATGTAACAAAAAAACTGAGAGCAAATACCCTCTGGGTACATTAAATTACCAGTGCTGACTGCCTTTAGAAAAATGCAGTCCATGGACTCTTCTTGTTATGAATTTAGCGTGTTCTTCTGTTGTTTGCCCCTTTTATTAGCTCAACTTGACAACGTCAGGTATGAGCTATTGGGATGGATTCCGATGCATCGTCCATATGTCGGTTCCTCTGTCCATCCACAATTCCTTTAGCACACCATACAGGCCTGATCTGTTCCAAATTTCATATGTGGCTCTGTAATATAATAACACTTTGGCCAGCCACTGATTTGTCGCGGTTCTCGGACGAGAAGGCCTTGGTTACTCCCAACTGCCTCCCTATTCCCACGCTTCTCCTCTCCTCCCAACACTCGTAGACGAACTGCTTGATGACATCCCTTGCCCCATTCTTCCCAATCTCTCCGATTAGCATATTAACCCTCTCCTTTGAGTCTCCCCCTAACCACATGTCCTTCATTCTCCCATCCCACTTCCCCTTTATACTCCCAGTGAATGTGGCAATGTCTAGATGGGAGCTTTTGAATTTTTCTGAATTTTTGGAAAACATGGCTGCCAGTGGTCATCTCTGATTTGGTATATAAATTGTCAACAGGCGGTACCTCTCACCCGATGTTTTTCAAATTTTATATGTAGCTTTGTTGTGATGTCTAGACGGGAGCTATCAAATGTTTCTGAATTTCGTTGAAAAACATGGCTGCCAGCAGCCATCTTGTGTTTTGAATATAAACTGTCAACAATTTATTAACATACCCTACAGGCCGCATCCCTCACTCGATCTTTTTTAGATTCCATACGTAACTTTTGTGTGATGTCTAGATGAGAGCTATCAAATGTTTCTGATTTTTTTTTGAAAAACATGAACACCAGTGGCCATCTTGGATTAGGCATATAAATTATCTACAATTCCATTAGCACAACCTACAGACTACACCTTTCACCCAATGTTTTTCAAATTTTAAATGTAGCTTTAGTATGATGATTGATATCTAGATGGGAGCCATCAAATTTTTTGGAATTTCATTGAAAAACATGGCCTTCAATGGCCATCTTGGATTTGGCATATAAATCTTCAACATTCATTTTGTACACACATGATATGGAGTGCATCTCTCACTCAATCTTTTTTGTTAATTCATTTATACTTTATCGGTCCAGCACATGTCGGCCCTGTCACGTCAATCACAAGAGCTCTTTTCACTATTGAAAAAATTGGTAATGTATCATCTGATTTTCCAGGAAATTACAAATGTGCATTTCTAGAGGATAAAGAGCAAAAGTTTCCTTTGGGTGGAAAATGCCATGATTGCTCTGTCTGAACCTGGTACTGACTCCTGGCACTCATTTCTTTAACTGGTAGAGTGCGAAATTTTATTTGGCCACAAACTTTTTCACATGTCTTTGCCTTGTTACAATTTATAGGAGAGTGCCCAAAGGCACTCTCCTATAAATTGTAACAAGGCAAATCTTAACAGACTAAATAATATCACTTCAAAGATAAAATGATGCACAGCCACTGAATTTGAAGCCTTTAAGTTGCAGTACCTGCACTTCAGAATAAAGCCCAAATATGGGCTTCCAGCTCTCTACCAGTTAAACAGGCTCATCCTTAGTACATGTACAGTATAGTTGCCATGTATTGGCCGTAATCCACGTGTGGGCAGTGATGTCCACGTATACCTTTACCAGGTAACAAAAATCATCAGCAGCAAATTTTAATTAATGAAGCACTGGGTTGTACTCAGTGCTTCATTAATTAAATTTGTGGTGATTATTCCTGTAATTAGTTTTTGGAATCTTAATATTATTGCATGCGTGGAAATATTACACACCCATGGAAAGTGACCAGTTCACGACGGCCATACTGTTTTATATATATGTATCTCAGTTACTGGACTGTAGTGTCTTCAATTCTGATTACATGTTCATGTATATATAAGTTATACCAAATAGTCCACCTATAAAAAGTCTGCTATATTACATTTGAAAATATCAGTTGATTGGAAAGTCCTCTACAGCTGTTTTTTAATAGTATTTCACTGCTGTTTATATCCTAAGTGTGGGAGCGCGGTGGCTCAGTGGTAGACTGTTTGACTTCTATGCTAGAGGTCCCAAGTTCGATCCCCATCCGGGACGACCCGCGCTGTGTCCTTGAGTAAGGCACTCTATCCTGGTTGCCTACATGGGGGCACGATGACGCTGTGTACTAAGGCGTACTGCACGTCGATGGTGCAAATGTCTTCAACCGCTGTAACCCTGCTTGAGTGGAGCTTGAACAGAGTTAGAATGTTGAGGAGCTGACAGTTGCTTGTCGATGCTCAGTGGTTCCCTCTGGGTACTCCGGCTTCCTCCACCCGCAAAACTGTCACGGTCACGATTAGCCATTGTGCATAAGTATGTGACCTTGAACACCAATAAATAAATAATAGCCTTAGTGTTTAAGGTCACTAACAGCATCAGTGGCTGTACATGTATAATGACCTCACCACAAGAATAAAGTAAAGTTTTGCCAATTGCTAATACTTAAGCTTTACAGTAAATTCAGTAATTCCACCCTGGGCTTTGGTACAGTGTTCTCAAAAAGAGCTTCCCAAAAACTTGTGTCAAGTCTTGGAATTAACAATGAAAATGTTAGAACTTTTCTCATGGTTATATTCTACAACTTATTTCAGCTAGTACTGTAGCATAGTAGGCTGTCCTACATGTATGTTTCAGTGATACTGTTTGCTTTGATGATATTTACAAAATCCATCATCCAAACTTTGTATATCCATGTGGAAATCACACTGAAGTGGAATACATGTAGTGCTCAGGTACTGTAGTAAACAAGTTGTATGTTACTGGTGTAATACGGGGAGTTTGGTGGCTCGGTGGTTGGAGCATTGAACTTAAAATCGAAAGTCCTCACCAGCAATAAATGCATTGTGTCTTTGGTCAAGAGTCTGGTCTGGTGAGTCTGACAATTGCTCGCTACTGCTCATGGTCCTTTCTAGGTACTCCACCCATAAAACTTTCTGACAGAATGTGACTCTGGCTGGTGAAAGTGTTGTTAGACCCCAGTAAACAAACAAACAAACAAGGTGGTTTAGCTTGCAGTGGAGGGTAGATTACTTCAAAAACACATGCAGAGTGGTATTTCAGCATAAGCCGTTATTTTTTTTTTTTTAACCCTCTGTACACTAACGTCAAAATATCAAAATTTCAAGCTGTAAATATTTTTTAGGAAGAACTAGGAATTTAACCAATTCAATCTTGTTTGACTGAGCTCATGAAATGTCAGACTATCAAAAGTTCACGTTGGGAATTTTTCCAGTGCTCTTGAGTGCCTAATCATCATACATGTATGATTATTATTTTTTGAACAAAATTCCCAACTTATTTGACCATGTATGATTGTTAATCTTCAGCGATTGAATATGCGGTGCAGCCGCTTATCTCAAGAAGTTCCCTAAAATGTACCAGTAAGGTTCAAGCAAACACAGGATGCAATGGAAATGTTAACTGGTAGAGAGCTGGAAGCATATATTTGGGCTTTATTCTAAAGCACTGTTACCGAAACATAACCACCCAATACTCAGTGGATGTGCTTCATACTGTCGCAGAAATGAAATTAATTAGACTATAAGGTTTTGCCTTGGTACAGTTTATGGGCGAGTGCCTACAGGCACTCTCCCATAAATTGCAACAAGTCATCAAAGACATCTGAAACTCATGATGACCGAATGTAATTTAGCACTTTACCACTTAAAAACCACCAGACTTCTGCATGATAAAAATGGTTCACATCTTGGAATTTTCCACCCTGCAGTATTATTCGACCCCAGCTATTATTAATTTTCAGCAATTTTCCACCCTGTACTATTATTTCGCACTGTACTATTATTAGGCACTCGAGAGTGATGCAACTTGGAAATTAACCAAATCATTCTTGATTGAGCTCTGTCAAACAAGATTAAATTGGTTTAATTCCAAGATGCATTCTGGGTAAAATGTACTGTTTGAAATCACAGTATTTTGACATCATGAGTAGAGGGTTAAGAAGCAAAAGACTTGCAATGCTTCAGAAACTGCACCTTAAGGTTTATCTTGGGGATCCACTGGCTAAAAAACGCCTTGTGTTTCTTATGCTTAAAAAAATTGGATTTTAAGTGTTATTGTATGTGTAATAAATCCACCACTGGTATTTTAGTTGTGTCATGAACTTCTCACCAGGAACTTCAGGATGCTGTAATCTGTTCCTGGATGTGATAACTCTTTATTTAACTGGTTGGGGGCTAGATTATTTTTGGTTGTCTGAATTTGTTATTCAAAATTTGTTTTATTACAAATTATTGGAGAGAGCCTCTAGGCACACCAATAATTTGTAATAGAACAAATTTATATGAACAAGATATTATTTATGTTTGACTGAATACTTGTTTGAAACACAAGAAAGGAAAATGTTGGATTTTGCTCTGGTAACCTCATTTTTATGCATGTCCTGAAATTGGCTTGCACTCAACCAGTTAAATGCCCCCATGGATCTTGTTCCAGTGAGGGGACTGTTACCTACATGTCTTTTTGGTTAGAAGACCTTATGAAACATTTGTGTTTGTTTACCAATTCGTTATGTAAAGTGTTAATTTTGAAAATAAAATTCACCCTAATGCACATATAATAATATATTTCAATAATCAGTGGCACAAGATCTTGGCATCACTTGTTGAAAGCTGCCACTGAAAGCTTTGTATTAAGAGGTAGTGTCAGGATTTAGTATTAAGGAGGGAAGAAAGAAATAATTGTTTTTCAAATTCAGTGTTACATTTATATGTATATACAGTGCAAACTATAATAAGTTTTACAAGGGTTCCTGCTGGTCGTGGAAAAGTGTGGAAAGTTATGGAATTAATGAATTTTAGAAAGTCTGTACCGGGCATACCAGGTGCTTCATTAATTAAAATTTTTGCCAATGAAAGCTTTGTATTAAGAGGTAGTGTCAGGATTTAGCATTAAGGAGGGAAGAAAGAAATAATTGTTTTTCAAATTCAATGTTACATGTATATGTATATACAGTGCAAACTATAATAAGTTTTACAAGGGTTTCTGCTGGTCATGGAAAAGTGTGGAAAGTTATGGAATTAATGAATTTTAGAAGTTCTGTACCGGGCATACCAGGTGCTTCATTAATGAAAATTTTTGATGATGATTCCTATAAATAGTGTTTGGAATCTAATATTATTGCATCCGTGGAAATATTGCCCACCCGTGGTATGGTACCAGTCCACGGCGGCCGTACTGTTCACTGACTGACAGGGCTTGATTTAACTGGATTCACAGAAAATTTTCAAATTTTGCTATTCAAGAAATATCGGTCCAAGGTTAATTTACACCAACAGTTATTCAATTTTCCCAAAGGACTATAGTTGATTGCTATTCAAAATTTTCAAATTAAATCAAGCCCTGCTGACTGAAAATTTAGATGATTCCCTTATGGGTAAATATTAATTGTTTTGTTAGAGGCACCTTTTTATGCAGACTCATTTTACTTGATTGTTTTCCAGTTGCTGTTCCTAGTATTACTGCATATATTAGTGATGTACCGATTATCGGCTATTGGCAAAACTACCTATCAGTATGAGTTCAACACTTAACATCAAATCAGTGGTAATGCCGATGGTTCCCACCACCCCAACCCCCCCACTCCCCCCCAAAAAAGAGAAAAACAAAAATGGATAGGCTTACACTTGGGTTGATTTTGTTATTGCAATCATATTTACATATTAAATAAACTTTCCTTGAAATGACCAATGATAAAAATCTCCCCATTTGGCTTGACATTGAAAGCACCATGTGGTTTGTGACAGAAATAAAACAAATATCAAATTACAGTAAAACCTGTTTTGAGAGACCACTGTCATGAGAGACCACCTGTCTTGAGAGACTGCTGTGACCTTGTACCATTTGGTTGTTTTACTCTGTAATGGACCTGTCATGAGAGACCACCTGTTTTGAGAGGCCACTTTTGTCTGCAAAAAGGATGGTCTCTTAAGACAGGTTCTACTGTACCAAAATGACCACATACTTCACTAAAATGCAATATCATGGCATCTGCTGGCCATTGTCAGTAATTTCTATGTTTACGTTTGAATGGAATTAAAAAAATAAAACTTGTACACTATACTTGCACCAGTAACATTTTTAGTCTGTAGGCCAAGATTTGTGGCTTTCTGTATCAATACACGAAACTCAACACAATATTCATTAATATTCATGACCTGTCACCACCAATGGCGAAGCATTATAAAATGTTCATCAGGATTTAGTATTAAGGAGGGAAGAAAGAAATAATTGTTTTTCAAATTCAATGTTACATTTATATGTATATACAGTGCAAACTATAATAAGTTTTACAAGGGTTCCTGCTGGTCGTGGAAAAGTGTGGAAAGTTATGGAATTAATGAATTTTAGAAGTTCTGTACCGGGCATACCAGGTGCTTCATTAATTAAAATTTTTGCCAATGAAAGCTTTGTATTAAGAGGTAGTGTCAGGATTTAGCATTAAGGAGGGAAGAAAGAAATAATTGTTTTTCAAATTCAATGTTACATGTATATGTATATACAGTGCAAACTATAATAAGTTTTACAAGGGTTTCTGCTGGTCATGGAAAAGTGTGGAAAGTTATTTAATTAATGAATTTTAGAAGTTCTGTACCGGGCATACCAGGTGCTTCATTAATTCAAATTTTTGATGATTCCTATAAATAGTGTTTGGAATCTAATATTATTGTATCCGTGGAAATATTGCCCACCCGTGGTATGGTACCAGTCTACGGCGGCCGTACTGTTCACTGACTGACAGGGCTTGATTTAACTGGATTCGCAGAAAATTTTCAAATTTTGCTATTCAAGAAATATCGGTCCAAGGTTAATTTTCACCAACAGTTATTCAATTTTCCCAAAGGACTATAGTTGATTGCTATTCAAAATTTTCAAATTAAATCAAGCCCTGCTGACTGAAAATTTAGATGATTCCCTTATGGGTAAATATTAATTGTTTTGTTAGAGGCACCTTTTTATGCAGACTCATTTTACTTGATTGTTTTCCAGTTGCTGTTCCTAGTATTACTGCATATATTAGTGATGTACCAATTATTGGCTATTGGCGATAACTACCTATCAGTATGAGTTCAACACTTAACATCAAATCAGTGGTAATGCCGATGGTTCCCACCACCCCCACCCCCCCCACTCCCCCCCAAAAAAGAGAAAAACAAAAATGGATAGGCTTACACTTGTCGGGTTGATTTTGTTATTGCAATCATATTTACATATTTACATATTAAATAAACTTTCCTTGAAATGACCAATGATAAAAATCTCCCCATTTGGCTTGACATTGAAAGCACCATGTGGTTTGTGACAGAAATAAAACAAATATCAAATTACAGTAAAACCTGTTTTGAGAGACCACTGTCATGAGAGACCACCTGTCTTGAGAGACTGCTGTGACCTTGTACCATTTGGTTGTTTTACTCTGTAATGGACATGTCATGAGAGACCACCTGTTTTGAGAGGCCACATTTGCCTGCAAAAAGGATGGTCTCTTAAGACAGGTTCTACTGTACCAAAATGACCACATACTTCACTAAAATGCAATATCTTGGCATCTGCTGGCCATTGTCAGTAATTTCTATGTTTACGTTTGAATGGAATTAAAAAAATAAAACTTGTACACTATACTTGCACCAGTAACATTTTTAGACTGTAGGCCAAGATTTGTGGCTTTCTGTATCAATACACGAAACTCAACACAATATTCATTAATATTCATGACCTGTCACCACCAATGGCGAAGCATTATAAAATGTTCATCAGTTTATCAAATGTGGTTTCCTTTGCTGAACTGGAACTTGCCACTTGCTCCTCATTTATGCTGTCCAATATATTTATTCCTACATGTAATTTTGAAAGCTTGAACTCCAAAATCTGTTTCAAATTCACAGTTAACTGGTTGAGTGCTGGAAGGCCATTTTGGGGCTTTATCCTGAAGTGTGGGTACCAGAGCTATAAGGCTTCATATTCTCTGGATGTACTTCAATTAATTTTTGATGTGATATTACTAAGTCTGGGTGGATTTGCTCTGTTTCAATTAATGTGAGAGTGCCTTTTGGCACTCTCCCATTAATTGTAACAAGGCAATAATATGTGAATAAAATTTTGACAACCCCAAAAACTTTGCACTCTACCAGTTAAAGGTGGATGGAAATTTAGGGTTACAATGAACTAAATGGGCGACTTTTACTTGATAAAATTTTTAAGGCCGGCATAATTTTTTAGGGTTGGTCGGGCCACCCTAAACACAGTTTTTTTAAAGGAACAAATTGAGCTTGTAAACTATTTTACAAGAGCAACTTTTTAGCCACTGTATTATCCCATGTGTTTGACAACATCAGTGATGATCAGTCACTCGATCAATTTACTGGAACATTCATCGGTATCGCTATCAGCTGGCTGATTATGGTCTCAAATCATCGGTAATCAGTTCACATCCTCTTTTGATCATCGGCACATCCTGAGCATATATGCAGTAGAGCCCTCCTAATTGAAAAATCCTGTTACCTGTATATCACTTCCAAACACAAAACCATTTACCATACCTTCAGGACAAATTTGTCCTGTCAGTTGTATTTGGTAAACTCATGTTAACTGAATTAAAAATCTTGTAATTTATCACAGACTACTATGACAACCACATAGGTATAAACAATTGGTTAGGCATAAAAAAGTTAAAAAGCTGTTTCTCAGGACCTTCCACATGGTCCTTTTGACTGCCAGATGTTGACGATTTGGGCAAATCTTTACGCAAATCGATTCGTGGATTTGCTTCGAAATTTTGACCCTGTTAAATTTTTTATTTGTTAATTAGTTCAGCAATCTGAATGTAATCTGTTTCAGCGACTATCAGTCACAGGTACTGATAACTTCATTCAGTTTCTGTAGTTTACGATATACTGGTATATAACAGTGTTTCTTTCAATACCAATACCAGTATTGAAATTTGAATACCGTGCAGGCCTAGCAGAACCTCCTCATGATGGCATGTTAATCACACCTCTTGGGAGCGTGGTGGCTCAGTAAGTAGAGATGCAGGCTGCAAGCCAAGAGGTCCTCTGTTTGAATCCCACCTGAGGCAACTGCGTTGTGTCCTTGAGCAAGACACTTAATCCCAATTGTCCACGTATGGGTATGGTGGTGCTGTGTTCTAAGGTGTACTGCATGTCAATGGTGCACTTGTCTCCAGCTAATGCTAACACTGCTTGTGGAGAGTTAGTACATTGGGGACTCTGACTGTTACTTGCCATTGCTCTGTGGTTCTCTCTGGGTACTCCAGCTTCCTCCACCCTTAAAACTGTCGTGACACAAGGTGACCCTGGCTATCAAAAGTGTTGTTAAACCCCAATGAATAAATAAATCGCACCTGTTTTGCGGTTATAAAAGTCGGAAATAGGCCTTTGAGGGTTAAACTGTTTCTCATTGTAATAGTACATGTATTATAGATTAGAAAGTGAAAAATAGATTCAAATTTTGTCTTTTTTCAGTTGCTATGAGTGAACTGCAAGCAACCATTGAATTCTCAGTTGAACTTGGCAAGTTCTACAATGTGGACCTATTTCAGAGAGGGTATGTACATCTGCTTTTAGCTCTACATTTTCTAAACTAAATATCTGAACTTACCTTTTCTGTGACATCATTGTTGTGAGGAAAATAGAGCCAGTGCAACTTTTCAATAAATGATTTTAAATCCTGGGAAAATTGTTTTCAACAGTATATAATATAATTTTCTTTAAAGATTTAATTGCATATGATTTTTATTACTCAACAAATGTTTTTTCTTGAACCGACCTAGTACATTGAAGCCCACTTATACAGATTACTACAACAGTCATTTGACCTGAGTTGTTGTATTCCGTCGAGTTGACGAGATGAAAATGGCCAGATCAGACAAGATGCCACAGGCGTCTAATTTGATCTGGCCAATCTCATCTTGTCAACAAGATGGAGTACAACAGCACAGATCAATTGACTGTTGTAGTAATTTATTTATTATATGACAATTAGTATTTTAAACTGATCACAACACCTGAAAGATCAAATACAACAAGAATTATATTAGCCAAATAACCATTAACAATTTATGGAATTGGGGAATCCCAAACTTGTAGTAATATCGAACGTTCGTGTCGAACATGAAACTTGAAAGTCAAAACAATGGAAGCAAGACTTGAATTTCAATCGGAATCACTTTCGATAACACAGATTCTCCTACGTTTTGTTGGATTTGCATCTTGAAAATAGTTGTTAATTGTTGTTTTGCAATTGTTCAGCATGGCATTTTCAAATAGACCTTGACTGGAATGTTTGTCAACAGAGTTTAATGAGGAGACACTTGTGCTTATGTTCTGTGCTTATGTTCCGTATTTATTTATAGGTCACTGGTAGAAATAGTCCATTCATATGCACCTTGATTGAGACAGGCATGATAACGATCTGGAAAACTTGACACTCTTATTTTCCGGAGAGCTGGATTTGATGGGCAAACTACAGTGGGATTGAGGGGCTATTTTTGTAGTTATATAATAAAATTGGATATCTCTTAACTGAGTAACCCTGTTAATTGAATATAATTTCCCAACACAAAAGCATTTACCAAAACTCCAGTACAAATTTGACCTGTTAATTGAATATAGGTTATAGAGTAAACTCGTGTTAATTGAATAAAAAATCTTCTAACCTGTCAAGAAATTACCCTGACTCTCCCCAGTTTTCCTTTGTTTATAGACCTATTCGGCCTCAGTACATCCAATACAGGCATTTGTCAGACAAGATATATTATTAAAAAAATGTAGGGAATATTTGATAAAAGTCAGATATATGAAGAAATACATGTCTATTTATAATTTCATCAAAAAGAAAGTTGAGGCATTGCACTGAGACATCTGGTGAATGATTTCTGCGATAGGTGGGTGACTGACAAGCACGCATTCCACGCACTGAGCTGTAGAAGACATGGGTGGTCAGTCAGAGAATTTACCATATTTAGTCCAAGACCTCGATACCTTATAAATCCCCCTCGGTTCGCGAGACAAACGCGGATCCGACGTGACATACACGTCACCAAACGTCCAGTATCAGCTTGACTGATGTTATTCCATTCTTCCTGCAGTGCAGCGACGAGTTCCTAGACATTGGTATGGGACTGATGGCGTTGTCGTAGGCACCTGCCAACCATATCCCAGACATGCTTGATTAGTGAAAGGTCTGGACTTAGTGCTGGCCAAGGCACTGTAGTGATGTTCTGCTCCCGGAGGAATTCTGTAGCAACATGGTTCCTGTGTGCTCTTGCATTGTCATCTTGGAAAATGAATCGACGGCCATGACGTCGCACAAATGGTACCACATGAGCTGCTGACATGTTGTCATGATAGTGTTGCCCTGTGACATGCCCTTAGATGACATGTAATACTGTTCGGCTTGTCATAGTTATGCCTACCCACACCATAACCGATCCACCACCAAAACGACTGTGCTGCCTAACGGTTACGTCATGGTATCGTTCGTTACGCCACCGACACACTCTGTTTGGCCTCTCATGGAAGTCGAGAGTGAACCTCGATTCACCGGAAAACATGATGCTGCTCCACCGATGATGTTCCAGCGGCTGTCGTGCTCCACACCAATTACGCCTTGCTGCGATGTGATGTTCAGTCAAACATGGAATTATTTGAGGTTTTCGAGCGTACAAATTCCAGCTGTGTAGGCGATTTCGGATAGTCTGACCACTGACTCGCAAATCTGTTGCTCAGTGCAGCTGCCGTCCAATTTCTGAGGCATATTGATGGCGGTTACTTAATGCTGTGGTTCAGATGAAACGATCCGGTTAGCAGTTGTCGGCCTTGGATGACCTGATCGATGTCTGTCATCAACATTGCCTGTCTGACGGTAGCGTGAACACAGCCTGCTAATCATCGATTGAGTAACGTTGAGAATTTTAGCCCCTGCAGTTTGTCTGTTGCAAGCTTCCAACATGCCAACGACACGTAAACGTTTGTCACGTGTCAGTCTTTGCATACCTCAAAAGTTACGTTTCAACCAGAAACTATTGATGAACGTGTTTATACCAAGAAAAGAACAATGAGACCTCCAAAAAAGCCCGGCCAGTACAAATTAGAATTTCAAAATGTACCTTACAACATACCCCACAGATATTAATGCGGCACTTGTGCGAAAAACCTGCACGAAGCTTTCGTGGGCCGGTGACATTCATGATCCACACTAAACTTGATAACATATTGATGTGTCCAATCACGCGTATCGAATACCATTTTCCGAAAAGATCAATTTGGATATCCCCTACTTTTTATACCACCCACTTGAAAAGTGGGAGGTATATAGTGATCACCTGGTCCGTCCGTACTTCCGTACATCCATACTTCCGTACGTCCGTCCATCTTTCCATCCGTTACGCTTTAGGGGGGGGTACACATCTGCTATCTGCAACTCCTCCTAAACCAGTGAACGGATTTCATTGAAACTCTCAGACATTCTTCTACATACATTGAAGATGTGCACCTCCTATTTTCTTTTCAGATATTTTCATTTTTACAGTTTCCCATATTGAAAAATGAACTTTGTCAAATTCAGTTGACATTCTGTACAGATCTGCTATCCGCAACTCCTCCTAAACCAGTGAACAGATTTCATTGAAACTCTCAGACATTCTTTTACATACATTGAAGATGTGCACCTCCTATTTTCTTTTCAGATATTTTCATTTTTACAGTTTCCCATATTGGCAAATGAACTTTGTCAAGTTCAATTGACATTCTGTACAGATCTGCTATCCACAACTCCTCTTAAACCTTTAAACAGATTTCATTGAAACTTTCAGACCTTCTTTTACATACATTGCAGATGTGCACCTCCTATTTTCTTTTCCGATATTTTCATATTTACAGTTCCCCATATTCAAAAACGGTCTTTGTCAATTCAGGATTTAGTAGGGACGGGTATAGATCTGCTATCCGCTACTCCTCTTAAACCATTGAACAAACTCCATTGGAACTCGCAGACCTTCTTTTACATACATTGAAGAAGTGCACCTCCTATTTTTCTTTCAGATGTTTTCATATTTTGATGTCCGTCCTTCCGTCCATCCATTACACTTTAGGGATGTACACATCTGCTATCCGCAACTCCTCTTAAACCAGTGAACAGATTCCATTGAAACTCTCAGACCTTCTTTTACATACATTGAAGATGTGCACCTCCTATTTTGTTTTCAGATATTTTCTTTTTTACAGTTTCCCATATTGAAAAATGAACTTTGTCAAATTTAATTGACATTCTGTACAGATCTGCTATCCACAACTCCTCTTAAACCATTGAACAGATTTCATTGAAACTTTCAGACATTCTTTTACATACGTTGCAGATGTGCACCTCCTATTTTCTTTTCAGATATTTTCATATTTACAGTTCCCCATATTCAAAAATGGTCTTTGTCAATTCAGGTTTTAGTAAGGAGGAGTATAGATCTGCTATCCGCTACTCCTCTTAAACCATTGAACAATCACCACTGGAACTCTCAGACATTCTTTTACATACACTGAAGATGTGCCCCTCCTATTTTTCTTTCAGATATTTTCATATTCTGACATATGTCTGTCCGTCCGTTATGCTATAGTGGTGTTACGTTTTTGGGGGGGGGGGGGGGGGGGGGGGGAGAGGGGTACACATCTGCTATACGCAACTCCTCTTAAACCAGTGAACGGATTTCATTGAAACTCTCAGACTTTCTTTTACATACATTGAAGATATGCACCTCCTATTTTGTTTCCAGATATTTTCTTTTTTTACAGTTTCCCATATTGAAAAATGAACTTTGTCAAATTCAGTTGGCATTCTGTACAGATCTGCTATCCGCAACTCCTCTTAAACCATTGAACAGATTTCATTGAAACTTTCAGACATTCTTTTACATACATGTATATTGAAGATGTGCACCTCTTGTTTTGTTTTCAGATATTTCCATTTTTAGGGTTTCCCATATTTAAAAATGGGCTTTGTCAATTCAAGCTTGCGTGATGGGGGTTGTTGACATTTGCTATCCACGACCTCTTTTAAACTAGCGAATGGGTTTCAATGAAACCTTCAAACATTGGTGTCAGTGTTTGTGCTCTCTGCATTAAACACACTTTTACTGTTGTAAAATGTTTCTTGGTGGGAGTGGGTGGTATCATTTAGTGAGCAGTGCTCACAATTTTTCTAGTTTTGAGTAGTATGTAATAGAATAAATGCTCAGTTTATCTCTAGAATACAGGAAACTGACACAATCCTTGTTAATTAAATACTCCTGTTAACTGAATAATTTTCATTGGCAAGGTGGCCATTCAGTTAACACGGAGCACGGTGGCATTGCAGTAACCGGTTCTCGGTGAAGTTAAGCAACGTCAAGCCCGGTTAGTCCTTGGATGGGTGACCATCTGAGCGATCGATTCGGACTCCCTTGTTGTGTCCTTGGGCAAGGCACTTCATGATTTTCTACATAGGGAAACGATGACGCCATGTACTAAGGTGTACTGCACGTCGATGGTGCGCTTGTCTTCAACCAATCTAACCCTGCCTGTGCTGCAGTGCGGAGTTACGATGTTGTGGTGCCAGAAGCAGCTCATCGTTGCTCGATGGTTCTCTCTGGGTACTCTGGCTTCCTCCACCCATCAAACTGTCACCGACACGATATGACCTTGGCTGTTAACGTGTCATTAAACCCTAATAAATAAAAAAATAAATAAATATTCTATTAACAGGGTTCCACTGTATAAGCTTTATAGCTTCCTGTCAGATCCACATTTTACTATGTTGTCTTCTGTATATTTATTTGAAGATATTGAATAAATATTGTTCAAACTAAGTGTTTTTCCTTTCATATGAATGATAGCGCCCATCTGCCCCCAAAATTGAGTGAATTCTAACGGTGCAATTAGATTTTAATTGCACCAGGTAGGCTGAGAATTTTATTGCATTTCATTTACGTGTTATCCCAAAACAAGCATTTGTAATTGTCCACGGAAAAGTGGATTGGTGTTGAAACTGCACAAATGTTGTCATCATCAAAATGGTCCTCTGCTGGAATGTCAAATTCTGCAAGGTATCTGATGCTGTTATGGGCTGTTTGCTTACCTACTTCTCATGGAGTTTGCTTGCAGGCAATCATTATTTCTTGTGATGCCCCTTTACATACAAAGATATAAAGATATTCTTCCATGGTCCAGTTATAGATATTCCAATCCATAAGTATTTAATATTTATATATAAGTATTTAATTCAACTTGAAAACATCGAGATATTGACATATATTTTGGTGGAACTATGTGGCATAAGTCCTCATCCATTACAAAACAGATAATTCAGATAATTGACAGAATAATCAGTATTTACATGTGTTGTTTAAATGATAGTTTTGGTATGGAGTTTTTACAAGAGTATTTTTATTTTTGTAATTATTTCTTTGCCATCAAAAGTTTATGTTCTCGGTTTATTTTGTTTTAGGCCTTATAATCTACAGAATAACTTGGGTGATGTATTTCGTCCCTTGAGTGCAAGAAGGCTAAAGTTTTGCAAAGCCTTGTTGCACTTAAGGGACAAATTTAGCAATTTTATTAACATAGATAAAATATCAGATATGAACCATTTAAGTTTTATATTTTTTAAGTTTGAATTGGTTATAAAAAGAGAGCATTCGGCAGCCAAAAGGGCCATGCAGACGGACCTGAGCAACAGATTTTTTACTTTTTCAGGCCATATTCCAATTCATTCAGTGAAAAGTCAAGAGAAAGTAGAAAGAAAGTTGAAAGAAGTTAGAAGTTGTTAAGAATTATTTTTGCCATTGGCAAACATAAACAGTGCTAGATAACATCTAATACAATTAATTAACAAATATCTTATAAATTGCCATCTAGGATTACATGGACTATTGTTTTCTCGCTTGTGTAACCTTTTTTTTTCTTTCAGCCCTTTAGAAATTAGTATTCTGATTCATTCTTTTCTGTTAGCATATCCAATTTTTCTTGTGAAGATTGTTCTATCATGTAAAAGTTAACCCTTAGGGCCTGGAGATTTTTATACATTTACAGAGGCAGCCAAGACTTGCCTAGAAACAACTGACAAGGTACTTAAAAAACTAGTTTTGAGTTTACCCAAACAGTGCATGTTGGGGCACCTGTTCTTTTGTAGTAAAAAGTTATCAAAGTCGGAATTAGGCCCTTAAGGGCTAATGCTCTCAGACCACGAGTCAAATTCTGCAAAAAATCTGATATTGTTATGGATCATTTCTTTACATACTTTTCACTGAGTTTGCTCACAGGCTATCGTTTATTGCTTGTAAGGCCCCCTTACTCACAAAGATATAAAGATATTCTTTCATGCTCCAGTTATAGATATTCCTATCCATAAGTATTTAATTTGACCTGAAAACTCAAAATATTAACACATTTGGTGGAACTGTGCTGCATAATCATAAAACTACAGCTGTTTTGAGTCGATTAATTATTAAGTTAACAAACATGACTAATAATATTGGTAATGTCATTGAAGATTTGCTAAATCAAGTCTTGGTTGAGAAACATTTCTTGTGTTGATTCACTGAAAAATATTGGAGTGTGGTTGCGTGAGGAAGGAGACAACTGAAATATTCCATCTGATTGAATCTAAAAATAGACAATGGACTACATGTACGTCAGCGCTAGACTGGTTCCAGGCCATAACAGCAATTACTGGTAGATGCATTTCAGAATTTGACTGATGGCTTGAAAGTTTGCTAGATTTTATTAATAAGGATCATATTGATTAATTTAGCCAGCAAAAAAAAATGTCATTTAAATAAAAGTAAAACTTGTCAGATTTTGTGTTACTTTAACAAAAAATTGTGCAATTTTAACCGCATGCTGTTTCATACCTATTTGTCATAATTACATATAGTATGGTCTTATGGCTCAATTTCTTTGGTCATTTTGTCTTCACAGGGTTTTAAGCACATTTATTTTATGTACCCCTTTGAAAGAGTGGTGTTATCACTTTTAGCTCACTTCCCTGAACTCTGGAAAGTGGAGGAGAGCTTTTTTTTACTGTTGTAATAAAGTTCTGTTCAACCTTATACAGTATTTTTAAAAAATATATTAAATTTCACATTTTTCAAAAACAAATTTCACAATTTTTCAATAAAACCATACAAATATGGATATCATTAGAACCAGCTCTAATGATATTCATATTTGTATGGTTTTATTGAGAAACCACAGAGATATTTTAGGCGGTAGTGAGCTTATTCTGGTTAATTTTTTGGCCGTGTTTGGCTGCTATGTTAGGTAAAGGGTTAACTGATAAAATAGGACGTGGTAACTGATGCTTGGGGTGGACATCCCCTGAAGTAGATATCATAGGTATAAATGGTTGGCTAAACTTTACTTCATACTTTTGCTGTTGTAGTGATATAGCCACAGATTCTGAAAGTGACCTTACAATAAATAATCTATATTCAGAAAATCTGTACCCACTAGTGTATGTCTTGACCAAATTATGGTCTGATCAAGATACCACATTTGTGATTACAGTACTGTTGTAATCCACTCCCACTATATTGAAAGATCCCACAGTTAACACTAGAAGTCCTGTCATGAAATGCGCACAAATAGCACATCCATCTGCACATTGATCTACGTGTTATGACCATAGTAAGGCTATCAAATTCTGTACATATGGCCTGTGCACAAGCAATGTTTCAGCCAATGGACCTCCGGGTAATCCGGAGGTCCATTGGCAGAAACATTGCCTGTGTTTGCTATGAGTAACCAGGAGAACCTGCTGTGCTTTGGATTCCCCGTGGGAACCCCGGGAAGTAAGCAGCACTTGTTTACTGTGGTAAACCAGTTCCGCTTTACAAGTAAAATAGGACCCAGTCACCAATGCTTGGGGTGAAAGTCCTCTAAAATGGGCAACATGTAGATCAACGATTGACTAAACTTGACTTCATCTCCATGTTGTGTCACGATTAGCCATGGTGCATAAACCACCAACAAACAAACAAGCTGTGCTTTGGATGCCATTCGATATGGCAATTGCGCGCAATTCCTACGTGCAATTAAACCTAGATAAGCACACAGTTCCTGACAGGACTTCTAGTTTTAACTGTATACTGATGTGTGATCAGTACTTTCAAGTTTCTTCTCAACCTACTCACAATATTGTTTACAATTGGCTGTAACATAAGTGCAAGCCCTACGTAGGAACTAACTCAAGCTAAGAAACTTTTCCAAACAAGTTGGAAAAGTGAAAGAGTGCAAAAGCACGAAAAAGATCAAAAAAGGGTCGACATTACAGGTACTCTCTCTGCACACCTGTTGCATTTACCGAGCGCATTCGCAATAACCGTGACATCAATTCCTTTTATTTCTGCTATTGTGATGGCCGGAAATTTTGTAACTCGTGCTGCTTATTTGCTATTATCTTCGTGAACAACTTATTTTTGTATGATGCTTCTTGTCTGTTCATGTGGAAGTGGACTGTATCCTTTATCAAGCTCTAAATTGATTATTATTTTATGATATTTATGCTCATTTTTGCTTGTTTTCTCATACATATTCTCGCTTTTCCCTTGCGTGTAAACGCGACCATTGTTGTTCTGTTTTCCGTCAGTGGGAAGCTTGATTTCTTTGATCATCTTGGGGATTTTTTCCCAATTGTAATTATGCCTTCTAGCTTTGGGGTTTTGCGTCCTCTACAATCGGCTCAGGTTGCTGAGTCGTTCCAGGGCTTGGACACCAAAATGCGTTCTAAGGCACTGAATGGTTCTTTCTTTCCACGAGCTGATGCTTTTCTGCCTCCGCCACGGTTTCGTGTTTACGAATCCGTCTGTCCACCAGTCTTCCAAGGGATGACTACTGTGGATGAAGATTCTTCTTCCCTCAGGTTGACTAAGCCTAAGTCGACAGTTCTCCCGATGTCGGTCGTTGAGTCTATGGTGGGCCTGTCCCGAGAGATAATGGGTATGTTATCTCTCGCGGACCATGTCGTCGCTGCCCTGGCCGCATATTTTCCATCAGGGGAGTTTGATGATGCTCAGGTGCCTTTGCGCATTTTGTCACAGGCTCTTATGAACCTGACACATGCTCACGCCTGTAACACGGCTAATTTGAGCTTGCACGCTGGGATGCAGTGTTGGATTCTTCTCCATCCCTTCCTTCTGAGTAGCGTGCTGTTCTGAGGTCTGCTTCTATGGTTGGACCTCAGCTGTTCCATGGTTCCGTGGAAGCTGTCCGTGGTGAGGTTCTCTGTCATTCGAAGGACCGGCTTTTGTTACGACAACTGGACCAACCTGCTGCTGTGGGTGGTGGTCATTCCAGGCCTGCCAAGCATCCTGCTGTGTCGGCCACGTCTGCGACGTCGGCCATGCCTTCAGCTCTGTCTGCTCCTTCTGCTCAGAAGTGCCGATGTGGCCAGGCTTGCTGGCAGCCTCAGGGAGGAAAGTCTCAGGACTCTTTTGCTTCCCGAGGAGGTGGTTTCTCCTCTCAGGGGCCTCGTCGAGGCCGCAAATGAATATCCTCACCTCGATTCACCTCCAGTCGGGGGAAGGCTGTCACTGTTTTTCGACCGTTGGACAGAGATAACGCCGGACACTTGGGTCCTTGACATCATCCAATCTGGTCTGTGACTGTCCTTCTGTCGGCACCCCTGTTTATCTCGGGTGCCCATCCCAACTCAGGTCCCTTCCGATTCTCTGCGTAGGGACCTTCTGGTGCAGGAGATTGACAATCTCCTCTCCAAAGGGGTGATCCAGGTGATCTGGAACACCCTTTCACCGGGGTTTTACTCGAGACTTTTCTTGGTGCCGGAGAAAAACTACCAGTTTCATCCTGTCGTTGATCTGAATATCCTGAACGAGTCCATTATAGCACCTCATTTCAGTATGGAGACTTTCCGGTCGATTCGACGTTCAGTTCATCAGGGCGACTTTGCTGCCAGTATCGACCTGAAGGATGCCTACTTCCATGTACTCATTCATCTGGTCGTCACGGAAATACCTTCGGTTCTCGTTTTGGGATCGAGTCTATCAATTCAGAGCTCTCCCGTTCAGTTTGAACCTGCTGGCTCCTTGGGCCTTCACCCGACTGATGTCACATGTGCTTGCTTTTCACCATACTCAGTCGGCTGAGACTCCGTCAGCCTACCTGGACGACATCCTCCAACGGCACCATGATGCTGCTGTTCTGGAGTAAGATGTCCAGCAGTTTCTTGGCCTACTGGCGTCGCTGGGTTTCAGAGTCAATTACGAGAAGTCGGATCTCCTTCCTTCTCAGCAATTTCGTCATTTGAGAATGGATTTCGACACTCTTCAAAATGTGGTGTCGGTTCCCAATGCTCGGGTGACGATTCTTTCCGCCTTGACTCGGAATCTGCTCCAATCTTCCTCGGCCTCAGCCAGGACTTTCCTTCGGATGCTGGGCCTTTGAGGTTCGGTGACAGATCTCATTCCACTGGGTCGCTTGTTTGTCCGACCTCTCCAACACTTCCTGTTGGATCATTGGCATCTGAATGTAGATCCTCTGGACCTGGAACTTCCTATTCCTTGGTCCCTGCTTCGTCACCTCCACCCTTGGGCCGATATTCCCTGGTTGACTCAGGGTGTCCCGTTTGATCTTCCTTCGGCCGATCGCATCCTTACTGCGGATTCCAGCGATCAGGGTTGGGGTGCGACGTTGGATCCTTTCGGTCTGTCTACTTACGGCGAGTGGGACAGCGAGCAGGTGGGCTTTCATATCTACCAGAAAGAGCTCTTTGCTCTTCTGTTGAGTTTTCGGCTTTGGATCTCTCACCTGTCGGACCACATTGTCCTACTTCTTTCGGACAATTCGACAGTGGTGACCTACATACGGAGGCACACATTCGATTCCCATGTATCGGCTATCTCGGGATCTTCTACTGTTGGCATTGGATGTAAACGCTGGGGTGACCATTCGGAACATTCCTGGGCATCTCAGTGTCCTAGAAGACTCCCTTTCCCGACGCGACAGTGTCCTTCCCATCAAATGGATGCTGCATCGGTTGGTGTTTCAGGCAATTGGTGAGCGGTGGGGGCATCCTCTGGTCTTCCTTTTCGCCAGTCGCTGGAAACATCAGGTAGAGACCTTTGTCTCTCCTTGTCCAATCCACTGGCATTTGCTGTAGACACTCTGTCTCTGGACTGGACAGGTTGGATCGGCTATGCCTTCCCTCCTGCACCGATTCTTCCTCAAGTGTTGGCGAAGATTCGTGCTTGCTGTTGCAGAATCATTCTGATTGCTCCTCTGTCTCCACAGAGGGTGTGGATCAGTCTGCTGCAGCCTCTGTTGGTGGATCGGCCGATTCATCTACCTCTACGTCTTGATCTTCTTTCCCTGGGTCGTCCCAGGAAGTATCACAACAACCTGGCGAGCCTGTCCCTTCACGCCTGTCTTTTATCAGGTCCTGTCTCCGATGTAGAGGTTTTTCAAGGCGATCAGTGGAGTGCATTTCTGCATCGTGGCAACATTGCACTGGCATGACTTATGCTGCTAAGTGGAAGGTTGTCTGCCACTGGTGTACAGCTCAAAATGTGGATTACCGTAATCTGTCAATCGCTCAAATTGTGGATTTTCTGGTATACCTTTTTGACTCCAAGGACCTCCAGCTTATTACGATAAAGGGCTATCGGTCTATGCTGTCTGATACTTTCTCGTATGTGGGAAAGCGGTGCATCGGTCTTTTTCTCTCCAAACTAATTCGGCACTTTTCTTTGAAGAGGCCTCGAGTTTTGCGTCTTATACCCAAGTGCAACTTGGCATGGGTATTGCATTGTTTGGAGGGTGCGCCATTCGAGCCTTTATCTGAGACCGATATGTGTTTTCTCACCTATAAGATGGCTTTCCTTCTAGCGTTCGCTTCTGCCAGACATGTCAGTGAGCTTCATGCGCTTTCTGTTGATTCTGCTTTCTTCAGAAATGATTCTGACAGTGTCACCTTCACTACTGATTGCTCTTTTCTGGCTAAGAATCAACTTCCTGATTTGGTATCTCCTCCCATCTACATTCGGGCTCTCCCTGCTGTCGATGGCCAGAGGCCTCTTCTTTGTCCTGTTCGTGCAATCAAGACTTACATTACTCACACTCAGTTCATTCGGAGGGGTCGGAAGAGATTCTTTCTGTCTCTCATTCCTAGGAGGCAGTCTATCTCTTCCCATTCTATTTCCAGATGGATCTGTCTTGGCAATCAAGCTGGCTTATTCCCGCTTGTCTGCTTCAGATCTTGTTTTGAACCAGTTTAATGCTCATGAGGTTCGAGCCATTTCTACATGTACATCCTGGGCGTTGTCCAATTCTGTTTCACTCCTGGATGTTATGAATGCAGCTTACTGGAGGAATGCTTCTGCTTTCTCCTCCTTTTATCTCCGCCACCTACAGCAGCAATCTGTGGACCTTTTTTCTTTAGGCCCTCTCGTTGCTGCTCAGGCTATTGTGCACCCTCGTTAAATTTGTTTTTATCGGGTTTGTGCTCCGCTCAGCTTTGTTCTTTTCATGTGCCTTCTTTCTTCGTTACAGGTTTTGCTATTATTCTCTGCCCTCCTTGCATATCTTTCTGCTACTCTTGTTAGTATTGGTTATGTGATTCACCTCCTCCTATTGTTTATTCAGCCAATTGTAAACAATTGTGAGTAGGTTGAGAAGAAATTATAATTTTTTAGTAAATTTTGTTTCTTAACATACCTACCACAATTGTTTATCGGAGGCCCACCCTTCTTGGGGATATCTTTGATATCGATGCCTCCCCGCTAAATCACAAACTTCTCGTTGGCAGAAATATGGAATTGACGTCACGGTTGTTGCGAATGCGCTCGGTAAACACAAGAGGCGTGCAGAGAGAGTACCTGTAATGTCGAGCGCCAGTCTCGCTCGACCCTTTTTCGATCTTTTTCGTGCTTTTGTACTCTTTCACTTTTCCAACTTGTTTGGAAAAGTTTCTTAGCTTGAGTTAGCTCCGAAGTAGGGCTTGCACTTTCGTTACAGCCAATTGTAAACAATTGTGGTAGGTATGTTAAGAAACAAAATTTACTAAAAAATTTGAATTTTTTCTTGAATACTTATTTGTTTGTACTCAACTGTACTCAAGTACATTATTAACTGCAAATTCCATTAAAAAAAAAACTCCACTGTTCTTTTCATGTTTAACAAAGAACATATGCAGAAATGTTCTACACATATATAATTGATTCATTTCATTCTGTATTTCAATGAATATTGTACATGTGTTTGAACAATAGTCAAAAGTCAAAGTAATTTCATACTAATGGGCTGGGATTTAAATTTAAAATGTTTAATGATTTAACACATACCAAACAGTTCAATCAATGTTGAATGTTGATTTGAAAATTGCGTATTTTTTTACTGGGCTAAACATTGGATCAGCAGTGCTAGCCTTCTAGAAGTAGATCTGACATTTTCAAAATCAGAAGGGAGTGACTCTTGCCCTCCTGGAAAAAGTTTCAGGAGGGTGACTGCTCCTACAGTATAACAGTCATTTCACTTTGATGGGAAACCGTGTACCATAGACTTTCGTTTATCATGATCCATTCCCAGTGGGAACTCTGGGAGGTGAAGCAGTTACCAATGCTGAGGGTGGAAGTCCTCTAAAATGGGCAACATGGGTACATGAATAAGCGATTGACTAGACTTGACTGTATGTCCATGTTGTGGCATGATTAGCCAGTGTGCAGAAATATGTGATCATAAACACTAATGAATAAATAAATAACCATCCATTGGGAAATGTTCACCATTAACTGGTAGAGTGCGGAATTATTTACAGTCATCAAAATTTGTTCACATAACATTGCCTTGTTACAATTTATGGGAGAGTGCCTTATACACCAGTGGTACGAGATTTGATAAATACAATTGAGACTGAACCATGAAAAACAAATGAAAACAGCACCTAAGATTAAATGTTCTTGCATTTCTTTCTGAGACTTGATATTCTGCTGTACTATGGGTAGAAAAGTCGAAAGATGATCCCGATGGGATCAAAATCCAGTTGCATTCTTTTCAAAGTTCTTGGTCCACTGTGAGCAGTAAGATTCAAGGTCATGGTGTAATAGAAAGTCTGGTAAATTACGCAATCTAAGAAGCACTGAGTGACTTACAGGTATGATGGTGCCCATTTATTTGGATATCTCTTGACTGGTTGAGTGCTGGAAGCCAATTTTTGGGCTTTATCCTGAAGTGCAGGTACCACAGCTTAACTGGTAGAGTGCTGAATTATTTTTGACCATCAAATCTTGTACACATGTCGTTGCCTTGTTACAATTTATGGGAGAGTGCCAGCTGGCACTCTCCCATAAATTGTAACAAGCCAAACCCTTACAGACTAAATAATATCACTTCAAAGATAATACAAAGCACGTCCACTCAATATGAGCCTTCAAATTTTGGTACCAGCGCTTCAGATTAAAGCCCAAATATGGGCTTCCAGCACTCTACCAGTTAAAGGCTTCATATTCTGTGGATGTGCTTCAATTAATTTTTGATGTGATATTATTCAGTCTTGGTGAATTTTCCCAGTTAAAATTTATGGGTGAGTGCCTTTAGGTAATAACATGTGAACAAAATTTTGACAACCGAAAAAACTTAGTACTCAACCAGTTTAAGAGGCGGTCAGTTTCCATTAAATTTCCTGATTGATTTTCTAGGTGGGCATTTGTCTTCTTATTTTCCATTCAGGTGAGCTACAGAGTGTGAGGGCTTTCATGTAAACTGCTTTAACCCTTTACCTAACATGAAAAGCAGACAACACTTGCAAACAAAATTCTTGAATGACTAATTTTTTGTCTCAAAAACATAGGTTATGACCCTTCATTGGAACAAGCTCATTCCAAAGAGGGGTCATAACCTATGTTTTGAGACAAAAAATGAAAAAAATACTGAAAATTAATTGATTTTTGTTAATAGCGCTGGCCGGTTTTGGCCGTTAAGTTGGGTAAAGTCTTAAAATTCATATATTTAGCCCGACTGTTTACTGTGAGGGCTATAGTAATGACTTTTGTCCATCCGTCCGTCCGTCTGTCTGTCTGTTAACTTTTAGAGTTTTGGTTAAAGTTTGTGGTTAAAGTTTTTTTACTGAAGGTTCAAGTGGGTTTTTTTTTTTTTTCTTTTCCTGTTTAGTTGACATTTGGAGTTTTGGTTAAAGTTTGTGGTTAAAGTTTTTTTATTCAACCTTCAAGCACAGGCTATACCCAGTAGTTCTTGTCTGATCATCACAAAATTTCATATACAGGTTTTAGGTCATGTGTACATGAGAACGTCCCCTTTTGGTCGTGATCGGTCAACCGGTATGGCTGTCCGAGCCCAAAACCCGAAAACCATTAACACAGTCTACAGGTCGTATTTATGAAGGGATTTCATTGTAACTTTATAGAATGCCTCTGTATAATGCCTAGATGAGAACGTCTACGGTTGGGCATGATCTGTCAACTGTGATGGCTGCCCAAGCCCGAAACCCAAAAATTTTTAGCACAGTCTGTAGGTCATGTTTAATATGGATGGATTTCATTCCAACTTGATACGATGACTCTGTGTGATGTCTAGATGAGAATTTCCCCATTTGGCCTTGATTTATCAACCGTGACGACTGCCCGAGCCCAAAACCCGAAAACCTTCAGCACAGTCTACAGGTCATATTTATGGAGGGATTTCATTGTAACTTGATAGGTTGACTTCATATAATATCTACATGAGAAAGTCCCCTTTTGGACGTGATTGGGCAACTGTGATGGCTACAGGTTCCCGAAGCCCGAAAACCAGCACAGTCTACAGGTCATATTTATGAAGGGATTTCATTGTAACTTTGTAGGGTCAATCCACATGATGCCCAGATGAGAATGTCCCCTTTTGGTTGCGATCATTCAACCATGATGGCTGCCCGAGCCCAAAGCCCGAAAACCTTTAGCACAGTCTACACGTCATATTTATGAAGGGATTTCATTGTAACTTGATAAGCTGACTTCATATAATGTCTAGATGAGAACATCCCCTTTTGGGCAACTGTGACGGCAACAGGGGCCCGAAGCCCGAAAACATTTAGCTCAGTCTACAGGTCATATTTATGGAGGGATTTCATTGTAACTTGATAGGTTGACTTCATATAATGTCTAGATGAGAACGTCTCCTTTTGGGCAACGGTGATGGCAACAGAGGCCCGAAGCTCGAAAATCTTTAGAATATTCCACAGGCCACAATAATAAAGGGATTTTATTGTAGCTTGGTCGGATGACTCCAAGTTTGTGGTTAAAAACCCAGACAAACACCCCCCCCCCCCCCCCCAATTAGGTTTTTTTTTCATTTTTTTTCTCCAATATGCATTTTGAGCTATTTACAGTCACTACATGTGGAACCTTTTTTTTTTTAAACTTATTTACCCCCCATCTCCACCCACCCCACCCCAGGGGCCCATTAGGCACTTTTTTTTCTTTTGTCAAAAATACTGGTTTACAGTTTTGTTTAAAAACCCAGTCAAACACCACCGTGCCCACCCTCCCCAAATTGGGCATTTTTTTTTTTTATTTCCTCCAGTATGCATTTTGAACTATTTACAGTCACTACATGCAGAACCTTTTTTTTCCTTTTGTCAAAAATGCTTTTTTACAGTTTTAGTTAAAGTTTGTGGTTAAAAATCCAGACAGAAATTATCATCACCCTTCCCGCCTCCCCTCCCCTCCCCCCCCCCCCCCCCCCCAATTAGGCATTTTTTCTTTTTTCTTTCCTCGAATATGCATTTTTACAGTCACTACATGCAGAACCTTTTTTTAACCACATGTAACCCCCCCCCCCCCCCACACACACCCCACCCCAGGGGGTGGGGCAATTAGGCACCTTTTTTTTCTTTCGTCAAAAATGCTTTTTTTTTACAGTTTTGGTTGAAGTTTGTGGTAACCACAAAAACCCAGACAAACACCACCCCCACCCCCACACCCCCACCCCCATGGTGCCAGTTAGGTATTTTTTTTTTCTCTGCTTAAAATGCATTCTGAAGTATTTAGACTGACCACGTGGAAAAAAATGGACTCCCCCTGACACACCCCCACTCTCCCTCACCCCCACCCACCTCCTCCTCACCCAGGGCCATTCATGCAATATTTTTAGCTCAACTTTGACGAAGTCAAATTTGAGCTATTGTCATGGCCCTTCGTCCGTCTGTCCATCCGTCTGTCTGTCCATCTGTCCGTACGTCAACAATTGGCTATGGCTCGGGCTAGAGGTCGTATTTATGAACCAATCTTTACGAAACTTCTTGTGTACCTTTGTTATGACCCTGGGACGGAAACGAGTGTTTTTAGGTGTGGTCCGAAATTCAAGATGGCTGCCAGCGGCCATTTTGTACCGATGATGCAAAAATCAGTTTTTTGTACAGAACTTCTGTATGAAAGTTCTGATTTGAATAAAGTTTTGTATAAATGTTTAGTACCATGGGATACATCACATATAATACGTTTTTTTTTCTCGTGCATAAATTATGCAAATTAGACTGACTTTGATTTATTTAGTGTTACTTTCAGAGCTGTAAGTGCCAAGCTGCTATGGCTCGGGCTAGAGGCCGTATTTATGAACCAATCTTTACGAAACTTCTTGGGTACCTTTGTTATGACCGTGGGATGAGAACGAGTGTTTTGGGGTGCAGTCCGAAATTCAAGATGGCTGCAGCAGCCATTTTGTACCGACGATGCAGAAATTTTTTTTTTGTACAGAACTTCCATATGAAAGCTCTGATTTGAATAATTTTTCGTATGAATGTTTAGTACCATGAGATACATCACATATAGTACGGGTTTTTTTCTCGTGCAGAAATTATGCAAATTAGACTAACTTTGATGTTTTTTTCGTGTTACTTTCAGCACTGTAAGTGCAAATGCCAATACGACTCGGGCTAGAGGCCGTATTTATGAACCGATCTTTACGAAACTCCTTGGGTACCTTTGTTATCACTGTGGGACGAGAACGAGTGTTTTTGAGTCCAATCCAAAATTCAAGATGGCCGGTGGCAGCCATTTTGTACAAAATTTGGTGCAATCAGATTTTTGCACAGAACTTCCAAATGAAAGCGCTGATTTGAATAATATTTTGTATGAATGTTTAGTACCATGGGATACATCACATATAATACAGGTTTTTTTCTCGTGCAGAAATTATGCAAATTAGATGAACTTTGATTTTTTCAGTGCTACTTACAAACAGTAAGTACACATGTCAATACGGCTCGGGCTAGAGTCTGTATTTATGAACCGATCTTCACAAAACTTCTTGGGTACCTTTGTTATCACCTTGGGATGAGAACGAGAGTTACTGGGTGCGGTCCAAAATTCAAGATGGCTGCCAGTGGCCATTTTGTACCGAAATTAGGTCCAATCAGTTTTTTGTACACAACTTCTATATGGCTCAGGCTAGAGGCCGTATTTATGAACCGATCTTTATGAAACTTCTTGGGTACCTTTGTTATCCACCGTGGGATGAGAACGAGTGTTTCTGGATGTGGTCCAAAATTCAAGATGGCCACCAGCAGCCATTTTGTACCAAAATTAGTGCAATCAGTCTTATGTACAGAACTTCTGTATGTGGCCAGTGGCCATTTTGTACCAAAATTAGGTCCAATCAGTTTTTTGTCACAACTTCTACACAGCTCATATTTGTGAACTGATCTTCACGAAACTTCTTGGGTACCTTTGTTTTCACCTTGGGACAGGAATGAGTGTGTTTTGGGGTGCCTTTGTTATCACTGTGCTATGAGAACAAATATTTTAGGGTTCAGTCAGACCCACTCTGGGACTCAAAGATTTTTTTCTAGTTTAGCATCTGACTGTCACCCACTTTTACAATACTTTACCTATACATTTGTTACAGGCAACGGTCAGTATTTATGTACAGACTGTTACAATACTTTATATGTACCTTTGTTATCAGGTCATTACCTAGATGTTTGTCATTGCTGTGTCACATACTATACATGTACATGTCTTTGTCTTTGTCTTGACAAGTTGAGCTACAGTGTCATTGACACTTTCATTTCTTTGATACAAAATGCATTTTTAGCCTGACTGTTTATAGTCAGGGCTATAGTCATGACTTTTGTCTGTGCGTCCGTCGGTCCATCCATCTGTCTGTTAACAATTGGTTGCCAACTGATAACTCCAGTTTGGATTATTTGATTTCAACCAAAGTTGATATGTGTATTTTCCAGCTAGTAATACAGACCAGGTTTGAATATAGGTTCCACAACTCCACCCCCCCCCCCCCCCCCCCCCCCCAACTCCCTGTGTCACTTAGGCAATTATTCCCAAAATGCTTTTTGAAGGATTAGGAGTTATTACATGCAAAAAAGAAAATTGACTCGTATAGCCCAACATTGCTTTATGTACTGCATCTTTAATCCTCCTTATTGGAACAAGCTCATCAGGTTTGTTCCATTAATAGGTCATGAGGTATGTTTTGAAGTAGAGAAATGAAAAAATAAAATTTGAATAACAAATTTTGTATATCACGTGTGCAGATATGGCAGATTCGTTAGGTAAACTGTTAACAAAAAATGGCTCCGACTATTTTGCGTCTAAGCATTGCCATTCCTGGGAAAGTCTGGCTGCATGCGTGACATCACTCTAGTTTGACTAAAAAGTGACTTTTCCTCATTATTCTCTCTCTGTTTGACAAAATTGAATTTTTAAATTTGGTTATTGTTGATAATATCATTTGTTGTAAAGAATGTAAGGCCATTGCCAGGGTTTTGGAGAGGCCTTATTCATTCATTTAACCCAATACTCAATTCATGTTGAATACAGCCAGGGTTTCCACCAGGAATAAATTAGTGGGTCGGGTAGGAGGGAAAAATCACAGATCACCTGGTGCGACCATAGTTTGCACCAGGCGAAGAAAATTTTAGAATTGAACACTGCAAGAAGGCTATTTCCTTGCATCTGAGATGACGATTAATGTTTTAGTGTGAACGATTTTGTGAGAATAATTATGTTGAATCTTCGGGAAAACACCCAAAGCTAATGCCATTTCTTCGCTACGATTGGCATGTGACTTCTTACCTAATCAGCAAACGGTGGAAAGTAGCGATAGTTTCTGAATGACACTCGACAATCTCAAGTTGCAGAATGCCAATTCTGGAAACGGTGTTCCTAAAATGTGTCAACTTTGTTGAGAGAATGACCGCATCTTAACTAGAATTTTACGGCATTATGTTTTTTGTTTTTTCGACCACATTTTATGCTTTATCAGTAAATGATCGGCGGGGGGAATGGGTCCGGTTGACGGGCTCTCAGCTGTTGTAGCGGAAACCCTGATACAGCATTACTAATGTTTCTCCAAAATTTCTCAGAATTTTATCTCATTGGAACTAGCTATATGAGCTTGTTCCAGTGAGAGACCATAATCTTCAGTTTGGAAGAAACAAATCAAAAAATGTATGTCCATTTTTGTGTGTTGTTGAGCATATTTGGCTCAAATGGTTGGTAAGAGATTGTTGTATCACTGAGCTGAATTTACCGTAACTTTACATGTACCTGTAAGCCTGGTGGAAGCTAGGGCTCTGCAAATCAGAAATTTGACCTTGTATCGATTGTTGAATGGAATCGGGCAACAGATTCATGAATCAATTCAGTTCTTCACATGACATGTTTACCATTCAGAAATGGACCCCATTGTAATGGTATCTTCAAACAGTATTCACTCCCTCACTCCTGCTCTGGGCATTGTTGAGAAAATAGATTGTTGTCTTGCGATGGTAACATATTGCCACCTGCAATGCTTTAGCATTGCAGCTGGCACCTTGTTGCACTCAAGGGGTAATACATTCCTCAGAAGATGTTGTGTGATATGTGGAAATTCATAGGCTGTTTCGCAGCTAGTCTCGAAAACTTCTGTTTTCAACTTTACAGAATGCTAAATATACATGTACTGCAAAGATAATGACATCATAACTACACTGAATTCTGTGAACCATGTGATAATCAGATGAAGATGGACCATTGTGTGATTTTTGTCACATTGATTTGGTATTTTTGCATCATGTGGGATGAAGATGTGCCATTCACCCCAAAAACTGGGGAGGTGGGGGGAGGTGGGGTTGGGCTCTTAACACCTTCTTAGTATGGTCCTGCGAATTTGACTGTTTCCGTTCGATTCAAACATGACTCAAATCATGTGCTTAATTAAGTTTGATTTTGAACTGAATGGAATTGGACATTCAGTTGGCATATGCGGTCAGACCACATAAATCACAACTGACACGCTCTCGCATTCCCACCCTTTCAAGTTCACGCATTGTTGAGCCGTCTGCACAATTGATACACATGCATGCATTTTTACATAACGTCTGCTTGGTTGTCCCTAATGGTTTTATTCATGCCGGCTACTGACTATTAAAATAATAACCACCCGCCAGCTCTAATTGACTATTTAATGAAATAATCACCATATATTGTCCTTTTAAGGGAGCAAGGTGCCATCTGCAATGCTTTAGCATTGCAGATGGCACCTTGTTCTACTCAAGGGGCGATATAATGATATATGCGAAAAGAAAGGACATAAGTTTCTGTGATCGTCATCGAGATATTCAATTTCAGTATTCAGCAGTCAGATATTCAAAAATCGAATCGAATCAAATGTAACAAATGATTCAAAATTCAAATCAAATTTAAAGGGCCCTTCTTCTTAGTTATAAATAAGTATGAGTTAACTTATATGGTATGTGAAATGTTTCTGCTCATTTCCCAAACTTGCCTGATATCAAACTCTTATTGAAGACACATAACCTACACTGTCAAACTTGTAAAACCTAACATGATCGTTACTCATCACAGCAGATTCATTTTGATCACATTCGAGAATTAATTCAAAATTCGAATAACTGCAGGGCCTTAGTGTTGGGATTGGGAGCTTGGATAAATTTGTTTCACGAAAATTGTTCTGTTTCAATTTATTGGTTAGTGGCTTTTGGTTCACCACTTTTTGCAACAGGAAAATTATACTTGTATTTGATTTATAACTTTTCTGCTACTTGGTTCGTAACATCATGAACATATAGGGAATCTAAAGCCACTGCTTTGTGGCTTCCACCATTTTTCAGTAGTTTCATATAGTGGCTTTCACACAAAAACAGTTTGCTGTTACCAAACATACACCTGCTCAAAATGACATAGTTTCTTCACCCTCTACCTAACACAACTAAAACGAGGAGAGACTTGCAAATAAAAATCAGGAAAACTGAAAAAAATATTGTTTGATTAATTTTGAACTTTGATATTCTTATTGAAGACATATAACTTACACTGTACATGTACAGTCTCCATCTTTTGATGTTGAAAACAGGAGGCCCGGTGTATAGTGCTTGCTACCATTTGAAGTGAGGCACGCTATTGTTTAATTAATCTTGTCTTCAGGGACCCTGACAAAAAGCAGTTGTTTCTTCAGAGAGCAAAGTGACCAGAGGGTATTTTTTCTCTCAGCAGTTTTGTTACATCAAATGACTGATGGTTAGTGCCTGTGTTGCTTCCAACATTTTGACACTTCGGTGGCTTTGTCTGCTTTAACTGGTAGAGTGCTAAATTATTTTTGGTCATCAAATCTTGTGCACATGTCTTTGCCTTGTTACAATTTATGGGAGAGTGCCTATGGGCACTCTCCCATAAATTGTATCAAGGCAATCTCTTATAGACTAAATATTATCACTTCAATGATAATACAAAGCACATGTACTGAAAATGAGCCTTCAAGCTGTGGTTCCTTCACTTCAGAATAAAGACCAAATATGGGCTTCCAGCACTCTACCAGTTAAAACAGCGAACGATTGCTGGGCAGTATTCCAAAAATACCATCAGATATTAGTATTTGTATGAGTACATGTCTGCTGTTGACACCAAATACGTACTGATACTGAGGTAAATCATTCTAAAAATACGGATACTAGAGCTGTGCGGTATTGAAACTCTGCTCAGAAATTTGTAACTTGTTCTGGGGAATGTCCTCAAGTGTGAACCCCAAACACACAGTACCTTGTCTTTGGAACAGAGTTGATTCTTTGCAGGTTGTGTATCACAAATTCTGTTGGGCAGAATCCTGAGATGTCCCCAAATATTTGTTCAGATATAATAATAAAAAATAAGAATGAGTAAACAAAGTATTCAATAAGTACAGTGGAACCCTGTTAATTGAATAGCCACTTTGCCAATGAAAATTATTCAGTTAACAGGAGTATTAAGTTAACAGGGATTGTGTCACTTTCCTGTATTCTAGAGATAAACTTAGCATTTATTCTATTATACATTTGTATCTTTTTTGACAGAGCCCCATGAGCTCTGTCAAACAAGATATAATAGATTAAATGCCTGTATTGGATATTAGTGCTCAAACAATTAGTCGACTAGCCGACGTCGACGTTTTTTTCGCCTATAGTCGACTCTGGTTTTTGTTATCGACTAGTCCAAACACAGTAGGAGGACTCGCAAGCCAACAAAATCTCAGTAGAAAGATCAATGAATTCACATCTTTGGGGAAATAAGGTTACAAAATGCTTGGAAAAAAACGTGCTGCCGATCGCTGGCTTCAGATAGTGGATGCGACAGTGTAACAACCGACCGGAAACTCGATAAACTTCAAAGAACTTTATAGACAGTTTGTCCGCAGCACGTGTTGTGTCACACTCCCTGACTCCCACGCAATGCCTCGGTGTCTTGGTTTGACTCTTCTGGTGCTGATGTGCCAACATCAAAATATAAATCGTCTTTTTCCTTTTTACTGCCCTGTCTGCCCTTGAAGACCTTGAAATGCTTCTTTATTACTTTTTTTCCCCAACTGTTCAAGTGGTTTGTTTCAACAGTGACTACAGGTATTATTATGCAAGCGATTGAATATTGTTTACCTCGAATTTGAAACAAGTTGACGTGGGAGACACCAGACCTGAAAATAAGCAGTCTGACATTTGCAGAATGAGGTCCCCAGAGGGTGAATTTGATGATGCTATCCCATACAGTGGGCCAATTTATCCTCTGGGTACCTTATTTCTGTTTAGTTTTGAGACCCTGATTCAGATTGAGGTTCACAGAGGTTAAATTTACTGATGCTTTACTGCTGTGCATGGTAGCATCACAAAATTCACCATCTGGGGACCTCATTTTGCAGATGACAGTCTGCTTATTTTCTGGCTTGGGAGACACGTTGTCCGTATTTCAGTGAGCATTCGTAGTCCGTCACATTGTACATTTCGATCAATGTCATGCCTGCTATTTAAAACTTGGAAACTTTCCTTGGAAATACCAATGGATTCCCTGTAATTTTACACCTGTACTTGAAAGTGATTGGCTGTTTGCACACACTGACATCATAATAGTATCTTGCCATCAAAACAGTGCGCTCAAAAGTGTCTGATTCAAGATCTGTGCAATGTACGTTATTGTTTTTAAATTAACAAAAGCAAGTCAGTTGTGCTTTCTTAGCCAAGACAAATACGATAATACTTAACCAGTCCATTACCACAATCACTTAAAAAGGTATTTTATTTTAAGTGCTGAGGTGTGCTGATTTTAGCACTTCTTGTGATAAAGTGGAGCGTGCACTTCAGAATCTGAGGACTGCTGAATATTTAATATATTATGAAGACTCCGCAGAGTCCGTTCCACTCCGGAGTCATGGAATTACACCCGAAATGTCCACTGCAATCTCAAATAAAGCGTCTGCTAATTAACTGCCATTTTGTGTGTAATTATTAGCGGATGTTTTGGTCTTTCTGTCAGACATTTTGGGTGAAGTTGCAAGCAGACACTTTGTTCCATTACACTGTTTGGCACATCGCAGTAAAAAATAATCGGTATAATGGTATTATTATGGTATACCACTGTCTGTCCATCCGTCTGTCCATCCATCCGTCCATCCACACGTCGTACAATAACTCGAAAACGCTTTGAGCAATTTTTGTGATTTTTTGGTGCTAAGTATATGTTGATGGAAGGAAGCTCCCGTTCTATTTGTGTCGCTGTCTGATTTGTCATTCCAGAGTTATGGGACTTTATTCATCAAAATATAGGCAATTTTCCACATATCGGACAATAACTTGAAAATGCTTTGTGCAATTTTCATGATTTTTGGGTGGCAAGTATATATTGATGGAAGGAATTGTGTGCTTCCCTCTTGTAATTATTAACGGGCGTATCATGCGCTCATGGCGCAGCTGTTTATTTTCTGAATACCGAGGTATTTATTTATCCCAATACTGCCCAATGCTATTCTGAATCACTTTCTTTATGTAACAATTTTCGGAAAGCAAAACTTGATTAGTTTGAAGTCTTGGAATGTTATAGTTTACAATTCAATAATTCATGGAATATTGTTAACACTTCCATGTACACATTGTATTATTTGACCCTATTCCCACAAACATAGCTTGCAAGGCATAGTTGAGGCATACTGTTGACTACTTGCAAAAAAATAAATATTGCAGGCACGATTGCACACAAGGGTTAGCACACCTCAAAATTGAAAGACTGTACAGTCTGCGGCTGGGGGATTACCACCAAAAAACACTCATTGAGAGAAGTTTTCACCCAGGCCATAACTCATATTCTTGGGGAAAAAGTAGCCCAAACATAGTTTCAGCCAGCAGATTGCTTGTACTTCAATTTTTGGTATTCAAGAGTTTTTTGTTTAGACTGGTTACTCCCATTTATGGGAGTTTTCCAATACTGTGAGTCTGTGATCACAAAAGTAGAGATGGGTGGTATTGCTTTTTCAGATTGGCTTTCAGTTTGGTTTCTGGAAAAAACTCTTGTTTTGGTTCAGTCTTTCTATGTGTCAAGAACACATTGTAAATAACACTTGAGGCTCCTTAACTTGGAAAACATCCGCAATAGTTTGTATGATGCCACTCATCACGAAAAGCCCTGTCTTTAAGTGTCTCCAGTGGGTTCAGCCTAACTCCCTTTTGACCATTCTTAGAGGTTTTGGAGGATCGGTTGCTAAGCCCACTGAGTCCGAAAACCCCCCCATAAATTATGGTAACAAATAAAGTTCATCTACTCTACATGTAGGTTGTTGTTCTCATTGTCACATGTTGTCCCTTATTATGCCCCCGAAAATTTTTTGAGGGGGTATGTAGTCCAGGTCTCCGTCCATCCGTTCGTCCATCGTCTGTCCGTCCATCCATCCGTACGAACATTTTGTATTATAACTCGAGCATCAGTTGTCGGATTTTAATGTTCTTTGGTATGGTGATAGGGCAGCTTGGGGGAACGGATGCCCTCATACCTAGCATTTCGTCCATTCATGTTTGTTAGAGTTATGGCCCCTGTTTGTTTTTGGCCTCTGTTTCTGACTAAGGTAAATTGTACCATAGCCTATAGGGCAAAATGCTGCCCAATTATTTTTTTAGTTCATTATTTTTCTGCGGCCCAGTGCTTGCAGGGGAGGTTGCATGACATTTTAACCTCTACATATCAATATATCCATATAAATATGGATGACACAAGAATTATAGTGATTTTGGTTCAAGACCATTTAAAATTGTGTCACCGCACCAATCGATTTCAAATTTTATTTGCTTATTGCTAATGTCAAAATACAGGTCAAGTTCGATTTGGAGGTTCACTCCGACCATTCTTGCAAGAGTTATGCCTCTTTTTGAATTAAAAAATCACAGATTTCCCAATTTCAGCTTTATTCTTACTGTCCAGTGCCTATAGGGGAAGTGCTGCCCGATTTTTTTTTAGTCCACTATTTCTGTACTGCCCAGTGCTTGCAGGGGAGGTTGCATGTCATTTTAAACTACATATCAATATAACCATATAAATATGGATGCCAATTTCAGCTTTATTCTTACTGGCTCGCACCTATGGGGGAAGTGCTGCCCAATTTTTTTTAGTCCACTATTTCTGTGCTGTCCATTCAGTGCTTGGTGGGGAGGGTGCATGTTATTTTAACCTACTACATATCGATATAACCATATAAATATGGATGCCAATTTCAGCTTTATTCTTACTGGCCAGTGTTTTATAGGGGAAGTGCTGCCCAATTTTTTTTTTTTAGTCCACTGTCCCAATTTTGTCTAGTCCACTATTTCTGTACTGCCCAGTGTTTGCAGAACAGGTTTGCATGTCATTTTAACCTACTACATATCGATATATTCATTTATGTGAGCAACCCCCTTTTACCCCCTCACAAATAATAATCGCCAGGGGAGAAGCTTGTTTGGCAAAAATAACACTTGAGCCGAAACTGATGATGATAATGGACCACCCTAAAAGTGGCGGCCGATTTATTAAAAGAATACAAAAATGGAAATTCTTATTTATGACTACCTGCGGCCATGTGATGCCCAGGTAGTAGGATGACACAATTTACAAAGATGGGATAGACTACCTGAAGCCATGTGATGCTGAGGTAGTCTAGAGAACCGGTTTTCCATTTTTGCCAAAAGTGGCACAGATAACGCCTGCCTGTAATGCAGGGTCTAAAACTACAGAAAACTATGCTACAAGTACAACGAAGTGAATACAAAATATGAAAAATGGCAATAAAGGAAGTCCTGGCTTTGTAGACCAGAAAGCTGTCAATAATACAGCGTAATTTTGTCGGAAGGCATCCTCTCGCCCGCCGCATAATGGTGATGGCATGAGTGTAATTCTGCAGAACATTTTGCACCATCCTGAGCGCAGTAACTGTCAAGAAACCTTAGGGGAATCCCCATGTTTGAAATGTAGATCTGAAATGTAGGCCATCATCATCCGGCGGAAGGCGAAAACAAATAAATGACAATTCTTCCCAGAAATCAAGAGCACCAAGCTATTGTCCATTGCCAGAATCCCAGCCTGTAATGCAGGGATAGGCACTATAGAGGCATTCTAAATCCAGTCACAATGAAAGTTTGTTGTTGCTGTTGATCCCGGTCATGCAATACAGGGATGCTAACTGTTGTCCTTTATGAATTCGGTTGAGTGATATAGCCAGAGCAGTGGTAACTTGAGGCCTTCTCTTCCTGCGTCTGGAACCCACGGCTTGTCTTGTAAGTTGTCCAAATTGTGGCAAGCTCAACAGTGCAATGGAAGCATGTCTAACTGGTACATTCAATAGAGTGGGGTGTAAGAAGAAGAGAAAATGAAGATAGATGGGACCATTTAGTAGAAGCCGATGGTTGACTAGCCACGCTCTGAAAAGAAGGAGTGAAAACCAGAGAAAAAAGACGGTGGCGTGAGGGGAGGTGGCGGGAAACTAACTGTGCTTCTTGTCACAAAGTTGGTAATTTCGAAGTGACGCCAACCTGTTGAGTTGATGATTAGTTCCACCAATGGAATGGTTGGTAAGTATTCTGGGATTGCTCCATGAAACAAAGGGAATATAGTCTGTTTCTACAGAGTGTCTGACTCTGTAGAAATGATGGGAATTAGGCAAAGCAGATAAGAGAGTTAGAATTTAGAAATGTATTATCAAGATTGAAGGATAGTCGACTGGTCTGCTTGGCTTGAGAATAAATTAGCAGACCTGTCTTGTTGTACAGCTGTACCCAAAAAACACTAAGCGTGTCCTCCCATAAAATAATTTATGCCTGGGGCCTAAATTGCATATAAATATGGATGACACAAGAATCATAGTGTTTTTTAATTCCGTTCATTCAAAGTTGTTTGGATGAACCAATTCTCTTCAAACATTCAGAAGTTATTTATTTACACGCAAGTCCGACTTTGCTACCTTTGGGGGCATCAGCACACGCGTTAGTGTTGCTCTTGTTTACTTGTTCAGTGGAAAAGTCAGTAGGGGAGAAAATGTGGCAATGAGAATACGACATTTTCGCCCATTGGGTGGATAGACTAAGTGATGAGAGGCCATAGGCATATTAGCCCAATTCACTCCCAGTCAAGCCTGAAAATAAGCAGACAGTCATCTGCAGAATGAGGTCCCCAGAGGGTGAATCAAGGTCTCAGGCCTAAACGGAATTTACAGCCGGCCGACCACATTCAGGTCGACCAACAGTTACGACCCATGCACAAGACTGACACATCAGGACGTCTCACTTGCAGAATCGCTTTCTTCTGGCGACGAGGACAGCAGCAATTACTCCTTGTAGAACTAAAAATAGAATCAGAGCACTAACTGTCCACAACAGACTCGCTGAACATGGCAACCACAGTAGGCATCCATACCACGGACCAATTCTTACCCAATGTCATTGTACCGTCAGAATGGAATGGGTACGTCAGCGTGTTCGCTGGATTCAGAAGCATTGGAGCACAGTTCTTTTTAGTGATGAATCCCGATATTGTCTACGGTGCACTGATGGTTGGGCAAGAGTGTATTGCTGACAAGGAGAACGGTTTTCTGATGCTTGCATGTGGGAATGCGGCTGTTTCGGCGGGGGTAGGGATAATGGTTTGGGCAGGAATTTCCTTGCACCATCGAACGCAGTTGATCTTCATCGATGGTAATCTGAATGAACAGCGATATAGGGATGACATTCTTAACGCTGTTGTTGTTCAACGCTAAGTCGGATTGCAGTTATTCCAGCAAGACAATGCCCGATGTCACGTGGTGTGTATATGTCGTGACTTTCTTGAGGAGCAGAGCATCGAACTTCTCCCTGGCCAGATTTGTCGCCAATCGAGCAACTTTGGGATCAATTGGACCGTCGGGTATGACTTCATGATCTTCAGACATTAGGCGATTTCTGTAATGTTCTAAGGCTGGAGTGGAACACAATACCACAGGGTGACATCCAGAGACTTATCAGGTCCATGCGCCACCGATGTCTTGCCATCCAAGAGGCAGACGGTGGACATACACGCTATTGACTGCATGTGTGAACTTTTCATTTCACCCCATGTCTGAATTGCGACTTCCTGACGTGATGCTGGCAACAGTAAGAACATGAAATTACTGGTATGCAAATTCATACAGCTAGAGTCGAAATATGAATTTACAATAATTTGTTTGGGATCAAAGTCGATAATACTAAAAAAATTGCTCCTCAAAGTTTATTATACTTTCTTTTTTTACTCTGTATATATACACCATCTCAGAAACCAACATGGTGGTAATAACCTATAGTAACCCATCTCAAGGCAAAATGAACTGAGTGCAGGGAATTTGTTTTTGTCTGCAAAAATATTTTGTCCCTCCACATCATTTAACATGGCTGTGCCACTAATTTTATCTCTAACAAAACAAGCAGACACATGAAAAAATGAGATTCTGAAAATTGCATGTACTTTATTGCCTACAGTATTTGTAAATAAATAATCAGTGATGGAAATTAAGAAATTACATGTTGATAATTCAAGTTGTAAATCATTATTCAAAGCAATTTTCACCCAAACTACGTGTAAAACAAATATGTTTATACTTTATTGGGTTTGTGTAAAAAATATGATTTCCTGCAGAAAATTGTTCCACGGTGTGGTTCGGTGCCCTTCTTTTGTCCCACCCAGGAAATCAATATACAAAGTTTGCTGAGGTATTTTCATTTGAGATTCTTGCATACACCATCATTATCAGGATCAATAAAACTATATTTGATAGACATTAAGCCCTAAATTCATTTTGAATGGCAATCATGTATGTAGTCACCATGGATTACAATTCTGACTATTTTTAGAATTTTATTAATCAGTACATCAAGGTGACTGATCGATTGCCCTTTTCGATATTGACGTTATTAAAATACTATTAAAAGACATTTATTTTTCTGTCTTTTGGTTTACTGCAACACATTTTGCCTTGAAAGTACATTTCTTACCTAACAAGCAGCCATATTTTGCTGCTTTTAGAAGGAAATGCAAAATACATGTACAGTACTATTAAAACAATAGCAGATTTCAATAGGATCACAAAATGACTATTAATCGACTAGTCATCGATTAACTCTTTACCCACTGAGTATTTCCAACATATTTTTCATTAAAATTCATCTAAATCTAACACAAGAAATCACTGGTGAAAAAATTCCTTTTTAATTTAAAGGGAGATAATTTGATTAAATGTGCCCATATTATATTGGTCCATGACAAGAGAAATCTTGTTCTGGACAGGAATATCGGCCAGCAGCATGCAAGTAGTTAATGATGGCCAAAGCCCTAGCCATTATGTTAGGTTAGGAAAAGGGTTACATGAATGAGTTTGATATCTGAGTGGACAGGAAGTTGAAAGTAAAAAAAAAATGTAGGTGTTTAACCCTTTACCCATTGTAATGGCCAAAACTGGCCAGCACTATTCACAAAAATCGCCGATTGATTTTCAGCATTTTTTCTCTCAAAAACATAGGTTATGACCCCTCTTTGGAATGGGCTCATTGAGCTCTTTCCAATGAGGGGTCATAACCTATGTTTTTGAGACAAAAAATGAAAAAAAGAGTTAATCAAGAATTTTGTTTGCAAGTGCCGTCTGCTTTTCATGTTAGGTAAAGGGTTAAAATAGGATAGTGGTATATTATATCTGAATCAGTTGATTCTCGCAAGTGCTTGTCACAAGGAAAACAATGAGAAATAACTGATTATCACAAAATGTTCATTTGATTCTAGTCAAGCATTCTGAAAATATTCTAAAAAGCCTGAAATATTCTACCAGTTTTTTGCTTCCTCATAATGAGGTAATTCTTTGGCTTAGCAGCCAAGACTTCACTAGAAACCACTTCTACTGTAACTCCCATCAAGAAGACAACCAAAAAAGCCTGTGTGTTGGACGTGTGTTCCACATGTATATGTAAGATAAGAAACACCTTAGCTGGTACTAGTCCCTTAAGTATGGAAGTGTATTTGGGACATCATAACCAAAAAATTAAATACAGTTGTGGACTGCAAGACACTTGTATGTTTGGAGATGACGGAACATAATATTTTCTTAGAGATGTCCAACACCTTAATTCAAGTGGAAGTGTTCAATCAAAATTGATCTGGCAAATACACAAGCATTTATTCACAGACACAACAGCAGACATACATATTAAATCATCTGCCATTACATTGGTACAAAATACCCTCAATAAATTGACACTAAGCTGACAAAACACTAGTTAGATGTTAATGGAGTTGCATACAGAACACGTGCAGATTGGGATTTGCATGTAGACAGTGGCTGAATGGAAACTGATTTTTTGATTTCCCCTTTACCTAGCACAAAATTCGTGAAAAACTTTTTTTCATTTTTTGCAGCAAAAACATAGGTTATGACCCCTCATTGGAACAAGCTCAATTTAGCTCATTCCAAAGAGGGGTCATAAACTATGTCTTTGAGACAAAAATAATGAAAATTAAATGGTGTTTTTTGTGAATAGCGCTGGCCGGTTTTGGCCATTACGTTGGGTAAAGGCTTAATGATGAATTACTGTTTTGAACTTATCAAATTTACTGAGGCAACAGTTTCAAACATCATTAATTTCACTTAGTTTCATCATGACATCAAAAAAGTTAATGAAAGTTGGGTTTGGGGGGATTTTTTTGTCTTCTTTTTTTACCTTGTAAAATAGGATCTGAAAACCAATGCCTGGTTCTAGAAGCGCTCTAATGTACATGTAGGTAGCAGAGGAATGAAGTAAACTGGCTAAACTTGAGTAAAAGCTGCTGCTGGAATTACATTGATGATCAAATTGTTGATAAATTGTAAGTGTGAATTATCAATCCCTCCATACTTTGAGATGAACTCAGTGGTCTGTAGATCAAATTGCTGGTACATGCTAGTGTGCATTATCAATCCAGTCATCCATCCATTGAGATGTACTATAAGCTGAAAGTCTATGAATACTTTTTTTTGTCTTTTATTAGAAATTATAAATAAATATTGGATGGAAAATCCACCCCATGGTACTTTAGTAGTAATACACTTTTCTCATAATGTACATGCATGTAAGAAGATCCTAATCAGTCTGTTAAAAATGTTCCATATTTAAATTCCTTTACCAACACTTTGTGAGTTTACTGGTGCATAGTAGATATATGTTTGGTGTGAAATCCACCTCCCACTGTTCTGTTCATGGTACAAAACATGGACAGTGAATAATTACTACATGGTTTGTACGGGTCTTGAAAAACCATTGAAAATGATATTTGTCTTGAAAGACCTTTGACTAAGAATTTGGCACTTGACAAACCTTAAATTAGAAACTGGCACTTGTAAAACCCTTGAATATTTTAGAAATTCTTGAAAAACCCATGAATTTCTAGCAGTTCCTAATGTAAATGTTAAGGTATAATATTAAAAACTTTTTTTTATCAAACTAAGTTTCTTTTCAACCTACTCACAATTGTTTACAATTGGCTGTAACGTAAGTGCAAACCCTACTTCGGAACTAACTCAAGCTTTTAAGAAACTTTTCCAAACAAGTTGGAAAAGTAATAGAGTGCAAAAGCATGAAAAAGATTGAAAAAGGGTTGAACGAGACTGGTGCTCGAAATTACAGGTACTCTCTCTGCACACCTCTTGCGTTTACCGAGCGCATGCGCAACAACCGTGACGTCAATTCCTTTTATTTCCGCCATTGTGCTGGTTGGAAATTTTGTGACTCATGCTATTTTTTAGCTGTTATCTTCGTGAACAACTTATTTGTATGTGCTATCTTATCTGATTATGTGTAAGTGGATTGTATCCTTTTCAAGCTTTAAATTATTCACTATTTGATGATATTTTTGCTTGCTTTTTCACACACAGTCTTGTTTTTCCCCCCAGGTGTGAACACAACCATTGTTCTGTTTTCCATCGGCGGGAAGCTTGATTTCATATATCATATTCATATTATGCCTAAGACTATTCCTTGTACCTCTTGCTTGCAGGTGAAACATGTGGACGACTCTCATTCCACATGTGTCACTTGCAACAATTGTACACAGGTCCAATCATGTGGTATTTGTGGGGTTTGGTCCTCAAAATTCTGGGCTTCTGTAAACAAGGTGGTTCTGTCTAGAGCTAGAACCCCTCGTTCTTGGGGTAAGGGTAGCCGTGCCTTATCAGATATTTCTGTGAGTGCATGTGGTGACTCTGTCACACAGGATGCTGATCTGTCTTTTTCTGTGGCGAGTTCCTCTGCAACTGTTGACTGTGCTAGTGCGGTGATACCTGACGTGGAGACCGTGGTCTCTTTGTCTTCTGGTGTCGCTCTTGAGGCGTCTGTTTTCGTCGAGAGCTTCTCCAAGGTCAGCTCAGTGACACTCTCCGATTTGCCTCCTACGCCATCAACAGTTGCTGAGGAAGTTGTTACTACAGATCCTGTTCTGTATGATGGTGGCTCTTCCATCTGTTCTGGGGATGTATACAGTCTTGGGGGTCCGAGACTGTATCTGCTGGTGTGTCTATGAGCTCTCATCCTCCCCTGGCTTCGCAGCGAAGCTGTGTGGGTTTGCGGTCTGCTCCATCTCATCTGGCTAGGTTTGCTCCTAGTCGGTTGAGCCATTCGCTCGCTTCGGCAGCAATTCCTCGCCCCTCGAGTGAATCGTTTATTGTTCCTCCTTCCCCTTCTAGTGTGCCAACTAGCAGGATGGAGCTGGGACATTGGCATCCAGGGCCTGCTGTTCGGCAGAGGTCAGTGACAGCCCCGGTTAGCTGTCACTCTCGGAACCTTCCTCCGGTGATTCCTCACTGTGTTCCGAGTCTGGTTGTCGATCGATGCTTGCCGTCGGTCTCAGAGGATGGGCAGTTGGGGCCTTCTGCCGCGCAGAGGCCAATGGCAGGTTCCTGTCATTCTTGGGACAATCCTCAGGTGTCTTCTCACTGTGTCCTAGGTCCAGCTACCGATCGACGTACGGCGTCGGTCTCTTTAGAGGATTTGCAGGCAGGGCTTTCTGTTCTGCAAAGGTCAGTGATTGCCCCTGGGCATCACAATCAGGACTATCCTCCGGTGTCTTCTCACCGTCTCCCTATTCTGTCTGCCGATCGACGTTCGTCGTCGGTCCCTTCTGAGAATTTGGGTTCTTCTACCAGAAGTGCCCATTGGGAGGACACTCCGTCGGGCAATGCTGCTATGATGGATTCTCAGGGTGACCTGCGTCAAGCCGTTTTGGCGCTCACCCGGTTGCTTTCTAGCAACCCTCAAGTTGGCTTCCCTGTGCCTCCTGAGGCACAACCTCCTTTGGTCAGTCACCGAGATGTCTCGCCTAGCCCTTTGGATACTGCGCAGTATTCACAGGAGGTTTCTGCTGGTCAGCCCGAGTTGGACTACGTCTCTTCTGCAACAGAGAATGACGATTTTCTTGAAGGTGATGGGCCCCCCTCGTCAGTCTTGGGGCAGGCTTTGGATTTTGTCTTTGGCTTATTGCCAGACATTCAACCTTCAGACCAACCATCTGTGACCATCCGGCCGCGGTCCTCTGTGGAGCTCCGTAACCCTGTTGAGCCTTCTAGCTCTAGGGCTTTGCGTCCTCTGCAATCGGCTCAGGTTGTTGAGTCCTTCCAGGGCTTGGACGCCAAAATACATTCTAAGGCCCTCAAGGGTTCTTTCTTTTCTAGAGCTGATGCTTTCTGCCTCCATCGCGGTTTCGTGTTTACGATTCCGTCTGTCCACCAGTCTTCCAAGGGATGACTACTGTGGATAAGGATTCTTCTTCCCTCAGGTTAACTAAGCCTTAGTCGGCAGTTCTCCTGATGTCGGTAGTTGAGCCTATGGTGGGCCTGTCCCGAGAGATGCTGGGTATGTTATCTCTCGCGGACCATGTCGTCGCTGCCCTGGCTGAATATTTTCCACTTGGGGAGGTGCCTTTTTGCGTTTTGTCACAGGCTCTTATGAACTTGACACACGTTCATGCCTGTAACACGGCTAATTTGGAGCTGGCATGCCGGGATGCAGTGTTGGATTCTTCTCCATACCTTCCTTCTGAGCAGCGTGCTGTTCTGAGGTCTGCCTCTTTGGTTGGACCTCAGTTGTTCCATGGTTCCGTGGAAGCTGTCCGTGGCGAGGTTCTTCGTCATTCGAAGGACCAGCTTTTGCTACGACAGCTGGACCAACCTGCTGCCTCGAGTGGTAGTCGTTCGATGCCCTCCAAGCTTCCTGCTGCATCTGCCTCGTCGGCTCCGTCTGCTCCTTCTGCTCAGAAGAAGCACCGACGTGGCCAGGCTCGCTGGCAGCCTCAGGCAGGAAAGTCTCAGGACTTGGTCGCTTCCTGAGGTGGTGGTTTCTCCTCTGGTGGGGGGGCCACAAGTGAAGGTCCTCACCTCGATTCGCCTCCAGTCGGGGGAAGTCTGTCTTTGTTTTACGACTGTTGGACAGAGATAACGTTGGACACTTGGGTCCTCGACGTCATGCAATCAGGTCTGTGACTGTCCTTCCATCGGCACCCCAGTTTATCTCGGGTGACCCTCCTGACTCGGGTCCCTTCCGATTCTCTATGTCGGGACCTTCTGGTGCAGGAGATCGACAATCTCCTCCCCAAAGGGCGATTGAGGTGGTCAGGAACAACCTTTCACTGGGGTTTTCCTCGAGACTTTTCTTGGTGCCGAAGAAAAATGGCCAGTTTCGTCCTGTCATCGATCTGAGTATCCTGAACGAGTACATTATAGCACCTCGTTTCAGTATGGAGACTTTCCGGTGGATTTGACGTTCAGTTCAGCAGGGCGACTTTGCTGCCAGTATCGACCTGAAGGATGCCTAATGTACCCATTCATCTGGCATCATGGAAATACCTTCGGTTCTCGTTTCGGGATCGAGTCTATCAATTCAGAGCTCTCCCATTCGGTTTGAACCTGGCTCCTTGGGCCTTCACCCAACTGATGTCACATGTGCTTGCTTTTCACCGTACTCAGTCAGCTGAGACTTCGTCAGCCTACCTGGAGACATCCTCCAACGGCACCACGATGCTGCTGTCCTGGAGTCAGATGTCCAGCAGTTTCTTTGCCTACCAGCGTCGCTGGATTTCAGAGTCAATCACGAGAAGTCGGATCTCCTTCCTTCTTAGCAATTTCGTCATTTGGGGATGGATTTCAACACTCTTCACAATGTGATGTCGGTCCCCAATGCTTGGGCGACCATTCTTTCCGCCTTGACTCGGAACGTGCTCCAATCTTCCTCGGCCTCGGCCAGGACTTTCCTTCGGATGCTGGGCCTTTGCGGTTCAGTGACGGATCTCATTCCGCTGGGTCACTTGTTTGTCCGACCTCTCCAACACCTCCCGTTGGATCATTGGCGTCCGAATGTAGATCCGCTGGACCTGGAACTTCCTATTCCTCGGTCCCTGCTTTGTCACCTCCACCCTTGGGCCGATGTTCCCTGGCTGACACAGGGTGTTCCATTGGATCTTCCTTTGGCTGATCGCAACCTTACTGCGGATGCCAGCGATCGAGGCTGGGGTGCGACGTTGGATCCTCTCGGTCTGTCCACTCACAGCGAGTGGGACAGCGAGCAGGTGGGCCTTCATATCAACCAGAAGGAGCTCCTTGCTCTTCTGTTGAGTTATCGGCTTTGGATCCCTCACCTGTCGGACCATATTGTCCTACTTCTTTTGGACTATTCGACAGTAGTGGCCTACATACGGAATCAAGGAGGCACACATTCGATTCCCATGTGTCGGCTATCTCGAGATCTTCTGTTGGCGTAGGATGTAAACGCTCGGGTGTCCATTCGACACATTCCCGGGCGTCTCAACATCCTAGCAGACTCCCTGTCCCGACACGACAGTGTCCTTCCAACCGAATGGATGCTACATCGGTCGGTGTTTCAAGCGATTTGCGAGCAGTGGGGACGTCCTCTGGTCGACCTTTTCGCCACTCGCTGGAATCATCAGGTAGAGACGTTTGTCTCTCCTTGTCCAGATCCTCTGGCATTTGCGGTAGACGCTTTGTCTCTGGACTGGACAGGTTGGATTGGCTAAGCCTTCCTTCCTTCCTTCCTTCCTTCCTTCCTTCCTTCCTTCCTTCCTTCCTGCACCGATTCTTCCTCAAGTATTGGCGAAGATTCGTGCTTGCAGTTGCAGAATCATTCTGATCGCACCTCTGTCTCCACAGAGGGTGTGGATCAATCTGCTGCAGCCTCTGTTGGCATATCGGCCGATTCGTCTACCTCTATGTTGCGATCTTCTTTCCCAGGGTCATCCCAGGAAGTATCACAACAACCTGGTGAGCATGTCCCTTCATGCCTGTCTTTTATCAGGTCCTGTCTCCGACGTTAAGGTTTTTCGAGACGAACAGTGGAGTGCATTTCTGCATCGCGGCGACATTCCACTGGCATGACTTATGCTGCGAAGTGGAAGGTTTTCTGCCACTGGTGTACAGATCACAAGGTGGATTACCATGATCTGTCAATCACTCAAATTGCGGATTTTCTGGTATACCTTTTTGACTCCAAGGGCCTCCAGCCTATTACGATTAAGGGCTTTCGGTCTATGCTGTCTGATACTTTCTGTTATGTGGGAAAGCAGTGCATCGGTCGTAATCTTTTTCTCTCCAAACTCATTCAGCACTTTTCTTTGAAGTTTGAAGAGGCCTCGAGTTTTGCGTCTTACACCCAAGTGGAACTTGGCATGGGTGTTGCACTGTTTGGAGGGGGTGCCATTCGAGCCTTTATATGAGACCGGTATGCATTTTCTCACCTATAAGATGGCTTTCCTTCTAGCGTTCGGTTCTGCTCGACGTGTCAGTGAGCTTCATGCGCTATCTGTTGATTCTGCTTTCTTCAGAAATGAGGCTAACAGTGTCACCTTCACTACTGATTGCTCTTTTCTGGCTAAGAATCAACTTCCTGATTCGGTACCTCCTCCCATCTGCATTCGGGCTCTCCCCGCTGTCGATGGCCGGAGACCTCTTCTTTGTCCTGTTCGTGCGATCAAGACTTACATTAATCGCACTCAGTACATTAGGAGGGGGCGGAAGAGATTCTTTCTGTCTCTCATTCCTATGAGGCAGTCTATCTCTTCCCATTCTATTTCCAGGTGGATCTGTCTTGCAATCAAGCTGGCTTATTCCTGCTTGTCTGCTTCAGATCTTGTTTCGAACCAGTTTAATGCTCATGAGGTTCGTGCTATTTCTACATCCTGGGCATTCGCCAATTCTGTTTCGCTCCGGGATGTCATGAATGCGACTTACTGGAGGTATGCTTCTACCTTCTCCTCCTTTTATCTCCGCCACCTACAACAGCAATCTGAGGACCTTTATTCTTTAGGCCCTCTCATTGTTGCTCAGGCTGTTGTGCACCCTCATTAAATTTGTTTTTATCGGGTTTGTGCTTCGCTCAGCCTTGTTCTTTTAAGGTGCCTTCTGTCTATCTTCATTACAGGTTTTGCTATTGTTCTCAGCCCTCCTTGCTTTTCTTTCTGCTGCTCTTGTTGGTATTGGTTATGTAATTCACCTCCTCCTATTGTTTATTCAGCCAATTGTAAACAATTGTGAGTAGGTTGAAAAGAAATTAAAATTTTTTAGTAAATTTTGTTTCTTAACATACCTACCACAATTGTTTATCGGAGGCCCACCCTCCTTGGGGATATCTTTGATATCGATGCCTCCCCGCTAAATCACAAACTTCTCGTTGGCGGAAATATGGAATTGACGTCACGGTTGTTGTGCATGCGCTCGGTAAATGCAAGAGGTGTGCAGAGAGAGTACCTGTAATTTCGAGCGCTGGTCTCGCTCAACCCTTTTTTGATCTTTTTCGTGCTTTTGCACTCTATTACTTTTCCAACTTGTTTGGAAAAGTTTCTTAAAAGCTTGAATTAGTTCCGAAGTAGGGCTTGCACTTACGTTACAGCCAATCGTAAACAACTGTGGTAGGTATGTTAAGAAACAAAATTTACTAAAAAATTTGAATTTTTAGCTTAACTTGACAAAGTCAAGATAAACTATTGCCATCACACGGGCGGAAGTCTGTTAGTCTGTGAGTCTGTGAGTCAGTTCACATTTTCCTTTAGCACAGGCTAAACCCTGTAGTTCTTGTCCAATCATCACGAAATTTCATATACAGGTTTGAGGTCATGTCTAGATGAGAATGTCCCCTTTTGGTCATGATCAATCAACCATGATGGCTGCCCGAGCCCAAAACCTAAAAACCTTTAGCACAGTCTACAGGTCGTATTTATGGAGGGATTTCATTGCAACTTGGTAGGTTGGCTCCATATAATGTCTAGATGAGAATGTCCCTTTTAGTCGTGATCATCCAGCCATGACGGCCCAAGCCCAAAAACCCAAAAACTTTAATATGGAGGGATTTCATTGTAACTTGGTAGGATGACTTCAGATAATGTCTAGATGAGAACGTCCCCTTTTGTCCGTGATCATGCAACTGTGATTGCTGCCCGAGCCCAAAACCCGAAAAACTTCAGCACAGACTACAGGTCATATTTATGAAGGGATTTCATTGTAACTTAGTAGGATGACAGTTATAATGTCTAGATGAGGACGTCCCCTTTTGGTTGTGATCAGTCAACCGTGATGGATACACAGGCCCAAAGCCCGAAAACCTTTAGCACAGTTTATAGGCCATATTTATGAAGGGATTTCATTGTAACTTGATAGGATGACTCATTTTGGAATAATTTCACTGCAACTTGGTAACTTTGTTTGACATACATTGACTGTGAGGGCCACATACATTAATTGTAAGGGCTACATTAACCCACCCCACAATTTTTTAGTACAGTCTACACCTCAGATTATTTTTATTGAAGACATAGCATACGGGGAACAGAAATTAACATATTCCCAATTATCACAATTCTTGTCTTATTTCATAATCCTTGTCTTATTTTCATAATCCTTTCATAAACATTGAACATTATCCTTTTCATCAAACACAACACACAGTCAAGTTAAGCTAGTGTCATTGACATTTTCATTTGAATAGCCATAGATCGTATAATTATTTTTAGATGGATTGAGTCTGGCTTGGCAAAAAGTAGGGTTATTTGAGCCCTTGAAATTGATCTTGAAAAACCTGTGAATTTTTTTTCAAAATGTTGTATGAACCATGTACTGAAGCACCAATAGCTTGGTAACCGAGTGGTTAAGTTTGCCATCTCTCAAACCAGGGATTCTGGGATCTCATCAGTTGTGGGATTGATGTTGTCAGGGCATACCACCCTATCAGGTAGGGACTGGAATATGGCTTTCCCTATGCAGAGAGACACACACTAAAGATCCCTTCAAGGCATTTGAGAAGAGCGAGTCCATGCAGTTGCCTCTACAGAGATCATTCCACAATTATTGATGTGCTCTAAGAACTTGCTGGTGATACCTGAAAGGGGTGGGGGGGGGGGGGGGGGGGGTTGTTTAGCACTTGTGTAAAGCATTTGGACACAACTTCAGAGTAGAGATAAAAAGCTATATAAGAATTGTTAAAACTCTGCCCAAGGTATCATACAAATTCTATTGAAGAGTAAATAGCGCAGAAGCAAAAACTTAGCTAATGGGCCTCCAGGTTTAACCTAGAGGCCCATAACAGCATTGTGATCATGAAAGTGATACATTTCTCAATTAGATTGCGATCGGCTCTCAATTCACTTTGGAGATTTCAGAAATGAAATTTTGCTATATCCAGACCGAATCTCAAAGAACAAATGAAAATAACTTTTCAGACTCATTGACATTCTCACATTTCTTTTCCAACAGCCAAGATTCAATAGTGGTGAGGAGAGAAAAGGCAGAAAGAAAGGTAATTTTGACGTGATCATGACCCATTTGCTATTCGATCCACACTTAAGCAGTGAGTCGAGATTTCACAAATAAAATGTTGTGAATTCAAGACTGAAGGAAAGAAAACAAACAAACAACATCTGGTATTGTACAGTTATTAAATTTCCTTGAGGTTGATACAAGGCCTATGGCCTTGGTGAATATTACTTTTCTCTGTTTGATAATATCTTGTATCAACCTCAAGGAATGTCAGTTATTGGTTTATTATTATGACAGAAAAAAATTGTTTGCAAATTCCTTGCTTTATTACATATTTTTTTGAAGAAAGACAGCATATTCATATGCAACAAAATAACTTTAATTCCAACACATATATACATAAGAAGCAATGTGCATTAACTTATATGTTCATGTTGTAGTTAATTGTTATATTTGAACAGTTCCTAAACATTGGAACAGGGAAATTAAAGATTAAAGCAGGGTTTCCGCTACCACCACTATGGGTCCATCAACTGGATCCATTCCCCTGCCGATCATTTACTGATAAAGCATAAAATGCGGTCAAAAAAACAAACGACACTGTAAAATTTTTGTCAAGACGCGGTCATTCTCCCAACAAAGTTGACACATTTTAGGAGCACTGTTTCCGGAATTGGCATTCTGCAACTCAAGATTGTCGAGTGTCATTTGGAAACTGTCTCTATCTTCTGCCATTTGCTGATTAGGTAAGATGTCACATGCCATTTTTAGTGAAGAAATGGCAATAGCTTTGGGTGTTTCCCCAATGATTCAACATAATTATAATATTCTCACAAAATTGTTCACACTAAAATCTCAGATGCAAGGAAATGGCCTTCCTGAGGTGTTGAATTCTAAAATTTTCTTTGTTGGCACAAACCATCCTCGCTCCAGGTGATCTGTGATTTTCCCCTCCTCCTGAACCCACTAATTTATTCCTAGCAGAAACCCTGATTAGCACCAAGAGCAAGTTGGAAATACCATTTTTATTTTTTCGAAAAAGTTATTTGGAGTCATTATATCAACCTACCTGCACTATTTATAGACAACAATGACCACTGTGAAATAACTCAATTTCGATAAAAATGGAATAGATCATCAATACTGGAGTATATCAACACTTCTGATGAGTGTTGTAGTTTCTTTTTCAATGGATGATGTTCAGCTGTGTTGTTGGGAGGAAGTGGGCGGAGGATTTTGACCTGATCTCAATCCAGCTATGATCCAGTTGAAATCCTCTATACACTTTTTTATTATACGCTAAATGATAGATTATCAAAGAAGATGCGGAAATATAGAATTTGTATCCCCCACTGTAAAGTTATAGAAATTTTCACATTCACTGTATCAATCAAAATGCCGGCTTTCAAAGCATCACTTCAAGGTGAGTACGAATCAAATTATCACTGGAAATGATCAATTTGTCTTAGAAATGTATAATGAAAAGAAAATCTAGTTGTTTTGAGAGGATAACGATCATTTACAACAATAATTCAACACGTATTCACCATGAATTGATGCATGAAACCTGCTAGTCCAAATATGGCCTGAAATTCTGTAATATAAATGTTTGGTTTTGTACGTCCTTTCAAAAGAAGTACCAAACTAAAAACTTATATTACAGACTTTCAGGCCATGTTTGGACTAGAAACCCGCCAACTGAATCAGATCGCAAGATGCTATCTGTACCAAGTATCGATCAAATCAATGATTCAATGTGCTGTTTACTTTCATGCATCTATTCCTAACTGAAACGAGTGGAATTATCAGATTCTTATAAAAAGCATATAATAAAAAGAAAATCTAGTGTTTTTGAGTGGATACCGAAAATTATCTCACTTGTGACCGAGGCAAACAAATAAACATTTGTATCACTCATGAGATAATTTTCGGTATCCACTCAAAAACACTAGATATCCTCTATGTAATCACAGTACTGTACTGTACATACAGTACAAGTCAAAATAAGTTGTAGCATAACCACAATAAACTAAGTATACTGCTGCTCCCACACTGATAAGATCAGAATCTGACATCAATTTCTGGAAAGCTCTCAGTGAGAGCTTTCCAGAAAATGATATCAGCTTCTGGTCTTACCAGTGTAGGAAGAGAAAGATACATAGTTTATAGTGGTTACCCGACAACTTATTTTGACTTGTACTGTAGATGTGATTATGACAGTAAAGTGATCTGATTTGTCATATTCCATTGAGGTAACGAGGTCAGATCGCCAGATCTAGTGATCTAACCTCATCAACAAGAGGGAATGCGACAAACCAGATCACTTTACTGTCATAATGATCTGTTTATTATATGCCATTATGGAAATTCACCTTCTACACGAAAAATCAATATAAGGGTGAATAACGTGCAAACTGGAACATTTATTTTCAAACAAACAACACTTGTAAAATTATGGGGACTTCACCAAATAGCATTTCAAAGTTTCCAAAGTTTCCAAAGTTAACGGCATTCAGCATTTTATTCTTCTACATCAGAGTCAGATTCGTGCATTAAAATAATAATAAAGTAAGAAAAAAAAGATATTTTATTGTGATTAATAGGGTTTAGTATGTATAAAATTGATGAAGAGCAATATTACAAATTCACGTTATTCAAAGTGTTTATTTGCACAAATGAAGAGTACCTAGAAATGGTTGGTAGCCTGGGTGAAATCGATTGACGTTCTCCAGTGCCGCCCTTATTCTGAGACCAAGAATCTGATACGGAATCAGAAAACTACTAGGTGTGATTCCGCAGCCAGGATTTGATGGGTGAAACAGACATCATATTATTAATAGGTATATAATAAATATGGTTATGTGAAAAGTTTCTCCATGTTGAAATTTTTTTTCTATAATATCTTCCAATTTAATGTTTGCCCCATTGCTCAGTGTTTTTTCTGTAACCTCAGTATTTCCTAGTTTTGGTAGCTGCTCATTTGTTTAATTGGGAGCAATAACAGGGTATTCCTGGTTTTCACTTGGATTCCCCCTCCCTTCCCTAATCCCCCCACCCTCCACCATCACAAACACAGTCATTCACCAATCTCATCTGGGAGTATTACCCCTTATATAATGAATTGTCTGTATCCACCCACATAATTTATAAAATGAGCAGTTGAAATGAAAAATATTTTTCAAAACATTTCAACAAAACCATATGTGACTCCCTGATTGGAATGAGCTTGTCAAGTAACAAATTTCTATATTGTGTGCATTAGGTAAAGGGTTAAGTACTTGTAATAGTTGTATGTTATATGAAATTATCAGGTACTATCTGCCAGAGCTTAGCATCTGTTTTCATGAACATGAAATAATTGATCTGATGTGTCAGTGTTCACTATAGCCATCTGTTTTATCAAGCAACATATAGTTTCTGAGTACATGCAAAACAACCAGACAGAATGCCATTAACCCGTCACCAAACATGGCCAAGTCGATGACAAACCCTTTTTTGAATAACTAAATTTTTTCAACCTTTGATGCAAAACCAAAGATCTCGTTCTGGTGAGGGCCAGTCATAAGATATGTTTTGGATGCAGAAAGGAAACTTTAAGTAAATTTGAATGGCGAATTTAGTGAATAGTGCTGACCGGATAGGACACGTTATGTTAAATAAAGGGTTAACTTTCGGTTATCTTCAATTAAGTTAATGGTTTGTAAATTATTTTTGGTATCAAAATTTGTTGACAAGTCTTTGCCTTGTTTAAATTTATACGAGTGCCTGCAGGCATTCTCCTATAAATTGTAGCAAGGCAAATCCTTACAGAGAAGATACTTGATCTTCAAAGATAATGATAATCCACAGAATATGAAGCCTTTAAATTGCAGTACTTACACCTCAGAATGGAGCCCAAATATGGACTTCTGGGACTCGATCAGGGAAATGCAATTACACATGTACGTGTAAGGATATTTTATAATTGGTCAATTTCATTGTTCCCCATAAGATTTCTCAGAAGTGATGTATTTCTGTTTACCAAGGAATACAAATTCTGATATACATGTGATAGTATAACAGTACGTAGATAGCAGTGTCCAAGTGCAAATTTTTTTAGGATATCTTTAAAACACTCAACTCAGGTCATGACAGTGCATCATTTCGGAGATGCATGCTTGTGCACCTTTGACACACCTTATTTGCATCTGAGGTAGACGTTTTCTAACACTCCTGAAATATCAACAAGGATATATCTAATAACTTCCAGTTCCAGTGTTGTACCCGGTGCTTCATTAATTAAATTTTTGATGATTATTCCTATAATTAGTGTTTGGAATCTGATATTAATGTGTCCATGGAAATATTGTCTAGTCTATGGCGTTTGTACTGAAGGTCTGGGGTGCAGCATAGAAATTATTATGCCCCTGACTTGAAAAGTCGAAGGGGTATCTAGTGGAGACCACCGTCTGTTCGTCCATCCGTTCATCCATACCAACATTTTCCCTTGTATCTCAGTCACTTCTACTCCGATTTGAATGATATTTGGTGTTTTGATAGAGCATCATGGGAGAACGATACCTGTATAGCATGAGTTTCTTCCACACATTTTTCTCAGAGTTATGGCTCTTTTTCACTCTTTCGACTTAGAAAACTTTTTGCTGTTGGGGCATTAGCAGCACTTTGCGATGCAGGCCTCTTGTTCTTGGAAATTCTTTGCCTTCTACCACTGCTAACCCTGCTTATGCAGAGTTGGCATGTTTAAGAGTGACAGTTGCTTCCCTCTACTCAGTACTTCTCTCCGGGGGTTCTTAGGCTTCCTCCATCCATCAGACTGTCCATCATGAAGTGATCTTAGCTGTCAAAAGTGTTGTTTAATCCCCAATAAAAAAATGAATAAATAAATAAGTTAATTGTTTTGTGTGGTACAGTATGTCCCATCGTGACAAATCAAACACATAACTTAACTTAGGGCCATACTATCGAAATTTGTCCAAATTAAATACTTATATATACTCATACATACAAAAAAAACAACAACAAATATTCAAATACTTTGGATGAATGTTCAAATTCTAAAATATGCTGTTCGCTTCGTCACGTGATGAACAGCTCCCTTGTAATGTCTCAGAATCCATTGTAAAATAATTATACTATTAGTGAGTCATCCATCATCATTAGAAACCTGTTGTTGCTCTTCATCTCTCTACATCTTCAACATGTTAGAGAATATACTTAATTAATAGACACAGGGATGGAATCTCCTCATTATATCATTCTCTGAGTATTTGCATGTGGGAGTATATTGGTTACAATTTGAGAAATGAAAAGTCCTTGTACATACCAAACACATTATCTGATTTTGTACTTGGTCAGTCCTGCAACAGAGTGAAGGGTCGCCACTGAAATACAATGTAAATTCCATACCAAAAGAAATAGGTACCTGAATAATGACCCCAAAAATTCACATTTTTATTACCCACAGGTAATATTTCTTCCTATTCATATTTCTAGAAAATCTCTGCAACAGCAACGGTACATGCAGAGTGTGTGTTTGTTTGTTGGGTTAACCCTCAATTCCTCATATCAATTTTTTGTTAATAACAAATAACTGCTGTACATGTATATACATTTTCATGGCAGCAGATGACTTAAAACTGTTTCTACATTATTGTTGGCTGCCTGTACAGGCAGCTAGTAATAATGTAAAAACACTGTGGATAAATGCATCCTACCAGTAGAGTTCTCAAGGTGGAAGTATACACTCGAGGATTCAGGGTTAATGACATTTTTTACATCCAGGCCATTCCCAGGTAATATTCACAGTGACAGACTGTTTTATATTATTACTGGTGGAGGAAAAAAGAGACCCACTTGACAGTGATGAATAAATAATTGAACAAATAATAAAATTTTAATTACTTTAAATAGCACTGGTTGGATATGACCATTATATTTGGCAAAGGGTTAATTTTATTGTTACCAAAACAGATAAATGTGACCACTCATTGGAACAAGCTTAACCCTCAAGTCCTCAGATTTATTTTATGTTAATAACTACTGTATGTGCATTTACATAGCTGCAGATGACTCCATAGTTTTTCTAAATTATTATGTTCCCGATCTACTTTGGAATTTTGGTGGGTATAGAGTCAAGGTCTCCGTCCATTTATCCATTAATCTGTACAAACATTTTGTATAACTCTGGCATCGGTTGTTGGATTTTGATGTCCTTTGGAATTGCCGATAGACCAGCATATTTTGTCCACACATTCATACCAGAGTTATGGCCATTGTAGTACTTAGAAACATAGTGAAATGAATGTTTTGCATTATAACTCTGGCATCAGTTGTCGGATTTCGATGTCCTATGGTATGGTGATAGACCACATGGGGATAGGCCCGCACGGTATACCAATAAACCGATACATACTGGCATTCAAACCAGTATCGATTGAATACCATGTTATTGCCAAAATATCTTATTATCGTCATTATTTATTTACCTGCAATTCAATTTTCAAGATGTCCTGAGTTTTTTAATTGTAGTCCCGAACGAATAATATTAAATCTGTACCTAACGAATTGGTCGGATCCTCCAGGGTAATGCACAAAGTGTGCAGTTAAACAAATATTATTTTTCAAAAAATTTCAACAAAACCATATGTGACCCCTCATTGGATCGAGCTCAACAAGATCGTTCCAATGAGGGGTCGCTTGATATGGTTTTGTTGAACTTTTTTGAAAAATTCGATGAACTAATATTTAAAAAAATAAATTTTGATATCATCTGCATTGGGTAAAGGGTTATTCGAACTGTATCATCAAGGCATGCTGATTTGTTCCAATTGTGATGGCTCAAGTCGAGATTATGGTATGTATGTCAAGATATCTGAACAGTATTTCAGTATACCGGTATTCGGTTTTGAATACCGTGCAGCCCAACAGGGGAACATGATATCCACATATCGCGGGTTGCATCCATACATTTCTACTAGAGTTATGGCCCTTGTTAAGCTTAGAAAAACTCTTTGTACGAACGGTTTGCATTATAACTAAGTTGTTTGTGTGTGGATTTTGATGTTCTTTGGTATGGTAAGTGACTAGCATGGGAGAGAAGACATCCACAAATTGTGGGTTTCATCCATGTATAGAGACCAGAGTTATGGACCTTGTTACACTTAATAATCTTCCATACAAACATTTCGCATTATAACTCCGACATCGGTTGTTGGATTTTGATGTCCTTTGGTGTGGTGGTAGACCATTCTTGGGGAAAGAACATCCACATATTTCTGGGTTACTTCCATGCATACTAACCACAGTTATGCCCCTTTTTAGACTTATAAAAACTGTCCATGTGAAGTTTTTGCATTGTTTTTTGTCCATGTGAATAAGTTTTGTTGAATTGCAGCAGAAAATTAAAGGATTTTTGTATTGCCTATGTTGACATTGTAGGAGGGGGCATAATGCAATGCTTCTGGTTGCACTATTTTCTTATTGACTGCATGTACAGGAAGCCAACAATAAAGTAAAACACTGTCAAGATAAATACATCCTACCGGTAAAGTTTTCCAGGAAGAATACACTTGGAACAACTTTTTCAGAGCCATATAAAAGGGGCAGTTTGTGGCTGTATGGGGACCTGGAGGTTAAATGGAATTAGACTACTGTTTGGAAGCAAAATCTGAAAATGTTTAGTTGTTGAGGGAAAAAAGTATGGCTAATGTTATCCTCAAGTCATCTTCGATGAAGAGTAAAGTTAGCAAAAGTGGGAAGCTTAATGAGGAAAGTGATCATGTTATGCGATTCTTTCAAAATTTAATTTCAGTTTTTGAGAACAGTCATCGTGCCAATATGTAGTTTATTTGAATCTTAGCTTTGGGGAATAAATTTAATTAAACCTACACAGACAATTTGATTTTTATTGCTTAATTTTGCTAAACAGTGTTCACGTGATTAAAAGGTACAGTAATAAACCATATTCCCCCTGTGGGTATACAAAAGCTGGCTAGACTACAAGGAATTTCTTCATGTAATTAAGCTTTTTTCAATAGCCAAAAGGGATGTCTCTTTATGAAAAAGACAAAAAACACATCACTTATCTCTTACTTGACATTAATTAAAGAAACTGTGCAAATTTCAAAAATTCAAACCAATACATTTACAAGTTAATACAAAGATATTGTATTTCTTATAATTATAAATTACCTTGTTGTAGATCCTATATTTTTGATTAAGTCAAAACTTAGATGCTGATGTGGCATTAAGCACTAATAAATTAATTAAATCAGAAGTGTGGTGGTGCACTAGTGAGAGTACTGGACTTCAGATCAAAAAGTCAAAGCTTGACACTCAATCACAACTGCCCAAGTGAGAACAATGGCACATACAGAATGTTTAAGTCTTTAGTTGCAGGTTCCAAATATTTTATGAATATCTGGCAAAGACACATCCATGAATTACATTATATACATGAGTACAGTTGGGCAAATGGGGAGGGAGGATGGGAACTGTGAAAGTTGAAACAGATGATCCCGATCATGAGCTTGGTACTCAATAACATTGGATATTAACAGAATTATAATGTCGGTGAAGGGAATCACTACAATGTATTTAACTTCCCTATTCATACTTCACTACCCCCTGTTTTGGGGGCCATGCAGTCTGCACAGGCAGTGATAATATTAGTTTGGATGGTGCAGAAATGGTAATCCTCCTATTTATTTCACTCATATTACCCATGCCTTTCTCAATCCATCTTACCATTGGATTACTAGTGCTTGGCAGGTCTACACTTCCTCCTCTTGTTCTTTGTCATTGGCTGTTCCAAATCACATGTGCCTCTTTGAAGACTCCTTTACCCAACGCAGACGATATCAAAATTTATTATTTTAAATATCGTTTTTGAAATTTTTTCCCAAATTTTCAACAAAACCATATCATGTTACCCTCCTCCCCCCCCCCCCCCCTCCCCCCCCCCCCCCATTGGAATGAGCTCGACAAGCTCGTTCCAAAGAGGGGGTCACATGATATGGTTTTGTTGAAATTTTTCGAAAAATAATGTTGTTTCAGCTGCTGAATTTGCATATTATGCAGGCGATTCGTTGGGTAAAGGGTTAAGTGTGGACATGTTGAGAAGGTATCTTGTACTTCTGCTGAGGTACATATATTTCTCTCTTGAAAGACTTTGCCACTTACTGATGAAGGTACATGTACATGTTAATGCACAGGGTTCCCACTGCAATGAAAAGCTCTTGAATTTTGGTCCCTTCATTGGAAAGTTAATGAAATTGTTTCAATCCTTGAAAAGTACTTGTTTTTCCACCACCTCCCGTGAAAAGTACTTAAATTCAGTTTGCCCGTAGTCTCTGAGACAAGAGATTTCATGATAAACCACCCCACAAAATTGGTCAATAACCACATCTCTTTGATCTCTAGATTGTCCCTTGGGTGATACAAGGTGCCATCTGCAACGCTTTAGCATTGCAGATGGCACCTTGTTGCACTCAATGGATGATACATATCTAGCTAGATTGGTTTTCCAGAAATCAGTCCTTGAAGCTGAAATTCTTTGTGCTGTTCGTGGTGTTGTTAGGTCACATGAAAATTATAATAGTCCTTGAAAAGTGCTAAAATAGTACTTGAATTTAATTCTCTGATATCAGTGGACCCTGTTGCAGAAAATTGATTGTTGGCTACATACAATTACCTGTACGATCAACCAGGACATGAAGAGTCAAGGTATCTCCGATCCTATTTCAACGCGACCGATGTCAAAGGTACTTACTCCAAAGGTGCTGATGGAGGTGATACAGAAGACAATAAGCAGACTTGTTTCATTTCCTGTCTCTGACATCAGCTTCATTTTGTTTCATCCAAGTCAATAATACCATATCTGGTGCCAGTAGATAAAGAATATACAATGTTCAAGTCACAGAAAAGGCCTGTTCCCAAAATACAATGCCAGCTGTCAGTTGTCCTCACTGAAATTGTTTTCATTGGCTGACATTGTTTGGGGCAAACTTGTATTCTGAATTCTACTGGACATCATTTATAGTTGTTGGTGGAAACTGACTGACTAGACTGGAGGGTAGGGGGGGCTTAATTGATGACTGTTCCTCAGAAGACACTATATTCTTGGGTAGAAACCATAAAGAAAAGTGTGATTACAACTGCACAGATGTAGTTGGTAAGGTAACATACATTAACTATAGCCATCGTTATTGCATGGGAGTAGTTGATAGGCTGCCATATCACACACCAGGTACAAATATACACTGACTAAGGCTACAAACATGCACAGGGTTAGTTGGTCACATCCTACACAGGGTGCAGGATTCGGGGAACTAATAGAAATACTTATAATGCATTGTGAACATTTTTTTTAAGTGTGTTCCAAAAATGAAAACATATTCTATTTTCAATTAATAGCTTGTTTGACCCTCAATCACAGTAAGTCAATTCTGGTAGCTGATTTCATTACAATGGTACATCACTAAAATAGTGTGTTCTTAATTCACTGGAGACTTTCAGATTGCACTTGGATGAATAGCAGGGGGGAAATGAACAGAATATGTAACTCCTGACTTGGTGATGCAGTAAAAATGTACATGTGTGCAGTTGACTGATTCAATTAATTCAGTACTTCCAGTTGAACATTGCAGGAGCATTTCACTTATCTGTTCATAATTGGAGGGAAATAATTTCATTGATGTGTTTAAAAACAGTGCTGTGCACAGAACTGTCAATTAATAAGATAAAAAAATAGATATGACAATTAATCCATGTTATTTCATTTTTAGCTCACCTGACTGAAAGTCTTGGAGCTTAAGTATCACTTTTTGTCCATCGTCTGTCCATCCGTTTGTCCGTCATGAACTTTATATTATTGATGGCTCCTCATAAACCACTGTACCAAATTGAACCAAATTTGATATGCATGTTCCTTATGTGTCAATTCAAGTTTGTTCAGATAAAATAGCCATGCCCAAAGGGGCACCACAAGAGGCATTACTCTGATAGCACCCATAAATTGTTTTCCAAAATTCAAAAAATCGTCTCCAGAACCATCAATTCGAGTCTTCTGATATGTGGTATATAACGTCTCTAGGAGGAGGGGGGGGGGGGGGGGGAGTGAGGTGGGGTGAGGGTCAGATTCAAGTTTGTTCAAATCGAGTCCCTGGGTTAATATTTGTGGTCTATGAGGAAATTAGTTTAAAAATCTTTTTCAGATCCACCAGTAGAATGCTTTCATATTTGGTATACAATATCTCTAGGAGGGTCAGATTAAGGTTTGTTCAAATTGGGTCCCTGAGTTAATATTTGGGCTCTCTATTGGAGCCTGAATTTTAACTTAGTGTAATATGAGGGAATTTCTTTAAAAATCTTCTCCAGAACCATCAATTAGAATCTTTTGATATTTGGTATACAATCTCTCTAGAAGGGTAAGATTGAAGTTTGTTCAAATCGGATCCCTAAGATGATATTTGGGCTCCCTATGGAGCAATGTAAGGAAATTTCTTTAAAAATCTTCTTCTTCAGATCCACCAGTCAAAATCCTTTCATATTTGGTATGCAACATCTGTAGGGTAGTCAGATTCAAGTTTATTCAAATCGCCAGCCCCCTTTGATTATTAATTTGTGCTACCTGTGGGAGCCTGAATTTTAACTTGGTGCAGTATGAGGGAATTTCTTTGAAAATCTTCTTCTTCAGATCCACCAGTCAGAATTCTTTCATATTTGATATATATTTGGTGTACAACATCTCTAGGTGGGTCAGATTCAAGTTTGTTCAAATTGGGTCCCTGTGTTTTTTTTGGCTCTCTATTGGAGCCCAAAGTTTAACTTAGTGGAATGTGAGGCCATTTCTTTAAAAATCTTCTTCTTCAGATCCACCAGTCAGAATTCTTTCATATTTGATATATAACATCTCTTGGGGGATCAGATTCAATTTGAGTCCCTGGCTTAATATTTGTGTTCTCTATGGGGCAGGGGGAGGGGTGCAGGTTAGGTTCAAGTTTGTTGTAATCCATTCCTTAGTGTTTTTCCACAAAATTTGCCTTTCATGACTTCATTCCTCAGTAATGTTGATGAACCATGAGTAACTGAATGTGACCCCAAATACTTTTTTGAACCACTTTGTCAGGTGAGTGATTAAGGCACCTTGGAGCCTCTTAGTTTAAACAATATTTATTTAGCAAAAACTGATTTTATACACACTACAATGAAGGTCAAATACAAAAACAAAATCACTGTACATTATAGCAATTAACTAAGTAAGTATTATTATCAAGATAAATGAAGGAAACAACAGATTTTTAGACAGGATTCGACAGGAAGCTTATAGCTTATGTTGAGCTGTCTACCACTTGAGGCCTCTTGTTATTTCATGTATGCCACTTGCTTTTTGTTTTTCTCACTATCGTATATTTGCACTTTTTCAGGTTTTATCAGATAAGAACAAGTTTGAAGGCTGCACCTAAACAACCATCAAAAGTAGAAATAAGTTTACCCAAACAAGCAGGTATGTGGTTGTAGGACTTAATCCCATTTGCAAAGGCATAGAATCTAGCTAGACTATCAAAAGTGTAGCAAAAATGTATAAAAACAAAATGTATAAAAATCTCCAGGCCTTGATGGGTCAATAGTCACTGAATATTTTTAAAAACAATTTTCACTCTGTTTTCTTTCTGATTTCATAACTGTTAAACAGTCAGTTTTGAAGTTGTTGATCATCGCTGGCTATTGGGTAGTTTTCACAAATGTGAAAGAAAAGTTGCAACTCTCACTATACCTTTTCCAGACATTTATTAGTATGTTTGGTGAATTGTAAAATAGGGAGATTTTTTTTTGCCAACAATACAGAAATTTTGTCAGAGTTCCAGATAAGATTTTTGTTACATTTATAATTACCTGGGCCTTTAACTTAATTGAATTTGGAGATATCAGAAATGACTTAATTTGGAGACTCGGGACCCACTAGAATGACCATGTTCATGCCGAAGGCTCCAATGCCCTCCAAATACAGCCAGTTTTTAGGACATTGAAGAGCCTTGAATTACACCAAGGGACTAGAAATTCCCTCTGTATAGGTGCTAAAAATCCTTTTGTGTGATTCTGAAATCACCTGGGCAGAATCTAGTTATTTTGTCCCAACAGCATCCAATGTCTTTAATATGAGGTTACAAATCCCAATGAGACTGATATTATTGTTTTGCACTGAAGCTCAATTTCTTCTTGGAACATTATGTCCAGGTTCCTGCTTGTATTTGATAGTAATAAATTATGTCTCCCAGATGTTTTCTTGATTTTGGTTGAGGAGTACATATATTTCCTCCCTACATCTCTCATAATTTATTGACATGACCGTATTTTGGGAACGAACTTCAGCACTGTGAATTTTGAACTAATCCAAAGGCCTTCAGGCCTTAAAATTTGTCCTGATTCGTGGAAATCAACTTTGATTCTAGCTAACTTATTCAAGAATCAATTTTTTGTTCTCAATGTAGAATTTGATAGTACTGTTATACCATTGTCCTTGTGTGTACAGCCAGTCCCTAATCCCTAATTAAAAATAAACTGTATATTTATTCATGTATATGAATATATTCACTGCAGTTTAACTTGAAAGGGCCCAGTTCCATATTTTGTGAAATTCTTGTCTCGTATATGCATGTAGAACACATGCTTCAACTTACAGGCTCGTAGTGATTTTGCTGATGGAAATTACAGTGCCTTGGCAGTAGTTTCTAGTGAAATCTTGGCTGCCTGTACAGGCAGCCAAGACTTCACTAGACACCACTGCTAAGTCAAAATGTTACCTGATTTTGAGGGTGCAAAAAATATGTAGAATTCTCCAGGTCTTTAAGGATACTTTGAAAATCTTTGATGAGAATCAAATGAACATTCTGGGAGAATCAAAGTTGATTCTCATTGTTTTCCTTGTGAGAATCATTATGAGAATCGATTCTGGTTCTCGTATGAATTTCAAGTGCTGGCCCATATTACCCAGTGAATTTTGCAATTCATATTTTATTTTTTTTTTTTTGGAAACGTTTACAAAATATATTTAAAAGGTTTCAAAGAATAATTTATGCATTCTAGTTATCCCCGCATTTTAAAAAATGCTGGGATATTGTCATGATCTCCGTCCGTACGTCCGTACTGCCGTACGTCCGGTTTTGTATTTCGAAACGCTGTAACTTTCTACAGTTGTTCGATAGGGTCTGTGCAACCCAAAAATACAACTTTTAAATTTTTGTGCCACCAGGTGGCTTCTGTGGAGCCACTTAAAAAATGTGTTATTTTTTCACTTTTTTGCTGAATAGTCCCAACCTATGTAATTCGGAGTTCTAAAATTACACTAGGGTGTTGCTAAATGATCTGTAGATATGTAGGAAGGTTTCGGATTTTTCGGGTGCCACGTGGCTGTGCCACCATAGCCACTTTTGTGTTTTCTTAGACCGTTTCCGGCAAAAGGCTCGTAGGATAAGTAATTCGAAATGCTAAATCCATGCTCAGATGTTGCAGTAGGGTCTATAGATGCACACGAAGGTTTCGGATTTTTCGGGTGCCACGTGGCTGTGCCACCATAGCCACTTTTGTGTTTTCTTAGACCGTTTCCGGCAAAAGGCTCGTAGGATATGTAATTCGAAACACTAAATCCATGCTCAGAAGTTGCATTAGGGGCTATAGATGCGCAGGAAGGTTTCGGATTTTTCGGGTGCCATGTGGCTGTGCCACCGTAGCCACTTTTGTGTTTTCTTGAACCGTTTCCGGCGAAAGGCTCGTAGGGTATGTAATTCGAAATGCTAAAACTATGCTCATATGTTGCAGTAGGGTCTATAGATGCACACGAAGGTTTCAGATTTTTCGGGTGCCACGTGGCTGTGCCACCGTAGCCACTTTTGTGTTTTCTTAGATCGTTTCCGGCTTTGCTCGTAGGGAATGTAATTCAAAATGCTAAAACCATGCTCATATCTTGCAGTAGGGACTATAGATGCGCACAAAGGTTTCGGATTTTTCGGGTGCCACGTGGCTGTGCCACCGTAGCCACTTTTGTGTTTTCTTAGACCGTTTCCGGCAAAAGGCTCGTAGGATATGTAATTCGAAATGCTAAATCCATGCTCAGATGTTGCAGTAGGGGCTATAGATGTGCACAAAGGTTTTGGATTTTTCAGGTGCCACGTGGCTGTGCCACCGTAGCCACTTTTGTGTTTTCTTGAACCGTTTCCGGCGAAAGGCTCGTAGGGTATGTAATTCGAAATGCTAAAACCATGCTCATATGTTGCAGTAGGGTCTATAGATGCACACAAAGGTTTCGGATTTTTCGGGTGCCACGTGGCTGTGCCACCGTAGCCACTTTCGTGTTTTCTTAGATCCTTTCCGGCGAAAGGCTCGTAGGGAATGTAATTCAAAATGCTCAAACCATGCTCATATGTTGCAGTAGGAACTATAGATGTGCACAAAGGTTTCGGATTTTTCGGGTGCCACGTGGCTGTGCCACTTTAGCCACTTTTATGTTTTCTTAGACCGTTTCCGCCAAAAGTCTCGTAGGGTATGTAATTCGAAATGCTAAAACTATTCTCAGATGTTGCAGTATGGTCTATAGATGCGTACGAAGGTTTCGGATTTTTTGGGTGCCACAGGCTGTGCCACCGTTGCCACTTTTGTGTTTTCTTAGACCTTTTCCGGTGAAAGGCTCGTAGGGTATATAATTCGGAATGCTAAATCGATGCTCAGATATTGCAGTACGGTCTATAGATGCGTACGAAGGTTTTGGATTTTCCGGGTGCCACGTGGCTATGTCACCGTAGCCACTTTTGTGTTTTCTTAGACCGTTTCCGGCAAAAGGCTCGTACGGTATGTAATTCAAAATGCTAAAACCATGCTCATATGTTGCATTAGGGTCTATAGATGCGTATGAAGGTTTCAGATTTTTCAAGTGCCACGTGGCTGTGCCACCGTTGCCACGTTCGTGTTTTCTTAGATCGTTTCCGGCGAAATCGTCCTAGGGTATGTAATTCAAAATGGTAAAACCATGCTCAGATGTTGCAGTAGGGACTATAGATGCGCACAAAGGTTTCGGATTTTTCGAGTGCCACGTGGCTGTGCCACCACTGCCACTTTCATGTTTTTCTTACACTGTTTTCGGCGAAAGTCTCGTAGGGTGTGTAATTCGAAATGCTAAAACTATTCTCAGATGTTGCAGTATGGTCTATAGATGCGTACAAAGGTTTCGGATTTTTTGGGTGCCACGTGGCTGTGCCACCATTGCCACTTTTGTGTTTTCTTAGACCTTTTCCGGCGAAAGGCTCGTAGGGTATGTAATTCAAAACGCTAAATCCATGCTCATATGTTGCAGTAGGGTCTATAGATGCGTACGAAGGTTTAGGATTTTTCGGGTGCCACGTGGCTGTGCCACCGTAGCCACTTTTGTGTTTTCTTAGATCGTTTCCCGCGAAATGGTCCTAGGGTATGTAATTCGAAACGGTAAAACCATGCTCAGATGTTGCAGTAGGGACTATAGATGCACACAAAGGTTTCGGATTTTTTGAGTGCCACGTGGCTGTGCCACCATTGCCACTTTCATGTTTTTCTTACACTGTTTCCGGCGAAAGTCTCGTAGTGTATGTAATTCAAAACGCTAAAACAATTCTCAGATGTTGCAGTATGGTCTATAGATGCGCACGAAGGTTTCGGATTTTTTGGGTGCCACGTGGCTGTGCCACCGTTGCCACTTTTGTGTTTTCTTAGACCGTTTGTGGCGAAAGGCTCCTAGGGTATGTAATTCAAAATGCTAAAACCATGCTCAAATGTTGCAGTAGGGTCTGTAGATGTGCACAAAGGTTTCGGATTTTTCAGGTGCCATGTGGCTGTGCCACCGTTGCCACTTTTGTGTTTTCTTAGACCGTTTGTGGCGAAAGGCTCCTAGGGTATGTAATTCGAAATGCTAAAACCATGCTCAAATGTTGCAGTAGGGTCTGTAGATGCGCACAAATGTTTCGGATTTTTCAGATGCCAAGTGGCTGTGCCACCGTTTCCACTTTTGTGTTTTCTTAGATCGTTTCTGGCGAAAGGCTCCTAGGGTTTGTAATTCGAAACGCTAAAACCATGCTCAAATGTTGCAATGGGGTCTGTAGATGCGCACAAAGGTTTTGAATTTTTCAGGTGCCACGTGGCTCTGCCACTGTTGCCACTTTTGTGTTTTCTTAGACCGTTTCTGGCGAAAGGCTCCTAGAGTATGTAATTCGAAACGCCAAAACCATGCTCAAATGTTGCACTGGGGTCTGCAAATGCGCACAAAGGTTTCAGATTTTTCAGCTGCCATGTGACTGCGCCACCATTGCCACTTTCATGTTTTCTTAGACCGTTTCTGGCGAAAGGCTCCTAGGGTATGTAATTCAAAACGCTAAAACCATGCTCAAATGTTGCAGTAGGGTCTGTAGATGTGTACAAAGGTTTCAGATTTTTCAGGTGCCACGTGGCTGTGCCACCGTTGGCACTTTTGTGTTTTCTTAGACCGTTTCCGGCGAAAGGCTCCTAGGGTATGTAATTCGAAATGCTAAAACCATGCTCAAATGTTGCAGTGGGGTCTGTAGATGTGCACGAAGGTTTCGGATTTTCCAGGTGCCACATGGCTGTGCCACCGTTGCCACTTTTGTGTTTTCTTAGACAGTTTCCGGTGAAAGGCTCCTAGGGTATGTAATTCGAAACTCTAAAATCATGCTCAAATGTTGCAGTGGGGTCTGTAGATGTGCACAAAGGTTTCGGATTTTTCAGCTGCCTAGTGGCGTGACGGTTGCCACTTTCGCGTTCTCTTAGACCGTTTCCGGCAAAAGGCTCCTCGGGTAAGTAATTCGAAATCCTAAAACCATGCTCAAATGTTGCAGTAGGGTCTGTAGATGCCCACGAAGGTTTCGGATTTTTGGGGTGCCACGTGGCTGTGCCACTGTTGCCTCTTTCATGTTCTCTTAGACCATTTCCGGCAAAAGGCTCCTACAGTAAGTATTTCGAAATGGTAAAACCATGCTCAAATGTTGCAGTAGGGTCTGTAGATATGCACGAAGATTTTGGATTTTTCAGGTGCCACGTGGCTGTGCCACGATTGCCACTTTTGTGTTTTCTTAGACCGTTTCCAGCAAAAGGCTCCTAGAGTATGTAATCCGAAACGCTAAAAACATGCTGGATGTTGCAGTAGAGTCTGTAAATCCACAGGAAGGTTTCGGATTTTTGGGGTGCTACGTGGCTGTGTCACTGTTGCCACTTTTGTGTTTTCTTAGACCGTTTCCGGCGAAAGACTCCTAGGGTATGTAATTCGAGATGCTAAACGCATGCTCAAATGTTGCAGTAAGGTCTGTAGATGCATACAAAGGTTTCAGATTTTTCAGGTGCCATGTGTCGGTGCCACCGTTTTTCTTTCCTGTTTTCTTAGATCATTTCCGGCGAAAAGCTCCCAGAGTATGTAATTTGAAATGCTAAAACTATGCTCAAATGTTGCAGTAGGGTCTGTAGATGTGAAGGAAGGTTTCGGACTTTTGGGGTGCCACGTGGCTGTGCCACCGTTGGCACTTTCATGTTTTCTTAGACCGTTTCCGACGAAAGGCTCCCAGGGTACATGTATGTAATTTGAAACACTAAAACCATGCTCAAATGTTGCAGTGGAGTCTGTAGGTGCGCACAAAGCTGTGTCACCTGTGCCACTCAATATGATTTTAGTGTGTCATATAATACATTTCATCTTTGTATCAAGCATTCATACAAAGTCAAGGATGCAAATGCGGGGATACACTAGAGTGTGCTTTGCACACAAGTGACACCATCTAGTTTTGCTTTTTGGTGTAAGATAAGCTGTTTTCATCACAAGTACCTCGCACAAGTGAGACAGTGACAAAATGGTATTTGATAAGATTGATCATACCATGTCACTACCTCATTGGAATGAGCTCAATGAGCTTGTTCCACTGAGGGTCTCATGATACGGTTTTGTTGAAATATTTTGAAAAAAAATTTTTTAACAGCTTAGTTTGTCAGTTATTCACGTGGATGTGGACGATTTGTTAGGTACAGGGTTAAGAACAAGTAACCCGCTTTCTCATCCTGTGTAAAATTGAAGAAATGGAAAAGTATAAAATGCTACATGGATCTTAAAAACCACCAGATTGCCTGTGGCATGATAAACAGTTCATTTTTTTGCCAATATGGCACTTTTCATGTATTACCTGTTCTTTGAGATTATTCATACATTCATTAGCAGTATTTATCAATAAATCAGATATACAACAATCCATTGATGAAAGAATACATGTATTCAATTGTATTAATTTTTTTCCTAATTACTAATTAGAGCGACTGATTTATCATAGGAGGTTGATCAATGCCCTGCTTGAACTAAAGTCATGTATTCATGTATTCCATTCTTCTGATTCTTCATTATTTGCTAATCAAAACATACAAAAAGACATTTAACCTTCCACACACTGATGTTGAAATATATAAACTTCAACCCAGAAACGTGTCCCATAATGCCACTTGGAATATATATATATTGTCAAACAAAGATTGAATTGGCTAAATGCCTTTTTACATTATGTTTACTCTTAAAAGTGGGGAATCAGAATGAATTTATTGAACATGACATACCTTGAAAAACTTACAGTAAAGCAGGTGCTTCTAGTCATGTGTCGTCTGCCTATTCAGGCAGACGACACTTGACTAGAAACACCTGCTCAGTGTTTAATTCTCCCGCAGCCCAAAGATAGCCGAACTGTCACAGCCAGATTACCTGCCGTATTACATCACAGGCAAGAAAACTTGACTCCCGGCTTCTAAGAGTTAAATTTCTTCTTAGAATCTTTGTATTTTGACATCCGTGTGAGGGATTAAATTAGATACAGTGGACATAGTGTAATTTGGGTTTCAACAACATGGGGGTGGACTTTTATTTCTACTTATGTGCATAACTGTCAGATCAGTCCGAACTTGTGAACCCAACAAGCAAATTTGCAGTTCATGCACCAGTGAACAGACTATCTGTCAGTCAGTGAACTGAAAGTTGGTCCTGTTTTCTTTTGAGTTTTGTTTGAATGGTTGAAAAATGTCCAGGTTTGTCAGGTGTCCCGGTAATATTTTCTACACATTAATGTCAAAATATTTGAATTTCAAGAAATACAGGGTTCATACGGGTTATGGAAAAGGTGGAAAGTCATGGAATTTTCATATTTAAAATCGAGCCCTGGAAATATGTGGGGTTATTTTGTGGAGTTGTTGAAAACCAAGCTGAAAGTCATGGGATTTCAGAATATTAATTCTGAAGTGTGAAATTTCAGTGTTATTCTTCATTGTGTGTATGTCATTTGACATATAACCATTAAAGGTCGAATTCCAACGTTGATCACTATTTTTCTACAACAAAAGAGATGTCCAACATGTAGTCTTTGGGTAAAGATAAATTTCCTCCAAGTTACATTCAAAATGCTTTGACAGTTGTTCCTAGGCAAGTCTTGGCAGCCTTTTTAGGCAGCCAAGACTTACCTAGAAACAACTGCAAGGTCACCGAATAAAGACTGTCAAAGTGTAGCAAAAATGTATAAAAATATGCTGCCCTTGAGGGTTAAACTTGCTTAACATTAACAATGCCATATAATGTATGTTGATAACTGAAAAAGAGCGTGGTGGCTCAGTGGTATATTGCTGGACTTATATGCTAGAGCTCCCGAGTTTGATCCCCATCCGGGATGACCCATGTTGTGTCCTTGGACAAGGCACTTTATCCCGGTTGTCTACATGGGGGCGTACTACACGTAGATGGTGCACATGTCTTCAACCGCTGTAACCCTGCTTGAGCGGAGCTTGAACAGAGTTAGAATGTTGAGGAGCTGACAGTTGCTCGCGGATGCTCTGTGGTTCTCTCCGGGTATCCAGGTACTCCGGCTTCCTCCACCCGTAAAACTGTCACAGTCACGATTAGCCATTGTGCATAAGTATGTGACTTTAAACACCAGTAAATAATAATAATAATAATAATATAACTGAAAAAACATAAAAGTCATGTAGGCTATCAGTTGACCTGCTATTAAGCACTCCCATGATCTGGAGGTAGTTTTCATGGTATCTTCACTATTTCCAATCAAGCATTACTTCCGACACGAGGTGAGCCTGGATGTCGAAAGTGTTGTTAAACCCCAGTGAATAAATAAATAAATCAAGTATTACAAAAGGTCATGGAGGTCATGGAAAGTTATGGAATTTTTTTTCTGACAAGATGTATGAACCCGAAAGTAATTTTCCTCTGTAATTCAACAGGGAATTTAACCATTTCAGTCTTGTTTGAAGAGCTCAAGGAGCTGAATTGGTAACATTCCTACATTTGTACATACATTAAATGAGAAAAATGTCCTGCTTGAAATTTCTTTAATTTAAAATGGTTTTGCAGAGGGTTAAAGGAATACAGGATAAAAGTAGGGGCAAAAATAATGTCTTGAGTTTACTTGCAGTTTTTTTTTTTTTTTACAGCATTCATGTAGCTTAATTAATCTCACCCAAGCTGTCGAGGCAAATCTTTTGTTTGATTTGTGTGGCTGCAGAACAAGGCTTTACTGCACGAAATCATTCACAGAATTTCAGTAATCAAACTTAAGATAGTTGACAGTCTACTTGACTTGTTATGTAACATGATGATTAAAATGTCTTATCTTTTTATAGTTGCGCAAGTTAATGAGTAATGCGATTGTCACATGCAAATACTGTGGATAAATAGTATTGATGAGGTGGCATGTATGGCAAGTCGCTTACATGTTTAACCCTTTTAACCCTAGAGGCCTCTTTTCCAGCCCAGTAACATGATACTTCATAATTTCATTAAGTAGGTTGACTTTTGAGTGAAGGTGTGGTGTAGACCAATCAATATCTGTTGAAAATATTTATTGGTCTACCCCCAAATAAAGAATATGGACCCTTCCCATTGCTGCCATTGAACTGATATGGAAGATGCCACTAGGGTTCAAAGGGTTAATGCACTTCCACTGAAACCTATCCACAAACAAACCTTCCAGATTGTCAGCAATCAAACAAATACAAAGACAGAATTGAAAGAAGAAGCTTGATAGTTTTCTCGCAGGTCTATAAACTCATCTATTCATAGGACTGAAATTGAATTAAACAGTAGCATAATGGTAGACATTTTTTGGCAATACACAAGTCTGGAAATCAGCAGAATGTCAACCATCTGCAGAATGAGGTCCCCAGAGGGGGCATTTGTTGAGGCTGCCTCGCACAGCAGGGTAGCATTACCAAATTTACCATCCTCTGTGAACCACAATCTGGATCAAGGTCTTGGCCTAAACAGAAAGAGGTACCCAAAGGATAAATTGGGGGGATTCTAGCCCACTGTATGGGATAGCATCAGCAAATTCACCCTCTGGGGACCTCCTTCTGCAAATGACCGATAGCTTATTTATTTCCAGGCTTGGATTTACATGAATTAAATTTCACTAGAAGTTATTAAAGTAGAGGCAGAATGAAGACTTCAAAAGTGAGGGAAGAGGAATCACTAATTTCTTATCAACCTACCTCAATTGTTTACTACAGGCTTGCACTACAGTGGAAGAACCTAACTCGGATAAAATACTCTCTATTTTAATCTTTCCCAAGATTTGGGAAAGAAAAGTGGTGTAAAAAACACCACGAAAAAATAAGCCAAAACTAGGTCGAGCGCCATAGGCGCACACCCAGTATGGGACGCTCTTCCATAGTACAAATCCACGACTACCGTAAAACAGTGCGCAATGCGTCAATTCGCCATTCTTTTGATTATCTGCACACGTGGTGGATGTGTGCCATCTTTGCTCAGTAACAGTGATATTTTAACTCGTCGATAATGGTTTTCCTGTGACTGGAATTATGGATCTGAAGATCGTATAATAACAGGACTGTGTTTTATATATTCTCGTTTATATTTTCAACCACATTCTCATTGTATATTATTTACTATTCCGTTTTCGCGAATGTTTTGTTTTCAACATCACGCGATTCGACAATGAATTTTTCGGTTGATGAATTAATTGTTTTTGGAGTTAGGTGTCAATCTGGGACTGTCTGGACAGGATTTCTTCACTCTGTTGAGGGCTGAATTTCTGTTTTTTCAGTCCCTGTCGACCGTCTGGGTTCTGTCATGTACCCACCGTTTTTTTTCTGCCACCTTCTCTCGTAGTTGAGGGTGTTCTTCTACTTTCTGTTTCTGTTGAGTTCACCTTTTTCTTCTACTGCTCTCACCTCTGTTATTTCCAGTTCAGTTCCTTTAGGGCAATTCTTTTTGCCCTCGCCTTTGTGCGTTCTCGTGGCCGTTTCTTCCGCACCCGCAGGTGGTGTGGAACGCTGTCGTTTCGGGAGCCTCCCGACTCGACCACGTCTGGTGTGAGTTTACCCCCTCTGTGGGGGATGTGCAGCTCCTCCTGCCCCTGTGGGGGGGGGGGGGGGGGGGGCTCTGTCTCCCCCCCCCCCCCCCCCCCCCCCCGACTCGACCACGTCTGGTGTGAGTTTGCCCCCCTTTGTGGGGGATGTGCAGCTCCTCCTGCTCCCGCGGGGAGTGGGGAACGCTATCGTATTGGGGTCGCCCGAATCGACCACATCTGGTGAGAATTGCTCCCCCTTCGTGGGGGCTTCCCAACTCGACCATGTCTGGTGAGAGTTATTCCCCTTCCGTGGGGAATGTGCAGTTTTTTACTGTGGTGGATTCTGCGGGAGCTGTGGGATTTCTGGTGAAGAGATGCCTGGTTCCGGGACTATGCACCCTCTCCAGTCGACATCTGAGGCTGTCACTAGGGTTGTGACTCCTCCTTTGGAGGCCGAGCTTGGTGGCTCTCTCCACTTTTCCGCCAGTTCCAACAGCTCCCGTCGTATCTGCTGCTACTGCTGTTCCGTCTACAATGTCATTGGGCACCATTTTTAGCCGGCCTCGGCTTATCCCTGCAAGGGCCTGCAGGGATGTCTGTAGTGTGGTTGTGGGGTATCGGCCTCAGCCTTCCCCGACTTCCTCTCGGCGACGTCGGATGGGGCTGCCGACTGAACCCCCCCCCTACTGTGTCCTTTTAGCCGTTGAGCACAGTAGTTTTATACCTGCAATGGTCTGCTGTGGTGTCTGGTTGTGTAGACGTGGGGGTATCAGCCTCAGCCTTCCCTGACTTCAACTCGGCGAAGTTGGAAGCGGCTGCCTGCCGGACCCTCTACTGTGGTCTCTGCACCGTCGAGCACCACAGTTGTCATTGGATTCGGATGTTCTTAGTGGGACACTATGAACTCCGTGGCGTTTCCGTCCACTCATTCTGGCCACACGACCAGTTTTTGGGGGACCAACGTCTTTTGTGCAGCCTGGACCTTCTGCCCGGCAGAGGTCCACGGTGACTCTCATGAGTTCCCGCTATGTTGATCCTCGGGGTGTGTCACACCCCTATACACGTCTGCCTTCAGACGTTTTGGCTGCCGCCCGTCGTCCCACGTCGGGTGTTTTGGAGGATCGTGACCCTTCGCTGGTTAAGAGGGTCAGAGGTGAAGCCACTTTGCCGGTTCGTTCCCCTGTCGAACCGGCCAGTACGGGCAGTGAGCTTAGGGAGGCCCTCCCCTTACTCACTCAGGTTCTGTAAAAGAGCCTTCCCGTTGCTTCCAGTGAGACAGCGAGTGGTTTCCAGGTGCCCCCTATGGCGCCGCCTCCCGGGATTGGAAAAAGGCCGCTTTCTGATCTCCCTGGTGTTCCGACACCATGGGAGGCATCGGCTGGTTTGCCCATGATGGGCTATGTGTCTTCCGACTCGGGGGAAGAGTCAGACATGCTTGATGTTGAGAGCCAGCAGTCTTCGGACTTGGGGGCAGCTCTTGATTTCGTGTTTGGGTTCCTTCCGGATCTCAAACCATCTAACCAGTCAACAGTGTCAGCCAGGCCACGATCATCGGTCATGCGCCAACAGCCTATGGAGCAACCCACTTCTGGGCGTCTTCGACCATGCTAGTCGGTACAGTTGGTTGAAGCATTTTCAGCCTTGGACTCTAAGCTAAGTTCCAAGGCTATGAAGGCTCCGTTCTTCAGGGTTGACACCTTTTTGCCTCCGGCGCGTTATCGTTCCTACAATTCCGCCAATCCGTCGGTCTACCAGACTTTGACTGTTTTGGATCAGGACTCCAATTCCCTCGGGCTTTCCAAGTCCAAGTCTGCTGTCATTCCAATGACGATTCTGGAGTCCACATTGGGCTTATCGAGAGAGATGCTTGGTATGCTTTCTCTCTCCGATCACGTCGTCTCAGCTTTAGCTGCCTATCTGCCTCCAGATAAGTTTGACGAGGTACAGGCTCCTTTGCATGTGCTGTCCAAGGCACTCATGCATCTTACTCACACGCATGCCTGTAACACGGCTAATCTGGAATTAGTTCGAAGGGACTCTGTGCTGGACACAAGCTTCCTGAGGAGCAGTGTGCTACTCTTCGATCTGCTTCTTTGGCAGGTCCGCAACTTTTCCATGGTTCTGTGTTGTCGGTCCGGGATGATGTCCTACGTCATTCCAAAGATCAGTTGCTGTTTCTTCAGCTTCTAGGGTAGGCAGGGGCCGTTCCAAGCCTAACAAGTACCCTCTGCTTCCTCCCTCTGCGAAGCAAAGGGGCTGATCCTTCTGCCACCGCTTCTACTTACTCAAGGGGTAAGGGTAAGCATCGGCAGTCTTGAGGGAAGTCCTAGGATTCTTCATTCAGTAGAGGAGGTGTTTTCTCCTCTCGCGAGCCCCGTCGGGGTTCGAAATGAAGGTCCTCACCTCGACTCGTCCCAGGTTGGAGGAAGGATAGCAGAGTTCGCAGACCGTTGGACCACCATCACATCTGATCCTTGGATGTTAGATGTTGTTCGGTCCGGGCTGCGAATATCCTTCCGAAGGCACTCCACTCTGTCCAGGGTGCCTCTTCCAACCACAGTTCCTTCAGACATTTTACGTCGGGAACTTTTGTCCACGGAGATAGACAATCTCCTGACAAAGGGGGCGATTGAGGTCATCAAGAACATTAGTTCAGTGGGTTTCTATTCCCGCCTGTTCTTGGTGCTGAAGAAGGACGACCGACGGTTATCGATCTGAGTTTCCTGAACCAGTCTATCATTGCTCCCAAGTTCAGCATGGAGACTTTCTGGTCGGTCCTCCGTTCAATTCACCAGGGAGATTTTGCTTCCAGCTTCGACCGCCGAGACGCTTACTTTCACGTTCCGATTCATTGGGCGTTACAGAAGTATCTCTGGTTCGTTTTTCTGGGGCGAGTTTACCAGTTTAAGGCCATGCCTTTCGGCCTCAACCTGGCTCCTTGGGCCTTCATCAGACGGATGTCGCATGTGATAGCTTTCCATCGCACACAGTCCAGGGTGACTACTTCGGCATATCTGGACGATATCCTACAGGGGCATTCCAATGCTGCCTTACTGGAGTCGGATGTTGCCACTCTGTTGAGCTTGCTCATGTCGCTAGGTTTCAGAGTCAACGAGGAGAAGTCGGACCTGGTCCCTTCTCAGTCGTTTTATCATCTGGGGATGACTTTCCGCACACAATTCATTTTGGTGGCGGTTCCCCAGTCCAAGGCTGTGATTCTCTCAGCTTTTGCTCTGACTCTTTCCCAGTCCACACCCGCGATGGCTCGGAGTATTCTCCAGCTAATTGGTCTCTGCTGTTCGGTGACGGATCTCATTCCTCTAGGTCGGCTGCGTGTCCGACCTCTCCAACACTTTCTGCTCAGTCGTTGAAGGCCGAATGTAGATTTTCTGGATCTTGTGCTTCAGTTTCCAGAATATCTTTATCCTCACCTTCTCCTCTGGGCAGATGTCCAGTGGCTTTCGCAGGGTGTTCCGTTGGACTCACCAATGTCCGATCGCGTTCTGACGGCAGATGCCAGCAATCTCGGATGGGGTGCGACGTTGGATCCTCTAGGTCTTTCCATTCACGGGATGTGGGACAAGGATCATGCAGCTCTACACATCAACCAGAAGGAGCTTCTTGCTCTTCTTCTGAGTTTCAGGCAGTGGATCCCTCACCTGTCGAATCACCAGGTCCTTCTGTTGTCCGACCATTCGACGGTGGTTGCTTACATTCGGAACCAGGGCGGCACGCACTCTGTTCCAATGTACGAATTGGCTCGGGATCTTCTACTGCTCGCTCAGGATGTCCACGCCGGGGTGGCTGTTCGTCACATTCCCGGTCGTCTGAACGTCCTAGCCGACTCCCTGTCCCGTCGGGGCAGGGTCATTTCCACAAGGTGGATGCTCCACATGGCGGGTTCTATCGATCTCTTGCGACTCGTTGGATCATCAGGTGGACGTTTTCGTGTCCCCGTGCCCAGATGCTCTGGCTTTCGCCGTGGATGCTCTGGCCCTCCTTTGGGATGGTTTTGTCGGCTACGCCTTCCTACCGGTTCCGATTCTGCCTCAGGTTCTCGCCCAGATATGAACCTGCAGTCGTCGAATCCTTTCGATCACACCCATCGCCTCGGTGGGTGTGGATCAATCTGCTCTGCTCTCTGTTAGCGGCGGTTCCGGCATGTCTCCCTCTACCTCGCGACTTTCTTTGCCAAAGTCGCCCGAGGAGGTTTCACGTTGACCCAAATTCATTGTGCCTTCGCACATGTCTTTTATCGGGTCCTGTCTCCTCCGTAGTGGTTTTTCGAGACACGCAGTGGAGTTGCTTTTCTTCTTCAAGGAGGCACTCACTCCACTGGTTTAGCCTCTGTGGCTGAGTGGAAGGTTCTTCTGTCGATGACGTGAGATCACTCTGTTGCTTCTGTCACTCCTTCGATCACACCGCTTGCGGAGTTTCTGGTATATGTTTGTTTCTGGGGGGTCTCAAGCAATGGGTACATGTCCATGCTTCGGAGACATTTTTTTCACATGTGATACCACATTGTTTAGACACTCATCATTGCCTCTCCAAACTTGTTCAGCTCTTTTCCTTGAAAAAGACCTAGGACTATGCAGTTTACTCCAAGATGGTCACTTTCTTGGGCGCTGCTCAACTTGGGGGTGGGGGGCGTTCGCGCCTTTATCCTGGATGAATATGCATTTTCTCACATGCCAGATCTCTCCTGCATCCATTTCTTGATGGATTTGTCTTGCTATTCGTGCAGCTTCCGCTCGTCTAGCTACTGGTGATTGTATTACCAATTGTTTTTTCTGCCACGAGGTGCGTGTATTGTCTTCCTCTTTTAATAACTCTGTCATGTTGTCGGATGACGGATGTTATACTGGCAGCCTTCTGGAGAAATGCTACATTCTCCTTTTATCTGCGACAGTTGCAGGAGCCGACAGAGAACCTTGGGGCCCTCTTTCTTCGGCTCAGGCTGTTGTCTATCCCAGCCTTTCAGCTTTTTTAAGGGTCAGTTCCAGCTTTGTGCTGTTACTGCCCTTTCTGTCTGTGCGTCGCACTTCACCATACGCCTCATCTTTCATTGTCTTTTCTAATGTTTGTGATGCTATGGTTTGATAGGCCTAGGGATCTCTTCCTCTGTCCACAGTCCCAGTGCTATTGAGTTATGTGTGGGTTGGTTATGTGATTCCCTCCATCCTTTTGTCTATTCAGCCTGTAGTAGACAATTGAGGTAGGTTGATAAGAAGTATAAATTTTATAGTAAATTTCCTTTCTTACTATACCTACCGAAATTGTTTACATGGAGGCCCTCCCGTCTTCTTATTCGGGTAAGAATCCTTCCTCCCTGCTGATCATATAACTCTTGTGTTGTTCGGAATCAAAAGAATGACGAATTGACGCATTGCGCACTGTTTTACGGTAGTCGTGGATTTGTACTATGAAAGAGCGTCCCATACTGGGTGTGCGCCGATGGCACTCGACCCAGTTTTGGCTTATTTTTTCGTGGTGTTTTTTACACCACTTTTCTTTCCCAAATTTTGGGAAAGATTAAAATAGAGAGTATTTTATCCGAGTTAGGTTCTTCCACTGTAGTGCAAGCCTGTAGTAAACAATTTTGGTAGGTATAATAAGAAAGGAAATTTACTATAAAATTTATACTTCTCTATGGAGACATAAGTCTCTAAGAACTGTGGGACTTGACACTTTTCCCCACGTGGGCTGGCCCAGGAAATTTTTTGTAAAATCTCCCAGAAAGATGTTGCTTTTTGGCATGTGATGAGACCGAGGAGAAAGCTAAACATATGCTGAGACTCATGCTAACTCAGCAGTGCCAAATCAGGCAGACAGCTCCAGGAGAGCCCTGAATGGCTGTTCAACTGATGCCAACCTTGACAGCGATTCACATGCCACATTCATAGACTAATTGTTTATCACGAAGCCAAAAAGTCTTCAAATGCTTACCCACAGAGAAAAACAGTGCATTGGGGTGGGATTGGAGTGTACCTGTCCTCTGTGTGCCTTGGAACTCTAGATTCTTTTAAGATGCAGTACTGGCTTCCATTTTGGTAGTTTCCTTACAGAAATATTTCACATTGAGTGAAGTAATTTCCACTGTTGTCAACATCAGATTTAATACTGTTGGAATTAATTTTAATTGTAATTCCAACTCAGTTCACTCGAGTATTACTACTCTTGATTTGCAATTCTTTTCCTTGCAGCAAAATGGAATTTAATGCCAGCTGGATTCATTTTTTCTGCAGTCAGAATCAGTCTGCCTGTGCAGTACATGTAGAATTAGCATCAAGTAATACTGCCTTCTATAATTGCAAATCTTTTTATGTGTCAGTACATAGTACAAATAGAGCTGGGCGGTAGTGAAATGTCAAGTTTGGTATCAGTATTTTTAGAATGATTTACCTCGGTATCGGTACTGTATTCGGTGTCAACAGCATACATGTACTCACACCAATACTGATATCAAATGGTATGTTTTATATACCGCCCAGCTGTGTAGATCCATGTTTGACCACACACACAGCTACTGAATTGCCAAAATAACAATGGTACTCATCAAAGGTCATATGATGTAACAAAAAAGGTGAGAGAAAATACCCCCTGGGTACACCAAATTACCAGTGGTGACTGCCTTTAGAAAAATGCAGTCCATGGGCTCTTGTTATGAATTTAGCGTGATCTTCTGTTGTTTGCCCTTTTATTAGCTCAAGTTGACAATGTCAAGTATGAGCTATTGAGATGGGTTGCGATGTGTCGTCCTTATGTCCATTCCTCTGTCCATCCACAATTCCTTAATCACACCCTACAGGCCTGATCTGTTCCAAATTTCATACTTGGCTCTGTGGCAATGTCTAGATGGGAGCGATTGAATTTTTATGTTTTTTGTTGAAAAACATGGCTGCCAGTGGCCACATTAGATTTGGCATATAAATTGTCAACAATTCCATTGGCACACCCTACAGGCCGCACTCTCACCCAATCTTTTTCAAATTTCATATGTAGCTTTGGTGTGATGTCTAGATGGGAGCTATCAAATGTTTTGGCTAATTCATTGAAAAACATGATCTCCAGCAGCCATTTTCAATTTGGCACATAAATTGTCAACAATTCCATTGGCACACCCAACAGGTCCCATATCTCACCCGATTAGTTCCAAATTTCATATGTAGCTTTGGGACAATGTCTAGATGGGATCTATTGAATTTTTATGAATTTTGTTAAAAAATGTGGCTGCCAGCAACCACCTTAGATTTTTGGCATACAAATTATCAACAATTTTATGGTACACCCAACAGACCGCATCTCTCACCTGATCTTTTTCAAATTTCATTTGTAGCTTTGGTGTCATATCTAGGTGGGAGCTATCAGATTTTTCTGAATTTCGTTGAAAAACATGGCCGCCAACACCCAGCATCCATCTTCAATTTGGCATATAAATTGTCAGCTATTTCATTAGCACACCCTACAGGCCACATCTCTGACCCATTTTTTTCAAATTTCATATGTAGCTTTGGTGTGAGGTCATTTCAACAGAAACTTGATTGAATGACTTCGCATTACTGATGCAAGTTGAGCTGCAGTGTAATAACGCTTTAGTATCAGGTTATGAACCCTAAAAAAACAAACAATTATCTTCCGAGTTCCCTATTTTTGATGTGTGGATATATTTCAATGAGGACTTCAGTGCTGATCGAAATATCAACCCAGCCTATTTCTGCATTCAACAGTTATTGTCCTTGAGATCCTTACGAGCAAGTTTTTGATGGTTGTGTTATGAGTACACATCTGCTGTCTTCTGTCTGCCTCTCGTTAACAGAAAAATGGTGATTCTGCTTACCAGGATGGTGGGGGGGGGGGGGGGGGGGGGGGGGGTTTGAAAAATTCTTGATGGAAAAAATATTGACTTATACACACTGATAGAGTAGACCCCATAACTGGAATTTACTAAAGGCATTGTGGGTCTGTAAAAATTAAGGCAGGCTGAAAAATCTTTACTTCAATATTTTTGGGCAGCCCATTTCTAGCTAATACTTTTCCACAATTTCTGAGAGAGAGAAAAGTAAAGAAACACTGACACATTATGGAATTATCCATGTCATACATGTAGCAAGGGCTGAGATAAGAAAAAAGGAATTCTTCAGCTTATCTTTTTATATAATACACTATGGGAAAGTTTTTTAGAGAACTCTCCTTTCAATAGTGTTTTTTGGATCATAGCATTTCATAAGCAAATCCAAACAATGTAAGTTTTGTATAAAATAAGAAAATAGATTATGTTTTGGGAAAAATTAACCCCTACCCACTGATGTCAAAATACTGAAATTTCAACTTGCAGATGTTTCCCATAATGAAACTAGGAATTAAATGAGCTTGTCAAACAAGATTGAATTGGTTAAATTCTTCTTTGCATCATGGGAAACATTTGCAAGTTGAAACTTTGATAATAGTGTGTAAAAGGTAACTAATGAAGACCAAGACTAATTTGAGTAAACTTTTAGGCCTTTTGTCATAAATCTAGTAAGGTTGGCAGTGAAAAATCATTCGCCTCATTTCTTCAGGTAAACTGAATAATCTTCCTAATCCGCCCCCCCCCCCCCCCCCCCCCTCCACCCTCCCAACCCGTCTGTTGTTTTCAAAACTTCTAAAAAACTTTATTTTCCTCTAAAAATTCATGATCCACCATTTGGATGCACACGGTAGAAATATTAACAAATTTTGAATGGACAACTTTCCCTCATGGGAACCCCGGGAAGTGATGCAGTGCTTGTTTACTGTGGGAAACAGGCACTGTTTTACTGGTAAAATAGGACCCAGTCTTTAATGCTTGGGGTGCAAGTCCTCTAAAATAGGCAACGTGGGGCATAAACGATTGACTGACCTTGACTTTATCTCCATGTTGTGGTCATGATTAGCTATTGTGCAGAAGTATGTGACCTTAAACAACAATAAATAAATAAATGAATAGATTACTTTGTGTATAGCATGGGGTGTATTGGTCCAGTTTGTGAGACTAAAGTTTAACCTTTTACTTAACCCTTTAAATTCTTGATGGTATCTTCCATGCCAGTTCATTGTCAACAATTGGAAGAGTCTATATTGTTACTTGGGAGGAAGAGCAATCAGTATTTTCAATGTGCAGTCATCGTCTTCACATTGAAAATCTTGACTGGTCTTCCACACAAATTCACTGAGCAACTATCTACTTTATGAATTCAGATCATATGATCCTGGGGGAAAAAATGGCCTTTTGGGTTCAAAGGGTTAATGCGACTTCATCACAATATGTCATTTGCAAAAAAATTCTTGAATCAGTAAAATAATTTACATTTTATGCTTTTGCCTCCAAAACTGCGACATGTAATGACCCTCATTGAAACAAGCTTGTTCGAGTGAGGGAACATACTCTTTGATTTAGAGTAAAACATAGCATATGACCTTCATTGGATTGATCTGGATGGGCTCATTTCATTGCAGGGCCATAAGCAATGTGCTGGAACCAAACATAGCTTATATGTCACACAGTTTAAATGTTTAACTTTTGTCTGTCCATCAGGAAAACTGTGTCGTGGTCATAACTCTATTTATAATAGCTAATTGGATTTCTTATCAACCTACTCACAATTGTTTACTTCAGGCTTGCACTACAGTGGAAGTCCCTAACTCGGATAAAATACTCTCTATTTTTGTCTTTCCCAAGCAAGTTGGGAAAGAAAAATGGTGCAAAAGCACCAATAAAAAATAAGCTAAAACTGGGTCAAGTGCAACCGGCGCAGACCCAGTACGGGACGCTCTCTCCCAAGTACAACTCCACGACTTCCATTGCCAGTGCGCATATACCGTCTCGAAAGACTCATTCTTTTTATAATCCGCTTCGTGTCGAGATGTTTTTGCACGCTTATCAGTGTTCCACCAGCTCAATGTTTGATGATTCCTGATTCATTGTACCACAGTGTATCCTTTGTATTCTCAGGAACAGTGTTTTTTTTTATATTCTCTTTTCTCTTATATGTCCATAATGTATATTTATTTGTTCTCTCTCGAGTCGCACTCGAATTTCGTGTGCCACACGGTTCGGACTTAGATTATTTCACAATTATTGTTAATGCTTTTTTTGAAAACTTTTCTAATTGTGTTAGAGTTAGGTGTCAGCGGGGTACCACTCCTACAGTGTTTCTTCTTTCTTTTGAGAGTAGTCTTCCTGTTGTGTGGTTCCTGGTCGACCGTCTGGGGTCTTTGTTTCTGTCACCTTTCTCTCTTCTTTGGGGGTGTTCTGTTTTCTGATTTCACCTTCTCTGCTCCTCTCACCTCTATCATGCCCAGGACAATTCCTTGTGGGCAATGTTTGCTGCCAAAGCATGTGGACGATGTACATTCGTCTTGTTCCTCCTGTAATGGGTGTTCGGCCGAGCGGCCATGTGGTGTCTGTGGATCATGGTCATCCACCTTCTGGGCGTCAGTAAACCGTGTCGTTCGTTCTCGTGGCCGTGCCTCCCGCTCCCGCGGGAAAGGAGAACGTGGTCGATCGGGGCCTCCCGAGCCGACTTTGTCTGGTGAGAGTTATTCCTCCTCTGTGGGGGATGTGCAGTCTTTTCCAGTGGTGGATACTGCGGGAGCCGTTGAGTGTTCTGGTGAAGAGGTGCCTGGTTCCGGGACTACGGTCCCCCTCCAGTCGACATCTGAGGCTGTTACTAGGGTTGTGACTCCTCCTTCGGAGCCGAGCCGGTGTGCTCTCTCCACTATTTCACCTGCCTCAACGACTCTCGACGTATCTACTACTACTGCTGGTCCGTCTGCTTCGTCGTCAATTTCAGCCGGCCACGGCTTTTCGCTGCAGGGGACTGCAGGAATGTCCGATAGTATAGACGTGGGATATCGGCCTCAGCCTTCCCTGACTTCAACTCGGCGAAGTCGGAAGGGGCTGCCAGCCGAACCCATCTCTGTGGTCTCTTCGCCATCAAGCACCACAGTTGTGTCTTTGGATTCGGATGTTCGTAGTGGAAACACTATGAACTCCGTGGCGTTTCCGTCTACTCATTCTGGCCACACGACCAGTTTTGGGGGACCAACGCCTTTTGTGCAGCCTGGACCTTCTGCCCCGCAGAGGTCTGCGGTGACTCTCATGAGTTCTCGCCATTTTGATCCTCGGGGTGCATCGTACCCCTATACACGTCTGCCTTCAGATGTTTCGGCTGCCGCCCGTCGTCCTGCGTCGGGTGTTTTGGAGGATCGTGACCCTTCGCTGGTTAAGAGGGTCAGAGGTGAAGCCACGTTGCCGGTTCGCTCCCCTGTCGAACCGGTCGGTACGGGCAGTGAGCTTAGGGAGGCCCTCTCCTTACTCACTCAGGTTCTTTCTAAGAGCCTTCCTGTTGCTTCCAGCGAGGCTATGAGTGGTTTCCAGGCACCTCCTATGGCGCCGCCTCCCGGGATTGGAAACAGGCCGGTTTCTGATTCCTCTGGTGTTCCGACACCATGGGAGGCGTCGGCTGGTTTGCCCACGATGGGCTATGTGTTTTCCAACTCTGGGGAGGAGTCCGACATGCTTGAGGTCGAGGGCCAGCAGTCTTCGGACTTGGGGGCAGCTCTTGACTTTGTGTTTGGGTTTCTGCCTGATCTCAAACCTGCTAACCAGCCGACAGTGTCAGCCAGGCCGCGATCATCGGTCGCGCGCCAACAGCCTATGGAGCAACCTGCTTCTGGGCGCCTTTGTCCGTGCCAGTCGGTACAGGTGGTTGAAGCTTTTTCAGCATTGGTTTCCAAGCTGAATTCCAATGCTTTGAAGACTTCATTCTTCACCAGGGTTGACACCTTTTTGCCTCCTGTGCGTTATCGTTCCTACGATTCCGCCAATCCATCGGTCTGCCAGACTTTGACGGTTCTGGATCAGGACTCCACTTCCCTCGGGCTTTCCAAGCCCAAGTCTGCCATCATTCCAATGACGACTCTGGAGTCTACGTTGGGCTTATCTAGAGAGATGCTTGGCATGCTTTCTCTCTCAGATCACGTCGTCTCAGCTTTGGCTGCTTATCTGCCTCCAGATAAGTTTCACGAGGTACAAGCTCCTTTGCGTGTGCTGTCCAAGGTGCTTATGCACCTTACTCACACGCATGCCTGTAACACGGCAAAATTGGAATTAGTTTGAAGGGACGCTGTGCTGGACACAGGTCGATCCCTTCCCGACGAGCAGCGTGCAGCTCTTCGATCTGCTTCTTTGGCAGGTCCGCAACTTTTCCATGGTTCCGTGTCGACGGTCTGTGATGACGTCCTACGTCATTCCAAAGATCAGCTGCTGTTTCGTCAGCTTGATCAGCCTTCTCGGGGAGGCAAGGGCCATTCCAAGCCTAACAAGTACCCTTCTGCTTCCTCTGTGAAGCAAAAGGCTGGTCCTTCTGCCGCCACCTCTACTTCTTACTCACAGGGTAAAGGTAGGGGTCGGCAGAATCGAGGGAAGTCTCAGGATTCTCCATTTAGCAGAGAAGGTGGTTTCTCCTCTCGCGGGCCTCGTCGGGGCTCGAAATGAATGTCCTCACCTCGACTCGTCCCAGGTTGGAGGAAGGATAGCAGAGTTCGCAGACCATTGGGCCACCATCACATCCGATCCGTGGGTGTTAGATGTTGTTCGGTCTGGGCTGCGCATATCCTTCCGACGGCACCCCACTCTGTCAAGGGTGCCTCTTCCAACCACAGTTCCTTCAGACGGGAACTTTTGTCCATGGAGATTGCCAATCTCCTGGCAAAGGGGGCGATCGAGGTCGTCAAGAACGTTCAGTCAGTGGGTTTCTATTCCCGCCTGTTCTTGGTGCCGAAGAAGGACGGCCGACTCTGACCGGTTATCGATCTGAGTATCCTGAACCAGTCTATCATTGCTCCCAAGTTCAGCATGAAGACTTTCAGGTCGGTCCGCCAATCAATTCACCAGAGAGATTTCGCAGCCAGCATCGACCTGCAAGACGCTTACTTCCACGTTTCGATGCATCGGACGTCACGGAAGTATCTCAGGTTTGCTTTTCTGGGGCGAGTTTACCAGTTCAAGGCCATGCCTTTCGGCCTCAACCTGGCTCCTTGGGCATTCACCAGACTGATGTCGCATGTGATAGCGTTCCATCGCACACAGTCCAGGGTGACTACTTCGGCATATCTGGACGATATCCTCCAGAGGCATTCCAATGCTGCCTTACTGGAATCGGATGTCGCCATTCTGTTGAGCTTGCTCACGTCGCTAGGATTCAGAGTCAACGAGGAGAAGTCGGACCTGGTCCCTTCTCAGTCGTTTTGTCATCTGGGGTTGTCTTTCCAAACCAAATTCAATTTGGTGGTGGTTCCCCAGGCCAAGGCTGTGATTCTCTCAGCTTTTGCTCTGACTCTGTCCCAGTCCAGATCCGCGACCGCTCGGAGTTTTCTCCGGCTGATCGGTCTCTGCGGTTCGGTGACGGATCTCATTCCTCTAGGTCGGCTGCATGTCAGACCTCTCCAACACTTTCTGCTCAGTCGTTGGAGGCCGAATGTAGATTCTCTGGATCAGGTGCTTCCGTTTCCGGACTCTGTATCCTCACCTTCTTCCCTGGACAGATGTTCAGTGGATTACGCAGGGTGTTCCACTGGACTTACCCATGTCCGATTCGCGTTCTGACGGCAGATGCCAGCGATCTCGGATGGGGTGCGACGTTGGATCCTCTCGGTCTTTCCCTACACGGGATGTGGGACCAGGATCAAGCAGCTCTACACATCAACCAGAAGGAGCTTCTTGCTCTTCTTCTGAGTTTCAGGCAGTGGATCCCTCACCTGTCGAATCGCCAGGTCCTTCTACTATCCAACAATTCGACAGTGGTTGCTTACATTCGGAACCAGGGCGGCACGCACTCGGTTCCGATGTACGAGTTAGCTCGGGCCTTCTACTGCTCGCTCAGGATGTTCACGCCCGAGTGGTTGTTCATCAAATTCCCGGTCGTCTGAACGTCCTAGCCGACTCCCTGTCCCGACAGGGCAGGGTTATTTCCACCGAGTGGATGCTTCACAGGGCAGTGTTCCAGTCGCTTTGCGATCTCTGGGGACGTCCCCACATCGACCTCTTTGCGACTCGTTGGAACCATCAGGTGGACACTTTCGTGTCCCTGTGTCCAGATCCTCTGGCTTTTGCTGTGGACGCTCTGTCACGCGATTGGAACGGTCTAGTCGGCTACGCCTTCCCGCCGGTTCCGATTCTTCCTCAGGTTCTCGCCAAAATTCGAACCTGCAGTTGTCAAATCATTCTGATCGCTCCCCTGTCACCTCAGCGGGTGTGGATCAATCAGCTCCGCTCGCTGATGGCGGCGGTTCCGACACGTCTCCCGCTACGTCGCGACCTTCTTTGTCAAGGTCGCCCGAGGAGGTTTCACGTCGACCCGACTTCATTGTGCCTTCACGCATATCTTTTGTCAGGTCCTGTCTCCTCCGTAGAGGTTTTTCGAGACGAGCAGTGGTCAGGAGTGCATTTCTTCTTCAAGGAGGCACTCCACTGGTTTAGCTTATGCAGCTAAATGGAAGGTCTTCTGTCGATGGTGTGCTGATCACTCTGTTGATTATGCCAATCCTTCGATTTCACAGATTGCGGAGTTTCTGGTATATCTGTTTGATTCTCGGGGTCTCCAGCCTGTTACCATCAAGGGTTACAGGTCTATGCTTTCAGAGACTTTTTCTTATGTGAGGAAACGTCGTATCGGCACTAATCCTTACCTCTCCAAGCTTGTTCGGCACTTTTCTTTGAAAAGGCCTCGGACTTTGCAGCTTACTCCACGATGGAATCTTTCGTGGGTGCTGCTTTGCTTGTGGGGGGTGCCGTTCGAACCTTTATCCCAGGTGGATATGCATTTTCTCACATATAAGACGGTTTTTCTGATGGCATTTGCTTCGGCCAGATGGGTTAGTGAGCTTCACGCCCTCTCGGTTGACCCGGCCTTTTTTAGGAGCTCTCCCAACAGTGTTACTTTTACCACTGATTGCTCCTTTTTGGCTAAGAATCAGTTACCAGATACTACTCCTCCTCCTATCTGTATCAGGTCTCTTCCTTCTGTTGAGGGTAATCGCCCTTTGCTCTGTCCGGTCCGTGCTATTCGCATTTATCTTGATCGGACACGCTTCATACGGAAAGGCAGGAAACGTTTTTTTCTGTCTCTCATTCCGGGTCGACAGAAGATCTCTCCTCAATCCATTTCGCGATGGATTTGTCTTGCTATTCGTACGGCTTATAGTCGTTTAGCAGCTGGTGATTGTATTACCAATCGTATTTCTGCCCACGAGGTGCGGGCACTGTCTACCTCTTGGGCTTATTCTAACTCCGTCAAGTTGTCGGATGTTATGCAGGCAGCCTACTGGAGAAATGCTTCTACTTTCTCCACCTTTTATTTGCGCCAGTTGCAGGAGCAGTCGGAGGACCTTTTTGCCCTGGGTCCTCTTTCTTCTGCTCAGGCTGTTGTCTGCCATAGCCATTAGGCTTCTTGAAGGTCAGTTTCAGCCTTGTGCTGTTACTGCCCTTTTTCTGTCTGTGTGTCACACAGGCTCATATGTCTCTTTTCATTGTCCTTTACCAATGATTGCGACATTATGGTTGATAAGCCTCGGGACCTCTTCCTTCTCCTTCACGGTTCCAGTGCACTGGGGTTATGTGGGGGTTGGTTATGTGATTCCCTCCAGCCTTTTGTCTATTCAGCCTGAAGTAAACAATTGTGAGTAGGTTGATAAGAAATCTAAATTTTATAGTAAATTTCCTTTCTTATTATACCTACCACAATTGTTTACATGGAGGCCCTCCCGTCTTCTTTACGGGTAAAGAATCTTATCTCCCCGCTGATCACATAACTCTAACGTTTACGGATTCAAAAAGAATGAGATTTAGAGACGGTATATGCGCACTGGCAACGGAAGTCATGGAGTTGTACTTGGGAGAGAGCGTCCCGTACTGGGTCTGCGCCGGTTGCACTCGACCCAGTTTTGGCTTATTTTTTATTGGTGCTTTTGCACCATTTTTCTTTCCCAACTTGCTTGGGAAAGACAAAAATAGCGAGTATTTTATCCGAGTTAGGGACTTCCACTGTAGTGCAAGCCTGAAGTAAACAATTGTGGTAGGTATAATAAGAAAGGAAATTTACTATAAAATTTAGATTTTCATTAAACTCGCACAAGGGTCAAGGACAAAGGGAAGATGTGTTGTGTTGTGAATGACAAAGGTCAAGGCCACTCAATTATGAAAGCTCAAAAATCTTATGTCCCTGCCATAATATGTTTGTGACAAATATTACCATGTCCATCTAACTCCCTATCCTTGTGTTCATCCATTTGTCTGTCTGTCCATCTGGAAAATTGTGTCTTGGTCATGTATTTCTATAATTGTTGGGTAGATTTTCATGTTTCTTGTACATATCATTTTCCTCTCTGCCCAGGTCAGTGCAATTCGTGAGAGTTGTTTAGTTTTTGAGCATCTAATTCAAAAAATAGTATCACTTTATTTTAGAAAATAGGTCACACAAAATAAATTATGTTTCAAATCGTTAAGGGAGGTAAGATTTTATTTTTAAATTTAATCTTTTTCTTGAATACAATGAGCATGGATTGAGAGGTTTTACCGTCTTTTCACACACAGAATATACCAAAAGTGCATAATTATACAAATTAAGGCCCCACAAAGTAGATCTTCTGTTTCTCAGGTCACTTTTAGCTCACCTGACTCAAAGTCAGGGGGAGCTTAAGTGATCACTTTTTGTCCGTCATCCGTACAGCGTGAACTTTACATTATCGAGTTCTCCCCATAAACCTCAGGGCCAAATTGAACCAAATTTGATGTGCATGTTCCTTATCATATGTCAATTCAAGTTTGTTCAAATAAAGTTGTCATGCCCGCAGGGTCACCACAAGGGGCATTACTCTGATAGCACCCATAAATTGTTTTCCAAAAAATCTTCTTCTTCAGAACCATCAATTAGAATCTTTTGATATTTGGTATATAACATCTCTAGGGGGGTCAGATTCAAGTGTGTTCAAATCGAATCCCTGGGTTAATAATTTGGCTCCGTGTAGGAGCTCGAATTTTAACTTAGTGAAATATGAGGAAATTTCTTTAAAAATCTTCTTCTTCAGATCCACCAGTCAGAATGCTTTCATATTTGGTATACAACATCACTAGGAGGGTTAGATTCCAATTTGTTCAAATTGAGTCCCTGGCTTATTAATTTGGGCTACTTATGAGAGCCTGAATTTTAACTTAGTGCAATATGAGGGAATTTCTTTTAAAATCTTTATTCTTCAGATCCATCAATCAGAATCCTTTCATATTTGGTATGCAACATCTCCAGGTAGGTCAGATTCAAGTTTGTTCAAATCGGGTTCCTGGGTTAATATGTTGGCTCCCTATTTGAGCCCAAAGTTGAACTTAGTGCAATGTGAGGACATTTCTTTAAAAACTTTCTTCTTCAGATCCACCAGTCAGAATTCTTTCATATTTGTTATATAACATCTCAAGGTGGATCAGATTCAAGTTTGTTCAATTTAAGTGTGTGGTTTAATATTTGGGCTCTGTATGGGTGGGTGGGGGTGGCAGGGGGGCATGTTAGGTTAAGGTTTGTTCAAATCCATTCCTTAGTGTTTTTCCATATAATTTGCCTTTCATGACTTCATTCCTTTGTAGTGTTGATGAACCATGTCTAACTGAATGTGACCCAAATACTTCTTTTAACCACTTTGGCAGGTGAGCAATTAAGACACTTTGGTACCTCTTGTTTTTAGCTTAACTTGACAAAGTCAAGATAAGCTATTGCCATCATGCATGCAGAAGTCTGTTAAACAGTCTGTGAGTATGTTCACATTTTCCTTTAGCACAGGCTACACCCCGTAGTTTTTGTTCGATCATCATGAAATTTCATCTGCAGGTTTGAGGTCATGTCCAGAGGAGAACATCCCCTTTTGGTTGAGATCAGTCAACTGTGATGGCTGCACGAGCCCAATACCCCAAAACCATTAGCACATTCTACAGGTCGTATTTATGAAGGATTTCATTGTAACTTTGTAGGATACCTCTGTATAACATCCAGATGAGAACATCCCCTTTTGGTCATGTTCTGTCAACCGTGATGGCTGCCGACCCCGAAAACCCAAAAACTTTTAGCACAGTATACGGGTCATATTTAATATGGAGGGATTTCATTATAACTTGGTAGGATGACTCTGTATGATGTCTAGATGAGAACTTCCCCATTTGGTCGCGATCTGTCAACCGTGACAACTGCCCAGCCCAAAACCCGAAAACCTTTAGCACAGTCAACAGGTCGTATTTATGGATGGATTTCATTGTAACTTGGTAGGTTGACTCCATATAATGTTTAGATGAGAACGTCCCCTTTTGGTCGCGATTGGTCATCTGTAATGGCCACAGGGGTCCGAAGCCTGAAAACCTTTAGCACATTTAGTCTACAGGTCATATTTATGAAGGGATTTCATTGTAACTTGGTAGGATGACTCCAGATAATGTCTAGATGAGAACGTTCCCATTTAGTCGCGATCATTCACCTGTGATGGCTGCCCGAGCCCAAAACCCAAAAACCTTTAGCACGGACTACAGGTCATATTTATGAAGGGATTTCATTGTAACTTGGTAGTATGACTCAGTATAATGTCTAGATGAGGATGTCCTCTTTTGGTTGCGATCGGCCAACCGTGATGGCTGCACTGGCCCAAAGCCCAAAAGCCTTTAGCACAGTCTACAGGCCATATTTATGAAGGGATTTCATTGTAACTTGAAAGGATGACTTGTTTTAGAATAATTTTTCTGCAACCTTGTAACTTTCTTTGACAAATATTAACTGTGAGGGCCACATACATTAACTCTGAGAGCCACATTAACCCACCCCTCAATTCTTTAGTACAGTCTACACCTCATATTATTTTTATTGAAAACATAGCATACAGGGAACAGAAATTAATGTATTCCCAATTATCACAATTCTTGTCTTATTTCATAATCCTTTCATAAACATTGTACATTATCCTTTTCATCAAACACAACACAAAAACAGGTTAAGCTGCAGTGTCATTGACCCTTTCATTGTAAAATTGCATGTGGGCAGACAGTTTTTAGCTCACCTAGCCTAAAAGGCAATGTGAGCTTTTCACATCACTTTGCATCCGTTGTCATCCGGCGTCCGTATACTTTTCACATTTTCATCTTCTTCTCTGTAACCACTGAGCTGGTGTGAACCAAACTTGGCAGGAATGGTCTACGGGAGGTCCTCTACAAACGATCCATTCTTTGATTCCGGTTGGTGGATTTTCAAAAATCTTCTCCTCTGAAACCGCCAGGCCAAATGTTTTGAAATTTCACATAAATGATGACTGGGACCCCCTTTACCAACGATCCTCATTTAATGTTGATTGGGTTACAAACATGGCCGCAATTGCGGCTTACAGTTACTATAGAAACCCTATCAAAAATCACATTTTCATCATCTTCTCTGGAAGTACTGAGTCGACGCGAACCAAACCTTGCAGGGATAGTCTATGGGAGGTCCTCTACAAACAATCCTCATTTTATTCCCATGGGTTTGAAAACATTGCCGCCAGAGTCATTCTTTGATTCTGATTGGTGGATTTTGAAAAATCTTCCCCTCTGAAACCACAGGGTCAAATGTTTTGAAACTTTGCATGGTTGATGACTGGGATCTCCTCTACCAATGATCCTCATTTCATGTTGATCAGGTTGCAAACATGGCTTCATTTGCGGCTTAGAGTTACTATAGAAACCCTATGGGAAATCACATCTTCATCTTCTTCTCTGGAACTACTGAGCTGATGTGAACCAATCCTGGCAGGGATAGTCTATGGCAGGTCCTCTACAAATGCTCCTCATTTTTGTTACTATATATGCATCGAAAAACATGGCTGCCAGAAGCATTTTTAGCTCGACTTCGGCAAAGCCAAATTTGAGCTTATGCCATGGCCAGTCGTCTGTCTGGCCGTCTGTCCATCAACAATTCAATACGGCTCGGGCTAGAGGCCGTATTTATGAACCGATCTTTACGAAACTTCTTGGGTACCTTTGTTATGACCGTGGGACGAGAACAAGTGTTTTTGGGTACGATCCAAAATTCAAGTTGGCCGCTGGCAGCCATTTTGTACAAAATTAGGTACAATTAGATTTTTGCATAGAACTTCCATATGAAAGCGCTGATTTGAATAATGTTTTGTATGAATGTTTAGTACCATGGGATACATCACATATAATACGGGTTTTTTTCTCATGCTTAAATTTTGCAAATTAGACTAACTTTGATGTATTTAGTGTTACTTTCAGCACTGTAAGTGCAAATGCCAATACGGCTCGGGCTAGAGGCCGTATTTATGAACCGATCTTTACGAAACTTCTTGGGTACCTTTGGTATCACCGTGGGATGAGAACGAGTGTTTTGGGGTCCGGTCCAAAATTCATGATGGCCGACGGCAGCCATTTTGTACAAAATTAGGTACAATTAGATTTTTGCATAGAACTTCCATATGAAAGCGCTGATTTGAATAATTTTTTGTGTGAATGTTTAGTACCATGGGATACATCACATATAATACATGTTTTTTTCTCGTGCAGAAATTATGCAAATTAGATGAACTTTGATTTTTTTCAGTGCTGCTTACACACAGTAAGTACACATGTCAATACGGCTTGGGCTAGAGGCTGTATTTATGAACCAATCTTCACGAAACGTCTTGGGTACCTTTGTTATCTCCTTGGGACGAGAACGAGTGTTTCTGGGTGCGGTCCAAAATTCAAGATGGCTGCTAGTGGCCATTTTGTACCGAAATTAGGTCTAATCAGTTTTTTGTACACAACTTCTATATGGCTCAGGCTAGAGGCCGTAGTTATGAACCGATCTTTATGAAACTTCTTGGGTACCTTTGTTATCCACCGTGGGATGAGAACGAGTGTTTCTGGGTGTGGTCCAAAATTCAAGATGGCCACCAGCAGCCATTTTGTACCAAAATTAGTGCAATCAGTCTTATGTACAGAACTTCTGTATGAAAGTTCTGATTTGAATAAATTTTTGTATGAATGTTTAGTAACATGGAATACATCACATATAGTACAGGTATTTTTCTCGTGCAGAAATTATGCAAATTAGATGAACTTTGATTTATTCAGTGCTACTTATACACTGTAAGTACACATGTCAATACGGCTCGGGCTAGAGGCTGTATTTTTCAACCGATCTTCACGAAACTTCTTGGGTGCCTTTGTTATCACCTTGGGACAAGAACGAGTGTTTCTGGGTGCAGTCCAAAATTCAAGATGGCTGCCAGTGGCCATTTTGTACCAAAATTAGGTCCAATCAGTTTTTTGTCACAACTTCTATACAGCTTGTATTTATGAACTGATCTTCACAAAACTTCTTGGGTACCTTTGTTTTCACCTTGGGACAGGAACGAGTGTGTTTTGGGGTGCCTTTGTTATCACTGTGCTATGAGAACAAATATTTTGGGGTTCAGTCAGACCCACTCTGGGACTCAAAGATTTCTTTTCTAGTTTAGCATCTGACTGTCACCCACCTTTACAATACTTTACCTATACATTTGTTACAGGCTACGGTCAGTATTTATGTACAGACCGTTACAATACTTTATATGTACCTTTGTTATCAGGTCATTACCTAGATGTTTGTCATTGCTGTGTCACATACTATACATGTACATGTCTTAACAAGTTGAGCTACAGTGTCATTGACACTTTCATTTGATTCTGATTGGTGGATTTTGAAAAATCTTCTCCTCTGAAACCACAGGGTCAAATGTTTTGAATCTTTGCATGGTTGATGCCTGTGACACCCTCTACCAACGATCCTCATTTAATGTTGATCATGTTGCAAACATGGCCACAATTGCAGCATATAGTTACTATCACATTTTCATCTTCTTCTCTGGAACTACCAAGTCAACGTGAACCAAACTTCTCAGGAATGGTTTATAGGAGGCCCCCTACAAACGATCCTCTTTTTGTTCCCGTTAGTTGGAAAATATGGCCACCAGAGTCATTCTCTGATTCTGATAGATTTTGCAAAAATCTTCGCCTCTGAAACTACATAGTCAAATGTTTTGAAACTTCACATGATTGATGACTGTGACACCTTCTACCAATGATCCTCATGTAATGTTGATATAATGTTGCAAACATGGCCACAATTGCAGCTCATAGTTACCATGGAAAGCCTATGGGAAATCACATTTTTATATGTAGTTCCAGATGAGCGATTACAGGCTCTTTAGAACCTCTAGTTTGTTTTATTTTTTATTTTTGTAATTATTTCTTTGGCATCAAAAAGTTCATATTATTGGTTTGTCTTGTGTTTTAGGCCTCATGTTCTACAGAATAGCAAAGGTGGTGGTGCATTTCATCCCTTGAGTGCAAGAATGCTTTGCAATGCAAAGGCATTGCAAAGCCTCATTGTACTCAAGGGACAAATTTATCAATTTTATTAACTTTGGTATAATATCAGACATAAATCATTTAATTTTTCTATTTTTTCAAGTTTGCATTGGTTACAAAAAGAGAGCTTGTGGTAGCCAAAAGGACCATGTGGGAGGGCACGAGAAAGAGATTGCAAATATTTCCAGTAATGGAATAGAAATTTAACAAATTCAATCTTGTTTGAAAAATCTCATTGAGCTCTGTCAAACAAGATTGAATTGGTTGTATTCCTAGTTGCTTTAACCCTTTGATCCCTGCTGGTATCTTCCATGTCTGTTCAATGACTGGAATTGGAAGAGTCCATATTCATTATTTGAGGTAGACCAATCAATATTTTCAATGTGCAGCCCCAAAGTTTGATTGATTGGTCTACCACATATCACATAATTTCTACTTTACGAATTCAGATCGTATCACTATCATGGGCTGGAAAATTGGCCTTTTGGGTTCAAAGGGTTAAGGGAAATATTTGCTGCTTGAAAATCTATTATTTTGACATCAGCCTGCAGAGGGTTTACACCAAAAATTAAAACATTTGGAAAATGAATATTTGAATATAGAGTCTTTCAGGTCCTCCTATAATGTATTTTGACACCAGGACAGCTGTACTGCCTGTAAACATTGCCCTTCAAATTGTTCAAAACATTCTATGTTTCACCCTAATGTTTGTGACAATTGCAGCCCTGTGGCAATTAATACTTGAACATGTGTAACAGTAATTATTTTCCGGCTACAGGTAATTTTTATGAAGTTGTAATCACATCTTCAGTTATGGCATAGAATCAATATACAAATTACGATTCCTTATATACACATTTTCCACCAGAATAAACACAGCAGTTGGTCCATTGAATTGAAAAACTATGATTACTGTACAGTTCCATTGATTTCATCTCTATTTGTACCTGCATTGTCCATACTGATGTGCACATTTCTATGTATTATTAACTTTTAACCCGCTGAGTATGTTCACGATATTTTTCAACAAATCTAGTCATGGCTGCTGTAAAGCAGCCATGACTAGATTTGATGAAAATCATTTAAATTTAATTCAAGAAATTATTAGTGAAAAAAATCCATTCATTTTACAGGGGGGAATTTGATTTAATGTGCCAAATTATTTAATTCAAGAAATTATTAGTGAAAAAAATCCATTCATATTACAGGGGGGAATTTGATTTAATGTGCCAAATTATACCTATTTCAGTGGCAGGAAAAATCCTATTATGGGCAGGAATATCCACCAGCAGCATGCAAGAAGTTAACTATTTATCATATGCAGATGACACAACCAGAGTTTTTATACATGCAGCGTGAGAGAGCTTGGGGCTGGGGGAACATATCCAGGCCTGCAAGTACACGTTAGCAGCCTGTCATGATCAATGACAGATACAATTTGCATGTTTAACTGGTAGAGTGATGGAAGCCTATATTTGAGCTTTATTCTGAAGTACACATACCCCGACTTAAGGGCTCCATAATCTGTGGATGTGTTTCATAATATCATTGTTGTTAAATATTGTTTAATCCATATGAATTTGTCTTGTAACAATAAATCATAACAAGGCAAACATGTGAACAAATTTTAATGGTCAAAAATAATTTAGCACTGTATCAATTAACAGGCACCAATTCTCTTGTGCCTTTCATAGTGACCAGTACAATTTCTTGAAACCTGATGTAAGGTTTAGAACACTTTTCCAAATACTTGACTTTTTATCATTTATTTATTTTTATCAGAGAGCTTTCCAACAAATGATAAGACAGAATTTTGGTAAGATCTACTTATGAAATTAACATGTGGATTGTATACACAATTTCTCTTGCGAAATGGTACACATTACTAATGGTTTGTAATCCATGTGTTCGGAACTGAGTTTAGGATGACAGATTTCACAAAACTGTTGGTACCTTTCACCATGGCAGGCTCCCCTCAGAAAAGTATTTGCATGCTTGCACACACCTCCCAACCCCACCAGTCACACACATTTTTGTCCTCAAGTATGAGGACGTCTCAGGAAAACAACTCTTTTAGTCTTCTATGATGACTGAAAATTAGATTTGACATTGTTGACCAGTTGTCAACCAGATGAGTAGATATCTCAAAAGTAATTATCAAAATTTTGTTGTCTTTTGTTTTGTCCTTTTCACGATAATATTGAAATTTGAAGAAAAAAAATGCTTCAAGTACATGCTTACCTAATGATCACAATCGATATAAATGGTACTGTGATTATAAAAGGGCTATTTTTCTCAATCAGATTGTGATTGGGTCATGTCACAATTAATACCGATGGGTCAAGTTTTTAGCTCACCTGACTTTCAGTCAGGAGAGCTATAGTGATCACTCACCGTCCGAGCCCGGCGTCTGTGAACATGGTGTTTGCGTCTTCTCCTCCCAAACCGCTGATCCAATTTAATTGATATTTGAGATAATAGTTTGTTATGACATCGCAATTTGATTTTGTTCAAATGAAGTTGCCTCGCCCCTTGGTAGGGCCATGCCCAAAAAGTGTGCCTAAATCTTAAAAAATCTTCTCATGAACCAGCAGTAGCAGAGACTTGATATAAGGTGTGCAGCTTCCTTTTGAGGTGTAGACTCAGATTTGTTCAAGAGAAATTTGTGGGGCTATATCTGCCGTCGTTATGGGAGGGGCAATTAATTTTTGCCCCTCACAAAATTTCCATTTTCCAAACCGAGAGGCAGATTTGAACCAAATTTGATGTGAGGGCTTATTGGGTCATAAGTACTTAATTTATGCCCAAATTTGTTTTCCTGTCACCCCATGTGAACTGCAGGAGCTAAAAATAGAAAAAAATTAAAACGCCCGTATCTCCAAAACTATACGGCACTGGGAATTCTTATTTGGTGTGAAGCTTCCTTAGGACCAACAGAATGGAATGGTAAAAAAAAATTGCTATCGGTTTTATCATGGGGTACTGTTTTGGGACTTTGAAAAAGTGCTGAGTCAGCATTTTTTAACACCGTGGGTAATGGGAAAAACATGTAAGACTACTCTTCTCCCAAACCACTGCTCCAAATGCTTTCAAATTTCACATATAACATCTTTGGAAGTTTATTTCGCATGTTTATTGAAATCAAATCCCGGAGTCCATATTTGGGCTCTCTTTGGAAGCCCAAATGTTTAAATTAGTGTAGTATGTGGAATATTCTTTAAAAATCTTCTTTAGATCCACCAATCAGAAGCTTTTGATATTTGGTATGCAGCATCCTTAGAGGAGTGAGATTCACATTTGTTCAAGCCAAGTCTCTGGGTTCATATTTGGGCTCCCTGTGGGAGGCCGAATTATAACTTAGTTCAATATGAGGAATATTCTTTAAAATCTTCTTGTTCAGATCCAGCAGTCGGAATGTTTTGATATTTGGTGTACAGCATCCTTAGGGAGGTGTGATTCAAGTTTGTTCAAGCCAAGTTTCTGAGTCCATATTTGGGCTCCCTGTGGGAGACCGAATTGTAACTTAGTTCAATATGAGGAACATTTTTTAAAAATCTTCTTCATATCCACAAGTAAGAATCTTTTGATATTTGGTATACAGAATCCTTAGAGGAGGTGAGATTCACGTTTGTTCAAGCCAAGTCTCTGGGTTCATATTTGGGCTCCCTGTGGGAACCCGAATTATAACTTAGTTCAAAATGAGGAATTTTCTTTAAAAATCTTCTTCTACACATCCACCATTAAGAATCTTTTGATATTTGGGGGACTGTATCGTTAGGGAGGTGAGATTCAAATTTGTTTGGCAATCGGCAATGCCATAGCCATTTACCAAAGCAAAATTGCTGGGATTCAGCAACTAAATGTCATTGCAGATTAATGAGATTATCGGCCGGTGTCGTATTGACTGTTTGGAATGGCATATGTCGTTAACAATAAACAGCTGTCGTCACCATTATGAAATCAGCTTCTGCCAACTTCATCTCGCAAAACAGCAAACACAGTACCAGTCAGGCACACCCACGATAAATGACGTCTCTTTGTCTTTCGACGTAATGAAAAAAGTTCTGCCTAGTGTTGCACTGGAGTCATTCCATGTATATACTGTATTTTACCAGATATTATTTTCATGAGGAATTTGTTTCCAAGAAGCAAAACACCACACACTTTTAGTCTTCGAAAACACAGTTACGCTAATGTTGGTTATCTCTAGTATAGAATTGTCTGTTTATGTATACTTAAATCTTTTCTGCTATCTTTCCTACAGCTGTATCATCCACATATTTATTCTAAAGCCTTGTGTATACAAACCTTTCACCTCTTTTGGGAATAGTTTTCTCAGTCTAGGGTTTTTTTTCCTTCATAATAATCCATTCATCATGCCTTTCATAACTCAGTCCATTCATTCTTATATTCATCATCAAGTCACAGTGTCACATGCAGGAAAAACAGTTTTCATGTTATTGATCTTTTTATGCCCCCGAAAATTTTTTTTGGGGGGGGGGGGCATATGGTGTTTGTCATTTCTGTCTGTCCGTCAGGAAATTTTTTGTGTCCGCTTCATAACTCTGAGATGTTTTTTTGGATTTTGTTGAAACTTGGCACTCGATGGAGGTCAAGGTCACAGATCAAGTCAACTGCCCATCAGGAAGATTTTCATGTGCGCTCCATAATTCTGAGATGCTTCGTTGGATTTTGTTGAAACTTGGCATACAAGTTGCTTATGGGGTGACGATGTGTCGCGCTAAAAATTCTTTCTGGTTCAATGTGGGTCAAGGTCATAGATCAAGGTCAACCGTCTGTCAGGAAGATTTTTTCGTGTCCACTACACAACTCTGAGAGCCTTTGTTGGATTTGGTTGAAACTTTGCATACATGTTGCTTATGGGGAGATGATGCGTTGCACACAAAATTTGTTGTCCCGAGATTTTCTCAGATGTTTATGGGTCGATTCCTTTGAAACTTGGTATGGATGTTTACTACCATGGGAACCTGTGAACCTGCAAGTATAGTTTTGATTGGACTTTTCTTGCCTGAGTTATGCCCCTTTTCATCTTAGAATGCACAAATTTTGTCCAGAGATTTTCTCAGGTGTTAATGAGTCTCTTCCTTTGAAACTTGGTACGGATATTTATGAGCATGGGATCCTGTGCACCTGCAATTATAATTTTGATCGGACTGTTTCTGACAGAGTTATGCCCCCTTTCATCTTTGAATGCCTGAATTGCATTGAATTTGTCCAGAGATTTTCTCAAACAATTTTGGGTCAATTTCTTTGAAACTTGGTACTGATGTTTACTGCCATGGGAACCTGTGCACCTGCAATTATTGTTTTGATCAGACCTTTTTTTTGCCAGAGTTATGCCCAATTTCATCTTTCTGGAGATTTTCTCAGATGTTTATGGGTTGATTTTTTGACACTTGGTATGGATGATCACTAACATGGGAACCTGTGCACCTGAGAGTATAGTTTTGATTGGACAAATTTTTCTAGAGTTATGCTCCTTTTTGTCTTAGAATGCGTGAATGTTGTCCGGAGATTTTCTCAGATCTTTACAGTTGGATTGATTCAAAACATGGTATGGATGTTCACTACCATGGGGACCTGTGCGCCTGTGATTATAGTTTTGATCAGACCTTTTTTCCAGAGTTATGCCCCTTTTCATCTTGGAATGCGTGCATTTTGTTCAGATATTTTCTCAGATGTTTATGGGTCAGTTCCTTTGAAACTTTATTTGGATGTTGACTACCATGGGAACCTGTGCACCTGCGATTATAGTTTCGATCAGACTTTTTTTTCTAGAGTTATGCCCCTTTGCATCTTAGAATAATGGCAGCTGAGGGTATGGACAGGCCAATCTGGGACAGTCACATCTCTAGTTTATTACTGATTTGAAATGTTGGGGTTTTGATGTACATACAGCTGCTGATCTACATTTTTGTGCATCTATTTTCAAACTTTTGTGTATATTTTCTATATCATTTAATGGGTTGAGTGCTGAACGTCTATAGTTTATTTTAAAGTGCAGGTACCACAACTAAAAGGCTTCATATTCTGTGGATGACCTTCATATTATGTTTGAAGAGATAATATTATTTTGTCATTATGGATTTGTATTGTTACAGTTTATGGGAGAGTGCCGAAAGGTGCTTGAGATCTCCCATAATTGTTATAAGAGAAAGACAAATGTGAACAAAGTTTGTTGTCCAAAATTAATTTAGCAATCAACTAGTCAATCTTTACCAAATAGTTCGTCTGAATCTACCAATAGAACTATTACACTGTTTTAATGAATCAAGCTTTCTTGAGTCTTCATTTTCTGCCTATGAAACATACCTTACTATTTGTTGTTGGAACAAGTTCATCCCTTTGAGCGGTTGAATCAAAAAATAAAAATTTTAAATGAGCACTGTTGTCGGCAATTCATATTAGGGGAAAGCATAAGGAATATCAATGCCACAGAACATACATAGGGAATGCACTACTACAAAAACATCCGAGGAGTAGGGTTCCAGCCCTAACATGGAAAGTCAGTTTCTGTCAAAAAGCATAAGAAGGACAAGCATTGTTCCAGCCAATGGACTATGAGGTCATTGGATGAAACAAAATTACCTGTGCTGCTTTAGACATGAGTTATAGCAGGGATGAAACTCAAGGTTAAGGCTCTTCGTGCTTTTGCTTTACCATTGTTGATTTTCTTTCTGCTATTTTTCCATTTTTTGCGTCTTATTTCTGAACTCCATTTTTAGTTTAACTTGACAAAGTCAAGATAAGCTATTGCCATCATGCGTGCGGAAGTTTGTTAGTCTGTTCACATTTTCCTTTAGCACGGGCTACACTCCGCAGTTCTTGTCTGATCATCACGAAATTTCTTATGCAGGTTTGGGGTCATGTCTAGATGAGAACGTCCCCTTCTGGTCACGATCGGTCAACCGGTATGGCTGCCCGAGCCCAAAACCCGAAAACCATTAGCACAGTCTACAGGTCGTTTTTATGAAGGGATTTCATTGTAACTTGGTAGGATGCCTCTGTATAATGCCTAGATGATGCCCAGATGAGATTGTCCCCTTTGGTTGCGATCATTCAACCATGATGGCTGCCCGAGCCCAAAGCCCGAAAACCTTTAGCACAGTCTGCAGGTCATATTTATGAAGGGATTTCATTGTAACTTGGTAGGTTGATTTCATATAATGTCTAGATGAGAACATCCCCTTTTGGACACGATTGGGAAACTGTGACGGCTACAGGAGCCCGAAGCCCAAAAACCTTTAGAACAGTCTACAGGTCATAATTATGAAGGGATTTCATTGTAGCTTAGTAGGATGACTCCAAATAATTTCTAGACGAGAACATCTGCTTTTGGTCGCGATCATTCAGCCTTTATGGCTGCCCGAGCCCAAAGACTTTTATCATAGTCTATAGGTCGTATTTATGGAAGGATTTCATTGTAACTTGTTAGATTTACTCCATATAATGCCTAGGTGATGACGTCCCCTTTTGGTTGTGATTGGTCAACTGTGATGGCTACAGGTGCCCGAAGCCCGAAAATCTTGAGCACAGTCTACAGGTCATACTTATGTAACTTCGTAGGATCACTCCAGGTGATGCCCAGATGAGAATGTCCCCTTTTGGTTGCGATCATTCAACCATGATGGCTGCCCGAGCCCGAAGCCCAAATACCTTTAGCACAGTATACAGGTCATATTTATGAAGGGATTTCATTGTAACTTCGTCTTCGACTTCTTGTCTTATTTCATAATCCTTTCATAAACATTAAACATTATCCTTTTCATCAAACACAACACACAAGTTAAGCTACAGTGTCATTGACACTTTCATTTGGTATATCATACCCAGGAATTGAGTTTGTCAAGGGTATATTGGATTGGTTTTGTGTTTTTATCTCTGCATGTGTCTAAGCATTTCAGAGATGCTAGTTTTCAAGCTTTTAATAGTATGGTTTTTAACTCTTAGAAGCCGGGAGTCAAGTTTTCTTGCCTGTGATGTAATACAGCGGGTAATCTGGCTGTGACGATTCGGCTATCTTTGGGCTGGGGTAGAATTAAACACTGAGCAGGTGCTTGTAGTCAAGTGTTGTCTGCCTGAATAGGCAGACGACACTTGACTAGAAGCACCTGCTTTACTGTAAGTTTTTCGCAGTATGTCATGTTCAATAAATTCATTCTGATTCCTCGGCTTCTAAGAGTTAAGGTCACTTTTGGTTGAGAAGTGGCAATGCTCATTAGATTTTTTTCTGTAGTGCCCAATGGTGAACAGCTCAAAAAGTACTAGAGTTAGTTTGTTCATATAAAGTATTAAAGTTTTCGTTCTTAGACCAGTGAATGGCTAATAGATTGCAGCTACTCAGGCATTGCCCTTGATTTCTAAATTGCTACAGTACACACCTGATCATTTTGTACTCATTCACCCAATGGATGGAAGTCAGAATCTACCTCTCCCCCAAGGGAACCTGGGAAGTGAAGTAGTAATTGTTTACTGTGGTAATAGGACCTGGTTACCAATGCTTGGGATGGAAGTCCTCTAAAATGGGTATACATGATTGGCTGGACTTGACTTTATATCCATGTTGCATTCACGATTAGCCATTATGCAGAAATATGTGACCTTAAACACCAATAAATAAATAACCTCTTCCTCTGCTTTTTTAATAATTGAAGCCCAAGTACTTGACAAGTAAATTTGCATTTTAGGGACCACTGGGTTGAAGACCCAGTGCTCCATGAGCTGGAGATTTGCTTGTGGGTGCTCAAGTGCCTACAGGCAAATAAATATATAGGTAGGTATCCACACATTGCGTCGCCGAATAACAAATCACCTTGAGTATATTGTAAATGTCCTCGAGTATTTTGTGTCATCTTTTTTCATTATTTTTTTATCCCCCAACTCTCAAAGAGAATGGGGGTATACTGGATTACATTCATCCATCTATCTGTGCATCCATGTGTCTGTCAGTGCTAGAGTTGCACGGTATTGGGATAAAAATATACTGTGGTATTTTTACCTTCTGGTCAAGTTCTGCGGTTGTAATAAATTGGACGTTTCTCCTGAGTCATGGCCGGGTTAGTAAGCCATGTGTATCTTAAAGTTATGATGTAATACCATAATAGCATAATTACCGTTTGTTGTGTTTGATCACCTTGGTATTTTGCTATATCAGGGTAATATCGGATATTCGGTATGCCAAATATATTATTTATTCACGGTAATGGTAAGGTCTGGTTTTCAATACCGAAAATATTTGGTTTATTGATATACCGTGCAACTCTAGTCCATGCAACTCTAGTCCGTGCATCTGTCTGTGTGTCCGCAGGGATATTGTACCAGTGAGTGGATGGATTTCATTGAAATTTGGTATGAGGAATTCTTAATGCAAGCAGCTCCCACACTGGTATAAAAAAGTTGCCTGCAGTTTTTCAACAGAGTTACGGTCATTACTTTGTTTTTAATTCTTTATGCTTCATCGATCCAGCACTAACAGTGAGGGTATAATTGTTTTTCAGCAATAGCTCTTGTTTCTTTTTCTATATTATTATCAGTTGAATCGGCTCACTCGACCAATTCCAATGATATATAACAACCCCATTGTGCTTTTTTCTTCCAATTTCATGTGTTGATCTCCAAAGTTCTTCAAATTCTGTGTGAATGTTTAATTTTACAGTACAGGATCAATGAAGAGTAAAGTATAACAAATAATAGGTGCAGACCTTCTTAAACTCTGCATTTTGAGAGAACAATTATATGATTTTCTATCATTCTACTGATATATCAGTAACATCTTAACATTTTTATAGTCTATGCCCTCTTAACCTGATGAAGGAATGTGCTTCACAACTAGATGATGTACTGTGCACTGGAAAACTGAGTGAGTGAGTGCATTCGATCAAGGACACTACTGATTATAGATTTCCAATAGCTGATCTATTTGTTTTCTGCCTGTAATTTACCATCTTACAAAGATATCATGATGAAAATTTCTATACATTTGGAAATGTGAATCTCTATTAGATGATGTATTAAACAAAAATCGCCATCAGTCTTTCAATTTTGAGGCAAGCTGTCGCTCTTACATGCCATCACACCTGCAATTTTGACTTGTTGCGAGTAGACAAAAATGTGCCTCTGTTCAACCTAGTGAGCGATTAACCCTTCCCTAACGAAATCGGCTGCATCCACCACATAATATACAAATTGAGCAGGAGAAATGTTTTTGAAAAAAATGTCAACAAAATCATATCATGTGACCCCTCATTGGAATGAGCTCATTGAGCTCATTCCAATGCACGGTCACATGATATGGTTTTGTTTATATCTCATCATTTATATCTCTAATTCAGTATTGGAGACAAGTTAACCCTTTACCTAACACAAATAAACGACGACAGTTGCAAAACATTTTTAGCTCAACTTGACAACATCAAGTATGAGCTATTGGGAGGGCTTGTGAGCTGTCGTCTGTTCATCTGTATGTTCATACATCCATATGTGTGTCTGTCCTTCCACAATTCCTTTAGCACACCCTACAGGCTACAGCTCTCACCCGATCAGTTCCAAATTTCATATGTGGCTTTTGAAAGTCTCGATGTGAACTATCGCTTTTTATACGCCCGTTTGAAAAACGGGACGTATTATAGTATGGCGTTGTCCGTCCGTCTGTCCGTCCATCCATCCGTCCGTCTGTCTGTCCGTTTGGTTTCCGAACAATAACTTTAGTATTTGTTTTCTGATCGGCTCCAAATGTGATATGTGGTTTAATCACAACAAAATACAAGTCAAGTTCGAATATGGGGTCAGTCCGAACATTTTTCGCCTGAATTATGGCCCCAGTTGGACTTAGAATTTGTCAAATATTTGGTTTCCGGATGATAACTTCAGTATTTGTTTTCCGATTGGCTCCAAATGTGGTATGTGGTTTAATCACAACAAAATACAGGTCAAGTTCGAATATGGGGTCGGTCCGAGCATTTTTCGCCTGAATTATGGCCCCAGTTGGGCTTAGAATTCGTCAAATATTTGGTTTCCGGATGATAACTTTAGTATTTGTTTTCCGATCGGCTCCAAATTTGGTATGTGGTTTAATCACAACAAAATACAGATCAAGTCGAATATGGGGTCAGTCCGAACATTTTTCGCCTGAATTATGGCCCCTGTTGGACTTAGAATTCGTCAAATATTTGGTTTCCGGATGATAACTTTAGTATTTGTTTTCCGATCGGCTCCAAATTTGGTATGTGGTTTAATCACAACAAAATACAGGTCAAGTTCAAATATGAGGTCGGTCTGAACAATTTTTGCCTGAATTATGGCCCCTGTTGGACTTAGAATTCGTCAAATATTTGGTTTCCGGATGATAACTTTAGTATTTGTTTTCCGATCGGCTCCAAACTTGGTATGTGGTTTAATCAAAACAAAATACAGGTCAAGTTCGAATATGGGGTCGGTCTGAACAATTTTTGCCTGAATTATGGCCCCTGTTGGACTTAGAATTCGTCAAATATTTGGTTTCCGGATGATAACTTTAGTATTTGTTTTTCGATTGGCTTCAAACTTGTTAGTCTTTTTCTCAAATGACTGAAAAATTTAGTCATTTCACAAAATCACTGATTTCAAAGTCTGACCGTAACATATATATATATGCCAGTATAAATTTCTCGCACTCTAAAAAAAATTGCAAATGTGTTAAAATGGTACAATTTGAACAGTTCACGGGCGTATGATGCAATGCCCAGCGGTGCTCTTGTTTTCGAATTTTGTTGAAAAACATGGCTGCCTGTGGCCATCTGAGGTTTGGCATATAAATTGTCAACAATTCCATTAGCACACCCTACAGGCTATTGAATTTTTCTGAATTTTGTTGAAACACATGGCTGCCATCAGCCATCTTGGATTTGGATATAAATTGTCCAACAATTCCTTTAGCACACACACCCTACAGGCTGTGGCTCTCACCCGATCAGTCCCATATTTCATATGTGGCTTTGGGGCATTGTCTAAATGGGAGCTATATGATTTTTTTCGAATATCGTTGAAAAACGTGGCCGCCAGTGACCATCTTGGATTTGGATATAAATTGTCCATCAATTCCTTTAGCACACCCTACAGGTCGCAGCTCACACCCGATCAGTCTCAGATTTCACATGTAGCTTTGGGGCAATGTCTAGATGGGAGCTATCAATTTTTTGCGAATTTCATTAAAAAACATGGCCGTCAGTGGCCATCTTAGATTTGACATATAAATTGTCAACAATTCCATTAGCACACCTTACAGGCTGCATCTCTCACCCAATCTTTTTAAAATTTCACATGTAGCTTTTGTGTGATGTCTAGATGGGAGCTATTGAATATTTCTGAATTTTGTTGAAATACCTTGTCGCCAGCAGCCATCTTTGATTTGGAAAAAACTTTTCAACAATTCCATTTGCACATCCTACAGGTCGCATCTCTCACCTGATCTTTTATGAATTTCCTATATAGCTTTGGTATGATATCTAGATGGGAGCTATCAAATTTGTCTGAATTTCGTTAAAAAATATGGCTGCCTGCAGCCATCTTGGATTGGCATTTGAATTGTCAACAATTTCATTAGCACACCCTGCAGGCCACATCTCTCGCCCAATCTTTTTCAAGTTTCGTATGTAGTTTTCGTGTGATGTCTAGATGGGAGTCATCCAATTTTTCTGCATTCTGTTGAAAAAGATAGCCGCCACCAGCCATCTTGGATTTGACATGTAAATATCGTCAAGAATTCCATTAGTACAACCCAACAGACTCCATCCCTGATTTTTAGCTTAACTTGACATAGTCAAGATAAGCTATTGCCATCACGCGTGCGGAAGTCTGTGAGTCTGTGATGTCTGTTCACATTTTCCTTTAGCACGGGCTACACCCCGCAGTTCTTGTCTGATCGTCACAAAATTTCTTATGCAGGTTTGGGGTCATGTCTAGATGAGAACGTCCCCTTTTGGTCGCGATTGGGCAACCGGTATGGCTGCCCGAGCCCAAAACCCGAAAACCATTAGCACAGTCTACAGGTCGTATTTATGAAGGGATTTCATTGTAACTTGGTAGGATGCCTCTGTATAGTGCCTAGATGAGAACGTCCCCTTTTGGGCATGATCTATCAACCGTGATGGCTACCCAAGCCCGAAACCCAAAAACTTTTAGCACAGTCTGCAGGTCATGTTTAATGTGGAGGGATTTCATTGTATCTTGGTAGGATGACTCCTTATGATGTCTAGATGCGAATTTCCCCATTTGGGCATGATCTGCCAACTGTGACGACTGCTCGAGCCCAAAACCCGAAAACCTTTAGCACAGTCTACAGGTCATATTTATTGAGGAATTTCATTGTAACTTGGTGGGTTGACTTCATACAATGTCTAGATGAGAAAGTCCCCCTTTGGACGTGATTGGGCAACTGCGACGGCTACAGGAGCCCGAAGCCCGAAAACCTTTAGCACAGTCTAGAGGTCATATTTATGAAACGATTTCATTGTAACTTGGCAGGATGACTCCAAATAATGTCTAGATGAGAACGTCCCATTTTGATCGCGATCATGCAGCCTTGATTGGTGCCCGAGCCCAAAAACCTTTAGCATAGGCAAAAGGTCATATTTATGGAAGGATTTCATTGTAACCTGTTAGGTTGACTCCATATAATGCCTTGTAACTTCTTAGGATCACTCCAGATGATGCTCAGATGAGATTGTCCCCTATGGTTGCGATCATTCACCCATGATGGCTGCCCGAAAACCTTTAGCACAGTCTACAGGTCATATTTATGAAGGGATTTCATTGTAACTTGGTAGGTTAACTTCATATAATGTCTAGATGAGAACGTGCGATCATTCACCCATGATGGCTGCCCGAGTCTGAAGCCCGAAAACCTTTAGGATAGTCTACAGGTCATATTTATGAAGGGATTTCATTGTAACTTGGTAGGTTAACTTCATATAATGTCTAGATGAGAACGTCCCCTTTTGGACATGATTGGGCAACTGTGACGGCTAAAGGTGCCCGAAGCCCGAAAACCTTTAGCACAGTCTACAGGTCATATTTATGAGGGGATTTCATTGTAACTTGGTAGGATGACTCCAAATAATGTCTAGATGAGAACGTCCCCTTTTGATCGCGATCATTCAGCCCTGATGGGTGCCCGAGCCCAAAAACCTTTAGCATAGGTAAAAGGTCATATTTATGGAAGGATTTCATTGTAACCTATTAGGTTGACTCCATATAATGCCTAGATGATGACATCCCCTTTTGGTCGTAATTGGTCAGCTGTGTTGGCTACAAGTGCCTGAAGCCCAAAAACCTTGAGCACAGTCTACAGGCCATATTTATGAAGGGATTTCATTGTAACTTCATAGGATCATTCCAGATGATGCCCAGATGAGATTGTCCCCTTTGGTTGCGATTATTCAACCATGATGGCTGCCCGAACCCGAAGCCCGAAAACCTTAAGCACAGTCTACAAGTCATATTTGTGAAGGGATTTCATTGTAATTTGGTAGGTTGACTTCATATAATGCCTAGATGAGAACGTCCCCTTTTGGACATGTTTGGGCAACTTTGACGGCTAAAGGTGCCCGAAGCCCAAAAACTTTTAGCACTGTCTACAGGTCATATTTATGAAGGGATTTCATTGTAACTTGGTAGGTTGACTCCAAATAAGGTCAAGATGAGAACGTCCCATTTTGGCCGTGATCATTCAGCCTTGATGGGTGCCCAAGCCCAAAAACCTTTAGCATAGGCAAAAGGTTATATTTATAGAAGGATTTCATTGTAACATTGTTAGGTTGACTCCATATAATGCCTAGATGATGACATCCCCTTTTGGTCGTGATTGGTCAACTGTGATGGCTACAGGTGCCCGAAGCCCGAAAACCTTGAACACAGTCTACAGGTCATATTTATGAAGGGATTTCATTGTAACTTCGCAGGATCACTCCAGATGATGCCCAGATGAGATTGTCCCCTTTGGTTGCGATCATTCAACCATGATGTCTGCCCGAGCCCGAAGCCCGAAAACCTTTAGCACAGTCTACAGGTCATATTTATGAAGGGATTTCATTGTAACTTGGTAGGTTGACTTCATATAATGTCTAGATGAGAACGTCCCCTTTTGGACACGAGTGGGCAACTGTGACGGCTTCAGGGGCCCAAAGCCCGAAAACCTTTAGAACAGTCTACAGGTCATAATTATGAAGGGATATTATTGTAGCTTGGTAGGATGACTCCAAATAGTGTCCAGATGAGAACGTCCCCTTTTGGTCATGATCATTTAGCCTTGATGGCTGCCCGAGCCCAAAAACCTTTAGCATGTCTGTAGGTCGTATTTATGGAAGGATTTCATTGTAACTTGTTTGGTTGACTCCATATAATGCCTAGATGATGACGTCCCCTTTTGGTCGTGGTTGGTCAACTGTGATGTCTACAGGTGCCTGAAGCCTGAAAACCTTTAGCACAGTCTACAGGTTGTATTTATGGAGGGATTTCATTGTAACTTGGTAGGTTGACTTCATATAATGTCTAGATGAGAACGTCCCCTTTGGAGGCAATTGGGAAACTGACGGCTACAGGGGCCCGAAGCCCGAAAACCTTTAGCACAGTCTACAGGCCATATTTATGAAGGGATTTTAATGTAACTTGATAGGATGACTCATTTTGGAATAATTTCATTGTAATTTTGTTGATATCTGTTAACTGTGAGGGCCACATATATTAACTGTGAGGTCATATTAACCCACCCTTCAGATCTTTAGTACAGTGTACACCTCATATTATTTTTATCATAAACATAGCATACAGGGAACAGAAATGAACATATTCCCAATTATCATAGTTCTTGTCTTATTTCATAATCCTTTCATAAACATTGAACATTATCCTTTTCATCAAACACAACACACAAGTTAAGCTACAGTGTCATTGGCACTTTCATTTGCAGATTTCATTTGTAGCATTGGTGTGATGTCTTTTCTGTAGAAACTTGAGTGAGTGACATAGCATTACTGTATCTTTCTATTTAGTTCATTCCCTTCTTGGACAAGTTGAACTGCAGTGTCACTGACACTTTTATTTAAATAACTAAAAACCAGTTGCCCATGTGGGGGCATGGTGGAGTTGTGTACTAAGGCATACTGCATGTCGATGGAGCACTTGTCTTCAACCAATGCCAACCCGGATTGTGCGGAGATAGTATGTTGGGGAGTCTTGACAGTTACTTGCCATTGCACGGTGATTCTCTCTGTGTACTCCCGCTTCCTCCACCCGTAAAACTCTCCAAAAATAAATAAATAAACCCCCCCAACATAAATAAATAAACATACTGTGATCACAAAGAGAATTTTGATTGGATTGTGACTGGGCAGTAATCTCATCAATATGTTCTTTCCACTTTTCTCCCCACAGCACTGTAGAATCTCTCCTACAAGTAAAGAAATGGCGAAAATTAAGATGGTATTTTTGTTTGTTTTTCAGAGCGTATTGATGTTGCCATGAGGGCACCGTGGCGCTGTGTACTGAGGCATACTGCATGTCAATGGTGCGCTTGTCTTCAACCAATCCTAACCATGCTTGTGTGGAGCTAGTATGTTAGAGAGCCTGACAGTTGCTCAATGGTTCTCTCCAGGTACTCCAGCTTCCTCCACCAATAAAACTGTCTGACACAAGGTGACTCTGGAAAGTGTTGTTAAATTCCTAAATAAATTGATTTAGCAATATTTTATTTCCAAAAGTTTTGAACCACTGGCATATTAAGTATGTCACCATTAGATCTCAATCTGAATGAGAAAAATACCTCTTTTGGGATCACAATGCCATGGCTGACATCGATGACACGTGATTTCAAGATTTTTAGAGAACAAATACCTTCCCCCTCACCCCCTCCCCCATCTGTATTAACAGGCAAATATTCTTTTTCATATATTCTGCCTCAAGAAGAAATTTACGTTGTTATTCTGGGTAATTTCTATTTTCGATGCTAAATATCAAATTACACATATGGCTCCTTCTAGGCCCCTATGAAACTTTCACCAAGATACTTACACTTTATCATCTCCACTACTCATCTGCCAGTACACTCTCTAGATCGTTGTGAATATTTCCCAAACAAGGCTTCCGCAACAACAAAGAAGCCCACCACCTCATTGCTGAATTTGTGTACCATACTCATACGATGAATCTTATTAGCTTCTTTTTGTTTTTGTCCCATATTTACTACTCTGAATCACTACCTCTACCTTTGGCTGAAATTGCATTACTTTATACGATGTTTAATCATGGCCAATAGAAAACTAACCTTGGATGAGATACAAAATGATGACCAGTTTGACTTTGTGTCCAAATATAATGATGCAGTAAATAACCTGCAAGAAGAAGCTTCTCAGTCCCCTTTCACCATGCATGATCATTCCTACAAATACCTCTTGCCCTCCAATTTTAAACACAAGTTTCATAAGCGCAGCAAAAATACAACCCTCCTCAATCTAAATTGTAGGAGCCTCAATGCCAACTGGGACTCATTTTCCAATTTCCTATGTGATATTTAACAATGTGAAAATATGTTTGAGGTTATTGGCCTTACAGAAATATTCAAAATACATGATCACTTCAGCTATAAAATTGATGGCTACCACCCTATCATCTGCAAGACTCGTCCAGGTCGTGATGAGGGCAGAGGGGGAGTGGGAATTTTTGTTTCTGAGAAAGTAATGTTTAAGGTGAGAACTGATTTTTCAACTTTTATTCCTCATGTATATGAAACCATTTTTGTTGAGATTAACTCAGGACGCAAAAATTCATACATTGTTGACTGCATAAACCCAACTCTCCATCTTTGGTCGACATTGATATATTTATCTCCTCCATAACAGATATTCTCACTAAAATCAGCTTGGAACACAGCAAGGCCTTTCTTATGGGTGACTTTAATATTGATTTGCTTAACTTTAATAATCACACTAAAACCAGCTCACTTGTAGGTAACATGTTCAGTGATGGCTTCATTCCAGTCGTAACAAAACCTTCGAGAATTTCTGAGCACTCGGGGACATTAATTGATCACATCTATTCTAACAACGTCATGGCTAACTACCTCGTGGGAATAATAATTACAGATATTTCAGATTACTTTGCTACATTTTATATACAGGAAGGCAATCATGGGCCTGATCACACTTCACCCACATATAGAAGTTCATACAAGAAAGAAAACGTGGATTCATTTAAGCATATTTTACAAAATAACTCCTTCAATTCCGTTTACAATTGTACATGCACCTATGCAGCTTATGAGTCTTTCATGGATATTTATCTCAAATCATTTGAAACTGCATTCCCTTTAAGAAGCATGAGATTACCAAAAAGGTTCATTAAATGCAAGCCGTGGATGACATCTGGTCTCCTACAATCCTCATTCAATAAAAATAAACTTTACCTACATAAATTGAAAAATCCGACTGAGTCCATTAACATAAACAAATATAAAACATTCTCTTTAATTTTCAACCAAGTATTGAGGTGAAGTAAGGCCCTATACTATAATGATATTATTGAAAGCAACAAACACGACATGAAAAAAACATGGCAAATATTGTGGACTATTATCAACAAATCAAAATCCACAGGGACACTACCACCCAACTTATCTCACAACAACGAAAATTTTTCTGACCCTAATGAAATTGCCACAAAATTCAATGATTACTTTGATGAACTTGGTCAGACTATTAATGATCACATGTTCCACTGTTGAGTAATACCTTCAGCGACTTCATGAATGGAAACCATTCTGATACCTTTTTCATTGCCCCAACAACCGAGCAAGAAATTATCTTGACAACTAGTAAGCTGGAGGGCAAAGCGAGTACCAATTGTTATGATTTATCAACAAGAATAATGAAGGAGTCCATATTTGAAATTGGTAAACCCCTGGTTCATATTTTTAATCTGTCATTCATGCAAGGTAAAGTCCCAGACAAAATGAAAATAGCTAAGGTAATACCGATTTTCAAAGGAGGAAATTCTCAGGAAATAGGAAACTATAGACCCATAAGTTTATTACCGGTGTTCTCCAAGGTTCTTAAAAAATTAATGTCTTGGAGACTCTCTGATTTCCTGAACGATTTCAACATACTTTACGAACACATGTACAGTTTCCATAAAAATCATTCTACTATTCACCCAATTTTGCATCTTCTACAGTATGTCACTGAAAGTAACGATAAACCAATCAAGGACTCGACCCTTGCAGTGTTTATAGATCTGTCCAAGGCATTTGATACCATCAGCCATGAGATATTATTAAAGAAATTGGAATTTTACGGTATAAGAGGAATATGTAACCCTTGGTTTCAAAGCTACTTATCGGACAGGCAACAATTTATGGAATATAATTCCCACCAATCTTCATCTTGAAGAGTTACTTGCAGTGTTCCTCAGGGATCTGTGTTGGGACCGACTCTCTTCCTACTTTACGTTAACAATATGAGATACTCCACTACTCTTAACTTATTATCATTTGCCAATGATACAACCCCGTTTACTGCAGGACATGATTTGAATGTTCTATAGACAAAGGTGAATTCTGAGCTAACTAAAATTTTTAACTGGTGTTGCTGCAACAGGCTTCAGGTTAACGCTAACCAGTGTAAATACATTGAGCTGCATCCACAAAACAGTCCCCATAAAACCGACAAATTAAACATACTCCTCAATAACTCCAAAGTCTCACTTGTTGGTAATTCTTTGAATGACACTGTGGTTAAGTTCTTAGGAGTATACTTTGATGAACATATTAATTTCAAGTATCACATATCAACCATATGCTCAAAAATGTCTAGCGGAATTTACTGTTTGAACAAAGTAAAAAACATTCTGCCTAAGAAAGCGTTGAAATCATTGTATTTTGCACTTGTTCATAGTCACCTACTATACGCAATACTAGCCTGGGGTCATGCGTCATCTACCAGTAAAATTAATAATCTGCAGAAGCGGGCAATGCAAGTTATTAGTCACAAAACTTTTAACAGCCATACTGATCCTTTATTCAAAGAGAATAATATTTTGAAATTAAAGAATCTATACAAATTTAATGTCTCCCTATTTTTGTACGACTAGAAAAATATGAATTTACCCAACTCATTCAAGACCTTTTTCAATTTTCATTCCACAACTGGAAGTCTAACAAGACAAGCTGGGCTGATACAAACACACAAACCGACAACCCAATTCTCTGCCAACCTGCTTAAAACATAGTTTGGAATGGACTTTTGATCACTACCCACCAGATACGTCTTTAAGAAACAACTGATTAGGAAATATATACATAGTTATTCCTTGAATGACACATGTTTGTATCATATGTGCCCAGATTGTAGACCTACCATCTGAAAGATATTCATATCCCATTGTCGGTATAACCTACAGTCTCCCGTGGAAACTCATGGATGTATTGCAGTGCTTGCCCCTACAACAAACAAGTCTGCTCTACTGGTAATACAGGACCAGCTAACTAAAGTTCAGGTTATAAGTATTCAGTTAACACAGCCTACACTACGTAGTGGCAACCTAACTGATTAACAGAAGACTTGATACCCCCTTTATGCTTCTCTGATTCTGTTGGAAAAATCATTTGTTATCTCATCCCAAAAGACCTCAAATTTGTTCCCTTAAACTCTTCAAATGTCTAAGTGAGATTGTCCTAACAATTATACAACTGATCTGATGAGCCTTCGGTTGTGGCAATTGTGATCAACTTCCTTCAGAGTATCTACTCCATTATAGTGTAGTTTCTTCATGTTTTCCAGGAGGCAGCAGGAAGACAGCCAATCAGCTATGCTGTCTCCCAACAATGTACCTTTATGTTTTGTATTTATGACGTATTTTTTTATAAACATGTAATTGTCAATGGATTGAATTTGTTCCAGTGATGGGCCATAAGCAAAATTTTGAAGGGAAAACTAACTTTGAATGGTTATTTTTGGTGAATATATTTGGCTGGATATGTTGATTATGTTAGGTAAAGAGTTAATGATTGTGACTAAATCAGCTGATTTAATTAGCTCCACCTTACAAAATGTCAGTGGAGCTTTTCCGATGCTAAGTTATCCATCGTCCTTCCATCCATCCATCGTCTGTCCATCCATCATCAACATTTTGTTTTTCAGTGCCATAATTTCTTAACCACTGAATATTTTTTAATGAAACTTCATAACAATATGTAATATCAAAAGACAGTGTATCTCGAATTATAATATGGTATGTGCCCCTCAAGGTAAAGGTCACAGGCCCTATGATAAGGTGACAGAAAAACTTTTACATTTGTATGTCTGGGCCATAATTTCTTAACCACTGAATATTTTTCTTGAAATTTTATAACAATATGTAATAGCAAAAGACAGTGTGTTGCAAATTATAATATGGTATGTGCCCGTCAAGGTCACAGGCCCTATGATAAGGTGACACTTAGAAATACTTTGACATTTGTTTGTCCGGGCCATAATTTCTTAACCACTGAACATAGGCTCCACCTGACAGAAATCAGTGGAGCTTTCTAATGCTAAGTTGTCCATCATCTGTCTGTCCATTCATCTGTCTGTCTGTCCATCTGTCCATCCATCTGTCGACTGTCCGTCCATTGTCAACATTTTGTTTGTCCTGTCCATTGCTCATGACTCAAAGGTGTGTCCCAACCTAGATCCAAGATCATATCAAGATCAAGTCACAGACAGCAAAACTTGGAAATTGTTATACAGTCCTTGCCCGGTCCATAACAGTGCTTTCTAGAGTCACATTTTCATGAATTTTTCATCTGATGTATTCATGGCTGCTTCATAGCAGCCATGACTAGAAATGATGAAAAATATTAAAATACTCGGCAGGCTAAGAGTTAAACTATGAGAAAGAGTCAAGTACATCAATATTATTACATGAAGCAAGTGATAAACTGTAATATATTTCACATTTCACACATGACTGTTTTATTGGATATCTTGTCATGTTGTCTCCTTGATAACACTGCTTGATCTCTCAGTAGTGTATAATTTAAACATGAAAAGCAGTCTCACATTGATTACTTGTAGCTGCAGTGTGTTTGAGATCCTGTAGCATACCAGGTATTCTTGAGCCAGAACTGAGGAGTAGGATAATAATAGAGGATCTCTAATGAGGGTGCGGTGGCTCAGTAGGTTGAGGTGCAGGTTGCAAGCCGAGAAGTCAACCGTGTTGTGTCCTTGGGCAAGACACTTCACCCCCATTGCCCATGTGGGGGCAGGGTGACGTGTACTAAGGTGTACTGCACGTCGATGGTGCACCTGTCTTAAACCAATGCTAGCCCTGCTTGTGTGGAGTTAGTATGTCGTCCTCCACCCATAAAACTGTCGTGGTCATGATTAGCCATTGTGCAGAAATATGTGACCTTTAACACCAATAAATGAATAAATGAAATGAGGATCTTTAATGAGTTTGAGTTCACTAAAATCAGCCAGACCCAAGGATAACTGAGGCTCAGATCAATTTTAGTGAACAAAGTTCAGAAATGACATATCTTGATGAATTTAGATTCTTTTATCACATAATGTTTAACCCTTTACCTAATGAATCGCCTGCATCCGCCCGCTTAATATGCAAATTGAGCAGTTTAAAAAATTAAATTTTTCCAAATATTTCAACAAAACCATGTCATGTGACCCCTCATTGGAATGAGCTCATTGAGCTCGTTCCAATGAGGGGTAACATGATATGGTTTTGTTGAATTTTTTGGAAAAATTTATAAAAATTATATTTAAAATAATAAATTTTGATTTCGTCTGTGTTGGGTAAAGGGTTAAATTAACATTTTGTTTAACTTAACAACTAAACTAGCCAGTGCTGTTCTCAAAAATCGCCAAACAAATTTTATTATTTTTCAACTTTTGCCTTGAAAACATAGTTTATGGCTACTCCTTGGAATGAGCTCATTCCAATGAGTGTCATAAGCTATGTTTCCAAGACAAAAAATGAAAATTTTCAATATTGAGGAAATGTTGGTTTTTTTTTTTTTTGCAATTGTCATCTGCCATTATTTGTATTGGGTAAACAATTAATGGAGAAGATTAATTCAGTTCTACTTCTGAAACCAACTCACTTCCAATGTTAGATGTCAACATTGATGTCTGATCCCATTCCCATATTAAAAGTGTTGTTCTGTAATGCGCTATTTGGTGGTGATTATGTGATGAAATAAGTTTCATTTGAATTTTATCACTCCTCTTTATATTAAAGTGTTTTAGTGGCACTCAACTTATTCCAAGTGCAAGGAAGCTTCATTAACCTTTAAGGGCCTAATTCCAACTTTGATAACTTTTTAATGCAAAGGAATAGGTGCCCTAACATGCATTGTTTATCTAAACTCAAAACTTGTTTTCTAAGTACCTTGTCAGTTGTTTCTGGGAAAGTTGTGGCTTCCTGTGTAGGTAGCCAAGACTTGACTACAAACAACTGCAACGCCACAAAAGGTAGACTTTCAGAGTATAGCAATAATGTATAAAAATCTCTAGGCCCTTAGGGGGTAACCCTTTTACCCAATGAATCTGCCACATCTGCCTGCGTAATATGCAAATTCAGCAGCTGAAAAAATATTATTTTAGAAAAAATTTCAATAAAACTGTATTATGTGACCTCTCTTTGATATCGTCTGCGTTGGGTAACGGGTTAAGATTAACAATGCATTGTTTTCTCTGAGGTGCCCTAAACTAACCACAGCATGTGAAGCACAGATTATTTAGCCTGCTAGACAGATTCTGCTTTACGGGTACAGTGGACCTCACCAGTGTTTGTGGTGAGAGTCCACTGAATGCATAATTATAAAGAATTGGCTGAACTTGACTTTGCACTTGTGTTTTGGTCACACTACAGCTACTGCAGATAGGATATGTTTTGTTCTGTTTTGCATCGCGATGTGCGATACCTGATTAGTTGACTGCGGCATAAAATCATAAAATTTAACTGCATGTTGTGGTGCAAGCCCATTCACTTCCATCTTAAAAGCTTAGCAAGCAACATGTGTTAAGAGTTGGGGAAATATCAAAATGGCTATAAAATACGGCAAACATCAGAATTCAATTTCCAGTTATAACCATTGGTGTCCAAGGTAAGTTACAATACTATGTGGAAGACTGTAATGTCTTAAGTGTTACTCAACATACAGAATCTCCGATGGGCAAGTTACTCAAACTGAATTCCAAATGAATTTGATTTATGGCAGTGTTGTGTTTTACAATGTCGCTCTCCTTTAAAGGTTACTGATGAAATCTTGGGAATTGCTTATCCATTTTACCCCAGGTACATGTAGATAGAAACTGTTACTTGGGGGGGTCATCATTTTATGTGCATACAACAGTAGGTCATGTTTAAAAAATAATCATGTTTCACGATTAGCCCTTTCAGTTCCCTATGTGAGACTCAAGGAGGTTGAGCAGTACTTGTTTACTGTTGTAGGCAAGTTCAGCTTTATCAGTGTAATTGGGCCAGGTATCCTAGTGCCTGTGTTAGGAGTCCTCCAGATGGGTGACATGCTTGTAAACAGTTGGCTAAACTTGGCTCGTAATATACTTCTTTTGTTGTTACAGCAAGGCCTTAGATTCTGAAAGTAATTTTAGTCCCACCGAAACAAACCCTTTCATTTCAAAGATCCTGGATGGTACCTCTATGACAGGATTCATATGAGTCATGCTAAACCTGGAAAGTCATGGAGTTTTTTACCTGCGTCGCCAGCGGCAGAGCAGGTCTAGTAACCGCTCGACTCCGTCCGTCAGTCCGTCTGTCAGTCCATCCGAAACACTTCTTCCGTCAAAGTTTTCTTGGCTTCTAAGAAAGGGAATGATTGTATATTTGGTCTGCTGCTTCATAATGATGAGTTGTATCGTGTATCTAATTTTCAGATCTGCCGTGCGGCCACTTCCTGTTTGCCGATACTTTGAAGTCTATTCATCTCTGTAATCAATTGCATGCAGCGACGCAGGTCCAGACCCGGTATTGGTCTTGGCTTGTTCTTTTAAAATCAAGACCTGTAAAGATGTAGTTATTTTTCCAAGTCATTGAGAATCCATCTAAAAGTCCTGGAATTTCAGGACATTAAGTGTGGAATTTCAGTTTTATTTTTCATTGTGTGCAAGTGTGTAAGTTGCTTGACATATAACCCTTAAAGGCCTAATTCTGACATTTTTGCAACAAAACAAGTGTCCACCATGTTGTCTTTGAGTGACCTTGACATTACCTTCAGAGTCTGTCAGTTGACCTGCCAATAATCACTTCATGATCTGGATGTAATTTTCAAGCAGGGATCAGCCATGAGGGTGACTAGGGCGATTATGTCACCCTTCTAAGCCCAAAGTCGTGTAGAAAAATAGTCGGGGTGATTACAAGTCGCCCCCTAAAAATTGGCCAAAATGAGGAAAGGCTGAACTGAGTGATCCGAGGTTTACATAAAAACGATTATTTTCAAGAATCGAATGTGGTTGAGTGTGATAAATGGGCATTTTCATTCGTCAAATAAGTGACCATTTATTTGAAATCACAGGAGAATCAATTTCCATTGTCGCTTTTTGCGGATTTTTTTATTTCTATTTTGTTCCATTTTAGCCGGAGCTTCAAGTATCGAAACGAAAATAGGTGACTTATGCGATTCAACAAAATAACCCAGTTTGAAAGTAGGATATGTCGCTAATAGGATGCCGAAAATTCTCTGCTGAAAATGTACACCCAACGGACGTATTTTCTAACACTCTATTTTTAATTTGTTTTGTCTATTCCCAGAAAAACCACAAATGGAATTGAAACACGTGAAAAAAGCTTTAGTGGTGACAAGAAAAGCTTTGTACAGGGCACAAGTGTGCATATGAAGGATCTTGAAAAAATACCTTCCGAGCAACCTTCTTACATCTGGTCCTGTTCACACTTTCAGACTTTGGAAATTATTAGCTTAGTAGACTTTGGTGAAAGGCAACCACAGGAGGGTGCTGGGGGATTGGCACAAAGAAGAGGGGAGGGGTCATGAAGGAGGGGTTAGCAGTTGGGGATTTTCAATCAATAATTACTTTGTGATTTTTTAACTTGGCATAGATGCATCATAGACAACTGGACCTGGATTAATCGGGCGTTAATGGAGGACCATGAGCTGAAAATATGAAGAGGTGGCAGGGGGCGGTACATAAATATTCTTAATTTTCCCCACTTGCCTATGAAGTATCCCTACTTGACTCTGCAGTCTCCCTATTTTTTCTGGAGGGAGACTTGTAGTCTCCCTAAAATTCCCCCTAGGCTGGTCCCTGTTTTCAAGGTATTGACCTCTTAACTATTTTCAAACAAGCTTTGCAAAATGTCATGGCAATTTATTGAAAAGGTCATTGAAAGTTTTGAAAAGTCATGGATTTTTTTCTTTAACAAGATGGTTTGTTTGGAACAATACCATTGGAATTATGATGTGAAGATTTCCCTTGGATTTGTATTGATGAGCACTCCTCATAACATTTGGATATGAAGGGTATGGTACTGTTATCACAAAAAGTGGTATCTTTCATGATCAGATCACGGTTTGATGGCAACAGACTTATATCATTGGGTCGAGATTTCCTGAATGAAATGCATTGAAATCTAGACCACAAACCCCCCCCCCCCCCCCCCCCCCCCCCAAAAAAAAAAATGATAAATAGCTTCTCAGACTAATTGTTCCCACCTTTCCTTTTGACTGGTGAGATTCTATAGTATTGTGTGGTGGAAAGTGTGGAGAGAACTTTGATTAGATCGCAAATTGTGGCATTCTGACAGATCAGGTGTTTTCTCCCTTTGGAAACTTGGGAGAATCGATCAAAAAGTTATCAAATATCCTATTTATGATTGACTGTTTCATATCAATTACCTGTAATTACAGAAATTGGCAGCTGTATGTACTTTTTGGAAACAACAGAATTTTCATGGATGTGATATACTATGCCTCCAAATTATGTCCAATGCATTTTTGTGAAAAAAGAAAACAAAGTCCCTTTTTATACCTACAGTACTATGATCACAAAAGCACACAGAGATTGATTGTGATTGGGTCGTGATCCTGTCAAATTCATCTTTCTACTTACCTCTTAACAGCTCTGTAGAAAAAAGAAATGGGAGAACATTGAACGAGAGATGCTCTTGGTTTTTTTGTGATTTGGTTTCTCTTTTTCAGTTTTTTATGAAATCTGCACATTGGTTTGTCACAAACCAGTCACGTTCGAATCAAGAAAAATGCCACTTTGATGATTACAGTACTGTACTTGTATATGCATCTTGTCTAGAGTAGTGATTGATGATTAGTGACAGTTGGTTAGAACACAACTATGTACCCTTACAACACTCTTGATTTTCTGATGAATTATTACTGATTCTTCTCCCGTGGGAACTCCAGAAAATGGAGCCACAGAAAATGGAAACATGATGGATTATTGTTTGAAACCATTGGGAAGAGTATGGAAATGAAAAGAATGCTAAATGCAGGTTTTGTGACAATACGTTCTCAGGTCAGGACAGGACATATGAGAAAACCCTGGAAGCAGATCAGTAGTTGTTTACTGTGATAAACAAGTTTGGTTTCACCAGGAAAAATCAGACCTAATAACCATGGCCTGGGGCTACAATCTTCTAAAGTGAGAAACTTTGATATCAACAATTGACTAAACTTGTCTCTATAATTAGGTTGCAATCATTATATAGCCACATATGCTGAAAGTGGCCATAAACACCATTACATGAATAAATGAGTCCACCTCCCCAATTTGTTAATTACAGAGTAATCACTTTGTGGACTCCAGTATTTTTCTATTTGAATATGTGCATCATGTTGAAATTGTTAACTGGCAGATTGATAAATTATATTTAGTAATCAAAATTTGTTCACAAATCTCTGCCTTGTTACAATTTATGGGAGAGTGCCTATAGGCACTCTCCTATAAATTGTAAAAGGAAAATCCATACAGACCAAATAATTTAGATTCAAAGATGATATGAAAGACACAGAGTTTGAAACCTCTGAGTTACAGTACCTGAACTTTAGAGTAAAGCCCAAATATGGGCTTCCAGCACTTAACCAGTTAAAGGGACAATAAGCTGCTAATTTGAAAAAAAGTATCAATTCTCAGATTTTGCTCATATCTGAAAGATCATGTAAAAAATGCTGTATGCAAAGTGTAATTAACCCTTTACCTAATGAATCGGCCGCATCTGCCTGGGTAATATGGGTATGCAAATTCAGCAGTTGAAAAAATATTAATTTTTTGAAAATTACAACAAAACTATATCATGTGACCATCCATTGGAACGAGCTCATCGAGCACATTCCAATGAGGTCTCACATGATATGGTTTTGTTGAAATATTTTGAAAAATTTGAAAAAATAATTTTTAAAATCACAAATTTTGATATCGTCGTATGCGTTGGGTAAAGGGATAAGCCATCGGAAGCAACACAAAATTACTTAAATTTTTAATGCAGCTGAATGCATACAAAATTTAGAAAATACAACATTGCGAAGATACAAACAATGTTAACCGAAAGTTATTACAAGTAAACAAATTGTTGTGACATCATTTCTGAATACACATGGTTTCACATTTTAACTTTGATGCTGTTTGAATAAATGACTGCTATGAACAACAACTGTGCATTATCTTGGCAATAATTGAGCCTTATCACATAAAAAGAATGTATTATTTCAAATAAATTGTAGTTGTGTATCCAGTAAAACCCACAGCACATTTATCAACAACGCAGTCCGAAATAGATTTCATAAATATGCTGTAAATAGCATGCATAGAAATTTTACCTTTGTCCTTCTTCGAAAGTCATTTGCGATGAATATGGAAAATGGCATTTTACAAAATTTTCTGTGATTGATTGGGTAACCGGAGAGTTTTGAAAAACTACTTTAAGCCTTTTTTCAAATAATCGATAAGTTCTTGCCTTCAAGTTAATTTATTAAATCAAATCAGTCGCTTTTGTTTGAATGATATATAAAGCTTAAATGTACTTTTGCATAATGGAAATTGTGGTTTTGTAAAATGGTCAACTTACTTTTTTCAAAATCATGGTTTATTGCTCCTTTAACAGGTAAAGTTCTGAATTATTCATGTCTTTACCTAGTTACAATGTAATGGGACTCTCCCATAAATTGTAACAAAGTAAATCCCTATCGAATAAATAACTTCACGTCAAAGATAATATGAAGCACATACACAAGCCTGAAAATAAGCAGACTGTCATTTGCAAAATGAGGTTCCCAGAGGGTGAATTTGGTGATGCTACCTTGCAGAGCAGGGTAGCATCACTAAATTTACCCTTTGTGAACTTCAATCCGAATCAAGGTTTCAAACCTAAACAGAAAGATGTACCTAGAGGATAAATTGGCCCACTGCATGGGATAGCATCAGCAAATTCACCCTCTGGGGACCTCATTCTGCAAATGACAGATTGCTTATTTTCAGGCTTGCACATACATAGAATATGAAGCCTTCAAATTGTGTTGCCTGTCCTCCAGAATAAAGGCCTAATATGGGCTTCTAGCACACAGCCAGTTGAGCCACTGGTCTGAAGCATTTTTACCTCGCGTGACTGACATTTTTACCTCACCTGACTGAAAGTCAGTGTGCATGTGCTATATTGATCATTCTTCATCCATACATGCATATCTGGTATATATCTGATATACACTGAGAGACTAATACCTTTTAAAAAATCTTCAAATTTTTTAGTAGAGAAGCAATGGACCTTTGTAAGGTGAGTACTCCAGGCCTCTTGGGGCCTCATGTTTATGTGGTGTTATATTCTCAGTGTTGATCTTGGCTTACCTAGTCAGGTTAGGGGTGAAATGTATTTGTGTTTTATTGAGAGTTGTTAGCTCTGATGGGAAGTCTCATTTTTAGCTCAACTTTGACGAAGTCAAATTTGAGCTATTGTCATGGCCCGTCGTCCGTCTGTCCGTCCGTCCGTCTGTCCATCTGTTCATCTGTCTGTACGTCAACAATTGGCTATGGCTCGGGCTAGAGGTCGTATTTATGAACCGATCTTTACGAAACTTCTTGTGTACCTTTGTTATGGCCCTGGGACAGGAACGAGTGTTTTTAGGTGTGGTCCGAAATTCAAGATGGCTGCCAGTGGCCATTTTGTACCGATGATGCAAAAATCAGTTTTTTGTACAGAACTTCTGTATGAAAGTTCTGATTTGAATAAAGTTTTGTATAAATGTTTAGTACCATGGGATACATCACATATAATACGGGTTTTTTTCTCGTGCAGAAATTATGCAAATTAGACTGACTTTGATTTATTTAGTGTTACTTTCAGAGCTGTAAGTGCCAAGCTGCTATGGCTCGGGCTAGAGGCCGTATTTATGAACCGATCTTTACGAAACTTCTTGGGTACCTTTGTTATGACCGTGGGACGAGAACGAGTGTTTTTGGGTGCGGTCCGAAATTCAAGATGGCTGCCAGCTGCCATTTTGTACCGACGATGCAGAAATCTGTTTTTTGTACGGAACTTCCATATGAAAGCTCTGATTTGAATAATTTTTTGTATGAATGTTTAGTACCATGGGATACATCACATATAATACAGGTTTTTTTCTCGTACGTAAACTGTGCAAATTAGACTAATTTTGATGTTTTTTGGGGTTACTTTCAGCACTGTAAGTGCAAATGCCAATACGGCTCGGGCTAGAGGCCGTATTTATGAACCGATCTTTACGAAACTTCTTGGGTACCTTTGGTATCACCGTGGGACGAGAACGAGTGTTTTTGGGTCCGGTCCGAAATTCAAGATGGCCGATGGCAGCCATTTTGTACAAAATTAGGTGCAATCAGATTTTTGCACAGAACTTCCATATGAAAGCCCTGATTTGAATAATTTTTTTGTGTGAATGTTTAGTACCATGGGATGCATCACATATAATACGGGGTTTTTTCTCGTGCAGAAATTATGCAAATTAGATGAACTTTGATTTTTTCAGTGCGACTTACACACAATAAGTACACATGTCAATACGGCTCAGACTAGAGTCTGTATTTATGAACTGATCTTCACGAAATGTCTTGGGTACCTTTGTTATCACCTTGGGACGAGAACGAGTGTTTCTGGGTGCGGTCTAAAATTCAAGATGGCTGCCAGTGGCCATTTTGTACCGAAATTAGGTCTAATCAGTTTTTTGTACACAACTTCTATACAGCTCAGACTAGAGGCCATATTTATGAACCAATCTTTACGAAACTTCTTGGGTACCTTTGTTATCACCGTGGGATGAGAGCGAGTGTTTTTGGGTGTGGTCCGAAATTCAAGATGGCCACCAGCAGCCATTTTGTACCAAAATTAGTGCAATCAGTCTTTTGTATAGAACTTCTGTATGAAAGTTCTGATTTTAATAAATTTTTGTATGATTGTTTAGTAACATGGAATACATCACATATTGTAAGGGGGTTTTTTTCGTGCAGAAATTATGCAAATTAGATGAACTTTGATTTATTCATGTCAATACGGCTCAGGGTAGAGGCTGTATTTATGAACCGATCTTCACAAAACTTCTTGGGTACGTTTGTTATCTCCTTGGGATGAGAATGAGTGTTTCTGGGTACGGTCCAAAATTCAAGATGGCTGCCAGTGGCCATTTTGTACCGAAATTAGGTCCAATCAGTTTTTTGTCACAAGTTCTGTACAGCTCGTATTTATGAACTGATCTTCACAAAACTTCTTGAGTACTTTTGTTTTCACCTTGGGACAGGAACGAGTGTGTTTTGGGGTGCCTTTGTTATCACTGTGCTATGAGAACAAATATTTTGGGGTTCAGTCAGACCCACTCTGGGACTCAAAGATTTTTTCTAGTTCAGCATCTGACTGTCACCCACCTTTACAATACTTTACCTATACATTTGTTACAGGCAACGGTCAGTATTTATGTACAGACCGTTACAATACTTTATATGTACCTTTGTTATCAGGTCATTACCTAGATGTTTGTCATTGCTGTGTCACATACTATACATGTACATGTCTTTGTCTTGACAAGTTGAGCTACAGTGTCATTGACACTTTCATTTTTAATTGATGTGAGATGTTGTTTTGGGTTAGTTTACACACGGGTAGTCTTTCTGAGTTATTTTTTTCTTTTATAAACTGTTTATGTTTTGGATTATCCATTGTTATATGTTTGATATTGGCTAAATATGTTGCTTTAACCCTTAAAGTCCTGTTTCCGACTTTGGTCAATCTTTCTAACTTTGGAACAGGAGCCTCAATATGCATTCTTTGGCTAAACTTGCAGGTTTTATTCTAGAGTAAGTACATACATTTGCATGTCTTTCTAGGTAAGTCTTGGCTGCCTGTACAGGCAGCCAAGACTTACTAAGACACAACCAAGTTGCAGAATGTAAAATGTCAGCATGAACCTAGAATGATGAAAAATCTCCAGGTCTTTAAGGGTTGAATATTTGTACAATGTGTTTCTGCTTACACTAATCTTATTAATCTTTTTATGATAGATGGTAAATTTTCACAAGCCACGATAGTTAATGGAGTAGCTGTTAGCAGGACATTCCAGATCCTGTACAGAAATGAGGATATCGCTATCAGTGAGCTCATCTTGTTCAGATTCCACACCTTGGTGGACAGTACAAAGGTTAGTTCTACATTTGTATGTGTACAGGTCCAAATACAACCAGATACAAGTTGAACTGTACAGTCATAGCCATAGATGATGAATTTGACCTAAAACATCCATTAATCATGCTTTATTTTTTTTTCTTTTAGTACCATAAATAGATACAGAGTTTCTGGTCAAGTTTGATCAACTTACTGCTGATTTTCTATTTTTCTAATAATCCCTAATGTTTTCGTGAATTTGTTATTTAAACTTGGTTCACTCTGGTGGGTGATTTATGTATTTTCATGATTCACACATCTCCCTGGCATTTGAGGCCTAAAACCAACAAATCAAGCCTAAAACCACTAACACATGATGCAAAATGTTGAATTCAACAAGTTTCAAACATGTTGAATTCTACAAGCTCTGTGGCATGTCTTTGAATTCTGGATAATGCTAACCTTTTGCATACTGATGTCAAAATTCAGAAATTTCAAAAAGCATATTAACATAATACAACTTGAAATTGTGAAATTTAACCAGTTTAGTCTCTTTTGACAGAACTCAGCGTGCTGTCAATAAAGAATGTTTACAAAACAACTGAACTTTTCTTCAAATGAACACTGTATTGTCAGTGGATTCCCAGGTGATCTTATTTTTTCCCCATGAATACCAGTTGATCATGTGATTTATCCCATGAATACCAGTTGATCATGTGACATTTGAACATCGTGCATTGATATCATGCACTACATTCGATATTTTTATACTGTACCAATGACCCAGACTTAGCTGGTGCTAACTCTAACAAAACCAGGGCCAAACACAAATTTTGCCCCCCAATCCCCAAAATTTGCATCCAAAACAAAAAGAAATCATGTCCTAAAGGACCTCCATACTACGCCTCTACTGCGCATGCGCAGTGACGCAGACGTCCCGAAATTGGTGCCAATTATCATTCTCTGTTTGGCCCTTCATCAGTCAACATCTCACTGATCTTTGTGCTTGTAAATCTCAGTTTAAAGGATGCCAGACACGTAATTTTTGGAGAAAATGTGATTCTAAGGAGGATAGAAGGAGGAGAGGAAAAAGAAGTGACAAAAAATAATCAGGGCTGCACTTAAAATTTTTTGATGAAATTATGTTAAGTTGCCTATTTTCGAGGCATGGGCCTCTTGTTGTCATTCTTGCTAATTGTTGCACTGCTTATTCAGTGTTTCCTCTCCCCTAGCCTTCTAAAGTCCCCCCTTGCAATTCTCCCATGCTTTTGGCATATTTTTGAGAAATTTCATTTCTAAAATTTCCTGGGAGAGTTGCTTGGTTACAGAATGTTTTCTGTTATTTTCCCCATAGTTACGTTTTCACCCATGGGTGTATAACGTTTGTGTTCTGCATCTTCCATCTGATGTTCTACAGATTCTTCCCTGGGAGTCTCTGTTTTGCATCAGATAGAGTGTAATTGATGACTGATTCCGGGCCAGTTTTTTCAGTGCCTGGAGTCATGTTTTCTGGTGTTTTTACACTGTTTGTTTTCATTGGCAACAGCCTTTTTTGAGGGGGGCTGTTTGCCTTTGCTGTAGTTTATCTCACTATAAGATACATTTATATTATCCGAAAGTGTCTCATTAATTATTTAATATAAATTTAAAATTTTTGACCACACTTTGCCATCGGATCCATCGGGGCTCAACGTTACTTTTCAGCAACTTGGGCTTCGCTGAAAAAATATTTTTTCAAAATTATTTTGTTTTGCAATTGTTTTTTCATTTATTAATGGATCATGTTATTATGTATCTTTTTGTCAGGGGTTTTTGCGAGTAACTAGGACTTATTGTTGTTCTTTCACAATGAAGGACGTTGTTCAAATTGTAATAGGAAGAAATCTTCCTCTGACTTTCATGATCATTGTATTAATTGTAGTCAGTGTTCTCGCATTAATCCCTGTCCTATATGTGAACATTGGGATGAGAAACATTGGAAACGTGTGTCACGATATGTTGTTTCTGAAGAAAGAGCGATTCCGGCTCTTTCTCCGCAAGGTCACTCTACTCTCTCAGTTTCTATTTCAGAGGAACCAGAACAGGGTGATGTTTCCATGTTATCTTCTTCAAGTGTGCGTCCGTCGTCACAAATGAATTCAGTGCTAGCGGCAAAAGTGCTCATGGAGATTAGACAAATGTCGTCCGCTAGCTCGCCCGGTGTAGCGTCCATTCACCGAATGGTTCGGCAGCCGGGTTCGTCCGATGCGGTCCAAGAGGAAATTTGGGGTGATGCGAGCACTATAAACATAATAGATGCACACCCAGTGATGGCGGATAGTAAGCGAGAACGGAGGAAGCCTTTGAGTCCGGTTCCTAGCTCGTCCAGGTCCAGCCGGGCCGCGAGCGAGAGAGGCCCCTCTCTCGTACAACAACATCTGGGACCAGATGTTGTGGTACAAAATGTGTCTTTAGCGGAGCATACGTCCATCGCTCGGGACGCTCCGTTGTATAAGCAGTCCGCAGAGACTGTTAAGGCTTCCTCTTCTCGTCAGCGCACACGACCGCACCTTGGCTGCGTGACCGCCGATATATTACCAGCTTCGCCGATGAAGGATTCTTCGGCGACCAGGTCACACCATCCGGCAGCCAGGGATTCGAGACCGATGGACTCTGGACGTTCGCATAGGAAAAGTATGCGGGAGCCATCTGATGCAGAGCTGCCCTCGGCGAAGCAGCGAAAGACTGCGCCTCCGCAGGTCTCGACGCCGGACATTCTTGTGCAGATAGCACAGCTTATCGCAGCATCCCAGCAGCCGACAGAAACGGTGTCGGATCGAGAATTATCCGACGGCGCTGGGTCGGTACGCTCCGCCGAAGCATCGGGGGCGGACGACCGGGAACATCATGAGGTCCGACCGGATGGTAAAAGGGATACGGTTGACTTGGAGCTATCCCTTTCGGAACAACATAAAGCTGCCGTGGACTTCATCCGGCACTTTCTCCCTCAAGTTGTTCCGTCGGGCCAGACTGCTGCGCTTCCGGACAAGAGAATTATAGCGTCATTGGACTCTGAATTTTTTGAGCGGTTCAGGGACATCGCTCCCGAGTTTCCGTCGCAGTCCAATAATGTTGCAAGAACATTTGAATTATTGAACGACGCTATATTTAAACTTGCTTCCAGGACGGGGAAAGCAGGTTTCTTGTCCGCTAATACTCTCAACCTGCCTTTCATTAATGCAAGGAATAAATTCGATACGGCAGGACAGGGTATACCGAGAGTTCCTCTGCGTATGGACGACGAGGCGGAAGACTTAGAGCTATCATTACCGTCGTCAGCTTCTATTCCAACCGCGGTGTTGGAAACAGCTATTGCGTCTAACAGAGCCAATTTAGATGCCTTATCTTACGCAGATCACCTTACTAAGGCGTTATCACTGCGCCTTCAGGGGAAAGAGTTTCAGGATATACAATCCTCTTTAAGACTTCTTTCAAGGGCAGTAGCTTATTCCACGTGTAACTCCGCCCTTTCAGTGGCAAATCTGGAGTTGGTTAGACGTGACGCAGCCCTAGCTACATCCACACTAGTGGATTCTAAGGTGAAGAACTCTCTTAGAGTCGCTTCGGTCTCAGGAGAACTTCTCTTTGACGGCAAGCTTTCCGCTATTTATGATAAAATTAAAAAGAAAGCTAATGATTCTCTGTTGTTCAGATCTGCTCCTAAGAAGTCGGATACAGCAGACACGAATAAGACAGGCACTTCTGGGTCTAATGCGCCCAAGAGAGGTTCCGGTGCGTCCTCTTGGTCTTATTCGAGAGACCGTCAGGATAGCGACTCTCGTTCGGGACGTCCTTCAGGCCGGGACAATCGGTCGGACGCCCCGAGGTCGACAAGGCGAGGTGCGGGTCGTGGAAGACGTGGTTTCTCCTACCGCAGGCCTCGCAGGTCCAGGAGGTGATGGCTTAAACCTCTATCGCGTTCCGGTTGGCGGAAGGTTGTCAAGCTTTTCACAAGAGTGGGCGTCGATTACGGACGACCCTTGGGTGAGAGGAGTGACTTCGGAAGGTTTAAAGATATCCTTCAAACAAAAGCCTCCATTAACTCGAAGTCCAAAGTGGACTCATCTTCCGTCAAATCCACAGAAAAGAGACGCTCTGTTATCAGAGGTGCAGTCTCTTTTAATGAAGAACGTGGTAGAGGTCGTAGAAAACCAGGAATCTCCGGGATTCTACAGCCATCTGTTTCTGGTTCCGAAACCAGACGGCTCATTCCGTCCAGTCATAGATTTGAGCTGGATAAACAAGCTGATCGTCGCTCCGAAGTTTTATATGGAGACGATTCGATCGGTCAGAGCGAGTATTCGGGTGAACGATTATGCAACGAGTATAGATCTCAAAGATGCGTACTTTCACGTCATGGTACATCCGACATTCCGAAAGTATCTACGCTTCGCAGTCCTAGGAGTGGTGTATCAATTCCGGGCGATGTGCTTCGGATTGAATCTAGCACCCTGGGCTTTCACTCGGGTAATGAACTCGGTAATGATCTACTTCCGAGCTCATTCGTCTGCGGTAACGTCGGCCTACCTGGACGACATTCTTCAGAGGTACGGCAACGAGTTAACGCTTCAGAACGATGTTCAGAATCTTCTTCTATTGCTCCGACGTCTCGGTTTTATGGTAAACGAGGAGAAGTCGGATCTGGTGCCGTCCAAGTCATTCACTCATCTGGGAATGAGCTTCGAGACGCACAACAATCTCGTTCGTCTGCCGTTAACCAGAGCGAAATTAGTCAGTTGTTACACTCGCTATTGTCTGCACGCAGACAAAGTCACGGCGAGAGAATTTATGAGACTGATAGGTCTGTGCGGAGCCGCCGCGGATCTCATTCCGATGGGGCGGTTACGCACACGTCCTCTTCAAATTTTCCTGACTCAGAATTAGAGTGTGAAAATTCATTCGCTCGATGTAGACGTTCTCTTGTCAGATCAAGTGAAACAAGAGATTCAGACTTGGGCAAACATTCAGTGGTTAACTCAAGGAGTTCCGCTGCAGTTGCCGGATCCGAGTTTTACCGTTATGACGGATGCCAGTCAAACAGGTTGGGGTGCATCATTAATCCCAACGGATTCGAGATGCCAGGGTCTTTGGGATCCGCAATTCCTGTGCAAGCACATAAACATCAAGGAAATGATGTCAATTTGGCTTGCGTTACGTCACTGGATGGACATTATTCACGATGCTCATGTCCAAATCCTATCCGACAATACGACAGTAGTGGCGTATATACGGAATCAGGGAGGCACTCATTCAGTTCCGTTGTTCAATCTAACGGAAAGAATCCTTCTGTTTGCGTTAGAACATCACGTTCTTCTTTCGGTCCGTCACATACCGGGTCGTCTGAATGTGCTAGCAGACTCCCTTTCACGAAAGGGTCGCTTGTTGCCGTCGGAGTGGACTCTCAACAAACAAGTATGCAATCAGATTTGCTACCAATGGGAACGGCCAATGATAGACTTATTTGCGACACATCTCAACAATCAGTTGCAGACGTATGTGTCTCCGTGTCCGGATCCAAGAGCATTTGCAGTAGACGCTCTGTCGATCCCTTGGGACGGAATGATAGGATATGCGTATCCTCCAGCACCGTTAATTCAACAAGTATTGCTAAAGATAAAACAATCTCAATGCAAGATTCTGTTGGTAGCATCTCTGTCGCCACAGAGACCGTGGATAAATCTACTCAGGTGTCTGTTGTGGGACCTACCGCGGAAGCTTCCTCCACGGGAGGATCTTCTTTCGCAGGGGAAATCGCGCCAACTCCATCACAACCCGCAAGGTCTCAACCTTCACGTTTTTTCGTTGTGCGGTCCTTCTTGCATGGCAAGCACTTTACAGGACGAGCAGTGGACGCGATTTCTAACTGTAGGAGGACCTCCTCTTCGCTAAACTATGTGGCTAAGTGGAAGGTTTTTCGTCGTTGGTGTAGGGATCATTCTGTAGATATATTCGATCCCTCTATACCAGACATTGCAAACTTTCTAGTATACTTGTTTGACGAAATCAAACTGCAGCCTGTTACTATAAAGGGTTATAGATCTATGTTATCTGATACCTATGCACATCATGATAGTTTACAAATTGGATCTAATGTCTCTTTATCGAAGTTGGTTAGAAACTTTTCGATAAATAGACCCAGAACTCTTAGATTAATTCCAAAGTGGAATTTAGCTTGGGTTCTCCTTAAATTGAAGGAAAAGCCATTTGAACCTCTTGGGACAGTAGATTTCAAATTCTTATCTTATAAGACAGCTTTTCTCTTAGCTTTCTCTTCTGCCAGAAGAGTCAGTGAGCTTCATGCACTATCGGTGGATGATTCTCATTATCGTAGTGTTGGGAACACTATCACCTTCACTACTAATGTGGGTTTTTTAGCTAAGAATCAGGCTCCTAATAAATATCTGGAACCTATTGGTATTAAGGCTCTTCCGTCTTCAGACGGGCGTAGGCCTTTACTCTGTCCTGTTAGAGCACTACGTATCTATAAACAGAGATCTCAGTTTTTCAGAAAGGGACGGAAACGTTTCTTTCTGTCTTTGATGCCTAATAGAAAGGACATTTCAGTCCATTCTATTGCTAGATGGATTCAGTTAACTATCCGTACTGCTTATGAAGATTTATCTTCTTCTCAGCAGTCTGTGCTTAAGATTTCTGCTCATGAAGTAAGAGCTCTTTCTACTTCCTGGGCTTATGCTAATAGTGTTGCTATTACAGATTTAATGAAGGCTGCTTATTGGTCTCAGCCATCCACATTTACGAATTTTTATCTCAGAAATATTGAGTCCATTTCTGGAGACCTGCATTGTTTAGGTCCGTTATCTGTTTCTCAGAATGTCGTCCACTAAACAGTTGCAACTATAGTTATGCAGGTTTTCTGTTCCGGCAGTGACTCCGTCCGGCTGCCCTCTTCGCTCTGGGCTATTTGACCCAGGGCAAGGGGAAGGGGGGGGGGGGGGGGGGGGGGGCGGGTGTTCCCTTAGGTCACCTGCTTTATAGTGAAAAGCAAGGGAATACCTCCTCCAAGTCAGTATTTCTGAGTCGCTTCCGGGATGGTTTTAAAGTGTAATATTAATGTTTAAATTCATTCATGTCTTATTTTTAAAGTGTAGCTCGGTGTGAAGCATTTGTATATGTCAAGTGTCAAACGGGCTTTAATATACAATACTCGGACACTTTTAAATGACTATAAAGAGTCTCAATTCTCTGGACTACTTTATTTATTGGCTTGCTTTAAAAATAATTAGTATAAGGGTTATACTGGATGTTAATAGAGAACATGAATGTTATTGTGCTCAATTATTAAGGGTAGTGTATCTTTCTAATTTAATATTAAATAAGAAAGATACATGTAAAGCCTAATACTCCTTTTCTCCTTAAGGGGTTACCTCTTTACTATATAGTTGAGCTTATTGGATTTTCCTTTATGTCCTAGGCCCTCCAGCCTGTTTACTATTCAGCTAAGTCTGGGTCATTGGTACAGTATAAAAATGTTAAAAAATTTATAGTAATTTATATATTTTTTATACTTACCAATGACCCAGACGGGGATGGCCCTCCCTGGAGTTGGGAACTCTTGCCTCCCCGCTGAGTACATAGCGCTGACCAGGCACTGCCAGTAAGAATGATAATTGGCGCCAATTTCGGGACGTCTGCGTCACTGCGCATGCGCAGTAGAGGCGTAGTATGGAGGTCCTTTAGGACATGATTTCTTTTTGTTTTGGATGCAAATTTTGGGGATTGGAGGGCAAAATTTGTGTTTGGCCCTGGTTTTGTTAGAGTTAGCACCAGCTAAGTCTGGGTCATTGGTAAGTATAAAAAATATATAAATTACTATAAATTTTTTAACTTTCCAGAGTCTATATTTACATTGTGTAATTTCTGTTTGTGTTCTATAAATAGATTGTTTCCCCAACTCAAATGTGAGTTGTATTTCAGCAACTGTATTGACAATTTACAGGAATGATTTTGTATCAGAAGCTGTTGTTTTGTTTCTTTTTTTAGAAATAGAACCTGACCGAATTATAGTTAGTCAAGGTGGTACCCTGTAGATGAGCCAACTCAGTATCCTGTTCGGATATAAAATAATTATGTTTTATGAAGGGAATAAACATAAGAATTGAATCATGCACATGATCAGTTTGTTTCAACACCTTGTGGATTTTGAACAGTCATGATTCAGTTCTTAACTGTATTGGTTAAATTCCAAATTGTATCATGGGAAAAATTTGTAAGTTGAAATTTTGATATATCATTATCAGCATGCAAAGGTTAACCCTCTTTGCTCACTGATGACAAAATATTAAAATTTAGAAATTACAATTTTTTCCCATAATGCAACTTGGAATTTTATCAATTCAATCTTGCTTGACTGAGCTTGAGCATTAGTTGCATTATGTGAAGAATTGCAACTTGAAATTTTGATATTTTGACTTCAGTGTGCAGAGGGTTAAGGTTTGCACATCTATGTTGAAATATCAAAATTTCAACTTGAAAAAAAATATTTGCCACTTGAAATTTCAATATTTTGACATCAGTGTACAGAGGGTTAACCCTTTACCCAATGCACATGATATCAAAATTTATTGTTTTTGAAAATTTTTCATAAAATTTCAACAAAACCCTTTCAAGTGGTCCATCATTGGAACGAGTTGAACGAGCTCATTCCAATGAGGGTTCACATGATATGGTTTTATAAAAAATTTCTGAAAAATATATTTTTTTTAACTGCCTAATTTAGAAATTAAGTGAGCGGATGCTACCGATTCGTTAGGTAAAGGGTTAAACATAGTTTTTTGTGTAATAATTTACTGAAACAATTATATGAATATCCCTTCACAAAGGTCAATAATTGTGAGGAAGTAAAAGTATCATAAAAGCATCATTTGTGAGTGTTTGGAAGATTCATTCATTATGTAATTTGTTAACATGACATATTCCATACTCTTCCAATTGTGTTGGGAGCGCGGTGTCTCAGTGAGTAGAGATGCAGGCTGCAAGCTGAGATGTCCTCGGTTCAAATCCCACCTGCGGCAACCACATTGTGTCCTTGGGCAAGACACTTAATCCCAACTGCCCACATGGGGGCACGGTGGCGCTGTGTACTAAGGCATACTGCACGTCGATGGTGCACTTGTCTTCAGCCAATGCTAACCCTGCTTGTGTGGAAGCAGTTTGTTGGGGAGTCTGACTGTTGCGCGGTGGTTCTCTCCCAGGTACTCCGGCTTCCTCCACGCGTAAAACTGTCTGGCACGAGGTGACCCAGGCTGTCAAAAGTGTTGTTAAACCCCAATAAATAAATAAATCTTTGTCATGCTCTTATCACTAAGGTCATAGTGCCTTAGCCTTTGGTCTATGTGTTCTATCCTTTAAAGTAACAAAATATTGACTGCTAGAATGAATTACTGCTAAAACGTCATGGGAGTGAGTTTTTCACGTGGCATGTGTTTTTCTTACCTCCAAAAATCATAAAGAGCAATAGAAATATTTCAGGTTAGAAACACCAATGTTCTCAGCAGCCTGAGAGCATAAAGTTTGTTGATGTTTCTTGTACTGTTACTCGGGTAAAAATGTCCTGTGTGGTGTTTCAGTTGTAATCAGTTCTAATCTTCTATTCTGTTCCAGTTGTTGCATTTTGTCGTGGCAGAGGCAGATAGTCCCCGAGATCAGCCCCACTACTGGGTTGATCGAGAAGGTGCCAATGGGGGAAATTATGAAACAGTTTTTGACAGAATGGGAGATTAGGAGGGAGAGTGGGGGAGAAATACTCCAGCTCAGCACTGGGTTAATGAAGGCCTCATCATTAGAGGCCCGTAAGAAATCGGCGGAAGTATGAAGATTTATTATATTATTACTGTTTTCATGATAGGCCCTATGAGAATAACATATAAATAAGATAAAAGAAAATAGGCCCTCATAATGTTAAAGCAGGCTCTACTAATCCCTTATACAGGACCTTCTGGTAGGTCCTGACATTATTACAAAATGCAGGGCTTGCTGTTCTGTACCTTTCTTTGAGAGAGCAGAATTTGCTCTGCACCACGTCAAGTCTAGTTTTCTAATCACTTCTGGTCTATCTGTACAAGCAGCCAAGACATGATAGAAGCCATGGCTCATGTAATTTGGGTTAATATTTGAGCTTCCTATGGGAGCCCGATTATTAACTTGGTGCAATTTGGAGGATATTCTTTAAAAATCTTCTTCTTCAAATCCACCAGTCCGATTCTTTTGATATTTGGTATGCAACATATTTAGGGGGGTTAGATTCAAGTTTGTTAAAATGGGATCCCTGGATGCATATTTGGGCTCTTTATTGGAGCCCAAATTTTAACTTAGTGCAATAAGTGCAATATGAGAAAATTTCTTAAAAAATCTTCTTTTTCAGACCTGCAAGTGAGAATCCTTTCATATTTGGTATATGACATCTCTAGAGGTGTAAGATTCAAATTTGTTCAAATAGAGCCCCTGGGTTAATATTTGGTCTTCCTATGGGAGCCTGAATATTAACCTGGTGCAATATTGGCAATAATCTTTAAAAATCTTCTTCAGATCCACCAGTCAGATTCTTTTGATATTTGGTATGCAGCATCATTTTTTTTTTGGTGGGGGGGTGGGGGGGGGTGGATTAAAGTTTGTTCAAATGGGATCCCTGGATGAATATTTGGGCTCTTTATTGGGGCCCAGACTTTAACTTGGTGCAATATGAGAAAATTTCTTAAAAAATCTTCTTTTTCAGATCCACTAGAGAGAATCCTTTCATATTTCACCCTCTACACTCTGATGACAAAATGGCAAAGATTTCAGCAGTAAATATTTCCCATAATGCACTTTGATATTTAACAAAATATACCTTGTTTGTCAGAGCTCAGTGAGCTCTGTCAAACAAGATATAATTGGTTAAATTCATAGTTAAACAAGAAAAAAAAAGAGGGATTAGAGAAAAGTCTGTTATACAACCAGTGTGCTAGGGGTTAATATGTCAGGCCTCTAAAAATTTCACGAATGGCTGTTTCGTTCGAGCTCCGTTCAAGCAAAGTTCCCTTCATTTAACCTTTTTCCCGTTTGTGCAAAAATTGGCATTCAAATGACTGAGAACCGTGACCGAAGTGAGAGTCAAATAACCCGGGTGAGGGAAACTATAATAGCTCCAAACGTAAATGAAGGGAAACACTAAAAATCATAGAAATCGGATATAAAAATACTGCTAAAAATAACATTCCATATCGTTTCTCTGAAACAGGAAGTAACGCTTTGCCGGTGTTAGTAAGATAATGCACGGCTTTGAAAATGCACAGACGGTAGGCTGAAATCAGATACAGGCACTGTAAAATTTACTATGAATCAGGGGAAAGGGGCCTACCAACCGTTTGTGAACAGTTGTGGTTGACAGCAATGCATTTTTTGACTTTGACTCCGTACTGCGGAATTAATTTATGCAGGGCTAATAAATTAACTCCCTTGATGCGCAACATGAATACTCAATGATGATTGGTAAATGAGCACCGACGTTTAGGAAAGCACCTAAACATTTTCCAAACAACATGAGTGATAACCAGTGGATTCGCACTGAATCAATTCACACTGCAAAGTCCACTGCCAAATATTCGGCCTTATAGTTACTTAATAAAAATAAGCGACAGTTCACACAGAAGTAATTTCCCAACTTGAGTGAATTGTGAATTTCTGGGGGAGAAAGTGACTCGGCAATGCCGATTGCCGTAGCATTTTGCGACTGGTCAAATGACGTGACTGTGCAGGTGGGAATGGGTCAACTTGCCCTCAGGTCATGTTGCCCTCGGGTCAAGTCGCCCCAGGTCAACTCGTCCCGGGTCAAGTCGCCCCCAGTTAAAAAAAATGTAACTCTAGTTATATCAGCAATTTTTGTTTTATTTTAATACTATACGGTAATCTATTATTTGCAACAATATTATGAAGTCCTGTCTTTGTGATTCATTTGTTTGCAGTTTTATATCTGGATTTACCAGGGGCAGGGGTTTACATCTGAATTCAACCTATCTCGATCTTACCTTCACATTCACTGGATGTGTCATTCTTTTATCAACGTGACTGTGAGTGGATAACAAACAGGGTTCACACAAATCTTTTTTGATAATTATGGTACAGCTACTATAGGACTGAAACTAAGTCTCAATAAAGCACCGGCTCGAGAGTAAAAACAAAAGCAGCTTGACATAATTTTATCTTTTAATAAATACATACATCGAAAGTATCAACATTACAACAAAGTACAACTGTACCCAAAACAAAATATACAAATCAATACAATCATTATCAGGCAGTCATCAAACTTCCCTGTTCAGTCTATCAATAATTCAATATGTATCGACACTGACAGCTTTGTTAAACACCTTGTCTGAAAAAATGAAAATGGGTTAAGCAAACATTTCCGGTTAAGCAATTTTTTTGGGCTTAACCCTTTTTCCGGTTAAGCAAATTTTCAATTTTTAAAGGCCTGTATGTGACATCTCTAGAGGTGTAAGGTTCAAATTTGTTCAAATCGAGTTCCTGGGTTAATATTTAGGTTGCCCAAGGGAGCCCAAATATTTACTTAGTGCAATATGGGGAATTATCGTTTAAAATCATCTCCTTCAGATCCAGCAGTCAGATTCTTGGGGCACGGTGGCTCATTTGGTAGAGGTGCAGGCTGCAAGCTGAGAGGTCCCTGGTTTGAATCCCACCTGCGGCAACTACGTTGTGTCCTTGGGCAAGACACTTCACCCCCATTGCCCATGTGGGGGCACGGTGACGAAGCGTACTAAGGCATATTGCACGTCGATGGTGCACATGTCTTCAACCATGCTAACCCTGCTTGTGTGGAGTTCATATGTTAGGGAGCTGACAGTTGCTCGCCGTTGCTCGGTGGTTCTCTCCGGGTACTCCGGCTTCCTCCACCCGTAAAACTGTCATGGTCATGATTAGCCATTGTGCAGAAATATGTGACCTTAAACACCAATAAATAATAATAATAGTCAGATTCTTTTGATATTTGGTGTACAACACCTCTAGGAAGGTTAGATTGTTCAAATCAGGTCCCTGGGTTAAGATTTGGGTTTTTTATTGAAGCCCAAAGTTTAACTTAGTGCAATATGAGAAAATGTCTTGAAAATTCTTCTTCTTCAGACCCACCAGTGAGAATCCTTTCATATTTGATATGTAACATCTCTAGGGGTGTCAAATTCAAATTCTGTTCAAATCGAGTCACTTGTTTTTTCTTGTCTTTTCTTTTGGGGGGAGGGGGGGGGGGTAGGGGGGGGTGTAGTTGAAAACGAAACAAAAATTTTGTTCGGTTGTTTTTTATTACTTCACAGGATATAGCTTGCTAGGAACCTTTCCCAGGACCAGCAGAAATGAATGGCCAAAAAAGTTGCCTTAGGTTGTGTCATAGCAAATCAAAAAATTGCTCTTGCCGCTGATCACTTACTGATTACACTCATCTCTTTTGACAATTTGAGCCAGGTGAGCATTTTAAGCTCACTTCAGCCTCTGGTTTTAAAGCCCTGATAGTGGTTTTTAGCACTCAACCAGTCAAAGGATAAAATTCTTGTTCATCAACAACTTGTACTCTAATCGCTATCTGGAGATCTGTAAATTAGACTAGGCAAATAGAAATTACTTGAAGACTCCATGTCTTCTGTTTTATTTGTTTTATATTAGTTAATTGTTCAGATAGAGGTATGTATAGTATGAACCATTCAGATGGCACTCATGTTGCTGTACATGTAATAAATTCATGCGTACTGGAACTGTCAGAATAAATAGACTATTTTAACTTAGTTCAGTTCTGCACCCAATGCTCAGAAAGTGTTACAAATCTTTTGCAAAGTGATATTCCATGAAATGCAGATTTTCTTGTTGGGTCGTCAAGTTTCAATTGCTTCTGCAAATGAGGATATGTAACTACCTGATGGTCCATGGACTTGCAGTTTGCTTGTTGGGTCCTCAAATTTCTATAAGTGATGGTAGTAAGGGTATGGGCTGATGTCTACCCAAGTACCTAATTATCCCGTGTTCAATTTTTAGTACAAATATTTTTCCAAATAATTAACCTCTTAGTTAACACTTGCACAAAAATGTTGATTTTTTTTATCTGAGAATCAGAAGCTATGTTGAAATTTGTAAGATAATAAAATTTTAATGGTGATTTTTGCGAATAGCTCTTCTGACTATTTTAGCCTTTGTTAGGTAAGGGATTTAAAAAAAAATATTTTCTTTCAACAAAACATCATTTGATGATTCCTCATAATGGCATTAGCTGCTCAAACTTGTTCCAAGGAGGAGTCAATCAAGTCATCAGCTAATGAATGAAATTGAAAATGAATAAATAAGGCCTAAAAAAGTTAAAAATCTGTTTCTCAGGCCCTCCCACATGGTCCTTTTGGCTGCCTCATGATCTCTTTTTTTATAACCAATGTAAACTTAAAAAAATAAAAATTAAATGCATTATGTCTGATATTTTACCTAAGTTAGTAAAATTGATAAATTTGTCTCTTGAGTGCAACAAGGCTTTGCAATGCCTTGGCATTGCAAAGCCTTGTTGCACTCAAGGGATGAAATACACCACCACTCATGCTATTCTGTAGATTATGAGGCCTAAAACATAAAACGAACCAAAAACATGAACTTTTGATGGCAAAGAAATAATTACAAAAATAAAAAATAAAATAAAACACTGCTCGCCCACATGCAGTTATACAAAAAAGCACCTGAGAAACAGAAGCTCTACTTCGTGGGGCCTAATGAAAATTTGTGGATAATTTCTGTTCAAAGATCAATCTGGGTGGTTGGGTTGCTTGTAAAATTTAACATTTAAAATAGATGACAACATCGACATGATTGTTTTGATGATGAATGCTGCTCAGTTTTCACTTTCGATCTCTTGAAACTGACCAGCAGTAACTGCATATGCTTTTGGACAATGCCCTTATTCCTGATTGCCCTTATTATGGCACTGTGTACCAAGACCTACTGCACATCGATGGAGCTCTTGCCTTCTACCAATGCTAACCCTGCTTGTGCAGAGCAGAAACTGAAAGTTGAAAAAATCTGGCCCAATGCAATTTCACAGCAAGAGAAAACTGTATAATTGTATCCAGGTGAAAACATGGCTTGGTAAAAAATATGTAATGAAGACTGTTGTCAAGAGTAACAGACTAGAAAATAGCATTTGTTGATTGTGATAGACTTGCATTGCTTTACCAATAGTAGTCTTTGCTTGTTGCAGTGTAGTCACAGATATTGAACATGATGTTAAACACACATAGATAATGCCTAAAAGATTTAAAAGGGAACATTAAACCTTAAGGACTTGGACAAGTGTCTTGAATTCCCACTAGCCCGAAGCTTTAAAATGCCCAGCACTTGGTTTAGCAGTGATTTCTAGTCAAGTCTTGGTTGCCTTAATTTCTTATTCTGAATTTCTTATTCAAAATTTGTTTTATCACATATTATTGGAGAGTGCCCACAGGCACTCTCCAATGATTTGTAATTGGACAAATTTATATAAACAAAATATTATTTGTGTTTTGACTGAATGTGAAATGATGAGCAAAGAAAACATTAGCTTTTATTCTGGAACCCTCATTTTTTGGTCACCTTGTCGAAGTCAAGCAGAGCTAATCTAATCGTTCTCCGTTCGTCGTACGTCTGTCAGCCATCAACACCATGTTTTGGACTTCTCCTTCAAAACCAATTCAAGTGAAAGTTTGTGTGAGTGATGGTGCTGAGGGGGCATTACATTTTTGTTCAACTCAACATGCCCAGCCCAATAGGGAGGGGATGGGGGAAAATGTTCCAAACTTTTTAAAATCTTCTCATGAACCAGCAGGTACAATAATTTGATATTTGGTATGGAGCTTCCTTTTGAGGTGCAGATTCAAGTTTGTTCAAAGGAAGTTTGTGAAGCAATATTTGCCTTTGTAATGGGAGGGGAACGATTTTTGGCCCCGCCCAAAATTTCTATTTTCATGGTCCGATTTGAACAAAATTTGGTTTGTGATATTATTGGGTCGTTAGTACTTGATGCATGCAAAAAAAAAATTTCCTGTGTACCCTGGGAACCTCAAGAACTAAAAATAAAAATATTTTCAAACTCAAATATTTCCCAAACCCCACAGAACCGAGAACTGTTATTTGGTTTGAAGCATCCTTAGGACCCATAGAACTGAATGGTAAAAAAAAATTGCCATCAGTTGTAACAGGGTGTTCTGTAGAGGGCATCGAAAAAATGCTGAGTCAGGGGGGTCAGATATAAATTTATTAAAATGAAGCCCCTCGGTTCATATTTGGGCTCAATACAGGAGCCTGAATTTTTAACTTAGGGCAATATGGAAAATAATCTTTAAAAATCTTCTTCAGACCCACCAGTCAAAAATGCTTTGATAATTGGTATATAACATCTCTAGGGGGGCAGATTCAAGTTGGTTCAAATCAGGTCTCTGGGTTCATATACTCTCCCAAAAAAGAAAGTGTGCATGCTAAAAAATAACACTAAAAAAAGATATATATCATTTTCATTCATGGAAATTTTATTCAATCACAGATGAATCAATTTGTGATCAACACGAGAAATTTCATTACGCTACGACGAATACTCTTGGTGCCATGGAGAGTCAAAGACACTAAGGGTCAAACACAAAAGTCACACACTCAATATCTGGTATGACCTCCGTCTGCATCGACTACTGCTGTGCATCTACGCCTCATGGAAATGAACAAGTTAGCATGGAAGTGTTGTGGGATGTTGTTCCATATTCTGATAAGCTGTCTTTGGAGTTCCACAAGCGTTGACGGTGCATGGGGAAGCCGGCATAGCTGATGTTTCATTTCGTCCCATATGTGCTCAATGGATGAGATATCGGGCGAACTTGCGGGCCAGGGAAGAACATCCACTTGTTGCTGCAGATACTGTTGAACAACACGAGCTGCGTGGGGTCGGGCGTTGTCCTGCTGTAGAATGACGCCGGGGCCGTGATGGTGCAGAAATGGGACAACAACAGGTGTAAGCACTTCATCACGATATCTGGCTGCATTGAGATTGCCATCAATAATGACCAGCTCAGTTCTGTTACGGGCAGTGATGCCACCCCACACTATGAGAGACCCCCCCCCCCCCCCATAACGGTTTCACTCCACGACACATGGATCTGCATAGCATTCGTTTCGACGTCTGTACACTCTCTGGCGGCCATCTGATGATGAAAGATGGAAACGACATTCATCTGTGAATAAAACACGTCGCCACCAGTGTAAGGGATGCCTGAGATGTTGTCTACACCACTGCAGTCGAGCACGACGATGACGTAACGTCAAAATCGTACGAATTGCAGGTCTTTGAGGACGTAAGCCGTATTCTCTCAGCTGGTTGATTACTGTTTGAGGATGTATCCGTTTCAGGGATGTTCCTGGCTGTCGTCGTTGCCATTTGTTGCTGGTTCCAGAGATGGACGACACGGATATACCAATCTTGTGCAGGGTGGTAACTCTGGGTCTCCCGGAGCGGGGTCGGTCTCGAACGTCATCATGTTGTGCATGTCGATGGACTAGCCTGTCTACAGTGTTACGGTGGCAGTTCAAATGCTGGGCAACCTCTCTGTGTGTTCTGCCAGCTCTAATCATACCCAGGGCAAGGAGACGTTGATTCTTGATTCATTGTCAATCTTGGCATGCTAATGTGGAGTCGTTTTAACAGCAGCGCAAGTTTGAATGTGAACGATAGGAAGGCCTTACTTTTGTGTTTAAATACCCAAGGATTCACACTGCTGCATGAATTTTCAGACTCTCCACGTGCAAAACATGCCTTTTCACAAACGTGCAGCACGTCATTTAATGTTAATGCAATTTTAATGGGGAAAGCTGTTTTTGTGTTCAATATAACTTATTCATGAACAGGTTAACACTCTTTACACCTACGAAATTATTTTTTGGGAGTTTGATCAATTTCTGTAATGCACACTTTCTTTTTTGGGGCGAGTATATTTGGGCTCTCTATTGTAGCCCACAATTTCAACTCAGTTCAGTATGATGAAATTTCTTTTTAAAATCTTCTTCTTCAGCTCCACCAGTCCGAATCCTTTCATATTTGGTATACAACATCTCTAAGGAGGTCAGATTTAGATTTGTTCAAATTGGGTTCCTGGATTGATATTTGGGCTTCCATTGCCCAAATATCAATCCAGGGGTTCATGGATTGATATTTGGGCTTCCTATGCCCCCCAAAGCTTCTTTTTCAGATCCATAACTCCGTATCCTTTCATATTTGGTATACAACATCTCTGGAGGGGGGGGGGGGGGGGGGGGGGGCTCGGGGATCAGATTCAAGTTTCTTCTTTGTTCAAATTGGGTCCCTGGGTTCATATCTGGACTCCCTATGGTAGCCCAAATTTTAACTTAGTGCAATATAAGGAAATTTCTTTAAAAACCTTCTTCTTTTCCTCCACCAGTCAGAATCCGTTCATATTTGGTATACAACATCTCTAGTTCACTACTCAGAACTATTAGTCCGATTTTAACAAAATGTGATATGCAGCATAAGTGGGAAACAGATATTGGATTTAAAAAAAAAAATTAACCCTAGCTATTGTAGAACTCAATGTGTGCTGAAAATAGAAACATAATTCCAAGTTAATATTATAAGGAGCCATGTTTATTAAGTACCCTCTAGAGGTGTGTAACTAAGATTAATCCACATAGGTTGTATATCAAGGGGCTCCATAGGAGAGCTTCACTTTGTACATTATGATTAACTGAAGAAAAGGCATGATGCTAGGATTATTTTAGTCACTACTCAGGGGCTCAAGGATTGACAATGGATCCTATGGAGACTTATTGATTAATGTAGATTCATTTGTGGCCTCAGTTTATATCAGGTTCTGTTCAAGTTGAGTTCTTCAGGCCCCATGGGGGCCTCTTGTTTTTAAAGCCCTGATACTGGTTTCTAGCACTAAACCAGTAAGGGTTAATGTAAGCATTTGCATCTTCAGTTTCAATGAGATCAGACTTCTGATGTCCTGCTGATGAAACACATCATAAACAAAACAATTAAGATATTATTGTACATGTTGACTTGAGATTATTGACAGCTTGCTTTTAATGATCAGTATGATACATGATGAGCAATACAAAGAAGCTGTTGATTGTGTGACCCAGATAAAAATAGAGCTAAGTTAGAAAAAATATAAATGCCAGGAAAGTACACTTATTTGTGATATATTTGAATATTATGAGGCAATCTAATTTGGGAATGCACCATTGAAGTGATTGAATAATATTGGAACTTGTTCACATGATGACCCTACCCCCTACCCCACTCCCAAAATCATATTAAAAAGGACCTGTTCCAAGTGCCTTACATCTTGAATTTTGTTAGCATTTGACAAACTTTTTTTTGAGTCATTCTTAACATTTCAAGAACATCAAGAAAGGTAACTGTGACTTTTTTTTGCGTGATATTTACATTTGAGAACATCAAAAAAGGTAACCTTGACTTGTTGTCAGGCACATTGTTGTTTCTGGTATTTCCGAAAAAAACGAAAAAGAGTTTTAACAAATGGATAACATCATGTTGTCTGTCACTTACATTTGTTACAATGCACATTATATTGAGAATAACATACACTGTACTATAGTATCTATTCCTTGTATGTGGTATCTCCATAACCAGTACAGGGCATCACCTTTTACAGTTGAAGGGTGGAAGACATGTATTATTTGTAAACTGCAATAGAGTAGCAGCATGTTAATTGAATAGCCACTTTATCAGTGAAGAATTTTCAGTTGACGGGAATATTCAAAGAATTTGGCCCTTTTTCTGTATTCTGGTGATAAACTAAGCATATTTTCTGTTATATCGTGTATCAGTGTTCTTAGTCCTTTGAACTCTGGTGGTATCCCCCATGTCAGTTCAGTGGCATCAATTAGAAGAGTCCACATTCATTATTTTGTGGTAGACCATTTCATATTTTCAAGTACAGCATTCAGGCTGCACATTGAAAATAGTGATTGGTCTACCCCACACATTCATTTAGCCATTCCACTTAACGAAACTATGACATATCATGTTCCTGGGCTGGAAAAGTGGTTCAGTGGGTTAAATGCTTGTATAGGTGGAACTGAGACCAGAAAGGTCTGTATAGATGGGAAATTTAGTGATCAGCAGAGTAATTCTTGATGATTACAAGGTATTTTATTCAGTTAATGCGTTTGCACTGACAGAATGGTAAATATAGTTTAGCATTTGGAAGTTTCATGTAATTAACAGGGTTATTTAAATGAGAAATGCTCAGGTGGACTCCACTAAAAATTACGAGTTTTTTGCTAAAGGAATTTACCTACATACCTCAGTCCTTCACAAAGTTTGAAGAATATTTGGAAAAATTTAATTTATGTGCACAGGTTGTTGGAAAAACTTCTTGAAACTGCTTATGTTTTAGTGGTTTTTAGCTGACCTTGACAAAATCAAGCTGAGCTTATTTGATAACTCTCCGTCCGTTGTCTGTCCATCATCTGTCATCCATCATCCTCCAAAACCATTGGGCCAATTCAAGTTAAAGTTTGTGTGAGTTATGGTCCTGAAGGGGCATTGCATTTTTGTTCAACTCAACATGCCCAGCCCCATTGGAAGGAGGGGGGGGGAGGGGTATGAATGCTACAAAATATTTTTAGCTTAACTTGACATAGTCAAGATAAGCTATTGCCATCACGTGTGTGGAAGTCTGTGAGTCTGTGACGTCTGTTCACATTTTCCTTTAGCACGGGCTACACCCTACAGTTCTTGTCTGATCATCACGAAATTTCATATGCAGGTTTGGGGTCATGTCTAGATGAGAACGTCCCCTTTTGGTCGCGATCGGGAGACCGGTATGGCTGCCCAAGCCCAAAACCCGAAAACCATTAGCACAGTCTACAGGTCGTATTTATGAAGGGATTTCATTGTAACTTGGTAGGATGCCTCTGTATAATGCCTAGATGAGAACGTCCCCTTTTGGGCATGATCTATCAACCGTGATGGCTGCCCAAGCCCGAAACCCTAAAACTTTTAGCACAGTCTGCAGGTCATGTTTAATGTGGAGGGATTTCATTGTAACTTGGTAGGATGACTCCTTACGATGTTTAGATGAGAATTTCCCCATTTGGGCATGATCTGCCAACCGTGATGACTGCATGAGCCCAAAACCCGAAAACCTTTACCACAGTCTACAGGTCATATTTATTGAGGAATTTCATTGTAACTTGGTGGGTTGACTTCATACAATGTCTAGATGAAAAAGTCCCCTTTTGGACGTGATTGGGCAACTGTGACGGCTACAGGGGCCCGAAGCCCAAAAACCTTTAGCACAGTCTAGAGGTCATATTTATGAAGGAATTTCATTGTAACTTGGTAGGATGACTCCAAATAATGTCTAGATGAGAACGTCCCATTTTGATCGTGATCATGCAGCCTTGATGGGTGCCCGAGCCCAAAAACCTTTAGCATAGGTAAAAGGTAATATTTATGGAAGAATTTCATTGTAACCTATTAGGTAGACTCCATATAATGCCTACATGATGACATCCCCTTTTGGTCGTGATTGGTCAGCTGTGATGGCTACAAGTGCCCATGAGCACAGTCTACAGGTCATATTTATGAAGGGATTTCATTGTAACTTCGTAAGATCACTCCAGATGAGATTGTCCCCTTTGGTTGCGATCATTCAACCATGATGGCTGCCCGAGCCCAAAGCCCGAAAACCTTAAGCACAGTCTTCAGGTCATATTTATGAAGGGATTTCATTGTAACTTGGTAGTTTGACTTCATATAATGTCTAGATGAGAACGTCCCCTTTTGGACATGATTGGGCAAATTTGACGGCTAAAGGTGCCTGAAGCCTGAAAACCTTTAGCACAGTCTACAGGTCATATTTATGAAGGGATTTCATTGTAACTTGGTAGGATGACTCCAAATAATGTCTAGATGAGAACGTCCCATTTTGGTCATGATCATTCAGCCTTATTGAGGAATTTCATTGTAACTTGGTGGGTTGACTTCATACAATGTCTAGATGAAAAAGTCCCCTTTTGGACGTGATTGGGCAACTGTGACGGCTACAGGGGCCCGAAGCCCAAAAACCTTTAGCACAGTCTAGAGGTCATATTTATGAAGGAATTTCATTGTAACTTGGTAGGATGACTCCAAAAAATGTCTAGATGAGAACGTCCCATTTTGATCGCGATCATGCAGCCTTGATGGGTGCCCGAGCCCAAAAACCTTTAGCACAGGCAAAAGGTTATATTTATAGAAGGATTTCATTGTAACCTGTTAGGTAGACTCCATATAATGCCTAGATGATGACAGCCCCTTTTGGTCATGATTGGTCAACTGTGATGGCTACTGGTGCCCGAAGCCTGAAAACCATGAGCACAGTCTACAGGTCATATTTATGAAGGGATTTCATTGTAACTTCGTAGGATCACTCCAGATGAAGCCCAGATGAGATTGTCCCCTTTGGTTGTGATCATTCAACCATGATGGCTGCCCGAACCCAAAGCCCGGAAACCTTAAGCACAGTCTACAGGTCATATTTATGAAGGGATTTCATTGTAACTTTGTGGGATCTCTCCAGATGATGCCCAGATGAGAATGTTCCCTTTTGGTTGCGATCACTCAACCATGATGGCTGCCAGAGCCCAAAGCCCAAAAACTTTCAGCACAGTCTACAGGTCATATTTATTAAGGGATTTCATAGTAACTTGGTAGGTTGACTTCATATAATGTCTAGATGAGAACGTCCCCCTTGGACGCAATTGGGAAACTAATGGCTACAGGGGCCCGAAGCCTGAAAACCTTTAGCACAGTCTACAGGCCATATTTATGAAGGGATTTTAATGTAACTTGATAGGATGACTTGTTTTGGAATAATTTCACTGTAACTTGATAACTTTTGTTGATATATGTTAACTGTGAGGGCCACATACATTAACTGTGAGGTCATATTAACCCACCCCTCAGCTCTTTAGTACAGTATACACCTCATATTATTTTTATCATAAACATAGCATACTGGGAACAGAAATGAACATATTCCCAATTATCACAATTCTTGTCTTATTTCATAATCCTTTCATAAACATTGAACATTATCCTTTTCATCAAACACAACACACAAGTTAAGCTACAGTGTCATTGACACTTTCATTTAAATCTTTTTCTCATGAGTCGATGGGTATAATGACTTGATATTTGGTATGGAGCTTCCTTTTGAGGTGTAGAATCAAGTTTGTTCAAACGAAGCGTGAAGCAATATTTGCCTTTGTAATGGGAGGGGTAAGATTTTTGACCCCGCCCAAAATTTCTATTTTCAGAACTAGTATTGAAACGATTTTTCAACTAGTCGATGCCGACGCGATTAGTACTAAACAAATCTATTAACCGATTAGTGAATCACTCATCGATTAGTCGCCTGAGTATATTCTCTGAAGCCTTGAAGTTTCCACTTTGTTTAACTTTAAGAAATTTAATTCAGTTTTATTAAATTTAATTCAGTACTTTCAATTTGAGGTGCGCTTTCGCACTCGAGCTTCTACATTGGGAACAAAAGCTCCCTACAGATGTTCATGCTTTTTCAACATGTTCTTGTTTTGGGTAAATGTTGCTGTAATAAGATTGGCCAGAAAACAAAATGTCGCATAATGATTACAATTGAATGAAGTTCTACAACTCACATTATGTAGTGCACATACTGACCAAACAAATCGCACTGTTTGGTCATGTAATAATAATAACACTTTGGCGAGCCGCTGATTTGTCGCGGTTCTCGGACGAGAAGGCCATGGTTACCCCTGTACTCCCAACTGCCTCCCTATTCCCACGCTTCTCCTCTCCTCCCAACACTCGGAGACGAACTGCTTGATGATATCCCTTGTCCCATTCTTCCCAATCTCTCCGATTAGCATATTAACCCTCTCCTTTGAGTCTCCCCCTAACCACATGCCCTTCATTCTCCCATCCCCTTTCCCCATTATACTCCCAGTGAATCTCATTCTTTTAGGCTGATACTTTGGGCATTCTAGAAGAAAGTGTTCCAGGGTCTCCACCATGTCCAAGTTACACATCTGGCACTCCCTTTCACCGTCTTTCCCAATTTTTCCCCTCAGCTCCAGGGATCGCGACCTCAGCTTGAACAACAGTGACCCCCCAAAGGTGCCATCAAGGTACTCTTCAAAACCTGGCTTCTCTTTATCACGCAGGCCACCCAAAGTTCTCTTTGATTTGACCCCCTCTCACCAATTACGGTTACAATCCTCCATGTCCCTTTCTCTGACGATTTTTTTACCCGGGTTTGCCCCAACGTCCAGGTCCGAGATCTCCAATGAGTAGTTCTCTACTAACTCCCTCACTTGGACCATCCACCCCGTTTTGATATTTGAGTTGAAAATTCTCAGGAACATTACTTTACACCATTGGCTGTCGGGGAGATTTACCAAATAATTAAGATAACCGAGCTTCAACAGGTCTATCCTGTCCTTGATCCTCATCCACCCAAGCTCACCCCTGATTGCTTCTAGCGCTGCAGCATTACTCGACCCCGTTATCCATCGGCCTGCATCGTTCTGCAGGATTTCCAAGGTCTTTACGGCCGTCTGGTTTAGGGGTACCACTTCCGTACCGTATGTTATACTTGGCAGCCCCACCATTTCCCAAATGGTTTTCCCCACGAAAACCTTATTGAAACTGTTTCTCCCTATAAGTTTCATTTGGTTAAGGATTCGCTTCCCCTTCAGAATCAATTTATTTGTGTGGTTCCGGTAGATGCCTCTTCCTGTAATGTTTATATTTACCCCCAAATACTCGTAATCACCTGTCTCTCCCACACTGAGAAGTTTATTGCTCCCTTCCGGAATGCAGAACTCACCCACTCTCCACCTTCGAGTGGGGTCCACTTTGCGGCCCACAGGTATAACTTTGCTCTTGCTTTCATTAAGTTCGAGTCTCCATTTGCTCCCATATTTCCCAACAATTCCCAGCATTTTCGTTAGCCCCTCTTCGCTTTCTGACACTAGAACCATATTGTCTGCAAAAAATAGCCCTGGGATCTTCAAGTCCCCAACTGCTACCCCCTCCTCGCTACGCAGGAGTTCATCTCCTAAACCTTTGATGTATAATGCAAACAGGATCGGGGAAAGGATACACCCCTGTTTTAGGCCTATCTCCATAGGCACACGTTTCGTTGTAATGTTTCCCAGGCTAAGTTCACTCTGTACATCTTTATATAATGCTTTCATAATTCCAACAAACTCGCCTCCTAAGCCCATAGCCTCCAGCTTGCGCCACATACCTTCCCTCCATACTCTATCGTATGCCTTTTTGATATCCAAAAAGGCCATAAACATCTTTTTCTTTTTTGCTTTCGCGGATTCTGTCATTTGGGATAGTGTGAAAAGATGGTCAGTAACTCTCCTTCCCTTCCTGAAGCCATTCTGGATTTCTCCCAAAAAACCCTTCTCCTCAATCACCTCCTCTAGTCTCCCATACAGGACTTTACAGAAAACCTTTCCAATTTTGCTACTGACAGAGATCCCTCGATAGTTATCCAAAATGTCTTTTTCACCCTTTTTGTGAATAAATGTCACTTTACTTTCTCTCCACTCCTTTGGGACCTCTTGATTTTCTATGGCTAGATTGAATAGGGCAGTTAGGCTTTTCACGAGTTCCTCTCCCCCTTTTTTGATAAACTCGTTAGGAATTTCATCCACTCCTCCCGCTTTTCCATCCCTTAATTTTGATATCACCTTTCGCACCTCCTCCGTTTTAATTTCACTGCACACGAAGCTCGATAGGTTTTCCTCGACCTGATTCGGACACTCTGGTGGGCTCCCCATGCCCCATCGCTTATCGTTTACCTTTTCCCAGTGCTTGACTAGTTCTGATGCGATTTGATCTTGCTAGTCTGTAACTCTGCCATCTACTTTAATACTCTGTGGGTTACTTCCTTTGTTACGTTTATTCACCCATTTCCAAAATACGTTCGAACTCGACCCCCCTGTCGTGATGTATTTAATATTCATTGAGGCTATTGTTTATAGTTTGTCTAGCTTTTCATTTGGGGTTGAATAACAAAAACATTGAAAAAATGCTGAGTCAGCATATTTGCAAAAATTAAAAAAAACAAAAAAAAAAAGTTTTCTCCAGAACCAATGGTCACAATCTTTTGATATTTGGTATACAGCATCCATAGGGGGTGAGATGCGATTCAATTTTGTTCAAATCAAGTGCCTGGATTAATATTTGGGCTCCCTATGAAGCCAGAATTGGCCATGTAGCTGAAAAATTATACATTTTTTATTCAGTACCCTCAGGAGGTGTGTAACTAAGTAAGATTAATCCACATAGATTGTATCAAGGGTCTTCATTGGGGAGATCCACTTTTTGCGTTATGATGAACTGAAGAAAAGGCATGATGCTTGGACTATTTTAGTCACTCCTGAGGGGCTCAAGGATTGACAAAGTGTCCCATGGAGATGGATTGCTTAATGTAGATTCATTCTTGGACTCTGTTTATATCGTGTTCTATTCAAGGTGAGTGCTTCAGGCCCCATGGGGCCTCTTGTTTTATAACCCTGCTTATTCCATTGGTTATTATATATATTGGAAAAGTCTTTCCAATTGTTAACTGGTTGAGTGCTTGAAGCCACTAACATAGTTCTATTGAACAATGCTTTAAGCCATTTTAGTGACTTTACAGTGTATACATTAGCTTAATGTTTGCTTAGCAGAAGAAGAAAAATTTCTTATATAAAATTGTTTGGTTGCTATTTATTGGAGTGCCTATAGACATTCTCCAAAAAATTGTAACTAAACATGTATTTATGAAAAAAATCTTGCTGGTAGCATTGTATCTTTCCAAAAAATACTCAGGTTTCAAATCACCTTTGAAAAATAATTTAGCAATTTAGCACTCAACCAGTTAAGTAGCAGTTCTCTTTAACTCTGTTTTTTAACCCTTTACCCAACGTAACGGCCAAAACCGATCAGCACTATTCACAAAAATCACCATTCAATTTTCATTATTTTGTTCATTTCTTGTCTCAAAACCATAGCTTATGACACCTCTTTGGAACGAGCTCATTGAGCTCATTCCAATGAGGGGTCATATGCTAGGATTTTGATGCAAAAAGTAAAAAAAATTAGTTATTCAAGAATTTTATTTGCAAGTGTCGTCTGTTTTTCATGTTAGGTAAAGGGTTCACAAACCACCAATTACCAGAATTGATAAAATATTTTCTTTAAAAAATTAGGAGTTTCAGTTTACCATTCATTTTATTTATTTATTTATTTATTTATTCATTTATTTATTTGTTTATTGGTGTTTAAGGTCACATATTTCTGCACAATGGCTAATCATGACCATTTTATGGGTGGAGGAAGCCAGAGTACCCCGGAGAGAACCACCGAGCAATGGCGAGCAACTGTCAGCTCCCCAACATACCAACTCCACACAAGCAGGGTTAGCATTGGTTGAAGACAGGTGCACCATCGACGTGCAGTACGCCTTAGTACACAACGCCACTGTGCCCCCACGTGGGCAATGGGGGTAAAGTGTCTTGCCCAAGGACACAACGCGGTTGCCGCAGGTGAATTTTTAAACCGAGGACCTCTCGGCTTACAGCCTGCACCTCTACCTACTGAGCCACTGCGCCCCCAATTTACCATTCAAAATTAACCCTCTGCACACTGATGTCAAAACATCAAGAAGCAAAATTTTCCCATAATGCGACTGGAAATTTAATGAATCAAGTCTTGTTCATTGACCTCTGTGAAATAAGATTGAATTGGTTAAATTCCAAGCTGCATTGTGGAGAGGGTAAATTCATTTAAGTTATAGTCAGTTGAGCTTTCATTATTTTTTTCCATGGGATCGGTTGCTATCTACATGTAATATGAATATGTTGCCATTGTGAATTGTTATAAGTGCACAACACTTACTGAAGAGACACTTACACTACACTGGCCATCATTTATATGCATTGTTTACTTCTTTGCCATTTCCTCCCACATTTCTCAACCCACATTTCTCAAGTTTGTGAAAGATTTACAAGAATAATCAAGTTTTTATTTAAGTCAATAACATTCTCATGGAAATCCCAGGAAATGGTGCAGTACTTGACAGGGTTCTGTTGTTCTTGAAAATCATGGAATATGGTCCCCTGTGGGAAACCCGCGAAGTAAAGCGGTGCTTGTTTACTGTGGTAAACAAGCTCTTTTTTACTTGTAAAATAGGACCTAGTCACCAATGCTTGGGATGGAAGTCCTCAAAAATGGGCTCCATGGGAATATATTTATTTATTTATTTATTGGTGTTTAAGGTCACATATTTATGCACAATGGCTAATCATGACCGTGACAGTTTTACGGGTGGAGGAAGCCGGAGTACCCGGAGAGAACCGCCGAGCAACGACGAGCAGCTGCCAGCTCCCCAACATCGTAACACCTCACTGTAGCACAGGCAGGGTTAGATTGGTTGAAGACATGCGTACCATCGACGTGCAGTACGCCTTAGTACACGGCGTCATCGTGCCCCCACGCGAGCAATGGAGATGAAGTGTCTTGCCCTCCATGGGAATAATGAATTGATTAAACTTTACTTTATCTCCATGTTGCAGTCACTGTTAGACATTGTGCAGAATTATGTGACCGTAAACACCATCAAATTAATTAATCATGGAATATGGTAAATGTTTTTTCCATGCTTGGACCCCATGTGAACCCCAGGTAGTGGAGCAATGCTTTACTAGTAAAATAGGACCTAGAACCAAGGCCTGGGGTGGAACACCTCTAAAGTGAGCAGTATAGGTATAAACGATTGGCTGAACCTGACTTTTACCCCTGTGTTGCAGTCATGAGATGGCCAAAGATGTTGAAAGTGACCTTAAACACCACTAAATAAATAAATTTCCATTCCTGGAAAATCATTGAATTTGGCATTGGGTCATGGAATTTTATACCATGGTAGTGAGAGTCCTAGAGATATGTTGACAAGGTGGTTATAATAATAACCAATAATATTACACATGCAGTAATTATTTTTCAAATCATTTGCCTGGGGAATTGATTGAATCCACCCAGCACCTTACACAAAATTTGTGATATAATTTTTATGTTTTGAATAAAGTTGAACCCACTCAATTGTATATCTTTTAATTGAATAATCCTGTTAATTGTATATAACTTTCAAACACCAAACCATTTACCATACCTTCTGTACAAATTTGACCTGTTAATTGCATGTAGGTTGTGGAGTAAACTCCTGTTAATTGAATAAAAATCTTGTAACCTGTCGAAGAATTATTCTGTCATCCACTGAATTCCCCTCATTTGAAGACATTTTTGGTCTCAATACATCCAATAGAGGCATTTAATCTATTTTATCTTGTTTGACAGTGCTCTATGAGCTCAGTCAAACAAGATATTATTTAATAAATGCTCACTTTCTAACTAGTAAATGGAAATACAATTCCTGTTAATTGTATACTCCTGTTAATTGAATATTTCTCTGGCAAAATGGCTATTCAATTAATAGGGTTTCACTCTATTTTACTTTTGATTTCTAGGTTAAGATTCCTCATTGGAACAAGTCTAATGAGAGAGGTCATTACAAAATTTGGAAGTAAAACATGAATATTTTTTAGCTGGTCAGAAGTAACTTATTGTTAGGACTAAAAAAGTTAAAAATCTGTTTCTCTGGTCCCTTTGTCTGCAACTTTTGATGGCAAAGAAATAATTACAAAAAGAATAATAAATTAAAAAAATGCTTGCCCACGTGCAATTTTACAAAAAGGCCTGAGAAACAGAAAATTCTGCTTTGTGAGGCCTTACTGTTGCTGTTGAGTCACGATTTAATATCAGATTTCGTAATTTAATTCACTAAAATTGATCTGAGCTGAGGTTTCCCTAAACTTAGTTCAATTTCAGTGAATGAGGTTTTTCACCAGGGGTTGTCTCACTTAGCCGGTTGGCATTGTTTCGGAGTAAGTTGTGAACTACCTTGTGATCAAAGAGTTGCTAACTATAGTCGTTATCTAATAAAGTACAAGGTTTACTTGTAAAATTGACAAATTTATTGATTGATATTAACTTTTCTACTGCCGTATAATAAATACAATAATAATAAATATAGTACATACCACCTCAATATCCAGTTAGATGTGACACAGAATCTAAATAGCGTAGTAGTCCTATTTCACCACTGAGAAACTTTCTCTTGAAGTGATCAATGGAATTGTCAATTTTTCTGTACTTTTTCTTCCGTGGTTGAAGTCTCCCACCACCATTCAGTTGTAATACCGTTGCTTCCTGGTAAGCTTGTTCCTTCTTAATGAAGTCAATCATGCGATACAAGTTGGGGTGGGAGCCAGCAATAAAAAGACTCAGTTTTCTGTGCCACCCTTCGATGTGGTTAGTGGTACGGGGTCCAACCGTGTCAAAATGGTTCCACATACAACGTCCATGGTCACCTTCGACCCAGTATGTAGTAACGTAGTCAGTGAACTGTTCAATGTTTGTACCCTCTGGTGCTTCTTCTAGAACAGACCACCACACATCACTAACACTTTCAACTGGAACCAGAGGTAACGCAATTGCATGTCTCACCAAGGATTTAACTTCTTCATTGTCCTGGTACAGCGTCTTCAGACCACACTTTTGGGCATTTCTCCATACAGCCTGTCCATAATGAAAGAAACACCCTTTTAGTTCCACAGCTGGAAAAATGCTCTGGATAGCATTTTGTGCCGCTTTCTCGTAGTCTGTGAAAAATTGTCTTAGCAATAGATTGATTCCTGCCATCCTAGAATTGTCCACAAGAAGGCGAAAGAAGCGTTCATATGTAGCCTGGGATTTATTTGGCAACAGACCAAAAACTAATGGGCACATCTTGTTGCCAATGAAAGTGTGCACTGTGTACAACTGTTGGAAAACATCTGGACACTTGTTAAACGTCCCGTCACATAAATAAATTTCAGCACATGAAAGTTGCCTAAGGTTGTTCTCAGTTGCTAGAATAATAATTTTGTCATGTTCCCCATCACATGCTAATAAGAAATCCTCTTCTGCTGTCGTCTTCTTGTATAAATCAGGCAGGTCTATATCTGATCTCTGTCGCGGCAATGATGGTCTGGTCTTGGCTCTGGAACGGTATAGTGCAGATCTTACACTGTAGTATGTAGGTATTTTGGCGACAAATTCAGGGTCAATTTCAGCCGTTCTGAGACCTGTAAATACAATAAAATACAATATATTAAACATTAGTAGAATATATATATATATTTCTTTGTGAGAGAGAGAGAGAGAGAGAGATGTTTGGATATATATACATAAAATAGTTTGATACTTACTTTGATCCCCATACACTGCATCCTCATACCCCTCTCTCATTCCCCCTCTCTCTCTCGCTCTCTCTCTCTCTCTCTCTCTCTCTCTCCCTCTCTCTCTCTCTCTCTCTCTCTAACTATAATATTTGGATATATATACATAAAATAGTTTGATACTTACTTCCTATTTCCTCCTGATATATGGCTGAGACTGTTTTAGATTGTTTCTGTATAGTTTCTTTCATTTTGGCGAGAAACCTGTCAACTGCTATTTTTTCAATGTCTGCTGTGTGGTTGTGACGGTTGTTGTAGGATGTAACAATGTCATTCAAGTGCTAACCCTTACCTGGAGTTTATATTTATACCATGTGAGAGAGAGAGTGAGCGTATCTCATAATATATATTTATCCCAGAAATAAAAGCGTCGCCTTAATTGTTAACAATATTCCTAAACATTAATGATCAGTTATCATTAAATTAATCCAAACAGGCTGAGTGAGACAATTCATTGATACGGACTATAGCAAGTTTACTTAACAGTGTTTGTAGTTAATTACCTTTGCCCGACCGGCTACGTGAGACTAACCCTTTTCACCTGTAGTTGTGACAAATTTGTGATTTTTGTTTATCACATATTATGTAATATAATGACTTCAAAAACAGAGAAGAATGATTCAATTTTACTTCCATAACCAACTAACTCAACAATGTTATGATGTCTCATTGACTTCTGACATCAGATGTTTATTACATGGGTTACAGAGGATATTTCCATATTGGGCTATTTGATTCTGATTATGTGATAAAAGCCTGTTAGATGAAAGTTTAAATTGGGTGATTCTTTGACATATATACTGTCCAAATTTTGCTCAGGATAGGATCACCCCATATTCGTCGATATAGTTTGTACATGAAAGAAAAATGTGTACATTAGTTTGTTTATGTATTTATTTAGGTTCAATAAACAGTCTGGGTCATATCAAGTTGTACAAATTTACGGGTAGAGGATTCCCGAATACCCATAGGGAAGCACTGAGCATTGGTGAGTAACTGTCCCACTCTGTAATTTATCATTTTTGCACAAGAGGGTTAGCATTGGTTGAAGGCAAGTGAATTATGGGTATACAGCGCGATGACCATAGATGTACAACATGTCAGCGTTACACTTACCTTCTTTCCCATGGGAACCTCGGGAAGTGAAGCAGTGCTTGTTTACCAGTAAACAAGCTCTGTTTTATTGGTAAAATAAGACCCAGTCACCAATGCTTGAGGTAGAAGTCCTCTAAAATGAGCAACCTGGGTATAAATGATCGACTAAACTTGGCTTTATCTCCATGTTATTGTCGCGAATAGCCATTGTGCAGAAATATGTGACCTAAAAACACCAATAAATAAATAAATACACTTACCTTCAACCTGTTCTAAGTGCTTGTGTCAGGATGGTAAATTAGAGAGCCCAAAAGTTACTCACCATTGCTCTGTGGTTCTCTCCGGGTACTGTGACTCACTCCACCCATAAAATTGCCCAACACGATATGATCCAAGCTGTTGAAAGTGCCATTAACCCTTTACCCACCGAAGTGGCCACATCTGCCCACATAATTTGCAAATTCAGCAGCTGATAAAATATTATTTTTCAAAAAATTTCTACAAAAACATATCATATAACCCCTCTTTGGAACGAGCTCGTCGAGCTTGTTCCAATGAGGGGTCACATGATTTGGTTTTGTTGAAATTTTTTTTTAAATTTAAAAAAATGATATTTAAAATAATAAAATTTTGATATTTTCTGTGTTGGGTAAAGGGTTAAACAAAGTTAAAACTACAAACATTTGACCTTTTATGTATCAATATGTAGATGAGTAAAAGTGATCCATATAGCAAAATGTGAGTAGTATATTTGTTGTGATTGAAACTCAAGGAATTTTATACATATTATTTCTGGCAAGTCATGGAAATTTCCTAAAAGTTTGTCATGGTTTTCAAAAAAGTACAGGAATGCAGCTTGATTTTTGTGGTATTTATTACGGTGGTAAACAATAGTCGTTATTCTGTTATAATGGGCACCGATAAACAATGGCTATGGTGAGAGTCCTCTCAAATGAGCAACATAATTATAAACAATTGGCATATATATTTAGAAATTCTGTGTCTGTTTCTGCCATCACAACACAGTAATATAATAGGTATCTCTTAACTGAATAATCCTGTTAATTGAATATAACTTCCAAACACAAAGCCATTGGCACTCCATCAGTACAAATCTGACCTGTTTCATGCATTTTGGTTATAGAGTAAACTCCTGCTAAGATAATGAAAATTCTTGTGTCATGTTGAGAAATTACTCTGACAGTCACTGAATTCCCCTTGTTTATAGACATATTGGCCTTAGTACATCCAATACTGGCATTTAATTTATTGTCTCTTGTTTGACAGAGCTCCATGAAATGGCAAAGGTTTCCAGCAACCATCTTTTTTGATTCTGCAAAGAAGAATTGTAACCAATTATATCTGTTTTGACAGAGTTCATTGAGCTCTGTCAAACAAGATATAAATGGTTGCACTGTAAGTTCTTGAAGAAAATATTCTACTGTGATCACAAAAATAGTGTCTTTGTGGATCAGATTGTCAAATGTGGTCACAACCCACTTTAGAGCCTGGGAATCACACATTTTCGATTCATATCTGTTATTTGAAATTGAGTCGAATCAAATCGAATAAGTGGCATCTTGGGGGCGCGGTGGCTCAGTAGGTAGAGGTGCAGGCTGCAAGCCGAGAGGTCTTCGGTTCGAATCCCACCTGCGGCAACCGCGTTGTGTCCTTGGGCAAGACACTTCACCCCCATTGCCCATGTGGGGGCACGATGGCGCTGTGTATTAAGGCGTACTGCACGTCGATGGTACGCATGTCTTCAACCAATCTAACCTTGCCTGTAATGCAGTGCGGAGTTACGATGTTGGGGAGCTGGCAGCTGCTCGTCGTTGCTCGGTGGTTCTCTCCGGGTACTCCGGCTTCCTCCACCCGTAAAATTGTCACGGTCATGATTAGCCATTGTGCATAAATATGTGACCTAAAACATCAATAAATAAATAAATAAATAAGTGGCATCTTGGAGATGACCGATGGGGTTTGGGGTGCTTTTGACCTGATTGTTCCGACTGTGATGGCTCAAGTCCCGACTGATAAAATAATCCAACTACATCATCAAGGCATGCCTTCATCGAAGGCATGCCTTGATGATGGAGTTGGAATATTACCCTGTAAGGACTATAGATCATCATCAACATTGCTTAGAAATCTTAAATTTGCATTTAAAAATGGTAGGGACTATAGTGATATTGGAATTAGCATGGCTGGTGCATAAGTACAGTTGTTATTTATGTTAATGTAGAAGTGGAAGTTACACTCCGTCTTTTATTTCAACATTATTTATGTACTGTTCCATCTGAACTATACTTTTTGTGAGACGATGAATATAACTGATACCAAACTATATTCCTGTGAAAAAGATTCAAGAGAAAACGAATCAAACCAAATATCTACTTAAGATTCGAAATCGAATCGAATCTCAAAGATTTGCAGGGTCTTAACCCACTTAGATCAGCAGGTCAGAATGTCATACATAAAATATTGCAAATTTTTTATTTCAATTGTTTTTGTTTTTTTTTTAATTTAAAAAAAATTCCATCAAAAACATATGATGTGACCCCTCATTGGACCGGGCTTGATGTGTTTGTTCCATTGAGGGGGTCATGTGATATGGTTTTGTTGAACTTTAAAATAAGAAAAAATTAAAAATTTTATCTGCACAATTTGTGAATTACACAGGTGGATAAAACTGATTTGGTAGGTAAAGGGACAATCGAATGAAAACAACTTCTTAGATTCAAGATACACAAATTTCTCCTAATAGTTGAGATTCTAGTGTTATTGGGAGGACAGTGGTCACTACCTTCTCTTTTTACCAAAGTTTCTTGCAATTTCTTCAATTTGGTGTCAAAATATCATTGAATATCTCAGAATTCAACTCAGAAGGGTCTTTGAAAGTCCTTGATTTCAGATCTGAAATTATAGGGGTACCTTAATTTCAGAAAGAAATCTCCTGAATAAAAATTGTCTATCATTATTCTTTCTTTGCACAAAAACTCAAAGATGCATGTTTTTTCTGGTCATTGTTATCAAAACTCTGTGCTATTGTAATGTTATCTTTTCGTTTTTTTCATTCCAAGAAGATCAAAGAGTGGTCATCAAGGGAGAACTTTATCATTTTTCTTTGTGAGGAAATCCGAAAACTCAGATAACATTCTTTTTCAATGATTAATTCATGAAGCTGATGAAGAATTTTTTCAGCTTCATTGAATAAACTGAGAATAAATTTTTTTCTCTGACTTCTCACTCAATCAGTAATCTTCTGCACTTGTTGATGGATCAGCATTAGTCAAGTATGGTGTTGAAATATACAACTTAGAATAATTTTGGGAGCATAGTGGCTCATTGGTTAGAGCATTGGATTTCAGATCGAAATGGTCCTGAATTGCATCAGCATTGTCTTGATGCAAGACTCTTAATCCCAATTGCCCAGGTACAAGCAGGTGGTGTAGCATGCTAAGGCATCCGGCACAATAGTGGTACTATGCCTTCAACCAGTGCTAACCCTGATTGTGCAGGGTTGGTAAGTTGGAGAGTCAGTCACTCACCACAGCTCAGTGGTTCTCTTGGATACCTCAGTTTATTCCACCTATAAAACTGTCTGGCATGATATGACCCTGGCTGTTGAAGGTGTTGTAAACCCTTTACCCACCGCACAGGATAGAAATATTTATAGTAATTATTGTTTTTTAATTTTTCCCAAATTTCAAGAAAATCATATCATGTGGCCCCTCGTTGGAATGAGCTCAGTGAGCTCATTCCAATGAGTGGTCACATGATGTGGTTTTCTTGAAATTTTTTGGAAAAAATTTTTTTTTTTATTTGCTTTATTTGTAAATTATACAAGCGGATGCTGGCAATTTGTTAGGTAAAGTGTTAAAACCCCTATAAATAAATACAAGGTATAATTGATTGTATTTTCGGTTGCCTTGGCCAAAACAAACAGAAAAATAAATTCATTACTTAAAAACATATAATTTCCAAACCATAGCTTATCAGCTGTCTTGATCTTTGAGCTGAGGATGTGACTTGTTTAGTTGGCAGGTTTAAGTATAATTTTACACACCACAGAGAACAAAGCCGTAATGAGGTAATAAATAATAATAATAATAACTCTTTGGCCAGCCGCTGATTTGTCGCGGTCCTCATAAGAGAAGGCCATCATTCCCCCTGCACCCCACCCCCTCTTCCCCTCCTCTCCTCCCAGCATTCAGATATAAACTGCTTAATAGTGTCCCTCACTTCCTCTTTTTCAATTTCTTCAATAAGCATTCCTACCCTCTCCCTCGTGTCCCCCTTCAGCCATCTATCCTTTGTTTCTTCACCCCACTTCTGCATTATTCTTCCAGTAAATTTTATTCTATGAGGTATATACTGTGGGCATTCCAAGAGAAAATGTTCCAGGGTCTCCACTACTCCAGAGTGGCACATTTGGCATCCCTTTTCCCCATCTCTCCCAATTTTTCCCCGAAGCTCCAGTGATCTTGATCTCAGTTTGAACAGCAGTGACCCTCCAAAGGTGCCATCTAGGTACTTCTCAAAAGCTGGCTTTTCTTTATATTGTAACCCCTGCAGTGATCTTTTCACGCTAACCCCTGCTCACCAGTTTCGATTGCAATCTTCCATGACTCTCTCTTTGACAAATCTTTTGCCTTCTTTCATTCCTACTTCTATGTTTGTGACCTCTATAGAGTAATTGTCCATTAGTTCCCTCACATGTTTTGACCACCCCGTTTCTATATTAGAATTCCAAATGGTATCGAGCATCAATTTGCACCACCGGTTGTCAGGCAGGTTTCTCAAGTAGTTAAAGTAACACAGTTTTCCCAAATCTACCCTGTCCTTGATTTTCATCCACCCAAGCTCCCCCCTTACTGCTTCCAAAGCTGCAGCATTACTCGACCCTGTTATCCATCTGCCGGCATCATTTTGAGTATTTTCCAACTTCTTAGTAACGGTTTGGTTTAATGGAATCACGTCCGTGCCATACGTTATACTTGGTAAACCCACCCTCTCCCACAGTGTTTTCCCCACAAAGACCTTGTTGAAACTATTTTTCCCTAAAAGTTTTAGTTGGTTCAGAATTCTTTTCCCCTTCAGAATCAGTTTGGCTGAGTAATTTCTGTACACCCCTCTTCCCGTTATATTTATGCTTACCCCTAGATACTCATACTCTCCCGTTTCTCCTACAGTGATTTGTTTGCTTTCCCCTTCGGGGATTGAGAACTCCCCCACTCTCCATCTCTTCGTCATATCTACCTTGCGTCCAACGGGTATTACCTTGCTTTTATTTTCATTTAGTTCGAGCCGCCAAGTGTTCCCATATCTACCAACAATTTCCAGCAGTTTCTCTAGCCCCTGTTCAGTTCTAGACATTAACACCATGTCGTCCGCAAAGAATAAGCCTGGTATCTTTATGTCTCCAACATTTACCCCCTCCGCACTCTGAATTAGTTCGTCCCCTAAATCTTTAACATACAATGCAAACAAAATCGGTGAAAAGATACACCCCTGCTTGAGGCCTATATCCATAGGGACTCGTTTTGTAGTGATACTCCCTAGACTGAGTTGGCTTTGCACATCTGTATACAGTGCTTTCATGATTCCCACAAAGTCACCCCCCAGTCCGATGCCCTCGAGCTTTCGCCACATACCTTCCCTCCACACTCGGTCGTACGCTTTTTTCACATCTAGAAATGCCAGAAACATCTTTTTCTTTTCAGCCTTTGTTGATTCTATCAGTTGGGTGAGTGTAAATAGGTGATCAGTGACTCTTCGTCCTTTCCTGAAACCATTTTGAATTTCTCCTAAAAAACCTTTCTCTTCTATAACTTCCTCTAGTCTACCGTATATGACCTTACAGAATACTTTTCCGATGTTACTACTAACTGATATCCCCCTATAGTTATCTAGAACTTCCTTATCCCCCTTTTTGTGTATGAACGACACCTTACTTTCCCTCCACTCTCTGGGGACCTCTTGCTTTCGCAGAGCCAGGTTGAAAAGGTTTGTCAGGACTTCAATAAGTGCCTCCCCTCCATTTTTGAGGAATTCGTTCGGAATTTCATCAGTCCCTCCCGCTTTACCATTTTTTAATTTCGAGACCACGTTTCGCACTTCTTCTGCCGTTATTTCGCTACATACACGATTGGATAGGTTCTCCTCCACCAGTGTATTTCTTTTTGGTGGGGACCCACTGCCCCATCGCCTATCGTTTATCTTTTCCCAGTGCTTGACTAACTCTGAAGCGATACGGCCTTCATCTTCTGTACTTTCCCCATCCACTTTGATACTCTGCACACTACTTTTCCCCCATTTATTTACCCAGTTCCAAAATACGTTTGAGCTCGAACCCCCCGTTTTCTTTATTGTTCTGGCAAGACTGCAATTGCGCTCCTTCCTATTATTATCCTTTATCTCATTCACCTTTTTCCGTGCCAGTTCATATTCTCCTTTCATTAGTCTTGTGTCATTGTTATCCACCCCTTTAAGCTTCCTACTTCTTCTGTAAGCAGCGCATTTTACCTTCCTTTCTTTTATAGCCTTTTTCAGTCCCTCGTTAACCCTGTATCCAAGCTCTCTCGTTGGGACCCTCACCCTTCCTATACACTCCTTCCCTGCCTCTGTTAGGCTATTTACTATGCCATCTGAAATACTCTGGACATTTGCATCCCTAGGTATACATTCAAGATTTGGTTTTAGTTTTTCACGAAACTGCTTCCAGTCGGCTCCTTGTTTTAGTCCCCAAACTTCCTTGAAGGTATTTCTGTCTCTATTCGTCTTTTTGCCCATAATCTTAACTGTTATCAGGTTGTGATCACTACCCAAGTCATTTTTTCCCTCGTCATCTATTTCTACATCTATAACCTCCCTCCATACGCTAATGTCAGTGAGTATATAATCAATTATTGTTTTCTTATCGTTCCTCTCCCAGGTCCATTTACCCTTACATTTCGCATCCCTGTTCAGGATCTTTAAACCAAGCTCTTTTGATAGGTCCAACATCTTCCTCCCATTCGTGTTAATTTTCCTATCACCTCCCTGTATGCCCTCCTCCTTATCCCCGATGTGCCCATTGAAGTCCCCCATTAGGACAATACTGAACCCTCTGCTCCCAAGCTCTGTGATATTCGATCTAAGAGTTGTATATATTGAATCATTCCACTCGGGCTTACTTCCCTCCACTGCTAAGTATACAACACCAACGGCAACACTCCTGCTTCCTAACTTGATTTTTGCCCAGACTATTTCGTTGGATACTGGAATCTGAGTCCTTGCTTCTGTGAGATCTGTAATCAATGAGGGCTGTAATTCCTCTTTAGCGTAGATGCCAACACCCCCACCCCGTTTCTGACCCTCAGTTCGCCCAGCTCCTATCCACACGCAACCCTTCATCTGATCAACCCGCTCATCCCGTCGTATCCACGTCTCACTTAGACCCATTATATCGAAGTCTCCTTCGTCCATCATTGTTGATATTTCGCTTACTTTCTTGTGCAGACCCTGGATGTTGCAGTACCCAAACTTAATGAATCTTTGTTTTTTTGTCATCACTGGCACATTATTATAACCCTGGTATGTCCCTGTATTGTGCATGTTTGTTGTTCTTCCTATGTTCCCAGCATTTGTGCCACTCTGGGTTACTGGCTGTGGTCCCCTACCCCCCTTTTCTCCAAAAAAGGCCCAGCCACCTGTACGATTTTTTGGCCCAACAGGTCTGTACCCATCCTACTTAAATGCAATCCGTCTCGCCCATACAACTCTCCTTGTCCCCAGAATGAATCCCAGTGGTCAATGAAATGTACTCCCAAGTCTTTGCAGTGCTCTCCCAGCTCCTCGTTTAGTGCCATAATCCGCGAGTTCCTCTCATTCCCACCACCCATAACGGGGAGCACCCCTGAAACGATGATCCGAGCATTCCTGCTAAGTAGCTTACTAATTAGGTCCTTGTATGTGTCCACCAAACGAACTGATTTCCTCTCCCTGATGTTATTGGACCCCACATGTAATACCACTACCGGATCAGGCCCCGACCCAGCTACAATACCGTCCACTCTATCCCTCAGGTCCTCCACTTTAGCCCCCGGAAAGCACAGAACTGTTCTATTTTTACTGTCCGGACCACAGACAACCTTGTCGATCCCCCGAACTATGCTACTTCCCGCAACCACCAACTTACTTTTGGACCTCGCCCTATTTATCTCCTCTAGTCTCCTATTGTTTACAGCGTCCTCTTCCTCTCCAACAGCCCCACTCGGAATCAATATCGGTATCGGTATCTTTGACCTAGGATTACTCCTATCCTTGTCCCTCCGTCTCTTTCCAGGCCCTGAGCTACCTGGACTACTCCCCTGGTCTTCCCCCGAAGGTTACTGCATTTATTGATATGTAACATGTATCTATGATTCAGTTTGCAAAATGATTTGTGATATAAGCATGCAAGACTGTATTAGAAATTGGGCAAAGACATAGGGGCATCCTGGCTGGTGTTATGGGTTGCCAAAATGTGTGTGACATCCACAAAGTGCCCTGGCTGGCAGAGGCTGGTCTGGGACCGTACCTGCCACCCTGTGCGCCTGGCAAACAAGATGGTGTGTACGCTCCCAAGCAGACATCTCTCCTGCATTGGACATGCCCACTAATAGGGGTGGGCGGTATTGGGAAAAATAAATACCGCGGTAATCGCAAAATATTACCGCGGTATACCAAAATACCGATTAAAATCAAAGGGGGTCTTCGCAATAACAAAAAACGCAACTTCAACATGTCAAAACTAAAATTTGAGCCTGAAGCTTTGCACAAGACGGCCGTCAAAAGTCAAAACTTTTTCAAATATTTACTCACAAATGATTTTAGTTAAGCACAAAGTTCAGTTGGGGTATATAACAAGTCACATTTGATGTTTATCGAAGCAAATTCAAAATAAAATCAAACCTAGAGATAATAATTCTTCGAATCAGAATCGTCCAGTGACATGAGATTGAGAAGTGAAGTGTGCAACAGAAGGGCATGCGATTGCCACAGTTCTTCACAATAATTTTCATGTTTGATTAAAATTAATAACAGTATTACACATTACCATTCAAATAAAAAGGTCAACGTATGGAGCGAATGCTGCTTGGTAGAAAATGTAAGTGAGTTGGGCTTTTTTATTTATTTGAAACAATGACAAGACTTTCGTCCTTTTTGTGTTGAATAATCCTGCAAGCACATTTCTGAAGTCACGAGGCAGTAATGACGTAATGCGTGTACTAGCAGCCAATCACTACGAGTTTCGTTTGGAATCCCCTGGTATTTCCCTCAAAGAAAATGTCCTATTTTTATTTAACTTCAGCAGACGGCAGTGTCATTGGCCGAAAGTGTCCACGTGACTAACTACGCATGCTTAGTGCGTGCCTTCCACCTCAACTTGTTTCAAATTCGAGGTAAACAGAATTGCTTCAGTTCCAGCAGTCACTATTCATGAAATGCCTCCACAGAATATAAATGACTTGGCAGAAACCTGCAAACACATGTATCTTGAACTTTACTATGATTCACACAGCAAGAAAGTAAATAGAATACAATAATTACCCAAATTTAAGCCAAGTGTATCGAGCCTGATTGACGTGAAACTCACAGCCAACAGCGATGGGCAATTTGAGAATTGCATATCGTGGTAAAACCAAGTTTCGGTATACCGATTAAACAATTATTTGCCGGTATCGGAAACAGAATTGAAAATATTACCGAATATAATCGGTATACCAAAATACCGCCCAGCCCTACCCACTAGGAGAGTGAATGGGGGAGGGGGGGGGAGGGAATAGTGAACTGTTCCAAACAAAAAAAGGCATAGAAAAGACATATAAAAGTATACTAGCATTTTACTTATACAGTTTATCAAGTTTAAGTAATAAAAAGAACAAGTTTAACCCATTCGTACTTTCCATGTAATACAATGTCCAACACTAAGAAGATGTTCTAAATTCTTCCTGCCCGCTAAGAAATGAGATCAGTCAGGTAGAAAGTGAAGCCATAATCAACAAATGATTCATTTGTTGTTTTATCTAAACACATGTTAAAATCAACAAAATAAAAACAAAATGTGTTTAAAAATCAACAAAAATCTTTAAATAATTTTGAACCTATTCTTCATCATTTTTTTTAAATAATTGGCAATTGTCCTATTTATCAATATTGTGAAGGGACAATTTTCCTGGGGCAGTCGGTCAAGGGTTAATTGTCCTAAGGGGCAGTTGTCCTAAGGGGCAATGTAAAGTTGAGATCCTCTCAAACTCTTCGGAGTGTTTGAATCCAGACTGATATTGTTTTCTAACATGGATAGAGTTAAATGTAGTCATTAGCAATAAACATATTACATGATATTCTGTTTTGCCCAATGCAAAATCAAAGATTTATAGAATGGTTTCCATTTGTGTATCTTTGTATGCATATATCCCCTCTCATTTCTTGTAAACTATCAGGGTTATGGGTTTGAAACTTTGGGACATGCTTTCACCATATCATCATGGTACACCAGTATGCACAAGAGTTAATGTCCTTAACTCTTCACATGTTGCTGGTGGATATCCCTGCCCAGGACAGGATTTCTCTTGCCACAGAAAAAAAGTATTTTTGGGCACATTTAATCAAATTTTCCCCCTTTAAATGACATGGTCTTTTTCACCAATAATTTCTTAAGTTAAATTTAGTTGAATTTTTCAACAAATCTAGCCATGGCCTCTTCAAAGCAGATATGGATAGATTTGATGAAAAATATCTTGAAAATACTCAGCGGGCTAAAGGTTAATGTTCCTGGAATGTTTTGACTTTGGTGAAATAAAGGTATCCATGTTGTAAACTCAACCCTCCTCCACCATTCTGTTTAGAGTATTGAAATCTTACAGAATTATTGTCGACAGTTTGCTGATGTATAACATGTATGTACTTAACAGGATTCTTTGATTTGAATGGAGTTATGGACCTTTGATGGACGTAGACAAATTATGCATTTTTAGCTTAACTTGACATAGTCAAGATAAGCTATTGCCATCACGCGTGCGGAAGGCTGTTAGTCTGTGAGTCTGTGTCTGTTAGTCTGTGAGTCTGTGACGTCTGTTCACATTTTCCTTTAGCACGGGCTACACCCCGCAGTTCATGTCTGATCATCATGAAATTTCATATGCAGGTTTGGGGTCATGTCTAGATGAGAACGTCCCTTTTTGGTCGCGATCGGGCAACCGGTATGGCTGCCCGAGCGCAAAACCCGAAAACCATTAGCACAGTCTACAAGTCGTATTTATGAAGGGATTTCATTGTAACTTGGTAGGATGCCTCTGTATAATGCCTAGATGAGAACGCCCCCTTTTGGGCATGATCTATCAACCGTGATGGCTGCCCAAGCCCGAAACCCAAAAACTTTTAGCACAGTCTGCAGGTCATGTTTAATGTGGAGGGATTTCATTGTAACTTGGTAGGATGACTCCTTATGATGTCTAGATGAGAATTTCCCCATTTGGGCATGATCTGCCAACTGTGACGACTGCCCGAACCCAAAAGCCGAAAACCTTTACCACAGTCTACAGGTCATATTTATTGAGGAATTTCATTGTAACTTGGTGGGTTGACTTCATACAATGACTAGATGAGAAAGTCCCCTTTTGGACGTGATTGGGCAACTGTGACGGCTACAGGGGCCCAAAGCCTGAAAACCTTTAGCACAGTCTGGGGGTCATATTTATGAAGGGATTTCATTGTAACTTGGTAGGATGACTCCAAATAATGTCTAGATGAGAACGTTCCATTTTGATCGTGATCATGCAGCCTTGATGGGTGCCCGAGCCCAAAAACCTTTAGCATAGGCAAAAGGTCATATTTATGGAAGGATTTCATTGTAACCTGTTAGGTTGACTCCATTTAATGCCTAGATGATGACATCCCCTTTTGGTCGTGATTGGTCAGTTGTGATGGCTACTAGTGCCCGAAGCCCGAAAACCTTGAGCACAGTCTACAGGTCATATTTATGAAGGGATTTCATTGTAACTTCGTAGGATCACTCCAGATGATGCCCAGATGAGATTGTCCCCTATGGTTGCGATCATTCAGCCATGATGGCTGCCCGAGCCCGAAGCCCGAAAACCTTTAGCACAGTCTACAGGTCATATTTATGAAGGGATTTCACTGTAACTTGGTAGGTTAACTTCATATAATGTCTAGATGAGAACGTCCCCTTTTGGACATGATTGGGCTACTGTGACGGCTAAAGGTGCCCGAAGTCCGAAAACCTTTAGCACAGTCTACAGGTCATATTTATGAGGGGATTTCATTATAACTTGGTAGGATGACTCCAAATAATGTCTAGATGAGAACGTCCCATTTTGGCCATGATCATTCAGCCTTGATGTGTGCCGAGCCCAAAAACCTTTAGCATAGGCAAAAGGTTATATTTATAGGAGGATTTCATTGTAACCTGTTAGGTTGACTCCATATAATGCCTAGATGATGACATCCCCTTTTGGTCATGATTGGTCAACTGTGATGGCTACAGGTGCCCGAAGCCCGAAAACCTTGAGCACAGTCTACAGGTCATATTTATGAAGGGATTTCATTGTAACTTTGCAGGATCACTCCAGATGATGTCCAGATGAGATTGTTCCCTTTGGTTGCGATCATTCAACCATGATGGCTGCCTGAGCCTGAAGCCCGAAAACCTTAAGCACACTCTACAGATCATATTTATGAAGGGATTTCATTGTAACTTGGTAGGTTGACTTCATATAATGTCTAGATGAGAACGTCCCCTTTTGGACATGATTGGGCAACTTTGACGGCTAAAGGTGCCCGAAGCCCGAAAACCTTTTGCACTGTCTACAGGTCATATTTATGAAGGGATTTCATTGTAACTTGGTAGGATGACTCCAAATAATGTCTAGATGAGAACGTCCCATTTTGGCCGTGATCATTCAGCCTTGATGGGTGCCTGAGCCCAAAAACCTTTAGCATAGGCAAAAGGTTATATTTATAGAAGGATTTCATTGTAACCTGTTAGGTTGACTCCATATAATGCCTAGATGATGACATCCCCTTTTGGTCGTGATTGGTCAACTGTGATGGCTACAGGTGCCCGAAGCCCGAAAACCTTGAGCACAGTCTACAGGTCATCTTTATGAAGGGATTTCATTGTAACTTCACAGGATCACTACAGATGATGCCCAGATGAGATTGTCCCCTTTGGTTGCGATCATTCAGCCATGATGGCTGCCCGAGCCTGAAGCCCGAAAACCTTTAGCACAGTCTACAGGTCATATTTATGAAGGGATTTCATTGTAACTTGGTAGGTTAACTTCATATAATGTCTAGATGAGAACATCCCCTTTTGGACCTGATTGGGCTACTGTGACGGCTAAAGGTGCCCGAAGCCCGAAAACCTTTAGCACAGTCTACAGGTCATATTTATGAGGGGATTTCATTGTAACTTGGTAGGATGACTCCAAATAATGTCTAGATGAGAACGTTCCATTTTGACCACGATCATTCAGCCTTGATGGGTGCCCGTGCCCAAAAACCTTTAGTATAGGTAAAAGGTCATATTTATGGAAGGATTTCATTGTAACCTATTAGGTTGACTCCATATAATGCCTAGATGATGACATCCCCTTTTGGTCGTGATTGGTCAGCTGTGATGGCTACAAGTGCCCGAAGCCCAAAAACCTTGAGCACAGTCTACAGGTCATATTTATGAAGGGATTTCATTGTAACTTCGTAGGATCACTCCAGATGATGCCCAGATGAGATTGTCCCCTTTGGTTGCGATCATTCAACCATGATGGCTGCCCAAGCCCGAAAACCTTAAGCACAGTCTACAGGTCATATTTATGAAGGGATTTCATTGTAACTTCGCAGGATCACTCCAGATGATGCCCAGAAGAGATTGTCCCCTTTGGTTGCGATCATTCAACCATGATGGCTGCCCGAAGCCCGAAAACCTTTAGCACAGTCTACAGGTCATATTTATGAAGGGATTTCATTGTAACTTGGTAGGTTGACTTCATATAATGTCTAGATGAGAACGTCCCCTTTTGGACACGATTGGGCAACTGTGACGGCTTCAGGGGCCCAAAGCCCGAAAACCTTTAGAACAGTCTACAGGTCATAATCATGAAGGGATTTCATTGTAGCTTGGTAGGATGACTCCAAATAGTGTCCAGATGAGAATGTCCCCTTTTGGTTGCGATCATTCAACCATGATGGCTGCCAGAGCCCAAAGCCCAAAAACCTTTAGCACAGTCTACAGGTCATATTTATTAAGGGATTTCATTGTAACTTGGTAGATTGACTTCATATAATGTCTAGATGAAAAAGTCCCCTTTTGGACGTGATTGGGCAACTGTGACGGCTACAGGGGCCCGAAGCCCAAAAACCTTTAGCACAGTCTAGAGGTCATATTTATGAAGGAATTTCATTGTAACTTGGTAGGATGACTCCAAATAATGTCTATTGGGAAACTGATGGCTACATGAGCCCGAAGCCCGAAAACCTTTAGCACAGTCTACAGGCCATATTTATGAGGGGATTTTAATGTAACTTGATAGGATGACTCGTTTTGGAATAATTTCACTTGGTAACTTTTGTTGATATACGTTAACTGTGAGGGCCTAGACACTTCATCTCCATTGCCCGTGTGGGGGCACGATGATGCCGTGTACTAAGGCGTACTGCACGTCGATGGTGCGCATGTCTTCAACCAATCTAACCCTGCCTGTGCTGCTGTGCGGAGTTATGATGTTGGGGAGCTGGCAGCTGCTCGTCGTTGCTCGGTGGTTCTCTCCGGGTACTCCGGCTTCCTCCACCTGTAAAACTGTCGCGGTCATAATTAGCCATTGTGCATAAATATGTGACTTTAAACACCAATAAATAACTGTGAGGGCCACATACATTAACTGTGAGGTCATATTAACCCACCCCTCAGCTCTTTAGTACAGTGTACACCTCATATTATTAGCTCAACTTTGGCGAAGCCAAATCAAATTTGATCTTATGCCATGGCCCGTCGTCTGTCCGTCAACAATTGGATACGGCTCGGGCTAGAGGTCGTATTTATGAACCGATCTTTACGAAACTTCTTGTGTACTATTGTTATGACTGTGGGACGAGAACGAGTGTTTTTGGGTGCGGTCCGAAATTCGAGATGGCTGCCATTTTGTACCGATGATGCAGAAATCTGTTTTTTGTACAGAACTTCCATATGAAAGCTCTGATTTGAATAATTTTTTGAATAATTTTTTATATGAATGTTTAGTACCATGGGATACTTCACATATAATACGGGTTTTTTTCTCGTGCGTAAATTATGCAAATTAGACTAATTTTGATGTTTTTTGGTGTTACTTTCAGTACTGTAAGTGCAAATGCCAATACGGCTCGGGCTAGAGGCCGTATTTATGAACCGATCTCCGATCTTTACGAAACTTCTTGGGTACCTTTGTTATCACCGTGGGACGAGAACGAGTGTTTTGGGGTCCGGTCCGAAATTCAAGATGGCCGATGGCAGCCATTTTGTACGAAATTTGGTGCAATCAGATTTTTGCACAGAACTTCCATATGAAAGCGCTGATTTGAATAATTTTTTGTGTGAATGTTTAGTACCATGGGATACATCACATATAATACGGGTTTTTTTCTCGTGCAGAAATTATGCAAATTAGATGAACTTTGATTTTTTCAGTGCTGCTTACACACAAAGTACACATGTCAATACGGCTCGGGCTAGAGTCTGTATTTATGAACCGATCTTCACGAAATGTCTTGGGTACCTTTGTTATCACCTTGGGACGAGAACGAGTGTTTCTGGGGTGCGGTCCAAAATTCAAGATGGCTGCCAGTGGCCATTTTGTATCGAAATTAGGTCTAATCAGTTTTTTGTACACAACTTCTATACGGCTCAGGCTAGATGCCGTATTTATGAACCGATCTTTACGAAACTTCTTGGGTACCTTTGTTATTACCGTGGGATGAGAACAAGTGTTTTTGGGTGTGGTCCAAAATTCAAGATGGCCACCAGCAGCCATTTTGTACCAAAATTAGTGCAATCAGTCTTTTGTACAGAACTTCTGTATGAAAGTTCTGATTTGAATAAATTTTTGTATGAATGTTTAGTAACATGGAATACATCACATATAGTACGGGGTTTTTTCTCGTGCAGAAATTATGCAAATTAGATGAACTTTGATTTATTCAGTGCTACTTATACTCTGTAAGTGCACATGTCAATACGGCTCGGGCTAGAGGCTGTATTTATGAACCGATCTTCACAAAACTTCTTCGGTACCTTTGTTATCACCTTGGGACGAGAACGAGTGTTTCTGGGCGTGGTCCAAAATTCAAGATGGCTGCCAGTGGCCATTTTGTACCGAAATTAGGTCCAATCAGTTTTTTGTCACAACTTTTACACGGCTCATATTTGTGAACTGATCTTCACGAAACTTCTTGGGTACCTTTGTTTTCACCTTGGGACAGGAATGAGTGTGTTTTGGGGTGCCTTTGTTATCACTGTGCTATGAGAACAAATATTTTGGGGTTCAGTCAGACCCACTCTGGGACTCAAAGATTTTTTCTAGTTTAGCATCTGACTGTCACCCACCTTTACAATACTTTACCTATACATTTGTTACAGGCAACGCTCAGTATTTATGTACAGACCGTTACAATACTTTATATGTACCTTTGTTATCAGGTCATTACCTAGATGTTTGTCATTGCTGTGTCACACACTATACATGTACATGTCTTTGTCTTGACATGTTGAGCTACAGTGTTAATGACACTTTCATTTTTATCATAAACATAGCACTCACGGAACAGAAATGAACATATTCCCAATTATCACAATTCTTGTCTTATTTCATAATCATTTCATAAACATTGAACATTATCCTTTTCATCAAACACAACACACAAGTTAAGCTACAGTGTCATTGACACTTTCATTAAGAAGGCGCTAGGGTATTCTCTTGCAGTGCAGTAAACTCCTCCTACACTTTTTTTTTTAATTTTGGTTAATGAAACCAAAACATTATCTATTAATGATATATAAGCTGTAGATGCTTAAAGTGACTTAAACACCAATACACAAGTAAATCAATAAATTGATGATACAGTGGTATGCAACATGACAAAGAAAATAGAATTTTTTTAAAGTGGTAGAAGTTGCAGCCTTTGATCCACTGAGAAAAGTGTTGCTTTTCTGTAAAGAAGGCATGTGTGGTAAAATCAACTCTTCCCTTTCAATATTGCATAGTGAAATCTTACTGATTTATTTGGTATTCTGAAGGCTTATTTGTGAAAAAAATGTCTAGGATGCTGTTATCAAGTGAATGTTTCAGCTGGCCTGGCTGCTATAACTTAATTTCTTTTCATTTATAATATTTTCACATCATCTGGGGAACTATGGCCATTTGGCACTATCAAAGAATATTGTAGCAAAATATTTCATATACATTTACCTGAAATTGCAAAAATAAAGATTTGATTTAATGAAGAAATTGTGGCTACTGAAAGTAGTCTGACTCTCTTCAGGGTTGGGGTATTCGTATTCGGTATTCAGTCGTATTCAATACATTTTTTCAAGTATTCGAATGTATTCAGTATTCATGCAATTTTAAAGTATTTGTATTCGTATTCAAATACAGTCAAATTTGAGGTGTATTCATGAATACTTTTTGAATACTATTTGAATACTTTTCTTGTTTTTGTCCAAGATGTCATCAAGGAACAAATCGCTAGTTTTTATTCATTACAAAATGCCAGATAATCCATCTGGTACTATAAAAGTTCAATGTAAGCACTGTCCAACATTCATATCAGGTCCATCAAATAGTACATCAAACTTCATACTACACATCAACGTAAGTTCAATTATTTATCTGTCTTTTGAGTCTCTCTTCTAGTTAAACCTTTACCTCATGGAACACAGAGGTTTAGCTTAGAGTCAAAAGTATTCCATCCAAACTTTTCCATCAGAAATGCATCAGTGTCCAAATCATAGTTTTCAAAGTGCCATTTACACTTTTGTAGCTGCCACTAGAGATATCGTCGTATCATACTTTCTTAAAAAATTATGGGGTACAGTGTGGATGGGTCATTTTTGTTGTTGTTTTGACATATACTAAGTCAAAAAAGAAAGTATAATAAACTTTGAGGAGCAATTTTTTTAGTATTATCGACTTTAATCCCAAACAAATTATTGTGAATTCATATTTCGAGTCTAGCTGTATGAATTTGCATAATTTCATGTTCTTACTATTGCTAGCATCACGTCAGAACGTCGCAATTCAGACATGGGGTGAAATGAAAAGTTCACACATGCAGTCAGTAGTGTGTATGTCCAACGTTTATCTCTTGGATGGCAAGACATCGACAGCGCATGGACCTGATAAATCTCTGGATGTCACCCTGTGGTATTGCATTCCACTCCTGCCTCGGAACATTACGTAAATTGCCTAACGTCTGAAGATCATGAAGTCGTACCCGACGGTACAATTGATCCCAAAGATGCTTGATTGGCGTCAAATCTGGCAAAAGTGGGGGCCCGGTAAGAAGTTGGATGCTCTGCTCCTCAAGAAAGTCACCACAGATACACGCCACGTGACATCGGGCATTGCCTTGCTGCAATAACTGCAATCCGATGTTAGCATTGAACAACGGGACAACAACAGCGTTAAGAATTTTGTCCCTGTATCGCTCTCCATTCAGATTACCATCGATGAAGATCAACTGTGTTCGATGGTTCAAGGAAATTCCTTCCCAAACCATTACACTACCCCTGCCGAAACGGTTACATTCCCGCAGACAAGCATAAGAAAACCGTTCTCCTTGTCGGCGATACACTCTTGTCCTACCATCAGCGCGCCATAGACAAAAATGTGATTCATCACTAAAAAGAACTGCGCTCCAACACTGCTGAGTCCAGTGAACACGGTAAAGTACTCATTCCATTCTGACGGTACAATGACATTGGGTAAGGATTGGTCCATGGTATGGACGCCTACTTTGGATGCCGTGTTCAGCGAGTCTGTTACGGACAGTGTGTGCACTGATTCTATTGTTAGTTCTACCAGGAGTAATTGCTGCTGTCCTCGTCGCCAGAAGGAAATGATCCCGCAAGTGAGAAGTCCTGATGTGTCGATCTTGTGTAGGGGTCGTAACTCTTCGTCGACCTAAACGTGGCCGGACTGCAATAGATCCAGTGGTGCTATACCTTCCAATGAGATGGTAAATAGTGGCCACAGTGACTCCAAACTCATCAGTGATCTCATCTGGAGGTATCCCAGCCTCATGCATACCAATGGCACGCAACCTCTGATTTTCGGTTAACCTTGGCATTTTTTAAAATGTAGGAAGACAAAAACTAGCGTGTTTTTTCAATAACCCAGGCTCCCTAGCACAACATAACACAAAGAAAATCGTCGGTCACCTATTCAATTTGACATTCTCGGGTAGCACATGCTATTTTGAAATCCGTAGCAAAATTGTATACGGTCGGATGGACAACAACAACATTTAATTAAACTCTTTGCACGACTTCTTGTCCACAAACATGCAACATCAGAACTATTATATTTCATCCTTTATGCTATTTTTTCACATTTGTTTCTATTATACTTTCTTTTTTGACTCAGTATATTTACAATTGCAAGTTCCAAACACACATGCATTTATTGCACATGATACATACAGATTTAATGTTTAAATGATATAATTCTATTTTTTCATGCCTATTATTTTTCCTCCAGTTTCATATTGATAAATCCACATGGAACAGTGTGCCATACGAATTTTCATTGACAGACTATTTTTCCATTGAACATCATAGATCCATTAAAAGAACTAAATTAAACTCTGTCCATTGTCATAATTGGCCAATCGAAACATTGTATTCTGAATCCGATCAATTTGGAAGCTGCAGTGGCACCCGATAAAACGGACACTTCAGTCAATAAATAACAAAGAGTTCTAAAGTTTAAAATTTTCTCTGTGTGATATTTGAATTTTTAAATGAACTGGTAGGGTGCTGGAAGCAATATTTGGGCTTTATTCTGAATTACAGATACCACAACTTAACGCTTTACCCAACGTAATGGCCAAAACTGGCCAGCACTATTCATAAAAGTCACCAATTAATTTTCCTTATTTTTTAAAATTGTTTGTCTCAAAAACACAGGTTATGACCCCTCTTTGGAATGAGCTTGACAAGCTCATTCCAAAGACAGGTCATAACCTATGTTTTTTAGACAAAAAATGAAAAAAATTAATTATTGAAGAATTTTGTTTGCAAGTGTCGTCTGCTTTTCATGTTAGGTAAAGGGTTAAAGGCTTCATATTCAGTGGAAGCACTTCATATTATCTTTGAGATGAGATTATTTAGTCTATGAAGATTTGCCTTGTTATAATTTATGGGAGAGTGCTATTTGGCACTCTCCCATAAATTGTAACAAAACAAAGACAAGTGAGCAAATTTTGATGATCCAAAATAATTAAACACTCCACTTGTTAATGTACAGTACAATAAACTAAGTACATTTCCGCTCCTGCACTGATAAGATCAGGACCTGACATAATTTTCTGGAAAGCTGTCAGTGAGAGCTTTCCAGAAAATGATGTCAGCTTCTTATCAGTGTAGGAAGATACGTAGTTTATAGTGGTTATCTTACAACTTATTTTGACTTGTACTGTATTCCATGTCACAAAGGCATGTAATAAACATAAAATACCACAGTGTGTGAATGTATTTTTCAATCCAGTGATTTTGTTCACATTGACACATCTCACTTTTAAATCCTTCAAGTCCAAACATGGACTATAAATTACAGCTTTATAGTCTATGTTTGGACTAACCCCTTGAAGGAGAAAATCTGTCCATCCAAAAATGGATGGACTACAGGTCCCTTGCTAAGCCACTGATGTAACTGCCCAAACTGGCATGTATTATTCACAAAAATCACCAATCATATTTTACTGTATTTTCAATTTGTGTCTCAAAAACATAGATATTGGCTTATAACCTCATTGAAGGGAGCTTTGGAAATTATTTTGTCAGTATCATCTGCTATTTGTTTCAGACTAAGGGTTAAAAACCTTTTGTCACAAATAGACGCATCAAATCACCAAGAATGCTTGGAAATCTTTTCCTGCCGAATTCAGTACTTGTAATTCCTATCGTTAAAAAATAGATTGAAAGTTTTTTTCACATTGTTTTCATCCAAGCTGTTACCGTTCATATTAATAAGAAGGTCAGCTGAAACTATGAGTTTGATTGCACTTGTCAATAATCTAATGATAGACCTCTCAGGGAGATAATCAAAGTGTTCTTGATGAAACTAAAATTGTGCTTGAATTTAATTCAGTCATGAACTTTCAAGAGAAATGACGTTTCTTTGATACAAATTGTAAATTTCAGCATTACAAATTACAATTGGAGATCTCAAAAAATCAATAGAGCAATACTTGATATGTATTTTTGTGGAGAAATGACGTGTTCATAATTTAATATTGTGTTACCATTGTTGTCAAAATGATGGATAAAGCTGTCTTTTTAAGGTGATTTTGATTTTAGATGGGCTTATCAGATGCAATCTCAATGCTGTACTCATCAATAAAGGCTCAAACTATCCAATCAGTTAAGGCTTTTTTTTTGTTTTGTTTTACAATCCATAGCTTATGATCTCTCATTCAGTGAGCTCATTGAGTGACGTCCAATGAGGATTCATAAGCTACAGTTTGGAAAAAAGAATGGATTTTTTAAATTGTCTGTCAGAAAATATTGTTTGTGTTTTTTTAAACTTAGGCGGGTACAAAATTTGAAATTATTACCTTTAGTCTTCTCCTACTATGACAAGCAGATGATAATTTTTAGTCTTTGTCCCCAAAACCTAGCTTATGACCCAGAATTTGAACGAGTTTGTTGATTGTTTCAATGATGGGTCATAACCTGAGTTTTTTGGAGGCAAAGAATAAAAACATTTGTAACAGTGGTTTAGCCAGACACTTGTCCACTCATCTTTTGGACAGGCAGATTTTCTCCTTTGCTCTGAATGGACAGGTGATGATCCAAACATGGACTGAAAGGACGTAATTTATGTAGTAGTTTTGTATGACCTGAAGACATACCAAACTAAAAACAATAATTAACCCTTTACCCAATGTAATGGTCCAAACTGGCCAGTGCTATTCAGAAAAATGAATATTCAATTTTCATTATTTTTTTCATTTTTTGTCTCAAAAACAAAGCTTATGACACCTCATTGGAACGAGCTCATTGAGCTTGTTCCAATGAGGGGTCATAAGCTATGTTTTTGATGCAAAAATAAAAAAAAAATAGTTATTCAAGAATTTTGTTTTCAAGTGTTGTCTGCCTTTCATGTTAGATACAGGGTTAAGGCCTTACAGTCCATGTTTGGACCAGACAGTCATAAAAGTGAGAGGTGTCAATGTGAACAAAATTAATGGCTTATGTTGTGGCAAACCCAATATCATACATTGAGTGCATCAAGGTAACATCTTTAATGGTGCTAAAGCATTACAGATGAAGTCTGGTTGCACTCAAGAGATTATATGTAGAATTATTACTTATTTACATCATTTGAACATTGAGCATCAAATTCTAAAGCATTGATGAAATGTGTTTGGAAACCTAACGTGCCATTGAAAATATATCAAAACAACAGTAAAAAGAACCCACCGATACTGCTCTCTACCACTTTTTGATAAAGTAGACAACAGAGAAACCTCTAGTGACAGCTACAAAAATGTATTCAGTACTTTAAAAACCATGATTTGACATACACGTTCACCATTCTGATGGGACATTTTGGACTGGTGAATAGTACTGGCTGAATATTCCTGTTATGTAAGGTAAAGGGTGCCCAGATAATCTTTTTACCTTTTTTCAAGCAACAGAAAGGTGAAGTAATACTGATATTTGTTTACTGGTGTTGGTGTGAAGGCTGAGATAAGCAGCTTAGAGTACAGTAGTATATGAAATTTCGTAACAGTCTTTTATTACACCAATGAGAGTCTATGATTTAATATACTTTAGAAAAGGGCTCACAGAGTTGTGTTACACAGAATTTTATTTCTAAAGGCAAAGAATCACATCTTTTATCATCATTATAAAGTTAAAGTAGACCATGGTACTGGAGGAGTAAACAAATTAATACCAGTGGCAGTCAGTTCAAATAATTTTTCATGTTATTTGTCTGACATCTTGTAATGCAGGCAAACAAATATTGATTTGTTTCATTACATTAGGTGTGAGTGATAGGCAAATGAAACAATTGTCTTAACTTGTAGAAGCCTAGAAAGTTTAGTTACAGTACGGTCATAACAAAAGCAGTCAGAAAATCATAACAGAATCACTACTAGTTCATAATCTGGTCAAAATTCTCTCTACGCTTTTTTTCTCACAACCTTCTAGAGTCCAATCTGTCCAAAAAAAGGAGTTCTGTAAACAAGCCGGAAAATAAGCAGACTGTCATCTGCAAAATGAGGTCCCCAGAGGGTGAATTTAGTGATGCTACCCTGCTGTGCAGGGTAGCACTGCTAAATTTACCCTCTGTGAACCTCAATCTGAATCAGGGTCTCAAAACTAAACAGAAAGAGGTACCCAGAGGATAAATTGGTCCACTGTATGGGATAGCATCAGCAAATTCATCCTCTGGGGACCTCATTCTGCAAATGTCAGACTGCTTATTTTCAGGCCTGTCTGTAAACACTGCATCTCAGATGCAATTTTGGTTTCATGTTACTGAATTGTTTTTAGGCCTAAAAAAGTTTAAAAATTTTTTCTCAAGGTCCTTTTGGCTGCCGCATACTCTCTTTTTATAACCAGTGAATCTTGAAAAAATGAAAATTAAAGGGTTCATGTCTGATATTTTACACAAGGTAATAAAATTCATCAATTTGTCCCTTGAGTTCAATAATGCTTTGTACAACATTGCAGAACTTTGTTGCACTCAAGGGACGAAATACACCACACCCATGCTATTTTGTAAATTATGAGGTCATGAAACATAATACAAACCAAAAACATGAACTTTTGATGGCAAAGAAATAATTTCAAAAATAAAAAATAAAATAAAAAAGCCCCGTCCACATGCAATTTTACAAAAATGGCCTGAGAAACAGATCTACTTTGTGGGGCCTTATTGAATTCGTCTTCAATTTGCAATATTTCATTTCTGAAGTCTCTTCCGCCTATGTAAATGTGTTGTGACCACAGATAGCAACCCTAGAGAGATCCTATATGTTGAATCTTGCAGTCATCAGCTTACTTACTGCCCCCCCGCCCCCAGATTTTGAATGATATATTTGATGTGAAATGACAACCTGTTGATGATAAAACATGCTTGACTGAATTTATGTCCAAAAAAACTATTTGTTTTCTTCTAGGGGTTCAAAGGTGGAGAGTTTACACATGCTGATGTGAGTTGCATGTTGTTGCAATCATCCTTTTCTGAGTGGCTGTTTATTAACATAATGTGATAATAGCATGGAAGAGGGGTGGTCTTTAACCCTCTGTCCTCTGATGTCAGAATACAGAAATTTCAAGAAGCACATTTTCCCCATAATGCAACTAGGAATTTAACCAATGCAATCTTGTTTGACAGAGCCCAGAGCTCTGTCAAACAAGATTGACTTGGTACATACCTGGTTACATTGCAAGGAAATAGTTTGTAAATTTTGACATCAGTGTGTACAGGTTAAGTTTGTCCAAAATGAGACATCAGAAAGTTGGGTATCAAGTCCTGAAAGCACTCATACTGAAATATTTTTGCTTGAAGACTGCTCTTTCTGGGGATTTTTTGGTGTAAGACCACTCTTTCTGGAAAGGGTCTAAATTCCATTCAGTTTTGCGAGAATCCTGCTATACATGTACATCACTGTGGTATGTCCGACCGCTTGCAAATATCTTTCTGAGAATCAGATTCTGTATTTCAAGCCCTTCTGGATATGAGAGTTGATGTTCAGCTGATTTAACCCTTTACCTAATGTAAAGGTCGTAATCAGTAGGTGCTGTTTACAAAAATTATTCAAGTTTGAATATATTGTTCAAATTTTGCCTGAAAAAATAGTTTCTGTATGACTCCTATTGGAATAAGCTTAACCCTTTGAACACTGATGGTATCTTCCATGCCAGTTAAATGGCAAAAATTGGAAGAGTCTATATCCATTATTTGGGGGTAGAGCAATTAATATTTTCAAAATGCAGCCTTCAGGCTGCACATTGAAAATATTAATTGTTCTACAACACACATTCACTTAGTAGCCATCCTACTTAATGAAATTACGACGTATCGTGTTGCTGGACCGGAAAAGCGGTCTCTCATGTTGAAAGCGTTAATAAGCTCTGTCAGAGCTATTGTTTTGAGGCTGAAAAATGGAAATATTTAGTTATTCAAGTTATTTCTTGCATGTTTTGTTGGCGATTCATGTTAGGTAAAGATTTGCACTGCTATTCTGGAGACTGTTAAAACATCATTTTGACAATTTCTTCAGTGTTCACCCAATGTGGAAAAGCATGGGGGAAAATTCATCTTTGAAAATTTATGGAATGTTGTGTTTTTCTTAAAATGTTCAAGGAAAAATTAAGGAATTCTATCTAAAGCTTTCACATTAATGAACTTTGTTTAATTTTTCTGGCTTTGTCACATTTTGTAGTATGATATGGAGAGGATGAGTCACGTTTTATAATAAACATTTAAGTTTGTCAGAATAATTACTGACAAGAATAAATTATTCTCTGTTTTACCAAAAACTAGTCAAGATTGAACATACAAAAGTATGTATTTATTGAGGAATATCTTGCAAATTCTTGTAAACATAATTCAGAAAACAAATGAAAATCGAGTCTGAATGTAAATCCAATGATTAAAAAATCACCTTCATTGCTTTAAAAATAGTTGGTATGAACTCATTAACCCTTTACTCGATGTAAGGGCCAAAACTGGCCAGCACTATTCACAAAAATCGTCAGTTATTTGTCATTATTTTTTTCAATTTTTGTCTCAAAAACATAGGTTATGACCCCTCTTTGGGATGAGCTCGCTGAGCCCATTTCAATGAGGAGTCATTTTAATGTTTTTGTGACAAAAAATGAAAAAAAAATTAGTTATTCAAGAATTTTGTTTGCAAGTGTCATCTGCTTTTGATGTGAGGTAAAGGGTTAAACTGTTTTTTCTAATCCATAGGCTAAACCCCAAGACTCAATTGTCAAGATGGAAATTGACATACCTGATAAGTAAAACAGCTCGATCTTAATTAACTTAACAGGTAGAGTGCTGGAAGCCCATATTTGGACTTTAATCTGAAGTGCAGGTAACCCACCTTAACCCTTTGAACCCTAGCGACTGTTTTTCTGGTCAGGAACTTGATACGTCATACCTTTATTGAATAGGATGGATGCTAAGTGCATGTATGTGGTAGACCAATCAATATTTTCAACGTGCAGCCTGGTCTGACACTAAATAATGAACATGGACTCTTCCAGTTGCTGTCATTGAACTAATATGGAAGATACCACCAGAGTTCAAAGGGTTTAACCCTTTACCCAATGCAGACGATATCAAAATCTATTATTTTAAATATCATTTTTTAATTTTTTTCAAACAATTTCAACAAAACCATATCATGTGACCCCTCTTTGGAACGTGCTCGGCAAGCTCGTTCCAAAGAGGGGTCACATGATATGGTTTTGTTGAAAATTTTCGAAAAATAATATTTTTTCAGCTGCTGAATTTGCATATTACGTGGGCGGATGCGGGCGATTCGTTGGGTAAAGGGTTAAAAACTTCATATTCAGTGGATGTATTTCATATTATCCTTGAAGTGACATTATTTGGTCTTTAAAGATTTGCCTTGTTACAATTTACGGGAGAGTGCCAGTGGGTATTTTCTCATAAATGTTAACAAGGCAGAGACATGTCGACAAATTTTGAAGACCAAAAATAATTTAGCACTCTAGCAGTTAAAAACTAACATTGCTTGAATTATGACAAGAAATTTGTATGAGAATAGTCCTGAATTCAAATGATTCTGCGTTACTTGTAGCACAGAATCATATAAATTCATTACTACTCTTATCAAATTCATGTTGAGTCTTTGCGTTGGAAATAACTTTTTCCACTAACTTTTCAAGCAGTGAAGTTAATTTTTTAGTTGCCTACACTGCAAGTGTTTATTGATTTCGACGGAATATGTCAGTGTTCTGCTGCTATTCCAATGGTTAATAGTTATCACATTCAGCATGGTCATCTCTTCTGCTGACATTTGGATAATTAACAATTATCACATTCAGCATGCTCACCCCTGGTGCCAAATAGCATTAGAAACAAACTTCTTACTAACAGTGGCCAAAGATATTGGATGCTTTGCAGAGAAACTCAGTTCTTGTTGATTCTTTCCTTAATGAGTACAGCGACCATAGCAGCATTATGTCTGTTGTTTAATACTAACAACTTTAATCCAGGTCTATACATTTTTACTTTATTTATGCTTGTAATCTAGTCTTACTGAAATGCTGTGCAATGTTGTTATGCCCCCCCTGACTTGGGTCGGGTGGCATTTTGTGATTGAAGTGTGCGTGTGTCCGAGCCAATAACTCGAAAACTGTTAGGGCCACAGTCATCAAACTTCACACAATTATAAAGGTCCATGGGTGGATGTGTCACACACCATAGCTGGGTTCGTACCTTCAAGGTCAAGGCCACATTTCAAGGTCACACTAAAAATCAGTGAATATTTGTGTCTCAGCCATAACTCAGAAACGAATCATAGTACAATTGTTAAACTTTATACAAATATTAAGGCCAGTCAGAAGGTGTGTCACGTATAATAGTTTCCGCCGCATCTGCAAGGTGAAGGTCACAAGGGGGGGGGGGGGGGGGCATGTGTTACCTTAGTAACATTCTTCTTGTTTTTTTTATATTTTAACTGGGTGAGTGAGCCACTATCAGGGCCTTTAAAAAAAATGAAGATTCTGGAGCAAAAGTAAACGTTTTCCTTGCTCATGTTGCATATTCAGTCAAACGCAAATAATATTTTGTTAATATAAATTTGTTCTACTACAAATTATTGGAGAGTGCCTGTTGGCACTCTCCAATTATTTGTAATAAAACAAATTTTGAATAACAAATTGAGACCACCAAAACTAATCTAGGCCTCAACCAGTTAACAACCAGCCAAAACACCTTGTATTGCTTAGGAACAAGCCAGAAAATAAGCAGACTGTCATCTACAAAATGAGGTCCCCAGAGGGTGAATTTAGTGATGCTACCCTGCACAGCAGGGTAGCATCACTAAATTTACCCTCTGTGAACAGTCTGAATTACAGTCTCAAACTAAGCAGAAAGAGGTACCCAGAGGATAAATTGGCCCACTGTATCAGATAGCATCATCAAATTCACCCTCTGGGGGACCTCATTTTGCAAATGTCAGATGGCTTATAATTAAAATGATTTTGTCATATCTCATTGAGCCGTGTCAAATAACAGGGCTTATATTTCGACGAGAATCCATTCATGCAAAGATTCACGCATCAAAACCAGCATAAATCCATGTAGAATCTTGCTGCACTTCTGCTAGGGAAAGAATTGAATCAATTTAACTCTTTACCTAACATAACGGCAGCCAGTTAACGAATACAAGGCTAACATGACTTCAAATATCTTGACAGTTTGTCAATAAAATAGTACAAATATGGCTGTCATTGGAACTGGCTCAATGAGCCAGCTCCAATGACATCCATATTTGTTAGGTTTTATTGGAAAATGTTGTTTATTTCACAGAACATTATGAAATTCGATTTATGTTTTAAAACTTAAAAAGCTGTGTTGGGTAAAGGGTTAACATGTGTTATCAGTATACAACAGGCATTCAACCATGGTGGCCTCATGGGATGCTGGGACACTCAGAGTAGGTATGGATTCTCGAAAACATTCTCCCAAATTTAGATGAAATATAAACTCTGAATATAAGATTGAATTGGTCAAATTCCTATTTGCATAATTGGAAAAAATTGATTCTTGAAAAATCACTATCTTTGGATTAGTGTGAAAAGAGTTAACTGGATGATGTTCAGCATTTCTGTACTGGAAGTCCATATCAGTGCTTTGCTGAAAATGACACCAAAAGTAGTTTTAGTGGGTTTGTACTCTTTTTTCATTTATTCAGTACTTAACTAATAAACATGACTTTCTTCTTATTATTTTATTACTATATTTTTTTTTAAGACTGCCTGTCGACACTCATCAGAAACTACAAACTATGTATCTATTGCTGTAGCCCAACTATTGATTGCAAATATTTTATGTTTTCAAATTACTGTTTTAACTCTTATCTGAGTAATTCTAAAGTACCTTTAATAAAATCTTGTCATGATGGTTTGATGGTTGCCTTGATTAGATTAAAATTCATAAAAATTTAACTAAAACAATTACAGGTACAAATGAAAATTTGGTTAAAAAATACCAAATTATAATTATTAGGTCCCCACCAAAAGGTGGGAGTAGAATGTGATCACTCTGTTTATGCATGTGGGCATCTATCTGTCTGACTTGGTTTCCAGACTCCAAGTTGACAATACTTTGGCCTAGGATCATGAAACTTCACAGGTACACTTCACAGGTACACTGCCTGGGCGAAAGGAATGAACCCTATCTCTCGTCAGATCACCAAAGTTAAGCAACGTCGAGCCTGGTTAACCCTCGGATGGGTGACCATGTGAGCGATCAATTCGGACTCCCGCATTGTGTCCTTGGGCAAGTCACTTAACCCCGATTGTCCACAAGGGGGCACAGTGATGCCGTGTACTAAGGCGTACTGCACGTCGATGGTGTGCATGCCTTCAACCAATCTAACCTTGCCTGTGCTGCAGAGCGGAGTTATGATGTTGGGGAGCTGGCAGCTGCTCGTCGTGGCTCGGTGGTTCTCTCCAGGTACTCCCGTTTCCTCCACCCATAAAACTGTCACGGTCATGATTAGCCATTGTGCATAAGCATGTGACCTTAAACACCAATAAATAAATAAATAAATAAATGAACCCTGTCGATATGGGGTCAGAATGCTAAGATCACAGGGTTCTCTAACCCCAAAACATTTTCCAGACTCTTACAGTTACAACACTTAGTCCTAGAATTATGCAACAAAACAGGTACACTGCCTATAGGACAGGGATAAACCCAATGATATCGATTTGGAGTTCAATGGTCAATATCGCCGGGTGCTCTAACCTCGTTTCCAGACTGACTTGATAATGCTTTGGGCAAGGATTATGAACCTTCACATGTACATAATCCTTAGGGGCAGGAATAACCCTATCAGTTTGGGGTCAAAATGGCAGTGGTCAAGGTCACAGGGTGCTCCAGCATGAAAACATTTTCTGGTCTGTAACTCGAGAATGTAACCTAGGATCATTTGAGGGATCCCAGTGATGGTCTCCATTACAAAAGCAACAGATTTGCTCTTCTGTGCGGTAATATCAACAGCAGTATGCAAGTAGTTAATCCTTAAAGATCTGGACAGTTTTACCCACTTTTTGCCATACCTTTACAGATGTAAGCTCTGGAGTTGTTTTTAGTCAAGTCTTGGAAGTCCCTTTAAAATAATTAACCAAAGTCAGAATTAAAGCTCTGAGAGTTGTTGTTAACTGCTGCTAGTGGATATTCCTGAACAGAATAGCAAATCTCTTTCTACTAGAACTAGATACATTTATGGTACATACAAAGAATAATAATAAAAGAAAATTGGTTCCTCTTGTGACTCCAGGGAAGTGGTGCCGTTCTTGCTTCCTGTGATAAACAAGTTATTTATTATTTATTTATTTATTTATTAGTGTTTAAGGTCACATACTGATGCACAATGGCTAATTGTGGCCATGACAGTTTTACGGTGGAGGAAGAGTGAGTACCCGGAGAGAACCACCAAGCATCGTCAAGCAACTGTCAGCTCCTCAACATTCTAACTCTGTTCAAGCTCAGCTCAAGCAGGGTTACAGTAGTTGAAGACGTGCACCATCGACGTGCAGTATGCCTTAGTACACACCGTCATCGTGGCCCCATGTAGGCATCCGGGATAAAGTGCCTTGCCCAAGGACACAATGCGGGTCATCCCGGATGGGGATCAAACTCGGGACCTCTAGCACACAAGTCCAACAGTCTACCACTGAGCCATTGCGCTCCCGGGATAAACAAGTTATATTTTAGTGGTATGATAGGATTTTTAAACCAATACCTGGTGTCGGTGTCCTCTTAGGGCAGCAGTTGTATATTACATTGGCTAAACTTGACTTTATACTTGATTTGGTCATAAAATAGCCTAAGATGATGAAACTAATCCTGAAGGTTAATAAGCTTAAAACCAATAGAAATAAGGTGCAAGACCCTGCCTTTTGGGTCAACTTGCCCAAGAATGGACTTTACCTCAACTTGGGTTGTTTACAACTAGCTCCTCTTGTCAGCAAATGATGATAAACTTGTTCTTATTCATCATGGCTCTGTGGACTTTGTCATAAAAGGAATAATTTGCTGAGCTTTTGTTTTCATAGAAAAGGTTTGGTGTAGGTTGTTAATTGGGTTTGTTAATTTTTACTTTGAGAACTTCTAAATCATCATTCTGATAGTCAAAAAATGTAGCAAATAATAATTAGATGCAGGAAAACTGCTGATCTTTCTTCCCTCAGCTTGTGTCTTCTTTGTTTGATGATCGTATCATCAAAGAAATGGATAAAACAGAAAGAAGGAGCGTCAGTAAGTAGTTTTACTCTGCTCAGAAATTGATGATTCAACATTTTGTGCATGTACTTATTATCTCCCATTGAAACACAAGGACATTTTATTCTAAGAATAAGGGCATTAACATTTCCAGTGTCAAAGGTAACTTGAGGTGTATTCTGTGGCTTATTGTTGGCTATCTTCTTGTGGAAAACTAATCATGTTTTGGGACTTGAAGGCTACTAGTAATATTTCTGTTGGTAGGCTTCTCTTGCAGTGAATTGTTAATACCCTCTCAGTGCAATGGCAGGGTATCATGTAAGAGTATGTTTCACTCCGACAGTCAAAAGTGGATAGGGGAGTCTCTGTTTCAGTTATACTACTCTTGTGTTAGCCACTTCTACATTGTGCTCCACAACACTGATAAGTGAAGCAGTGTTTGTTTACTATGGTAAACTAGTTCTGCTTGACTGGTAAAATAGGTCCCGGAACCAATGCCTGGGGTGGACGTCCTCTAACGTGGGCAGCATAGGTATTATCAGTTGGCTAAATGGGACTTCATCCCTGTTTTGTTCATCATGAGATAACCAAGATACTGAAAGGACCTTAAATACCAATAAATAAATAAATAAATAAATAAATAAATTCTACATTGAGCCTTCCAGAGACACTACAATACTTCAGAGATTTGAGTTTGATATGATACTTTCTGCTTGAATTATGGGCTTGTTGCCTTGAACTGGCAAACAAAATTCGGTTTTGTTGAAGAGATTTACCAGTTGGTACATCTGAAAGGAATTATTTTTTTCATTTTCTTCAGATTTTTTTTTAAACAAGAAAATGTAAGTAATGACTTTGAAGTGAACAGCATTGGTGTAAACAATTGACAAAACCTGACCTTATACTTTCGACACGGTTACAATATAGCTATTGGTACTGAAAGTGTCCTTAAACATTACTAAACATAAACACATTTCAAATGATGTTGTGGCTCTTATTCACCTCCCTTTTTGGTCCTATGTGGTGGAGTCACTTTATTCTGCATTATGGGGCTGTGGCCCTTATTCACCTCCCTTTTTGGTCCTATGTGGTGGAGTCACTTTATTCTGCATTATGCGGCGAGTGTATTACTACTGTAACAATCACGGAAGGGGGCACGGTGGCTCAGTTGGTAGAGGTGCAGGCTGCAAGCCGAGAGGTCCTCGGTTTGAATCCCACCTGCGGCAACCACGTTGTGTCCTTGGGCAAGACACTTCACCCCGATTGCCTACATGGGGGCACGATGACGCTGTGTACTGAGGCGTACTGCTTGTCGATGGTGCGCATGTCTTCAACCAATCTAACCCTGCCTGTGCTGCGATGCAGAGTTCAGAGTTACGATGTTGGAGAGCTGACAGCTGCTCGTCGTTGCTCGGTGGTTCTCTCCGGGTACTCCGGCTTCCTCCACCCGTAAAACTGTCACGGTCACGATTAGCCATTGTGCATCAGTATGTGACCTTAAACACCAATAAATAAATAAATATAAATATAACAATCACGGAATGAAAATGTTTATTTATTCATGATCCCTGTGGTAAAATAGGACTCTATCACCAATGCTTGGGGGGGGGGGGGGGGGAAGTCCTCTTAAATGGGCAACATTGGTATAAACGATTGACTTAACTTGACTGTATCCCCATGTTGTGGTCATGATTAGCCATTGTGCAGAAATATGTGACCTTAAACACCAGTAAATAAATAGTAAAATATTTATTCATGAAATTATTTTGCAAGTGTTGTCCCCCAATCATGTTAGGTAAAGGATTAATTAATTGGACAGTTTGCAGTTGTTCTGTTTTTGTGTCTCAGATTGTATTTGTGCTCTCATTATGAGGTACACTTCCTGTTGAGACGAATGGTAGGATGCCGTTTGTTTATCTTGTCAAACTTCTGATCAAGAAAGCTTGTGTTTGAATCTCGCCTGATTCACGGTCATTGTGGCCATGAGGAAAATACCAGACACCACTAACATGCAAGCCTGCAAATATTGTTATTGGTGCCTGTCATTGTGACCAACACCAAAAGTTTGGCGTCTGTCATCCCAAACTTGGTATCTGCCAATGTGTTTGGGACCCAATTGGGTAGTGTACCATTACTATGATGTGGAGATTTGCGTTAATTATGTATGCATATCTGACAATGATCTTTACTTCTTATCATTTATTACAGAGAGCTTTCCAATAAACGATAATAAGTCAAGAAATAGGTATTGGTAACCCAATGAAAATTGCCTATGTTTTTAAGCAACAGACTCATATTTGATTGATATTTTATTCACCAGTATGCAAAACAAATACAAAATTGACAACTGTGTATAAATCTGCAATATCCAAGTTTATAATAACATTGCACATACACAACCCAATCTGGTGGGCATGATGGGCTCCCAAGCCACACTGGCCTTTGTCCATTTTCGTTTCAGGGGCCGATTCTTCTTGTGATCCCATCTTTGGCGTATGTCGCCCACCTTCTTTTATTAACATTCTTTGATTTAATTTTCGGCTACACTGTACATTATAGAATTTCATGATATTTCAAACAGTATTGTCACTGTTGACCATTATTAAACAGTGTGGCCCTTATCGCAGACATGAGTTGTTATTTTCTTCCATCTCCCCGTGGGAACCCCGGGAAGTAAGCAGCACTTGTTTACTGTGGTAAACCAGTTCCGCTTTACTAGTAAAATAGGACCCAGTCACCAATGCTTGGGGTGAAAGTCCTCTAAAATGGGCAACATCTAGATCAACGATTGACTACACTTGACTTCATCTCCATGTTGTGTCACGATTAGCCATGGTGCATAAATATGTGACGTTAACCACCAACAAACAAATTTTCTTCCATCATTCCTAATGTTTAATTATCCTAACATCGATGAAGCATAAATAAGAGGCAGCAAAGAATTTTCTGCCTCATTTATGAAGCACGATGTTTTGTATAAGCTGTATTTTGGGTCGAATTCAGTTCATGTCTATTACATAACTGAATCCCCTCTGCCAGCTTGTCACTTTGTTGTGATTGTTATTAAACTTTTGACTTTAAGTTCTACGCGACTCGACAGACATACTTCAAACGAACCGCTTGGAACCTTGCCAATTGATAGTTAGTTCATCATGCCCTGTGTTCACCTCGCATTACAAATTTGGAAACCGCATCGCAGCGCATTTATACTCTTCGACCTTTGACCTCTTTACATTTACCGTAATCCAGTACAATTTCAGAAACTAATTTGATTTGCGGAATGTTACATCGTTAAGTGCCCACCTTGTCAACTCTGGAAATTTACCATCCATTCAATTCAGTTTCATCTTCAGGAAGAAGCGGATGAAAATTTTCTGACACCCACCTCCACCCCTGCTGCCTCCTGTCTGTCTAGATGTGATATTCTCTTCAGGTCTTATTGTGTTACCTTTTAGGCGTATGTCGCCCACCTTTTATTAACATTCTTTGATTTAATTTTCGGCTACACTGAACATTTTAGAATTTCATGATATTTCAAACAGTATTGTATCTATTGACCATTATTAAATGTAGCCCTTATCGCATACATGAGTTGTTATTTTCTTCCATCATTCCTCATTTTTAATTATCCTAACATCGATGAAGCATAAATGTGCACTGACAGGGGAAGGTAGAGCTAGATTGGTTGTCCTCCTGCCTTTCTCTATTGAAGAAAGGGAAAGAAAAGTTAGACAGAATAAGAAAGATAAAAGCGAGGGAAAAATGATGCATGTACAACATTGTGCATTCCCATTACTGTTTATATTACGCTTTCACCGGAATAAGTGCTCAAGGTGCTAAACCTGTGTGTGTGTGGTGCACCTGATGGCCAGACTTCAAAAACAGCCAGGTTGCGCGGAAGTGGCCCCAATCAAACACGAAATTACATTTTCATCAGATCAATATAATTGTGTATATGTTTGACAAGGACCAAGTCAAGAGACTTCCTTGGATGAGCTCCAGACAAATTTAAGTTGACAACATTAATACACAAAGGAGAGACTCTAACAATAACATATGTTGTATTCAATTCGAAGAAATTGTTCTGGTCATCATGTCAATCACAATTGGATTGGTGTTCTTCAAATATGCATGTTGAGCCTGTCAATAACTATGACAGGCTGCTTATTTGTAGGCAGCAGCACTGTAGTGCCCTTTATTTTGTGTAGGGCACATTAATGGTACTCATATTTCAACCAATGTGAAATTTCATCTGTGAGTTGTAAGTTGAAAAGTCTTTACATTTATTTGCCTCTGGTTGGTTGTTCAGTCATTGTAAATCGACTTCTTCAACCCATAAAACTGTCCAGCATAAAATGACCATGGTTGTTGCAAGTGCCCTTAACCTTTGGACCCTGATGGATATGCCATGATAGTTAATTGGTGGAGGGGAGGGGGGAGGGGGGGGGGGGGGGGGCAATCAATATTTTCAATGTGCAGCCTTTGGGCTGTATTTTGAAAATCTTAATTGGTCTACCACACAAATTCCCTGAGCAACTATATGTATACATATCTACTTTATGAATTCAGGTCATATCACGATCCTGGACTTGAAAAGTGGCCTTTTGAGTGCAAAGTATTACAACCCCAATAAATAAATTGTGAGTGGTAGGATAGTCGCAAGAAAAACTTTTATTTTGTTTTCACTGACACTTATTAGCCATGTCCCTGATTTGACATCAAGGTAGGTTCTCTGAGAGAGAATTAGCAGGGATCAAAATGACCAAAATTTTGTACAATACTCTGGCATATTTGCTGAATCTTTTTTTGGGTAGTTCCATAATAATTTAATCATACAGTCTTAAAGGGTTGTCTCACTTATAGAATTAAATAATTGCTGATCCTCACTTCTCAGTTGTTCATTATGTTGTTTGGTCATTGGTTGCTGAATTTTCTCTTGTGCAAAAATTTATGAATGGGAGCTTGTTATGGGTAGGGTAGATGTTAACTACCAGTGAATAGAAAGTAAAAGAAAATTTGTTATGGGTTTGGTGCACACTTCATTTAGATTTATAGTGTACCAAAGATGTTTTATGCTCTCAGTTGACTTCTTTATCCTTTTGTGTGTTCATCTGTTCTTGCTGACATGTAATTAGCTAATGGTCATTTTCATGATAATATGTCCACCCTGTCTCCAGTGTATTCACTGACACATCATTGTCATTCATTACTAATTAATTGCCACATTCACAGGATGGTGTGTTATTTTATTATTTGACCTCTTATTCATTTGTTAACCAATTCCAATCAGGATGGTAAAACCTAATTCTGAGAATAAAATGCCTATCTTTCTGCACTGGCATTCGTGCCATATTGACAAACACATTCACAAATTGTAACATCTGTGGATTTATTGAACAGTTTAGCAATCTGAATATAGTGACCATCCATGAGTGGATGGTCACTACATTCAGATTGCTAAACAATCACATGTGTATAAATGTTAGAACGCCAAGGAGATTCTCCAGAATGGTATATCTCAGAAATTTTGCAAGTCAAATAGACAAAAACACTTCGTTGAAAAATCTGTGGTACATCACTGTGATTCCATTCTTCAGTTTATGGCAACACAAAGTGATTTTCAGTGCCCTTGTGCTACTGTGATACCAATCTTTTCGACCCTTGAATCGGCTAATGTGCAGACAACAGTTTTATTTGTAAAACCATTGGTTTATATATATATACTACTCAAAGTTTGCTAAGCACCACATATTTGACACATCATTGTGAAATTTTCTTGTGACACATTTGCGATATTTTTTTTTTGAATATGATTAAGGAATGTATTGAGATGGTCCCCAGTGTTTACATTAGCTCTCTTGATAGGCAGACTTTTCGTGACAGTCATGAAAAGCATGTACCCCTTGATTTTCATGATGTTTTCGTGTACTGTTGACATGTACATGAGATGTGTAGGGTATTCAGTCTTCATTTCATCACAAACCCTTGTGATTTAATGATTGAATATGGCGAATGCAAATGTAAGAAGACATTTGTCTGAAGCAGAAATGTGCCGGGCTGTAGGGATGGGGGAACAAGGGGCTACCCATCATCAGGGGTAGCCCTTGGTGTGCACGATACGGTGATCACCAGAGCCTGGCCAAGATTTCAGCAGTATGGCACACCATTCAGACAACATGGTGGTGGCAGAAACATGGCAACATCTGCAGCTGAAGACCGGTTTTTGATCATTCAGGCCCATAGGAAACGCTTTGACACAGCTACCCAGCTTTGCAGTGACCTTCAGAATGCATCGGGGGTAAATGTTTTGACACAGACTATCCGGGCAAGGTTGCACGAAAGGTGGTCTCCGATCGAAAAGACCATGTATTTGCATTCAGCTGTCCCAGAACCACCACCAGACACGATATGAATGGGCCATGGATCACGCTGGATGGACCAGAGAAGATTGGTGACCTGTCCTTTTTACAGATGAGACAAGGTACTGCCAAGACCACACAGATAGGCATTCTAGGGTATGGAGAAGACCAGGAGAGAGATTCCATGCAGCCAACATTGCTGAGCATGACCGCTCTGGTGGATGGTCAATAATGGTCTGCGGCGGCATCAGTTGGGATGGACGTACAGAGCTCTGTGTCCTTGACCGTGGTACATTGACTGCACAGCGGTATATTGATGAGATCCTGGATGCCCACTTCAGATTGTATGCAGGTGCAGTGGGTGATAGATTCATTCTGATGGACGATAATGCCCATCCTCATGTTGCCCATGCTGTCAGGGAGTACCAACAGAGGGAGGGGATTGAGCGTATGGACTGGCCAGCAAGATCCCCTGACGTCAGTCCAATCGAACATGTCTGGAGTGAGTTGCAGCTTGCAATTTCAGTCCTTCCAGTCCAACCAAGAAGTGTCCAGGAGCTTGGTGCCATGCTGGTCCAAGAATGGAACAACATCCCACAAAGGACCATATGGAACCTGATTGGGAGCATCAGAAGGTGTTGTCAAGTTGTAATTAACAATAATGAGTCTCATTCTCGATATTTGTCCATATCAGTTCGCTCTGTCAACTTTTTGGCAAAATTGAAAAATTTCCTCTTTTACCAATAATATCCATTTTCCATGGTTATCGTATTCAAAAGCTAAAAAATAATGTCAAACACAAACAAGTCTTAATGTCTGTGCTTAAATCATTAAAGATATAATTAAATAAAAAATATATACACTTTTCATAACAATATTTCAACTAAAATGTAAAACAGGTAGTTGGATATACTTGGTGCTTGGCAAACTTTGAGTAGTATGTATATATACATAATTTCAGATATACTGGGTTGAAAATTTTGAATGACCCACTAAATTTTAATTTGTGAACTCGTGTTAAGGTTTTGTAACCTTGCTTCAGTTTTAAACAGTTACTCCCCGTGGGAACCCCGGGAAGTAAGCAGCACTTGTTTACTGCGGTAAACCAGTTCCGCTTTACTAGTAAAATAGGACCCAGTCACCAATGCTTGGGGTGAAAGTCCTCTAAAATGGGCAACATGTTGATCAACGATTGACTATCCTTGACTTCATCGCCATGTTGTGTCACGATTAGCCATTGTGCATAAATATGTGACGTTAACCACCAACAAACAACAACTTTAAACAGTTACACTCTCTTTTTGTGGACAAGTACAAATTATTTGTCTAATTACAGTTCTGTTTCACCACAAGACACATCTATAATTTTATCAAAAAGTTTGTGGGGAATAACATTCTTATTTTTGGAAAAACATTCATCAGATTGTGGAACACTCATCTTGATCAACAATATGTAAGGAAATGTGATATTCATGAGGACTATTGGATTCTACACCTATGAACAGGGTTTGTACGGGTCATGGAATCCTGGAAAAGTCATGGAATTTTGAAAATAAATTCAAGGGCCTTGAAATGTATTGGAAAATGGCTGGAAGGGTTAAAATTTTGGAAAAATTATGGAATTCCTAACCAGGTTTAACCCTTTACCCAACATGAAAAGCAGAAGCAGATGACACTTGCAAACAAAATTCTTGAAAAACTAATTTTTTTCATTTTTTTTGTCTCAAAAATATAGGCTATAACCCCTCATTGGAACGAGCTCAACGAGCTCGTCCAATGAGGGGTCATAACCTATGTTTTTTAGACAAAAAATGAAAAAAACAATGAAAATTAATTGGCGATTTTTGTGAATAGCACTGGCCAGTTTTGGCTGTTATGTTTGGTAAAGGGTTAAAAGGGATTGATTTTGTGTAAAAAATATGCGCGACTTGTGCAAAAATTATGCAAAAAACGAAGCTTTTCTGTTTGGGTGCGAACTAACCCGGTCATGGAATGTTTCGGAAAAGTCATGGAATTTGATTCTCTGAAAAGTGTTTGAACCCTGTATAATCAAAGGGATGCAGTATCTCCATGGTTGGAGCATTGGACTTTAGTTCCACATCATATTCATTGTGACTCTGGGCAAGACACCTGATTATCCAAGTAGGGACGTACCTAGAGGGTGTTCAGTGGTGGTGGTGGGTGGGGAGGGGAGGGGGCCGATCAGTTTTCTTACTGGGGATTGGGCGTCCCAGCATGACATACTGTAGGCATGTTCCAAGGGTGAGAGTTCAAGAGGAGGTATCCCCACCTTGATGGTGGGAGTCCTGTGGGGTGGGGAACTTTTGTTTTATGAACCCCTGAAATTGATTCTGAGGCCTCCCTCTGGGTTAACTGGTAGAGTGCTGAAATATTTTTGGTCATCAAACTTTTTCATTTGTCTCTGACTAATTACATTTTATAAGAGAGTGCCTAAGGGTACTCTCCCATAAATTGTGTAGTAAAGGCAAATCCACACAGACTTAATAATTTCACTTCAAAGACAACAGGAAGTACATCCACAGAATATGAAGGCTTTAAGTTTTGGCACCTGCATTTCAGAATAAAGCCTAAATATGGGTTTCCAGCACTCTGCCAGTTAAATTTAGTCATTTTATCCACAAAAAAATGCATTTCCTCAGGTAAAATCTAGTCATTTTATTCACAAGAAAAATCCAAATCCATTTCCCCAAGTGGGTACATGAGTTTTCCCTTACAGTGACCAGCCTACACAAGCACTGTAGACTGACAGCTATTCAGCCAGTATCTATACTGCTTCCAACTGATTGGCAATCAGTTGGAAGGAGTAGGTCTTGGCTAAATAACTGTCAGTCTATAGTCCTTGTGCAGTCTGGTCAATGTTAGGGAAACAGAATGATGAATTTTAAAAAACCGACTGGTCACAGATTTGAGTTGGAATTTCAAAAAAGTTTGTCAGCTCATTGGAAAAGTCAGAGAATTTGATTGAAATTGGAAAATCACTTTGGCTCTGACCAAAAAAATATGACAGGAGCAAATTAAATTGATATTATTGAATTTCCAACTTTGGGAATTTACATCTCGGAATTTCCAACTTGTGAAATTTTAGGCTATAATTGGGGGAAGGGGGTGTTACATACCCCTCCTCTAAGCTATGCCCCTGTTCCCAATTGAGGCCTTAATCAGATAGTGTAGTGTGCTAAGGCATACTGCATGTCGGTGATATACCTGCCATCAACTACTCTAATCCTGCCAGTGCAAAGATTGTAAGTTGAAGAGTCTGACTTCACACTGCCCGATAGTTCTCTACAGGTACTTCAGCTTCCTCCACCTGCAAAGCTGTCCATCACAATATGACCTTGGCTGTTGAAAATGTATTAGATGCCTAATAAATAAATAAATAAATAACTTCAAGAATTATCCATGTTGAAGCAGTTTTTGTAAGTATCATAAGAAAGGGGGTTAACGTATGTTATGTTATAATACCTTATAATTAACCCTTTTCAGGCTGTACCAGGTCCACTTTTTCCTAGGGTATGTATTTTATTGTAACTTTGTCTGTCATGCAGTTGTCACTTGAGACATTTCTACAAAAATCCCTGATATACTTTTCTGTGAATTTCACAAAATGTGTCTTGTGACATTATCTTGTCAAAATTGTTACACAATTTTTCAGTAGTGTAATTCCTGACAAAAATTCCATTCCTCTAGTTATAGTTGTCTAGTGTGTTATTTTTCACTTTTGGGTCCTTTACCTTTTGGGACCATTGTGCATTTGATAATTACAAGAAAACATTGTTGTTTTGCTTTATGTTCCATGTCAAAAGTATCACGAAATTAATTTGTAGATGTGACATTTCCATCAGCATACAGCGTAAAATGTTCAGACATCAGCACTTACAGCCAAGTTAGTGTAACTTTATTTACAAATGAACTTATCACTGTTTACTGCCTTTTAACACTTAAATAATCCATCTGGAAATTATTTTGTTCTTGTCCCTGAAGTCTTTTGCAGTATAGTTGTTTGACTGGTAGAGTGCTTGAAGCCCATATTAGGCTTTATTTTGAAGTATAGGTACAGAGGAACCCTCTTCATTGAATAGCCACAACCCCAATGAAAATTATTCAATTAACAGGAGTATTCCATTACCAGGGATTGTATCACTTTCCTGTATTCTAGAGATAAATTTAGCATTTATTCTATTATATCTTGTTTGACAGAGCTCAAGGAGCTCTGGCAAACAAGATATGATAGATTAAATGCTTCTATTGGATGTATTGAGGCCAAATAGGAAAACTGGAGAGAGTCAGGATAATTTCTTGAGAGGTTGCAAGATTTTTTATTCAGTTAACAGGAGTTTACTCTATAACCTGCATGTATATTCAATTAACAGGTCAGATTTGTACTGGAGGTATGGTAAATGGTTTTGTGTTGGGAAATTATATTCAGTTAATAGGGTTATTCAGTTAAGAGATATCCAATTAAGTGGGCTCCACTGTACTGCAACTTGAGAGCTTCAAATTCTGGGGATGTACTTCATTCATATTATCTTTCAAGTGAAATTATTCTGTCTTAGGATTTGCTATGTTACAATTAATGGGAGAGAGTGCCTATAACACTCTCTTTATTTGCTTTTCTTAGCCTTGTAACAAGGCAAAGAGAAGCAAATAAATATTGAGGATCAAAAATACTTTGGCACTCCGCCAGATAAGTAATTAAGTGCTGAAGTCTCAGATATGGCTCTTTTGAACAGGTCTGTAAACTTGTTTTTTTAGGCTTTCACATCACTCATTTATTATATATTCACCCGACAGAGCAGAACAATTTTTTATTAAATTTTGATGAAAGTAAATTCTTAAATTATTGCAATCAAATTTTGATAGAAAATGCAATTAACAGATACACAAGGTTACAGCTTTAAAGTATTGCAATTACGAAAGTGGACAGAGAATTTTAACTTTATCACAACTCACTTGCAATCCGAATGAAATCATCTGCATGTTTTTCTGCCCATGATGCTGCAGAATCTCCCCTACTGAAAAAGACATGAAAAAACATTGAATCTCAGATGCTATTTTCATTAGTTTTTCTTGATTCAGTCCTGATTTTACAATATTTTATTAATAAAACCTTGTTTCACTGCTACAAATGTGGCACAACGAGACAGCAATCCATTTGAGAGGTCAACGACTTTTGCAAACAGCACTGTTTGTTATTGTTTTGTGGTGGAAGTATATGCTTTTTTAACACAATTTGCATATTATAATAATAATAAGAAGAAGAATATTTATAGAGCCCCAAAGGCTTTAGGCACTTGGCATACCTACTAAAAATTTTCGAAAATTTTATCACAGTCTTTATGTCGAAACACCATACTGCGGGGGTTGTAGTTGTAATCCTTTTTCCATGTAGTCTTTACTATAACAGAGTTTATTCAGTGGCTGTTAGAGTAATAGAGCTCTGTCAAAGAAGATATAATAGGTTAAATGCTTATTTTGTATGCACTGAGGCTTTGTAAGTGGTTGTTAGAGTAATTCTCCTCCCCCTGTGGCAATGCCAGGAAGTGAATTATTGCGGTAAACAAGTTCTGCTTTACTTGTAAAATAAGCCTTGGAGCCAATGCCTGAGGAGGAAGTCCTGTATAGTGGATAGCATAGGAATCAGTGATAGCTAAACTTGACTTCATACCTATGTTGTGGTTATAATATAGCCAAAGATGCTGAAAATGACCTTAAACACCAGTAAATAAATAAATAAATAGAGTAATTCCCCAATAGATTTTAAGATTTTTTATTCAACTAACAGAAGATTACTTCAGGCTTAGAAATTTGAGGCGGACAATTGTTCAGTTTGTGTGAAGGTAACCTAAACTCAAAAATAGGCAGATACAAAATGAAAGTGAAGGGAACGGGCACCTCACCAAATTTTCAGCTTAGTTGGTCATATTCAGTGGGCTCTCGATAAAATGTTGTGTATTTTATGCAACATTCCTGGTGTATGGAATATGAAGTGATGATGCTGGTGCGTAATAGGAGAGCATAAAGCATCATTTTCCATCATGATTACCCAAATATCACATCTCATTTTTGTGAGCGCATGGTAGCATTTATGGAAAGGCCCATGGCATGTTGTTTGTAAATACATGTATGCATTCTTCAGGTATGCAACCAGAGAAACCATGTGTAATTGGCAAGTGATTCTTAGAGTCTGTGAGTTACTTGTGACTGTTTGGTAGTTGCTCATGGATTTCCAACTTTCTCTACATGTATAGCTGTCAGATAAAATGTGACCCAGCTTGTTTAACCCTTTATGCAATGTACATGTACTCAATATTAAAAAAATTATTATTTTGATTATCATTTTTATGCCCCCGAGAAATTTTCTCGAGAGCATTATGTTTTCACCATGTCCGGCGTCTGTCGTCTGTCCGTTAACTTTTCGCATTCCATCAATTAACTGAAGTTCTACCAACCGGATCTTTACCAAACTTCGTATCTGGGTTAGGTATGATGAATGGAAGAAGCCTATTTATTTTGACTATGATGTAATAAAGGTCAAGGTCACAGTGACCTCCAATGTTAAATACACTTGAAATTGGTTTCCGCTCTATGACTAAAGTTCTGTAAGACTGATCCTGTTAGGTTTTTTTTTTTAATTCTATCCATGATATTGCAGAAAGGACCATATGCTGCACTTCTTGTTGCTCTTGTTTAAATTGCTTTAAAAAAAATCAACAAAACCATATCACATTACTTCTCATGGGAATGAGCTCAACTAGCTTGTTCCACTGAGGGGTCACATTACATGTATATGGTTTTGTTGAAATTTTTTTTTTTTTTGATTACTCATTTGTAATTTATGCAGGTGGATGTGGCCGATTCAAAGGGAAGGGGAAATGTTTTCACACCCTATTACATAAACTGACAAAATATAATGAATGTATTAGGTATAAATAAAGTTTATGTTGTTGATGTGTTCAAGTAATTATGCACCAACTGCTTTCAGGTATTTGCATCACATGTACAGACTGTGATTAAAGCATTCTGTTAATAAAACCCTTTGAACTATGAAGTTTGTATTTTTTTTTTTTTTTTGAAGAACTAATGCTACACTAAGAGAAAATTATTTAGTGTAAATGGGCATACTTATGTTTCTGTATACTGTGTAAAGTACAGTGTCGTCTGCCATCATCATCATCATCATCAGAGTATCATTGTACACAATGAAACCTTTATAGATAGTTTGTACCTTTAGAATGTAGTAATATTTTTATTATCCCTTTTAAACATGTAAGAGATTTCACTTCCATATCTATATTTCTTCTGTTAGTTATAACCCATCTTTTCATAGCCACAAGGAAGACTAACTCACAATGTATATTAAACCGTGATGACAATCTTCCATGCTAAGCTGTTAGTTATAATTATCTTTACATAGCCACTAGGAAGACCTACTCACAATGTATATTAAACCATGATGACAATCTTCCATGCTAAGCTGTTAGTTATAATTATCTTTACATAGCCACTAGGAAGACCTACTCACAATGTATATTAAACCATGATGACAATCTTCCATGCTAAGATGTTCGTTATAATTATCTTTAGCCACTGGGAAGACCTACTCAAAATGTACATTAAACCATATTTTCCCTATATCCCGGTAAATTATGTCTTTTGATTAGCCAGAATGCCTCGGACAAATAGTCGTGGTAAATGGCACACCCAACATCCAAGGTATATGAGAGCAGGCAACATCCAGGGTATAAGGGCATGAAAAATATCAGGGGTATATGGTTTAAATGAAAGCTTTTCACTTTTGTTTGCCTCAATATAAAATTTGAACAAAAAAACCCTGAAAATAGTCACAAATATTAGATTTCTGACAATTTGATCATATTTTGCTGTTATAAATTAAATAGTCAAATAATTAAATCAAACAACTTGAGAAAAATAAAATATGAGCAAATCTATCAACAAAAAGAGCTGATATGTTTATGCTTTTCCAAGGGAAAGGGATGTAACTCTATCTGTTATTTTCTGCGTTTGTAAAAACAAAACAATTATTCACGTGTTTGGTCCAACTGATTGCAGATTGTGAGAAACAGATCCACAAATTGGTTTCCACTATGTTTCGATTGTGTTTCAAATGGGACAAAAACATTATCTCCACCAACATGTATGGTATATGAAGATTGAATACCTGGATGTCTCATTTAAACACCTCATCTGTGGCTCAGTGTTTCAAAACCGACATCCAGGTATTAAATCTTCATATACCATACATGTTGGAAGAGATAACTTATATTAACCCTTCACCCAACACAGACGATATCAAAATCTAATATTTTAAATATCATTTTTTTTATTTTTTCAAAAAATTTCAACAAAACCATATCATGTGACCCCCTCATTGGAACGAGCTCAGTGAGCTCGTTCCAATGCGGGGTCACATGATATGGTTTTGTTGAAATATTTTGAAAAATTTAATTTTTTCAACTGCTCAATTTGCATATTACGCGGGCGGATGCGGGCGATTCGTTAGGTAAAGGGTTAAACCCTAACTTACAATGACAGTCTTCCATGCTAAGCTGTTAGTTATAAACCCATCTTTGCATAGCCACTTGGAAGTCCAACTCACAATGTATATTAAACCATGATGATAATCTTCCATGCTAAGATGTTAGTTATAATCCATCTTTGATTAGCCAGTCGGAAGACTAACTTAAAATGTATATTAAACCATGATGGCAATCTTTCATTTAAAGCTATCTTATTTTTAACCTTTTACCCAATATAATGATATTAAAACTTGTTATTTTAATTAATTTTCTTTTTTAGTTTTTCACAAAATTTCCACAAAACCATATCACGTCACCCTCTCATTTGAACAATCTCATTGAGCTTGTTCCAATGAGGGGGCACATGATATGGGTATTATTGAATTATTTGGAAAATATTTCTTTAGAACTGCTCAGTATGTCAATTTTGTGTGCAGGTGTCTCTGATTCATTAGGTAAAGGGTTAACTGTTTTCAGAGTCATGAGTTCTTTATTATGGAACAGAAGCTTTGTTTCTTTTAAATAGCTGCCAGATTTGCTGGTTTATGACAGAAAGCCTTATAATAACAACCCCCCCCCCTCCTCCTCCTCTCCCCCTCTCCCTGTGGGAACCCCAGGAAGTGAAGCAATCCTTGTTTACTGTGGTAAACAAGCTCTATTTCACTGATGAAATAGGACCCAGTCACTAATGCTTGGGGTGTGAGTGACATTCCTCTAACATAGGCAACATGGGGTATAAACGATTGACTGACCATGACTTTATCTCCATGTTGGGTCATGATTAGCCATTGTTCAGAAGTATGTGACCTTAAACACCAATAAATAAATAAATAATAACAACCTCCATTGCTTAGCTGCTTTTGTAACTTTTTGTAACCAGTTATAGACTGATGCTTGCGATAATATAGCCAACCTTGATAATTGGTAGCCAATTTAAAAATTTTAGATTGAACTATGAAATGTAAATGCTTGACTTCTGTTGTGCAGTATAGTCACCATGGATTGGGCGTAATCTACACATGGGCAGTGATGTCCAAGCATTCATTTACCAGGTAATAAAAATCAATAGCAGTAAAATTTTAATTAATGAAGGCTTATGAAGCACCGGTTTGTACCTGGTGCATTATTAAATAAATTTTTGATGATTATTCCTATAATTTGTGTTTGGAATCTGATATTATTGCTTTCGTGGAAATATTGCCCACTTGTGGAAAGTGACCAGTCCACAATGGTTGTACTGTAAATAGGTTGTTTTGATTGATCACATGTTTGTGGCAGGCCTGAAAATAAGCAGTCTGACATTTGCAAAATGAGGTCCCCAGAGGGTGAATTTGGTGATGCTATTCCATACAGTGGGCCAATTTATCCTCTAGGTACCTCTTTCTGTTTAGTTTTGAGACCCTGATTCAGAATGAGGTTCACAGAGAATAAATGTAGTGATGCTACCCTGCGGCGCAGGGTAGCATCTCTAAATTCACCCTCTGAGGCCTCATTTTGCAGATGACAATTTGCTTATTTTCTGGTTTGGTTTGTGGGCGTGAAATTTTTAACTATTCGAAATAGAGCTTGAGTCCAGAAATTGATTGATTGCATGTTCGTGGTGATGAAATGGTGAGCCACTTGAAACAAAGATCATTCCAATAATGTTGGATAAAAGATTAAAATGTTTTCGAAGATGTAGTTATGTATCAATATCATAATTATTCAAATTGTTGTCATAAACTTGAGGAAGCCTTGCCTCTGCTGCTATAAGAGTACTTTTAATTCTTTGAGCCCATTCAAACAGTGTATCCCATGACATTATTATTCTGTCATCTTAACCCTTTTACTGCTGTCCCAGTAAGATAAACTGCAACACAGCTACTGAAATACTCTGAAGTGCAGCTGGTTTTTGTTGCATTCTTATTTGTCCTTGTGAGACTCTCTGACCAGTCCTGGAAATGAGACGAGTGCGAATGCAATTGCTCTCGTCAACACACGTGTTGTCTATTTTACGGGAGCTAAAAAATGCACTTGTTGAAAAATATTGTGGAACACTTGATATACTGTGAGGGCATACAAATGTGTGGTGTTGTTTTTAAGAAAGCTGCACCCTGTGGCCAGGGGGAATTTACTGTCATAGTCCAGCAGGTCCTTATACATTCAAAGTTTCAGGTTTTTGGTGACAGTATTCCCTCAAAATCCATTTACTAACATTTTACTCCTGTCTCTGATTTGACAGGAGCTTAAAATTGCAGCCGTCAATTTTGTTCATTTCCGGCACTGTCTCTGATATGTGAAAACAGCAACAATTAACACTATTACTGCTGTTATCTCTATAAAAGATATGTCTTCTTTCTTGAATGGACCATGGTTACTCTGATTATCACAGTCATTGTCCAGAGTCACTTTGTAGTCAGGTGCTCTAAGAATTTTTAACATAAAAATTTTTGGGAGTTCAAGCATAGAGATAAGTGAAGAAATTCCTGTCACCTCTTCAAATTGTGTGCCAGTTATGAAAAGGTAAGTCTGTACTTAGTGCAGATGATTCGGTACACAATTGGTTATCCCTTGAATGCCTAATTCTAACTTTGACAAACTTTATGGCCTTATAACAGTTGCCCTAACATACAAGCAAACAGAAGTCGAGCAACAATTAATTTACCCTAAAGCCAAACAAAATTAAATAATTTATTCTCAAGGAATTTTTTTTTTAAACAAATGAGGACGGGCAGTTTTTATTTTTAGTTTTTATTGGCTCACCAACGATAATTGTGTGAGCCTATGGCATAGCCCTTATGTCAGCGTCCGGATTCATACAGTTTGAACTTTTGTGTGCAGATTTTGATTTTTAGCTCAACTTTGGCGAAGCCTAATTTGAGCTTTTGTCATGGCCCATCGTCCGTCTGTCCGCCTGTCTCGACATCAACAATTGGATACGGCTCGGGCTAGAGGCCGTATTTATGAACCGATCTTTACGAAACTTCTTGGGTACCTTTGCTATGACCGTGGGACGAGAACGAGTGTTTTGGGGTGCGGTCCGAAATTCAAGATGGCTGCCAGCCGCCATTTTTTTGTACTGACGATGCAGAAATCTGTTTTTTGTACAGAACTTCCATATGAAAGCTCTGATTTGAATAATTTTTTGTATGAATGTTTAGTACCATGGGATACATCACATATAGTACAGGTTTTTTTCTCGTGCGTAAATTGTGCAAATTAGACTAATTTTGATGTTTTTTGGTGTTACTTTCAGCACTATAAGTGCAAATGCCAATACGGCTCGGGCTAGAGGCTGTATTTATGAACCGATCTTTATGAAACTTCTTGGGTACCTTTGGTATCACCGTGGGACGAGAACGAGTGTTTCTGGGTGCAATCAGATTTTTGCACTGAACTTCCATATGAAAGCACTGATTTGAATAATTTTTTGTGTGAATGTTTAGTACCATGGGATACATCACATATAATACAGGTTTTTTTCTCGTGCAGAAATTATGCAAATTAGATGAACTTTGATTTTTTCAGTGCTACTTATACACTGTAAGTGCACTTGTCAATACGGCTCGGGCTGGAGGCTGTATTTGTGAACCGATCTTCACAAAACTTCTTGGGTACCTTTGTTATCACCTTGGGACGAGAACGAGTGTTTCTGGGTGTGGTCCGAAATTCAAGATGGCTGCCAGTGGCCATTTTGTACCAAAATTAGGTCCAATCAGTTTTTTGTCACACCTTTTTCAGCTCGTATTTATGAACTGATCTTCACGAAACTTCTTGGGTCCCTTTGTTTTCACCTTATGACAGGAACGAGTATGTTTTGGGGTGCCTTTGTTATCACTGTGCTATGAGAACAAATATTTTGGGGTTCAGTCAGACCCACTCTGGGACTCAAAGATTTCTTTTCTAGTTTAGCATCTGACTGTCACCCACCTTTACAATACTTTACCTATACATTTGTTACAGGCTACGGTCAGTATTTATGTACAGACTGTTACAATACTTTATATGTACCTTTGTTATCAGGTCATTACCTAGATGTCTGTCATTGCTGTGTCACACACTATACATGTACATGTCTTAAGTTGAGCTACAGTGTCATTGACACTTTCATTTCTGAATTTTATTGAAAATATGGCTGCCAGCAGGCATCTTGGATTTGGATAAAAATTGTCCAAAAATTCCTTCAGCACACCCCACAGGCGGTGGTTCTCACCTGATCAGCTTCAAATTTCACATGTGGCTTTGGGGCAATGTTCAGATGGGAGCTATCGATGTTTTTCGAATTTCATTGAAAAACATGGCCACCAGTGCCCAACTTGGATTTGAATACAAATTGTCCAACAATTCCTGTAGCACACTCTACAGGTTGCAGCTCTTACCTGATCAATCTCAAATTTCATATGTAGCTTTTGGGCAATGTCTAAATGGGAGCTATCAGTTTTTTTCGAATTTTGTTGAAAAACATGGCCACCAGCGGCCATCTTAGATTTGGCATATATATTTTCAACAATTCCATTAGCACACCCTACAGGCTGTATCTCTCAGCCAATCTTTTTCAAATTTCATATGTGGCTCTGGTTTGTTGTCTAGATGGGAGCTATTGAATGTTTCAGAATTTTGTTGAAAAACATGGCTGTCAGCAGCCATCTTTGATTTGGATATAAATTGTCCAATTCCTTTAGCACCACCTACAGGCCACGGCTCTCACCCGATCAATCCTAAATTTCACATGTGGCTTTGGGGCAATGTCCAAATTGGAGCTATCAAATTTTTCCAAATTTCATTGAAAAACATGGGCGCCAGTGGCCATCTTAGATTTTAGATAAATTGTTAACAATTCTATTTGCACACCCTTCAGACTGCATCTCTCATCCAATCTTTTTCAAATTTCATATGTAGCTTTCGTTTATTGTCTAGATGGGAGCTATTGAATATTTCTGAATTTTGTTGAAAAACATGGCCAGCAGCAGCCATCTTGGATTTGGACATAAATTTTCAACAATTCCATTAGCATGCCTAACAGGTCGCCTCTGATCTTTTTTGAATTTCATATATAGCTTTGATGTGATGTCTAGATGGGAGCTATCAAATTTTTCTGAATTTCGTTGAAAAATATGGCTGCCAGCAGCCATCTTGCATTGGGTTTGAATTGTCAACAATTCCATTAGCACAACTTGCAGGCTGCTTCTCTCACTCAATCTTTTTCAGATTTCATATGTAGTTTTGGTTTGATGTCTAGATGGAGCTATCAAATGTTTCTGAATTTTGTTGAAAAACATGGCTGGCAGTGGCCATCTTGGAGTTGGCATATAAATTGTCAACAATTCCATTAGCAGACCCTACAAACCACATCTTTTACCCGATCTTTTTCAAATTTATTTGAAAATTTGGTATGATGTCCAGATGAGAGTTATCAAATTTTTCTGCATTCCGTTAAAAAAGATAGCCGCCACTGGTCATCTTGGATTTGAAATATAAATTGTCAACAATTCCATTAGGACATCCAACAATCTTTTTCAGATTTCATTTGTTGCTTTGGTGTGATGTCTTTTCTGTAGAAACTTGAGTGAGTGACATGACATTACTGGATCTTTCTATTTAGTTCAGTCCCTTCTTGGACAAGTTGAGGTGCAGTGTCATTGACACATTCATTGTAACAGTAATCATACAACACAAAAGTAATATAGAAAAACTAAAATGAAGATCAAAAGTAATAAGATTTGTGAGGTGGTGTGGTGGCTCAGTAGGTAGAGGTACAGGCTGAAAGCTGTGAGGTCCTTGGCTTGAATCCCACATGTGGCAACGCTATTGTGTCCTTGGGCAAGACACTTCTCCCCCATTGCCCTTCTGAGTGCACGGTGGCATTGTGTGCTAAGGCATACTGCACATCGATGATGCGCTTGTCTTCAACCAATGCTAACCCTGCTTGTGTGGAGTTGGTATGTTGGGGAGCCTAACAGTTGCTCGCCATTGCTCGGTTGTCCTCTCCGGGTACTCCGGCTTCCTCCACCTGTAAAACTGTCCTGGCTGTCGAAAGCGTTGATAAACCCCAATAAATAAATAAATATAAATAAGATTTGTGACTATTTTTCATATTTATTTTGTACATACATATAAGAATCGGGTCGCATTTCGCGATGAGAATAACAACAATGTATTAATGCATACAACATATTGCATTGCAAATCATGATGCGATACTGTTAAAATCACACTCTGTGATGATTTTATACATTTTGCATTTTGCCACCAAAATAAATGTTTTGAACGTGGGCAAAAAAAATCTGAATGCGTCGCTGCCTGAGAATCAAGATTACTTTCGTGTTGTCTAATCAGGTTTTTTATTCGAAATCTGGGCTGCCTATTCACAACCAGAAATCACTGCCAATACTCTGTAACTGCAGGTAATGGTTGTATGTTATTTGTTAAAAATTCTCAGCCCTTAATGATAAAAGATGACCTGAAGTATCCAAGAGTCCATTGATCAACCTCGGTCAAAAAGTTATTAAAACATAATTTAATCATTTGAAATTCTTAAAAATAAAAGAGTTTTATTTTATCTGTGTCATTTTGAACATTGAAAGTTCTTGAAATTTATAAAAATTCTTGGAATGATGAATTTCAGTTCCCAAAAGATGCAGGGGATTCAATGTTGGTTGAAAAAATTGATGTGGGAAAAAAACTATTTGATTTAATGAGGGAAAATATTAATGCTGTTGTCAATAGCATGTGTAAGGTCGCTGATTATTACCTTCTTAATCCAATTTCTTCAAGAGTATTGATCATATAGTTTTCCAAAGAAGTTAATTAAAGTAGATTTCACTGAGTGGTCATTTAGAAAACTTGCACATTCATCACATTTTCTTCTTGCTATCATTAATTTTCATTAGGAAGAGATGGTTATTGCTAATTGAATCGAGCCATTTAATTCTGATGGGTGACTTAAATGCATTTGATGAGTGAATTACTTCATGAAGCAATTTTAGCAGATATTTTTCTGTATGTTTTCATCTTTCGAATGTTTCATCACTTCTGAGTTTCATATGTTTTTCTCTAACAATTTGTGTTGTAGAGTTGCCAGATCTGCTTCATGTTAACCTTTTACCCAACGAATCGGCCGCATCCGCCCACGTAATCTGCAAATACAGGAGTTGAAAAAAGTATTATTTTTCCAAAAATTTCAACAAAACCATATCATGTGACCCCCTCGTTGGAACGAGCTCGTCGAGCTCGTTCCAACGAGGGGGTCTCATGATATGGTTTTGTTGAAATTTTTGGAAAAATTTTTAAAAAATGATATTTAAAATAACAAATTTTGTCTATCGTCGGGTAAAGGGTTAAAATAGTTTCTGAATGGCAATTTCAAACTTTTATTATTTTATCATTGAAATTTTTATCCTAGCTGTAGAAATAGATCATAATGCTTTGGAATATGCTCAGCTAATGTTTCTTTCAAAGTGGGAATTATGTGTTACTTTTTAGCAGAAAGCTCTTTAGTTTTCATATTCTTTTTGAAAATCAGAGATTAATAAACTGTAAATTATACTTTTTATGCTCTTGAGCAAGACATCCAATTAACCTTACTTGCTTTATTATGGAAGTATGGCGACACAGTTTACCCTCAATGAATGTGACTTGTTCTCCAGGCCAATGTTAACACATTGCAAAGTCATTGTAAGACTGTTCACATTTTCTTTAGCACAGGCTACACCCTGTAGCCACAAAGTCAAGATAACCTATTGCCATCACGTGTGCGTAAGTCTGTAAGTCTGTCATCTGTCTGTTCACATTTTCTTCAGCACAGGCTACACCGCATAGTTCTTGTCCAATCATTACTAAATTTGATATGCAGGTTCAAGGTCATGTCTAGATGAGAACGTCCCATTTTGGTCACAATCAGTCAGCCATGATGCCTGTGCAGGTTCAAAACCTGAAAACCTTTAATACAGTCTACAGATCGTATTTATAAAGAGATTTCATTGTAATTTGGTTGGATGACTCCGTGTAATGTCAAGATGAGAAAGTCATATTTTGGTCAGGTTTGGTCAACCATGATGGCTGGAGGGGTACGTGACCTAGATTCCTCCAGTACAGTCTACAGGTTGCATTTATGAAGGGATTTCATTGTAAATTGGTAGGATGACTTGGTATGATGTCAAGATGAGAACATCCCATTTTTGTTGTGATCGGTCAACTGTGACCTAGATTTGTTTAGTACAATCTACAGTTCATATTTATGAAGTGATATCATTGTAACTTGATAGGATGACTCGGTATGATGTCTAGATGAGACTATCGTATTTTGGTCACAATCAGTCAGCCATTACCGCCTCTTGGGCATGTGACCTAGATTCCTTTAGCACTCTACAGGTCGTATTTATGAAGGGATTTCATTGTAACTTGGTAGGATGACTCGTTTTGGAATGATTTTACTGTAACTTGGTAACTTTGGTTGACATACGTTAACGGTGAGGGCCACATCAACCCAGGCCTCATTTCTTTAGTACAGTCTACACCTCAAATTATTCTTGTTGAAAACAGAGCATGTCGGGTCACAAAACTTAACATATTCTCAATTATCACAATTCTTGTCTTATTTCATAAACATTGAACATTATCCTTTTCATCCAATACTACACACAGTCAAGTTAAGCTACAATGTCATTGACACTTTCATTTATGTTCCAAGTGGGATGCAGTACCACCTCAGATACTACTCATTTGTGATCAGCCACTTTTCCTCTTGCATCATGTTTTATACATCTGGGTTGTTTGCAGTTGATGCTGACTGTAGAGTGCAGAATTCCTTGTGGATATGGTGAACATGCGTATTCTCTCACATGATCAATTTTCTCAAAGTTTCTCCCATCCATTAGATATGTCAAAACATTTCTGAAATAATTTTTATCAGTATTTTTAACCATTTTGTATGCATGTACAACTGCAGTGTTTTCTGTGCCACCACAGAAGCCTTAGGTGTTATCACTCCGATCATACATCCATACATCCTTATGTCTGTATAGATTTTTGTTTCCTTACAATAACTTTTCTGAAGTAGAATGATCTGAAATTTTCACACATGAAGGTCATGGTTGTTCTACAGATTTCTTGTGTAAATAATTCCATTGTTTCCACCCTTATTTGTTTGAAAACTTCTTTATATTCTTCTCACTACCCATTTTTTTCCACTTTAGCACAGCGATTTTAAATTTTGTTTATAAAAAAATTTCACCTTTTTAGTGTAAATGATGAAATAATTATGGTCCTTCATTGTGCAAAAAATTAATTATTTTGTGTTTCCTCACAATTACGTTTGTTTTGAAGTTTCTTATAAGATCACAGAACAAATGTCAGGTTTCAATTTTAGGTCATCAGTGTGAGTAATGCCACAGATATTCTTGATAAGTGATTGTTGATGCTAATGTTTGCCAATGTCGACGTGGATATTTCCATGTCGACAAGTTGTAACACAGTGTATTTCCTCGGAGAACATTGAAATAAAACCAAATATTGATCAAATGTCTGTTGCAGCGGGGTTACATGTATTATCATTCCAAACATGCTAGCCAAGCATTGGTTGTATAGGAGCCTTGAAAAAATGACAAACAGTTGAGACTGTTTACCACTTCTGTAACATAAATTAAGAAAAAGTCACATAGTGAAATAAAATTTGTGAAACAATAATCATCAACTTGTATAGAACTGACCAATCGAAGTCATTACTCAAGTCATGGTTCCAACTCAAATTGCGAGATTCTAATAAAAGCTCACAAAAGTTTTGTTGCAATTATCTTAACCCGTTACCTAACATGAAATGCAGACGACACTTGCAAAAAAAATTCTTGAACAACTAATCTTTTTCATTTTTTGTCTCAAAAACATAGGTTATGGCCCCCTCATTGGAACGAGCTCATTCTAATGAGGGGTCATAACCTATGTTTTTGAAACAAAAATTGAAAATTAACTGAATAGAGTTGGCCGGTTTTAGCCATTACATTGGGTAAAGGGTTAATATATAGTAAAATAACCTGATAAAGTCTGGTAAAGTGGGGAATATCTGTAGTGCCAACAGAAAAGTGAACTTGTGTTGGTTAATCTCCACTTAGAAAACACAATTACTCATAAAAAAACAAAAAATTCTGATATTAAAAATAGAGCAATGTACCTTGTGGTGACATGACAAACTTGATAGAGACGGAAAAAATTAGCACACATAGATGGATCTTTTGCAGCCATGCACGGTTACCAGTCAGTCGGCTTGTAATGTGGATTAATTTATCTCAAAAAGGAAAATAAAGAAATGAATCTGCCAAGCATTCATTTCAACCATTCATTTTAACCATTTTGCGTCCAATATGATGTGAAAGGGTAGAATCATTTGAGTGGCCAGATCTGGTATCTGGATGATTTGGACCATGTGCAATTTGGACCAGATTAGTTTTGGACGAGTCGGCCCAGATCTCAGATAATTCCAACAATGTTTTTGGACAGTCCGACCCTTATTTTTTGATGATTCAGCCCAGATCTTTGGATGACTCAAACCGTACCTTAGTCCCCTAATAGCTTACTGCCCATAATTGTCAGTACCCTGCTCATAATAATCAGTGTTGACTGCGGGCAGTAACCAAGAAGAAGAAAGACCATTCAAAATTAAACCCAACAAACAAAGATTGAGGAACAACAGTGGCGTAGAAATGCTTTTGCACATTGGGGGGGGAGTTGTGACAAAAGTATATCGATTTGAGACACATATTAGGAGTCAGACTATACTAAGTCGCAGGTCAAACCATTCTAAGTCATGGACCAAATCAGCCAGATGTGCACCGAATTGTCCCATAAGATGGTTTGAATCGTCCAAAGATCTGGGCTGAAGCATACATGGTTTGAATCATCCAGCATTCTCCAGATTGTACCCCACAAACATCTGGTCTGAATCGTCCATGGGCCAGAACGTGCAACACTGTACTGATCAAAATGGTCCTTCCCCCTCCCCACAAAATTGGTCCCTTCTCTCCTCCTCTGTTCATAATGTAGGTCAGGATTCCGACATTGGTCACCTGCATTGGTCACCAGCATTGGTCACCGCCCATTATTGGGATGGTGCAGAACATTAGAGAACAACTTTAACTTTTATTGCCTAATTGGAATAATGAAAAAAAGTAATATTTTCAAATTTGGGGGCATTTTCACCACTGGCAAAGAATATAAAAAACTAATCTTTTTTATTTGAGGCACCTTGGAGGATGTTGAATACTATTTCTTTCCTCTGGAGACATTTTGGCCATTGTGGGAAGACTTTTTACCAACACCAGAGCACATTTTCATAAATGCTGGGGTGGGTTTTTTTTTTTACAAATTCCAGGGTACATTTTGACTGAAATCAGGGGATACTATGATGTTTGACCAATGCCCAGGGGACATTTTGACTAGTTGCAGGACATTTTGGTTAAGGCACATCTTAACCAGCACACACCCAGCACTTCGCACAAAACACAAGTCCACAACTTCAAGATAAAAATGTATACAATTGATCTTGAGACAAAACCACAACATACCCATGCTTCTTTTTATAAGATATTCAGTCCAAATTAAGGCCGAAGCTTTCTGGGTCTGAAAAGTTCAAAAGTACTGTGCATAATCTTCCAGAAGCTTAATCTTCAAGTTCCCAGAGGGTGACATTATGTTTATGAACTGGTTAAACATTCTGAATGAATGATTGTTGATCATTGTTCTCTTCAACATCAATGGTCGTTTCTCTCTCTAGAAGAAAATGGAAGATGATTTCACATGAATTACTGACTAAATTAATGTTTTACACAGAAACACCACCCATGTACATCTATTAAACAGCACCAGTAGCAGGTAAACTGGAAAACAAAATATTCAACTACTTAGGAAAAACTATGAAAATGTTGATGGAAAGTACTGTTTAATTGACTTTGACTTGACTTTTGGGTTTCGAATAGGTGACCTCAGAATTCTGTAGTTGTTTCCACACTAACTCACAGGCCTTTAAATTCCCCAAATTCATGATGATTAATGCTTTGCTCAAAACATGATGATGTGCCCAAATAGTTCATTTGAATCATTTTTGCAATAAAAGTATCCCCAACCAGGGCTCAATTTAACTGGATTTGCATAGCGATCTGCGAATCAAATTTCAACTTTTACTAATCAATTTCACATGACAAAAACATATAATTAATAGGAAATGCTAATCAACAATTCAACATTTATCCAAAGTAGTAAACTGCTGTTCAATTTTTAAAAATTAAATCGACCCCTGTCCCCAACTGTCTTCATAAGCCACTGATATCCAAGTCGTGTTGAACAGGGTACTTTCTAGGACTTCAAATGCAAGGAAATGGCTAGTTTGGGTATATATTTTAGCAATGTTCTCCTTTCTGGCTGAACTGTGGCTATCACAATAGGTTCTGTGACCCTCGACCATTCTGCCTAAATTAGGACAATACAGAGGCCTGAACTCATTATGTTGAATTTTGTCATTTCAGATTGAGGAATCTTTGGAAAGTTTGGATGTACAGATAGCACTAGAGTTATGGTTTTGCGATGAAGATGTGAGGTAAACTTTAACTTTGGTGTATGATTTTAAAGATGAGAAATTGTTCTCTTGGTTTCCATTTTGTCATCCATCTATATTGAGATAACAGACATAGTCCATTCTTCATTTGTTTGTTCCAGGCCTTTAAATTCTTCCCAAATAACAACGGTGAACGCTGTGACTAAATAATATAATATAATTGCACCCAAATTATGCGGGGTTTGAAACTTTTCCCAAAGTTTTGCAGTGTTTCGGCAATATATAGTTTGAGCAGGTTTCCCTGATGCTTGCAATGTAGCTTAGAGCTTACCTTCAAATCAAACAATGCAACAGATAAATAATTTTTAAAAAAACACCCACAGAGTTCGCCATAGAAAAGCAAATGGCGTTGACAGTGTCGTATACGACACTGTCAGCGCCGATTGCTTTTCTTTGGCAAATTCTGTAGGGTCATGATAAAGCTGGAGATCTATTATATTCATGTTTGTGGCATTTCCTATTAAACGCTGAGCATAATTTACATTCAAATAGGACTTTGGCTCGACACTGGGAAACTAAGAAGCCTTCTCGAGTAAACTTACATCAAGGGGTGGTGGGAACCAGTGATAATGGTGAAGACCTATAAACTATCATTTTAAGAGGGGGGCCTGAAACCTAAAACAGACACCAAGAAGAAGAAAATACCTGCACTTTTTCTCCAACCATGCAGGCCACAACACGGCTGATCCATATTTGCTGTTGTGCCCAAATTAGACTAATCTGAAGGTCTGGTTTGTTCCATTTGGTCCTTGAAATGAATGTTTGTTTTCTTGTTTGTCTTGAACTCTCTCTCTGCAAAATGTCTGATGAATGGAAATGGAAACTCCCCACTACACAGTCTTAACCCTTAAGGGTCTGGACACATTTCTTGAATACCCTCCAGACCACTACCTGCACATTGCCAGTAGCTAAACAGTGACTTCTAGTCAAGTCTTGGCTGCCCATTTAGGAGCCAAGACTTGACTAGAAAACACAGCCAAGGTAATATGTCAATTATAGGTACCCGAACGGCATAATGTACACAAACCCTATAGCCTCTAAACATTTCTTTCTTATCAATTCTCCTTCGATTCATATGTACTGTATTACTTTTCTCATTCATTTTTACCCTGTGATTTTGCAAAATATAAATTTGTATTCAAAGGCCAAGAACTAGTTCAGTTCAATTCAGTCCAAAGTATGCAAATTGGGTGGACGCTATTATAGGTTGCAGTGTGTACCAAAAGGTGAGAGATATATAAAGATGAATGGAAAATTAAATCCACTTCCACTACCCTAATCTGTGGTAACACTCAAAGACAATCAATGCCACATGAAGACAGCTGATTCCACATGATTCAATATTGACCCGTCAATATCCAATATCGCAAAATAATGACAAGAAGGTTCAGGTTAGGTTGAGGTTAGTGTCTTAAATATGGTGGGAACAAGGGTGAGGGGTAGCATATATAAATCTATATGTTTGGCATGAATAAACTGTCCCGCCACCATTTGTACTATCACCCCCATCCCCACCCCACCTCCCCACCCCACCTCCCCAAGAAAAATTATTTTCCATCCTTTCCCCTAGCAGAACATGGAAAGGTGCCCCCCCCCCCCGCCCCCCCCCCCCCCCCCCCCCACACACACACACACGTTTTGGAAGCTTCTGGTGTCTCTGTGCATACACATCAAAAGTATTCACTTTACTTTGGATTGTTAATTTCTGCATTTTGATGTCCAATTATCAAAATTTTAATGAGCATATTTTTGCCATAATGCAACTAGGCATTTAACCAATTTAGTGTTGTTTGATAGAGCTCTGTCGAGCAAAATGAATTGGTTGAATGCCTGGTTGCATAGGGGAAATATTTGCTCGATGAGCTCTGTCAAACAATATTGAATTGGTTAGATGTCTAGTTTGCATTATGTGAAAAAATTGTTTCTTGTGATTTTGTTATTACAATATCAGTGTGCAGAGGGTTAAAGGTAATGATTTCAAAAAAGGTTTTTACTGAGTTTTCTTGCACAACTCCACACTTCAAATGTTCTCCTGTTTCCTCAAAACTGTACGATAGAATATAACCTTGACTGTTAAGAAAAATTGTTGCTGATAAGGCCTAAAATAATTAAAAATCTGTTTCTTAGGCCTCCTGCATGGTCCTTTCTGCTCTCTTTTTATAACCAATGCAAGAAATAATTACAAAAATAAAAAATGAAATAAAAGACCACCTGCCCCCATGCACTTTTACAAAAAATGACCTGAGAAACAAGATCTACTTTGTGGGAACTAAACAAACAACTGAACATTTTTAGCTCACCAACTTTAGTTGTGTGAAATTATGGTATGGCTCGATCGGTCAGCATCAGCATACGTGTCCAATAACGTTAAAGCTTCTGTTTAGGTCACTTACTTGCCCTATTTCCATATCATGGCTTTTATAATGCTGCTATATGATGATTATTATCATTTTACCATGATTTAACCCCTCCTACCCTACATTTTAGACATTTTTCTGTTTAGCTCAGAATTTCATATTTAACTAAGTGTTTAGGTCAGCTGCTGTGCTCCTTCTCTTCCCATGGTACTTATATTCATCATACATGTTCCTCAGTATCATTGTTCCATGATTAACCCCTAATACCCTGCATTTTAAACATATTTCTTGACATTTTTAGTTGCGTTTAGTTTTCTGTTTAGCTCGGAATTTCATGTTTAACTAAGTTTTTAGGTCAGCTGCTGTGCTCCTTCTCTTCCCATGGGACTTATATTCATCATACATTTGCCTCAGTATCATTGTTCCATGATTAACCCCTCATACCCTGCATTTTAAACATTTTTCTTGACATTTTTAGTTGCGTTTAGTTTTCTGTTTAGCTCGGAATTTCATGTTTAACTTAGTGTTTATGTCATCTGCTGTGCTCCTTCTCTTCGCATGGCAGTTATATTCATCAAACATGTTCCTCAGTATCATTGTTCCATGATTAACCCCTCATACCCTGCATTTTAAACATTTTTCTTGACATTTTTAGTTTCGTTTAGTTTTCTGTTTGCTCAGAATTTCATGTTTAACTTAGTGTTTAGGTCAGCTGCTGTGCTCCTTCTCTTCCCATGGCACTTATATTCATCATACATGTTCCTCAGTATCATTGTTCCATGATTAACCCCTCATACCCTGCATTTTAAACATTTTTCTTGACATTTTTATTTGCGTTTAGTTTTCTGTTTAGCTCGGAATTTCATGTTTAACTTAGTGTTAGGTCAAATAATAATCACTAGAAGTCCTTTCTGTTCAGCCCGAATGGTTGTAGCGTTCTAAGGGTGAAGATCCAATGGACCTCTTGCATCCGGCGCTGTATGGTGGTATTGGGTCCTTCTGGGTCGGAGTATAGGACCTGTATGATACGGTAACTTAAGTCCGATATTTGATGGGATGCTTGGTTAAAATGAATGCTGACTGGGGTGTCCCGTTGGTGTTTAATGTCAGCAATATGTTCTCGAATGCGAGTGCCGAAATTTCGTTTGGTTTCCCCAACATATTCTTTGTTGCATTGATTGCAGTTTAATCGCTGGGGTCCGGGGTTTTGGTATGGTAGTCCGGAGTCCCGAGGGGGAGAGGCCCAAATTGGAGCACTTCTCCAGAAAAAGTAATTGTAGTTCAAGTTTCAGTGCTTTAAGGCATAGGTTGCGTGTTTTCCTATAAATGTCGAGGTTGGCAGGATCTATTCGGGTTTGGTTGATCGGTACTGGTCCTGGGGCGGGTCCAGTAGGGTCGGTTTTGCAGCGTTTACTTTGCCGTTCTACTTCATCGGACATAATGATTGTCATTGCGCTTGTGTCGCTGGTTAAGCTTAGTGTACTTGTAGAGCTTTCGACCGTGTTGGAAGATGCCATATCTATTCAGTAGGTCTAGAAGAATATAATATGATAAACAACTTGAAAAGTCCGAGAGGGCCTACTGAAAGGGATATCCTATGTGAGGTAAAGTATTCTTTAATAAATAGTAATTAACAAATAGCCTGACCAGTTTCGTTCCTTTTGGGAACTCGTCAGAGGCGATGTTGTGTTATAGTGGGATATAGATTTTCCGTCCTATTTATACTATTTTTGGTGGATGCATTTTTGGTGGATGCAGATCCAGCCATATGATTGGTTAATAAATTTGATCGTTTAAAATCCATTTCCGGTTAATGATGTAACAATACAAGAAGAATGATTTAGAATAAGGGGGCGTAACTCGGTGTTAGTCTAATGTGCCGGAGTATATGTAAACATGGATTTTAATCTATTTCAGGTGTGGTATAGGGTATTGAATGGTTTTAAGGTCACCTTAATTTATGAAAAAGTGTATTTACCAGAAAACCGATTAGAACAGTGGTACCAGCGTGGTGTTCAGCTATGTTAAAAAATCATAAGAAACAGATGTTTTGTAAAAAGATTATTGTCAATAAAGATAATGATAGACGCCTATAAATTTGTTAAATATTTGATATGAGTTTTTGCAGAGCTGCTGAGGCGTAAAGTAAAACTTTGTCAGAATTGTATAACTCGGGTAGCGAAACGTGTGGTGGTGTATTCCCGCTATGTGATGCTATGGTTGGATGTGGTGGTCCGATGTCTGTATTAACGTGGATGTTGTCCCAATTGACAGTTTCGGTCTGACTGGTCTCCAATTGTTTTGGAGATGGATGTAGGGGTGAACTCGCCGGCGGTAGGTGATGGATGAGCTTTCTCCATGGATAATGAAGTCTTGTAGTCCTGGATGTTTGGGCCCTTGATAAAGGTGAGATGGGGGCTCCAATTTGTAGTTCTTTAATTATCTCGTTGAGTTCAACATCTGTGTGGGTGTCTGCTCTTAGAGGTGAGATTGGAGAGTATGAGCTCATTTCATGTAGGATATTTTTCAGTTCATCTGATGTCCTGTAGGGTGGTGTTGTCTTTAAAGGTGAAATTGGGGTGGACATGCCCATGTCTTTACAGATAAGCTGGAGGCGTTCAGTTTCCAGGTTGGTGTTCATAGTCGGCCAGGTGCATTGGGTTGTACAGTTATATAGTGTCTTATTATTATGGCAGGTATTTAATAAATGTTTGCGGTAGCAGTCCGATAAAGGGCCTGAATGGCAGCTGTATGCTCTTTTTTTATAACCAGTGCAAACTTAAAAAAATAAGAATTAAATGGTTTATGTCTGATATTTTACCGAAGTTAATAAAATTGATAAATTTGTTCCTTGAATGCAACAAGGTTTTGCAATGCTTTAGCATTGCAAAGCCTTCATGCACTCAAGGGACGAAATACACCACCACCTATGGCTGTTCTGCAGATTATAAGACCCAAAACATAAAACAAACCAAGAACATGAACTTTTGATGGAAAAGAAATTATTACAAAAATTAAATATAAAATAAAAAAAACACCCGCCCACATGCAATATTACAAAAAATGACCCAAGAAACAAGATCTACTTTTTGGAGCCTTAGAAGTTATTTATAGTAGTCATATAATAATAATACTTACTATTTTTGTTCTGTTTCAGTGAGCAGGTACAGGAGAAAATGGAATGTGTCAGTCAGAGAACACTACAACTTCACTTCAGTCCCTCAAAAGGGCTCCATCACCAAATTCCTGTCTTATTTGATTACTTTCATTTATGTTCTGTTGAAGCAATTATACATGGTACTCTAATAGCCATCCATCAGCCTTATATCAGGTGCGTAATTATTGTTTTATTTTTTTTTCCTAGATGTAATTGGGTTGAGAGGTCCTGAAAGAATTCTTGGAAATCAAAAAACCGTACAGTTATTTGGAAATTTTTCCAAAATTTTCCTTCAGCCATAGGGTTTTGTGAAAGGAAATTCATAGGCAGTCATTTGCAGTGCTCCAAATAATACTTTGGTTTATTTTTTGTAGTGCATATTATACCCTCTATAAACTTTTGCAAAATATCTAGACCATGTAAGTGTCTTTGGAAGGATATCGATGATTATCTTATTCGTGGGCATGCGAAATCTGTAATCTCACGCAGTGACTTTTCCATGCTTGGAAATACAGTGGAACCCTGTTAATTGAATAGTCCCTTTGCCAATGAAAATTATTCAATTAACTGGAGTATTCAATTAACTGGGATGGTGGCACTTTTCTGTATTCTAGAGATAAACTTAGCATTTATTTTATTATAAATAAATGTCAAACAAGATATAATAGATTAAATGCCTGTACTGAGGCCAAATAGGTCTATAAACAAAGATAAACTGGGGAGAGTCAGAGTAATTTCTTGACAGGTTACAAGATTTTTTATTCAATTAACAGGAGTTTACTCTGTAATTTATATTCAATTAACAGGTCAAATTTGTTCTGGAGGTATGGTAAATGGTTTTGTGTTGGGAACTTATATTCAATTTAGTTAATAGATATTCAATTAAATGGGCTCCAGTATACATGTTTTCTCATGTCCATGAATGAGACAATTGTCTATATCCTTGCTAAGACACAAGATGCTGTTTTTATTAAATGCACTTTGGAGAAATTATAGGCCTCTTAGATAGAGTCATCAAAAGACAAATCATCTTACCGATGTCTAACCATTCCTCTGCTCTTTAGGCTATGTTTAAACTGACGTTTCAAGTTTAGTTCCATAGTATTTCCTACACAATATTCACAAATGGATTAAAATTGTTTTAGACTGATAGTTTGGAAGAATTTGATGAGAGAAGCATCAAAGTACAAGTATTTAAGACAAAACTTCTGTTTTAAATTTTCATTGGCTGGGAGCAATTTGTTCTTAAAAAATTGATTTGCTGTTTTGTGACTCATGTCCAGAATTGATTAGCATTTCCAGCAAACTGATTACCAATTTTTGGGGTCATGGTCCAGGGTTCATTCTATAACTTTAAGTATTATTTAACCACTTTTCATGGACTGTGTCAATGATTTTCATGGACTATTATTGGGTTCATAATGTTATGATGGCACATCACAACCAAGTCAATTTTAAATATTATTTCACAAGATTAGCCTTTCATCCTCATCAAATATGACTATTTATTCAGTCTTAAATTTGTGTAGAAGGAGTAAACAGCAGTTTTTATGACGATTGTCCAATTTGCAAACAGGATGAATCTGTTCGGTGAACTCTTCTGGGGAACCATTAACCCTTAAGGGGCTGGACAAATGTTGTGAATCCACATTTAACGACATTTCACACATACAATAGCTTATCAGTACAGTGCCTGTACGGACAATCAACAATGATGTAAAGACACTGTCAAAATAATGCAGGGGAGTTCTCAAGGAAGAATACACTTGGGGTAACAATTTCAAAGCATTATAAAAGTGGAAGATTGTGGCTGTATGGTGATGTTATGGTTAAAGTGTACACCATAAAATGAGTTTAACGAATATTGTTAAAAAATCAATGTTTTCAATGCTTGTACACATTTTATCTGGATTTCTGGTGGTCTTTTGTGACCATACAAAGTTTTGTTACATTACCGGCCAAGACCATGAATTGTTGTCAGAAGTTACACATGGATTTATTTCTTAACTAGTAGAGTGCTAAATTATTTTTGGACGCCAAAATTTGTTCACATGTTTTTGCCTTGTTACAGTTTATGAGAGTATGCCTGTAAGCACTCTCATAAATTTTAACAATGCAATTCCATACACTTTCGAGATAATATGAAGCATATCCACTGAATATGAAGCCTTGAGTTGTGGTACCTACACTTCAGAGTAAAGCTATTAAGCCCTAATATGAGCTTCCGGAACTCTACTAGTTAACTCATTATTCGGCACATAATTCACAATATTATTCCAAAGGTTTTAAAAAAAATGAGTTTTGATATCAGTTCACAGAGAGAGATAATTTTTGTTCTCTTTATTAATCCTTTACCCAACATAACGGCCAAAACCGGCCAGCGCTATTCTAAAAATTGCCAATTAATTTTCATTATATTTTCATTTTTTGTCTCAAAAACATAGGTCTCAAAAACATAGGTTATGACCCCTTTTTGGAACGAGCTCGTTCCAATGAGGGGTCATAACCTATTATTGAGACAAAAAATGAAAAAAAAAAGAAGTTATTCAAGAATTTTGTTTGCAAGTGTCGTCAGCTTTTCATGTTAGGTAAAGGGTTAAAAAAGTTCAAATTAACTTAATTGGGTAATGGGTTGAAGTCATCTGTTTTTTTTTCTAGTGTGCCAAAGCAACCCAAATCAGCATGGACAAATAAAAGTCCAGAATTAAGTACTCTAGAAGAAGTATACTTTGGAGTTGGCGCTATTGAATCAGGGGTAAGTGAATACAGAAGATACACTATGTATATCTCATTTAGGATTGGTCACAAATCAGATCTCTTGATTTCACAGCTGTACTAGTAGTCCATACCCTATTTTTTGTTTTACACCAACATAGGAATTTTGCACACTTTATATTTTTAACTCATGAGTCCCAGAAACCCCATGTCTGTTCTCTGTTGTTTCCTAGTAGTGTTGAATGTCTGAATTTGGGTTTGAATGCATATTTCATTTGCATGTTGTTTACATGACTGAAAATGAGTTCCGTTAATTTATTTCCTAAGTAGACTTACACTCACTGGAAATACACCACAAAATTATTTCATGAATGAGGATGAAGAATCACATATTTTCACTGGCTTTACTGTCACATGAGAAAATATGTTATTTTTGGTGCACTTAAGTGAAATATTTCTAAAACGTGAAGATTTTATTATCCCCGCATTTTAAAAAAAAAGCGGGTATATTATGTTGATCTCCGTCCATCCATCACAACCACCCCATCCATCCCGTCACATCCCATCCGAACTTCATATCACCAAGAGTATGTAATTTGAAACATTTAAACTATGCTGAGGTGTTCAGACAGCATCTGCAGATGTGCATAAAGGTTTCTGAATTTTAAATTGGCCCCAAGTGGTTCAAGTGAACCACTTATATTAGCTCTGCCTGACAAAATGTCAGCGGAGCTTTTCTGATGCTAAGTTGTCTGTCGCCCATCCATCCATCTGTCCATCCAACCATTCATCCATCCATCCATCCATCCATCTATCCTCAACATTTTGTTTGTCCGTGCCATAATTTCTTAACCACTGAATATTTTTTAATGAAATTTCATAACAATATGTAATATCAAAAGACAGTGTGTCAAGAATTATAATATGGTAATGTAATCCTCAAGGTCAAGGTCACAGGCCCTATGATAAGGTGACACTTAGAAAAACTTTGACATTTGTTTTTCTGAGCCATAATTTCTTAACCACTGAACATAATCTCCGCTTGACATAATGTCCATGGAGCTTTCGAATGCCAAGTTGTCTGTCACCATCTGTCCATCCGTCTGCCATCTGTCTGTGTCCATCATCAACATTTTGTTTGTCCTGTCCATATAACTTGATCTAATTGGCAGATCTTGTTCATACTTGGTACAATTATTGCTCATGACTCAAAGGTGTGTCATGACATTGACCAAGGTCATGTCATCAAGGTCAAGGTTATGACAGCAAAACTTGGATATTGTCCGTTCCATATAACTTGGTTTGATTGACAGATCTTATTCATAGTTGGTACAATTATTACTCATGACTCAAGGTGTGTCATGACTTTGGTCCAAGGTCTTGTCAAGGTCACAGGCAGCAAAAATTTATATCCTTATACAGCCCTTATCTGGTTCATATGACTTTGTATGAATGACACATCTTATTCATAGTTGGTACAATTATTTCTCATGACACATAAAGTGTGTCGCAACTTTGATCCAATGTCATTCCATCAAGGTCAAGGTCACAGACTACAAAACTTTGATATTGTCATACAGCCCTGTCTGCTTTGTATAATTTAATCTGTGTGACAGATCTTGTTCATACTTCACACAATTGTTACCCATAACCTAACCTTGTGTCATGACCTTGACCCATTGTCATATCATGAAGGTTAAGGTCAAGCAGTAACACTTGAATTCTGTCTTGTATTTAGCTTCCCCTAAAAGCAGTGACCCTCATGAGAGCTATCTAGGTGGAGCCACCTCTTGTTATTGTTAGAAAATCAGTTTCCATTGAAAGGCTACTAAGGTCTTTAATTCGAAACCTTTAAACTATGCTGAGGTGTTCTGGTAGAATCTATAGATGTCCATAAATGTTTGGGAATTTTGATTTGGCCCTCAAGTGGTTCCAGTGGAATCACTTTTATTGTTAGGAAATCAGTTTCCAATGGGGGTTTTAATTTGAAACCTTGAAAGTATGTTCATATGTTACAGTATGGTCTTTAGATGTGCATAAAGCTTTCGGATTTTTGATACTCCCCCGTGTGGCATCCAAAATCCCCACTTTTGTAGTTTCTGGTAAAAGGCTCCTAGGGGTTTAAATCGAAATGTTTAATATGCGTTCATATGTTCAGTTAGGATCTCTAGATGTGCATAAAGTTTTTGAATTTTTGATCTGGCCCCTTGTGGCTGCCGCCGTGCCACTTTTGTCGTTAGACAATCAGTTTACGGCAAGAGGCTCCTATGGGTTTTAATTTGAAATGTTGAAAGTGTGTTTATATGTTCAGGTAGGGTCTCTAGATGTGTATAAAAGTTTAGGATTTTTGATTTGATTCCTAGGTAGACATTTGTCATTAGAGAATCTGTTTCCTGTGAAAGGCTCTTGGGGGTTTAATTCAAAACATTGAAAGTGTGTTCATATGTTCAGGAAGAGTCTCTAAATGTGCCTAAAGCTTTTATATTTTATAGAATACCTTTTCTGTCTGTATCAAGCATTAATAATAATCAAGAATGCAAATGCGGGAATATACTGTAGTGTGCTTTTCACAGAAATGACACATCTAGTTAAAAATATTCAGTCTGTGCTATTCACAAAAATAACATCTTTTGGTTTGTTTTTATCAAGCTTGTTCCAGTGGTGGGACAAACTTTCCCACAATGCAACTTAGAATTTAATTTAATTTAACCAGTTCATTTTTGTTTGACAGAACTTGATTCGATATTGCATTGGGGGAAATAAATGCTACTTGAAATTTCTATATTTTGACATCAGTTTGCAGAGAGTTAATTGAGTAGCTCTCTTTTATACCAGTATCTTTAAAAATCAGTGTGAGGGGCATTTGTATTACTGTTTTTTTGTTTTCCTCCTTTTTTTTTTTTTTAGCTCACCTGACTTAAAGTAAATGGGAACTATTGCCATCACTTGGCATCCTGCATCCGTCGTATGTCGTCTGTTAACTTTTGAAACTTGTCTTCTTCTTCAAAACCACTGGGCCAAATTCAAACATGTTTGAATATTGCACTGATCATCTTTGGAGTATACCCTTTCTACTTTGTTCAAGTGAAGCCGCTGCCATCTTCGGACTATGGTTAATGCCCAAGAAGCCTTAAAATCTTTTAAAAATCTTCTCATGAACCACCAGAGAGAATGCCTTGATATTTGGTATGGAACTTCCTTTGGTGGTGAAGATGTGGGAGCATGTCCATTTTAGGCTCCATCCAAAATTTGTATTTCAAGAACCAATGCACTGATTTGAACCAAATTTGGCATGTTGTATAATCGGGTCATAAGTACTTGATTGTTGCTTGCAAACAAATTTTCACAGCCCCGTGGAAACCCCAGGAGCTAAAATAGGAAAAAATTCAAATACTCAAATATTGCTTTTAGCTCACAAACGAAGTTGTGTGACCTTATGTCACACCCAAGGCGTGTCGGTGTCAGCATCAACACTTGTGTTAAAGTTATTGTAAGAGTCCTCTTTGACTTTCTGCCCTGTTGCTATGCACCTCATACCTTTTCTATGGCTTACAATTACCCACAGACCCTTACCAAATGATATTTTTTCGATTTCTAGTGTTATGCTGTGTTCGACTTTTTGTCAGTGTGAAAATTTCTTATCTATACATGAGTGGAGGCTGCCACCGGAATGCTGTGGCTTTTATTAGCTCACATGGCCTAAAATTTCTGATCTATACATGAGTGGAGGCTACCACTGGAATGCTGTGGCTTTTATTAGCTCACATGGCCTAAAAGGCCATGTGAGCTTTTCTTATCACTTTGTGTCCGACGTCTGGCGTCCATAAACTTTTCACATTTTCATCTTCTCTGTAACCGCTGAGCCGGTGTGAACCAAACTTGGCAGGAATGGTCTATGGGAGGTCCTCTACAAACGATCCTAATTTTGTTCCTGTCAGATGAAAAACGTGGCTTCCAGAGGCATTCTTTGATTCTGGTTGGTGGATTTTCAAAAATCTTCTCTGAAACTGCCTGGCCAAATGTTTTGAAACTTTACATAAATGATGACTGGGACCTCCTCTACCAACGATCCTCATTTAATGTTGATTGGGTCACAAACATGGCCATAATTGCAGCTTATAGTTACTGTAGAAACCCTATGAGAAATCACATTTTCATCATCTTCTCTGGAACTACTGTGCTGACATGAACCAAACTTGGCAGGGATAGTCTATTGGAGGTCCTCTACAAACGATCCTCATTTTGATCCCATGGGTTTGAAAACATGGCCACCAGAGGCATTCTTTGATTCTGATAGGTGGATTTTAAAAAATCTTCTCTGAAACCACAGGGCCAAATGTTTTGAAACTTTGCATGGTTGATGACTGGGACCCCCTCTACCAACGATCCTCATTTAATGTTGATCGGGTTGAAACATGGCTTCAATTGCAGCTTATAGTTACTATAGAAATCCTATGGGAAATCACATTTTCATCTTCTTCTCTGGAACTACTGAGCTGACATGAACCAAACCTGGCAGGAATGGTCTATGGGAGGTCCTCTACAAACGATACTCATTTTGTTCCTGTGGGTTGAAAATATGGCCGCCAGTGGCATTCTTTGATTCTGGTTGGTGGGTTTTCAAAAATCTCCTCTGAAACTGCCAGGCCAAATGTTTTGATACTTCACATAAATGATGACTGCGACCCCCTCTACCAACGATCCTCATTTAATGTTGATCGGAGTGTAAACATGGCCATAATTGCGGCTTATAGTTACTATAGAAGCCCTATGGGAAATCACATTTTCATCTTCTTCTCTGGAACTACAGAGTTAACATGAACCAAACCTGGCATGGATAGTCTATGGGACGTCTTCTACAAAAGCTCCTCATTTTTGTTACCGTGCATCGAAAAACATGGCTGCCAGAAGCATTTTTTAATTTTGATTTGTGGATTTTCAAAAATCTTCTCCTCTGAAACCACAGGGCCAAATGTTTTGAAACTTTGCATGGTTGATGACTGCAACACCCTCTACCAACGATCCACATTTAATGTTGATCAGGTTGCAAACATGGCTGCAATTGCAGCTTATACTTGCTATAGAAACCCTATGGAAAATCACATATTTTTATACTGTACCAATGACCCAGACATAGCTGGTGCTAACTCTTAAAATATAGGGCCAAACACAAATTTTGCCCCCCAATCCCCAAAATTTGCATCTAAAATCAAAGAAAACATGTCCTGAAAGGCCCTCCACACTTCGCCCCCACTGCGCATGCGCAGTGTCAAGGACGTTCCGAAATTGGCGCCATTAATCATTCTAAGTTTGGCCCTTCATCAGTTAACATCTGACTGATCTTTGTGCTTATAAATCTCAGTTTTAATGATGCCAGACACATAAATATTAGTGAAATGGTGATTCTAAGAAGGATAGAGAAGGAGGAGAGGAAAAAAATGTGTGACAGAATATTATCAGGGCTGTAACTTAAAATTTTTTAATGAAATTATGTTAAGTTACCTATTTTCGAGGCAGCAGCCATTTTGTTGTCATTCTGATTATTTAGTTACACTGTTTTTTTTTTAAGTGTTTTCCTCTCTCCCTGTCCTTTAAGTCCCCCCTTGCTATTCTCCCATGCTTCTGGCATAGTTTTTGTAATTTTTATTACTAAATTTTCTTGGGAGTTTTAGCTGAATAACAGAATGAATTCTGTTCTTTCCCCATGTTTACGTCTTCACCTACGGGTGGTTAGGCGTTGTGTTCTGCATCTACCATCTGATGTTCTGCAGTTTCTTCCCTGGAAGTCTCTGTTTTGCATCAGATAGTGTATTTTTGGTAACTGATTTCGGGCCTGGGTGCCTGGAGTCTTATTTTAGTGTTTTTACACTCATTGTTTACATTTTCAACAGCCCTCTGTGTGAGGGGGGGGGGGGATTTCTAAAAAATAATATCTTGATGTTATTTTAATCATTATTATTGTTCGTAAGTGTTGAATAAATTATTTAAAATATTTTTAAAATTTTTGTCCACACTTAGGCTTGGGATCCATTGGGGCTCAACGTTACTTTTCAGAAACTTGGGCTGTTCTGAAAAAATATTTTTTCAAAATATTTTGATTTCAATTATTTTTTTCTATATTAATGGATCATATTATTATTATGTATTTTGATTGCCAGGGGTTAGTGCGAGTACCAGGACTTGTTTTCTTTTCACATTGAAAGGATATTGATCAATTGTTTTAAGAGGAAGTCTTCCTCTGACTTTATTATCATTCTATATGTGGTCAGTGTACTCGCATTAACTCCTGTTCTGTATCGTATGATTTCGATGACAATATGGGAAGCGTATGTCACGGTATGTTATTGGGGATTTGGACACTCCGGTCCTTTCCCCGCAGGGTCACTCTACTTTATCAATTTCTATTTCAGACGATCAAGATTAGGGTGATGTATCCGTGATGTCTTCCAACAGTGTGCCTCCGTCGTCACAATTAATGAAGGGCTAGCGGAAAAGTGCTCATGTAAATACGCCAATTGCCTAAGAGGACCCTAGTAGGTTCGACGGCCTTTGACGTCCGCTAGCTCGCCCGGTGTAGCGTCCGTTCACCGAGTGGTTCGGCAGCCGGGTTCGGCCGTTGCGGTCTAGAAGGAATTTTGGGGTGATGCGAGCACTATAAATTAACTTAATGCACACCCAGTGACGGCAGATCGGAGGGGGAATGGAGGAAGCCTTTTAGTCCGGTTCATAGCTCGTTCCGGTCCATCCGGACGGCAAGCGAGAGAGGCCCCTCTCTCGTTCAACAACATCTGGCCCCAGATGTTGTGGTACAAAATGTGTCGCAAGCGGAGCATACGTCCGTCGCTCGGGACGCTCCGTTGTATAGGCAGTCCGCGGAGACTGCTAAGGCTTCCTCGTCTCGTCAGCGCACACATCCGCACCTTGGCTGCGTGACCGCCGATATATTACCAGCTTCGCCGATCAAGGATTCTTCGGCGACCAGGTCACACCATCCGGTAGCCAGGGACACAAGGCCTGCAGACTCCGGACGTTCGCATAGGAAGTGTGCGGGAGTCAACGTACACGGAGCTTCCGGCGGCAATGCATCGTAAGACCACTACTGCACAGGCCTCGGGAACGGACGTGCTTTCCTTAATAGCACAGTTTATCGCAGCATCCCAGCATCAACTGAATCTGTCGCATATATTTTATCCGACGATGCTGGGTCGGGACGCTCCGCGGAAGCGGGTACGGACGTCCGAAAGTTTCATCCGGTCCGACGGGATACCGAAAGGGATTCGGAGGATTTCGAGCTTTCCCTTTCGGAACAACATATGCTGTTGTGTATGTCATCTGACTTGGTCTTCTACAGCTTCTTTCGTCGGACCAGAATGCTGCGATGCCGGATAAGAAACTGATAGCGTTGGTGGACTTAGAAATTTTTGGTTCGGTTCAGGGACATCGTCCCTCAGTTCCGACATAGTCCAATAATGTCACACAAACTTTCGAATTATTGAACGACGCTATATATATTATTATTTTATGCTTGCTAACCAAGCATTTCTGGTTTCTTGTTCGAATAGTTATGGAGATGTCTTTCAAAAGTGTGCCTCTGTCGTCATAGTTAATGAAGAGCTAGCGGCAATATGTGCTCATGGAATATGTCTATTGCCTACGGAGTGACATTCGCTAGCTCACCCGGTGTAGCGTACATTCATTGAATGGTTCGGCTGCCGGGTTCGTCCGTTGCGGTCTAGGAAGGAGATTTGGGTGATGCGAGCACTTTAATTACTTTAGTACTCACCCAGTGACGGCAGATTGAGGACAGATCGGAGGAAGCCTGTTAGTCCGGTTCCTGGCTTGTCCAGGTCCGTCCAGGCTGTGAGCGAGAGAGATCCCTCTCTCGTCCAACATAGGGGACCGCATGTTGTGGTTCAGATATTTTACATTCGGAGCATATGTCCGTCGGTCGGGACGCTCCGTTATATTGACAGTCCGAGAGACTGTCCTTGATGCTTCCTCATCCTCACAGCAGGGCACACGACCGCACATTGGCTACGTGACCTCGAGTATCCGATCAGTTTCGGCATTCAGTGATTCCACGGCGAATAGGTCGCGCCATCCGGTAGCCAAGGGACACGAGGCCTATACACTCCGTTCGCTCGCATATTGGTAGTATGCACGGGGGTAACGATCACGGAGCTTCCAGCGGCAATGCATCGTAAGACCGCTTCTCCTCAGGCCTCAGTGACGGACATGCTATCCGAGTTAGCACAGTTGTTTCGCAGCATCCCAGCAATTGACTGTTTCTCGGTCGAATCAGGAATTATCCGACGGCGCTGGGTCGGTGCGGTCCGCGGTTGCATCAGGTACGGACGACCGAACGCTTTATAGGGTCCGACAGGATGGCGAAAGGGATTCGAAAGATTTCGAGTTTTTCCTTTAGTAGTATCGGAAGATGCCTTTCATGTCTTCTGGCATTATCTTCCAGTGATTGTTATTTCGGACTTCATTGCTGCGATCTTGGATAAGAGACTTATAGCGTCATTGGACTCGGATTTTTCGATCGGTTCAGGGACATTGTCCCTGACTTACCGACGCAGTCCAATATTGTCATTATAACATGTGTTTTATTTTTCAACGCTATATATATATATACAAGCCTGCTACCAAGCATGATAGTTTAGTTTCTTGTCCGCGTTGCTCATTTCTGCCATTTTATCATTTATACGAATAGTTTATTTTGGCAGAGCAGGGCATACCGAGAGTTCATATGCGTCTAGACGGTGTGATTAAAGACTGCATATATTCTTTTTCGCCGTTTATGTCTTTTCCAATTTCAATGTTGGGAACGACATGATGTATAGTAGACTTAACTTAGACACTTTATCATACGTAATCCGCCTTACTGAGGCGTTATCATTACGTCTTCAAGAAAAGATTTACGGGATATTATTCTCAATGTAATTTCTTTTGAGGGCAGTGGTTTGTTCACGTATAACTCCGCCCTTCAGTGGCTGATTGGAGTTGGTTAGACGTGACGCCCTAGCTACATCCACACGCGTGGATAGTAAGGTTAAGAACTCTCTCAGAGTCGCTTCGTTCTCGGAGGAGCTTCTCTTCGACGGCAACTTTTCGGCAATCCATGAATTGCTCGATTTACACGTTCTCTTGTCTATCTAGTGTTACAAGAGATTCAGACTGGGGCAAACATTCGGTGGTTGACTCAGAGAGTGCCACCGCAGTTGCCGGACCCGAGTGTGGCTGTTATGACGGTTGCCAGTCAAACAGATTGGGATATAATACTGATCCCTACGGATTCGAAGTGCCAGGGTCTTTGGGTTCCGCAGTCTCTTAGCAATCAGTTTTCTTCCGCGGAATAATGTTTTTTAGGCTTGCTTTATGTCATTGCATGAACATTATTCAGAAACGCATGCCCAAATTCCTGTCCTTTAATTCGACAGTAGTGGCGTATCTCCGGAACCAGAGAGGCACTCTTTCGTTTCCGTTATTCAATTTAATGGAAAGAATCCGTCTGTTGGTTATAGTACACCAAGTTCAGTTTTGGTCCGTCATATTCCGGGTCGTCTGATTGTTTTATCGGACTCCCGTTCTCTTACGGGTCGCTTGTTGCTGTCAGAATGGACTCTCAACAAACAAGTATTCAATCAGATTTGCTATCTATGGGAGCGCCCAATGATGATTTATTTATGACACAGCTTGCTAATCAATTGCAGACGTATGTGTTGGCTTGTCCAGATCTCTGAGCTAATGTTGTTAACGCTCTATTGATCTATAGGACGGAATGATAGGATACGCGTATCCTCCGGCGCTGTTGTTTCAGCAGGTATTGCTAAGATAAACAACCACAATACATTTCTGTTGATAGCATTTCTATCTTCACAGAGATCATGGGTAATTTACTCTCTTGTCTACTGTGGGTCTTAACGTGAAATCTTCCTCTATGTGAGGATCTTTTTTCACTGGGTAAATCGTGTCATCTTTATCACAACCCGCAAGGTCGCAACCTTCATGTATTCCGTTGTGTGGTCCATATTGCATTGTAAGCACTGTACTGGACGAGCTTTGGACGCGATTTCTTACTATAGGAGATCCTCTTCTTCGCTATTCTATGCGGCTAAAGTAGAGGCTCTTCCGTCGTGGTGTAGGGATCATTATGTTCATATTGTGGATCCCTCCATACTACTCATTGCTATTTTTTAGTATACTTGTTTCACAAGATCTACTGCAGCCTGTTATTATTTAGGTTATAGGTTTATGTTACCTCATACCTATGCACTCTACGATAGTTTACAATTGAGTCTTTTGTCTCTTTATCTAAGTCAGTTAGTAACTTTTTGATAAATAGACTTAGAATCTTTAGATTAAATTCCTATATGGATTTTAACTTCGATTCTTATTTAGCTAAGTAATCATTTGAGCCTCTGGAAACAGTAGTTTTCAAATTCTGACCTTTTAGACAGTAATTCTGTTGGTTTCTCTTTTACTGTAGAGTCAGTGAGTTTCATGCACTATCGATGGATGATTTTCACTTTCGTAGTTTCGGAATCATTACTTCCGTTACTATTTAGGTTGGATTGTTGCATAAGAGTTAGGCTCCTATTATCCGGAACCTATTATTTTAAGGTCCTTCCGTCTTCGTATGGGCATAGGCCTTTACTCTTTCCGGGTACAGTTTATGTATTTATAAACAGATATCTGTTTATTACTATGGGCGTAAACTTCTTCTGTCTTTGATGTCTAGTAGAAGGACGTTACGCTCCATTTTATTGTTAATAGATTCTATTAACTATCGGTACTGCTTATGGTATATCATTGACTTAGCAGTTGTGCTTAAGATTTCGGCTCATGAAGTAAGAGTTCTTCTACTTCTTGGGCTTACATTAATAGTGTCGCTATTATAGATTTTTGAAGGCTGCTCATTGCGCTCAGCCATCCACATTCATGAATTTTATCTCAGAAATATCGAGTCCATTTCTGGAGGCCTCTATTGTTAGGTCTATTATCTACTGCTCAGAATGTCATTCACTTAACAGTTGCTACTATAGCTAGGTAGGCTGTCTGTTTCGGCAGTGTCTCCGTTCGGCTGCCCTCTTCGCTCTGGGCTATTTGACCCAGGGCAAGAAAAAGGGGGGGGGGGGGGGAGGGTGTTCCCTTGGGTCACCTGTTTTACTATGAAAACAAGGGGATACCTCCTCCGGAGTTAGTAATTCTGAGCTGTTATTGGGATGGTTGTTTAGTGAGAAGTTTAGGTTTTTAAAATTCATTCAAGTCTTAGTTTTTAAAGTATAGCTTTTGAATATTGCATATGTCAACGGACATGATTATGCAATCCTCAGACACTTTTAGGAGTATAAGAGTCTCTATTCTCTAGACTTACTTTATTTATTGGCTTACTTTAAAAATTATTAGTATAAGGATTATATTGGATATTAATAGAGTACATGGATGTATGAAGCTCAATTTTGGAAGGTGTTGTATCTTTCTAATTTATCATAAATAAGAAAGATACATGTAAGGCCTATTACTTCTTTTTCCCTACAGGGGATGACTCTATTTTATTTTATTGAGCGTATTCCATTTTGCTCTATGTCCTTGGCCCTCCAGCCTTTTTACTATTCAGCTATGTCTGGGTCATTGGTACAGTATAAAAATGTTAAAAAATTTATAGTAATTTATATATTTTTTATACTTACCAATGACCCAGACGGGGATGGCCCTCCCAGGAGTTGGGAACTCTTGCCTCCCCGCTGAGTACATAGCGCTTACCAGGCACTGGTTATTAGAATGATTAATGGCGCCAATTTCGGAACGTCCTTGACACTGCGCATGCGCAGTGGGGGCGAAGTGTGGAGGGCCTTTCAGGACATGTTTTCTTTGATTTTAGATGCAAATTTTGGGGATTGGGGTGCAAAATTTGTGTTTGGCCCTATATTTTAAGAGTTAGCACCAGCTATGTCTGGGTCATTGGTAAGTATAAAAAATATATAAATTACTATAAATTTTTTAACTTTCATCTTCTCTGGAACGACTGAGCCGATATGAACCAAACTTCACAGGAATGGTCTATGAGAGGATGGAAATATGTGGTCGCCAGAGGCTATATTCTAATGCTTAACCCAATGCCTCTCCTGTCTGCCTGAAGATTGGTACTGTCAGCAAAATACTTGTTTTTTGAGAATCTGGTAAGGGTTGGTTCCAGTTTTCTCCACTGAAAACTGGAGAAAAACCCAAAATATTGTGTATACAGTGCAAGTCAAAATAAGTTGTAGCATAACTACAATAAGCTAAGTAAACTGCTGCTCCTGCACTGACAAGATCAGAATCTGACATTTTCTGGAAAGCTATCAATGAGAGCTTTCCAGAAAATTATGTCAGATTCTGGTCTTATCAGTGTAGGAAGAGAACGATATTTAGTTTATAGGATTATCCTACAACTTATTTTGACTTGTACTGTAAACAAGTGCAGCTGTAATTATGTTAATACATGTATTACTCTCAAGTTGCTTATCAGAAATACTGATTGATGACAGGTATTTGGGAAGCATGGAAGTTTTGTTCATTTTCTTTCCCCATATGTCAGCTTAGCTGACCAGTAAATTATATCATTTAAGATATGACAAAATTGGAGTAAAATGTGTTTCCTGTAACCCTTTACCTATTCAAAGCTATTTGAAAGAGAATATTGTCTAAAAAAATTGTAATTTTCAAAATATTTAACCTTCTTTTACTGATTTCTTTGTTGAAACAGAATTCATAAATGTGTGCATTTCCAAGAAATCTTCTTTGAAACTACAAGCCTAAATGTTTTGAAACTTAATGTGACTGATGACTGTAACCCCCTCTACCAACGATCCTCATTTAATCTTCATCGGGTTGCAATTATGGCTGGAAATGTGGCTTATAGTTACTATAGAAACCCTATATGAAATCACATTTTCATCATCTTCTCTGAAAGTACTGAGCCAATGTGAACCAGACTTGGCAGGCATGGTCTATGAGAGGTTCTCTACAACTGTTACTCATTTTATTCCTGTTTTCTTTGATTCTGATTGGTCAATTTTGAAAATTCTTCTCCTCTGAAACCACAGGGCCAAATGTTTTGAAACTTTGCATGGTTGATAACTGGGACACCCTCTACCAACATTCCTCATTTAATGTTGATCGTGTTGGAAACTTTGCCACAATTGCAGTTTATAGTTACTACAGAAAAACCCTATGGGAAATCACATTTTCATCTTCTCTCTGGAACTACTGAGCCGGCTTGAACCAAAACTTTGCAGGAATGGTCTATAGGAGGCCCTCGACAAACGATCCTCTTTTTGTTCCCATTGGTTGGAAAATATGGCCACCAGAGACATTTTATGATTCTGTTTGATGGATTCAAATGTTTTGAAACTTCACGTGATTGAGGACTGGGACATCTGCCAATGAGCCTCATGTAATGTTGATGTAATGTTGCAAACATGGCCACAATTGCAGCTCATTGTTACCATGGAAAGCCTATGGGAAATCACATTTTTAGCCTGTTTACAGTGAGGGCTATAGTAATGACTTTTGTCCGTCCATCCATCTGTTCATCTGTCCGTCAACCTTTTTCTGTTAACATTTAGAGTTTTGGTTAAAGTTTTTTATTGAAGGTTCAAGTGTTTTGGGGTTTTTTGGGGTTTTTTTTTTCTTATTCTTGTTTAGTTGACATTTGGAGTTTTGGTTAAAGTTTGTGGTTAAAGTTTTTTATTCAATCTTCAAATACAGACTATACCCGGTAATTCTTGTCTGATCGTCACGAAATTTCATATGCAGGTTTTAGGTCATGTCTACATGAGAATGTCCCCTTTTGGTCGTGTTCGGTCAACCGGTATGGCTGCCCGAGCCCAAAACCCAAAAACCATTAGCACAGTCTACAGGTTGTATTTATGAAGGGATTTCATTGCAACTTCATAGAATGCCTCTGTATAATGCCTAGATGAGAACTTCCCCGTTTGGGCATGATCTGTCAACCATGATGGCTGCCTAAGCCCGAAACCCAAAAACTTTTGGCACAGTCTGCAGGTCATGTTTAATATGGACGGATTTCATTGTAACTTGATATGATGACTCTGTATGATGTCTACATGAGAATTTCCCCATTTGGGCATGATCTATCAACCGTCACGACTGCCCGAGCCCAAAACCCGAAAACCTTTAGCACAGTCTACAGGTCATATTTATGGAGGGATTTCATTGTAACTTCATAGGTTGACTCCATATAATTTCTACACATGAGAAAGTCCCCTTTTGGACGTGATTGGGCAACTCTCACGGTTACAGGTGCCCGAAGCCCGAAAACCTTCAGCACAGTCTACAGGTCATATTTATGAAGGGATTTCATTGTAACTTTGTAGGATCAATCCACATGATGCCGAGATGATAATTCCCCTTTTTGTTGCGATCATTCAACCATGATGGCTGCTCGAGCCCAAAGCCCGAAAACCTTTAGCACAGTCTACACGTCATATTTATGGAGGGATTTCATTGTAACTTGATATGTTGACTTCATATAATGTCTAGATGAGCACGCCCCCTTTCAGGCAACTGTTTCGGCAACAGGGTTCCGAAGCCTGAAAACCTTTAAAATATTCCACAGGCCATAATTATGAAGGGATTTCATTGTAGCTTGGTAGGATGACTCCAAGTTTGTGGTTAAAAACCCAGACAAACACCACCACCCCCTCCTCCCTCCCCCTCCCCCATTAGGCTTTTTTTTTTCTTTTCTCCAAATTGCATTTTGAACTATTTATAGTCACTACATGCGGAACCTTTTTTTAAACTTACGTACCCCCCCCTCCCCCTCCCCCCCCCCCCCAGGCCAATTAGTTGCACTTTTTTTTTCTTTCGTCAAAAATGCTTGTTTACAGTTTCGTCCGTCCATCTGTCGGTCCATCCATCTGTCTAAACAATTGGTTTCCGACTGATAACTCTAGTTTGGATTATTTGCTTTCAACCAAAGTTGATATGTGTATTTTCCAGCTAGTAATACAGGCCAGGTTTCAATATAGGTTCCACAACTGCTACCCCCCCCCCCCCCCCCCCCCCCCCCCCCCCCCCCCACACACACACACACAAATTGTCACTTAGGCAATTATTCCCAAAATGCATTTTGAAGAATTGGGAGTTATTGCATGCAAAAAAGAAAATTGACTCATATAGCCCAACATTGCTTTATGTACTGCATCTTTAATCCTTTACCTTACACAAGTTGAAGCCAACAGTACAAATTATTTTTCTGAAACCTCAGATTTTTTCATTTTTAGCTTAACTTGACATAGTCAAGATAAGCTATTGCCATCACGCGTGCAGAAGTCTGTTAGTCTGTGAGTCTGTTAGTCTGTGACGTCTGTGACGTCAGTTCACATTTCCTTTAGCACGGGCTACACCCCGCAGTTCTTGTCTGATCGTCACGAAATTTCATATGCAGGTTTGGGGTCATGTCTAGATGAGAACGTCCCCTTTTGGTCGCGATCGGGCAACCGGTATGGCTGCCCGAGCCCAAAACCCGAAAACCATTAGCACAGTCTACAGGTCGTATTTATGAAGGGATTTCATTGTAACTTGGTAGGATGCCTCTGTATAGTGCCTAGACGAAAACGTCCCCTTTTGGGCATGATCTATCAACCGTGATGGCTGCCCAAGCCCGAAACCCAAAAACTTTTAGCACAGTCTGCAGGTCATGTTTAATGTGGAGGGATTTCATTGTAACTTGGTAGGATGACTCCTTATGATGTCTAGATGCGAATTTCCCCATTTGGGCATGATCTGCCAACCGTGACGTCTGCCCGAGCCCAAAACCCGAAAACCTTTAGCACAGTCTACAGGTCATATTTATTGAGGAATTTCATTGTAACTTGGTGGGTTGACTTCATACAATGTCTAGATGAGAAAGTCCCCCTTTGGACGTGATTGGGCAACTGTGACGGCTACAGGAGCCCGAAGCCCGAAAACCTTTAGCACAGTCTAGAGGTCATATTTATGAAATGATTTCATTGTAACTTGGCAGGATGACTCCAAATAATGTCTAGATGAGAACGTCCCATTTTGATCGCGATCATGCAGCCTTGATGGGTGCCCGAGCCCAAAAACCTTTAGCATAGGCAAAAGGTCATATTTATGGAAGGATTTCATTGTAACCTGTTAGGTTGACTCCATCTAATGCCTAGATGATGACATCCCCTTTCGGTCGTGATTGGTCAGTTGTGATGGTTACAAGTGCCCGAAGCCCGAAAACCTTGAGCACAGTCTACAGGTCATATTTATGAAGGGATTTCATTGTAACTTCGTAGGATCACTCCAGATGATGCCCAGATGAGATTGTCCCCTTTGGTTGCGATCATTCAACCATGATGGCTGCCCAAGCCCGAAAACCTTAAGCACAGTCTACAGGTCATATTTATGAAGGGATTTCATTGTAACTTCGCAGGATCACTCCAGATGATGCCCAGAAGAGATTGTCCCCTTTGGTTGCGATCATTCAACCATGATGGCTGCCCGAAGCCCGAAAAACTTTAGCACAGTCTACAGGTCATATTTATGAAGGGATTTCATTGTAACTTGGTAGGTTAACTTCATATAATGTCTAGATGAGAACGTGCGATCATTCACCCATGATGGCTGCCCGAGCCCGAAGCCCGAAAACCTTTAGCACAGTCTACAGGTCATATTTATGAAGGGATTTCATTGTAACTTGGTAGGTTAACTTCATATAATGTCTAGATGAGAACTTCCCCTTTTGGACATGATTGGGCACCTGTGACGGCTAAAGGTGCCCGAAGCCCGAAAACCTTTAGCACAGTCTACAGGTCATATGTATGAGGGGATTTCATTGTAACTTGGTAGGATAACTCCAAATAATGTCTAGATGAGAACGTCCCCTTTTGATCGCGATCATTCAGCCTTGATGGGTGCCCGAGCCCAAAAACCTTTAGCATAGGTAAAAGGTCATATTTATGGAAGGATTTCATTGTAACCTATTAGGTTGACTCCATATAATGCCTAGATGATGACATCCCCTTTTGGTCGTAATTGGTCAGCTGTGTTGGCTACAAGTGCCCGAAGCCCAAAAACCTTGAGCACAGTCTACAGGCCATATTTACGAAGGGATTTCATTGTAACTTCATAGGATCATTCCAGATGATGCCCAGATGAGATTGTCCCCTTTGGTTGCGATTATTCAACCATGATGGCTGCCCGAACCCGAAGCCCGAAAACCTTAAGCACAGTCTACAAGTCATATTTGTGAAGGGATTTCATTGTAACTTGGTAGGTTGACTTCATATAATGCCTAGATGAGAACGTCCCCTTTTGGACATGTTTGGGCAACTTTGACGGCTAAAGGTGCCCGAAGCCCAAAAACCTTTAGCACTGTCTACAGGTCATATTTATGAAGGGATTTCATTGTAACTTGGTATATTGACTCCAAATAAGGTCAAGATGAGAACGTCCCATTTTGGCCGTGATCATTCAGCCTTGATGGGTGCCTGAGCCCAAAAACCTTTAGCATAGGCAAAAGTTTATATTTATAGAAGGATTTCATTGTAACATTGTTAGGTTGACTCCATATAATGCCTAGATGATGACATCTCCTTTTGGTCGTGATTGGTCAACTGTGATGGCTACAGGTGCCCGAAGCCCGAAAACCTTGAACACAGTCTACAGGTCATATTTATGAAGGAATTTCATTGTAACTTCGCAGGATCACTCCAGATGATGCCCAGATGAGATTGTCTCCTTTGGTTGCGATCATTCAACCATGATGGCTGCCGGAGCCCAAAGCCCGAAAACCTTTAGCACAGTCTAAGGTCATATTTATGAAGGGATTTCATTGTAACTTGGTAGGTTGACTTCATATAATGTCTAGATGAGAATGTCCCCTTTTGGACACGAGTGGGCAACTGTGACGGCTTCAGGGGCCCAAAGCCCGAAAACATTTAGAACAGTCTACAGGTCATAATTATGAAGGGATTTTATTGTAGCTTGGTAGGATGACTCCAAATAGTGTCCAGATGAGAACGTCCCCTTTTGGTCACGATCATTCAGCCTTGATGGCTGCCCGAGCCCAAAAACCTTTAGCATGTCTGTAGGTCGTATTTATGGAAGGATTTCATTGTAACTTGTTAGGTTGACTCCATATAATGCCTAGATGATGACATCCCCTTTTGGTCGTGGTTGGTCAACTGTGATGTCTACTGGTGCCTGAAGCCCGAAAACCTTTAGCACAGTCTACAGGTCGTATTTATGGAGGGATTTCATTGTAACTTGGTAGGTTGACTTCATATAATGTCTAGATGAGAACGTCCCCTTTGGACGCAATTGGGAAACTGACGGCTACAGGGGCCCGAAGCCCGAAAACCTTTAGCACAATCTACAGGCCATATTTATGAAGGGATTTTAATGTAACTTGATAGGATGACTCATTTTGGAATAATTTCATTGTAATTTTGTTGATATATGTTAACTGTGAGGGCCACATATATTAACTGTGAGGTCATATTAACCCACCCCTCAGATCTTTAGTACAGTGTACACCTCATATTATTTTTATCATAAACATAGCATACAGGGAACAGAAATGAACATATTCCCAATTATCACAATTCTTGTCTTATTTCATAATCCTTTCATAAACATTGAACATTATCCTTTTCATCAAACACAACACACAAGTTAAGCTACAGTGTCATTGACACTTTCATTTATTTACTTCTAACCATGGCTTATTACTCCTTATTGGAAAAAGCTCATCAAGTTTGTTCCATAAATAGGTCATGAGGTATGTTTTGAAGTAGAGAAATGAAAAAATAAAATTTCAATAGCAAATTTTGTATATCACGAGTGCAGATATGGCAGATTCGTTAGGTAAACTGTTAACAAAAAATGGCTCCGACTATTTTGCGTCTAAGCATTGCCATTCCTGGGACAGTCGGGCTGCATGCATGATATCACTCTAGTTATATGTAGTTCCAGGTGAGCGATTACAGGCACTTTAGAGCCTCTAGTATTTCATATGTGTTAAATGCTTTAATATAGGACAACATTAACCCTTGACCGGACATTTTTGGGAGATTTTGGACTTTTTAATGCAATGTTAGACTTTTTTGTCAGTGTGGACCACCGGTATGCTGTGGCTTTTATTAGCTCAACTTGACAAAGTCAAGCTGAGCTATTGCCATCACTTCTCGTCTGTCGGCGTACGTACGTACGTACGTACGTACGTACGTACGTATGTACGTACGTACGTACGTACGTATGTACGTTAGTACGTTAGTACGTACGTCCACAATTTCCTTTGGCACACCTCACAGGTCGCATTTATGATCAGATTACTTTGAAACTTTGTATGCTTGTTTGAGGTGACCTCTAGATGGGAGCTATCGATTTTCTTCAATTTCCGTCAAAAAATGTTGCCGCGGCCAACATTCTTAGAACTTAGTTTAGTCAAACCACAATATTTCCCTTTGGCACACCCTACAGGGCACATTTATGATTTGATTATTTTGAAACCTGGTATGCTTATTTAGGGTGACCTCTAGATGGGAGCTGTCGATTTTCTTCAATTTTCGGCAAAAAATGTTGCCACGGCCAACGTATGTAAAACTTAGTTTAGTCAGACCTCAATATTTCCCTTTGGCACACCCTACAGGGCACATTTATGATCAGCTTGCTTTGAAACCTGGTATGCTTGTTTGGGAAGACCTCTAGATGGGAGCTATCGATTTTCTTCAATTTCTGTCAAAAAATGTTGCCACGGCCAACATTCTTAGAACTTAGTTTAGTCAGAAGACTCAATATTTCCCTTTGGCACACCCTACAGGGTACATTTATGATCGGATTGCTTTGAAACCTGGCATGCTTGTTTGGGGTGACCTCTAGATGGGAGCTATCGATTTTCTTCAATTTCCGTCAAAAAATGTTGCCGCGGCCAACGTTCTTAGAACTTAGTTTAGTCAAACCACAATATTTCCCTTTGGCACACCCTACAGGGCACATTTATGATTTGATTGCTTTGAAACCTGGTATTCTTATTTAGGGTGACCTCTAGATGGGAGCTATTGATTTTCTTCAATTTCTGGCAAAAAATGTTGCCACGGCCAACGTTCGTAGAACTTAGTTTAGTCAGACCTCAATATTTCCCTTTGGCACACCCTACAGGGCCCATTTATGATCAGATTGCTTTGAATCCTGGTATGCTTGTTTGGGGAGACCTCTAGATGGGAGCTAACGATTTTCTTCAATTTCTGTCAAAAAATGTTGCCGCGGCCAACGTTCTTAGAACTTAGTTTAGTCAGAAGACTCAATATTTCCCTTTGGCACACCCTACAGGGTACATTTATGATCAGATTGCTTTGAAACCTGGCATGCTTGTTTGGTGTGACCTCTAGATGGGAGCTTTCAATTTCCCTCAAAAAATGTTGCCACAGCCAACGTTCTTAGAACTTAGTTTAGTCAGACCACAATATTTCCCTTTTGCTCACCCTACAGGGCACATTTATGATTAGATTGCTTTGAAACCTGGTATGCTTATTTACGGTGACCTCTAGATGGGAGCTATCGATTTTCTTCCATTTCCGTCCAAAAATGTTGCCACGGCCAACGTTCTTAGAATTTAGTCTAGTCAGACCACAATATTTCCCTTTTGTACACCCTACAGGGCACATTTATGATCGGATTGCTTTGAAACCTGGCATGCTTGTTTGGGGAGGCCTCTAGATGAGAGCTATCGATTTTCTTTGGTTTCTGTCAAAAAATGTTGCCACTGGCAAAAAAAATAACATTGGTACCAATGATCTTCAATTTTGCCATTTCATTTATAACTTACCAAGTTCAAGTTTGTCAAGTTGAGCTACAGTGTCATTGACACTTTCATATTTTGTATATGTGTTGAATGCATCAATGTAAATTGACATTAACCCTTGGCCAAACATTTTTGGGAGATTTTGGACTTTTTTAATGCAATGTTAGACATTTTTGTAAGTGTGGACTTATAAAATTTCCGACCTGTTGTGCTATACATGTACATGACCAGACATTTTTTGCAGGTTTGTAATAAGCCTAGATTTATTACATGCCATGCGTTGGTGAGCTAATGGGGATCCCCCCCCCCCCCCCCCTCCCAACCTTGTTTGGTATGTAGCTTCCTTAGGTGCAGTAGAATTGGAGCAAAAAAAATTGCTAGTGGTTTTTGTCATGGGGTTCCATATGGAGAGGCTCATTTTAACACGGTTGGTAATGAGAAAATATATATACTGAGTATTCATCTCTCTTGTACTCCATCAACTAATTTGAAACTTGTCTTCCTTTATATGGCTCAGACCATCTTTGGAGTATACTCTTTCTACATTGTTCAAATAAAGCTGCTGTCATCTTTGGGCTGGGGTTAATGCCCTAAAAACCTAAAAATCTTTAGAAATCTTCTCATGAACCACCAAAATGCAAAATATTTGGTATGGAACTTCCTTTGGTGTTGAAGATTAAAGCTTGTTCAAAGCAATATGGAAGGTCAATATTGGAGCTCTGTGTGGTAGCATGCTCATTTTGGGCTCCACCCAAAATTTCTGTTTCATGAACTGATGGGCTGATTTGAACCAAATTTGGCATATTGTATAAGTGGTCATAAATACTCGATTCATGCCCCCATATTTTTTTAACTTCCCCTTGGGAACTCCAGGAGCTAAAAATAGAAAAATTCAAATGCCCATATTTCAAGAACTGCATTGGACTAGAATATTGTTTTTAGTATGTAGCTTCATTAGGACCAGTGGTATCAGATGGACCAAAGTAATTGCTTTGTCATGGGGTGCCGTATGGGGATGCCCATTTTAATACTGTTGGCAGTCATTATCTTTCTTGTGCTCCATCAACTGAGTATTCTTCTTTATAACCAATGGGCTGATTTTAATAACCAAACTTGTCATGTAGTATAAATGGGGCAGAAGTACTTGATTTATGCCTGAAAAAAATTGGGGTGGGGAGGGGGGGGAAGTAGGTAGGGTAAAGAGAATCACAGAAGTTAAAAACAAAAGAAAATTTCGTATAGACACTTTTTTGAGACTTTATAGAACAAAGCTTTGTTTTTGCCTAGGAAGCTTTCCTGGGACCAGCAGAAATGAATGGCCAAAACCATTGCCTTTGGTTGTGTCATGGCAACTCACAAAATTGCTCTTGCCGTCCATCGCTTACTGACATACTTATCTCTTTTGTTTTGACAATTTGAGCCAGGTGAGCATTTTAGCCTCTGTTTTTTTTACTTGTAGGTCGAACTTGAAATTTTAGCTCACCTTAGCAAATCTCAAGGGGAACTTTAGTGATCACTTTCCATTGTCTGTTCGTCCAGAGTGAACTTTACCAACTTATAAACCACTGGACTAAATTGAACCAAATTTGATATTTATGTTCCTTATCATATGCCAATTCAAGTTTGTTCAAATAAAGTACCACGCCCACACAAATTTAAAAAAAAAAATTTATACCCCCCACAAAACGAAGTTTAGGGGGTATACAGGAGTCATCTTGTTGGTTGGTCAGTCTCGTCGTCGGTCCATTGCACATGTAAACTTCTGGAGCGAACTTCTTCCACAGTTTTAGCCGCATTTTCATGAAACTTCACACAAATGATCAAAATGATGAGGGGAAGTGCATGACATAATTCTTTCCCCTCCCCTCTCACTTCCAAGGTGGCTGACTGGTGGCCATATTGGATTTTTTTTTATGTAAACTTGTGGAGCGAACTACTTCCACAGTTTTAGACACCTTTTCATGAAACTTTACAAAAATGATCAACATATTGAGGGGAAGTGCGTGACATAATTTTTTTCCCGCTCGGTTTCAAGATGGCTGACTGGTGGCCATATTGGATTTTTTTTTTTACTTACAAAAATTTAATGCCCCTTTTCAGTCACCCACACTAGGCGGTGTGCCATGGTGGGGGTATACTGGGTGACAGACCCTCTCTAGTTTCATCTGCTTATCATCAGTTTGTAAATTAACCAGATGCAAATGGCCAGTTTGTTCGATAAAGGGTTATTGTTGATTTTTAGCTTAACTTGACATAGTCAAGATAAGCTATTGCCATCACGCGTGCGGAAGTCTGTTAGTCTGTGAGTCTAGTAGTCTGTGACATCTGTTCACATTTTCCTTTAACACGGGCTACACCCCGCAGTTCTTGTCTGATCGTCACAAAATTTCATATGCAGGTTTGGGGTCATGTCTAGATGAGAACGTCCCCTTTTGGTCGCGATCGGGCAACCGGTATGGCTGCCCGAGCCCAAAACCCGAAAACCATTAGCAGAGTCTACAGGTTGTATTTATGAAGGGATTTCATTGTAACTTGGTTGGTAGGTTAACTTCATATAATGTCTTGATGAGAACGTCCCCTTTTGGACATAATTGGGCTACTGTGACGGCTAAAGGTGCCCAAAGCCCGAAAACCTTTAGCACAGTCTACAGGCCATATTTATGAGGGGATTTCATTGTAACTTGTTAGGATGACTCCAAATAATGTCTAGATAAGAACGTCCCCTTTTGGACATGATTGGGCAACTTTCACTGCTAAAGGTGCCCGAAGCCCAAAAACCTTTTGCACTGTCTACAGGTCATATTTATGAAGGGATTTTATTGTAACTTGGTAGGATGACTCCAAATAATGTCTAGATGAGAACGTCCCATTTTGGCCGTGATCATTCAGCCTTGATGGGTGCCCGAGCCCAAAAACCTTTAGCATAGGCAAAAGGTTATATTTATAGAAGGATTTCATTGTAACCTGTTAGGTTGACTCCATATAATGCCTAGATGATGACATCCCCTTTTGGTCATGATTGGTCAACTGTGATGGCTACAGGTGCCCAAAGCCCGAAAACCTTGAGTACAGTCTACAGGTCATATTTATGAAGGGATTTCATTGTAACTTCGCAGGATCACTCCAGATGATGCCAGATGAGATTGTCCCCTTTTGGTTGCGATCATTCAACCATGATGGCTGCCCGAGCCCGAAGCTCGAAAACCTTTAGCACAGTCTACAGGTCATATTTATGAAGGGATTTCATTGTAACTTGGTAGATTGACTTCATATAATGTCTAGATGAGAACGTCCCCTTTGGACGCAATTGGGAAACTGACGGCTACAGGGGCCCGATGCCCGAAAACCTTTAGCACAGTCTACAGGCCATATTTATGAGGGGATTTTAATCTAACTTGATAGGATGACTCGTTTGGGAATAATTTCACTGTAACTTGGTAACTTTTGTTGATATACGTTAACTGTGAGGGCCACATACATTAACTGTGAGGTCATATTAACCCACCCCTCAGCTCTTTAGTACAGTGTACACCTCATATTATTTTTATCATAAACATAGCACTCAGGGAACAGAAATGAACATATTCCCAATTATACAATTCTTGTCTTATTTCATAATCCTTTCATAAACATTGAACATTATCCTTTTCATCAAACACAACACACAAGTTAAGCTACAGTGTCATTGACACTTTCATTGTGTACAGCAAAGGTTTTCAGTGACAGTAGGAAGCACTCAGGCACCCGTCAAATTTTTTGAGGAATTTGATGCTGTTATGTCCTGGAACTAGTCTGGCCCTTAAATAGTCAATCACCTATGTTTTAGATTCAGTCAACTTGAATATTTCATTTGGTCAGAAAAGCGGACCTATGGTTCGCTTTTCCAACCAACTGAAATATTCCTGAGTCCTGACAATTGAATCTAACTAAACATTCATTTTGTTTGAATCAATGCAAGAACTGTTTCTCAATTGAGAATTGATTTGACTAAATAGTTAATAGCATTACAGTGCTGTTAGATGTGTTTGTAAACTAAATACTTTTGAATGAAGACTCGTATCGGCTGTAGTTTAATTATTACGCCACATAGTTCCATCAAGTATGTTGATATCTTGATGTTTTCTGGGCAAAATAAATATTGTTTGATTGGAATATCTTAAACTGTAGGTCAAAGAATATCTGTATATCTTTGAAAGCATAACAGCTTTGGATTCCTAATGGAATTATACTGGTGACCTCAGAGCTTGTGACATTAGTTGCAGTGCAGTAAATCATTTATGAACTGACTGTAAATTTTAAAAGAATTATTTGAATTAGCTTGTTTTGGCTTACAGTGTAACCATATATCAAACCGAGCACATGTCAAACATCACATACTAAGACACAAAGATCTCGAGAGGATTAAGTAAATAGTAGTTTTTGTGTGGAAAACTGGTCCTTATGAAAGGATTAGTCATTGATTGAAATGGAAGCAATACAAGTCTTACAATTCAAAGTGGAAGTGAAAACACAATAACAGAATTAATTCTCTTAGTAATATTAAACAAGGAAAATACTATGAATGATTTTATTGATTTATCTGTTTTTCAAAATCTGCAGGCTGGGGTTGAACTTTTTAACACAAGGGAAATAAGATATTCAAGTTCATAGAGAAAGTTTGGATAGAAGTTATAACTTAATACTGAAAAAAAAAAAAAAAATTAAAAAAGGCTTACTGATTTTCCACACTTCATTTAAATTCAGATACATGTGTGGGTGTGTGTGTCTGGTGTGAGTCAGGAGTTGGTGCATTATAACTAAATTCCTGTTTCTCCCTTCTTCAAAATAATCTTACTGACCTTAATTAGAATGTATTCAATGAACCTGTTCATTTATGGTTACCATCAACTATCTTTTTTACCTGAGATCAAAATTGTATTTTTAGCTGAACTTTGGCAAAGCCAAATTTGAACTTTTGTAATGGCCCATCGTCCGTCATCCGTCTGGCCGTCTGTCCATACGTCAACAATTGGATACAGCTCGGGCTAGAGGCCGTATTTGTGAACCAATCTTTACGAAACTTCTTGGGTACCTTTGTTATGACCATGGGACGAGAACGAGTGTTTTTGGGTGCGGTCCGAAATTCAAGATGACTGCCAACCGCCATTTTGTACCGACGATGCAGAAATCTGTTTTTTGTACAGAACTTCCATATGAAAGCTCTGATTTGAATAATTTTTTGTATAAATGTTTAGTACCATGGGATACATCATATATAATACAGATTTTTTTCTCGTGCGTAAATTGTGCAAATTAGACTAATTTTGATGTTTTTGGTGTTACTTTCAGCACTATAAGTGCAAATGCCAATACGGCTTGGGCTAGAGGCTGTATTTATGAACTGATCTTTACAAAACTTCTTGGGTACCTTTGGTATCACCGTGGGACGAGAACGAGTGTTTTGGGGTACGGTCTAAAATTAAGATGGCCGATGGCAGCCATTTTGTACAAAATTAGATGCAATCAGATTTTTGCACAGAACTTCCATATGAAAGCGCTGATTTGAATAATTTTTTGTGTGAAGGTTTAGTACCATGGGATACCATATAATACGGGTTTTTTTCTCCTGCAGAAATTATGCAAATTAGATGAACTTTATTTTTTCAGTGCGATTTACACACAGTAAGTACACATGTCAATACGGCTCGGGCTAGAGTCTGCATTTATGAACTGATCTTCACGAAATGTCTTGGGTACCTTTGTTATCACCTTGGGACGAGAACGAGTGTTTCTGGGTGCAGTCTAAAATTCAAGATGGCTGCCAGTGGCCATTTTGTACCGAAATTTGGTCTACTCCGTTTTTTGTACACAACTTCTATACGGCTCAGACTAGAGGTCATATTTATGAACCAGTCTTTACGAAACTTCTTGGGTACCTTTGTTATAACCATGGGATGAGAGCGAGTGTTTTTGGGTGTGGTCCGAAATTCAAGATGTCCACCAGCAGCCATTTTGTACCAAAATTACTGCAATCAGTTTTTTGTACAGAACTTCTGTATGAAAGTTCTGATTTGAATAAATTTTTGTATGAATGTTTAGTAACATGGAACACATCACATATTGTAAGGGGTTTTTTTTCGTGCAGAAATTATGCAAATTCGATGAACTTTGATTTATTCAGTGCTACTTACACAATGTAAGTACACATGTCAATACGGCTCAGGGTAGAGGCTGTATTTATGAACCGATCTTCACAAAACTTCTTGGGTACCTTTGTTATCACCTTGGAACGAGAATGAGTGTTTCTGGGTGCGGTCCAAAATTCAAGATGGCTGCCAGTGGCCATTTTGTACCTAAATTAGGTCCAATCAGTTTTTTGTCACAAGTTCTATACAGCTCGTATTTATGAACTGATCTTCACAAAACTTCTTGGGTACCTTTGTTTTCACCTTGGGACAGGAACGAGTGTGTTTGTTATCACTGTACTATGAGAACAAATATTTTGGGGTTCAGTCAGACCACTCTGGGACTCCAAGATTTCTTTTCTAGTTTAGCATCTAGTTTAGCATCTGACTGTCACCCACCTTTACAATACTTTACCTATACATTTGTTACAGGCAACGGTCAGTATTTATGTACAGACAGTTACAATACTTTATATGTACCTTTGTTATCAGATCATTACCCAGTTGTTTGTCATTGCTGTGTCACATACTATACATGTACATGTCTTTGTCTTGACAAGTTGAGCTACAGTGTCATTGACACTTTCATTTCTTTCAAATTGGGAGTGCAACATTCACCGATACACAGGTTATGAGTCCACACTGGGTGGCCCTGGGCAGTATTGCTTCACACTGAAATTTACCACTCAGGACTTGGACCAGGTTGAAAGATCAACCCGGCACATTTTTTCGGTGATTGTGGTTCCAAGATTCCAAAATTAATCTATGGTGTTGAACAAATTATATTAGCCATTTGAACACTAGTGGTATCTTCCATGCCAGTTAAATGGAAGAAATTGGAAGAGTCCATATCCATTATTTGGAGATAGAGCAATTAATATTTTCAACGCGCAGCCTTCAGGCTTCACATTGAAAATATTAATTGTTCTACCACACACATTCACTTAGTAGCCATCCTACTTAATGAAATTATGACATATCATGTTGCTGGACCGGAAAAACGGCCTCTCGTGTTGAAAGAGTTAACAGCCTGTCTGATAATGCCAACCCCCTGATTACTTGCCGCTGTTTAAGTGTGCTGCTTATGCTGCTTATAAATCCCATTTTATTGAATTTTTACAAAAAATGGGGAATGATCATCCCAGAGGTAAGAAAGTAACAATATAAATTTCCTTGCACTTGCCTCTTCACCCTTACAGTTGTTCAGCAATCTGAACACAGTGTGTGATCAGCCACTACATTCAGATTTCTAAATTAGTTTGCCTGGGCTTATCTTGGGATCGTTGCCCAGCACTCATTTTAGACTAGGAACATCCCTTGATACATTGATGATTTGCAATTGATCTGATCGTCAAAGTATTCTATGTTCACAATATATCTGGGCACATAAACAAAGATGTGCCTGAATGATATAAAAATAAAAATTCAGTGAAAGAATTTAATATGTAACTCATTCATGCAGTATGTCCATGCAATCTTAAGCTAAGATGGTTACATTTTGAAAAGAAAAAGGTCAGAACTCCTGATACCTGTTGGTAATAATGATCCAACAACTGAAAATAAGTTGTTGGAATATTCATAGTACATGTACAAAAGACAACTTAGTTCAAAATAAATTTTTGTGACATAGTGTTGTTAACAGATATGTTAGATGGTTTGATAGCATTACATTTTGGAGACATTGGTTAGCAATTCTACACCTATTGTAAATATTGACGGTTTCAATTATTTTTACTGCAACAGACCATCAAACATGAGATGTGGAATCCTGATTTATTAGCTCACCTGACTGCAGGTCAGTGTGAGCTATTGCCATCACTTGGCGTCCGTCGTCCATCATCCGTTAACTTTAGCAAACTTGGCTTCTCCTTCACAGCCATTCAACCAAATTCAAACATATATTGCACAAACCATCCCTGAAGTATACCCTTTCTATTTTGTTCAAATGAAGTGGCTGCCTTCTTAGGGCTCTGGTCAATGATGCCAAAGCCTAAAAATCTTTAAAAATCTTCTTTTCATGAACCACCAGAGAGATTGCCTTGATATATGGTATGGAACACTCTTTGTGTCAAAGAAAAATTAAAATGCCCATATTTCCAAAACTACATGGAACAGAGAACTGTTATTTGGTATGAAGCATCCTTTTGGCCAGTAGAATTGATTAGAAAAAAAAAATGGCCATCGATTTTTTCAGGGTGTTCTGTGGAGGCGTTTGAAAAAATGCCGAGTCAGCATATTTGCAAAAATTGAAAAAAAATTTCTTCAGAACCACTGATCAGAATATTTGGATATTTGGTATACAGCATCCATAGGATGGTCAAATACAAGTGTGTTCAAATCGAGCCCCTCGGTTCATATTTGGGCTCAACACAGGAGCCCAACTAATTAATTTAGGACGCTATGGGGAATAAGTTTTAAAATTCTTCTTCTTCAGATCAAACAGTCAGATTCTTTTGATACTTGATAAACAACATCTCTACATGCGCCAGATCGAGGTTTTGTTCAAATTGAGCCCCTGAGTTAATATTTGGGCTTCCTATGGGAGTCTGAATATTAACTTGGTGCAATATGGGGAATAATCTTTAAAAATCTTCTTCTTCAGATCCACAAGTCAGATTCTTTTGATATTTTGGGAATCTCTGTGGGGGGTTAGATTCTAGTTTGTTTAAATGGGATCCCTGGATGAATATTTGGGCTCTTTATTGGAGCCGAAATTTTAACTTATTGCAATATTAGAAAATTTCTTAAAAAATCTTCTTTTTCAGACCCACTAGTGAGAGTCCTTTCATATTTGGTATGTGACATCTCTAGAGGTGTAAGATTTGAATTTGTTCAAATCGTATCCCTGGGTTAATATTTGGGCTTCCTGTTGGAGCATGAATATTAACTTGGTGCAATATGGGGAATAATCTTTAAAAATATTCCTATGGGAGCCTGATTATTAACTTGGTGCAATATGGGGGATATTCTTTAAAAATCTTCATCTTCAGATCCACAAGTCATATTCTTTTGATATTTGGTATGCAGCATCTTTAGGGGGGTTAGATTCAAGTTTGTTCAAATGGGATCCCTGGATGAATATTTGGGCTCTTTGTTGGAGCCCAAATTTTAACTTAGTGCAATATGAGAAAATTTCTTTAAAAATCTTCTTTTTCAGACCTGCTAGTGAGGATCCTTTCATATTTGGTATGTGGCATCTCTAGAGGTGTAAGATTCGAATTTGTTCAAACCGTGTCCCTTAATATTTGGGCTTCCTGTTGGAGCATGAATATTAACTTGGTGCAATATGGGGAATAATCTTTAAAAATTTTCTTCTTCAGATCCAGCAGTCAGATTCTTTTGATATTTGATATGCAGCATCTCCAGGGAGGTTAGATTCAAGTTTGTTCAAATGGCATCCCTGGATGAATATTTGGGCTCTTTATTGGAGCCCAAATTTTAACTTAGTGCAATTTGAGAAAATTTCTTTAAAAATCTTCTTTTTCAGACCCACTGGTGAGAATCCTTTCATATTTTGTATGTGACATCTCTGGAGGTGTAAGATTCAAATTTGTTCAAATCGAGTTCCTGGGTTAATATTTGGGTTCCCCAAGGGATCCCAAATATTTAATTAGTGCAATATGGGGAATTATCGTTTAATATCATCTCCTTCAGATCCAGCAGTCAGATTCTTTTGATACTTGGTGTACAACACCTCTGGGAGGGTTAGAGTGAAGGTTGTTCAAATCAGGTCCCTGGGTTAATATTTGGGCTTTTTATTGAAGCCTAAAGTTTAACTTAGTGCAATATGAGAAAATTTCTAGAAAATTCTTCTTCTTCAGGTCCACCAGTGAGAATCCTTTCATATTTGGTATGTAACATCCCTAGGGGTGTCAAATTCAAGTTTGTTCAAATCGAGTCACTTGTTTTGTTTTTGTTTTTTTTTTGTGGGGGCAGGGGGGGGGGGGGGGGGGGGTGGGGGGGGGGGGGGGAGCTGGGAGCTAGAGAGAACCACAGTAGTTGAAAACAAAACAAAAATTTTGTTCGGTTGTTGTTTTTTAATAATTCACAGAACAGAGCTTGCTTGGAAGCTTTCCTAGGACCAGCAGAAATGAATGGCCAAAAAAGTTGCCTTTGGTTGTGTCATAGCAAATAAAAAAAATTGCTCTTGCTGCTGATCATTTACTGATACACTCATCTATTTTGACAATTTGATCCAGGTGAGCATTTTAGGCTCGCTTGAGCCTTTGGTTATATATCCCTCCTATCTAAGACCATACAATATCGATACATTGTTCTCTGAATCTGACGATATTTTATGGATCTTGTTACATAAAGAGAGTTCTCCAGTGAAAATGATATCCTTCTCCGCAATGCATATTATGCTCCACGGCATTCAACAAAGTTGCACTCAGGAAAAACTTTGACAACCCCCTTTCCTGATCACTTTCATAGGTTGCTATCCACGAGAGATGGGTTTGTTGTGGTATTTGAATCACACAACATGCAGAAGAACCTCTCAGATGTAATAAATGAGAAAAAATATTACTGTCAGTCTCTCAGTTTCCACAATCAATTGCCTTTGCAGGCTCACCTCAGCACGCAGTTTGAAATGTAGAAAAGCTAAAACTAAAAGAGGTCAGCTGTAAAACCCAAACTATGGTTCATTAAAACTGTTATGAACTTAAACACCTTTTATCATGTCAAAAACTATTAATTTCATATAGCAATGACCCAGCAGTCTTTGACTGTTATTTTATGGCTCAAAAATGGAATTATAAAACCCTTAAAACAGAAATGACAAGACTACAAACATATTGTCTTTGTGATAGTCCTCTTAAATTGAGTAGTGAAAATTACCAAAATTTGAATCAGAATTTAGTAGGTCACCAGAACCAGTTTTTGATATATTTCCTGTTGAATTTCTTGACCATTTTAAATCGCTCAACATGCTGATCAACCGAATTTCAATTCAGAATTTAAAAAGCAGATCTCTGATAAGCTGTATGATCTTGAACAGCTGCTGACACTTAACGACACTCACGATTAATGAATAGATGAAAATGAAATATTAAATGTGATATCCAAATTAAAGATTGACAAAAGCCTGGGTTGCATTAAGACAAAAATGGTAAAGGGTGTCTGTAAAACGTAAGTACCAGTTTTAATAAAGTTATTCAATAGTATCTCAGAATCTGGCAAATTTCCCATTGAATGGCTCTCAGGCTATATTGTACCCATTCCAAAGTGCAGTAACCCTTCGGCTGCTGATCACTTTCGGAGTATTACATTTACCAGCACCCTAGGTAAAGTTTTTATGGGGGTCATGTTGGAAAGACTGAGCTCTCTCACATAGAAGAACTAGGCATCCCATCACAGGACCAAGATGGCTTCAAAAACGGCCACAGGACTAATAAAATAGAGTTGTGAGAAGAACTCTCACCTGTCCATCTCTTTTGTCGACTTTAATCCTTTACCTAACATGAAAAGCAGACGACAATTGCCAAAAAAAATCTTGAAAAAATTATGAAAATTAATTGGAGATTTTTTAGAATAACGCTGGCCAGTTTTGGCGGTTGGGTAAAGGGTTAAAAAAGCATTCAACAATTTTGGCAAGAAGGGCTTTTGTTTCATCCCCTAGGATTGGGGGAAAATGTACCAAACTATTAAAAGGACTTATAGCAATACTGAGTCATGCGTAAAAGTAACATAATCTGTCACAAACATTTCATACCACACGGGGTGTTATGCAAGGCAACTGCTTGAATCCCTTATTATACCCCCCGCAAATAAAGTTTGGGGGGGTATATAGAAATCACCCTGTCCGTCTGTCTGTCCGTCCTTGTGAGCACAACTCCTCCTAAACCGTTTGAAGAATTTTCATGAAACTTTACACAATGGAAGAACTCCATATGAAGATGTGCATGAAGCAATATAATTCCGTTCTGACATTTCCAAGGGGAGATAATCTAACTTATACCATCTGTCCATCCTTGTGAGCGCAACTCCTCCTGGACCGTTTGAAGAATTTTCATGAAACTTTACACAATGTAAGAACTTCATATGAAGATGTGCATGAAGCAATATAATTCCGTTCGGACATTTCCAAGGGGAGATAATCTAACTTATACCGTCTGTCCATCCTTGTAAGCGCAACTCCTCCTAAACCGTTTGAAGAATTTTCATGAAACTTTACACAATGGAAGAACTCCATATGAAGATGTGCATGAAGCAATATAATTCCGTTCTGACCTTTCCAAGGGAAGATAATCTAACTTATACATTTCAGGCGTGTCGGGGAGGGGGGGGGTGGTATCACTTTGTGAGTTTGCTCACAGTACCTCTAGTTTTTCAATTTGTTTTGTGGATGCATTCGTTACTGGATTAAATCATGAGGATATGATCTGCACAAGGCCAGAGGTACACCCATTTTGTGTCTCATGTTTGCAGACAACATTGTGCTGCTCTCAATCAGCATCAGGCCTACAAAACATGATTGACAAATTATCCATTTTTAGCTTAACTTGACATAGTCAAGATAAGCTATTGCCATCAAGCGTGCGGAAGTCTGTGAGTCTGTGACGTCTGTTCACATTTTCCTTTAGCATGGGCTACACCCCGCAGTTCTTGTCTGATCGTCACGAAATTTCATATGCAGGTTTGGGGTCATGTCTAGATGAGAACGTCCCCTTTTGGTCGTAATCGGGCAACCGGTATGGCTGCCCAAGCCCAAAACCCGAAAACCATTAGCACAGTCTACAGGTCGTATTTATGAAGGGATTTCATTTTAACTTGGTAGGATTCCTCTGTATAATACCTAGATGAGCACGTCCCCTTTTAGGCATGATCTATCAACCATGATGGCTGTCCAAGCCCGAAACCCAAAAACTTATAGCACAGTCTGCAGGTCATGTTTAATGTGGAGGGATTTCATTGTAACTTGGTAGGATGACTCCTTATGATGTCTAGATGAGAATTTCCCCATTTGGGCATGATATGCCAACCGTGACGACTGCCCGAGCCCAAAACCCGAAAACCTTTACCACAGTCTACAGGTCATATTTATTGAGGAATTTCATTGTAACTTGGTGGGTTGACTTCATACAATGTCTAGATGAGAAAATCACCTTTTGGGCATGATTGGGCAACTGTGACGGCTACAGGGGCCCAAAAACCTTTAGCACAGTCTAGAGGTCATATTTATGAAGGGATTTCATTGTAACTTGGTAGGATGACTCCAAATAATGTCTAGATGAGAACGTCCCATTTTGATCGCGATCATGCAGCCTTGATGGGTGCCCGAGCCCAAAAACCTTTAGCATAGGCAAAAGGTCATATTTATGGAAGGATTTCATTGTAACCTGTTAGGTTGACTCCATGTAATGCCTAGATGATGACATCCCCTTTTGGTCGTGATTGGTCAATTGTGATGGCTACTAGTGCCTGAAGCCCGAAAACCTTGAGCACAGTCTACAGGTTATATTTATGAAGGGATTTCATTGTAACTTCTTAGGATCACTCCAGATGATGCCCAGATGAGATTGTCCCCTATGGTTGCGATCATTCAGCCATGATGGCTGCCCAAGCTCGAAGCCCGAAAACCTTTAGCACAGTCTACAGGTCATATTTATGAAGGGATTTCATTGTAACTTGGTAGGTTAACTTCATATAATGTCTAGATGAGAACGTCCCCTTTTGGACAAGATGGGGCTACTGTGACGGCTAAAGGTACCCGAAGCCCGAAAACCTTTTTCACTGTCTACAGGTAATATTTATGAAGGAATTTCATTGTAACTTGGTAGGATGACTCCAAATAATGTCGAGATGAGAACGTCCCATTTTGGCCGTGATCATTCAGCCTTGATGGGTGCCCAAGCCCAAAAACCTTTAGCATAGGCAAAAGGTTATATTTATAGAAGGATTTCATTGTAACCTGCTAGGTTGACTCCATATAATGCCTAGATGATGACATCCCCTTTTGGTCGTGATTGGTCAACTGTGATGGCTACAGGTGCCCGAAGCCCGAAAACCTTGAGCACAGTCTACAGGTCATATTTCTGAAGGGATTTCATTGTAACTTCGCAGGATCACTCCAGATGATGCCCATATGAGATTGTCCCCTTTGGTTGCGATCATTCAACCATGATGGCTGCCCGAGCTCGAAGCCCGAAAACCTTTAGCACAGTCTACAGGTCATATTTATGAAGGGATTTCATTGTAACTTGGTAGGTTAACTTCATATAATGTCTAGATGAGAACGTCCCCTTTTGGACATGATTGGGCTACTGTGACGGCTAAAGGTGCCTGAAGCCCAAAAACCTTTAGCACAGTCTGCAGGTCATATTTATGAGGGGATTTCATTGTAACTTGGTAGGATGACTCCAAATAATGTCTAGATGAGAACATCCCATTTTGATCGCGATCATTCAGCCTTGATGGGTGCGCGAGCCCAAAAACCTTTAGTATAGGTAAAAGGTCATATTTTTGGAAGGATTTCTTTGTAACCTATTAGGTTGACTCCATATAATGCCTAGATGATGACATCCCCTTGTGGTCGTGATTGGTCAGCTGTGATGGCTACAAGTGGTCGTGATTGGTCAGCTGTGATGGCTACAAGTGCCCGAAGCCCAAAAACCTTGAGCACAGTCTACAGGTCATATTTATTAGGGGATTTCATTGTAACTTCGTAGGATCACTCCAGATGATGCCCAGATGAGATTGTCCCATTTGGTTGCGATCATTCAACCATGATGGCTGCCCGAGCCTGAAGCCCGAAAACCTTAAGCACAGTCTACAGGTCATATTTATGAAGGGATTTCATTGTAACTTGGTAGGTTGACTTCATATAATGTCTAGATGAGAATGTCCCCTTTTGGACATGATTGGGCAACTTTGACGGCTAAAGGTGCCCAAAGCCCGAAATCCTTTTGCACTGTCTACAGGTAATATTTATGAAGGGATTTCATTGTAACTTGGTAGGATGACTCCAAATAATGTCTAGATGAGAACGTCCCATTTTGGCCATGATCATTCAGCCTTGATGGGTGCCCGAGCCCAAAAACCTTTAGCATAGGCAAAAGGTTATATTTATAGAAGGATTTCATTGTAACCTGTTAGGTTGACTCCATATAATGCCTAGATGATGACATCCTCTTTTGGTCATGATTGGTCAACTGTGATGGTTACAGGTGCCCGAAGCCCGAAAACCTTGAGTACAGTCTACAGGTCATAATTATGAAGGGATTTCATTGTAACTTTGCAGGATCACTCCAGATGATGCCCAGATGAGATTGTCCCCTTTGGTTGCGATTATTCAACCATGATGGCTGCCCGAGCCCAAAGCCCAAAAACCTTTAGCACAGTCTACAGGTCATATTTATGAAGAGATTTCACTGTAACTTGGTAGGTTGACTTCATATAATGTCTAGATGAGAACGTCCCCTTTTGGACACGATTGGGCAACTGTGACGGCTTCAGGGGCCCAAAGCCCGAAAACTTTTAGAACAGTCTGCAGGTCATAATTATGAAGGGATTTCATTGTAGCTTGGTAGGATGACTCCAAATAGTGTCCAGATGAGAATGTCCCCTTTTGGTTGTGATCATTCAACCATGATGGCTGCCAGAGCCCAAAGCCCAAAAACCTTTAGCACAGTCTACAGGTCATATTTATTAAGGGATTTCATTGTAACTTGGTCGATTGACTTCATATAATGTCTAGATGAGAACGTCCCCTTTGGACGCAATTGGGAAACTGACGGCTACAGGGGCCCGAAGCCCGAAAACCTTTAGCACAGTCTACAGGCCATATTTATGAGGGGATTTTAATGTAACTTGATAGGATGACTCGTTTTGGAATAATTTCACTGTAACTTGGTAACTTTTGTTGGTATACGTTAACTGTGAGGACCACATACATTAACTGTGAGGTCATATTAACCCACCCCTCAGCTCTTTAGTACAGTGTACACCTCATATTATTTTTACATCATAAACATAGCACACAGGGAACAGAAATGAACATATTCCCAATTATCACAATTCTTGTCTTATTTCATAATCCTTTTATGAACATTGAACATTATCCTTTTCAACAAACACAACACACAAGTTAAGCTACAGTGTCATTGACACTTTCATTTGTTCAAACTGGCAGATTAAAGTGAATAAAGAAAAAACTAAAACTTTTATTCAGTAAACTGGGACAAAAATAAAAATCGCACATTCAAACTGGGTGATTTTTTCTAAGTTCTGCTCTGGAATATAAATATCTGGGTGTAAATCTTTTTGCCTCTAATACTCTTGATCATGCAATTTCAGATCTCAAAGGGAGAGCCTCAAAGGCTCTATTCAAAGTATATCATTCACTGAATGACAATGATGTTCCTATCCAAATTATCACAAATTGTTTGACACATGCATTATGCCTATGTTATGGCTGTGAGATTTGGGGGTGAGCATTTTTTGAGACATAACAATGAAATAGAATATTTTCCTCTTCGATTTTGAAAATGAGCTCTAGGTGTCCATTACAATGCATCCAATGTAGCCTCTCCGACTAAAATTGAGAGGTTCCCTTTAAAATTTAATATTCTGACAATAATCATAAAATATGGCCCTGACTAGAATCTCTACCAGCAAGCAGATTAGTCTATATATGTTACTATGAATACAAAAAGCATGGTGGTTCCACAGGGCTTAATCTTATTCGAGACATTCTTCGTTAATACGGATTCAGTTAATGTGGGACACTCCTTCAGTAGTAAATATAGAAACATTTCCTAATATACTCCTCAGTAGGGTTAATGATAATTACATTCAGCCATGGAAACACTCAGATATAGTTGGCAGGTCAAAGCGGTGTGGAAAAATGAGATTCTATTTCGATATAAAATTCTAGTATGCACGGACCATGTATCTTCACTGGCTATCTTTAGATGAAAGAAAACTAATTACAAATCTGCTGCTCATTTGTCATAACGTTGTAGAAGAGAAAGATAGACACCATAAACCCAAGCCAATTCTGTTAGATAATAAGTTATGTAAATACTGTGGAACCCTGTTAATTGAGTTGCAACTTTGACAATGAAAATTATTCAACAGGAGTATTCAATTAACAGGGATTTTGTCACTTCCCTATATTCTAGAGATAAGCTTAGCATTTATTCTATTATATCTTGTTTGACATAGCTCCACAAGCTCTGTCAAATAAGATATAATAGATTAGATGCCTGTATTGGATGTACTGAGGCCAAATAGGTCTATAAACAAAGGAAAAAACTGGAGAGAGTCGGGGCAATTTTTTGACAGGTTACAAGATTTTTTAATTCAATTAACAAGAGTTTACTCTATAACCTATATTCAATTAACAGGTCAAATTTGTACTGGAGTTATGGTAAATGGTTTTGTGTTGGGAAATTATATTCAATTAACAGGGTTATTCCCTTTAGAGATATCCAATTAAGTGGGCTCCACTGTACTGTGATAGGAGGAAAAAACAAGGGTGAAAAACACTTGATCCTTGTTTGCCCTCTGTACTCACAGTAACGTAATAACCTCTTTTGCTTTATATACTCCACTCAGAAACTCTCGCTCCTTTTCGATTCACATCATCTACTTGTAGTTGAATCTCTTGGCAAGTTCATCGGCAAAGGATTAAAAATGAGATCATTTAAACATTAGCGATGAGTATTAATGTGTATGTCTGTACATGTATAGGTATTCCATATTCTATATTTTTCTGGGCTATGCTGTTCACTGGGGTATGTAGTTTCTTTTTTGGGTGGGGAATGAGTTATATTTTGATTTGAAATACAGTTTATTTATTCTTGGCAGAACCTCTCAAAATAATCTATTTGTCAACTCATTTTATGTGGATGTGGAAATACACTACATTATACATATAGATAGAATGATAGTGGAATGCTAGACTATTTTTAAAAAAACAATGTAGTGATACGGAGTCACAAACAATAGTATTAAAACTATTTTACTCAAGTTATTTTTTACAAGCATTCCTTTTATAAGTTTTTATTAATTTTGTATGATGACATACCTTTTCACTGAATTATGGTACAGTGGAGCCCACTTAATTGTATATCTCTTAACGGAATAACCCTGTTAATTGAATATAATTTCCAGACACCAAACCATTTACCATACTTTGAGTACAAATTTTACCTCTTAATTGAATATGGGTAATAGAGCAAACGCCTGTTAATTGAATAAAAAAGTCCTGTATTTTGTTGAGAAATTATCCTGACAATCACAAAATACCCAATGTTTAGACCTTTTTCACATAAGTGCATCTATTATAGGTATTTATTCTATCGAGCTCTGTCAAACAAGATATAAAAGATTAAATACTCAATTTATCTCTAAAATACAGGAAAGTGACCAAATCACTGTTAATTGAATACTCCTGTTAATTGAATAATTCTCACTGGCAAAGTGGCTATTAACCCTTACCCAACGCAGAAGATTTCAAAATTTATTATTTTAAATATCATTTTTTAAATTTTTTGAAAAATTTTCAACAAAACCATACCATGTGATCCCTCTTTGGAACGAGCTCGATGAGCTCGTTTCAAAGAGGGGTCACATGATATGGTTTTGTTGAAATTTTTCAAAAAATCATATTTTTCATGAATTAGCATATTATGTGGGCAGATGAGGGCGATTTGTTGGGTAAAGGGTTAAATTAACAGGGTTCCACAGTAGTGCAACAAAGTATTCTATTTGTCCAGTCCAGTCCAGTCCATTCCAACTAAAACAGAACATTCATTGCTAGAATCCTTTATCTACTTAAATAGAAAATTCATTTATGCATTAACATATTTACACAAAGAATTCAGGACCCCCATTTCAATTATTGGGTATCCAAATTAATATCAACATTTTTTTCACTTTCTTTCAGTACAATCAGCTACCTAGGACATTGCGAGCATGTCAAGTTCACCGATACCTATGCAATATACTTCTGTCAGCTTATGAAAGTCTACAATCTACATTTGAACACTACCTCTCAAACTTAATCAACAGTGGCTTTAAATTAGGTAAGTGCACCAAAATTTTACACAGTATTAACTCTTAGTGATTAGATGCCAATTATTCATGTTTGCTACAGCAAACCTTTCAACCCATAATATCTGTCAACAAAGTATTATTTGTTAAATATTTGAATATTCATAAAATAAATCATTAATTGAAGAGAATCTTTTAGATATCAAAGTGTTTGAGTTAAACCCATCATATAGAGGTATTGAATATATTGATTAGTGTGACGTGCATTATTATGTGCTGTTACATTAACCCTTTACCCAATGCAGACGATATCAAAATTTATTATTTTCAATATCATTTTTTTTAATTTAAAAATTTCAACAAAACCATATCATGTGACTCTCATTGGAATGAGCCCAACAAGCTCGTTCCAAAGTGGGGTCACACGGTATGGTTTTGTTGAAATTTTTAAAAAATAATATGTTTTCAGCTGCTGAATTTGCATGTTACTCAGGCGGATGTGGCCGATTCATTGGGTAAAGGGTTAATAAAATAAGTGTCCAAAAATATGAAGTAGCACTGGCTCAGTGGACCTGTATGTCACCTAAACATTCAGATGTGTTTGATACAGTGCATCTTGGCAGGGGTTTTGTAAAAGTCGCCATTTTATTTCTTCAACAATATTTTTTAAAACTGCTGTTAACTGGTAGAGAGGGCAGGAAACCCATTTTGGCTTAATTCTGAAGTGCAGGCACTTGAACTTAAATGCATCATTTTTGGTGGATGAGCTTCATAGTACATTTGAAGTTAAATAATTTTGTTAGGATTTGCCTTGTTACAATTTATGAGAGAATGCCCTGGGCACTCTCTCAAAAACTGGAACAAGGCAAAGACACATGAACAAATTTTGATGAGCACTCTACCAGTGAAATTTTTCAGGATAGAAAATTATTAAGTTCTTAATTTCAAAGTAAATTCCTTCAATAAATTGTATGCTTATGGAACAGTTAATATGCAGTTCCAGCATGGATCACCAGTACATCCTCTCACTCTGCCACTACTCCCATAATAAAGATGGGAGACACCAACATTGTAACAATTCCTAAGTAAATTATTTATGAAAGAAGATGAATGTTGAGATATATAAAATTTTCAGAGAATCTGGCATTAACTTACAATGTGCTAGTCAGTATGTTAGTTTGTAAATGCTGTCCTTCACACGAGTAAATTTTAGAAGTACAATACCTCACTCTTGCAGAATGCATTTGCAAATTTAGTTGACACGATTAATTAAGGCTACCAAATTCCAGTGACCTATTACCTTCTCAACACTTATCCTGCATGTGAACACTACCTAAGTCTTGGGAGAATGGATATGATTTCCAGGTTGTTGACATCAAAGACTACAACAAGAACCTGCGACATTTTCTAGTTTACACCAACATCGCAAACTCTGGGGTTTTTTTTTTATTTCACCACAGAAACAAAGCAGATTGTATGAAGATAGTTTTAAGTATACCAACTGATAAACCTGTCATTTTTTGTGTGTGTTGAGTTGAAACAGTTGTGTTTTATTGTTCTGTGATACTCATTAGGTATTTGGTCCACTGTGCCGTTGAATACTCCAGATTTTTTTTTTTCATTATATTTTGCATGGGGCTGGGCGGTTTTCCAGTTTGGTTCTATTTTTGCAGAAAACCGAACAGCTAAAACCAGCTGAACAGTTTTACTGTGTTTATTTATAACCTGATCAAAGTATCTTACTAGGAGGGGGCTGAACTAGTGATCTTTATGGATTCTCGTCACTTGGTCTATGAAGCAAAGTGGCAAATACATTGTTTTCTAATTATCACATTTCTCCCGTATTGACTTGTCCACCAGACAAGTGAATAAGGGAGACAATGAGAACACAACATAGAGTTGGCTCCACAAAGTTGATCTGCTTCTTAGGTTAGTTTTAGTAAAATTGCATGCGGCAGGCAGTTTTTTATTAGCTCAGCTTGACAAAGTCAGGCTGAGCTATTGCCATCACTTCTCATCCTTGAGTACGTACGTCCACAATTTCCTTTGGCACACCTCACAGGTCGCATTTATAATCAGATCACTTTGAAACTTGGTATGCTTGGGGTGACCTCTAGATGGGATCTATCGATTTTCTTCAATTTCCATCAAAAAATGTTGCCACTGCCAATGTTCTTAGAACTTAGTTTAGTCAGACCACAATATTTCTCTTTGGCACACCCTACAGGGCACATTTATGATTGGATTGCTTTGAAACCTGGTATGCTTTTTTAGGGTGACCTCTAGATGGGAGCTATCAATTTTCTTCAATTTCCCTCAAAAAATGTTGCCACAGCCAACGTTCTTAGAACTTAGTTTAGTCAGACCTCAATATTTTCCTTTGGCACACCCTACAGGGCATATTTATGATTGGATTGCTTTGAAACCTGGTATGCTTATTTGGGGAGACCTCTAGATGTGAGCTATCGATTTTCTTCAATTTCCGTAAAAAAATGTTGCCTTGGCCAACGTTCTTAGAACTTAGTTTAGTCAGAAGTCCTCAATATTTCCCTTTGGCACACCCTACAGGGCACATTTATGATCGGATTGCTTTGAAACCTGGCATGCTTGTTTGGGGTGACCTCTAGATGGAAGCTACCGATTTTCTTCAATTTCCGTCAAAAAATGTTGCCATGGCTGACGTTCTTAAAACTTAGTTTAGTCAGACCACATTATTTCCTTTTGGCACACCCTACAGGGCACATTTATGATTGGATTGCTTTGAATCCCGGTATGCTTGTTTAGCGGGACCTCTAGATGGGAGCTATCAATTTTCTTCCATTTCCGTCAAAAAATGTTGCCGCGGCTGACATTCTTAGAACTTAGTTTAGTCAGACCACAATATTTCCCTTTGGCACACCCTACAGGGCATATTTTTGATTGGATTGCTTTGAAACCTGGTATGCTTGTTTGGGGTGACCTCTAGATGGGAGTTATCGATTTTTTTTCTCCATTTTCTTCAAAATATGTTGCCGCGGCCAACATTCTTAGAACTTAGTTTAGTCAGAAGACCTCAATATTTCCCTTTGGCACACCCTACAGGGCATATTTTTGATCGGATTGCTTTGACACTTGGCATGCTTGTTTGGGGTGACCTCTAGATGGGAGCTATCGATTTTCTTCAATTTCCCTCAAAAAATGTTGCTACGGCCAACGTTCTTAGAACTTAGTTTAGTCAGACCTCAATATTTCCCTTTCGCACACCCTACAGGGCACAATCGGATTGCTTTGAAACCTGGCATGCTTGTTTGGGGTGACCTCTAGATGGGAGCTATCGATTTTCTTCAATTTCCGTCAAAAAATGTTGCCACGGCCAACGTTCTTAGAACTTAGTTTAGTCAGACCGCAATATTTCCCTTTGGCACACCCTACAGGGCACATTCATGATTGGATTGCTTTGAAACCTGGCATGCTTGTTTGGTGTGACCTCTAGATGGGAGCTATCGATTTTCTTCCATTTCCGTCCTTCAAAAAATGTTGCCGCTGGCAACAATCTTTGAACTTAGTTTAGTCAGGCATCAATATATTCCTTTGGCATGCCCTACAGGGCACATTTATGATCAGATCGGTTTGAAACATTGTATGCTTGTTTGGGGTTATTTCTAGATGGAAGCTATTGATTTTCATCATTTCCATCAAAAAAAATGTTGCCACTGGCAATGACCTTCGATGAACTTAGTAAAAAGTTAGTGCAGTTAAGCATCAATATTTCCCTTTGCCATTCCCTGCAGTGAACATTTATGATTCTATCACTTGCAAATTTGATATGCTTGTTTGGGGTGACATCTATATGGGAGCTGTCGGTTTTCTTCCATTTCTGTCAAAAAATGTTGCCTCTGACCTTTGAACTTAGTTTAGTCATACCTCAATATTTCCCTTTAACACACCCTTCATGGCAAATTTATTATCAGATCACTTTGAAATTTGGTATATGTGTTCGGGGTGACCTCTAGATGTGAGCTATTGCTTTTTTCATTTCCATAAAAAATTATTGTCATTATCACCAGCCTTTGAACTTACTGCATTTGTGCATCAACTTATCCCTTTTGCACTCTCTGCAGGGTATATTAATGAATTTCCATAAAAAAAACCCCAAAACTCTATTGCCACAAGCAATGACCTTCTACTTAGTGCATTTGTGCATTAACATCTTCCTTTGGCGTGCCTCAGAGGGCACATTCATTATCAGGTTGTTTTTAAACTTTGTATTCTTATGCAGGGTGACAAAGATAGGAGCTATTGATTTTATTTTCATTTCCATCAAAAACTGTTGCTGTTAGCAACAATCTTTGAATTTGTTGCATTTGGGCATCAACATTCTTTGACATGGCCTACAGGCCACATTTATCATAGGATTGTTTTTGAACTTGGTGTGCTCATTAGGCAAGATCTTTAGATAAGAGCTATTGATTAGCATTCATTTCTGAGAAAAAAGTTGCTGCTTACAATAACCTCTGAACTTATTGCATTTGTGTATCAACATTCTTCCTTTAGCCATGGTGATTTACAGTTTACATTTAAAAAGGAATGGATAACTCTAACGTTGTGCACACACAATTCTGTTATTTTTAAATTTCGCCAACATTGGTCCCAAGGATCTTCAATTTTGCCATTTCACTTATAACTTACCAAGTTCGAGTTTGTCAAGTTGAACTACAGTGTCATTGACACTTTCATTTTATTTTTTAGCTCACCTGATCAAAGCTCAGTGGGAGCTTTACTGATCACATTCTGTCTGTCGTCCGGCGTCTGTCATCCATCGTCGTCCAGCGTTAACTTTACATTATCGACTTCTCCTCCAAAACCAATAGCCCAATATTTTTATACTGTACCAATGACCCAGACATAGCTGGTGCTAACTCTTAAAATATAGGGCCAAACACAAATTTTGCCCCCCAATCCCCAAAATTTGCATCTAAAACTAAAGAAAACATGTCCTGAAAGGCCCTCCACACCTCGCCCCCACTGCGCATGCGCAGTGTCCAGGACGTTCTGAAATTGGCGCCATTTATCATTCTAAGTTTGGCCCTTCATCAGTTAACATCTGACTGATCTTTGTGCTTTTAAATCTCAGTTTAAATGATGCCAGACACATAAATATTAGTGAAATGGTGATTCTAAGGAGGATAGAAAAGGAGGAGAGGAAAAGAATGTGTGACAGAATATTATCAGGGCTGTAACTTAAAATTTTTTAATGAAATTATGTTAAGTTACCTATTTTCAAGGCAGCAGCCATTTTGTTGTCATTCTGATTATTTAGTTACACTGTTTTTTCAAGTGTTTTTCCTCTCTCCCTGTCCTTTAAGTTCCCCCTTGCTATTCTCCCATGCTTTTGGCATAGTTTCTGTAATTATTATTACTAAAATTTCTTGGGAGTTTTAGCTTAATAACAGAATGAATTCTGTTCTTTCCCCATGTTTACGTCTTCACCTACGGGTGGTTAGGCGTTGTGTTCTGCATCTACCATCTGATGTTCTGCAGTTTCTTCCCTGGAAGTCTCTGTTTTGCATCAGATGGTGTATTTTTGGTAACTGATTTCGGGCCTGGGTGCCTGGAGTCTTATTTTAGTGTTTTTACACTCATTGTTTACATTTACAACAGCCCTCTGTGTGAGGGGGGGATTTCTAAATAATAATATCTTTATGTTATTTTAATCATAACTAGATACATTATTATTGTTCGTAAGTGTTGAATAAATTGTTTAAAATATTTTTAAAATTTTTGTCCACACTTAGGCTTGGGATCCATTGGGGCTCAACGTTACTTTTCAGAAACTTGGGCTGTTCTGAAAAAATATTTTTTCAAAATATTTTGATTTCAATTATTTTTTCTATATTAATGGATCATATTATTATTATGTATTTGATTGCCAGGGGTTAGTGCGAGTACCAGGACTTGTTTTCTTTTCTCATTGAAAGGATATTGATCAATTGTTTTAGGAGGAAGTCTTCCTCTGACCTTATTATCATTCTATATGTGGTCAGTGTACTCGCATTAACTCCTGTTCTGTATCGTATGATTTCGATGACAATATGGGAAGCGTATGTCACGGTATGTTGTTGGGGATTTGGACACTCCGGTCCTTTCCCCGCAGGGTCACTCTACTTTATCAATTTCTATTTCAGACGATCAAGATTAGGGTGATGTATCTGTGATGTCTTCCAACAGTGTGCCTCCGTCGTCACAATTAATGAAGGGCTAGCGGAAAAGTGCTCATGTAATACGCCAATTGCCTAAGAGGACCCTAGTAGGTTCGACAGCCTTTGACGTCCGCTAGCTCGCCCGGTGTAGCGTCCATTCACCGAATGGTTCGGCAGCCGGGTTCGTCCGTTGCGGTCTAGAAGGAATTTTGGGGTGATGCGAGCACTATAAAATTAACTTAATGCACACCCAGTGACGGCGGATCGGAGGGAGAATGGAGGAAGCCTTTTAGTCCGGTTCATAGCTCGTTCCGGTCCATCCGGACGGCAAGCGAGAGAGGCCCCTCTCTCGTTCAACAACATCTGGCCCCAGATGTTGTGGTACAAATGTGTTGTTAGCGGAGCATACGTCCGTCGCTCGGGACGCTCCGTTGTATAGGCAGTCCGCTGAGACTGCTAAGGCTTCCTCTTCTCATCAGCGCACACGACCGCACCTTGGCTGCGTGACCGCCGATATATTACCAGCTTCGCCGATCAAGGATTCTTCGGCGACCAGGTCACACCATCCGGCAGCCAGGGATTCGAGACCGATGGACTCCGGACGTTCGCATAGGAAGTATGCGGGAGCCATCTGATGCGGAGCTGCCCTCGGCGAAGCACCGATAGACTGCGCCTCCGCAGGTCTCGACGCCGGACATTCTTGTGCACATAGCACAGCTTATCGCAGCATCCCAGCAGCCGACAGAAACGGTGTCGGATCGAGAATTATCCGACAGCGCTGGGTCGGTAGCCGGGGACTCGAGGCCTGCAGACTCCGGACGTTCGCATAGGAAGTGTGCGGGAGTCAACGTACACGGAGCTTCCAGCGGCAATGCATCGTAAGTCCGCTACGGCACAGGCCTCGGGAACGGACGTGCTTTCCTTAATAGCACAGTTTATCGCAGCATCCCAGCATCAACTGAATCTGTCGCATATATTTTATCTGACGATGCTGGGTCGGGACGCTCCGCGGAAGCGGGTACGGACGTCCGAAAGTTTCATCCGGTCCGACGGGATACCGAAAGGGATTCGGTGGATTTCAAGCTTTCCCTTTCGGAACAACATATGCTGCGATGCCGGATAAGAAACTGATAGCGTCGGTGGACTTAGAAATTTTTGGTTCGGTTCAGGGACATCGTCCCTCAGTTCCGACATAATCCAATAATGTCACACAAACTTTCGAATTATTGAACGACGCTATATATATTATTATTTTATGCTTGCTATCCAAGCATTTCTGGTTTCTTGTTCGAAGAGTTATGGAGATGTCTTTCAAAAGTGTGCCTCTGTCGTCATAGTTAATGAAGAGTTAGCGGCAATAAGTGCTCATGGAATATGTCTATCGCTTACGGAATGACATTCGCTAGCTCACCCGGTGTAGCATACATTCATCGAATGGTTCGGCTGCCGGGTTCGTCCGTTGCGGTCTAGGAAGGAGATTTGGGTGATGCGAGCACTTTAATTACTTTAGTACTCACCCAGTGACGGCAGATTGAGGACAGATCGGAGGAAGCCAACAACATAGGGGACCGCATGTTGTGGTTCAGATATTTTACATTCGGAGCATATGTCCGTTGCTCGGGACGCTCCGTTATATTGACAGTCCGAGAGACTGTCTTTAATGCTTCCTCATCCTCACAGCAGGGCACACGACCGCACATTGGCTACGTGACCTCGAGTATCCGATCAGTTTCGGCATTCAGTGATTCCACAGCGAATAGGTCGCGCCATCCGGTAGCCAAGGGACACGAGGCCTATACACTCCGTTCGCTCGCATATTGGAAGTATGCACGGGGTAACGATCTCGGAGCTTCCTGCGGCAATGCATCGTAAGACCGCTGCTCCTCAGGCCTCGGTGACGGACGTGCTATCCGAGTTAGCACAGTTGTTTCGCAGCATCCCAGCAATTGACGGTTTCTCGGTCGAATCAGGAATTATCCGACGGCGCTGGGTCGGTGCGGTCCGCGGTTGCATCAAGCTACGGACGACCGAACGCTTTATAGGGTCCGACAGGATGGCGAAAGGGATTCGAAAGATTTCGAGTTTTCCCTTTAGTAGTATCGGAAGATGCCTTTCATATCTTCTGGCATTTCTTCCAGTGATTATTTTTCGGACTTCATTGCTGCGATCTTGGATAAGAGACTTATAGCGTCATTGGACTCGGATTTTTCGATCGGTACAGGGACTTTGTCCCTGACTTACCGACGCAGTCCAATATTGTCATTACAACATGTGTTTTATTTTTCGACGCTATATATTATATATATATATACAAGCCTGCTACTAAGCATAATAGTTTAGTTTCTTGTCCGCGTGGCTCATTTCTGCCATTTTATCTTTTTTACATATAGTTTATTTTGGCAGAGCAGGGCAAACCGAGAGTTCATATGCGTCTAGACGGTGTGATTAAAGACTGCATATATTCTTTTTCGCCGTTTATGTCTTTTCCAATTTCAATATTGGGAACGACATTATGTATAGTAGACTTAACTTAGACGCTTTATTATACGTAATCCGCCTTACTGAGGCGTTATCATTACGTCTTCAAGAAAAGATTTACGGGATATTATTCTCAATGTAATTTCTTTTGAGGGCAGTATTTTGTTCACGTATAACTCCGCCCTTCAGTGGCTGATTGGAGTGTTTAGACGTGATGCAGCCCTAGCTACATCCACGCGTGGATAGTAGGTTAAGAACTCTCTCAGAGTCGCTTCGTTCTCGGAGGAGCTTCTCTTCGACGGCAACTTTCCGGCAATCCATGAATTGCTTGGTTTATACATTCTCTTGTCTATCTACTGTTACAAGAGATTCAGACTGGGGCAAACATTCGGTGGTTGACTCAGAGAGTGCCGCCGCAGTTGCCGGACCCTAGTGTGGCTGTTATGACGGTTGCCAGTCAAACAGATTGGGATATATACTGATCCCTACGGATTCGAAGTGCCAGGGTCTTTGGGTTCCGCAGTCTTTTAGCTATCAGTTTAACTTCCGCGGAATAATGTTTTTTAGGCTTGCTTTATGTCATTGCATGAACATTATTCAGAAATGCATGCCCAAATTCCTGTCCTTTAATTCGACAGTAGTGGCGTATCTCCGGAACCAGGGAGGCACTCTTTCGTTTCCGTTATTCAATTTAATGGAAAGAATCCGTCTGTTGGTTATAGTACACCAAGTTCAGTTTTGGTCCGTCATATTCGGGGTCGTCTGATTGTTTTATCGCACTCCCGTTCTCTTACGGGTCGCTTGTTGCTGTCAGAATGGACTCTCAACAAACAAGTATTTAATCAGATTTGCTATCTATGGGAGCGCCCAATGATGTTTTATTATGACACAGCTTGCTAATCAATTGCAGACGTATGTGTTGGCTTGTCCAGATCTCTGAGCTAATACTGTTAACGCTCTATTGATCTATAGGACGCAATGATAGGATACGCGTATCCTCCGGCGCTGTTGTTTTAGCAGGTATTGCTAAGATAAACAACCACAATACATTTCTGTTGATAGCATCTCTATCTTCACAGAGATCATGAGTAATTTACTCTCTTGTCTACTGTGGATCTTAACGTGAAATCTTCCTCTATGTGAGGATCTTTTTTCACTGGGTAAATCGTGTCATCTTTATCACAACCAGCAAGGTCGCAACCTTCATGTATTCCGTTGTGTGGTCCGTATTGCATTGTAAGCACTGTACTGGACGAGCTTTGGACGCGATTTCTTACTATAGGAGATCCTCTTCTTCGCTATTCTATGCGACTAAAGTGGAGGCTCTTCCGTCGTGGTGTAGGGATCATTATGTTCATATGGTTGATCCCTCCATACTACGCATTGCTAGTTTTTAGTATACTTGTTTCACAAGATCTACTGCAGCCTGTTGTTATTTAGGTTATAGGTTTATGTTACCTCATACCTATGCACTCTACGATAGTTTACAATTGAGTCTTTTGTCTCTTTATCTAAGTCAGTTAGTAACTTTTTGATAAATAGACTTAGAATCTTTAGATTAAATTCCTATACGGATTTTAACTTCGGTTCTTATTTAGCTAAGTAATCATTTGAGCCTCTGGAAACAGTAGTTTTCAAATTCTGACCTTTTAGACAGTAATTCTGTTGGTTTCTCTTTTACTGTAGAGTCAGTGAGTTTCATGCACTATCGATGGATGATTTTCACTTTCATAGTTTCGGAATCAATACTTCCGTTACTATTTAGGTTGGATTGTTGCATAAGAGTTAGGCTCCTATTATCCGGAACCTATTATTTTAAGGTCCTTCCGTCTTCGTATGGGCATAGGCCTTTACTCTTTCCGGGTACAGTTTATGTATTTATAAACAGATATCTGTTTATTACAAGGGCGTAAGCTTCTTCTGTCTTTGATGTCTAGTAGAAGGACGTTACGCTCCATTTTATTGTTAATCGATTCTATTAACTAGCGTACTGCTTATGGTATATCATTGGCTTAGCAGTTGTGCTTAAGATTTCGGCTCTTGAAGTAAGAGTTCTTCTACTTCTTGGGCTTACATTAATAGTGTTGCTATTATAGATTTTTGAAGGCTGCTCATTGCGCTCAGCCATCCATTCATGAATTTTATCTCAGAAATATCGAGTCCATTTCTGGAGGCCTCTATTGTTAGGTCTATTATCTACTGCTCAGAATGTCATTCACTTAACAGTTGCTACTATAGCTAGGTAGGCTGTCTGTTTCGGCAGTGTCTCCGTTCGGCTGCCCTCTTCGCTCTGGGCTATTTGACCCAGGGCAAGAAAAAGGGGGGGGGAGGGTGTTCCCTTGGGTCACTTGTTTTTACTATGAAAACAAGGGGATACCTCCTCCGGAGTTAGTAATTCTGAGCTGTTATTGGGATGGTTGTTTAGTGAGAAGTTTAAGTTTATAAAATTCATTCAAGTCTTAGTTTTTAAAGTATAGCTTTTGAATATTGCATATGTCAACGGACATGATTATGCAATTCTCACACACTTTTAGGAGTATAAGAGTCTCTATTCTCTAGACTTACTTTATTATTGGCTTACTTTAAAAATTATTAGTATAAGGATTATTGGATATTAATAGAGTACATGGATGTATGAAGCTCAATTTTTGGAAGGTGTTGTATCTTTCTAATTTATCATAAATAAGAAAGATACATGTAAGGCCTATTACTTCTTTTCCCTACAGGGGATGACTCTATTTTATTTTATTGAGCGTATTCCATTTTGCTCTATGTCCTTGGCCCTCCAGCCTTTTTACTATTCAGCTATGTCTGGGTCATTGGTACAGTATAAAAATGTTAAAAAATTTATAGTAATTTATATATTTTTTATACTTACCAATGACCCAGACGGGGATGGCCCTCCCAGGAGTTGGGAACTCTTGCCTCCCCGCTGAGTACATAGCGCTTACCAGGCACTGGTTATTAGAATGATAAATGGCGCCAATTTCAGAACGTCCTGGACACTGCGCATGCGCAGTGGGGGCGAGGTGTGGAGGGCCTTTCAGGACATGTTTTCTTTAGTTTTAGATGCAAATTTTGGGGATTGGGGGGCAAAATTTGTGTTTGGCCCTATATTTTAAGAGTTAGCACCAGCTATGTCTGGGTCATTGGTAAGTATAAAAAATATATAAATTACTATAAATTTTTTAACTTTTAGCTCACCTGACTGAAAGTCAGGGTGGGCTTTTCTTATCACTCTTTGTCCGTCGTCCTGCATGAAGTTGGTGTTTGAGCCTCTTTCTTCTAAACCACTGGCCACATTTTAATTAAATTTCATGTAAGTAGTGGTTACATAGGGGCATTTTGATTTTTATGCAAATTAGGTTTCGGCTCATATTGAGCAGGGGGGGGGGGGAATGGCCAATTTTTTTGAGTCCTTTTGAGGTTTAGAATCAAGTTTGTTCAAGAGAAGTTTGTCGGGCATTATTTGCCATTGTTATGGGATAGGCAAAAATTTTGGCCACGCCTAAAATTTCTATTTTCAGAACTGTGAGGTCGATTTGAACCAAATTTGATTGATGCAAAAAAAAAATTTCTCATTGCCCCGTGGGAACCTCGGGAGCTAAAAATAGGAAAAACCTTAAAACTGCCATATCTCCAAAACTACACAGCACATAGAATTCTTATTTTGTATAAAGCTTACTTTTATCCTGTAGAATAGAATGGTTAAAAAAAATCCCTATCGGTTTGATCACAAGGTACTTTTTTCAGGACTTTGAAAAAGTGCTGAGTCAGTACTTATAACACTAGGCAATGGGAAAAAGATTAAAAAATCTTCTTCTCCAGATTCAGCAGGCAGAATCTTTTGATACTTGGTATGCAACATTGTAGGATGGATCTGATTCAAGTTTGTTCAAATCGGCCCCCTGGGTTCATATTTGGGCTCAGTATAGGAGCCTGATTTCGAACTTAGTGCATTTCAGGCAAATTTCTTGAAAAATCTCCTTCTCCAGATCCAGCAGGCAGAATCTTTTGATAATTGGTATGCAATTTTGTGGGGTGGATCTGATTCAAGTTTGTTCAAATTGGCTCCCTAGATTCACATTTGGGCTCACTATAGAAGCTCGAATTCAGGCAAATTTCTTAAAAAATCTTCTTCTCCAGATCCAGCAGGCACCAGCAGGCAGAATCTTTTAATATTTGGTATGCTACAATGTGGGGTGGATCTGATTCAAGTTTGTTCAAATCGGCCCCCTGGATTCATATTTGGGCTCACTATAGAAGCCCGAATTCGAACTTAGTGCATTTCAGGCAAATTTCTTAAAAAATCTTCTTCTCAAGATCCAGCAGGCAGAAGATTTTGATATTTGGTATGCAACATTGTGGGTTGGATCTGATTCAAGTTTGTACAAATCGGTCCCCTGGGTTCATATTTGGGCTCAGTATAGGAGCCCAAATTTGAACTTAGTGCACTTCAGGCAAATTTCTTTGAATATCATCTTCTCAAGATCCAGCAGGCAGAATCTTTTGATATTGGGTATATGCAGCATGCTTAAGGGGTGAGATTCAAGATTGTTCAAGCCAAGTTCTTGGGTTCATATTTGGGCTCATAGTGGTAGCCCGAATTATAACTTAGTTCAAAATGAGGAATTTTCTTTAAAAATCATCTTCTTCAGATCCAGCAGTTCGAATGTTTTGATATTTGGTATGCAGCATCCTTGGGGGATGAGAGATTCAAGTTTGTTCAATCCATGTCCCCAGGTCCATATTTGATCTCACTGTGGAGCCTGAAAGATAACTTAGTTCAAAATGAGGAATTTGGAATTTTCTTTGAAAATCTTCTTCTTCAGATCCAGCAGTTGGAATGTTTTGATATTTGGTATGCAGCATTCTTAAGTGGTGAGATTCAAGTTTGTTCAAGCCATGTATCTAGGTCCATATTTGGGCTCACTGTGGAAGCTTGAATTGTAACTTAGTTTGAAATGAGGAATTTTCTTAAAAAATCTTCTTCAGATCCAGCAGTCGGAATGTTTTGATATGTGGTGTGTAGCATCCTTGGAGGGGGGGGGGGGGGGGGGGGGGGGGGATTCAAGTTTGTTAAAGCCAAGTCCCTGTGGGAGCCCGAATTATAACTTAGTCAATATGAGGAATTTTTCTTTAAAAATCTTCTTCAGATTCAGTAGTCGGAATGTTTCGATATTTGGCATGCAGCATCCTTAGGGGAGGTGAGATTCAAGTTTGTTCAATCCAAGTCCCTGGGTTCATATGTGGGCTCACTGTGGGAACCCGAATGATAACTTAGTTCAAAATGAGGAATTTTCTTTAAAAATCTGTTTCTTCAGATCCAGCTGATGAATGCTTTTGATATTTTTTATTCAGCATCCTTGGGGGGGGGGGAAGATTCAAGTTTGCTAGAGCCATGTCCCTAGGTCCATATTTGGGCTCAGTGTGGGAGCTCAAATTGTAACTTAGTTCAAAATGAGGAATTTTCTTTAAAAATCTTCTTCTTCAGATCCAGCAGTCAGAATGTTTTGTATTTGGTGTGAATCTCCCCCCCCCCCCCCCCAAAAAAGGGGGGGGGGGGAGATTCAAGTTTGTTTAAAGCCAACTCCCTGGGTTCATATTTGGGAGCCCGAATTATAACATAGTTCATTATGGGGAATATTCTTTAAAAATCTTTTTTTTTTAGATCCACTGGTCAAAATCTTTGGATATTTGGTTTTAGCTTTAGCTTTTCTCAGGAGGAGCAGATGCAACTTGTTGAAATCAATTCTCTGGGTTGATATTTAGGCTACCATGTCAGGTGAGTGCCCTCAGACCCCCTGGGGCCTCGTATTTATTTTTGTAATTATTTCTTTGCTATCAAAAGTTCATAGTATATTTCAGGCCTCATAATCTATAGAATAGAATGGGTAGTGGTGTATTTCATCACTTGAGTGCAAGAAGCCTTTGCACTGCTAAAGCATTGCAAATCCTTCTTGCACTCAAGAGACAAATTTATCAATTTGGGTAAAATATTTTAATTTTTAAAAGTTTGCATTGGTTATAAAAAGAGAGCATGCAGCAGCCAAAAGGTCCACATGCAGGAGGGCCTGAGAAACAGATTTTTAACTTTTTTAGGCCTTAGATGAACATAATTTATTTATTGCCCAAATTTATGCAGGTTTTTTTTCTGACTGAGTAGTCTAAGCAACTGATCCACTAGAACCTCTAAGAATGATAAAAGGGAAGTTAGGCTGAACCCAATGGAGATACTTACAGACAGGGCTTTTGTGGAGAGTGGTGTCATACAAATATTGCAGGTATTTTCCAAGTTAGAGAGCCTGAAGTGTTATTTACTATCTGTTCTTAACACACAGAATCACCAAACCGAAACCAAGGGTTTTTCCTGAAACTCAACCAAAATCGCATCTGAAAAATCAAAACCTCCCATTTATAATTTTGCACTTGTCAAGTGCAGTTTGCAAGGACTGCCTTGTGCACTTACACTTGCATCTTAAGGATTATTAATGGACAGAGCTAACTTTTAGCTGGGAGTTAGAAAGTGTCATTCTGGAAATTCATTCTTAACCCTTTACCCGACGTAACAGTCAAAACCGACCAGCGCTATTCTAAAAAATCTTCAATTAATTTTCGTTATTTTTTTTGCTCACCTGACTGAAAGTCAGTGTGAGTTATTGCCATCACTTGGCGTCCGTCGTCCATTGTACGTTAGCTTTTACAAAACAATCTTTTCCTCACAAACCAATGACCCAAATTGAAACAGATATGGACCACATCATCTTGGGGATATTCTGTTTTAGTTTTGTTCAAATGGCGTCTCTTCCCTTTTTGGGCTTGGGCTTATGCCCAAATATCTAAAAATCATCTTCTCATGAACCACAAGTGGGAATGCTTTGATTTTTGGTATGAAACTTCCTCTGGTGTTCAAGATTGAAAGTTGTTCAAAGAAAGTTGATAGGTCCATATTTGGGCTCTCCAAGGGATGGGCTCACTTTTGAGCTCCCCTGAAAATTTCTATTTCAAGAACCAATGGAGCGATTTGAACCAAATTTTATATGTGGCATTAGTTGACCCTAAGTACTTCCTTCATGCCCCCAAATTTTTTAGCTTTTCCCCTTGGGAACACCTGGCACTAAAAATAGAAAAAAAATGAAATGTCCAATATTTCCCAAACTGTACGGACTAGAGATTTTGTATTTGGTATGAAGCTTTCTTCTGAGCAGTTGAAACAATTGGACAAAAAAATTGCTGGTGAATCTGTCGTATGGTTCATTCAGATTACATTTTCTCCATACCCATAACCCTTACAGTTTAGGACAACTTGGTCCAGGTGAGCATTTTAGGCTCTCTTGAGCCTCTAGTTTCATTTGTTGACCCCTCGTTCAAACGAGCTCATCGAGAATTTTTTTTTGCTAGTGTCGTCTGTTTTTCATGTTAGGTAAAGGGTTAAACATAATAGTCATTTTAGTTCAGTATGACTGCAAAAAACTTTCTTTAAAAAGAAGATTTCAGATGGAGTAATAATGTCAGATGGAACCAATAAATTGCATATATTTATACCCTCACTCTCATACAGGATTACAAGCATCCATCCATGTGTCGCTCTGCCTGTCCATCCATCCACGAAGATCATAAACTTGAAAATAAATTCACCACCCATTGACAGATTGTAATGAAATTTAATTTGTGGCTTCCACATTGTATGCCATATACTCGCAATGCAGAAATAATGATTCTGGAGAATTTCATCCAAGAGTTACGCCCCTTTAATTTGTGTGTTTACATGATCAACTTCATATTGGCACACAGAGTTGGGGCATTTTAGCATAAATTGTTTTGCCTTATTTGAAAATCACTGCTTGACTGATGCACTTTCAGGTTTTCACATTTAATTATTTCCATGCAGATAAAATGCTTGTATAATTTCTCATTTGTTTTATCCCTTTCCTTTATTTTAGATCACGTGGATTGTCATGAAAGATTAACAAATATGGTGTCAATACTACAGGTAAGGCCCCACAAAGTAGATCTTCTGTTTCTCAAACCATTTTTTGGTTAATTGCATGTGGGTGGGAGGTTTTTTATTTATTTTTTTTCATTTTTGTGATTATTTTTTTTGCCATCAAAAGTTCATGTTCTTGGTTTGTTTTATGTTCTAGGCCTCATAATCTACAGAATAGCATGGATGGTGGTGTATTTCTTCCCTTGAGTGCAATTTGTTGCACTCAAGGGACATATCAATTTTATTAACTTGGGTAAAATATCAAACATAAACCATTTCATTCTTCGCTTTACTTGGAGTGTGCGGAAATCTGTGAGTCAGTTTACATTTTCTTTAGCACAGGCTACACCCTGTAGTTCATGTCCGATCATCACTAAATTTCATGTGCAGGTTCAAGGTCATGTCTAGATGAGAACTTCCCATTGTAGATGAGAATGTCCTATTTTGGTTGAGTTTGGTCAACTGCGATGGCTGCAGGGGCATGAGACCTAGATTCCTTTAGCACAGTCTACAGGTTGCATTTATGAAGACATTTCATTGTAAATTAGTAGGATGACTGTATAATGATTGTATAACTATGATTGCTGCATGGGCACATGACCTAGATTTGTTTAACACAGTCTACAGTTCATATTTATGAAGTGATTTCATTGTAACTTGGTTGGGTGACTTGGTATGATGTCCTGATGAGACTCTCCTGTTTTGGTCACTTTAGTACTGTGTACAGGTCATATTTATGAAGGGATTTCATTGTAATTTGGTAGGATTACTTGATATGATATCTAAATGATACTGTCCTATTCTGGTCGTGACTGGTCAACCGTGACTGTCAGGTGGTCACATGACCTAGATAACAGTGAGGGCCACATCCACCCTGGCCTCAATTCTTTAGTACAGTCTGCACCTCAGATTATTCTTTTTGAAAACGCATGTAGAGTACAGAACTTAACATATTTCCAATTATCACAGTTCTTGTCTTATTTCATAATCCTTTCATAAATGTTGAACATTATCCTTTTCATCAAACCCACACACAGTCAAGTTAAGCTGCAGTGTCATTGACACTTTCACTTATGTTCCATATAGGATGCAGTACCACCTCTGATCAATTTTATTAACTTGGGTAAAATATCAGACATATACCATTTTATTTTAATTTTTTTAAGTTTGCACTGGTTATAAAAAGAGAGCATGCGGCAGCCTAAAGGACCATGTGGGAAGCCTGAGAAAAAGATTTTTAACTTTTCAGGCCTAAACACTTTATATTCTTCTTGCCATGAATATGATTATCAGATGAGAAAGTGTTATTGAACAACAAGTGTTTTATGTCATTATCTGTTGCCCATCCTGTGATAAATCTTTTCGACATGTCTTGTTTGGAGTTTACATTTCATAGTAGGGAAGGTAGTTTAACCCTTAGGGGCCTAATTCCTACTTTGATAACTTTTTAATGCATAGGAACAGGTACCCCAACATGCATTGTTTTGTTTGGGTAAACTCAAAATTTGTCAGTTGTTTCTAAGCAGTTCTTGGCTGCCCGTGTAGGCAGCCATGACATGACTAGAAACAATTGCAAAGCCACTGGGGGTAGACTTTCAAAGTTTACCGAAAATGTATAAAAATCTCTAGGTCCTTAAGGGTTAACCCTTTTAGCCTGAAATGCATAAATGGTTTTGGGAAGAAAAATTTGGCTGTCTACCAGCGGATGCCACAATGGTGAACAAAGCGGTAAGGAAGATCTGTTAAAATTAATCGTGGGCTGCAGAATTAAATTATTGTAGAGCCTCCCTACAAATGCAAAATGTATTCAACCATAGTGTTCAACCGATGATAAGAATCGGCCATCCCAATCGGCCGCTTGTGGTCAATCGGAGGACAACAGCAACGGCTACTGGAACATTGGTTCAACCGATTGTTGCCAAGCATTTTTTTGTGACGATTCATTAACCACATTTTATTATTTTCTGCAATTGTTCGATTGTTAATGTAAAATGATGTCAATGATACCATTCAATAAAGTTGAGAAACAACCACAATGTGTATTCTTAATTTCTCTAGACGCCCCTTTACGGACATGTAAAGCTTATAATTGAGCATACTTACGGCAGTCGCCAGTTCATACCAGAAAAAATTAAGGTTGCACTCCATTGACTAAGGTCACAGTAAAAATTACCAGTTGCACGCACTTGGGTGGTAAAAGTGGCTTTGAGGGCCATGTTTGCCGCCCAAATGTGCACAACTGGTAATTTTACTAGACCTGAGTCAACAGAGTTTAACAATGTAAAATATATTCAATTTAATGTAGTTCTTTCGAGTCTCGTCTTATCTAGTAGTGAACGGACTGTAAACCTGTAAAATAAGTTCAATTTAATGTAGTTCCTTCAAGCCTCAACTTGTCTAGTAGTGTACTGTATTACAATCGTAATTGGAATTGGTTAATTGTGAGCTCAAATAACCTGTAATCGGTTAGTGGCTATTTTTGGTAATTGGTTGAACACTATTCAACCATTGACTTAAGACAGTACTGTCAGTTATGATTCCATTCAGAATTACAGTGTTGAAGTGTTGAAGGTAGAAGTGTAACTTTGACAATCTTTCTGGCATCGGAACAAGGGCTCCACTGTGCAGTTACAAGGAGGTAGACACAACAATCATCAAACTGTCTTAGCAGTGGTTTCTTGTTGAGCCTTTGCTGTCTGCACACTGCCTAGAAGTGCTTGTTCATTATGGTAGAGTGCTCTACTATTCAAGTAGGATCTGTTTTATGAAAGAAGGTCTTTTAAAATGAATTTTTTTTTTATATATCACCTAAAAGTCAGGTAAAGTATATGGGAATGGAATTAATGTCATTCAGTCCCCATCCATTCATCCATTTGTTCATTCTCTCTGTCCGTCTGGTTGTTTATTACAAAGATTTGGTCAAGTCTTCATTTGTCAGTGGTCTTTTCACAAAACTTGTTGAGAAGTGAAGGTATTGAGTGTCCATGCACATATTGACAGTAATTTTTGGTGTAGATTTCTTTTTAGGGTTATGTCCCTTCATTGTTTTTGTCACAAAAAGTTGTCTGCCTAACTCCTTTTACACTTTTGAATGCATTGTCAGAAGATCTAATTTTATGTTTTGCATCTTTTAAATTGTTCAGTGTTTTTTTTCTCTCAAAATTATGAAGGTGGTGGGGTATATAGAAGTCATTAGACAACCTTGTTCAAATGTATAAAAACAAGTAACATATACAGTTAAAAGTAGAAGTCCTGTCACAAACTGTGCGTTTATCTAGGCTTAATTGCACATAGTAATTACATGCAATTGCCATATTGAATGGCATCCAAAGCACGTCAGGTTCTCCTGGTTACTCATTGCAATCACAGGCAATGTTTCTGCCAATGGACCTCCGGGTTACCCAGAGGTCCATTGGCTGAAACATTGCTTGTGCAGAATTCGATAGCCTTACTATGGTCATAATGCGTAGATTAACGCGCAGATCGATGTGCTATTTGTGCGCATTTTGTGACAGGACTTCTAGTTTTAACTGTAATAACTTGATTGTTCTGCACAAAACTTAATATGTATGAGTCAAAACCCAAAACAATATAGAATCATTGCTTTCATGAATTGGGGGGAGAATACATCTATATACAGTTTCTGTAAAATTTAATTCACTGCCTATATTAATTTATTTTCAGAATTTTGAAGATGAGGAGGATTTAATACAAACAGCATTAACAGACATGACCCAGTTGTGTGCTGAAAATGTGATACTTTGGAATCAGTTCATAGATGTCGTGTCTCTGAATGAAAAAATTAATTTACATTTAGCAAAAGATCATCATAATTCTAGGGTAACTTGTTGTTATATCCTCATCTATTCACCCGATCTATTCACAGCAAAGTTTCGAGAATTCGATTCGATTTGGTATGGTATTGTCACAAAAATTTGATTCAGTCCTTGGGAATTCGAGATTTTCAAATCCCAGAGGTTTGTGTACAGTCAATCTTGCAAATAAGGCGGCGTACACCATACTATGACACATCTTATCTAGGCTGCAGACTGATGAGTGTGCAAGTACAGTACAAGTCAAAATAAGTTGTAGGATAACCACTATAAACTATGTATCTTTCTCATCTTACACAGATAAGACCAGAATCTGACATCATTTCTGAAAAGCTCTCACTGAGAGCTTTCCAGAAAATGATGTCATATTCTGATCTTATCAGCGGAAGAACAGCACTATACTTAGTTTATTATGGTTATGTTTCAACTCATTTTGACTTGTACTGTAGATGGACAGATGTCTAAATGCTACTTATGACATTTAAGAGACTGTTTGGTAACTATAACCCAGACGGCAACTTTGAGTGAGTCACATATTGCATTTACTCATGTGTCGTAGGACATTTATCAATCACTTCAAGTTATGTATCAGTGGTAATATGGGCATGGGGAGATCATTTGAGAAAAATGCCAAACTCTCTTCATATTCCCATTTCGATTTAACAAAACTCCACACAAATATCTGGTAGGATCGTGTTTTTTGTAACATGAAAGTTTGGTATGGCAGTGACCTGGGGTCATGACATTATGGTTCATTTCTATACCACTCACGCTTAAATGTGAGATCACGCATTCCATCTTTGGTCTTGTGAGCTGATTTACTGCTGTAAATGAGGCTTGTTTTATGGGCAAGCTAAAATCAGGTAACTAATACCTGGGGTGGAAGACCCCTAAAGCGGGCTGCATTGGTATACCCCTTTACCCATTGCAGACGAAATCAAAATTTATTATTTTAAATATTGTTTTTAATTTTTCAACAAAACCATATGCAACCCCTCATTGGAACGAGCTCGATGAGTTTGTTCCAAAGAGGAGTCACTTGATATGGTTTCGTTGAAATTTTTTGAAAAGTAATATTTTTTCAGCTACTGAATTTGCATATTACCCTGGCAGATCTGGCTGATTTGTTGGGAAAAGGGTCAAATGATTGGTTATGTTTGACTTTATAATTGTGTTGTATTAATAATATAGTCATAACTGCTGAATTTGAACTTAAACACCAATAAGTAGATAAATAAACTGCAGTGTGCAATATCTGTCCATGTAGTAAATTTAATTTTATGAAAAGTAGATTCTCACAATCATGGAAATGCATGGGAAAAAGGTTGTCATAGAAATGCATGGAAGACTTTGTTTTTCTAAATGGTTATGGACAGGTCATTGACTTCTGTACAAAGCTACCCTTTTTGTGCTTCCTTCAATTTGTTTGCCCATCTCAGTCTATGGTTTATAAGATCGTATTGCAGGGCAGAAGAGGACTATATAATAATGAGCATACTTTTTCAGTATTACAAAACCAATTGTGACAAGTTGTAGACAAATCAAAACAAAGTTTCTGTTACATTTTTCTGTCAGTGTTTTTCGTGTCCAGCAAATTATAGTTTCCATAAGACCTAAAAAAGTTAAAAATCTGTTTCTTAGGCCCTCCCACATGGTCCTTTTGTCTGCTGCATGCTCTCTTTTAATAACCAATGGAAACTTAAAAATATAAAAATAAAATGGTTTATGTCTGATAATTTACCCAAGTTAATAAAATTGATAAATTTGTTGAGTGCACAAAGGCTTTGCAATGCTTTAGCATTGAAAAGCCTTCTTGCACTCAAGGGACAAAATACACCACCATCAATGCTATTCTGTAGATTATGAGGCCTAAAACATAAAAAACATGAACTTTTGATGGCAAAGAAATAATTACATAAATAAAAAACCGCCCACCAGCATGCTGTTTTACAAAAAGTGGCCTGAGAAATGGAAGATCTACTTTGTGTGGCCTAATGTTATGTTCCTTATACTTTGCTGCTGCATATAAACCCATCAAAATTTATTTATTTGAGTAAAATTTAAGTTTTTGACATCCGGTCCAGATTAATTAAACAGTCTGATTTGGTACAATACATGGGTAAGGGGTCTCTTTTTTGCCAAGTGAATTGGTACAGGGTGGTGTAGTGTCCATTACAGTGTTTCCAGTTTAATTGGTATATAGGGTATTGGTGTAAATGTGACATGTTAAGTGCTGGTAACTTGCTGGTTTCTACAGTCAGTACCTAGCTACCACTGTATACCACACAAACATACGACATCAATACAATGTTATATGATGTTGTCACAGCATCATTGCAATTGTGACAATGTTATTTCACGTTGTATTGACATTGCGTATTTGCAGAGTATATGTCCTGGTTGAGATACTGTATGTTTAGGTTGATGTTAAATGGATACTATAGGAAAACATTTCCTGCAGTGATTTTTATCTATGACCCATTTTGACTATGATAATTATATCTACAAAGGCTTCATCTTTAGCCTACAAGAACTGGGGCAATCGTGAAGTGTATGCTAATATGTCATACAGAGCTGGCATGTTGTAGACAGTTCAGTGGGTCTGAACCACTCAATTTAGGCAATAGGCATGTTTACAAATTAGCATTATTGGTCTCGTCGAAGAACATGATGACTTATGTAATAGATCTTTGAGATCAAGAGACTCAGTCAACACACAGTTAAAAAAATGTGTGCTAACCAGCACAGCCATTTATTAATTTTGTAGTGAGATTTTTGAGTTCATAAAGTTTTGAGACTTTAAATTATAAAACTAAATATGAGTGGTTAATGTCTTATTATGTATGCCTGTGTGCCTGTGGTAACGACCAACTCAGAAAAATCAATTTTTGGCATGTTTAGATGAAAGTATCTTAAAACTGGAGAGAAATGCCAAGAACGATAACTTCAACCTCAGAGAAACCCTATGAAGCAGAACCTTCTGTCCAAATACATCAGAAAGCTGATCACTAAGTGTAGGACATCAGTTCATTGCAATATTAAATTTACCAACCTGACTACAGAGCCATGTTAGTAAACTTCATACCTCTATGTTGATGAGATCTTGTCTATTCTAAATGACCCAGCTCCAGATTGGTGTCACCAAAATGGTAAACTTTTTGCTTGCTATGCAGGTACAGAGGTGCCCAACTGCTTGTCTATCTGACTACCTGGTTAATGTAGCTAAATTAACCCTTTACCTAACATGAAAAGCAGACGACTCTTGCAAAAAAAAATATTGAATAACCAATATTTTTCATTTTTTGTCTCAAAAACATAGGTTATGACCCCTCGTTGGAACGAGCTCGACGAGCTTGTTCCAACGAGGGGTCATAACCTATGTTTTTGAGACAAAAAATGAAAAAATAATGAAAATTAATTGACGATTTTTGAGAATAGCGCTGGCCGGTTTTGGCCGTTACGTTGGGTAAATGGTTAACATATTAGGGACCACATTCTACAGACGCCCTGCTAATTATATTCAGCTTCGCTTGGCATTTTCTTAAATGAAAACAAAACAATCTTAGTTGAACTGAACTGAATGTGATTAGCGTGAGTGTCTGCATAGTGACCCCTTTAATCACAGACATCGACAAGCATAATCAGCATAGATGAGCCTGATCGGCATATGTCATAGTTTGGGCCTGTGGATTGCACCACTTGTGATTTTGTCTAACGAATTAATGTGCCACTATGCCTAGATATCATGAGTGAAAGCTGTTCTTGTAACTTTATTTTATGCTGGTCTCGTTTAAGTTGTAAGTCAAAGAAAAAATATAAACAAGATTTTTTCCTGAACTAGCAATAAATCAGAAATTAAAATTACTCACTTGGCAGTCTGGGTGGTCCAGAACCGCCTCCTGGACAACCCTGGAGTGGTGCGATACATCAGTGTTCCAGTACAGAAGTGGTGTCTATTATGGACCACAGTCCAGCCTTGGACCAGTACCATACGTTTTTTTTTGTTGTACAGTCCGCATCACTAAAATATATTGAGATGAAAATAAACCATTTGGTTTGATCAACTACATTTATTCTGGGCATTTTATTTAATAGCTTAAAATTATTATACAATGGGTCCCACTTAATTGGATATTGCCTTATGTAATAATCCGCTTAACTAAAGGTAATTTTCACACACCAACCCATTTATCCTTACTTCAGAACAAATTTGCCACTATTAACTGCTTATGAGTAACAGAGTGAATCCCTAATAAAATTGGATAAAAAGTATTATAATTTTTCAAAAACTGTAACAGCCCTCGTATTCCCAAGTTTAACAGTCCTATTTGGCCTTAGTATTTCCATTGCAGACATTTATTGTGTTATAGTTTTTCTGACAAAGCTCAGTGAGATCTATTAAACAAGATAGAATAAATACTCAGTTTGTTATCAGAATGAAACAAAATCTGCAAATTCTGGTTCACTGAATGTTCCTGTTAATTGAATATTATTTTTACTGTCAAAGTGGCTTTTCAACTAACAGGGCTTCAGTGAATTTACAGACCTGGAAATAAAGGGCTTATATCATAACCCATTGGCAGGTTATGCCATACAGCATGCATGTAACCCATAGGAAAGGGGTCTTGTGGTGCTTCTTTGCCTTCTCTGTTTTTACTATGCCAATCTGTGCCAGTCATGCTTTTTTAACGTTTTAATGGGATTCCTGCCCATGTAAACACCAACAACTAATGTGCGATCTCACCAGGGTGAGATCGCATGTTAGTTGATGCTATTTATTTTGGCAGAAATTCTTTTAAGGTGGTAATTTAATAAATGTTGCATTACTTTGTCGTAACCTGCTATAACCTGTAGTTCATTCTCATATTTTACAATTGACGTAACTCACACCTAAGCTGATCGGTCAGCGGTATTTACTCTGGTGTCAGACTCTAATTCTCTGTAATAGAGTCCATTTGAACTTGGTTTCATTTCTTAGATGTTGCATTTTACAAATTCACACACAATGATATACAGCCATACACACAAGCATGACACTCCACACTAATCGAACATTTTATTGTTTTTATAATGTAAAGAATCAACAATTCTGGCATGATAACAAATATCCCAGTGTCTAAAATAGGACCTCCAATGGTAATGTGCTACTGCTTTTATTTCAGGTTAAGAGATTTGCAGAAGGCTTTTTTACAGAGGAGCACCCCAAAACAGGCTGCTTAGAATGTTTTGATCCAAGGTAGGGTGTTAATACCAGTGATGCTTGTTTTCTATCAGTGCAAGAAGCCACTATCATAACTGTATTGAAAGAGCTGTCTGGATTATTAGTCCCCTACCGGCATCGCCGGAGGGGACTATAGGTTTGCACTCTGTCCATCCATCAGTCTGTCCGTCTGTCAGTCTGTCAGTCACACTTTAGTTTTCCGGAGTTTTTTTTGGAAACGCTTCAACGGAATGATTTCATTTTTGGTAAACTACTATAGAACGATGACTTACAGATCAAGTTTGAGTTTCATGCTGATTGCATTATTCTTGTGTGAGTTACGGCCCTTGGAAATATGGGAAAAAGCACCAAAATATCAGTATTTTTATACTGTACCAATGACCCAGACATAGCTGGTGCTAACTCTTAAAATATAGGGCCAAACACAAATTTTGCCCCCCAATCCCCAAAATTTGCATCTAAAACCAAAGAAAACATGTCCTGAATGGCCCTCCACACTTCACCTCTACTGCGCATGCGCAGTGTCAAGGACGTTCCGAAATTGGCGCCATTAATCATTCTTAGTTTGGCCCTTCATCAGTTAACATCTGACTGATCTTTGTGCTTGTAAATCTCAGTTTAAATGATGCCAGACACATAAATATTAGAGAAATGGTGATTCTAAGGAGGATATAGAAGGAGGAGAGGAAAAATGTGTGACAGAAAATTATCAGGGCTGTAACTTAAAATTTTTTAAAGAAATTATGTTAAGTTACCTATTTTCGAGGCAACAGCCATTTTGTTGTCATTCTTGTTATCAAGTTACACTGTTTGTTCAGTGTTTTCCTCTCTCCCTTTCCTTTAAGTCCCCTCTTGCTATTCTCCCATGCTTTTGGCATATTTTCTGTAATTTTATTACTAAAATTTCTTGGGAGTTTTAGCTGAATAACAGAATGAATTCTGTTCTTTTCCCCATGTTTACGTCTTCATCTACGGGTGGTTAGGCGTAGTGTTCTGCATCTACCATCTGATGTTCTACAGTTTCTTCCCTGGAAGTCTCTGTTTTGCATCAGATAGTGTATTATTGGTAACTGATTTCGGGCCAGGGTGCCTGGAGTCTTATTCTAGTGTTTTTACACTTATTGTTTACATTTACAACAGCCCTCTGTGTGAGGGGGGATTTCTTGAAAATAATATCTTGATGTTAATTTAATCATAACTAGATACATTATTATTGTTCGTAAGTGTTGCATAAATTGTTTAAAATATTTTTAAAATTTTTGTCCACACTTAGGCTTGGGATCCAATGGGGCTCAACGTTACTTTTCAGAAACTTGGGCTGTTCTGAAAAAATATTTTTTCAAAATTTTTTGATTTCAATTATTTTTTCTATGTTAATGGATCATATTATTATGTATTTTGATTGTCAGGGGTTGGTGCGAGTACTAGGACTTTGTTTTCTTTTCACATTGAAAGGATTTTGGTCAATTGTAATAAGAGGAAATCTTCCTCTGACTTTTATAATCATTGTATATGCAGTCAGTGTACTCGCACTAACTCCCGTTCTGTATGTGATAATTTAGATGACAACATGGGAAGCGTGTGTCATGGTATGTTAGTGGGGAATTGGACATTCCGGTCCTTTCCCTGCAGGGTCACTCTACTTTATCAATTTCTATTTCAGACGATCAAGATTAGGGTGATGTATCTGTGATGTCTTCTAAGAGTGTGCCTCCGTCGTCACAATTAATGAAGAGCTAGCGGAAAAGTGCTCATGTAAATACGCCAATTGCCTAAGAGGACCCTAGTAGGTTCGACGGCCTTTGACGTCCGCTAGCTCGCCCGGTGTAGCGTCCATTCATCGAATGGTTCGGCAGCCGGGTTCGTCCGTTGCGGTCTAGGAGTTTTGGGGTGATGCGAGCACTATAAATCAACCAAATGCACACCCAGTGAGAGGCCCCTCTCTCGTACAACAACATCTGGCCCCAGATGTTGTGGTACAAAATGTTTCGCATTCGGAGCTTACGTCCGCCGCTCGGGATGCTCCGACATATAGTCAGTCCGGAGAGACTGTCAATAAGGCTTCCTCATTCTCATGGTAGCGCACACGACCGCTCTTGGCTACGTGACCTCGGATATCCAGTCAGCTTCGCCAATCAGAGAATCATCGGCGACCAGGTCACACCATCCGGTAGCCAGGGACACGAGGCCTGCAGACTCCGGACGTTCGCATAAGAAAGTGTGCGGGAGTCAACGTACACAGAGCTTCCGGCGGCAATGCATCGTAAGACCGCTACTGCACAGGCCTCGGTGACGGACGTGCTATCCCAAATAGCACAGCTTATCGCAGCATCCCAGCAACGACTGAATCTGTCGCATCATGTATTATCCGACGATGCTGGGTCGGGACGCTCCGCGCAAGCAGGTACGGACGTCCGAAAATTTCATCCGGTCCGTCGGGATGCCGAAAGGGATTCGGAGGATTTCGAGCTTTCCCTTTCGGAACAACATATGCTGTTGTGTATGTCATCTGACTTTATCGTCTACAGGTTCTTTCGTCGGACCAGAATGCTGCGATGCCGGATAAGAAACTGATAGCGTCGGTGGACTTAGAAATTTTTGGTTCGGTTCAGGGACATCGTCCCTCAGTTCCGACATAGTCCAATAATGTCACACAATCTTTCGAATTATTGAACGACGCTATATATATTATTATATGCTTGCTATTACCAAGCATTTCTGGTTTCTTGTTCGCAAAGTTACGGAGATGTCTTTCAAAGTGTGCCTCTGTCGTCATAGTTAATGAAGAGCTAGCAGCAATAAGTGCTCATGGAATATGTCTATCGCCTAAGAGGTCCCTTGTAGGATCGACGGAGTGACATTCGCTAGCTCACCCAGTGTAGCGTCCATTCATCGAATGGTTCGGCAGCCGGGTTCGTCCGTTGCGGTCTAGGAAGGAGATTTGGGTGATGCGAGCACTATAATAACTTTAGTACTCACCCAGTGACGACGGATTGAGGACAGATCGGAGGAAGCCTGTTAGTCCGGTTCCTGGCTCGTCCAAGTCCGTCCGGGCTGTGAGCGAGAGAGGTCCCTCTCTCGTACAACAACATAGGGGACCGCATGTTGTGGTTCAGATATTTCGCATTCGGAGCATATGTCCATCGCTCGGGACGCTCCGTTATATTGACAGTCCGAGAGACTGTCGATAATGCTTCCTCATCCTCACAGCAGCGCACACGACCGCACATTGGCTACGTGACCTCAAGTATCCGACCAGTTTCGTCATTCAGTGATTCCACGGCGAACAGGTCACGCCATCTGGTAGCCAAGGGACACGAGGCCTATACACTCCGTTCGCTCGCATAATAGAAGTATGCACGGGGTAACGATCATGGAGCTTCCAGCAGCAATGCATCGTAAGACCGCTTCTCCACAGGCCTCAGTGACGGACGTGCTATCCAAGTTAGCACAGTTTATCACAGCATCCCAGCAACCGACAGATTCTCGGTCGGATCAGGAATTATCCGACGGCGCTGGGTCGGTGCGCTCCGCTGTTGCATCAGGTTCGGACGACCGAACGCTTTATAGGGTCTGACAGGATGGCGAAAGGGATTCGGACGATTTCGAGCTTTCCCTTTCGGAACAACGGAAGCTGCCATACATTTCTTCCGGCATTATCTTCCAGAGGTTGTTCCTTCGGACTACATTGCTGCGATGTTGGATAAGAGACTTATAGCGTCATTGGACACGGAATTTTGGATCTGTTCAGGGACTTTGTCCCTGACTTACCGACACAGTCCAATAATGTCATTAGAACATATGTATTATTTATCGACGCTATATATATATGAGCCTGCTACCAAGCATGATAGTTTAGTTTCTTGTCCGCAATGCTCTATTCTGCCTTTTATCATTCCTAGGAATAATTTATTTTGGCAGAACAGGGCATACCAAGAGTTCATATGCGTCTAGACGGCGGGGTTAAAGACTGGAATTTATCTTTTTTGCCGTCTATGTCTTTTCCAACCACTATGTTGGAAACGACAATGATGTCTAATAGACTTAACTTAGACGCTTTATCATACGTAGTCCACCTTACTGAGGCGTTATCATTACGTCTTCAAGAGAAAGAATTCCGGGATATGATCCTCAATGTGATTTCTTTCAAGGGCAGTAGTTTTTCCACGTATAACTCCGCCCTTCAGTGGCAACCTGGAGTTGGTTAGACGTGACGCAGCCCTAGCTACATCCACGCGCGTGGATAGTAAGGTGAAGAACTCTCTCAGAGTCGCTTTGGTCTCGGAGAAGCTTCTCTTCGACTGCAACTTTTCAGCAATCCATGAATTGCTCGATGTACACGTTCTCTTGTCTATCAAGTGTAGCAAGAGATTCAGACTGGGGCAAACATTCGGTGGTTGACTCAGAGAGTGCCACTGCAGTTGCCGGATCTGAGTTTTATAATTATGACGGTTGCCAGTCAAACGGGTTGGGGTACAATATTGATCCCAACGGATTCGAAGTGCCAGGGTCTTTGGGTTCTGCAGTCTCTAGGCAAGCACTTATCTTCCACGGAATAATGTTATTTAGGCTTGCTTTATGTCATTGGATGAACATTATTCAGAAACGCATGTCCAAATCCTGTCCGATAATACGACAGTGGTTGCGTATCTCCGGAACCAGGGAGGCACTCATTCGATTCCATTATTCAATTTAACGGAAAGAATCCTTCCGTTTGTTATAGTACACCAAGTTCTGCTTCGGTCCGTCATATTCCGGGTCATCTGATTGTATTAGCGGACTCCCTTTCACGTATGGGTCGCTTGTTGCTGTCAGAATGGACTCTCAACAAACAAGTATTCAATCAGATTTGCTATCACTGGGAGTTCCCAATGATAATTTTTTACGACACAACTTGCTAATCAATTGCAGACGTATGTGTTTGCATGTCCGGATCTCTGAGCTTATGTTGTTAACGCTCTATTGATCTAATAGGACGGAATGATAGGATATGCGTATCCTCCTGCGCTGTTGTTTCAGCAAGTATTGCTAAGATAAACAACCACAATACATTTCTGTTGATAGCATCTCTGTCTTCACAGAGACCGTGGGTAAATTTACTCAGATGTCTACTGTGGGACTTAACGCGAAAACTTCCTCTATGAGAGGATCTTCTTTCGCTGGGGAAAATCGTGTCATCTTCATCACAACCCGCAAGGTCTCAACCTTCACGTATTCCGTTGTGTGGTCCTTATTGCATTGTAAGCATTATACAGGACGGGCTTTGGACGCGATTTTTTACTTTAGGAGAACCTCTTCTTCGCTATACTATGCGGCCAAAGTGGAGGCTCTTCCGTCGTTGGTGTAGGGATCACTATGTTGATATTGTTGATCCCTCCATACTAGTCATTGCAACTTTCTAGTATACTTGTTTGACAAGATCTACTGCAGCCTGTTACTATTAAGGTTATAGGTCTATGTTATCTCATACCTATGCACTCTATGATAGTTTACAATTGAGTCTTATGTCTCTTTGTCTAAGTCAGTTAGTAACTTTTCGATAAATAGACTTAGAATCATTAGATTAAATTTCTATATGGAATTTAACTTCGGTTCTTTTTTAGCTAAGTAATCATTTGAGCCTCTGGAAACAGTAGTTTTCAAATTCTGACCTTTTATACAGTAATTCTGTTGGCTTCTCTTTTACTGAAGAGTCAGTGAGCTTCATGCACTACCGGTGGATGATTCTCACTTTCGTAGTTTCGGAATCACTACTTCCTTTACTATTTAGGTTGGATTTTTGGTTAAGAGTCAGGCTCCTAATAAATATCCGGAACCTATTGTTATTAAGGTCCTTCCGTCTTCGTACGGGCATAGGCCTTTACTCTGTCCGGTTAGAGTTTACGTATTTATAAACAGATATCTGTTTATTACTACGGACGTAAGCTTCTTCTGTCTTTGATGCCTAATAGAAGGACGTTACGCTCCATTCTATTGCTAATGGATTCAATTAACTATCGGTACTGCTTATGGTATATCATTGACTCGGCAGTTGTGCTTGAGATTTCGGCTCATGAAGTAAGAGTCTTTTCTACATCTTGGGCTTACATTAATAGTGTCGCTATTATAGATTTTTGAAGGCTGCTCATTGCGCTCAGCCATCCACATTCATGAATTTTTATCTCAGAAATATCGAGTCCATTTCTGGAGGCCTCTATTGTTAGGTCTATTATCTACTGCTCAGAATGTCATTCACTTAACAGTTGCTACTATAGCTAGGTAGGCTTTCTGTTTTGGCAGTGACTCCGTTCTGCTACCCTCTTCGCTCTGGGCTATTTGACCCAGGGCAAGAAAAAGGGGGAGGGGGGGGGGGGGGGAGGGTGTTCCCTTGGGTCACCTGTTTTACTATGAAAACAAGGGGATACCTCCTCCGGAGTTAGTAATTCTGAGCTGTTACTGGGATGGCTTTTTAGTGAGAAGTTTATGTTTTAAAAATTCATTCAGGTCTTAGTTTTCAAAGTATAGCTTTTGAATATAGCACGTGTCATACGGACGTTATTATACATTCCTCAGACACTTTTAAGGAGTATAAAGAGTCTCTATTCTCTAGACTTTCTTTATTTATTGGCTTACTTTAAAAATTATTAGTATAAGGATTATACTAGATATTAATAGAGTACATGGATGTATGATGCTCAATTTTGGAAGGTGTTGTATCTTTCTAATTTATCATAAATAAGAAAGATACATGTAAGGCCTAATACTTCTTTTTCCCTGGAGGGGATGACTCTATTTTATATAATTGAGCGTATTCCAACTTGCTCTATGTCCTAGGCCCTCCAGCCTTTTTACTATTCAGCTATGTCTGGGTCATTGGTACAGTATAAAAATGTTAAAAAATTTATAGTAATTTATATATTTTTTATACTTACCAATGACCCAGACGGGGATGGCCCTCCCAGGAGTTGGGAACTCATACCTCCCCGCTGAGTACATAGAGCTTACCAGGCACTGGTTATAAGAATGATTGATGGCGCCAATTTCGGAACGTCCTTGACACTGCGCATGCGCAGTAGAGGTGAAGTGTGGAGGGCCATTCAGGACATGTTTTCTTTGGTTTTAGATGCAAATTTTAGGGATTAGGGGGCAAAATTTGTGTTTGGCCCTATATTTTAAGAGTTAGCACCAGCTATGTCTGGGTCATTGGTAAGTATAAAAAATATATAAATTACTATAAATTTTTTAACTTTCCGGTGTTTTTTTGGAAACGCTTCAACGGAATGATTTCATTTTTGGTAAACTACTATAGAACGATGACTTACAGATCAAGTTTGAATATCATGCTGATTGCATTATTCTTGTGTGAGTTACGGCCCTTGGAAATATGGAAAAGCCCCAAAATATCAGTATTTTTATACTGTACCAATGACCCAGACTTAGCTGGTGCTAACTCCAACAAAACCAGGGCCAAACACAAATTTTGCCCCCCAATCCCCAAAATTTGCATCCAAAACAAAAAGAAATCATGTCCTAAAGGACCTCCATAGTACGCCTCTACTGCGCATGCGCAGTGACGCAGTCGTCCCGAAATTGGCGCCAATTATCATTCTGTGTTTGGCCCTTCATCAGTCAACATCTCACTGATCTTTGTGCTTGTAAATCTCAGTTTAAAGGATGCCAGACACGTAATTTTTGGAGAAAATGTGATTCTAAGGAGGATAGAAGGAGGAGAGGAAAAAAGAAGTGGCAAAAAATAATCAGGGCTGTACTTAAAATTTTTTGTTGAAATTATGTTAAGTTGCCTATTTTCGAGGCATGGGCCTCTTGTTGTCATTCTTGCTAATTGTTGCACTGCTTATTCAGTGTTTCCTCTCCCCTAGCCTTCTAAAGTCCCCCCTTGCAATTCTCCCATGCTTTTGGCATATTTTTGAGAAGTTTCATTTCTAAAATTTCCTGGGAGAGTTGCTTGGTTACAGAATGTTTTCTGTTATTTTCCCCATAGTTACGTTTTCACCCATGGGTGTATAACGTTTGTGTTCTGCATCTTCCATCTGATGTTCTGCAGATTCTCCCCTGGGAGTCTCTGTTTTGCATCAGATAGAGTGTAATTGATGACTGATTCCGGGCCAGTTTTTTCAGTGCCTGGAGTCATGTTTTCTAGTGTGTTTACACTGTTTGTTTTCATTGGCAACAGCCTTTTTTGAGGGGGGCTGTTTGCCTTTGTGGTAGTTTATCTCATTATAAGATACATTTATATTATCCGAAAGTGTCTCATTAATTATTTTATATAAATTTAAAATTTTTGACCACACTTTGCCATCGGATCCATCGGGGCTCAACGTTACTTTTCAGCATCTTGGGCTTCTCTGAAAAAATATTTTTTCAAAATTATTTTGTTTTGCAATTGTTTTTTCATTTATTAATGGATCATGTTATTATGTATCTTTGTGTCAGGGGTTTTTGCGAGTAACTAGGACTTATTGTTGTTCTTTCACAATGAAGGGACATTGTTCAAATTGTAATAGGAAGAAATCTTCCTCTGACTTTCATGATCATTGTATTAATTGTAGTCAGTGTTCTCGCATTAATCCCTGTCCTATATGTGAACATTGGGATGAGAAACATTGGAAACGTGTGTCACGATATGTTGTTTCTGGAGAAAGAGCGATGCCGGCTCTTTCTCCACAAGGTCACTCTACTCTCTCAGTTTCTATTTCAGAGGAACCAGAACAGGGTGATGTTTCCATGTTATCTTCTTCAAGTGTGCGTCCGTCGTCACAAATGAATTCAGAGCTAGCGGCAAAAGTGCTCATGGAGATTAGACAAATGTCGTCCGCTAGCTCGCCCGGTGTAGCGTCCATTCACCGAATGGTTCGGCAGCCGGGTTCGTCTGATGCGGTCCAAGAGGAAATTTTGGGTGATGCGAGCACTATAAACATAATAGATGCACACCCTGTGACGGCGGATAGTAAACGAGAACGGAGGAAGCCTTTTAGTCCGGTTCCTAGCTCGTCCAGGTCCAGCCGGGCCGCGAGCGAGAGAGGCCCCTCTCTCGTACAACAACATCTGGGACCAGATGTTGTGGTACAAAATGTGTCTTTAGCGGAGCATACGTCCGTCGCTCGGGACGCTCCGTTGTATAAGCAGTCCGCAGAGACTGTTAAGGCTTCCTCTTCTCGTCGGCGCACACGACCGCACCTTGGCTGCGTGACCTCCGATATTTTGCCAGCTTCGCCGATGAAGGATTCTTCGGCGACCAGGTCACACCATCCGGCAGCCAGGGATTCGAGACCGATGGACTCCGGACGTTCGCATAGGAAAAGTATGCGGGAGCCATCTGATGCGGAGCTGCCCTCGGCGAAGCAGCGAAAGACCGCGCCTCCGCAGGTCTCGACGTCGGACATTCTAGTGCAGATAGCACAGCTTATCGCAGCATCCCAGCAGCCGACAGAAACGGTGTCGGATCGAGAATTATCCGACGGCGCTGGGTCGGTACGCTCCGCCGAAGCATCGGGGGCGGACGACCGGGAACATCGGGAGGTCCGACCGGATGGTGAAAGGGATACGGATGAATTGGAGCTATCCCTTTCGGAACAACATAAAGCTGCCGTGGACTTCATCCGGCACTTTCTCCCTCAAGTTGTTCCGTCGGGCCAGACTGCTGCGCTTCCGGACAAGAGAATTATAGCGTCATTGGACTCTGAATTTTTTGAGCGGTTCAGGGACATCGCTCCCGAGTTTCCGTCACAGTCCAATAATGTTGCAAGAACATTTGAATTATTGAACGACGCTATTTTTAAACTTGCTTCCAGGACGGGGAAAGCAGGTTTCTTGTCCGCAAATACTCTCAACCTGCCTTTCATTAATGCAAGGAATAAATTCGACACGGCAGGACAGGGTATACCGAGAGTTCCTCTGCGTATGGACGACGAGGCGGAAGACTTAGAGCTATCATTACCGTCGTCAGCTTCTATTCCAACCGCGGTGTTGGAAACAGCTATTGCGTCTAACAGAGCCAATTTAGATGCCTTATCTTACGCAGATCACCTTACTAAGGCGTTATCACTGCGCCTTCAAGGGGAAGAGTTTCAGGATATACAATCCTCTTTAAGACTTCTTTCAAGTGCAGTAGCTTATTCCACGTGTAACTCCGCCCTTTCAGTGGCAAATCTGGAGTTGGTTAGACGTGACGCAGCCCTGGCTACATCCACACTAGTGGATTCTAAGGTGAAGAACTCTCTTAGAGTCGCTTCGGTCTCAGGAGAACTTCTCTTTGACGGCAAGCTTTCCGCTATTTATGATAATATTAAAAAGAAAGCTAATGATTCTCTGTTGTTCAGATCCGCTCCTAAAAGGTCGGATACAGCAGACACGAATAAGGCGGGCACTTCTGGGTCTAATGCGCCCAAGAGAGGTTCCTATAGAGGTTCCGGTGCGTCCTCTTGGTCTTATTCGAGAGACCGTCAGGATAGCGACTCTCGTTCGGGACGTCCTTCAGGCCGGGACAATCGGTCGGACGCCCCGAGGTCGACGAGGCGAGGTGCGGGTCGTGGAAGACGTGGTTTCTCCTACCGCAGGCCTCGCAGGTCCAGGAGGTGATGGCTTAAACCTCTATCGCGTTCCGGTTGGCGGAAGGTTGTCGAGTTTTTCACAAGAGTGGGCGTCGATTACGGACGACCCGTGGGTGAGAGGAGTGACTTCGGAAGGTCTAAAGATATCCTTCAAACGAAAGCCTCCATTAACTCGAAGTCCAAAGTGGACTCATCTTCCGTCAAATCCACAGAAAAGAGACGCTCTGTTATCAGAGGTGCAGTCTCTTTTAATGAAGAACGCGGTAGAGGTCGTAGAAAACCAGGAATCGCTGGGATTCTACAGCCATCTGTTTCTGGTTCCGAAACCAGACGGCTCGTTCCGTCCAGTCATAGATTTGAGCTGGATAAACAAGCTGATCGTCGCTCCGAAGTTTTATATGGAGACGATTCGATCGGTCAGAGCGAGTATTCGGGTGAACGATTATGCAACGAGCATAGATCTCAAAGATGCGTACTTTCACGTCATGGTACATCCGACATTCCGAAAGTATCTACGCTTCGCAGTCCTAGGAGTGGTGTATCAGTTCCGGGCCATGTGCTTCGGATTGAATCTAGCACCCTGGGCTTTCACTCGGGTAATGAACTCGGTAATGATCTACTTCCGAGCTCATTCGTCTGCGGTAACGTCGGCCTACCTGGACGACATTCTTCAGAGGTACGGCAACGAGTTAACGCTTCAGAACGATGTTCAGAATCTTCTTCTATTGCTCCGACGTCTCGGTTTCATAGTAAACGAGGAGAAGTCGGATCTGGTGCCGTCCAAGTCATTCACTCATCTGGGAATGAGCTTCGAGACGCACAACAATCTCGTTCGTCTGCCGTTAACCAGAGCGAAATTAGTCAGTTGTTACGCTCGCTATTGTCTGCACGCAGACAAAGTCATGGCGAGAGAATTTATGAGACTGATAGGTCTGTGCGGAGCCGCCGCGGATCTCATTCCGATGGGACGGCTACGCACACGTCCTCTTCAAATTTTCCTGACTCAGAATTGGAGTGTGAAAATTCATTCGCTCGATGTAGACGTTCTCTTGTCAGATCAAGTGAAACAAGAGATTCAGACTTGGGCAAACATTCAGTGGTTAACTCAAGGAGTTCCGCTGCAGTTGCCGGATCCGAGTTTTACCATTATGACGGATGCCAGTCAAACAGGTTGGGGTGCATCATTAATCCCAATGGATTCGAGATGCCAGGGTCTTTGGGATCCGCAATTCCTGTGCAAGCACATAAACATCAAGGAAATGATGTCAATTTGGCTTGCGTTACGTCACTGGATGGACATTATTCACGATGCTCATGTCCAAATCCTATCCGACAATACGACAGTAGTGGCGTATATACGGAATCAGGGAGGCACTCATTCAGTTCCGTTGTTCAATCTAACGGAAAGAATCCTTCTGTTTGCGTTGGAACATCACGTTCTTCTTTCGGTCCGTCACATACCGGGTCGTCTGAATGTGCTAGCAGACTCCCTTTCACGAAAGGGTCGCTTGTTGCCGTCGGAGTGGACTCTCAACAAACAAGTATTCAATCAGATTTGCTACCAATGGGAACGGCCAATGATAGACTTATTTGCGACACATCTCAACAATCAGTTGCCGACGTATGTGTCCCCGTGTCCGGATCCAAGAGCATTTGCAGTAGACGCTCTGTCGATCCCTTGGGACGGAATGATAGGATATGCGTATCCTCCAGCGCCGTTAATTCAACAAGTATTGCTAAAGATAAAACAATCTCAATGCAAGATTCTGTTGGTAGCATCTCTGTCGCCACAGAGACCGTGGATAAATCTACTCAGGTGTCTGTTGTGGGACCTACCGCAGAAGCTTCCTCCACGAGAGGATCTTCTTTCGCAGGGGAAATCGCGCCAACTCCATCACAACCCGCAAGGTCTCAACCTTCACGTTTTTCCGTTGTGCGGTCCTTCTTGCATGGCAAGCACTTTACAGGACGAGCAGTGGACGCGATTTCTAACTGTAGGAGGACCTCCTCTTCGCTAAACTATGCGGCTAAGTGGAAGGTTTTCCGTCGTTGGTGTAGGGATCATTCTGTAGATATATTTGATCCCTCTATACCAGACATTGCAAACTTTCTAGTATACTTGTTTGACGAAATCAAACTGCAGCCTGTTACTATAAAGGGTTATAGATCTATGTTATCTGATACCTATGCACATCATGATAGTTTACAAATTGGATCTAATGTCTCTTTATCGAAATTGGTTAGAAACTTTTCGATAAATAGACCCAGAACTCTTAGATTAATTCCTAAGTGGAATTTAGCTTGGGTTCTCCTTAAATTGAAGGAAAAGCCATTTGAACCTCTTGGGACAGTAGATTTCAAATTCTTATCTTATAAGACAGCTTTTCTCTTAGCTTTCTCTTCTGCCAGAAGAGTCAGTGAGCTTCATGCACTATCGGTGGATGATTCTCATTATCGTAGTGTTGGGAACACTATCACCTTCACTACTAATGTGGGTTTTTTAGCTAAGAATCAGGCTCCTAATAAATATCCGGAACCTATTGTTATTAAGGCTCTTCCGTCTTCAGACGGGCGTAGGCCTTTACTCTGTCCTGTTAGAGCACTACGTATCTATAAACAGAGATCTCAGTTCATCAGAAAGGGACGGAAACGTTTCTTTCTGTCTTTGATGCCTAATAGAAAGGACATTTCAGTCCATTCTATTGCTAGATGGATTCAGTTAACTATCCGTACTGCTTATGAAGATTTATCTTCTTCTCAGCAGTCTGTGCTTAAGATTTCTGCTCATGAAGTAAGAGCTCTTTCTACTTCCTGGGCTTATGCTAATAGTGTTGCTATTACAGATTTAATGAAGGCTGCTTATTGGTCTCAGCCATCCACATTTACTAATTTTTATCTCAGAAATATTGAGTCCATTTCTGGAGACCTGCATTGTTTAGGTCCGTTATCTGTTGCTCAGAATGTCGTCCACTAAACAGTTGCAACTATAGTTATGCAGGCTTTCTGTTCCGGCAGTGACTCCGTCCGGCTGCCCTCTTCGCTCTGGGCTATTTGACCCAGGGCAAGGGGAAGGGGGGGGGGGGGGGGGGGCGGGTGTTCCCTTAGGTCACCTGCTTTATAGTGAAAAGCAAGGGAATGCCTCCTCCAAGACAGTATTTCTGAGTCGCTTCCGGGATGGTTTTAAAGTGTAATATTAATGTTTAATTTCATTCATGTCTTATTTTTAAAGTGTAGCTCGGTGTGAAGCATTTGTATATGTCAAGTGTCAAACGGGCTTTAATATACAATACTCGGACACTTTTAAATGATTATAAAGAGTCTCAATTCTCTGGACTACTTTATTTATTGGCTTGCTTTAAAAATAATTAGTATAAGGGTTATACTGGATGTTAATAGAGAACATGAATGTTATTGTGCTCAATTATTAAGGGTAGTGTATCTTTCTAATTTAATATTAAATAAGAAAGATACATGTAAAGCCTAATACTCCTTTTCTCCTTAAGGGGTTACCTCTTTATTATATAATTGAGCTTATTGGATTTTCCTCTATGTCCTAGGCCCTCCAGCCTGTTTACTATTCAGCTAAGTCTGGGTCATTGGTACAGTATAAAAATGTTAAAAAATTTATAGTAATTTATATATTTTTTATACTTACCAATGACCCAGACGGGGATGGCCCTCCCTGAGTTGGGAACTCTTGCCTCCCCGCTGAGTACATAGCGCTGACCAGGCACTGCCAGTAAGAATGATAATTGGCGCCAATTTCGGGACGACTGCGTCACTGCGCATGCGCAGTAGAGGCGTACTATGGAGGTCCTTTAGGACATGATTTCTTTTTGTTTTGGATGCAAATTTTGGGGATTGGGGGGCAAAATTTGTGTTTGGCCCTGGTTTTGTTGGAGTTAGCACCAGCTAAGTCTGGGTCATTGGTAAGTATAAAAAATATATAAATTACTATAAATTTTTTAACTTTCCGGAGTTTTTTTGGAAACGCTTCAACAGAATGATTTCATTTTTGGTAAACTACTATAGAACGATGACTTACAGATCAAGTTTGAGTTTCATGCTGATTGCATTATTCTTGTGTGAGTTATGGCCCTTGGAAATATGGAAAAGCGCCAAAATATCAGTTTTCTGGACTTCTTTTGAAAACGCTTCGACGGAATAATTTCATTTTTGGTAACCTACTATAGAATGATGACTTACAGATCATGTTTGAGTTTCATGCTGATTGCCTTATTCTTGTGTGAGTTATGGCCCTTGGAAATATGGAAAACTGCCAAAATATCAGTTTTCCGGACTTTTTCTGGAAACGCTTCAACGGAATGATTTCATTTTTGGTAACCTACTAGAGAACGATGACTTACAGATCAAGTTTCATTTTTTTGCACTCTGTCCATCCGTTAGTCTGTCAGTCAGTCTGTCAGTCATACTTTAGTTTTCCGGACTTTTTTTGGAAATGCTTCAACCGAATGATTTCATTCTTGGTAACCTACTATAGAACAATGACTTACAGTTCAAGTTTGAGTTTCATGCTGATTGCATTATTCTTGTGTGAGTTATGGCCCTTGGAAATATGGAAAAGTGCCAAAATATCAGTTTTCTGGACTTTTTTTTGGAAATGCTTCAATGGAATTCATGCTGATCACATATAGGTTATAACATTTGTATAATTATTAATGCTCATTAGACTGGTAGGGGACATTGTATTGCTTCAGCGATACGTGCGCTTTTGTTCAATTAATCAACTAACTGTCAACTGTTGTGGTAGTCGACAGTTTTTATGTGTACCCATACTTTGTATGGTACACATAATGGCGACATCCGGGGTGGCCATCCGCCGTTCGTCCATCCTTTGTCTGTCCATCCGTCTGTCTGTCTGTCCATCCGGCATCCGTATCCATTTCTTTGGCATTCGATAACTTGAAAAATATTGCTTGGATTGTCAAGTTACTTTATATTTGTGTTCAGGTTACTGATGTGCCGAGCTGTATAGTTTTTGGTGTAAATCTGATAATTTGACCCTGAGATATTAACTCTTGATCCTTCAAATTGAGAATTCTTCCAATCCCTTTGGCATGAGATAACTCAAAAAATATCAATCCAATTGTCATGTTACTTTTTCTTTATCTTCAGGTTACTGATGTTCCGAGCTGTATAGTTTTTGGTGTAAATCTGTTACTTTGATCCTGAGATATTCACCCTTTATCCTTCAGATTGAAAATTCCCCCAATCCCTTTGGCATTCGATAACTTGAAAAATATTACTTCGATTGTTAAGTTACTTTATATTTGTGTTCAGGTTACTGATGTGCCAAACTGTATAGTTTTTGGTGTAAATCTGATAATTTAATCCTGAGATATTAACTCTTTATCCTTCATATTGAAAATTCCTCCAATCCCTTTGGCATTCGATAACTTGAAAAATATTGCTTGGATTTCAAGTTAATTTATATTTGTGTTCAGGTTACTGATGTACAGAGCTGTATAGTTTTTGGTGTAAATCTGTTATTTTGATCCTGAGATATTAACCCTTTATCCTTCAAATTGAAAATTCCTCCATTCCCTTTGGCATGAGATAACTCAAAAAATATCAATCCGTTTGTCATGTTACTTCATATATGTATTCAGGTTACTGATGTGCCAAGCTGTATAGTTTTGGGTGTAAATCTGATAATCTTATCCTGTGATATTAACCCTTTATCCTTCAAATTGAGAACTCCTCCAATCCATTTCTTCGGCACGCGATAACTCAATAACTATTAATCTGATTATCAGGTTACTTTATATATGTATTCAGGTTACTGATGTGCTGTGCTGTATAGTTTTTAGCTCAACTTTGGCGAAGCCAAATTTGAGCTTATGCCATGGCCCATCTGTCCGTCTGTCCATCAACAATTGGATACGGCTCGGGCTAGAGGTCGTATTTATGAACCGATCTATACGAAACTTCTTGGGTACCTTTGTTATGACTGTGGGACAAGAACGAGTGTTTTTGGGTGCGGTCCGAAATTCAAGATGGATGCCAGCTGCCATTTTGTACCGACGATGCAGAAATCTGTTTTTTGTACAGAACTTCCATATGAAATTTCTGATTTGAATAATTTTTTGTATGAATGTTTAGTACCATGGGATACATCACATATAATACGGGTTTTTTTCTCGTGCGTAAATTATGCAAATTAGACTAACTTTGATGTTTTTTGGTGTTACTTTCAGCACTGTAAGTGCAAATGCCAATACGGCTCGGGCTAGAGGCCGTATTTATGAACCGATCTCTACGAAACTTCTTGGGTACCTTTGTTATCACCGTGGGACGAGAACGAGTGTTTTGGGGTCCGGTCCGAAATTCAAGATGGCTGATGGCAGCCATTTTGTACGAAATTTGGTGCAGTCAGATTTTTGCACAGAACTTCCATATGAAAGCGCTGATTTGAATAATTTTTTGTGTGAATGTTTAGTACTATGGGATACATCACATATAATACAGGTTTTTTTCTTGTGCAGAAATTATGCAAATTAGATGAACTTTGATTTTTTCAGTGCTGCTTACACACAGTAAGTACACATGTCAATACGGCTCGGGCTAGAGTCTGTATATATGAATCGATCTTCACGAAACGTCTTGGGTACCTTTGTTATCACCTTGGGACGAGAACGAGTGTTTCTGGGTGCGGTCCAAAATTCAAGATGGCTGCCAGTGACCATTTTGTATCGAAATTAGGTCTAATCAGTTTTTTGTACACAACTTCTATACGGCTCAGGCTAGATGCCGTATTTATGAACCGATCTTTTCGAAACTTCTTGGGTACCTTTGTTATTACCGTGGGATGAGAACGAGTGTTTTGGGGTGTGGTCCAAATTTCAAGATGGCCACCAGCAGCCATTTTGTACCAAAATTAGTGCAATCAGTCTTTTGTACAGAACTTCTGTATGAAAGTTCTGATTTGAATAAATTTTTGTATGAATGTTTAGTAACATGGAATACATCACATATAGTGCGGGTTTTTTTCTCGTGCAGAAATTATGCAAATTAGATGAACTTTGATTTATTAAGTGCTACTTATACTCTGTAAGTGCACATGTCAATACGGCTCGGGCTAGAGGCTGTATTTATGAACCGATCTTCACAAAACTTCTTGGGTACCTTTGTTATCACCTTGGGACGAGAACGAGTGTTTCTGGGTGCGGTCCAAAATTCAAGATGGCTGCCAGTGGCCATTTTGTACCGAAATTAGGTCCAATCAGTTTTTTGTCATAACTTCTACACAGCTCATATTTGTGAACTGATCTTCACGAAACTTCTTGGGTACCTTTGTTTTCACCTTGGGACAGGAATGAGTGTGTTTTGGGGTGCCTTTGTTATCACTGTGTTATGAGAACAAACTTTTTGGGGTTCAGTCAGACCCACTCTGGGACTCAGATTTCTTTTCTAGTTTAGCATCTGACTGTCACCCACCTTTACAATACTTTACCTATACATTTGTTACAGGCAACGCTCAGTATTTATGTACAGACCATTACAATACTTTATATGTACCTTTGTTATCAGGTCATTACCTAGATGTTTGTCATTGCTGTGTCACATATACTATACATGTACATGTCTTTGTCTTGACAAGTTGAGCTACAGTGTCATTGACACTTTCATTTATGTAACTCTAATAATTTGATCCGGAGATATTAACCCTTTATCCATCAAATTAGTCCCTCCTCCAATCCATTTCTATATGTACCCATACCATGTATGGTGTACATAATGTTGGCATCTGGGGTGGCCCTCTGTCATACAGCTTTCTACTAGTTGCACGTATGGGTACACATCTGACGATTTCATCAGCCTATTTTTATTTTTAGTCAATCATTATTCAGTTTCGAAGTGGTACAGGTCAGGTTTAAATTGCACTGTATAATGAGGTGATTGAACAGTTAAGTACTATTAATGAGCTGTAGTTTCATTTTGTGTGACCAGCACTCTATTAATCTTTACTAAAGAGTATCATTCAAACTGTGTTCCATTTGAATAATTCATGGTTTGGGAAATTATTTGAGACAGAGGTGTAAATAGAGCCTTCCATTTTGTACTCTGAAATGACCCTATTGGAACAATCCTGACAGCGAAAGTGATAAAGTTGTCACAAGACTCACAGTGGTCAATTCACTTGTGGTACTAAGTTGTAACTTGTGTGGGAATGGAGGGAGGTTTATATTCGGAATTCCTGATATAATAACATTTCACCAAATATTTTAAACGTTATTGACTGACATTGCCACATACAGGGCTGCTTGTCGCAGCTAAAAATAATTTTGCACTGTAGCAATAAAATTTGTTATCAATATTACCACTGATTTATAATAACTATACCTGATCTCTATTTAACCCTTTGAACTCTAGTGGTATCCTCCATGCCAGTTCAATGGCAGCAATTAGAAGAGTCCATATTCATTATTTGGGGTAGACCAATCAATATTTTCAACGTGCAGCCTCGGAGCTGCACGTTGAAAATATTGATTTGTCTACCCCAAATAACTGATTGGGGTAACCTGCATATTTACTGAACAGCCATTTCTATTTAATAAAGTTATGATGTATTATGCGACTGCTTGGGTTCAAAGGGTTAAGTTGTTTTTTTTTTCTAAAACATTACCGCTTATGATCCTCTCATTGTATGAGTTTGTCAACCTCATTACAGTGAGGAGGGATTAGAGGCTATAATTTGTCAAAGTGTCTCTCCAGAGGAGTCCCACCAGTCTTTTAGTAAACTGCAAACAAAAGGATCTGTCGTTCCATCAAATCTCTTAATGTTTGTTTCATCAAATCAAGTCGTGTCAGCTTTTAAACTGTCATGATTGGATTCAAACAAATAATTTATAGTTTGGTTAAAAGTTTCTTTATTTTTGTGACATTTCAATAATTTTCCTATTTTTTTATGTTGTGACGTTCAATTTAATTTTTTTTCAGCTTACATGGGCACACTGATGAGGCCAATACAGTTAGAAACTCTCTATATTTTCAAAACCTTCAGCCATTACCTGTAGAATGTCTTGATCTAGATGGAGATCACCTATCTCTTCCTATTGTTTTTGAAGATGTATACTATGATCAACATAGTTCAGGTAACTATTGTTAATACTTGGCATGCTCAAAAGAAAGTCATTTTGTTGTGAGGGAGAGGAATTTTCAAAAATGATGATTCTTTTAACTACTCTTTTCTGCTTTCATTCACCAGATGCTCTGACACAGATAATGTGAGTAGCAAAAGTTGTATAACTATAGCAGTTGATTAAAGTCAAGAGTTGTCTGTCAGATGGGAAGACTGCACTTGACTTGAAACAACAACTTGGCTGTGGTGGCCTCTTCTTCCACATCACAGTCTAATTGTGTTCTCAATCCACAAGGCATCATTTAATTAAGATTTATTACATGCCTGTTCTTTGAGATCCCTATCTACAGCAGCATTAAACCATGCAGAAAATGAAAATCTGTTCTGCACACGTGCAGAATGGAAATCGTTGATGGACGATTTTTAACCCTTTACCTAACGTAACGGTCAAAACCGGCCAGCGCTATTCTCAAAAATCGCCAATTAATTTCCATTATTTTTTTCATTTTTTGTCTCAAAAACATAGGTTATGACCCCTCGTTGGAACGAGCTCGTCGAGCTCGTTCCAACGAGGGGTCATAACCTATGTTTTTGAGACAAAAAATGAAAAAAATTAGTTATTCAAGAATTTTTTTTGCAAGTGTCGTCTGCTTTTCATGTTAGGTAAAGGGTTAAAAAGATGCAGAATTCCACTAGAATTTTCTACAAATCATGCTCTGCAGTTACAATTTGAATTGCTAGAAATAGCTGAAAATAGTAACACGGGTTCCCCTCGCAAATTTGATTGACAATAAACTGTGTTCTCAGGGGACGATGTTGTCAAGTGAATTGCTGAGTGTCCTTCTAGTAATTGCTTTTATAGACGTGAAGGCATATTCTTTATCTCCACTCTGGACTGGGAGGACACGGTCTACCTCCTCATCCCATTGTATCTGGCACAAATTAAATGTAGGTTGTGCCATCACGGAAGGATAAAATGAGACGCTGCAGGCCTCTCATTTTATCCTTCTGCACTGGCACTCATGCCATATCAATTAGCCCATTCACATGCCTGTGTCCTGTGTATTTTTTGTTGCATCTTCCTTATTGTGTCGCCGCCCCACGAAGTGGGGAGTGACATATAGGGATTACTTTTGTCGTCTGCGTCACACTTTCTCTTATCCGCCACTCCTCTTTAACCTATGAATGGATTTTGATGAAACTTTCAGTGATTCTTTATCACATCATGGCATTGTGCACCTCCTATTTTATTTTTTGATCCGCTGTATTTTTTCCAGAGTTATGCCCCTTTTCCACTTAGAATTCTGTCTGAAATGCCAGGCTTCTCTTATCTGCCACTCCTCTTTAACCTATGAATGGATTTTGAAGAAACTTTCAGTGATTCTTTATCACATCATGGCATTGTGCACCTCCTATTTTATTTTTTGATCCGCTGTATTTTTTCCAGAGTTATGCCACTTTTCCACTTAGAATTCTGTCTGAAACACCAGGCTTCTCTTATCCGCCACTCCTCTTTAACCTATGAATGGATTTTGATGAAACTTTCAGTGATTCTTTATCACATCATGGCATTGTGCACCTCCTATTTTATTTTTTGATCCGCTGTATTTTTTCCAGAGTTATGCCCCTTTTCCACTTAGAATTCTGTCTGAAACGCCAGGCTTCTCTTATCCGCCACTCCTCTTTAACCTATGAATGGATTTTGATGAAACTTTCAGTGATTCTTTATCACATCATGGCATCGTGCACCTCCTATTTTATTTTTTGATCCGCTGTATCTTTTCCAGAGTTATGCCCCTTTTCCACTTAGAATTCTGTCTGAAACGCCAGGCTTCTCTTATCCGCCACTCCTCTTTAACCTATGAATGGATTTTGATGAAACTTTCAGTGATTCTTTATCACATCATGGCATTGTGCACCTCCTATTTTATATTTTGATCCGCTGTATTTTTTCCAGAGTTATGCCCCTTTTCCACTTAGAATTCTGTCTGAAACTCCAGGCGACACACGTCTTCCATGGAATTCTCACATCTAAGTTGTATAAATACATCAGTTCATTTTTAAATGAATGTTCTCGAACCTACATTTATTTTGTGCCAGATATAGTGGGATGAGGAGGTAGATCGTGTCCTCCCAATCCAGAGTGGAGATAAAAGAACATGCCATAACAACAACTGCAACAAAATGCTTGATGCTTGATTTCGTCAAAAATTGATTTGATAGATCCTTAAATTGAGATGCCAATTTTCACTTCTCCCACTGGACATGCTAGTAAATTATTATCTGTGGGCAGGTATATAATAAAAAATTCTTCAGTACAGTGAGGTTTTCTAGTGTGCTGTATGTTGTTGAGCATCTTCACCAAACAGTATTGTAAGTTATGCTGACTCATGCGATACTGCTTGGTCCTCAATGAGATACAGTGATACAGCACACCACAAAACTTCATTGTACTGAAAATCTATACATACCACTCTACTGTCATAGCAATTCTTACTTTAGTCTTGAAAACATTTGCAAAATATATTTTTTAATTAGCTCAACTTTGGTGAAGCCAAATTTGAGGTATTGTCGTGGTCTGTCGTCCATCTGTCTGTCCGTCGTGCCGTATACTCGGCTCGGGCTAGAGGCCGTATTTATGAACCGATCTTTACGAAACTTCTTGTGTACCTTTGTTATCATTGTGAGACGAGAACGAGTGTTTTGGAGTCCGGTCTGAAATCCAAGATGGCCGCTGGCAGCCATTTTGTACAAAATTAGGTGCAATCCGATTTTTGCGCAGAACTTCCATATGAAAGCTCTGATTTGAATAATTTTTTGTATGAATGTTTAGTACCATGGGATACAACACATATAATACAGGTTTTTTTCTCGTGTGTAAATTATACAAATTAGACTAACTTTGATTTATTTTGTGTTACTTTTCAGCACTGTAACTGCAAACGCAAATACGGTTCGGGCTAGAGGCCGTATTTATGAACCGATCTTTACGAAACTTCTTGGGTACCTTTGTTATCACCGTGGGACGAGAACGAGTGTTTTGGGGTCCGGTCTGAAATTCAAGATGGCCACTGGCAGCCATTTTGTACAAAATTAGGTGCAATCAGATTTTTGCACATAACTTCCATATGAAAGCGCTGATTTGAATAATTTTTTTTGTGAATGTTTAGTACCATGGGATACATCACATATGATACTGGTTTTTTTCTCGTGCATAAATTATGCCAATTAGACTAACTTTGATCTATTTAATGTTACTTTCAGCACTGTAACTGCAAATGCCAATACGGCTCGGGCTAGAGGACGTATAGATGAACCAATCTTTATGAGACTTCTTGGGTACCTTTGTTATCACTGTGGGACGAGAACGAGTGTTTTGGGGTGACCGCCGAAATTCAAAATGGCTGCCGTCGGCCATTTTGTACCAAAATTAGTGCAATCAGTTTTTTGTACAGAACGTCTGTATGAAAGTTCTGATTTGAATAAATTTCTGTATGAAATTTTTGTACCAAAATTAGTGCAGCACACATTTAGTAACATGGAATACATCACATATAATACGGGTTTTTTTCTCGAGCAGAAATTATGCAAATTAGATGAACTTTGATTTTTTCAGTGCTACTTGTACACAGTAAGTGCATGTGTCAATATGGCTTGGGCTAGAGGCTGTATTTATGAACCGATCTTCACAAAACTTCTTGGGTACATTTGTTATCACCTTGGGATGATTACGAGTGTTTCTGGGTGCGGTCCAAAATTCAAGATGGCTGCCATTGGCCATTTTGTACCGAAATTAAGTCCAATCAGTTTTTGTACACAACTTCTATACGGCTCAGGCTAGAGGCCGTATTTATGAACCGATTTTTACGAAACTTCTTGGGTACCTTTGTTATCACAGTGGGATGAGAACAAGTATTTTTGGGTGCGGCCCAAAATTCAAGATGGCCGCCAGCAGCCTTTTTGTACCCAAATTAGTGCAGTCAGTTTTTTGTACAGAACTTCTGTATGAAAGTTCTGATTTGAATAATCTTTTGTGTGAATGTTTAGTACCAAAGGACACATCACATATAATATGGGGGGTTTTTTTCGTGCATAAATTAGGCTAATTAGACAAGCTTTGATCTATTTGCTGTTGCTTTCAGCACTGTAACTGCAAAGGCGAATACGGCTCGTGCTAGAGGCTGTATTTATGAACCTATCTTTACGAAACTTCTTGGGTACCTTTGTTATCACCATGGGACGAGAACGAGTGTTTTGGGGTGCGGTCCAAAATTCAAGATGGCTGCCGGTGGCCATTTTGTACCAAAATTAGTGCAATCAGTTTTTTGTACAGAAGTTCTGTATGAAAGTTCTGATTTGAATAAATTTCTGTATGAATGTTCAGTAACATGGAATACATCACATATAATACGGGTTTTTTTCTCGAGCAAAAATTATGCAAATTAGATGAACTTTGATTTATTCAGTGCTACTTGTACACAGTAAGTGCATGTGTCAATACGGCTTGGGCTAGAGGCTGTATATATGAACCAATCTTCACAAAACTTCTTGGGTACATTTGTTATCACCTTGGGATGAGAACGAGTGTTTCTGGGTGTGGTCCAAAATTCAAGATGGCTGCCAGTGGACATTTTGTACCAAAATAGGTCCAATCAGTTTTTGTACACAACTTCTATACGGCTCAGGCTAGAGGCCATATTTACAGACTGATCTTTATGAAACTTCTTGGGTGTCTTTGTTATCACTGTGGGACGAGAACTGGTGTTTTTGGGTGTGGTCCAAATTCAAGATGGCCACCAGCAGCCTTTTTGTACCAAAATTAGTGCAGTCAGTTTTTTGCACAGAACTTCTGTATGAAAGTTCTGATTTGAATAAATTTTTGTAGTAATGTTTAGTAACATGGAATACATCACATATATTACAGGTTTTTTTCTCGTGCAGAAATTATGCAAATTAGATGAACTTTGATTTGTTCAGTGCTACTTATACACAGTAAGTGCACATGTCAATACGGATCGGGCTAGAGTCTGTATTTATGAACTGATCTTCACGAAACTTCTTGGGGTACCTTTGTTATCACCTTGTGACAGGAACGAGTGTTTTGGGGTGCCTTTGTTATCACTGTGGAATGAGAACAAATATTTTTGGGTTCAGTCAGTCCCACTCTGGGACTCAAAGATTTCTTTTCTTGTTTAGCATCTAACTGTCACCCCACTTTTACAATACAATACCTATTTATTTGTTACAGGCTACGGTCAACATTTATGTCCAGGCTGTTACAATACTTTACATGTACCTTTGTTATCTGGTCATTACCTAGATGTTTGTCATTGCTGTGTCACACACTATACATGTACATGTCTTAAACAAGTTGTTTTTGAAGAGTAATTGGCTGTGATATGGTGGCAGATCTGCTCTTTTCACTGCTGAGCTCAAACAGAGAAATTAAAAAAATGTTTGATATTTTTTATACATATTTTAAAGAACCAATCAAATTCTACTATCAGTTACCATTTTTTTTTTCCCCGCTTTTTGAAAAAAAACGGGAGATATTAAATTTGGTGAGTCCTTTCGTCCTTCCATCAATCTGTCCTTCCGTGTTTTTCGTTTCCAGACTCTAACTTTCCTTACAGTGACCGGATCTCGCTGAAATTTGGTATTAGATCACTTTCATCAATTGTGGGTCCAAGTTCGAATATGGGCATTTTCCGCGCATATTTCATTAGGTTGCTGAAATTTGATTGGCTGACGGTTTCCAGACTCTCACTTTCCTTAAAATCAACTGATTTCGATGAAATTTCATATATGGATTACTTTTATCAATACCTTGGTCAGGTTCGAATGTGGGAAATTTTGTACCGAAAATCTGTCCATCTGCCCCGTGCGTCAGCACACCTCGGATTAAAAGCCGTATTTATGAACTGATCTTCACGAAACTTTTCGGGTATCTTTGTTATCATTGTGAGACCAGAATCTGTGTTTTGGGGTATGGTCCAAAATTCAAGATAGCCGTCAGTGGCCATTTTGTTCCGAAATTGGGTGTAATGAATTTTTTGTACAGAACTTCTATATGAAAGTTCGGATTTGAATAAATTTTTGTATGAATGTTTAGTAACATGCAATACCTCACATATAATACGGGTTTTGTTCTCGTGCAAAAATTATGCAGCTTAGGGAAACTTTGATTTGTTCAGTGCTACTACTAATACACAGTAAGTGCACACATTGCGTGTTTTTCGTTTCCAGACTCTAACTTTTCTTACAGTCAGTCGATTTCGATGAAATTTGGGTAGTAGATCACTTTCGTCAATTGTGTGTCCAAGTTCGAACATGGGTATATTTTTATACTGTACCAATGACCCAGACATAGCTGGTGCTAACTCTTAAAATATAGGGCCAAACACAAATTTTGCCCCCCAATCCCCAAAATTTGCATCTAAAACTAAAGAAAACATGTCCTGAAAGGCCCTCCACACTTCGCCCCTACTGCGCATGCGCAGTGTCAAGGACGTTCCGAAATTGGCGCCATTAATCATTCTAAGTTTGGCCCTTCATCAGTTAACATCTGACTGATCTTTGTGCTTATAAATCTCAGTTTAAATGATGCCAGACACATAAATATTAGAGAAATGGTGATTCTAAGGAGGATAGAGAAGGAGGAGAGGAAAAGAATGTGTGACAGAATATTATCAGGGCTGTAACTTAAAATTTTTTAATGAAATTATGTTAAGTTACCTATTTTCAAGGCAGCAGCCATTTTGTTGTCATTCTGATTATTTAGTTACTCTGTTTTTTAAGTGTTTTCCTCTCTCCCTGTCCTTTAAGTTCCCCCTTGCTATTCTCCCATGCTTTTGGCATAGTTTTTGTAATTATTATTACTAAATTTTCTTGGGAGTTTTAGCTGAATAACAGAATGAATTCTGTTCTTTCCCCATGTTTACGTCTTCACCTACGGGTGGTTAGGCGTTGTGTTCTGCATCTACCATCTGATGTTCTGCAGTTTCTTCCCTGGAAGTCTCTGTTTTGCATCAGATAGTGTATTTTTGGTAACTGATTTCGGGCCTGGGTGCCTGGAGTCTTATTTTAGTGTTTTTACACTCATTGTTTACATTTACAACAGCCCTCTGTGTGAGGGGGGGATTTCTAAAAAATAATATCTTGATGTTATTTTAATCATAACTAGATACATTATTATTGTTTGTAAGTGTTGAATAAATTGTTTAAAATATTTTTAAAATTTTTGTCCACACTTAGGCTTGGGATCCATTAGGGCTCAACGTTACTTTTCAGAAACTTGGGCTGTTCTGAAAAAATATTTTTTCAAAATATTTTGATTTCAATTATTTTTTCTATATTAATGGATCATATTATTATTATGTATTTTGATTGCCAGGGGTTAGTGCGAGTACCAGGACTTGTTTTCTTTTCACATTGAAAGGATATTGATCTATTGTTTTAAGAGGAAGTCTTCCTCTGACTTTATTATCATTCTATATGTGGTCAGTGTACTCGCATTAACTCCTGTTCTGTATCATATGATTTCGATGACAATATGGGAAGCGTATGTCACGGTATGTTGTTGGGGATTTGGACACTCCGGTCCTTTCCCCGCAGGGTCACTCTACTTTATCAATTTCTATTTCAGACGATCAAGATTAGGGTGATGTATCTGTGATGTCTTCCAACAGTGTGCCTCCGTCGTCACAATTAATGAAGGGCTAGCGGAAAAGTGCTCATGTAAATACGCCAATTGCCTAAGAGGACCCTAGTAGGTTCGACGGCCTTTGACGTCCGCTAGCTCGCCCGGTGTAGCGTCCATTCACCGAATGGTTCGGCAGCCGGGTTCGTCCGTTGCGGTCTAGAAGGAATTTTGGGGTGATGCGAGCACTATAAATTAACCTAATGCACACCCAGTGACGGCGGATCGGAGGGAGAACGCAGGAAGCCTTTTAGTCCGGTTCATAGCTCGTTCCGGTCCATCCGGACGGCAAGCGAGAGAGGCCCCTCTCTCGTTCAACAACATCTGGCCCCAGATGTTGTGGTACAAAATGTGTCGCAAGCGGAGCATACGTCCGTCGCTCGGGACGCTCCGTTGTATAGGCAGTCCGCTGAGACTGCTAAGGCTTCCTCTTCTTGTCAGCGCACACAACCGCACCTTGGCTGCGTGACCGCCGATATATTACCAGCTTCGCCGATCAAGGATTCTCCGGCGACCAGGTCACACCATCCGGTAGCCAGGGACACGAGGCCTGCAGACTCCGGACGTTCGCATAGGAAGTGTGCGGGAGTCAACGTACACGGAGCTTCCGGCGGCAATGCATCGTAAGACCGCTACTGCACAGGCCTCGGGAACGCACGTACTTTCCTTAATAGCACAGTTTATCGCAGCATCAACTGAATCTGTCGCATATATTTTATCCGACGATGCTGGGTCGGGACGCTCCGTGGAAGCGGGTACGGACGTCCGAAAGTTTCATCCGGTCCGACGGGATACCGAAAGGGATTCGGAGGATTTCGAGCTTTCCCTTTCGGAACAACATATGCTGTTGTGTATGTCATCTGACTTGGTCTTCTACAGCTTCTTTCGTCGGACCAGAATGCTGCGATGCCGGATAAGAAACTGATAGCGTCGGTGGACTTAGAAATTTTTGGTTCGGTTCAGGGACATCGTCCCTCACTTCCGACATAGTCCAATAATGTCACACAAACTTTCGAATTATTGAACGATGCTATATATATTATTATTTTATGCTTGCTAACCAAGCATTTCTGGTTTCTTGTTCGAAGAGTTATGGAGATGTCTTTCAAAAGTGTGCCTCTGTCGTCATAGTTAATGAAGAGTTAGCGGCAATAAGTGCTCATGGAATATGTCTATCGCCTACGGAGTGACATTCGCTAGCTCACCCGGTGTAGCGTACATTCATCGAATGGTTCGGCTGCCGGGTTCGTCCATTGCGGTCTAGGAAGGAGATTTGGGTGATGCGAGCACTTTAATTACTTTAGTACTCACCCAGTGACGGCAGATTGAGGACAGATCGGAGGAAGCCTGTTAGTCCGGTTCCTGGCTTGTCCAGGTCCGTCCGGGCTGTGAGCGAGAGAGGTCCCTCTCTCGCCCAACAACATAGGGGACCGCATGTTGTGGTTCAGATATTTTACATTCGGAGCATATGTCCATTGGTCGGGACGCTCCGTTATATTGACAGTCCGAGAGACTGTCTTTAATGCTTCCTCATCCTCACAGCAGGGCACACGACCGCACATTGGCTACGTGACCTCGAGTATCCGATCAGTTTCGGCATTCAGTGATTCCACGGTGAATAGGTCGCGCCATCAGGTAGCCAAGGGACACGAGGCCTATACACTCCGTTCGCTCGCATATTGGTAGTATGCACGGGGTAACGATCAAGGAGCTTCCAGCGGCAATGCATCGTAAGACCGCTTCTCCTCAGGCCTCAGTGACGGACGTGCTATCCGAGTTAGCACAGTTGTTTCGCAGCAATTGACAGTTTCTCGGTCGAATCAGGAATTATCCGACGGCGCTGGGTCGGTGCGGTCCGCGGTTGCATCAGCTACGGACGACCGAACGCTTTATAGGGTCCGACAGGATGGCGAAAGGGATTCGAAAGATTTCGAGTTTTCCCTTTAGTAGTATCGGAAGATGCCTTTCATATCTTCTGGCATTATCTTCCAGTGATTATTATTTCGGACTTCATTGCTGCGATCTTGGATAAGAGACTTATAGCGTCATTGGACTCGGATTTTTCGATCGGTTCAGGGACATTGTCCCTGACTTACCGACGCAGTCCAGTATTGTCATTACAACATGTGTTTTATTTTTCGACGCTATATATATATATATACAAGCCTGCTACTAAGCATGATAGTTTAGTTTCTTGTCCGCGTTGCTCATTTCTGCCATTTTATCATTTATACAAATAGTTTATTTTGGCAGAGCAGGGCATACCGAGAGTTCATATGCGTCTAGACGGTGTGATTAAAGACTGCATATATTCTTTTTCGCCGTTTATGTCTTTTCCAATTTCAATGTTGGGAACGACATTATGTATAGTAGACTTAACTTAGACGCTTTATTATACGTAATCCGCCTTACTGAGGCGTTATCATTACGTCTTCAAGAAAAGATTTACGGGATATTATTCTCAATGTAATTTCTTTTGAGGGCAGTAGTTTGTTCACGTATAACTCCGCCCTTCAGTGGCTGATTGGAGTTAGTTAGACGTGACGCAGCCCTAGCTACATCCACACGCGTGGATAGTAAGGTTAAGAACTCTCTCAGAGTCACTTCGTTCTCGGAGGAGCTTCTCTTCGACGGCAACTTTTCGGCAATCCATGAATTGCTCGATTTACACGTTCTCTTGTCTATCTAGTGTTACAAGAGATTCAGACTGGGGCAAACATTCGGTGGTTGACTCAGAGAGTGCCGCCGCAGTTGCCGGACCCGAGTGTGGCTGTTATGACGGTTGCCAGTCAAACAGATTGGGATATAATACTGATCCCTACGGATTCGAAGTGCCAGGGTCTTTGGGTTCCGCAGTCTTTTAGCAATCAGTTTAACTTCCGCGGAATAATGTTTTTTAGGCTTGCTTTATGTCATTGCATGAACATTATTCAGAAACGCATGCCCAAATTCCTGTCCTTTAATTCGACAGTAGTGGCGTATCTCCGGAACCAGGGAGGCACTCTTTCGTTTCCGTTATTCAATTTAATGGAAAGAATCCGTCTGTTGGTTATAGTACACCAAGTTCAGTTTTGGTCCGTCATATTCCGGGTCGTCTGATTGTTTTATCGGACTCCCGTTCTCTTACGGGTCGCTTGTTGCTGTCAGAATGGACTCTCAACAAACAAGTATTCAATCAGATTTGCTATCTATGGGAGCGCCCAATGATGATTTATTTATGACACAGCTTGCTAATCAATTGCAGACGTATGTGTTGGCTTGTCCAGATCTCTGAGCTAATATTGTTAACGCTCTATTGATCTATAGGACGGAATGATAGGATACGCGTATCCTCCGGCGCTGTTGTTTTAGCAGGTATTGCTAAGATAAACAACCACAATACATTTCTGTTGATAGCATCTCTATCTTCACAGAGATCATGAGTAATTTACTCTCTTGTCTACTGTGGGTCTTAACGTGAAATCTTCCTCTATGTGAGGATCTTTTTCACTGGGTAAATCGTGTCATCTTTATCACAACCAGCAAGGTCGCAACCTTCATGTATTCCATTGTGTGGTCCGTATTGCATTGTAAGCACTGTACTGGACGAGCTTTGGACGCGATTTCTTACTATAGGAGATCCTCTTCTTCGCTATTCTATGCGGCTAAAGTGGAGGCTCTTCCGTCGTGGTGTAGGGATCATTATGTTCATATTGTTGATCCCTCCATACTACTCATTGCTATTTTTTAGTTTACTTGTTTCACAAGATCTACTGCAGCCTGTTATTATTTAGGTTATAGGTTTATCTTACCTCATACCTATGCACTCTACGATAGTTTACAATTGAGTCTTTTGTCTCTTTATCTTAGTCAGTTAGTAACTTTTTGATAAATAGACTTAGAATCTTTAGATTAAATTCCTATACGGATTTTAACTTCGGTTCTTATTTAGCTAAGTAATCATTTGAGCCTCTGGAAACAGTAGTTTTCAAATTCTGACCTTTTAGACAGTAATTCTGTTGGTTTCTCTTTTACTGTAGAGTCAGTGAGTTTCATGCACTATCGATTGATGATTTTCACTTTCATAGTTTCGGAATCAATACTTCCGTTACTATTTAGGTTGGATTGTTGCATAAGAGTTAGGCTCCTATTATCCGGAACCTATTATTTTAAGGTCCTTCCGTCTTCGTATGGGCATAGGCCTTTACTCTTTCCGGGTACAGTTTATGTATTTATAAACAGATATCTGTTTATTACAAAGGGCGTAAGCTTCTTCTGTCTTTGATGTCTAGTAGAAGGACGTTACGCTCCATTTTATTGTTAATGGATTCTATTAACTATCGGTACTGCTTATGGTATATCATTGACTTAGCAGTTGTGCTTAAGATTTCGGCCCATGAAGTAAGAGTTCTTCTACTTCTTGGGCTTACGTTAATAGTGTCGCTATTATAGATTTTTGAAGGCCGCTCATTGCGCTCAGCCATCCACATTCATGAATTTTATCTTAGAAATTTCGAGTCCATTTCTGGAGGCCTCTATTGTTAGGTCTATTATCTACTGCTCAGAATGTCATTCACTTAACAGTTGCTACTATAGCTAGGTAGGCTGTCTGTTTCGGCAGTGTCTCCGTTCGGCTGCCCTCTTCGCTCTGGGCTATTTGACCCAGGACAAGAAAAAGGGGGGGGGGGGGGAGGGTGTTCCCTTGGGTCACCTGTTTTACTATGAAAACAAGGGGATACCTCCTCCGGAGTTAGTAATTCTGAGCTGTTATTGGGATGGTTGTTTAGTGAGAAGTTTAGGTTTTTAAAATTCATTCAAGTCTTAGTTTTTAAAGTATAGCTTTTGAATATTGCATATGTCAACGGACATGATTATGCAATCCCCAGACACTTTTAGGAGTATAAGAGTCTCTATTCTCTAGACTTACTTTATTTATTGGCTTACTTTAAAAATTATTAGTATAAGGATTATATTGGATATTAATAGAGTACATGGATGTATGAAGCTCAATTTTGGAAGGTGTTGTATCTTTCTAATTTATCATAAATAAGAAAGATACATGTAAGGCCTATTACTTCTTTTTCCCTACAGGGGATGACTCTATTTTATTTTATTGAGCGTATTCCATTTTGCTCTATGTCCTTGGCCCTCCAGCCTTTTTACTATTCAGCTATGTCTGGGTCATTGGTACAGTATAAAAATGTTAAAAAATTTATAGTAATTTATATATTTTTTATACTTACCAATGACCCAGACGGGGATGGCCCTCCCAGGAGTTGGGAACTCTTGCCTCCCCGCTGAGTACATAGCGCTTACCAGGCACTGGTTATTAGAATGATTAATGGCGCCAATTTCGGAACGTCCTTGACACTGCGCATGCGCAGTAGGGGCGAAGTGTGGAGGGCCTTTCAGGACATGTTTTCTTTAGTTTTAGATGCAAATTTTGGGGATTGGGGGGCAAAATTTGTGTTTGGCCCTATATTTTAAGAGTTAGCACCAGCTATGTCTGGGTCATTGGTAAGTATAAAAAATATATAAATTACTATAAATTTTTTAACTTTCCGTGCATATTTAATTAGGTTGCTTAAATTTGATTGGCTGATGGTTTCCAGACTCTAACTTTCCTCACAGTCAACCGATTCCACTTGCAACTCAACTATTTTCCACTGGATGCATTAATTCTCCTTGAAACTGCTGCCCAGTGGGAGACATGAATTCTCTGAATTTGCTTGTTTCCTTCTTTGATTATAGAATTGGATTCTTTTTTTCAGATGTGCTGGATCAGGCTATTTTTTCTTCTTGTTTTAACTCTTGAGGACTTGGAGTTATTTTTCCACTATAACCCAATGGCCCAGACTTAGCTGATGCTAACTCAAAAATTACAAGGGCCAAACACAAATTCCCCCCCCCCCCCACCCCCCATCCCCAAAATTTGCATGCAAAACCCAAAATTAGAAGTCCTATCTGGCCCTCCATACATTTACTCTCTGCATATGCGCAGACGCCAGGAAGTGACCGAAATTAGTGCCAACATCATTCTTTGTTTGGCCCTCAGTCAGATAACAACAAACTGACATCTGTGCTTTTAAATCTCAGTTTTAATGATACCAAACTCAAATCAATGGTTAATTTGGTGGATCCAAGGGCACAACTGGATGAAGGAAGGAAGAAACGGTGGTTTGAAATGTTCAGGGCTGTAACTTTATAATATTTATAATAATTATTTCATGTTCCCCAATTTCGGTACATGGGCCTGACGTCATCATTATTGCTAATGATTTTTCCACTGTTTAAGTGTTCCTTCCCTATCCTTCCTTGAAGAGCCCCCCCCCCCCCTCCCAGTTAAACTCCCAAGCTTTTTGGCTTGTTTTGTTGAAATTTTTTTATAAAATTTCTTGGGAGTTTTAACGTGTTACACAGAATGTTTATTCTGTATATCCCCATGGTTATGTCCTCACCCTAGGGGTGTTCAGGCATTTCGGTCATGCATCATAATCTGATGTATCATTTTTAGCTCAACTTTGGCGAAGCCAAATTTGAGCTTATGCCATGGGCAGTTGTCCGTCTGTCCATCAACAATTCAATACGGCTCGGGCTAGAGGCTGTATTTATAAACCGATCTTTACGAAACTTCTTGGGTACCTTTGTTATGACTGTGGGACGAGAACGAATGTTTTGGGGTCCGATCCAAAATTCAAGTTGGCCGCCAGCCGCCATTTTGTACCGATGATGCAGAAATCTGTTTTTTGTACAGAATTTCCATATGAAAGCGCTGATTTGAATAATTTTTTGTATGAATGTTTAGTACCATGGGATACATCACATATAATACGGGTTTTTTTCTCGTACGTAAATTATGCAAATTAGACTAACTTTGATGTATTTAGTGTTACTTTCAGCACTGTAAATGCAAATGCCAATACGGCTCGGGCTAGAGGAAGTATTTATAAACCGATCTTTACGAAACTTCTTGGGTACCTTCGGTATCACCGTGGGACGAGAACGAGTGTTTTTGGGTGCGGTCCAAAATTCAAGATGGCCGATGGCAGCCATTTTGTACAAAATTAAGTGCAATCAGATTTTTGCACAGAACTTCCATATGAAAATGCTGACTTGAATAATTTTTTGTGTGAATGTTTAGTACCATGGGATACATCACATATAATACGGGTTTTTTTCTCGTGCAGAAATATGCAAATTAGATGAACTTTGATTTTTTCAGTGCTACTGACACACAGTAAGTGCACATGTCAATACGGCTCGGGCTAGAGGCTGTATTTATCAACCGATCTTCACGAAACTTCTTGGGTACCTCTGTTATCACCTTGGGATGAGAACGAGTGTTTCTGAGTGCGGTCCAAATTCAAGATGGCTGCCAGTGGTCATTTCGTACCGAAATTAGGTCTAATCAGTTTTTTGTACACTACTTCTATACGGCTCAGGCTAGAGGCCGTATTTATCATTTACCTTCTTCAAATTCATTTCATTGTGATAAATGTCGAGCAAAGCATTCCCAAAACTCGAATGGAATCTCAAAATTGGTCAGCAACCATGCCACTGATTCCACTAAGAACGATACAAATAAAAATAGTGTTTTAAATACAGAAAATTCCCAAGACATTATTGTTTCTACCAAAGATGGTCATTTATCATTAGTTACCAATAGTGCAAATTCTATGCAAGATAATACCGAAAGTGATAGAAACTCCACAGAGTTAACTTTAGAAAATATTGAAATTTCATCTCTTGCAAGTGAAAAACGTGACAGTGCATATTTGTCTGAATCAGCCAATACAAGTACAGCTAATCTTTCTATGATCAGTCTTTCCAAAGAGAGTGGTATTCAAGATGGCCCAGACAGTGACCTTTGTTATCATCGTGGGATGAGAACGAGTGTTTTGGGGTGTGGTCCAAAATTCAAGATGGCCACCAGCAGCCATTTTGTACCAAAATTAGTGCAATCAGTCTTTTGTACAGAACTTCTGTATGAAAGTTCTGATTTGAATAAATTTTTGTAGGAATGTTTAGTAAAATGGAATATATCACATACAGTACAGGTTTTTTTCTCGTGCAGAAATTATGCAAATTAGATGAATTTTGATTTATTTAGTGCTACTTATGCACTGTAAGTGCACATGTCAATACGGCTCGGGCTAGAGGCTGTATTTATGAACCGATCTTCACAAAACTTCTTCGGTACCTTTGTTATCACCTTGGGACGAGAACGAGTGTTTCTGAGTGCGGTCCAAAATTCAAGATGGCTGACAGTGGCCATTTTGTACCGAAATTAGGTCCAATCAGTTTTTTGTCACAACTTCTATACAGCTCGTATTTATGAACTGATCTTCACGAAACTTCTTGGGTACCTTTGTTTTCACCTTGGGACAGGAATGAGTGTGTTTTGGGGTGCCTTTGTTAACTCTATGCAATGAGAACAAATATTTTGGGGTTCAGTCAGACCCACGCTGGGACTCTAAAGATTTCTTTTCTATTTAGCATCTGACTGTCACCCACCTTTACAATACTTTACCTATACATTTGTTACAAGCACCGGTCAGTATTTATGTACAGACTGTTACAATACTTTATATGTACATTTGTTATCAGGTCATTACCTAGATGTTTGTCATTGCTGTGTCACATACTATACATGTACATGTCTTGACAAGTTGAGCTACAGTGTCATTGACACTTTCATTTCTTCTAGTGAAAATCTTGCTTTACATTGAATAGTTCAAAATCTGTTATTGACTTCGGGCCAAATTGCCTGGGGTCTTGTTTCTGGTTTTCATTATAATGTTGTTTACATTGACAACGCTTTATTTGTATATGTAGTTTCCTATTTATTATTATGATAGGACTGTTGTAAGATACACTAAATATTCCAGTAGTGTAGCAATTAATTTTTTGGATAGTGAAATAATTTTTGTCCACACTTTGGCTCTATCAGGATACATTTGGGCACTTCGTTCCCTTTGGGGACTTGGGCTCTTGTCAAAATTTTTCGAAAATTTTTTTTTTGTTTAAATTATTTTTCGATTTATATTTTGAATGTTATTTGTTATGTATCTTTTTCTAATATTTGCTGTGGAGTTGATGGGAGTACGATCGACTTATTTTGCTTCATAATGAAAGCATATTGCTCAAATGCAAGGCGAGGAAGTCGTTCCTCTGATTTACATGTTGGTTGCCTTGCTTGTAGTCGATGTATTCCCACTAATTCTTGCACAACATGTGTCGGATGGGATGACAAACGTTGGAGATGGGTGTCACAGTTCGTTGTTAGAGGCAAGAGGCCACTGCTGGTCCTCTCGTGGCGAGAGGCCACTGCCGGTCCTCAGGCCAAAGAGTCACTCTAGTTTTGTAGTTTCTATTTGCAAAGGAACAAGAACATGGTGATGTTTACGTGACACCGTCAGAGAGTGTACTTCCAACGTCGCATTTAGATAGTCAGACTGAGCTAGCGGCAAAAGTGCACTTAAATATTAGACAGGACAACCCTGTCGCCAGCTAGCTCGACTGTGTGAAGTGGTTACTCCGTCCGTGGGTACCATGACTCTTGGTGTGTCCGTTGCGGTCGAGGAGAGTAGAAAGGGTAGAGCGAGCATTATAACTAAAAACAGGCTCACCCAAGAGAGGAAGAAGCCAGCAAGTTGAGCGGGAAGCTCAGCGAGGTCTGAAGGACCGCGAGCTAGAGAGCCCCTTCTCTTTCACAACAACTTCTGTTGTGGTTCGGAACTTGCGTCAGTCGGAGCATATACGTCCATGCCTCCTGTCCGAGACGCTCCGTTCAGTTCACAACCGGGATTGGCTACAATTTCGGCTTCCTCTTCAGCGTTTACCAAGCACACACGACCGCACATTGGTTAAGTGACTTCTGATATCCAGCTTGCATCGCTGAGAAAAGTCCACTCTTCGTCAAAGAAGTCACACCATCCAGTAGCCAAGAAGACGAGGCCTCATTCATCGGGACGTCCGCAGAAAAGAGCCATCTCTGACACACTGTCCCAGGAGCAGTCAGAGGCCAAGCAACAGAAGACTGCTGCTCCTCAGGCCTCCGTAACAGACTTGCTGTCACAGATTGCGCAGCTCATCGCAGCATCCCAGCAAGTGTAGAAGCAGCCGATGGCAGTCTTCGAACCTGAGTTGTCGGATGGTGCTTGGTCGGTCCAGTCATCTACACGTTCAGATGCCGATGACATGAGTTTAATCTGATTCAGTCGGATGATGAAAAGGATTTGGAGGAGAATTACCCTTCCCTTTCGGAACAACACAGGGTGGCGATGGATCTAATGCATCAATACTTCCCTGAGTTCGTTCCTAAGAATCAGAATGCTGCGACCGCTCGAAAATAGCACTATTCTGTAGCTAAGGAGACGAGGCCTCATTTTTCGGGATGTCTGGAGAAAAGAGTTGTCTCGGACACGCCGTCCCGGGAGCAGCCGGCGGTCAGGAACTGAAGTCCGCTGCTCCTCAGGCCTCCATACTTGCTGCCGCAGATTGTGCAGCTCATTGCAACATCCCAGCAAGTGCAGAAGCAGCTGATGGCAGTCTCAGAACCTGAGCTGTCGGATGGTGCTGGGTCGGTCCAGTCATCTGCAAGTTCAGATGCTGCTGACCATGATTTTCAACTGATTCAGACGGATGATGAAAGAGATACGGAGGAGGATTACCCTTCCCTTTTAGAACAACACTTGGTTGCGATGGATTTTATCCATTAACACTACCCTGAATTTGTTTCAGCTAATCAGAATGCTGCGACTACTTGGAAGAAACCGCTAGCGTTGTTGGACGCTGACTTCATGCGGACAAAGAGGAGGTCAGGTCTTTTCCGGTTAAGTCTAGACAGTTGTCGCAGGCCTTAGGCCATTTAGACGATGCCATATTCAACTTTCCAGTGGGAAGAAGTAAGGCGGTTTCTTGTCATCATCTTTCATAATTTTACTGATTGTTGAACTACGTTCATTTATAACGGTCGGGGAAGATGTATAAAGAGTTCCTCTGCATTTGGATGAGCTGGCTTAGGACCTAGTTATGGCCTTACCTTCGTCATTCACTATTCGCTCCGACACAATTGAGGCGGCAATTTTTTTATTCAGAGCGAATTTAGACTCACTGTCTTAAGCAGATCACCTTTAAGAACCGTGACGCAATGTCTCTATGGAAATAAATTTGAGGATGTTCGTACCTTTTTAAGAGTCCTTTCCAGGGCTATTATATTTATCACGTATAACTTTGTCTTAAAAGTTGCTTGTTTGGAGTTAATCAGACGTGACGGAGCCCTTGCGTTGTCATCTTTAATAGATGACAAGGTGAAAACTCTCTACGGGTCGCTCCGGTATCCTGACACTTAAGTTTTTGACGATAAGCTTTCATTGGTTTATGACCAAGCTACAAAGAAAGCATCAATACTCTTTTCCTTAAGTCAGCATCTAATCGACCTGCAACAGCAGAAAAGAGTAAAGGAGGACGTCTTATACAGAAAATCGTCTAAAAAGGACTCCTTGTGAGGGTATAGGTAACCCTCCTATAATAACTCTAGGGATCGTCATACAGCAACTCAGATAGGGGGCGTAGGTCTGATCGAGACTACCGGTCAGACACCCCTAAGCTGGTGGCTCGAAGCTCTTCGCGAAGGGGACATAGTTTCTCCTTCTGTAGGCCTCGCATGTACTACAGGTGAGGGTTAGGACCTCTATTGCTTAGCAGTTGGCGGATGGTTATCAAGATTCGCATCAAACTGGATAACTATTACGGAAGACCAGTAGGCGAAAAGTGTGGTCTCAGACGGCCTACGGCTATCTTTCCGAGAAAAACCACCACTAACTTGATGTCTGCGATGGACAAAGCTTCTGTCAAAACCTTGCATAAGAGTCTCTCCAATCAGAGATAAAGGTTCTCTTGACAATGAAAGTAATAGAGGTTGTCGAGAATCAAGATTTTCTAGGATTCTACACTCACCTGTTACTCGTACCGAAGCCAGAGAGTTCTTTCCGACCGATAATAGACTGGAGCTGGATAACAAGTTTATCATGGCTCTAAAAGTTTATTTATGGTAAGCATTCAGTCGGTAAAAGCGAGTGTTCGAGTGACCGACTGTGCGGCAAGCAAAGATCTAAGGATCTGTTCTTTCATATCTTGGTATATCCGGCATTCGGAAAGTACCTATAGTTCGTCGTCCAAGGGATAGTATTTCAGTTCCGAGTGATGTGCTTCAGTCTGAATCTAGTGCCCTGGGCGTTCACTCGAATAATGAACTCGGTAATGTCTCACAACAATCTGGTTCGTCTGCCATTACTCAGAGCGCAATTAGTTGTTATGCTCACTTTTGTCTACACTCAGACACATTAACAGCGAGGGATTTTATGCGACTGATTGGGTTGTGCAGAGCGGCTACAGATCTTATTCCGATGGGTCGCTTACGCACACGTCCCCTTCCAGTTATTCTTTACCCAGAACTGGAGTGTGAAGACGCATTCGATCAGGATCAGTATTGTTTTAATGGATCTAGTAAACAAAAGGTCCAGATTTTGGGAAGATATTCAGTGGTTAACTCAGAGAGTTCCGCTGCAACTGCCAGATCCGGCTTTCATGATTATGACGGATGTGAGTCAATAGTTTGGGGCACGACCCTGAGTCTGACAGACTCGAAATGCAGGGGTCTTTGGACCCTCGGTTCCAGGAGAAACACATAAACATCAAAGAATGATGTCAATATTTGTAGCGTTACATCAATGGATTCACATTATAGCGGACACGCATGTTCAGATATTGTCGGACAACTCGATAGTTGTAGTGTACATCAGGAACCAGGGCGGCACCCATTCATTTCCGTTATGCCAATTAACGGAGAAGATTTTTCTATTTCGTCATGTCCATCTCTCTATCCATCATATACCAGGTCATGTAAACGTACTAGCAGACTCACTCCTCGGAAAGGTCGCCTGTTGCATTTGGACGCTCAACAGGCGAGTATTTCCACAGATTTGCTACCAGTGGGATCGTCCCATGATAGTTCAGTTTCCTACGCACCGGAACCGTCATTTGTGTCGCCATGCCCAGACCACTGAGTGCATGGTTGACGCTCTGCAGAATTCATGGGGATGAGTGATAGGATACGCGTATTCTCCAATTCATTTGATTCAATAGATTACATTTAAGATTAAACAGTCTCGTTGTGAATCCTACTAGTAGCACCTCTGTCGTCACAGAAACCTTGGATCAGTATTCTCAAGTGTCTGTTATGGGATGCTCCCCAGAAGCTTCCTCCAAGAGAGGGCTTTCTTTCAGGGGAAGTTTTGTTCTTTATGTCCTTCTACTCCCATAGTGGCATAATGGAGTCAGTTAGATGTGAGGGAACCATCGCGGTTCCTATATTATTTGATGACTGGCACAGGTGAGGAGATTTCGATATGACTTCGAACTCCCCCCCCTCCCCCACACACACACACACACACACTGCCTATGTGTTTAGAGGCAATTACCGGGCAAGACGTAGTTTTCTTCCCTCAAGCCTCGTATAATTGTATACATAAGTACTATGCATTTGGGTCGTGTCCTGTGGCGACCTCATGGGCACATCCGCTTTTTAGTTGGATTAGTTTCCTGTGATTATTTGTTGATTTGTTATATACGAGCGCTTATTAAAAAATCATCATAATTAAATTGCTACTCTTTGAGTACCTCGGAGGCTGCATAACCAGTTAACTGGTATTCAGATGATTACATGCTGGATTTTAATGCTCTCGCACATTATATTATTAGGCTAATGCTTTATTATATTTTGTGGACCTTGAAATTATAATCTATTTCTGGGGCGGTCCGTGTTGGAGTCTGTTAATCATACCTACTTCCATTTCTAGATCCAGGTTTCTATTATGTCAGTACTCAAATCGCATATTCTCACATGTTTACGGTCATAGATATCGGATAGTACACGTTGGAGAGTGTTGTTACTAGAATTTATTGTACAGAGGCTGCCTCTGGATTATCTCAGAAGTGTGTTTTCTCTTCAGGGGTCGTTCAGTGTGCCTTGTTTGGACATGTGTATGTTATATTTTATATCACCGGTTTTCAACTTATCTGTGTACACCGCCTGTGATATACAATATTAATTACCAGGATCGTCGCTATAGCCTTAACTTCTGAAGTGGCATTAAGCACCATTTATTAATCATGAATTAATACCTGAGTGCCTTTCAACGATTATTATATTGTTTTTTGGTACCGCTTTTATTGATTCCAGAGCTCTCCCCTCTTTCTTTTGAAGATTCCTTCAAAAGAAAGGAGGGGGGTGGTGATTTTACCTCTTCTCTGTCTTAATGGGTATGTAACTATGAAGGATGCTGTTTTATCCATAATTATATCTTGCATACAGCTGAAGTGTTATTATATGGCGTATGTTTGTGGGGGATTTTCTCTCATTCTCAGATACACCATCCTAATTTTGGGGACTTAGTCCGGACTAGCCTTAAAACTTTGGAACTTGTTACATCCTAATTAGCATTGTCTTCATACTTAGAATAAAGAATTACTTAAATTGGGCTCCTGATTTAGGATATGTCTCCTCTATTACTGTATAGAGAGACATACATGTAATTCCTGATTATTCTTATTTCCTTTCATCATGGATTGCAGGATTGGAACTATGTTGAGCTACTATTTCGGAAGTCCTAGGCCCTCCACTTTTTTACAATTCAGCTAAGTCTGGGCCATTGGGTTATAGTAGAAAAATATTATAAATTCATAGTAATTTGTATATTTTTCATACTTACCAATGGCCCAGATGGAGATGGCCCTCCCAGGAGTGGGCACCCATACCTCCCCGCTGAATTATTATGTAATACTCTCTTTTACAAAAAATGATGTTGGCGCCAATTCCAGTCACTTCCTGGCCTCTGCGCATGTGTGGAGAGTAAATGTATGGAGGGCCAGATAGGACTTCTAATTTTCAGTTTTGCATGCAAATTTTGGGGTTGGGGGGGGGGCAAAATTTGTGTTTGGCCCTCGATATGTTTGAGTTAGCACCAGCTAAGTCTGGGCCTTTGGTAAGGATGAAAAATATACAAATTATTATGAATTTATAATTTTTGTACACTTCTGCTACACTCTGACAGTCTTCACTCTGTGCCTTTACAGTTGTTTCTAGGTAAAGCTTGGCTGGAACCAACTGTTGAAGTTCTTAGAATGTAACTTGCAAGTTTAGTTGTCGTATCAATAATTGCACATAATAGTTTGAAAATAATTGGCTGTGTCAGTGTGAAAAATAAAACGGATAATAAACTATTTTAGCAAAATTTTAATGTTGGAGAAATAAGATTTCTTTTACAATAGTCTTATCAAAACATTAGAGGCATCATATGTGGAGCTCTGCATTTTTCTTCCTCAGATATTTTCATTATCAGTTTTATATATTTATGAAGTAACAAATATCTCTTTCTTTTCAGACATGATGCGAACGCCAAAGTCTAGACCACGATTTGGGAGATCTGGGTCAGGAAAGAAGTCTGACAAAAGGCTCTCCTCTGGAAACAGAAAAAGTTCAGATCAGTCTTTGTTTCAAAATCGCTCTAAAAAATATATTATCAAAAATATAAAGCCAGATGCACTCAAGAGGCCTTCATCTGTAGTTTCGGAACATGAAGGTGTAAAATTAGGAGGCTCAGACTGTTCTTTGGTAGGTTACAGGAAAGTAACTGAGAATACATATGTTGAACAGTCACCAATAGAACTTGGGACATTGAGTCCTGTGCAGTCTTCCACACAGTGTTGTCCACAATCTGCCTTAGCTAGTTCTCTCTCAATGCCTTCACTTCTCCCTCATGCATGTATGAGGAGGGGCAGTTCTAATTCCTTAACTGATCTGGAAATCCATGATGGGACATTATCTAGGTTAAAAGGTTTGGAGTACACTTCCTCTGATCCTTCCCTTGCAATGCATGATGATGTTAAAAAACCAAAAGCCGTTAGGAGCCTTACTGCTCCTGTTACAGCAGAATATTTTCCAAATGGTTATGAACTTAATTCATTGGACAAAAATTCCAGTGATGGCTCAGAGAATTCTTTTGTGAATGCTGGTCATTCCGGACAATCAAATTGTCAGAATCCTGTCTGTGATAGCTGTGGTGAAGTAGTGGACAAGCTTGTACATCAAATAGATCATTTACCTTCTTCAAATTCATTTCATTGTGATAAATGTCGAGCAAAGCATTCCCAAAACTCGAATGGAATCTCAAAATTGGTCAGCAACCATGCCACTGATTCCACTAAGAACGATACAAATAAAAATAGTGTTTTAAATACAGAAAATTCCCAAGACATTATTGTTTCTACCAAAGATGGTCATTTATCATTAGTTACCAATAGTGCAAATTCTATGCAAGATAATACCGAAAGTGATAGAAACTCCACAGAGTTAACTTTAGAAAATATTGAAATTTCATCTCTTGCAAGTGAAAAACGTGACAGTGCATATTTGTCTGAATCAGCCAATACAAGTACAGCTAATCTTTCTATGATCAGTCTTTCCAAAGAGAGTGGTATTCAAGATGGCCCAGACAGTGTGTCATTAGCATCAGAGAATCATGGTGAGGAAAAGTTGACAATTATAGAGCTGTTGAAGGAAGAATACAAAAAGCTACATGACTTGGTTCCTGATTCTCCAAAACGCCTGCCAAACAGATCTGTCAGTGTAGATAAACCATCTCATTATACATCTACCTCATCTAATTCATCTTCTAATTCATCACAAACAGTTCAGTCCGGTGACAAGGACAGTACGGTTAGATATCAGTTAGTGTCAGTCGTTGGACAGCAGACTGTTAAGTAAGTTAGATTGTCATATTGTCAAGGCTGCTAATAATGGCCAAATATCTAGTGCATGAAGGATACCGACAGGCCTATAAATAAAAAGCTTACATTGTAACCTGTTAACAGGTTATGCCATATAACGTGGTGATAACCTGTTGGAAAACAAGTGTTGTGACAATTCTGTTTTATAATGCCAATCATGCTGTTTTTATCGTATAGAATTTCCATTGAAATAATAGCAACAACTGACATATGATTTCCCCGTTGTGAGATGGTGTATTAGTTGTTCCTATTTTGGCTGAAATTCTGTTAACCCCTAAGGGCATAATTCTGACTTTGATAACTTTTTAATGCAAAGGAACAGGTGCCCCAACATGCATTGTTTGGGTAAACTCAAAACTTGTTTTCTAATTACATTGTCAGTTGTTTCTAGACAAGTCTTGGCTGCCTCTGTAGGCAGCCAAGACTTGACTAGAAACAACTGCACCACTGGAGGTAGACTATGAAAGTGTAGTGAAAATGTATAAAATTCTCCTGGTCCTTTAAGATGTAAACCACATGCCAATCTAACTTTGAGTCGATTTAGTCCCGAAAGATTGTCTTGTCTAATTGGCAAAACTTGCAGAATTAGGAATGTAATTTATGTTGTATTATTTTGTCGTAATCTGTATTTCGTTTTCATATTTCACAGTTGAAGTGACCCTGGTATAACCTAAATGATCATTTGTGAGTCTTTTTCATGCCTGTACCAACTGTTTTTTTACTAGATTCAGAATTCTCCAGTGAGTGACTGCAAAGACATGAATGTGATAATTCTGGTACCTACTCAAAAACAGTACTTTTTGTTTTATTACAAGCAGTGCAATGTTTTAATTACAATTAAAACATGTTTTAGGTCACACAAAGTAGATCTTCTGTTTCTCAGGCTATTTTTTGTAAAATTGTATGCAGGCAGGCTTTTTTTTATTTTATTTTTTTTATTTTTGAAATTATTTCTTTGCCATCAAAAGTTCATATTCTTGGTTTGTTTTATGTTTTGGGCCCCATAATCTACAGAATAGCATGGGTGGTAGTGTACTTCATCCCTTGAGTGCAGAGAAGGCTTTGCAGTGCTCAAGCATTGTGAAGCCTTGTCACACTCAAAGGACACATTTATCAACTTGATTAAAATATCAGACATAAACCATTTAAATTTTAATTTTTAGCTCAACTTGACAAAGTCAAGCTGAGCTATTGCCATCACTTCTCGTCCGTCGGCGTACATACGTTAGTACGTACGTCCACAATTTCCTTTGGCACACCTCACAGGTCACATTTATGATCAGATTACTTTGAAACTTGGTATGCTTGTTTGGGGTGACCTCTAGATGGGAGCTATCGATTTTCTTCAATTTCCGTCAAAAAATGTTGCCGCGGCCAACGTTCTTAGAACTTAGTTTAGTCAAACCACAATATTTCCCTTTGGCACGCCCTACAGGGCACATTTATGATTTGATTGCTTTGAAACCTGGTGTGCTTATTTACGGTGACCTCTAGATGGGAGCTATCGATTTTCTTCAATTTCTGTCAAAAAATGTTGCCGCGGCCAACGTTCTTAGAACTTAGTTTAGTCAGAAGACTCAATATTTCCCTTTGGCACACCCTACAGGGTACATTTATGATCGGATTGCTTTGAAACCTGGCATGCTTGTTTGGGGTGACCTCTAGATGGGAGCTATCGATTTTCTTCAATTTTTGGCAAAAAATGTTGCCGCGGCCAACGTTCTTAGAACTTAGTTTAGTCAAACCACAATATTTCTCTTTGGCACACCCTACAGGGCACATTTATGATTTGATTGCTTTGAAACGTGGTATTCTTATTTAGGGTGACCTCTAGATGGGAGCTATCGATTTCCTTCAATTTCTGGCAATAAATGTTGCCACGGCCAAAGTTCGTAGAACTTAGTTTAGTCAGACCTCAATATTTCCCTTTGGCACACCCGACAGGGCCCATTTATGATCAGATTGCTTTGAAACCTGGTATGCTTGTTTGGGGATACCTCTAGATGGGAGCTATCGATTTTCTTCAATTTCCGTCAAAAAATGTTGCCGCGGCCAACATTCTTAGAACTTAGTTTAGTCAGAAGACTCAATATTTCCCATTGGCACACCCTACAGGGTACATTTATGATCGGATTGCTTTGAAACCTGGCATGCTTGTTTGGGGTGACCTCCAGATGGGAGCTATCGATTTTCTTCAATTTCTGTCAAAAAATGTTGCCGTGGCCAACGTTTTTAGAACTCAGTTTAGTCAGACCACAATATTTCCCTTTGGCACACCCTACAGGGCACATTTATGATTTGATTGCTTTGAAACCTGGTATGCTTGTTTGGGGAGACCTCTAGATGGGAGCTATCGATTTTCTTCAATTTCCGTCAAAAAATGATGCCACGGCCAACGTTCTTAGAATTTAGTCGAGTCAGACCACAATATTTCCCTTTTGTACACCCTACAGGGCACATTTATGATCGGATTGCTTTGAAACCTGGCATGCTTGTTTGGGAAGGCCTCTAGATGGGAGCTATCGATCAAGCTTTCTTCGGTTTCTGTCAAAAAATGTTGCCACTGGCAAAAAAAAATGACACTGGTACCAATGATCTTCAATTTTGCCATTTCATTTATAACTTACCAAGTTCAAGTTTGTCAAGTTGAGCTACATTGTCATTGACACTTTCATTTAAGTTTGCATTGGTTATAAAAAGAGGGTATGCGGTCTCCAAAATAACCATGCGAGAGGGCCTGAGACTTTCTTAGGCCTTAAGTGCAGTTAAAACATCCACATGCCTAAAATGCAAATTGATACCTTTCTGAACTTTCTGGATACACATCACTTCCACTTATATCTATTCTGACAGTAGATATCGAAAAATATTTGGACAGTTTTGGGTTTTTTAGCTCACCTGAGCGAAGCTCAAGGGGAGCTTTACTAATCACTTTCTGTCCGTCGTCCGTCGTCCGTCGTCCGTCGTCCATCGTCCGTCGTCCGTCGTCCGTCGTCCGTCGTCGTCCGTCCGGCGTTAACTTTACATTATCGACTTCTCCTCCTAAACCACTAGCCCAATTTTATTCAAATGTTGGCTAAATGTTTATTACCTAATGCCAATTCAGATTTGTTCAAATGAAGTTGCCCCTCCTCCTGGGTGGTGCCACGCCCCCAAGGGGCACCAAAATCTTTGTAAATCTTCTTCTCATGAACCAGCAGTAGCAGAGACTTGATATTTGGTGTGCAGCTTCCTTTTGAGGTGTAGACTCAGATTTGTTCAAGAGAAGTTTGTGGGGCTATACTTGGCGTTGTTATGAGAGGGGCAAAATTTTTTGCCCCGCCCAAAATTTCTATTTTCCAAACCGAGAGGCTGATTTGAACCAAATTTTATGTGAGGGCTTATTGGGTCATGAGTACTTGATTTATGCAAAAAAAAATTTTCCCGCAGCCCCGTGGGAACCGCAGGAGCTAAAAATAGAAAAAATTTAAAACGCCCATATCTCCAAAACTGCACGGCACTGAGAATTTTTATTTGGTGTGCAGCTTCCTTAGGACCAACAGAAAGGATTGGTAAAAAAAAATTGCCATCGGTTTTATCATAGGGTACAGTTTCGGGACTTTGAAAAAGTGCTGAGTCAGCACTTTTTAACACTGTAGGCAATGGGAAAAACATTAAAAAATCTTCTTCTCCAGATCCAGCAGGCAGAATCTTTTGATATTTGGTATGCAACATTGTAGGGTGGATCTGATTCAAGTTTGTTCAAATCGGCCCCCTGGGTTCATATTTGGGCTCAGTATAGGAGCCCGATTTCGAACTTAGTGCATTTCAGGCAAATTTCTTAAAAAATCTTCTTCTCCAGATCCAGCGGGCAGAATCTTTTGATATTTGGTATGCAACATTGTGGGGTGGATCTGATTCAAGTTTGTTCAAATCGGCCCCCTGGGTTTATATTTGGGCTCAGTATAGGAGCCCAAATTTGAACTTACTGCATTTCAGGCAAATTTCTTTGAAAATCTTCTTCTCCAGATCCAGCAGGCAGAATCTTTTGATATTTGGTATGCAACATTGTAGGGTGGATCTGATTCAAGTTTGTTCAAATCGGCTCCCTAGATTCATATTTGGGCTCACTATAGGAGCTTGAATTCGAATTTAGTGCATTTCAGGCAAATTTCTTCAAAAATCTTCTTCTCCAGATCCAGCAGGCAGAATCTTTTGATGTTTGGTATGCAATGTTGCGGGGTAGATCTGATTCAAGTTTGTTCAAATCGGCCCCCTGGATACCTATTTGGGCTTACTATAGAAGCCCGAATTCGAACTTAGTGCATTTCAGGCAAATTTCTTAAAAAATCTTCTTCTCCAGATCCAGCAGGCAGAATCTTTTGATATTTGGTAAGCAACATTGTGGGGTGGATCTGATTCAAGATTGTTCGAATCGGCCCCCTGGGTTAATATTTGGGCTCAGTATAGGAGCCCGATTTCGAACTTAGTGCATTTCAGGCAAATTTCTTAAAAAATCTTCTTCTCCAGATCCAGCAGGCAGAATCTTTTGATATTTGGTATGCAACATTGTAGGGTGGATCTGATTAAGTTTGTTCAAATCGGCCCCCTGGGTTCATATTTGGGCTCAGTATAGGAGCCCGATTTCGAACTTAGTGCATTTCAGGCAAATTTCTTAAAAAATCTTCTTCTCCAGATCCAGCAGGCAGAATCTTTTGATATTTGGTTTGCAACATTGTGGGGTGGATCTGATTCAAGTTTGTTCAAATCGGCTTTCTAGATTCATATTTGGGCTCACTATAGAAGCTCGAATTTGAACTTAGTGCATTTCATGCAAATTTCTTAAAAAATCTTCTTCTCCAGATCCAGCAGGCAGAATCTTTTCATATTTGGTAAGCAACATTGCGGGGTGGATCTGATTCAAGTTTGTTCAAATCGGCCCCCTGGGTTTATATTTGGGCTCAGTATAGGAGCCCAAATTTGAACTTAGTGCATTTCAAGCAAATTTATTAAAAAATCTTCTTCTCCAGATCCAGCAGGCAGAATCTTTTGATATTTGGTATGCAACATTGTGGGGTGGATCTGATTCAAGTTTGTTCAAATCGGCTTCCTAGATTCATATTTGGGCTCACTATAGAAGCTCAAATTCAAACTTAGTGCATTTCAAGCAAATTTCTTAAAAAATTTTCTTCTCCAGATCCAGCAGGCAGAATCTTTTGATATTTGGTATGCAACATTGTGGGATGGATCTGATGCAAATTTGTTTAAATCGGCTCCCTAGATTCATATTTGAGCTTACTATAGAAGCTCGAATTCGAACGTAGTGCATTTCAGGCAAATTTCTTAAAAAATTATCTTCTCCAGATCCAGCAGGCAGAATCTTTTGATATTTGGTATGCAACATTGCGGGGTGGATCTGATTCAAGTTTGTTCAAATCGGCCCCCTGGATTCATATTTGGGCTCACTATAGAAGCTCGAATTCAAACTTAGTGCATTTCGGGCAAATTTCTTAAAAAATCTTCTTCTCCAGATCCAGCAGGCAGAATCTTTTGATATTTGGTATGCAACATTGCGGGGTGGATCTGATTCAAGTTTGTTCAAATCGGCGACCTGGATTCATATTTGGGCTTAATATAGAAGCCCGAATTCGGACTTAGTGCATTTCGGGCAAATTTATTAAAAAATCTTCTTCTCCAGATCCAGCAGGCAGAATCTTTTGATATTTGGTATGCAACATTGTGGGGTGGATCTGATTCAAGTTTGTTCAAATCGGCTTCCTAGATTCATATTTGGGCTCACTATAGAAGCTCGAATTCGAACTTAGTGCATTTCAGGCAAATTTCTTAAAAAATCATCTTCTCCAGATCCAGCAGGCAGAATCTTTTGATATTTGGTATGCGACATTGCGGGGTGGATCTGATTCAAGTTTGTTCAAATCGGCCCCCTGGATTCATATTTGGGCTTAATATAGAAGCCCGAATTCGCACTTAGTGCATTTCGGGCAAATTTATTAAAAAATCTTCTTCTCCAGATCCAGCAGGCAGAATCTTTTGATATTTGGTATGCAACATTGTGGGGTGGATCTGATTCAAGTTTGTTCAAATCGGCTTCCTAGTTTCATATTTGGGCTCACTATAGAAGCTCGAATTCGAACTTAGTGCATTTCAGGCAAATTTCTTAAAAAATCTTCTTCTCCAGATCCAGCTTCAGAATCTTTTCATATTTGGTAAGCAACATTGTGGGGTGGATCTGATTCAAGTTTGTTCAAATCAGCCCCCTGGGTTTATATTTGAGCTCCGTATAGGAGCCCAAATTTTAACTTAGTGCATTTCAGGCATATTTCTTAAAAAATCTTCTTCTCCAGATCCAGCAGGCAGAATCTTTTGATATTTGGTATGCAACATTGTGGGGTGGATCTGATTGTGATTCATGAACGTATTTATTTGTAAAGTTGATAGAATCTTAGACAAAATTTGCAGAAAAGATCTACTATAGAAGGGGTGGTATCCAGGGTGAACCGTTTACCCAAATCTAGCAGTACTAATGCATTATTCACACAAATCTCCGTTCAAATTTTATGACCCCCTCATTGGAACACACGCATTCAGCTCATTCCAACAAAGGTCATATGCCATGTTTTCGAGACAAAGGAATAAAAATTTTAGTTATTCATGAAATTTTTAGGCAACTGTTGTCTGTTATTCACATTGCTTCATGAAATTTCAGTACTTTTAGAAGTTACCTCAGTAATCAAGGGTTAATTCCCCTTAATTAAATGTCGCCTCTAAAAACAACCACTTTGCATATCTTACCTTTTTACCAGCATAACTGCCAAAACTTGTCAGCATTCTTCGCAAAAATCGCTATTCAAATTTTAATTTTTGTCTCTTAAACATACATGTACTTATCGCTTGTAAATACCCCATTGGAATGAGCTTTTTGAGCTCATTCCAATGAGAGGTCGCACACCATGCTTTTTGAGTCAAAAAAGCAATTTTTTTAGTTATTCCAGAATTTCGTACGTAAAACACAGCTTTATGACTTCACATTAAAATGAGCTCTCTAAGCTTGTTCCAATCAACATTCACGCACTATGTCTTTCACACAAAAAATAAAATTTTCCATTTATTCAGGAATTTTGTTTGCAAGAACACTCTTACCCCCCCCCCCCCACACACACACACACACACAAACACACACACACACACACAAACACAGACACACACATCTAAAAGTTTGTCAGCAAAAGAACAGTTACTTCAATTTTTAAATGCATTATAGGAACAACTTGCCTAATCAAATTTAAATACTTTTGCATCATTCTGTATCTAGAACAAACCATTTACCATATCTTTACGCAAAATTCTCCAGCATCATTCACAAAAAAACACCATTATTTATATATTCACATTTCTGTCTCAAAAATATACCTGATCATCCCATACCCCTATTGGAATAAGCTGTTTGAGCTTGTTCCAATGATGATAAAAAAAACTAATATTTTGGAAAATTTGTGAAAATTTTTGTTTTCTTGCATGCAAATATATACATGTAGCACATGGAAGATATCCACAGTTGGGGAGAGATGTCCAAGGCTATCTCTTCACATTCCTTGTTTTGTGCTTCATGCTAAACCAGTTTGTCTGCAGAGATAAATTTGCTTTATTAAAAATCATTGGAGATTGGCCTAAAACTAATTTTAGGTAACAAATGTTGAACTTCAAACAAAATCTATCACTCAACCAGTTAATGTTGATGAGGCATGACATGGTGAAGGTGACCTAAAATACTTCTTAGAGTCACTTTGTCAGGTGAGCGATTAAGGCCACGTGGGGCCTCTTGTTTCATATGTTTTTGAAATACTGCAGACCCCACTAAACTGAATATTTCACAATTAAACAGCTTCTGTCCATTGCATATAACTTCCAACACCTAACCATTTACCATACCTTCAGTACAAATTTTTGCTCTTTATTACATATAGCTCATAGAGTAAGCTCCTGTTAATTGAATATTAAAAATATGTAGCATAGATTTTCTTTTTATTATATGCTGCATGACATTTTACTGCGCAATATTCAGCCAATTCTGCCGATGATTCCTTCAAGGCGATGTCATGTGCCAAAGCATGACATCATGTAGGAAGCTACTGAGGGATATTTCGAGTCGATGGATATCGAGAAATATCTTTAGATAATTTGAATCTCTTATAATAGAATAAATGTTCAGTTTATCAAAAGAAAGTAGAAAAATGACTATATTCCTGTAAAATGAATACTCATGTTAAATAAGACAGAACACAACACGGGTGCAGTATGGGGACTTGATTGAATGAGTGTGAGTTTTACCTGTATTTCATAAATACCTTCCAGTCCTCCCTATTCTGTCTGAATTGTGTTCTGTTTTTATACCATGATAAACTTGAAGTGGATAAAGTTCATATTTTTACAGAAAAATATCACCTATGGTGGCCTGTCTACATTCTTGCTTGACGCTGTTTTGTGTCAAAACATTTCATTAACATAAAAACATCAATCGGATGCATCCTTACATTTTGTTCATACACATAAGCCGTGTTCCACGCGTGGTGTATCAATAATCATTCTCAGTGTCTGTATTGTATCTGGTAACTTTGAATACATGCAGCAATCATCGTATAATTGAATATATATCACTGGCAAGGTGTCTATTCAGTTAATAGGGTTCCCCTGTGTAAGCATGTCTAGTTTGAGTGAATTCAGGTCTGCCTGTATAAATAGCCAAGTCTTTATTAGAAATAATTGCCCAGGTAGTTCACCTTTCAGGCCCGTACAAGTGCGATATTTTTCATGTGTCTACATTTCTAGACCTAGACAAATAAAATGAAAGTTAACATATTTTCCAGAACTATGATTTGCAATATGTGATATAATGATAAAACTTAATGTCCTTTAAGATTGGCAATGGAATGCTGTGATGTTACACGCTGTGGAAAAGGGCTGCCTGAGTCCTTTGCAGAGTTCCTATGGGTCCATGGATTCAAGTAATGGCCTAGATTTTCTCTAAGGGTCATTGATGGCATTGAAATCCTGGAAAATGTGTCAGGAGGCCTTGAAAATTCTTGATTATGCACGAAAAAAAAAATTCTGATGGAGCGTCTAATCATTAGGGCTGTCACGGTTAATCGACGAATCGATTGTCGATCAGTCATGCCGAAATCGATTAGTATTTTTTGTTGTCGAAGAATCGCTAAATTTTATCCGTTTACACGTTTAATAATTAAAAAAAAAATTTCTGAAAAAACCATTGTCTCTAAAGGTAAAAGGTCAAGAACATTGACGTTAAATCTCAGAAAGCCATTAGAAGCATTTCTCTTTTATGTACATTCAAAGCTTTGATGTTCTGAACTTTTAAACCATCAATGTAATAATCAAGACTGGTCGGCAGTTGCAAATTTGCGAAGATATAACATGAGTCAACAAATGTTTATTGAGCAAGAAGACTCCTAAAATGATGCCTCAGTCATAACATAAGCTGAAAATTTGTGACACACTTTCTTATCAGATGTATATACAACACAGAAGAGTTGAATATTGGCAACTTGAACGAATGATTAAAGCATTAACTTACTACAATATGGTGACGATTCAGTTCTTACTCCCTATGTAATGCTCAGTATTTATGCACGTTTTATCATATGACTCAAACTTGGTCCGTTTGTAGCAGTAAGGCTAAATCTGCTAATTTCATTTCAAGACCTAATGATGCATTTGAGACAATTGATGCTGCACCAAATGTTTTTCTATCCTTAACTGCCACATTTCAATGATGGAGAATCCGAGAAATTAAAAAAGCAAGAAAGTGGTAGCTGTGTGGATAAGTGTAGTGGTCTCTCATGCCAGAGGTTTTGGGAGCTATCCTAGCTAGAGTGTGGGGGGGGGGGGGGGGGGGGGGGGGGGGGGGGGGGGGGGGGGGGGGGGGGGGGGGTCTCACTCCTCCAATATTTGTCCAAAAATCAAGATAGTTGGAAATTTTTTCAGGAAAAAATTCCGACAGTTGGAAGTTCGAAGCATTGTTGTAACCAAGGTCCAAGGGTTTTTTCCAAATGTGGTATTTCATTTCCATGAAAATTGCAACCGTCGACTCCCATAGACAGAATTCTGATCGAACAACGCAAGATTTTCTGACTACTCAGTGGCTCCTAGGTTGATTCTACAACTGTGATCATGTTATGCATTTTGTTCTCTTCTGTATGCAGTGCTCTCACAGACTGCAGGTTTGTATTAGGACTCAAAATGTCCCCCCTGTGAGGCTGTGTCCTGGAATTTTTTAAGTTACTACAAAAATTGTGCAATTTTCTTTGGCTCTGTACTCTCATGAAAGACAGCTATAACCAGACTGAAAATTTTGATTTGTATTGTTTGAATTAATATCTCGCACATATTGTTACATATAGGCTGAGTTACTTAGCTAACTCATTACTCACACTTTGTAAGCATATAAATAAATGGTTGTTAGTTATTGAGTTCATTTCAAGATTAGTGTGCTCACTGCTCGACATGACCTCATATTTGAGATGATAAATTAATAACGTTTTGGTTGAATACTGATATTTTTATACTAGAAGGCAATGAGCCAGACTTAGCTGTGCAAACTCTGTAATATCCAGGGCCAAACACAAATTTTGACCCACCCCCCCCCCCCCCCCCTCAAAATTTGCAAAAAAATACGAAAATTGAAAGACCTATCTGGTCCTCCATACTTTAGTACTGTGCATGTGCAGAAACCAGGAAGGTACCGAAATTGGTGCCAAGCATCATTCTTTTGTTTGGCCCAAGTCAGTAAACATCTCAACTGACATCTGTGCTTCAAATCTCATTTTTGAAGATGCCAGACACAAATCAATGATGGTTATGGTGAATTCAAGACTATAACAGGATGCTGGAAGTGAACAATGGTGGTTTTTGACGTTCAGAGCTGTAACTTTGAAATATGTATATAAAATTATTCATGTTTTCCATTTTCGGGATATACCTATGAAGATCTAGCTTTGCATCAGGTGGTTGCTGATCAGTTACTGATTTCAGGCCTCCTTTGTGCCTGTTTGTTTAGTTAGTTTCCGGTTTTTAGCTCACCGAAGGGAGCTTAACTTATCACCAGCCGTCCGTCGTCCGATGTCCGTCATCCATCGTCGTGAACATTTTTCAAACTACTTCTCCTCTGAAACCACTGGTCCGATTTTCACGAAACTTCATGTGGATGTTCATTACTATATGGCAATTCAGGTTTGTTCAAATGAAATGGCCACGTCCCTTGGGGGCTCTGTATGGGGCATAACTCTTATAGCACCGTATGAATTATAGAAAAATTATTAAAAAATCTTCTTCTCCAGAACCAGTGGGCAGAATCTTTTGATACTTGGTATGCAGCATCTTGGTATGGGTCTGATTCAAGTTTGTTCAAATCGGCCCCCTGGATTCATATTTGGGCTCACTATAGAAGCCCAAATTCGAACTTAGTGCATTTCAGGCAAATTTCTTAAAAAATCTTCTTCTCCAGATCCAGCAGGCAGAATCTTTTGATATTTGGTATGCAACATTGTGGGGTGGATCTGATTCAAGTTTGTTTAAATCGGCTCCCTGGATTCACATTTGAGCTCAGTATAGAAGCCCGAATTCGAACTTAGTGCATTTCAGGCAAATTTCTTAAAAAATCTTCTTCTCCAGATCCAGCAGGCAGAATCTTTTGATATTTGGTATGTAACATTGTGGGGTGGATCTGATTCAAGTTTGTTCAAATCAGCCCGCTGGATTCATATTTGTGCTCAGTATAGAAGCCCGAATTTGAACTTAGTGCATTTCAGGCAAATTTCTTCAAAAATCTTCTTCTCAAGATCCATCAGGCAGTATCTTTTGATATTTGGTATGCAACATTGTGGGGTGGATCTGATTCAAGTTTGTTCAAATCGGCCCCTGGATTCATATTTGGGCTCGCTATAAAAGCTTGAATTCGAACTGCGTGCATTTCAGGCAAATTTCTTCAAAAATCTTCTTCTCCAGATCCAGCAGGCAGAATCTTTTGATATTAGGTATGCAGCATGCTTGGAGGGTGAGATTGAAGTTTGTACAAGCCAAGTCTCTGGGTTCATATTTGGGCTCACTGTGGTAGCCCGAATTATAACTTTGTTCAAAATGAGGAATTTCCTTTAAAAATCTTCTTCTTCAGATCCAGCAGTCAGAATGTTTTGATATTTGGTATGCAGCATCTTTAGGGGGGTGAGATCCAAGTTTGTTCAAACCATGTCCCTAGGTCCATATTTGGGCTCACTGTGGGAGCCCAAATGATAACTTAGTTCAAAATGAGGAATTTTCTTTAAAAATCTTTTTCTTCAGATCCAGCAGCCAGAATGTTTTGATATTTAGTATGCAGCATCCTTAGGAGGGGGAGATTCAAGTTTGTTCAAGCCATATCCCCTGGTCCATATTTGGGCTCACTGTGGGAGCTTGAATTGTAACTTAGTTCAAAATGAGGAATTTTCTTTAAAAATTTTCTTCTTCAGATCCAGCGGTCGGAATGTTTTGATATGTGGTGTGTAGCATCCTTGGGGGGGCGGGGGGGAGGGGGGATTCAAGTTTGTTAAAGCCAAGTCCCTGGGTCCATATTTGGGCTCCGAATTATAACTTAGTCAGTATGAGGAATTTTTCTTTAAAAGTCTTCTTCAGATTCAGCAGTCAGAATGTTTTGATATTTGGCATGCAGCATCCTTAAGGGGCGAGATTCAAGTTTGTTCAAGCCAAGTCCCTGGGTTCATATTTGGGCTCACTGTGGGAGCCCGAATGATAACTCAGTTCAAAATGAGGAATTTTCTTTAAAAATCTTCTTCAGATCCAGCAGATGAATGCTTTTGATATTTGGTATGCAGCATCCTTAGGGGGGTAAGATTCAAGTTTGTTCAAGTCATGTCCCTAGTTCCATAAAATTTGTCTCTCATGACTTCATTCCTTTGTAGTGTTGATGAACCATGTCTAACTGAATTGACCCCCAAATACTTCTTTGAACCACTTTGTTTGAATCACTTTGCCTGGTGAGCGATTAAGGCCCCTTGGGGCCTCTTGTCATATGTATGTATTTTTATGTGTACTCATACTATGTATGGTACACATAATGCCAGCATCTGGAGTGGCCCTCCATCGTTCGTCCATCCTTTGTCTGTCCATCTGTCCGCCTGGTGTCCGTATCCATTTCTTTGGCATTCGATAACTTGAAAACTATTGCTTAGATTGTCATGATACTTTATATTTGTGTTCAGGTTACTAATGCGCCAAGCTATATAGTTTTTGGTGGAAATCTGATTATTCAATACTGAGATATTAACCCTTTACCTATCCAATTAAGAATTATTCCAATCCATTTCTTTGGCATGCGATAACTAAAAAAATATGAACCCTATTGTCATGTAACTTGATAGATATGTTCAGGTAAGTGATGTGCCGAGCTGTATAGTTTTTGATGTAAATCTGACGATTTGATCCTGAGATACTAACCCTTTATCCATCAAATTAAGCATTACTCCAATCCATTTCTGGTAACCTAAAAAATATTGATTAGGTTGCCTTGTTACTTCATATGTGTGATAAGGTTTCCGATGTGCCGAGCTGTATAGATTTTGGTGAAATCTGGTAGTTTGATCCTGAGATTTTAACCTTTTATCCATCAAATTGTGCATTTTTCAATCTATTTCTTTGACATGCGATAACTCAAAGAATATCAATCTGATTGTCTTGTTACTTCATATAGATGTTCAGGTTACTGATTTGCCGAGCTGTATAGTTTTTTTTATATAAATCTGATCATTTGATCCTGAGGTATTACCCTTAATCCACTTAATTATACCCCCGCTTCGAAGAAGTGGGGGCTATATAGGAATCTCCCTGTACGTCCGTACGTCTGTACATCCGTCCGTCCGTACATCCGTCTGTCCGTACGTCTTTCCGGACATGAAATTCTTGTGTGCGCAACTCCTCCTACATTTATCAATCAATTTGGACAAAACTTTTCAGACATCATCACTACTAAGTGAACATGCGCATATTCCAAGATTTTTGATCTGCGACAATTTTAACCAGGTTATCTCCCTTTGACTTAGATTTATTGTGTCTTTCCATCCGAACAAATTCTTGTGTGCGCAACTCCTCCTACATTAATGAACCGATTTTGATGAAACCTTTCAAACATCATCTCTACTAAGTGAACATGTGCATATTCCAAACTTTTTAATCTGCGACAATTTTAACCAGGTTATCTCTCTTGAACTTTGATTTAATATGGGTTTCTACATGAAATTCTTGTGTGCGCAACTCCTCCTACATTTATCAATCAATTTGGACAAAACTTTTCAGACATCATCACTACTAAGTGAACATGCGCATATTCCAAGATTTTTGATCTGCGACAATTTTAACCAGGTTATCTCCCTTTGACTTAGATTTATTATGTCTTTCCGTTCGAACAAATTCTTGTGTGCGCAACTCCTTCTACATTAATGAACCGATTTTGATGAAACCTTTCAAACATCATCTCTACTAAGTGAACATGTGCATATTCCAAACTTTTTGATCTGCGACAATTTTAACCAGGTTATCTCTCTTGAACTTTGATTTAATATGGGTTTCTACATGAAATTCTTGTGTGCGCAACTCCTCCTACATTTATCAATCAATTTGGACAAAACTTTTCAGACATCATCACTACTAAGTGAACATGCGCATATTCCAAGATTTTTGATCTGCAACAATTTTAACCAGGTTATCTCCCTTTGACTTAGATTTATTATGTCTTTCCGTTCGAACAAATTCTTGTGTGCGCAACTCCTCCTTCATTTATCAATCAATTTGGACAAAACTTTTCAGACATCATCACTACTAAGTGAACATGCGCATATTCCAAAATTTTTGAGCTGTGGCAATTTTAACTAGGTTATCTCCCTTTAACTTAGATTTATTATGGGTTTCTACATGAAATTCTTGTGCGTGCAACTCCTCCTTCATTTATCAATCAATTTGGACAAAACTTTTCAGACATCATCACTACTAAGTGAACATGCGCATATTCCAAAATTTTTGAGCTGTGGCAATTTTAACTAGTTTATCTCCCTTTAACTTAGATTTATTATGGGTTTCTACATGAAATTCTTGTGCGTGCAACTCCTCCTTCATTTATCAATCGATTTTGATGAAACCTTTCAAACATCATCTCTACTAAGTGAACATGTGCATATTCCAAACTTTTTGATCTGCGACAATTTTAACCAGGTTATCTCTCTTGAACTTTGATTTAATATGGGTTTCTGCATGAAATTCTTGTGTGCGCAACTCCTCCTACATTTATCAATCAATTTGGACGAAAGTTTACAGACATCATCACTACTAAGTGAACATGCGCATATTCCAAAATTTTTGAGCTGTGGCAATTTTAACTAGGTTATCTCCCTTTAACTTAGATTTATTATGGGTTTCTACATGAAATTCTTGTGCGTGCAACTCCTCCTACATTTATCAATCAATTTTGACGAAACCTTTCAAACATTATCACAACTAAGTGAACATACGCATATTCCCAAATTTTTGATCTGCGACAATTTTAACCAGGTTATCTCCCTTTAACTTGGATTTATTATGGGTTTTCAAATGGGATTCTTGTGTGTGCAACTCCTCCTACATTAATGAACCGATTTGAATACATGTTGCACATTGTAAATGTGTTTTTCCAAATGTAAACCATATATGTGTGGGCTCTTTAAGTATTCAGTGCTGTTCTGTGGAAGGCCACATGCAAATACAAATTTCAACAACAAAAAATGATCTTTATGTATACATTTCCTTATGGCCTTCGCCTACATGATCAGAAGTGCATTCCTCTAAAAACCCAAAGTGGGGGTATTAATCACCTTCAGTGATAGTTCTAGTTAATAAAAAAAAATTTCAATCTATTTCTTTGACATGCAATACCTCAAATAATATTAATCAGATTGTGTTTAGGTTACTGATGTGCTGAGCTGTATAGTTTTGGGTGTAAATCTGGGGTGTAAATCTGTTATATTGATCCTCTGATATCAACCCTTTATCTATCAAATTAAGAATTACTCCAATCAGTTTCTTTGGAATGCGATAACTCAAAAATATTAATCGGAGTTATTTTATATTACTTTATATATGGGTTCAAGTAAAATAAATCCAATTGTTCAGCCCTGCGATATTGACACTTTACCCAACAAATTAAGATTTCCCCCTCTTTATATCTCTAACCCATTTGGCATTCATTATCTATAAAGATATTAGTTGAATTGACTGATATTATATGTATCCATTTAGGTAGCTGCTGTTTTGAAATGTACAGTTTTCAAACCAGATCTGAGATATTAACACTTTACAAACAGAATTTAGAAATTTTTCCAGTAGCTCCAAATAATTAGAAAAACAGAGATGCGATTGTCAGCTATTTTAAAAATATGTATTGCAACTCATATGCTGAACTAAACAATTCTTGATGTGAATTTGATCATTCAGTCCTGAGATATTAAAGCTTTATCCAATGGATTAGAATCCCTGTGGGGAAGTGGAGGGGGGGAGGGGGAAGAAGAAGTGAAGCAGTGCTTGTTCACTGTGGTAAACAGGCCCTGTTTTGCTGGTAAAATAGGACCCATAAACCAATGCTTGAGGTAGAAGTCCCGTAAATTGAGCAGCATGGGTATAAATGATTGGCTAAACTTGAGTTGCGGTCATAATTAGCCATTGTGCAGAAATATATGACCTTAAACACCAGTAAATAAATAAATATAAATACTGGATTTAGAAGTTTTTCCTATAGCTCTAGATATTGATACTATTGCCATATTTTCTAGTAAGTGGTGTTTAGATCTGTGGTGTTTTTATGTGTACCTATACCATGTATGGTACACATAATGTCGGCATCCGAGGTGGCCCTCCGTCGTTCGTCCATCCTTTGTCTATCCATCCGGCGTCCGCATCCATTTCTTTTCAACCTACTCACAATTGTTTTTTACAATTGGCTGTAACGTAAGTGTAAGCCCTACTTCGGAACTAACTCAAGCTTTTAGAGAACTTTTCCAAACAAGTTGGAAAAGTAATAGAGTGCAAAAGCACGAAAAAGATCGAAAAAAGGGTTGAGCGAGACCAGTGCCCGAAATTACAGGTACTCTCTCTGCACACCTCTTGCGTTTACTGAGCGCATGCGCAACAACCGTGACGTCAATTCCTTTTATTTCCGCCATCTGTACATGGTCGGAAATTTTTGTGACTCGTGCTACTTTGCTGTTTTCTTCGATGAACAACTTCTTATATGTGCTATCTGCATTTATTGTGTGCAAGTGGATTGTATCCTTTTGTCAAGCTATCCAAATTGTTATTGATTAATGTTATTTTGAATCAATATTGCTTGTTTCTTCACACTTAATCTTGTTTTTCCCCCACGTGTAAACATGACCTTTGTGCTGTTTTCCGTCAGCGGGAAGCTTGATTCCATTATTTTCATTCATATAATGTCAAAGACTTTTCCTTGTACCTCTTGCTTGCAAGTGAAGCATGTGGACGATTCTCATTCCACATGTGTCACTTGCAACAATTGCACTCAGGTCCAATCATGTGGTATTTGTGGGGTTTGGTCCTCAAAATACTGGGCTTCTGTTAACAAGGTGGTTCTGTCCAGAGCTAGAACCCCTCATTCTCGGGGTAAGGGTAGCCGTGCCGTAGCAGACATTTCTGCTGTGGATGTGGTGACTCTGTCACACAGGATTCTGATCTGTCTTCTGTGGCGAGTTCCTCTGCAACTGTTGACGGTGCTAGTTCAGTGATACCAGACGTGGAGACCGTGGTCTCTTTGTCTCCTGATGTCACTCTTGAGGCGTCCGTTTCGTAGAGAGCTTCTCCGAGGTCAGCTCGGTGACCCTCTCCGATCTGCCTCCTACGCCGTCGACAGTTGCTGAGGAAGTTGTTACTACAGATCCTATTCTGTATGATGCTGGCTCTTCCATCTCCTCTGGGGGTGGTCTACAGTATCGGGGGACCGAGGCTGTATCTGCTGGTGTGTCTGTGAGCTCTCAGCCTCCCCTAGCTTCGCGGCGAAGCTGTGCAGGTTTGCTGTCTGCTCCACCTCATCTGGCTAGGTTTGCTCCTAGTCGATTGAGCCGGTCGGTCTCATCGGCAGCGATTCCTCGCCCCTCGAGTGAATCATTTATTGTTCCTCCTTCCCCTGCTAGTGTGCCGACTAGCAGGATGGGGTTGGGACATTGGCATCCAGGGCCTGCTGTTTGGCAGAGGTCAGTGACAGCCCCGGATAGCTGTCACTCTCGGAACCTTCCTCTGGTGATTCCTCACTGTGTTCCGAGTCTGGATGTCGATCGATGCTTGCCGTTGGTCTCAGAGGATGGGCAGTTGGGGCCATCTGCCGTGCAGAGGCCAATGACAGATTCCTGTCATTCTTGGGACAATCCTCCGGTGTCTTCTCACCATATCCCAGGTCCAGCTACCGATCGACGCGCGCCGTCGGTCTCTTTAGAGGATTTGCAGACAGGACCTTCTGTTCCGCAGAGGTCAGTGATGGCCCCTGGGCGTCACAATCCCTATTCTGTCTGCCGATCGACGTTCGACGTCGGTCTCTTCTGAGGACTTGGGTTCTTCTACTAGAAGGGTCCATTGGGAGGACACTCCGTTGGACGATGCTGCTGCGACGGATTCTCAGGGTGACCTGCGTCAGGCTGTTTTGGCACTCACCCGGTTGCTTTCTGGCAACCCTCAAGTTGGCCTCCCTGTGCCTCATAAGGCACAACCTCCTTTGGTCTGTCGCCGAGATGTCTCGCCAGGCCCCTTGGATACTGCACAGTATTCACAGGAGGTTTCTGCTGGTCAGCCCGAGTTGGGCTACATCTCCTCTGCAACGGAGGATGACGAGTATCTTGAAGGTGATGGGCCCCCCTCGTCAGTCTTGGGGCAGGCTTTGGATTTCATCTTTGGCTTATTGCCGGACGTTCAACCTTCCGACCAGCCATCTGTGACCGTCTGGCCGCTGTCCCACTGTGGAGCGCCCGTAACCCTGTTGAGCCTTCTAGCTCCTGGGCTTTGCGTCCTCTGCAATCAGCTCAGATTGGTGAGTCCTTCCAGGGCTTAGACTCCAAAATGCGTTCTAAGGCCCTTAAGGGTTCTTTCTTTTCTAGAGCTGATGCTTTTCTGCCTCCATCGCGGTTTCGTGTTTACGATACCGTCTCTCCACCAGTTTTCCAAGGGATGACTACTGTGGATGAGGATTCTTCTTCCCTCGGGTTAACTAAGCCTAAGTCGGCAGTTCTCCCGATGTTGGTAGTTGAATCTATGGTGGGCCTGTCCGGAAGGATGCTGGGCATGTTATCTCTCACGGACCATGTCGTCGCTGCCCTGGCAGAGTATTTTCCACCAGGGGAGTTTGATGATGCTCCGGCGCCTTTTCGCGTTTTGTCACAGGCTCTGATGAACTTGACACACGCTCACGCCTGTAACATGGCTAATTTGGAGCTGGCACGCCAGAATGCAGTGTTGGGTTCTTCTCCATCCCTTCCATCTGAGCAGCGTGCTGTTCTGAGGTCTGCCTCTCTGGTTGGACCTTAGTTGTTCCATGGTTCCGTGGAAGCTGTCCGTAGCGAGGTTCTTCATCATTCGAAGGACCAGCTTTTGCTGCGACAGCTGGACCAACCTGCTGCTGTGGGTGGTGGTCGTTCCAGGCCCACCAAGCATCCTGCTGCATCTGCCTTGTCTGCTCCGTCGGCTACGCCTTCTGCTCCGTCTGCTCCTTCGGCTCAGAAGAAGCACCGACGCAGCCAGGCTCGCTGGCAGTCTCAGACAGGAAAGTCTCAGGACTCTGTCACTTCCCGAGGTGGTGGTTTCTCCTCTCGTGGTGGTCGTTCCAGGCCCGCCAAGCATCCTGCTGCGTCTGCCTTGTCGGTGATGTCGGCTATGCCTTCGGCTCCGTCTGCTACTTCTGCTCAGAAGAAGCACCGACGCGGCCAGGCTCGCTGGCAGTCTCAGACAGGAAAGTCTCAGGACTCTGTCACTTCCCGAGGTGGTGGTTTCTCGTCTCGGGGGCCTCGTCGAGGCCACAAGTGAAGGTTCTCACCTCGATTCGCCTCCAGTCGGGGGAAGGCTGTTGTAGTTTTACGACCGTTGGACAGAGATAACGTCGGACACTTGGGTCCTCGACGTTATACATTCCGGTCTGTGACTGACCTTCCATCGGCACCCCAGTTTATCTCGGGTGCCCCTCCCGACTCGGGTCCCTTCCGATTCTCTTCGTTGGGACCTTCTGGTGCAGGAGATCAACAATCTCCTCTCCAAAGGGGCGATCGAGGTGGTCAGGAACACCCTTTCACCGGGGTTTTACTCGAGACTTTTCTTGGTGCCGAAGAAAAACGGCCAATTTCGTCCTGTCATCGATCTGAGTATCCTGAATGAGTACATTATAGCTCCTCGTTTCAGTATGGAGACTTTCCGGTCGGTTCGACGTTCAGTTCATCAGGGCGACTTTGCTGCTAGTATCGACCTGAAGGATGCCTACTTCCATGTACCCATTCATCTGGCGTCGCAGAAATACCTTCGGTTCTCGTTTCGGGATCGAGTCGATCAATTCAGAGCTCTCCCATTCGGTTTGAACCTGGCTCCTTGGGCCTTCACCCGACTGATGTCACTTGTGCTTGCTTTCCACCATATTCAGTCAGCTGTGACTTCATCAGCCTACCTGGACGACATCCTCCAATGGCACCACAATGCTGCTGTTCTGGAGTTAGATGTCCAGCAGTTTCTTTGCCTGCTAGCGTCGCTGGATTTCAGAGTCAATCGCGAGAAGTCAGATCTCCTTCCTTCTCAGCGATTCCGTCATTTGGGGATAGATTTTGACACTCTTCACAATGTATTGTTGGTCCCCCATGCTCGGGCGACGATTCTTTCCGCCTTGACTCCGAACCTGCTTCAATCTTCCTCGGTCTCGGCCAGGACTTTCCTTCGGATGCTGGGCCTTTGCGGTTCGGTGACAGATCTCATTCCACTGGGTCGCTTGTTTGTCCGCCCTCTCCAACACTTCCTGTTGGATCATTGGCATCCGAATGTAGATCCGCTGGACCTGGAACTCACTATTCCTCGGTCTCTGCTTTGTCACCTCCCCCCTTGGGCCGATATTCCCTGGCTGACACAGGGTGTTCCATTGGATCTTCCTTTGGCGGATCGCATCCTTACTGCGGATGCCAGCGATCGGGGCTGGGGTGCGACGTTGGATCCTCTCGGTCTGTCTACTCACGGCAAGTGGGACAGCTAGCAGGTGGGCCTTCATATCAACCAGAAGGAGCTCCTTGCTCTTCTGTTGAGTTTTCGGCTTTGGTTCCCTCATCTGTCGGACCATATTGTCCTACTTCTTTCGGACAATTCGACAGTAGTGGCCAACATACGGAATCAAGGGTGCACACATTCGATTCCCATGTATTGGCTGTCTCGGGATCTTCTTCTGTTGGCGCGGGATGTAAACGCTCGGGTGTCCATTCAACACATTCCCAGGCATCTCAACGTCCTAGCAGACTCCCTGTCCCGACGTGACAGTGTCCTTCCAACTGAATGGATGCTACATCGGTCGGTGTTTCAGGCGATTTGCGAGTAGTGGGGCCGTCCTCAGGTTGACCTTTTCGCTACTTGCTGGAATCATCAGGTAGAGACCTTTGTCTCCCCTTGTCCAGATCCTCTGGCATCCTCTGGCATTTGCAGTAGACACTCTGTCTCTGGACTGGACAGGTTGGATCAGCTATGCCTTTCCTCATCATCAGGTAGAGACCTTTGTCTCCCCTTGTCCAGATCCTCTGGCATTTGCAGTAGACACTCTGTCTCTGGACTGGACAGGTTGGATCAGCTATGCCTTTCCTCCTGCACCGATTCTTCCTCAAGTATTAGCGAAGATTCGTGCTTGCAGTTGCAGAATCATTCTGATCGCACCCCTGTCTCCACAGAGGGTGTGGATCAATCTGCTGCGGCCTCTGTTGGCCGATCGGCTGATTCGTCTTCCTCTACGTTGTGATCTTCTTTCCCAGGGTCATCCCAGGAAGTATCACAACAACCTGGCGCGCCTGTCCCTTCACGCCTGTCTTTTATCAGGTCCTGTCTCAGACGTAGAAGTTTTTCGAGACGATCAGTGGAGTCCATTTCTGCATCGCGGCGACATTCCACTGGCATGACTTATGCTGCGAAGTGGAAGGTTTTCTGCCGCTGGTGTGCAAATCACAATGTGGATTACTGTGATCCGTCAATCGCTCAAAATGCGGATTTTCTGGTGTATCTTTTTGACTCCAAGGGCCTCCAGCCTATTACGATTAAGGGCTATCGGTCTATGCTGTCTGATACTTTCTCTTATGTGGGAAAGCGGTGCATCGGTCGTAATCTTTTTCTCTCCAAACTCATTCGGCACTTTTCTTTGAAGAGGCCTCGAGTCTTGCGTCTTACACCCAAGTGGAACTTGGCATGGGTGTTGCACTGTTTGGAGGGGGCACCATTCAAGCCTTTATCTGAGACCGATATGCGTTTTCTCACCTATAAGACGGCTTTCCTTCTAGCGTTTGCTTCTGATCGACAAGTCAGTGAGCTTCATGCGCTATCTGTTGATTCTGCTCTCTTCAGAAATGAGGCTAACAGTGTCACCTTCACTACTGATTGCTCTTTTCTGTCTAAGAATCAACTTCCTGATTCGGTACCTCCTCCCATCTGCATTCTGGCTCTTCCCGCTGTCGATGGTCGGAGACCTCTTCTTTGGCCTGTTCGTGCGATCAAGACTTACATTACTCGCTCTCAGTTCATTAGGAGGGGTCGGAAGAGATTCTTTCTGTCTCTCATTCCTAAGAGGCAGCCTATCTCTTCCCATTCTATTTCCAGGTGGACCTGTCTTGCAATCAAGCTAGCTTATTCCCGCTTGTCTGCTTCAGATCTTGTTTCGAACCGGTTTAATGCTCATGAGGTTCGTGCCATTTCTACATCCTGGGCGTTCTCCAATTCTGTTTCGCTCCGGGATGTTTTGAATGCGGCTTACTGGAGGAATGCTTCTACCTTCTCCTCCTTTTATCTCCGCCACCTACAGCAGCAATCTGAGGACCTTTATTCTTTAGGCCCTCTCGTTGCCGCTCAGGCTGTTGTGCACCCTCATTAAAATACTCGAGGTTGTGTTTCGCTCACCCTTGTTTTTTTCAGGTGCCTTCTCTCTATCTTCATTACAGGTTTTTTGCTATTGTTCTCTGCCCTCCTTGCTCATGTTGGTATTGGTTATGTGATTCACGTTCTTCTATTGTTTATTCAGCCAATTGTAAAGAGTTGTGAGTAGGTTGAAAAGAAATTAAAATTTTTTAGTAAATTTTGTTTCTTAACATACCTACCACAATTGTTTACCGGAGACCCACCCTCTTTGGGGATATCCTTGATATCGATGCCTCCCCGCTAAATCACAAACTTCTCGTTGGCGGAAATACGGAATTGCCGTCACGGTTGTTGCGCATGCACTCGGTAAATGCAAGAGGTGTGCAGAGAGAGTACCTGTTTCGAGCGCTCGTCTCGCTCGACCCTTTTTTCGATCTTTTTCGTGCTTTTGCACTCTATTACTTTTCCAACTTGTTTGGAAAAGTTCTCTAAAAGCTTGAGCTAGTTCCGAAGTAGGGCTTGCACTTACGTTACAGCCAATTGTGGTAGGTATGTTAAGAAACAAAATTTACTAAAAAATTTTAATTTCTTTGGCATTCGATAACTTGAAAACTATTGCTTGGATTGTCAAGTTATTTTATATTTGTGTTACTGATGTGCCGAGCTGTATGGTGTTTGGTGTAAATCTGATAATTTAATCGTGAGATATTAACCCTTTATCCTTCAAATTGAGAATTCTTCCAATCCCTTTGGCATGAGATAACTCAAAAAATATAAATCCAATTGTCATGTTACTTTACATATATCTTAAGGTTACTGATGTGCTGAGCTGTATAGTTTTGGGTGTAAATCTGATAATTTGCTCCGGAGATATTAACCCTTTATCCTTCAAATTGAGATTTCGTCCAATCCCTTTGGCATGAGATAACTTAAAAAATATCAATCCGATTGTCATGTTACTTTATATATGTGTTCAGGTTACTAATGTGCCAAGCTGTATAGTTTTTGGTGTAAATCTGATAATTTGATCCTGTGATATTAACCCTTTATCCTTCAAATGGAGAACTCCTCCAATCCATTTCTTCGGCATGCGATAACTCAGAAAATATTAATCTGATTATCAGATTACTTTATATATGTATTCAGGTTACTGATGTGCTGTGCTGTTTAGTTTTTTATGTAAATCTAATAATTTGATCCGGAGATATTAACCCTTTATCCATCAAATTAGGCACTCCTCCAATCCATTTCCGTCATTCGTCCATCCTTTGTCTGTCCATCCATCTGTCTGTCCAGTTTGTCCATCCTTTGTCTGTCCATCCTTTGTCCATCCATCCATCCCCATCCATCTCTGCCTGCCTGCCTGCTAACTTGAAAAATTTTGCTTGGATTGTCATGTTACTTTAGATTTGTGTTCAAGTTAATGATGTGCCGAGCTGTATAGTTTTTGGAGTAAATCTGATAATTCGATCCTGAGATATTAACCCTTGATCCATCAAATTGAGAATTCCTCCAATCCATTTCTTTGGCATGCGATTACTCAAAAATATCAATCTGTTTGTCATGTTACTTTATATATATGTTTAGGTTACTGATGTGCCAAACTGTATAGTTTTTGGTGTAATTTGATCCTGAGATATTAACCCTTTATCCTTTAAATTGAGAATTCTTCCAATCCCTTTGGCATGAGATAACTCCAAAAATATCAGTCCAATTGACATGTTACTTTATATATTTCTTCAGATTACTGATGTGCCGAGCTGTATAGTTTTGGGAGTAAATCTGGATTTTACCTGTCCACAAAATTGCTCCTGAGATAATAACAGCTTTTTACTAGTAGTACGTATGGGTACACATCTGACGATTTAACCGGCCTATTTTTTCTCTTGACATTGTTTTCTGTCTTACAATGTTTTGAATACGTATTGTATCAGCATTTAGTATTATTAGCACAGTTATTGTATTTCTATTAGGATACATATTATTACTTATTCCGGTAGTTATGTGTCCCCTTCCCAGAAGGGAGACGTATTGTTTTAGTGCATATTCTTCTTCTTCTTCTTCTTCTTCTTCTTCTTCTTCTTCTTCTTCTTCTCATACAAACTTTGTCCATGGCGTAACTTTTTTGTCTTTTGACCTAGACCTTAGATATTTGGCATGTGGATGTATCACCATGAGCCGGTGTGTCACATACCATAGTGACCTCCATGTGACCTTGACCTTTGACCTGAAGGTCAGATTTATGTGCTTTTTAAGGGAAACTTTGTACAGGCCATAACTTTTTTGTCTTTTGACCAAGACCATAGATATTTGGCATGTGGATGTATCACCATGAGCCGGTGTCACGTATCATAGTGACCTTCATGTGACCTTGACCTTTGATCTGAAGGTCAGATTTATGTGCTTTTTTAAGGGAAACTTCGTCCGGACCAGAACCTTTTTGTCTTTTGACCTAGACCATAGATATTTGTCAATTTTATTCATGTATATATAATTTGCAGTGCATTAAATAAAAAGGAAGGGGAGACATATGTTTTAGTGTGCTAAAACTGTTTCTAGTTTAGCTTTATTTATGTAGTGTTTGTCCACACTTAGGCTCTATCGGGATGTCCTTGGGCTCATGAGGTTCCCTTGGGGTACTTAGGCTTCATTCAAAAAAGTTTTCGAAAAAAATTGTATATTTCTTTCGAAAATGCTTTTGATTGTCTATGTTATGTATCCTTGTTATGTCTCAGGAGTGCAGCGGACTTAGGAGTTTGGCTTTGAAATTTCTAAAATGAAAACTTTTTGTTCCAAGTGTAAGTCCAGGACGTCTTCCGCAGAATTACATGCTTGTTGCCTTGCCTGTAGTCTCTGCACTCCTTCTGATACTTGTGAAGATTGGGATGCCAAACGTTGGTGTCGGGTAGTGGGCAGTGAAGTTCTGATGCCGGAACTTTCACCGCAGGCTAATTCTAGTCTTTCAGTTTCTTTTTCAGAGGAACAAGAACATGGTGATGGTATTTTGACACCCATCCATAACGTGCTGCCGTCATCGTGCTCTGATGAGCAAACAGAGCTAGCAGCTGAGGTGCTCATGAATATTAAGCAAGGGATAAGGCCTCTAGTTAGTGCTCTTAATCCTTTGCAGGCAGCTAGCTTGACCTGTGAAGCAGTTCCCCAATTATTTGGAGCCGGGATGCCGGGTATGTCTGTAGCGGTTGAGGAGAATGTAGACGTGGGTCGAGCTAGCACCTCAAAAACAAAAGCTCGACCAGTGATGATGGCAAAGGGGAAGAGGCCTGCAAGTTTCTCAATGGGACGCTTGGCGAGATCTGGGGTCAGATCACGAGCTGGAGAACCCTCTCCATCCTGTCAGCACCCTGGGTCGACTGTTTCTGTCACAAGAAACTTCAGTGAGTCGGAGCACCTGTACTTGCTTGCGGTTCAGGATGCTCCTTCCACACTGCAGCCGGGGACGGCGGCAGTTATGGCTTCTTCCTCTTTATTGGCAAAGCATGTTGGACCGCACACTAGCTGTCTGTCTTCGTATATTACTGCTGTTTTGCGGAGACATTCCCAGTCTACACCACCAAAGTAGGACCAACCTGTAGCTAGTGGTTCAAGGCATGCACATACGGGATATGCATCGAAAAGATCTGGGGTAAGATCTCCATTCCGTGAGCAGCATTCTGCGAAAAAACAGAAGACCGCTGCTTTGCAAGCCCCGGTTACGGACCTGTTTTTGCAGATTGTGCAGCTTATCGCTGCATCCCAGTCGTCACAGGTTCGGCTGCCAACAGACTCTAGTAGTGTGCTGTCGGACAGTGTGGGTCGGTCCAGTCATCTGTTCATTCAAATGGAATTGACTGCAATTCTCAGATGGATCAGTCGGATGGCGAGAGGGCTACGGGGGATGATTCTCTGTCCCTAGTGGAACGGCACATGTGAGACTATGAATTTCATTCATCAGTTCTTCCTAGATCAACAGGCTGCGCCAGCTAGGCAAAAACTGCTATCTTCCCTGGATAGGGGTACCTTTGCAAAGGAAAGAGAAGGTTCTTTCCTTCCCGGGTCAGTCTGCTCAGGTTTCGGAGACCTTCGGCCTACTTGACGATGCCATCTTTGGCCTAGCAAATACTAAAAAGAAAAGTGGTTTCTTATCTTCAACTTCTCTGCAATTTGCAGTTACTGTTTCCTGGACCACGTTATTTGAAATCGGTAGGAGAAGATGTTCAGAGAGATCCTCTTTGCTTGAATGAGCGAGCCTCGGATTTAGTTATTTTGTTACCTGCTTCATTCATTGTCCGTTCCGATGTTCTGGAATCTTCTATTGATTCCAGTCGTGTGGTTCTGGATGCAATGTCTTATGCAGTTCATATCACTAGGGCTCTGGCTCAGCAACTCAGTGGAAAGGATTTCGAAGACATTACTCTGTCGCCCAGAGTCCTTTCTAGGGCAGTTATGTATGCCACATATCACTCTGCCCTTTCAGTGGCTAATTTGGAGTTGGTTAGACGTGACGGAGCCTTAGCATCGTCTACCTTGATTGACAATTGAGTGAAAAGCTTTCTCAGAGTTGCGCTGGTTTCTGGTCATACTTTGTTCAATGACAAGTTATCCTTTGTGTACGAGGAAGCTACCCAAAAGGCCACTAACACTTTGTTGTTGAGGTCAGTTTTGCAGCAGCAGTCGACTGCTGGACGTGGTAGGTTAGGAGACTCCTTTTTGCAGTCGTCAAAGAGGGGCTCCTCACGTGGTTCTAAGAAACCCTTGTATGGTAATTCGGGAAACCATCAATCTAGTGACTCTCGTAAGGGGCATAAGTCTTACAATGACTTTAAGTCTGATGACTGTAAGCCGACTGCGTGAGGAGGTTCCCGGGGAGGACGTAGTTTCTCTTCCCGGAAGCCTTGTCAGTGTACAAATGATGCTCTAGACCTCTATTGCTCTCCAGTTGGCGGAAGGTTATCAAACTTCGCAACAAACTGGATAGAAATAATGGAAGATGAGTGGGTAAGGAATGTAGTTGAAAAGGGTCTTCGGCTATCATGATCAAAGCCTCCCCTTACAAGAAGTCTGCGTTGGACAAATCTTCCGGCGAATTCTTCAAAGAGAGAGTCTCTTCTTTCAGAAGTTCAGTCTCTCTTAGAAAAGGAAGCAATAGAGGTTGTAGAGAATCCCAATTCTCCGGGATTCTACAGTCATTTGTTCCTTGTGCCGAAGCTAGACGTCTCGTTTCGACCGGTTATAGACTTGAGCTGGATAAACAAATTGATAATAGCCCCAAAGTTTTACATGGAAACTATTCGGAAGGTAAGAGCGAGCATTCGAGTGAACGACTTTGTGGCAAGCATAGACCTAAAGGATGTGTACATTCATGTCTTGGTCCATCCAGCTTTAAGAAAGTATCTGCGTTTTGCCGTTCAAGGGAAGGTTTAACAGTTCAGAGTGATGTGTTTCGGTCTGAACCTGGCTCCTTGGGCATTCACTCGGATAATGAACTCGGTCATGTCTTATTTCCAAGCTCATTTGGAAGTTAAATCTGTGGCTTACTTGGACGACATTCTTCAAAAATACGGTGACAAAAGCACACTTCAGAACGATGTGCAGAGTCTGCTTCTGTTATTCCGACGTCTCGGTTTCATTGTAAACAAAAAGAAGTCAGATTTGACTCCTTCGAGGTCATTCATTCACTTATGAATGAGTTTCGAGACTCACAACAAACTGGTTCGTCTTCCAAAAAGCAGGGCGAAGCTGTCCAGTTATTATGCTCACTTTCTCCTAAACTCCCTCACAGTATCAGCAAGGGAGTTTATGAGATTGATGGGACTGTGCAGAGCGGCTGTGGAACTGATTCCGCCAGGCCTCTCTCACACGCGTCCTCTCCAGATTTTGTTCATTCAGAACTGGAGCATCAAGATGCATTCGCTCAAAAGTCAGATTGTTATAACAGACCGAGTAAAACAAAATAATCAGATTTGGGCAGACCTTCAATGGTTGACTCGGGGAGTTCCGCTTCAAGTACCGGATCTGGTCTTCACAATTATGACGGATGCCAGTCAGATAGGTTGGGATGCCTCCCTGATTCCCGCAGATCTAAAGTGTCAGCGTCTTTGGGACTCTTGATTTCTGGAAAAACACATAAACATCAAAGAGATAATGTCCATTCGTCTAGCCCTATAGCATTGGATTGTTCACATAGCGAACGTCCATGTTGAGATTTTGTCAGACAATTCCACAGCAGTGGCTTATCTCAGGAATCAGGGCGGCACTCATTCCATTCCTCTATTCGAATTGACGGAGAAAATTCTCCTGTATGCTCAGGATCATCACGTTCTTATCTCGGTCCATCATATTCTGGATCGTCTGAATGTAGTAGCAGACTCGCTCTCAAGGAAAGGTCTCCTGTTACCCTCTGACTCTCAACAGACATGTCTTCAGGTGGATTTGCTACCAGTGGGATCATCTCATGATAGATCTTTTTGCCACGAACCTGAACAATCAGCTTCCGACGTTTATGTCACCGTGTCCGGATCTGTGGGCGTGTGCAGTAGACGCTCTATCTATCTCATGGAACGGAATAGTAGGATATGCATTTCCTCCAACTACTCTTATTCAGCAGATTCTGTTGAAAATCAAACAGTCAAAGTGCAGGATTCTACTGTCAACATCTCTGTCAACTCAGAAATCTTGGATCAATCTCGTCAGATGTCTGTTGTGGGACATCCCTCAGAAGCTTCCTCCACTCAAGGATCTTCTGTTTCAGGGGAAGTTCCACAAACTGCATCACAATCCGGAAGGTCTAAACCATCACGTATTTCCGGTGTGCAGTCCTTCTTGAATGGGAAGCAGTGGGGGCGCGGTGGCTCAGTTGGTAGAGGTGCAGGCTGCAAGCCGAGAGGTCCTCGGTTCGAATCCCACCTGCGGCAACCGCGTTGTGTCCTTGGGCAAGACACTTCACCCCAATTGCCTTCATGGGGGCACGATGACGCTGTGTACTGAGGCGTACTGCACGTCGATGGTGCGCATGTCTTCAACCAATCTAACACTGCCTGTGCTGCGGTGCAGAGTTCAGAGTTACGATGTTGGAGAGCTGACAGCTGCTCGTCGTTGCTCGGTGGTTCTCTCCGGGTACTCCGGCTTCCTCCACCCGTAAAACTGTCACGGTCACGATTAGCCATTGTGCATAAGTATGTGACCTTAAACACCAATAAATAAATAAATATAATGGGAAGCAGTTTTCAGGATGAGCGGCAGACACAATTTCCAACTGTAGGAGGACCTCCTCTTTGTTAAACTATGCGGCTAAGTGGAGAGTCTTCTTTTGTTGGTGTGCAGATCAGTTGGTGGTTATTTATAATCCATCGGTACCTCAAATTGCCAATTTTTTGGTCTACCTTTTTTACATATTAAAGTTGCAACTCATTATTATTAAGGGCTATAGGTCTATGTTATCAGACACATATGCTCATCATGATCATTTGGCTATTGGATTAGATCTTTCTTTATCCAAGCTAGTTAGAAATTTTTCTATCAATAGACCTAGAATCCTAAGAAGCTCCTTTTGAGCCGTTAGATGATGTAGAATTCAAATATCTTATTTATAAAATGGTCTTTCTCTTAGCCTTTGCCTCTGCTAGAAGAGTTAGTGAACTTCATGCCTTATCAGTGAAAGATTCCCATTTCTGTAGTGTGGGTAATACTATTACTCTTACTACGGAGGTGGGATTCTTGGCTAAGAACCAGATTCTGGATAGGTGGATGGAGCCTATTGTTATTAAGGCTTTACCATCTTCAGACAACCGCAGACCAGTGTTGTGTCCAGTTAGAGCGATGCGTATTCATAAACTTCATTCTTGTTTTGTTAGAAAAGGAAAAAATAGATTTTTTCTTTCTCTTATTCCTAACAGAAAAGATATTTCTGTACATTCGTTTGCCAGGTGGATTCAATTAACAATACGTATTGCTCATGAGAATGTTTCTTCAGATCAGCATTCTGTAAATAAGAGTTCAGCGCATAATGTTAGAGCGTTGTCTTCTTCTATGGCTTATTCCAATAGTATTGCCATTACTGATTTAATGAAAGCAGCTTACTGGACGCAACCGTCTACTTTTACTAAGTTTTATTGTAGAAGCTTCGAGTCTATCTCCGGTGACCTTAGATCCTTGAGTCCTGTTTCTGTCACATAGAATGTCATCCATTAATATAACATCTTCAAGATGTCTTAGGCTGTTCGCTCAAGCACTGACACAGGTCTGCTGTCCTCTTTGTTCTGAGAATTCTTCCTTCAGAACAAGGGGGAGGGGGGCGGTTTTTCCCTTAGTATCATCTTTCTTTATAGTGAAAATCAAGGGAATGCCTCCCCCAAGGACAGTAGTCTGGTGTCGGTGCTGGGTGGTTTTAATGTGTAGCTCGGTGTGAAGCAACAATATTGTCTCACTATGTATTGTTCTTTTAAAATGTAGCTCAATGTGAAGTATTATGTATATGTCATGTTCATACGTGCCTTTATATACAATCCTCGGACACTTTTAACTCAGTATAAAGCATCTCATTCTCTGGACTAGCTTTATAATTGGTTTCCTTCACCGAATTAGCATAAGGGTTATGCTGGCATTAAATGGAGAATTTATTATTTATTACTCCTTTAAATTGTTGATGTTATGTCTTTCTCTTTTTCTTATTGTGAAAGACATATGTAATTACTCATTTATCTCCTATTCTCCTGTAGGAGTCCTCCTTTCAATTGAAGTAATACAGTTATTTTGTTTCCTTTAAAAGTCGTAGGCACTCCAGCCTTTTTACTATTCAGCTAAGTCTGGGCCATTGGTTCTCGTATAAAAATATGAAAAATTTAAAGTAATTTGTATATTTTTTATACTTACAATGACCCAGATGGGGACGGCCCTCCCATGAGTGGGCACTCATACCTCCCCACTGATTTATAACATTTAGCAGGCACAACTAGAAAGAATGATGCTTGGCACCAATTTTGGTACCTTCCTGGTTACCGCGCATGCGCAGTACTAAAGTATGTAGGACCAGATAGGGCTTTCAATTTTCAGATTTGTATGCAAATTTTGGGGGTGGGGAGGTTCAAAATTTGTGTTTGGCCCTTCATATCATTGAGTTTGCACCAGCTAAGTCTGGGCCATTGGTAAGTATAAAAAATATACAAATTACTTCAAATTTTTCATATTTTTATACTGTACCAATGACCCAGACTTAGCTGGTGCTAACTCTAACAAAACCAGGGCCAAACACAAATTTTGCCCCCCAATCCCCAAAATTTGCATCCAAAACAAAAAGAAATCATGTCCTAAAGGACCTCCATACTACGCCTCTACTGCGCATGCGCAGTGACGCAGACGTCTCGAAATTGGCGCCAATTATCATTCTCTGTTTGGCCCTTCATCAGTCAACATCTCACTGATCTTTGTGCTTGTAAATCTCAGTTTAAAGGATGCCAGACACGTAATTTTTGGAGAAAATGTGATTCTAAAGAGGATAGAAGGAGGAGAGGAAAAAGAAGTGACAAAAAATAATCAGGGCTATACTTAAAATTTTTTGATGAAATTATGTTAAGTTGCCTATTTTCGAGGCATGGGCCTCTTGTTGTCATTCTTGCTAAATGTTGCACTGCTTATTCAGTGTTTCCTCTCCCCTAGCCTTCTAAAGTCCCCCCCTTGCAATTCTCCCATGCTTTTGGCATATTTTTGAGAAATTTCATTTCTAAAATTTCCTGGGAGAGTTGCTTGGTTACAGAATGTTTTCTGTTATTTTCCCCATAGTTACGTTTTCACCCATGGGTGTATAACGTTTGTGTTCTGCATCTTCCATCTGATGTTCTGCAGATTCTCCCCTGGGAGTCTCTGTTTTGCATCAGATAGAGTGTAATTTGATGACTGATTCCGGGCCAGTTTTTTCAGTGCCTGGAGTCATGTTTTCTGGTGTTTTTACACTGTTTGTTTACATTGGCAACAGCCTTTTTTGAGGGGGGCTGTTTGCCTTTGCTGTAGTTTATCTCACTATAAGATACATTTATATTATCTGTAAGTGTCTCATTAATTATTTAATATAATTTTAAAATTTTTGACCACACTTTGCCATCGGATCCATCGGGGCTCAACGTTACTTTTCAGCAACTTGGGCTTCGCTGAAAAAATATTTTTTCAAAATTATTTTGATTTGCAATTGTTTTTTCATTTATTAATGGATCATATTATTATGTATCTTTGTGTCAGGGGTTTTTGCGAGTAACTAGGACTTATTGTTGTTCTTTCACAATGAAGGGACATTGTTCAAATTGTAATAGGAAGAAATCTTCCTCTGACTTTCATGATCATTGTATTAATTGTAGTCAGTGTTCTCGCATTAATCCCTGTCCTATATGTGAATATTGGGATGAGAAACATTGGAAACGTGTGTCACGATATGTTGTTTCTGGAGAAAGAGTGATGCCGGCTCTTTCTCTGCAAGGTCACTCTACTCTCTCAGTTTCTATTTCAGAGGAACCAGAACAGGGTGATGTTTCCATGTTATCTTCTACAAGTGTGCGTCCGTCGTCACAAATGAATTCAGAGCTAGCGGCAAAAGTGCTCATGGAGATTAGACAAATGTCATCCGCTAGCTCGCCCGGTGTAGCGTCCATTCACCGAATGGTTCGGCAGCCGGGTTCGTCCGATGCGGTCCAGGAGGAAATTTTGGGTGATGCGAGCACTATAAACATAATAGATGCACACCCAGTGACGGCGGATAGTAAGCGAGAACGGAGGAAGCCTTTGAGGCCGGTTCCTAGCTCGTCCAGGTCCAGCCGGGCCGCGAGCGAGAGAGGCCCCTCTCTCGTTCAACAACATCTGGGACCAGATGTTGTGGTACAAAATGTGTCTTTAGCGGAGCATACGTCCGTCGCTCGGGACGCTCCGTTGTATAAGCAGTCCGCGGAGACTGTTAAGGCTTCCTCTTCTCGTCAGCGCACACGACCGCACCTTGGCTGCGTGACCGCCGATATATTACCAGCTTCGCCGATCAAGGATTCTTCGGCGACCAGGTCACACCATCCGGCAGCCAGGGATTCGAGACCGATGGACTCCGGACGTTTGCATAGGAATAGTATGCGGGGGCCATCTGATGCGGAGCTGCCCTCGGCGAAGCAGCGAAAGACTGCGCCTCCGCAGGTCTCGACGCCGGACATTCTTGTGCAGATAGCACAGCTTATCGCAGCATCCCAGCAGCCGACAGAAACGGTGTCGGATCGAGAATTATCCGACGGCGCTGGGTCGGTACGCTCCGCCGAAGCATCGGGGGCGGATGACCGGGAACATCATGAGGTCCGACCGGATGGTGAAAGGGATACGGATGACTTGGAGCTATCCCTTTCGGAACAACATAAAGCTGCCGTGGACTTCATCCGGCACTTTCTCCCTCAAGTTGTTCCGTCGGGCCAGACTGCTGCGATTCCGGACAAGAGAATTATAGCGTCATTGGACTCTGAATTTTTTGAGCGGTTCAGGGACATCGCTCCCGAGTTTCCGTCGCAGTCCAATAATGTTGCAAGAACATTTGAATTATTGAACGACGCTATATTTAAACTTGCTCCCAGGATGGAGAAAGCAGATTTCTTGTCCGCTAATACTCTCAACCTGCCTTTCATTAATGCGAGGAATAAATTCGATACAGCAGGACAGGGTATACCGAGAGTTCCTCTGCGTATGGACGACGAGGCGGAAGACTTAGAACTATCATTACCGTCGTCGGCTTCTATTCCAACCGCGGTGTTGGAAACAGCTATTGCGTCTAACAGAGCCAATTTAGATGCCTTATCTTACGCAGATCACCTTACTAAGGCGTTATCACTGCGCCTTCAGGGGAAAGAGTTTCAGGATATACAATCCTCTTTAAGACTTCTTTCAAGGGCAGTAGCTTATTCCACGTGTAACTCCGCCCTTTCAGTGGCAAATCTGGAGTTGGTTAGACGTGACGCAGCCCTAGCTACATCCACACTAGTGGATACTAAGGTGAAGAACTCTCTTAGAGTCGCTTCGGTCTCAGGAGAACTTCTCTTTGACGGCAAGCTTTCTGCTATTTATGATAAAATTACAAAGAAAGCTAAGGATTCTCTGTTGTTCAAATCTGCTCCTAAGAAGTCGGATACAGCAGACACGAATAAGACAGGCACTTCTGGGTCTAATGCGCCCAAGAGAGGTTCCTATAGAGGTTCCGGTGCGTCCTCTTGGTCTTATTCGAGAGACTGTCAGGGTAGCGACTCTCGTTCGGGACCTCCTTCAGGCCGGGACAATCGGTCGGACGCCCCGAGGTCGACGGGGCGAGGTGCGGGCCGTGGAGGACGTGGTTTCTCCTACTGCAGGCCTCGCAGGTCCAGGAGGTGATGGCTTAAACCTCTATCGCGTACCGGTTGGCGGAAGGTTGTCAAGCTTTTCACAAGAATGGGCGTCGATTACGGACGACCCTTGGGTGAGAGGAGTGACTTCGGAAGGTCTAAAGATATCCTTCAAACGAAAGCCTCCATTAACTCGAAGTCCAAAGTGGACTCAGCTTCCGTCAAATCCGCAGAAAAGAGACGCTCTGTTATCAGAGGTGCAGTCTCTTTTAATGAAGAACGCGGTAGAGGTCGTAGAAAACCAGGAATCTCCGGGATTCTACAGCCATCTGTTTCTGGTTCCGAAACCAGACGGCTCGTTCCGTCCAGTCATAGATTTGAGCTGGATAAACAAGCTGATCGTCGCTCCGAAGTTTTATATGGAGACGATTCGATCGGTCAGAGCGAGTATTCGGGTGAACGATTATGCAACAAGCATAGATCTCAAAGATGCGTACTTTCACGTCATGGTACATCCGACATTTCCGAAAGTACCTACGCTTCGCAGTCCTAGGAGTGGTGTATCAATTCCGGGCGATGTGCTTCGGATTGAATCTAGCACCCTGGGCTTTCACTCGGGTAATGAACTCGGTAATGATCTATTTCCGAGCTCATTCGTCTGCGGTAACGTCGGCCTACCTGGACGACATTCTTCAGAGGTACGGCAACGAGTTAACGCTTCAGAACGATGTTCAGAATCTTCTTCTTTTGCTCCGACGTCTCGGTTTTATAGTAAACGAGGAGAAGTCGGATCTGGTGCCGTCCAAGTCATTCACTCATCTGGGAATGAGCTTCGAGACGCACAACAATCTCGTTCGTCTGCCGTTAACCAGAGCGAAATTAGTCAGTTGTTACGCTCGCTATTGTCTGCACGCAGACAAAGTCACGGCGAGAGAATTTATGAGACTGATAGGTCTGTGCGGAGCTGCCGCGGATCTCATTCCGATGGGGCGGTTACGCACACGTCCTCTTCAAATTTTCTTGACTCAGAATTGGAGCGTGAAAATTCATTCGCTCGATGTAGACGTTCTCTTGTCAGATCAAGTGAAACAAGAGATTCAGACTTGGGCAAACATTCAGTGGTTAACTCAGGCAGTTCCGCTGCAGTTGCCGGATCCGAGTTTTACCATTATGACGGATGCCAGTCAAACAGGTTGGGGTACATCATTAATCCCAACGGATTTGAGATGCCAGGGTCTTTGGGATCTGCAATTCCTGTGCAAGCACATAAACATCAAGGAAATGATGTCAATCTGGCTTGTGTTACGTCACTGGATGGACATTATTCACAATGCTCATGTCCAAATCCTATCCGACAATACGACAATAGTGGCGTATATACGGAATCAGGGAGGCACTCATTCAGTTCAGTTGTTCAATCTAACGGAAAGAATCCTTCTGTTTGCGCTAGAACATCACGTTTTTCTTTCGGTCCGTCACATACCGGGTCGTCTGAATGTGCTAGCAGACTCCCTTTCACGAAAGGGTTGCTTGTTGCCGTCGGCGTGGACTCTCAACAAACAAGTATTCAATCAGATTTGCTACCAATGGGAACGGCCAATGATAGACTTATTTGCGACACATCTCAACAATCAGTTGCAGACGTATGTGTCTCCGTGTCCGGATCCAAGAGCATTTGCAGTAGACGCTCTGTCGATCCCTTGGGACGGAATGATAGGATATGCGTATCCTCCAGCGCCGTTAATTCAACAAGTATTGCTAAAGATCAAACAATCTCAATGCAAGATTCTGTTGGTAGCATCTCTGTCGCCACAGAGACCGTGGATAAATCTACTCAGGTGTCTGTTGTGGGACCTGCCGCGAAAGCTTCCTCCACGGGAGGATCTTCTTTCGCAGGGGAAATCGCGCCAACTCCATCACAACCCGCAAGGTCTCAACCTTCACGTTTTTCCGTTGTGCGGTCCTTCTTGCATGGCAAACACTTTACAGGACGAGCAGTGGACGCGATTTCTAACTGTAGGAGGACCTCCTCTTCGCTAAACTATGCGGCTAAGTGGAAGGTTTTTCGTCGTTGGTGTAGGGATCATTCTGTAGATATATTCGATCCCTCTATACCAGACATTGCAAACTTTCTAGTATACTTGTTTGACGAAATCAAACTGCAGCCTGTTACTATAAAGGGTTATAGATCTATGTTATCTGATACCTATGCACATCATGATAGTTTACAAATTGGATCTAATGTCTCTTTATCTAAGTTGGTTAGAAACTTTTCGATAAATAGACCCAGAATTCTTAGATTAATTCCTAAGTGGAATTTAGCTTGGGTTCTTCTTAAATTGAAGGAAAAGCCATTTGAACCTCTTGGGACAGTAGATTTCAAATTCTTATCTTATAAGACAGCTTTTCTCTTAGCTTTCTCTTCTGCTAGAAGAGTTAGTGAGCTTCATGCACTGTCGGTGGATGATTCTCATTATCGTAGTGTTGGGAACACTATCACCTTCACTACTAATGTGGGTTTTTTAGCTAAGAATCAGGCTCCTAATAAATATCTGGAACCTATTGTTATTAAGGCTCTTCCGTCTTCAGACGGGCGTAGGCCTTTACTCTGTCCTGTTAGAGCGTTACGTATCTATAAACAGAGATCTCAGTTTATCAGAAAGGGACGGAAACGTTTCTTTCTGTCTTTGATGCCTAATAGAAAGGACATTTCGGTCCATTCTATTGCTAGATGGATTCAATTAACTATCCGTACTGCTTATGAAGATTTATCTTCTTCTCAGCAGTCTGTGCTTAAGATTTCTGCTCATGAAGTAAGAGCTCTTTCTACTTCCTGGGCTTATGCTAATAGTGTTGCTATTACAGATTTAATGAAGGCTGCTTATTGGTCTCAGCCATCCACATTTACGAATTTTTATCTCAGAAATATTGAGTCCATTTCTGGAGACCTGCATTGTTTAGGTCCGTTATCTGTTGCTCAGAATGTCGTCCACTAAACAGTTGCAACTATAGTTATGCAGGCTTTCTGTTCCGGCAGTGACTCTGTCCGGCTGCCCTCTTCGCTCTGGGCTATTTGACCCAGGGCAAGGGGAAGGGGGGGGGGGGGGGGGGGTGTTCCCTTAGGTCACCTGCTTTATAGTGAAAAGCAAGGGAATGCCTCCTCCAAGTCAGTATTTTTGAGTCGTTTCCGGGATGGTTTTAAAGTGTAATATTAATGTTAATTTCATTCATGTCTTATTTTTAAAGTGTAGCTCGGTGTGAAGCATTTGTATATGTCAAGTGTCAAACGGGCTTTAATATACAATACTCGGACACTTTTAAATGACTATAAAGAGTCTCAGTTCTCTGGACTACTTTATTTATTGGCTTGCTTTAAAAATAATTAGTATAAGGGATATACTGGATGTTAATAGAGAACATGAATGTTATTGTACTCAATTATTAAGGGTAGTGTATCTTTCTAATTTAATATTAAATAAGAAAGATACATGTAAAGCCTAATACTCCTTTTCTCCTTAAGGGGTTACCTCTTTTCTATATAGTTGAGCTTATTGGATTTTCCTCTATGTCCTAGGCCCTCCAGCCTGTTTACTATTCAGCTAAGTCTGGGTCATTGGTACAGTATAAAAATGTTAAAAAATTTATAGTAATTTATATATTTTTGATACTTACCAATGACCCAGACGGGGATGGCCCTCCCTGGAGTTGGGAACTCTTGCCTCCCCGCTGAGTACATAGCGCTGACCAGGCACTGCCAGTAAGAATGATAATTGGCGCCAATTTCGGGACGTCTGCGTCACTGCGCATGCGCAGTAGAGGCGTAGTATGGAGGTCCTTTAGGACATGATTTCTTTTTGTTTTGGATGCAAATTTTGGGGATTGGGGGGCAAAATTTGTGTTTGGCCCTGGTTTTGTTAGAGTTAGCACCAGCTAAGTCTGGGTCATTGGTAAGTATAAAAAATATCTAAATTACTATAAATTTTTTAACTTTTTGAGTATTCTCCATACATGTACTTTCATGTAATTGACATAATGCCTAATGAAAGCATATAGAGCCTAATTACAGACTACCATACCACAAGAAATTGCCATTTTGTGCTTTCTTAAAACCACAAATTATGTACGTAGATATTTAACTGCAGTCATTTAAACTGCCTGGAAATATTCTCAGAATGTCCGAAAACCTACCAGTACAGTCACTCTGAGTCAACATTTTGAAAAAGTTTCCCCTCTGGGAGGAGGGCACAAGAATTGGTGGGTATGTAGGGGGCAGGGGTGGTTGTGGGGGAGGGGGGGGTAAGGGTGTGAGGGAGGGGAAACCCCTTTAAGTATCCATCCCTAATTGGAATTTTCAAAGATCTACACCCCTCATTGAAAACCTTCTAGCTACGTCCCTGATCCTCAGTCGAGGAACATTCTTGAAGTGTTCAAAAACTCTCTATCAGCATTAATAGTGGGGTTAATGCTGTCACAGGATACCATCCTTTTGGGTTGGAATGAAAAATGGCTAACCCTGTGCAGAGAGAGACACACTCCAGGATCCTAGAGTGCAGACTAAAGACTCCTTCATATTATTCGAGAAGAGTGAGGCCATGAAGTTGCTGCTGGAGAGTTCATACTGCATACCTGTGTTATTAGGCCAAGGAGAGGTGTTGATATAATTTGTATAACTTGCTCTCAAATTCTTTTAAAATGAATGAGCTTAAAACAAAACGTCTAGGCTATAAATTGAAAATATCAGTTGATCAGATCCATTATCAATAATACAAGTGTGAAACGTCCATTCTACCTCGCCACGCCCTCATCACCAACGTGCATATAAGTCGTTCATCAATACCAATTTCTTATATTTACTTGTATCCATCCGTGCAATCCACAAACACAACACAGGGAATGACAGGAAGACAGCCAATCTGGCTAGGCCATTCCCTGCAGAACATGTATGCTGAATATCTTTTTATAATTAATAAATACTTCATAAAATGATTAGCAAATTATTGTAGAACTTAGTCTTATGTAAATACATGTGCTGCAAATAAAGTATTCTCTCTCTCTCTCTCTCTCTCTCTCTCTCTCTCTCTCTCTCTCTCTCTCTCTCTCAGAACTGCTAAATAAAAAATGGAATCTTCCAAAACCTGACATGGATCATACCATTCTGTAATATAAGAGTTGAAAGTGTAAAATATGTTTCTAAGCCCCACATTTTTCTTTGGAAATGACCAGAGTTTGGTGCTTGAATTTTTGTTGAGAATGTTCTTGAAGTTCTGGAAATTAGGTGCTGAAGTTCATTAACCCACTCTGCACTAATGTCAAAATGGCAATTTCTAGCAGCAAATCTTTCTCACAGTGTAATTAGGAATTGAACCAATTCAGTCTTGTCAGACAAGATTGAATTGATTAAAGTCCCAGTTGCATTATGGGAAAAAGGTGCGGATTAAAATTTTGATATTTTTACCTCAGCATGCAACAGGTTAACATACTTGAATTTAATTTCCCAACATGTGCAGAAACCTTTGGTAATATTCAAGTGTATTCTTCCTGTCATAAAAATGTTCATAGTAGGTCATTTGAAAGGATAAAGTCTGCTTTATTGCACAATAATATAAAGTAACCAATTCTAAATTGAACGGCTTATCAGTCTGTCAATGTGATTTGGATTATTACTCACCAGTTATTAATATTAACCCTTTACACAACACAGCGCTGGAAATGAACAAAATTGACGGGTGCAGTTTTAAGCTCCCACCAAATCAGAGACGAGAGTAAATTGCTCCCGTAACATGTTAGTATATGAATTTTCGAAGGAATACTGTCACCAAACCATAACCCTTTGATCCCAAGCATCTGTTTTTCCAGCCAGGAACATGATAATTCATAAAATCATTAAATAGGATGGCTATTCAGTAAATGTGTGGGGTAGGCCAATCAGTATTTTCAACGGGCAGCCTCTGGTCTGCACGTTGAATATATTGATTGCTCTTCCCCAAATAATGAATATGGACTCTTCTAATTGCTGCCATTAAACTGACATGGCAGATACCACAAATGTTCACAGGGTTAAATGTATAAGGAATTGCTGAATTATGACAGTAATTTGCCACTGGCCACAGTGTGCTGCTTTCTCAAAACAACACATATATATGCCCTCACAGTATATTAGTGTTTTTTTCAACGAGTGCATTTTTTCGCTCCGTAAAATAGAAATCACGGATACTGATGGGAGCAATTGCACTTGTACCCGTCTCATTTCCAGGACTGCTAACATGAATAGAAGACAAATATTTTCAAATGAAATTATTGAATAAGTAACAAACGTTAATTTTTTATCTCAAAAACATAGACTATGACCCAACATTAGATTAACTATGTTTTTGAGACAAAAAAATGAAAAATATAAAATTTGCCTGTCCATTTTTTTACAAAGGCACTAGCCGATTTGGGCCGATAAGTTTGGTAAAGGTTTAACTGTTTTGAGGCCATTGCTAAAGGAGAGTTACCCAGATTATAATATCTGATTCCTTGATTGTGCAAATGGTCAGTTTTGATCAGTTTCTTTGCAAATTACTCACATAAAAAAAAATTAGATAACTTTTTTTCTGGTTGCCTTGATTTCTAGTTTGGGCAGGCTTTTACTAGAACACAAGATTTGTTTTGGAAAGTTTTACAAAAAAAGTTTGCTGTCTCTTCATTTAAATTGAACCCTTTACCCAACACACACAATATCAAAATTTGTTATTTTCATTATTTTTTTTTTTTTTTTTAAATATTTCAACAAAACCATATCACGTGATCATCAATAATGGATATTATTCTGCTTAACAAGCCAGCTAGTTATAGAAACAGGACAGATATTAAAGCGAGTATGAGGCAGGGCATAAAATTGGAACATTTGATAACCTATTTTCCGTTTACCCCAATAAATTCTAGAGGAACAATTATCGTGTGAGATTGATGCTGAAGACATCTTTCCCAAGTGCTGCAGACTCTAGGTTGATGGGGGAGGGCAAGGGGTTTTTAGTTTAATTTTTAAAAGGTGCTCTCAAGTGGTGCATTCATGTGGCTTTTGGGGTAAGAATTATCATGTTTTTTCAATAGAAAAACTTGACTTTTTTTATCAGCATATTGCAAAGTTTTAAAGAGACTGGCATACATCCTTCCCATGAATTTTCTAAGAACTAACAGCAAACTTTTGGATACGGATGGCACTGGACGACCTTGAATAGAATAATTTAAACATGTAAAAATGACAAGGGTACTGTTTTTAACCCTTTCGCGACTCAGCCAAACCGACCCCCCAGACTTGTTATAGTGGGGTTAATTTCAGGATCATCTCATCCATTAGATAAAGGTATAAAACGTTCCATTCATTTGGATTGTCAGGTAAGTCAAGATTTTTCTTCCCAGCTTCAGAACATGGGATATCTACTGGAACAAAACCTGTGCATTTTTCCCATTGAAAAATTGGACCAATTCCACGACCATGCCAGCTCCCTCATATTCTGTCATGTCCCTGACCAGCACTTCTTTTTCTGATGCATCCCCTCCCACTGGCCAGGCCTATTCCACTCCGTCATCAGGATTATTACTGGCAACATCATCTGAATGTCCAGCACTCATAGTAGTGCCATATGTGTCAGCTTGATTTGAGCCAGACTGTACTGCAGAATCCTTTTTCCACGTTGCTATCAATTGTCATCTTCGTCTGTGGAATTACTGTGAGTGGCAATATGCGCTAAAACTGTACCCAATCAACTAGAGGGAAACAACTCTAAATTCATTCGGGCATGAAATTACTTCTGTGGACTGATAGAGATAGCACACGTGAACTGAGGTGAGAGTAGATGCATTACTATGCCATCGGCGCGCAGCGCGCCAATGGGTTTGTAGTGTCAGTTTACCACTGGTGCTGCGCACGCCGACGAGTCATGAAAGGGTTAAACTTGAACAGCCGAATGATCATCAGTCTCATTTTATTTTGGTCAACATTCATGGCTGCCCACCGAAGTTAAGCAACGTCAAGCCTGGTTAGTCCTTGGATGGGTGACCATCTGAGCCATTGATTCGGACTCCTGCATTGTCTCCTTGGACAAGGCACTTAACCCCGATTGTCCACATGGGGGCACGATGATGGCATGTACTAAGGCATACTGCACATCGAACCAATCTAACCCTGCCTGTGCTGCAGTGCGGAGTTACGATGTTGGAGAGCTGGCAGCTGTTGATCGTCGTTGCTTGGTGGTTCCCTCCAGGTGCTCCGGCTTCCTCCACCTGTAAAACTGTCATGGTCATGATTAGCCATTGTGCATAAGTATGTGACCTTAAACACTAATAAATAAATAAATATATTCATGACTGCCAAACGGGCCCATGGAATAGAGTGCCTAACTTTGATAACATTTATTGTTCGATGATAAATGTTATCAAAGTTAAGCACCCTGTTCCGTCGGCTCAATTTGGCGGCCATGGAGAATGGATTGGAACAGGGAACAGATTGGAATTTCTTTATTTCACCTGAATGAGGGCATTTCCTTTTTATTAAAGCCAAGATTGTTGACATCGTTCAGATGAAATTTCGGCAATAAGACAAATTAAAATCACGAAAATGCGAAGACTCCGTTTCAATGGCGAAACATACTCGGTAAAATCCGTACCGATTTAGCAACATTTTCATGTTTATGGTGCCAGATAAAGATCGCGATTTTTGAAAGGCCGATAAAATTTCTGAAGTCTCATGCTTGAAATAGGGTCAGTCGGGTAACCCAAACAATTTTTTTCCTCGGTCTAATGAAAACTTTGCTCAAGATTCTTTTTCATAGAATTTGAAAGTTATTATTGGGTATAAACTGCACTCTGTAAGGGGTACAGTAGAATCCTGTTAATTGAATAGCCACTTCACCAGTAAGAAAATATTCATTCAGCAAGAGTGCACAATTAACTCTTTGCATGTTGCTGGTGGATATTCCTGCCCAGCACAGGGTTTCTCTTGTCAATGATGTAAGTATAATTTGGGCATATTTGCACACATTTTTCACCAATGATTTCTTGTTATATTCAGATTAATTTTTCATCAACTCTAATTATGGCTGCTTTACAGTAGCCATGACTAGATTTGATGAAAAAATATCTTGTAAATACTCAGTGGGTTAAGAGTTAACAGGAACTTTTCAGTATTCATTTCATTGTAACTTGGTAGGTTGACTTCATATAATGTCTAGATGACACAGTCCCCTTTTGGAGGTGATTGGGCAACTGTGACAGCTACAGGGACCCAAAGCCCGAAAACCTTTAGCCCAGTCTACCGGTTATATTTATGAAGGGATTTCATTGTAACCTGGTAGGATGACTTCAAATAATGTCAAGATGATAACGTCCCATTTTGATCGCGATCATTCAGCCTTTATGGCTGCCTGAGCCCAAAAAACTTTAGCATAGCCAAAAGGTCATATTTATGGAAGGATTTCATTGTAACTTGTTAGGTTGACTCCATATAATGCCTAGATGATGACATCCCCTTTTGGTCGTGATTGGTCAACTGTGATGGCTAAAGGTGCCCGAAGCCCGAAAACCTTGAGCACAGTTTACAGGTCATATTTATGAAGGGATTTCATTGTAACTTCGTAGGACCACTCCAGGTGATGCCCAGATGAGAATGTCCCCTTTTGGTTGCGATTATACAACCATGATGGCAGCCCAAGCCCGAAGCCCGGAAACCTTTAGCACAGTCTCCAGGTCATATTTATGAAGGGATTTCGTTGTAACTTGGTAGGTTGACTTCATATAATGTCTAGATGAGAACGTCCCCTTTCGGATACAATTGGGCAACTGTGACGGCTACAGGGGCCCGAAGCCCGAAAACCTTTAGAACAGCCTACAGGTCATAATTACAAAGGGATTTCATTGTAGCTTGGTAGGATGACTCCAAATAATGTCGAGATGAGAACGTCCCCTTTTGGTCGTGATCATGCAGCCTTGATGGCTGCCCGAGCCCAAAAACCTTTAGCATAGTCTATAGGTCGTATTTGTGGAAGGATTTCATTGTAACTTTTTTAGGTTGACTCCATACAATGCCTAGATGATGACATCCCCTTTTGGTCGTGATTGGTCAACTGTGATGGTTACAGGCACCCGAAGCCCAAAAATCTTGAGCACAGTCTACAGGTCATATTTATGAAGGGATTTCATTGTAACTTCGTAGGATCACTCCAGATGACGCCCAGGTGAGAATGTCCCCTTTTGGTTGGAATCATTCAACCATGATGGCTGCCCAAGCCTGAAGCCCAAAAACCTTTAGCAAAGTAATCAGGTCATATTTATGAAGGGATTTTATTGTAACTTGGTAGGTGGACTTCATATAATGTCTAGATGAGAACAGCCCCTTTTGGAAATGATTGGGCAACTGTGACGGCAACTGTGACGGCAACAGGGGCCCAAAGCCCGAAAACCTTTAGCACAGTCTACAGGTCATATTTATGAATGGATTTCATTGTACCTTGGTAGGATGACTCCAAATAATGTCTAGATGAGAACGTCCCCTTTTGGTCGCGATCATTCAGCCTTGATGGCTGCCCGAGCCCAAAAACCTTTAGCATAGTCTATAAGTCGTATTTATGGAAGGATTTCATTGTAACTTGTTAGGTTGACTCCATATAATGCCTAGATGATGATATCCCCTTTTGGTCATGATTGGTCAGCTGTGACTGATACAGGGGCCTGAAGCCCGAAAACCTTGAGCACAGTCTACAGGTCATATTTATGAAGGGATTTTATTGTAACTTTGTAGGATCACTCCAGATGATGCCCAGATGAGAATGTCCCCTTTTGGTTGTGCTCATTCAACCATGATGGCTGCCTGAGCCCAAAGCCCGAAAACCTATAGCACAGTCTACAGGTCATATTTATGAAGGGATTTCATTGATTTCATTGGTAAGTTGACTTCATATAATGTCTAGATGAAAACATCTCCTTTTGGACGCAAATGGACAACTGTGATGGTTATAGGGCCCGAAGCCTGAAACCCTTTAGCACAGTCGAGAGGTCATATTTATGAAGGGATTTCATTGTAATTTGGTAGGATGACTCCAAATAATGTCTAGATGAGAACGTCCCCTTTTGGTCGCAATCATTCAGCCTTGATGGCTGCCCAGGCCCAAAAACCTTTAGCATATTTATGGAAGGATTTCATTGTAACTTGTTAGGTTGATTCCATATAATGCCTAGATGATGACATCCCCTTTTGGTCGTGTTTGGTCAACTGTGATGGCTTCAGGGGCACGAAGCCCGAAAACCTTGAGCACAGTCTGCAGGTCATATATGAAGGGGTTTCATTGTAACTTTGTAAGATCACTCCAGATTATGCCCAGATGACAACACCACAAAACCCGAAAAACTTTAGTACAGACTACAGGTCGTATTTGTGAAGGGATTTCATTGTAACTTAGTAGAATGACTCAGTATAATGTCGAGATGAGGGCGTTTCCTTTTAGTTGCAATCGGTATACCATCATGGAGACACAGGCCTGAAGCCCGAAAACCTTTAGCACAGTCTACAGGCCATATTTATGGAGGTATATCAATGTAACTTGATAGGATGACTCATTTTGGAATAATTTCACTGTAACTTGGTAACTTTCATTGACATATGTTAACTGTGAGGGCCACATACATTAACTGTGAGGTCATATTAACCCACCCCTCAGCTCTTTAGTACCGTGTTCACCTCATATTATTTTTATTAAAAACATAGCATACAGGGAACAGAAATTAACATATTCCCAATTATCACAATTCTTGTCTTATTTCATAATCCTTTCATAAACATTGAATATTATCCTTTTCATAAAACACAACACACAAGTTAAGCTACAGTGTCATTGACACTTTCATTTATTGAGTTAACAGGATTTTTACTCAATAACCTATATTCAGTTAACAAATCAAATTGGTGCTGACAGTATGGTAAATGGTTTGGTATTTTGGAATTGTATGTGATTAATAGGGTTATTAAATTTTGATATATTCAGTTTGGTGGGCTCCACTGGATTTTGACAGTCCACTCTCCAGGTATTGTATTTTTATTTTTGAAAATAGTATGTACACAGTCCTTCTTGTGGCACCTCAGGAAATGAATCAGTGCTTACATACTCAGGTACACAAGTTCTGAATTACGGGTATAATAGAACCTAGTAACCAGCACCTGGAGCACAAGTTATCTGAAGTAGGAAATATAATTATGAGAGATCTACAAAACTGGACGTTACTTGTCCTCGTGTTGTGGTCAGATAAACAGTTGCATTGACTCCCCCCCCCCCCCCCCCCCCCCCATTTCCCATAACCTACCATGCTCTCACCATGCGATGCATTTCACATAGGTCATCTCTGCCATTGACATGTTTTAACTCCCCCAAAATATTACGCCAATGCATATAAACAAACACTATTGTGCAGTGTTAAATGTAATACACTTATCGTTCCTGATGTATAATAATACTGTCTTTTTTATTGCTTCAGTTTCAGAAAAGTAAAACTTATGTCTGAGGCAAGGTAATATTTGAAAAAACAGAGGATGTTGTGTTCACTTGGTCTTTCACTTTATATGTATCATCTAACCCTATGTTAAAATATTGATCATTATCTATATGCTGCTGTTTTCAAAGGGACCCCCTTTTTATTAACCCTTTACCCAACGAATCGCCCTCATCCGCCCACGTAATCAAGCCTGGAAATAAGCAATCTGTCATTTGCAGAATGAGGTCACCAGAGGGTGAATTTGCTGATGCTATCCCACACAGTGGGCTACAATCTCCCAATTTATCCTCTCGATACGTCTTTCTGTTTGGACCATAGTCTTTGATTCAGATTGAGGTTCACAGAGGGTAAATTTACTAATGCTACCCTGCACAGCAGCTTAGCATCACCAAATTCATCCTCTTGGGACCTCATTCTGCAAATGACAGACTGCTTATTTCAAGGCTTGCGCGTAATATGCAAATTCAGCAGTTGAAAAAATATTATTTTTCAAAAAATTTCAACAAAACCATATCATGTGGCCCCTCGTTGGAATGAGCTTGTTCCAATGAGGAGTCACATGATATGGTTTTGTTGAAATTTTTTGAAAAATTAAAAAAACTGATATTTAAAATAATAAATTTTGATATCGTCTGCGTTGGGTAAAGGATTAAGAGCTTTGATTGAGCTCCAAATCAAGGATGTGTTCGATGCTTTCAAATAAAACAAAACTTAAACATTATATTACTTAAAAAAACAATGTACCTTTTTTTTAGCCTTAAGTCTACAATATAATTTGGTTGTTCTGGTGTTAACCGGTTTAGTGCTGGAAGATCATATTTGGACTTCAGTCAGAGGAGATGGTACCCCAATTGAAAGATTTTATATTCTGCAGATCTGATCATATTCTCAAAGAATCAACTATTTTATCTGTATAGATTTGTTTTGGCACAATGTTTTGGAGAGTGTTCCTATGGGAACCCTGTGAAGTAAAGCTGTGCTTGTTTACTGTGGTAAACAAGTTATGCTTTACTGGTAAAATAGGACCCTGAATAACGTCTGGGGTGGAAGTCCTCTAAAGTGGGCAGCAAAAGTATAAACAATAGGCTAAGCTTGACTTCATGCCTATGATACAGTCATGATGTAGCCAATGATGCTGAAAATGATCTAAAACACCAATAATTATACCCCCTGCAAACAAAGTTTGGGGTGGGGGTATATAGGAATCACCCTGTCCGTCCATCTGTCCCTCCGTCCGTCCATCTGTCCATCTGTCCGTCTGTCCATCCTTATAAGCGCAGCAACTCCTAAACCGTTTGAAGAATTTTCATGAACCTTTACACAATGGAAGAACTCCATATGAAGATGTGCATGAAGCAGTATAATTCCGTTCTGACATTTCCAAGGGGAGATAATCTAACTTATACATTTTAATGTACCAAAAAGGCTACAACTGAGGCACGGGGGGGTATCACTTTGTGAGCTTGCTCACAGTACCTCTAGTTTATTATTGGAGAATGCCCAAAGGCACCATTAAGGGCTTAAAATTCATGCTCAAATCCAAATCGATTCGCGCAAATGATTCAATCAAAACAATGAGAATCCACTTTGATTTGTGCAAAATGTTCATTTGATTCTTGTCGTAGATTCTAAAAGTGGCTTTAAAAAACAGGAGAATGCTCCGTCTTTGCCCCCCCCCCCCCTCATAAGGTAACAAAACTTCACTCCGCAATGGTGTCTAGTGAAGTCTTGGCTGCCTGTGTAGACAGCCAAGAGTTTACATGACACCACTGCCTTGATACTGTAATTTCTACCAAGTCCTTCAAAAGCCTATATGATGGAACATGTATTCTACATGCACATGTATGAGAAACTCGACAAAATGGAAACTGGGTCCTCAATCGGTAAACTCTCTGCCTTTTACTAGGGCATATGTACATGTTTCACTCACAAGGGTATAACAATACTCTCAAATTCAAAATATTTAAGAATTGAAAATTGATTTTCGCAACAGGAGAATGCAAGAATCGAAACTGATTCTCGTGAATCAAAACAAATTTTAAGGCCTGGCATTCAATAAATTGTAATAAGGAAAAGATGCAAACAAATTTTGATGTTGAAGATTAATTTAGCACTCTACCAATTAAGTATAATTGTTCAAGGCGTAGCTTAATTCCATATATTCAGTGTGTTGTCAGTATCACCACAGAGGTGCACATTATATGGGAGGCTTTGTTATAGTGTATTAAAAAGTTAAACATCACATTTCCATGTACTATAGAGTAGCTGAAATGAAAGAACAAACAACCAAACAAATCAATGAACAAACAAATTAACAAATTGTGAACAAAACAGTAAGAGAGTGCAGAGCCAGGATTGCCCGATTCTCTCAAATTAACAACAAAGATTTACTGTCATAGTAGTAAAGTGTACATAGAGTTTTCTCTACATTATTTGTAAAAAGTTCCAGTTTGAATCACCAGAGCTACTATTCATATTTGGCCTGCCACATGGTAACATGAAAATTTCACCTGTTTGCAAGTATCTGTTGTTTGTTGGAATGAGTATGATGCAATGTAACGGTGGTGTGAAAAAAAACAAAACTGGAGTGAATTTTACATTTTACTTACATTTTACTCTTCTTTATCCAAATGAATGTGCACCTTCAGGAGAACTGGGAGGTTTGGATTTTTACCTGCATCGCCATCGGCGAAGCAGGTCTAGTAACCGCTCGACTCCGTCCGTCAGTCCGTCCGTCCATCCGAAACACTTTTTCCGTCAAAGTTTTCTTGGCTTCTATGAAAGGGAATGATTTTATATTTGGTCTGCTGCTTCATAATGATGAGTTGTATCGTGTAAGCAATTTTCAGATCTGCCGTGCAGCCACTTCCTGTTTGCCGATACTTTGAAATTTTACTGTACCCACTGAACATTGAAATTTTCCGTCAAGGGTTTCTCGGCTTCTGTGCATGGGATTGATTATATATTTGGTATGCTGCTTCATAATGATGAGTTGTATCGTGTAAGCAATTTTCAGATCTGCCGTGCAGCCACTTCCTGTTTGCCGATACTTTGAAGTTTTACTGTACCCACTGAACATTGAAATTTTTCGTCAAACTTTTCTCGGCTTCTATGCAAGGGATTGATTTTATATTTCATCTGGAGCCTGATACTGATCAGTTGTATCATGTATGCAATTTTCAGATCTTCCTGTTTGCTGATTCAATTGCATGCAGCGACGCAGGTCCAGACCCGGTATTGGTCTTGTTCAAATTTGGTTTCGTTTTGGTTTTTCTGTGTGTTAAGATCAGATAGTAAATAACATTTCAGTCTTCTTAACATGGAGAAAATCTGCAATAGTTTGTACGACAACACTTACCACAAAAGCCCTGTCTGTAAGTATCTCCATTGGGTTCAGTCTAACCTCCCTTTGATCTTTCTTACAGGTTCTAGTGGATCTGTTGTAAATCTTTCTTGAAATTAACTAGGTTATCCAATGAGTCTTTCTAAATGACATCACCACAAACCAATTGCCATTCAATACAACCATATGTAAGCTCCCTGGTGAAGAGTAACATCACTAGAAGTCAGCCACTGTACAGCATGCCCAAATGAACCAATTGATAGTAAATGGTGTGACCTGTGCAATCGATTCATTCCTAAACACCTCTGCCATTTCAGTGACACACAGGAAGGTGAATTAGTAAGCTGTTGACTTTCCAGTCAGTGAAATAATACACAGTGTGGGACAAAACACACTTTATCAGTAGCGAAACTAATTTCTTGTACATGGACAAAAACAACAGAAACTTCAACAAGGAATATTGATATTCCTTTATGAGATGTGATTGATAATCTAAACCGTGAAAAATGTCTGCCAGTGTGATCAGCAAATAGTGATAGTGATATGGTGTAATAAAATTTTGGATGCTTGTTTAAAAATAAAATGGCCTTGCCCATCAAGCATGTTTGAGAATGATCTGACATGTCCAATTTTTGCTTAATTGGTAGAATGCTGGAAGCCCAAATTGGGCTTTATTCTGAAGAACATGTACCCCAACATAAAGACATTATACTCATTAGGTTTAATTTGTATTATGTTTGAAACAAAATTATTGTCCCCCCAACCCCCCCCCCCCCCCCCCCAAAAAAAAATTTGGGGCGACTATTAAAATAGCCGGTGTCCATCCGTGCATCCACACATAACTTCAGTTGTAGTTGGCCAAATCAAATGAGATTTGATATGGAGGTGTATCAACATAAAATACAGGTCAAGTTCAAATTGGGGTGCAGTCCGACAATTTTTCCCAGCGTTTTGCCCCTTTTTCGACTTCAAAAATTCATTTTGTTTGGTTTCCCGATGATAACTTCAGTTATAGTTGGCCAAATCAAATGAAATTTAATATGTAGGTGTATCAACGTAAAATACAGGTCAGGTTCAAATCGGAGTGTGGTTCAACAATTTTTGCCAGAGTATGCCCCTTTTTCGACTTAGAAAGTTCTTCTTTTTTTTTGTTTCCTGATGGTAACTTTAGTTGTTGTTGACCGATTCAAATAAAGTTTGGAATGTAGGTGTATCAATATAACATACAGGTCAAGTTCAAACCAGGATTTAGTCCAACACTTTTTGCCACAGTTATATCGCTTTTTCGACTTCGAAAAATTCAGTTTTTTTTTCAACTCTCAAATTGCACACTTTTTTCGGGAATGCGGGGCAGCCTTTTATTTATTCTGTAAGTAGTTGCCTTGTAACAATCTATGGGAGTGTTTGTAGGCCCTCTCCCATAGATTGTAACAAGACAAAGACTCTTGAACTAATTTACATGACCAAAAATAAGTTAGCACTCTACCAGTTAAATTTGATACCTTTGAACTCTGCACAGTGATGCTAGATTACCAAAATTTCAAGTTGCAGATATGTTTCATTGAGCAGAGGGTTAATTGTTATGTGTTTGACCAATCTAACCCTGCCTGTGCTGCAGTGCGGAGTTACAATGTTGGGGAGCTGGTCGTCGTTGCTCGGTGGTTCACTCCGGGCACTCCGGCTTCTTCCACCCGTAAAACTGTCACCAACATGGTATGACCTTGGCTGTTAAAGTGTTGTTAAACCTTAATAAATAAATAAATAGCAAATAATTATAAGTTTGAAATGTGAGCTTCCACATCAGCAGAAAAACTGTTGTCAGTTGTGCTCATAATAATAAGATACCATCCAGTTGAGATAATTTATTTTATAAACTTTTACAAATTCATCCTCATTTACACAATAAAAAAAAAAACACAAAAAAATTTGATTACTTGCCTAAATCCCAGAATAAGCCATGAACCCCACTATAGTATTTGGGCAATGAGTTTCGAAATTCAATAACTTTTAAAATACTGGGTGGAATGACATCATATATGGTATGCAAGTGTGTCTTATTAATGTCCAGCCCTATGTTCAATGTGATGATGAAATTATTGCTCTTGATGGACTTGGACCTTTACGTGTAAACACACAATTTTTATTGTAATCAATACCTCTCGTCACTAAAATCCTTGTCAATGGCTTTATTTTCTTGTTCATTAATATGTTTTTCATGACAAGTTTAGTGTGCCTCTTTTTTGACATCCCAAAAGTGTTAAGAGTTTCTAATACTTGTTTGGTTTCTCTGAATCCTGAACAGATTATTGGTATGAACATTGAAAACATTTCCGCTCTGACACAAGCACATCTTATAAGTTGGGAATTCCAAAGAAAATGCCAAAGAGAGGCTATGTTTTTTCTGTCTGTAGCTTTAATTGAACTTCAAATTTGGTTCTTCAGTTATTTAAATTGGGTTTGCACTGAGATCAGTGACCGTTGGGAGCGGGAGAGCAGGAGACAGAGATGCAAACATTTTTTGCACTATTTTTATGTGTACCCATACTATGTATGGTACACATAATGCTGGCATCCGGGGTCACCATCCGTCGTTCGTTCATCCTTTGTCCGTCCGTCTGTCCAAGCCAACATTGGGGGGTTTAGGGGATATTATTACGGGCTACCTCGAAATTAAGGTAGTGTTAGGGTAAGGAGTGGGGTGGGGTTAGGGGTAGCCCCAGAGTAGGGCTTAATGTTGGGGAGGATTAGGTCCTGGGGGGGGGTTAGGGTTGGGGTCAGGGGTGGGGTTTTAGTTTTAGTAGCCCCTAAACCGAAAAATAGCTCCTAATCTTATTGGTTTGGCTAGGGTGGGGTTTGGGTCAGGGGTGGGGTTAGGGGTAGCCCCAGAGTAGGGCTTAAGGTTGGGGGGTTAGGTCCCGGGGTGGGTGGGGGAGGGGGGTTAGGGTCTGGGGTGGGCTTTTATGGTTTAGGGTCAGGGTGGGGTAGGGTTAGGGTGTGGTTTTGGGGTGGAGGGGTGGGGTTAGGGTTAAATATACGTTCTAGGGTGGAGGGGGTGGGGTTCTAGGTAAAATAAGGTTTTGGACATACAAAATGTTTTTTTGGTAGCCCATAAACCCGAAATGTTGGAGCGTCCATCTGTCCGTCCGGCATCCGTATCCATTTCTTTGGCATTCGATAACTTGAAAAATATTGCTTGGATTGTCAAGTTACTTTATATTTGTTTTCACGGTTACTGATGTGCCGAGCTGTATAGTTTTTGGTGTAAATCAGATTTGATCCTGAGATATTAACCCTTTATCCTTCAAATTGAGAATTCCTCCAATCCCTTTGGCATTCAATAACTTGAAAAATATTGGTTGGATTGTCTAGTTACTTTATATTTGTGTTCAGATTACTGATGTGCCGAGCTGTATAGTTTTTGGTGTAAATCTGATGATTTGATCCCAAGATATTAACCCTTTATCCTTCAAATTGAAAAATCCTCCAATCCCTTTGGCATTCAATAACTTGAAAAGTATTACTTGGATTGTCAGGTTACTTTATATTTGTGTTCAGGTTACTGATGTGCCAAGCTGTATAGTTTTTGGTGTAAATCTGTTATTTTGATCCTGAGATATTAACCCTTTATCCTTCAAATTGAAAATTCCTCCAATGCCTTTGGCATTCGATAACTTGAAAAATATTGCTTGGATTGTCAAGTTAATTTATATTTGTGTTCAGGTTACTGATGTGCCGAGCTGTATAGTTTTTGGTGTAAATCTGATAATTTAATCCTGAGATATTAACCCTTTATCCTTCAAATTGAAAATTCCTCCAATCTCTTTGGCATTCGATAACTTGAAAAATATTGCTTGGACTGTCAAGTTACTTTATATTTGTGTTCAGGTTACTGATGTACCGAGCTGTATAGTTTTAGGTGTAAATCTGTTATTTTGATCCTGAGATATTAACCCTTTATCCTTCAAATTGAAAATTCCTCCTATCCCTTTGGCATTTGATAACTTGAAAAATATTGCTTGGATTGTCAAGTTGCTTTATAATTGTGTTCAGGTTACTGATGTGCTGAGCTGTATAGTTTTTGGTGTAAATCTAATAATTTGATCCATAGTTATTAACCCCCTTTATCCTTCAAATTGAAAATTTCTCCAATCCCTTTGGCATGAGATAACTCAAGAAATATCAATCCGATTGTCATGTTACTTTATATATTTATTGAGGTTACTGATGTGCTGTGCTGTATAGTTTTTTATGTAAATCTGATAATTTGCTCCGGAGATATTATCCCTTTATCCATCAAATTAGACACTCCTCCAATCCATTTCTATATGTACCCATACCTTGTATGGTGTACATAATGTTGGCATCTGTGGTGGCCCTCCATCATACAGCTTTCTACTAGATGTGCGTATGGGTACACATCTGACGATTTCATCGGCCTATTTTTTATTAGCTCACCTGACTTTCAGTCAGGAGAGCTATAGTGATCACTCACCGTCCATCGTCCGTCATCTGGTGTCCGTCGTCCGTGAACATGGTGTTTGCATCTTCTCCTCCCAAACCGCTGAACCAATTTAATTGATATTTGAAATAATAGTTTGTTATGACATCGCAATTTGATTTTGTTCAAATCAAGTTGCCCCGCCCGTGGGTAGGGCCACACCCAAAAAGTGAGCTGAAATCTTAAAAAATCTTCTTCTCATGAAGCAGCAGTAGCAGAGACTTGATATTTGGTGTGCAGCTTCCTTTTGAGGTGTAGACTCAGATTTGTTCAAGAGAAGTTTGTGGGGCTATACTTGGCGTCGTTATGGGAGGGGCAAAATTTTTGGCCCCGCCCGAAATTTCTATTTTCCAAACCGAGAGGCTGATTTGAACCAAATTTTATGTGAGGGCTTATTGGGTCATAAGTACCTAATTTATGCTGATTTTTTTTTTCCCGTAGCCCCATGGGAACTGCAGGAGCTAAAAATAGAAAAAAATTAAAACGCTCATATCTCCAAAACTTCACGGCACCGAGAATTTTTATTTGGTGTGAAGCTTCCTTAGGACCAACAGAAAGAATTGGTAAAAAAAAATTGCCATCGGTTTTATCATAGGGTACAGTTTCGGGACTTTGAAAAAGTGCTGAGTCAGCACTTTTTAACACTGTAGGCAATGGGAAAAACATTAAAAAATCTTCTTCTCCAGATCCAGCAGGCAGAATCTTTTGATATTTGGTATGCAACATTGGAGGGTGGATCTGATTCAAGTTTGTTCAAATCGGCCCCCTGGGTTCATATTTGGGCTCAGTATAGGAGCCCGATTTCGAACTTAGTGCATTTCAGGCAAATTTCTTAAAAAATCTTCTTCTCCAGATCCAGCAGGCAGAATCTTTTGATATTTGGTATGCAACATTGTGGGGTGGATCTGATTCAAATTTGTTCAAATCGGCCCCCTGTGTTTATATTTGGGCTCAGTATAGGAGCCCAAATTTGAACTTACTGCATTTCAGGCAAATTTCTTTGAAAATCTTCTTCTCCAGATCCAGCAGGCAGAATCTTTTGATATTTGGTATGCAACATTGTGGGGTGGATCTGATTCAAGTTTGTTCAAATCGGCCCCTTGGGTTTATATTTGGGCTCAGTATAGGAGCCCAAATTTGAACTTAGTGCATTTCAGGCAAATTTCTTAAAAAATCTTCTTCTCAAGATCCAGCAGGCAGAATCTTTTGATAATGGGTAAGCAACATTGTGGGGTGGATCTGATTCAAGTTTGTTCAAATCGGCTCCCTGGGTTTATATTTGGGCTCAGTATAGGAGCCCAAATTTGAACTTAGTGCTTTTCAGGCAAATTTCTTAAAAAATCTTCTTCTCCAGATCCAGCAGGCAGAATCTTTTGATATTTGGTATGCAACATTGCGGGGTGGATCTGATTCTATTTTGTTCAAATCGGCTCCCTAGATTCATATTTGGGCTCACTATAGAAGCTCGAATTTGAACTTAGTGCATTTCAGGCAAATTTCTTCAAAAATCTTCTTCTCCAGATCCTGCAGCCAGAATCTTTTGATATTTGGTATGCAACATTGTGGGGTGGATCTGATTCCAGTTTGTTCAAATCGGCCACCTGGATTCATATTGGGGCTCACGGTAGAAGCCCAAATTCGAACTTAGTGCATTTCAGGCAAATTCTTTGAAAATCTTCTTCTCAAGATCCAGCAGGCAGAATCTTGTGATATTTGGAATGCAGCATCCTTAGGGGGGTGAGATTCAAGTTTGTTCAAGCCATGTCCCTAGGTCCATATTTGGGCTCACTGTGGGCGCTTGAATTGTAACTTTGTTCGAAATGAGGAATTTTCTTAAAAAATCTTCTTCTTCAGATCCAGCAGTCCGAATGGTTTGATATGTGGTGAGTAGCATCCTTGGGGGGGGAGGGGGGATTCAAGTGTGTTAAAGCCAAGTCTATGGGTCCATATGTGGGCTCACTGTGGGAGCCCAAATTATAACTTAGTCAATATGAGGAATTTTTCTTTAAAAATCTTCTTCTTCAGATTCAGCAGTTGGAATGTTTTGATATTTGGCATGGAGCAACCTTGGGGGCTGAGATTCAAGTTTGTTCAAGCCAAGTCCCTTGGTTCATATTTGGGCTCACTATGAGAGCCTGAATGACAACTTAGTTCAAAATGAGGAATTTTCTTTAAAAATCTTCAGACCCAGCAGATGAATGCTTTTGATATTTTTTATGCAGCATCCTTAGGGGGGTAAGATTCAAGTTTGTTCAAGCCATGTCCCTAGGTCCATATTTGGGCTGATTGTGGGAGCTCGAATTGTAACTTGGTTCAAAATGAGGAATTTTCTTTAAAAATCTTCTTCTTCAGATCCAGCAGTCGGAATGTTTTGATATTTGGTGTGCAGAATCCTTAGGGGTGTGAGATTCAGGTTTGTTAAAGCCAAGTCCCTGGGTTCATATATGGGCTCCCTGTGGGAGCCCGAATTATGACTTAGTTCAGTATGAGGAATATTCTTTTAAAATCTTTTTTTAGATCCACTGGTCAGAATATTTGGATATTTGGTTTCAGCTTTTCTTAGGAGGAGCAGATGCAACTTGTGGAAATCAATTCTCTGGGTTGATATTTAGGCTACCATGTCAGGTGAGCGCCCTCAGGCCCCCTGGGGCCTCTTGTTAAACAATTCATGAATTTTGGTCTAATCATCCAGTTCCTCGGTAATCTGTACAAACATGAGCTGACCTCCAGAGGGATAAGCTAAAATTAAAAGTGTAACATACTTGCATTGAAATGCACCCTAATGACCTGTCTTGGGCAGGTCTTTTGATCTTTTGACACCTCCCCTTGCAGCTGGCAACGATCTTTGAACTTAGTTTACTCAGACCTCATTATTTCTTATCAACCTACCTCAATTGTTTACTACAGGCTTGCACTACAGTGGAAGAACCTAACTCGGATAAAATACTCTCTATTTTAATCTTTCCCAAGATTTGGGAAAGAAAAGTGGTGTAAAAACACCACGAAAAAATAAGCCAAAACTGGGTTGAGCGCCATCGGCGCACACCCAGTATGGGACGCTTTTCCATAGTACAAATCCACGACTACCGTAAAACAGTGCGCAATGCGTCAGTTCGTCATTCTTTTGATTATCTGCACACGTGGTGGATGTGTGCCATCTTTGCTCAGTAACAGTGATATTTTAACTCGTCGATAATGGTTTTCCTGTGACTGGATTTATGGATCTGAAGATCTTATAATAACAGGTCTGTGTTTTATATATTCTCGTTTATATTTTCAACCACATTCTCATTGTATATTATTTACTATTCCGTTTTCGCGAATGTTTTGTTTTTGTTTTCGACATCACGCGATTTGACAATGAATTATTTGGTTGATGAATTAATTGTTGTTGGAATCTGGGACTGTCTGGACAGGATTTCTTCACTCTGTTGAGGGCTGAATTTCTGGGTTATTTTAGGTCCCTGTCGACCGTCTGGGTTCTGTCATGTACCCACCGGTTTTTTTCTGCCACCTTCTCTCATATTTGAGGGCGTTCTTCTACTTTCTGTTTCTGTTGAGTTCACCTTTTTCTTCTACTGCTCTCACCTCTGTTATTTCCAGTTTGGTTCCTTTAGGGCAATTCCTTTTGCCCTCGCCTTGGTGTGTTCTCGTGGCCGTTTCTTCCGCACCCGCAGGTGGTGTGGAACGCTGTCGTTTCAGGAGCCTCCCGACTCAACCACGTCTGGTGGGAGTTTACCCCCTCCGTGGGGGATGTGCAGCTCCTCCTGGGGTGGGGGGGTGGGTGACTCGACCAGGTCTGGTGTGAGTTTGACCCCCTCTGTGGGAGATGTGCAGCTCCTCCCGCTCCCGCTCCCACGGGAGGTGGGGAACGCTTTCGTTTCAGGGTCACCCGATTCGACCACGTCTGGTGAGAATTGATTCCCCTCCGTGGGTGATGTGCAACTCCTCCCGCACCAGCGGGGGGTGGGGAATGCTGTCGTTTCGGAGCTTCCCGACTCGACCATGTCTGGTGAGAGTTATTCCCCTTCCGTGGGGAATGTGCAGTTTTTTACCGTGGTGAATACTGCGGGAGCTGTTGGATTTCTGGTGAAGAGATGCCTGGTTCCGGGACTATGCACCCTCTCCAGTCGACATCTGAGGCTGTCACTAGGGTTGTGACTCCTCCTTTGAAGGCCGAGCTTGGTGGCTCTCTCCGCTTTTCCGCCAGTTCCAACAGCTCCCATCGTATCTGCTGCTACTGCTGTTCCGTCTACAACGTCATTGGGCACCATTTTTAGCCGGCCTCGGCTTATCCCTGCAAGGGTCTGCAGAGATGTCTGTAGTGTGGTTGTGGGGTATCGGCCTCAGCCTTCCCCGACTTCCACTCGGCGAAGTCGGATGGGGCTGCCGACTGAACCCCCTACTGTGTCCTTCAGCCGTTGAGCACAGTAGTTTTATACCTGCAGTGGTCTGCTGCGGTGTCTGGTTGTGTAGACGTGGGGGTATCGGCTTCAGCCTTCCCTGACTTCAACTCGTCGAAGTTGGAAGTGGCTGCCGGCCGGACCCTCTACTGTGGTCTCAGCACCGTCGAGCACCACAGTTGTCATTGGATTCGGATGTTCTTAGTGGGACACTATGAACTCTGTGGCGTTTCCGTCCACTCATTCTGGCCACACAACCAGTTTTGGGGGACCAACATCTTTTGTGCAGCCTGGACCTTCTGCCCTGCAGAGGTCCACGGTGACTCTCATGAGTTCCCGCTATGTTGATCCTCGGGGTGTGTCACACCCGTATACACGTCTGCCTCCAGACGTTTCGGCGGCCACCCGGCGTCCCACGTCGGGTGTTTTGGAGGATCGTGACCCTTTGCTGGTTAAGAGGGTCAGAGGTGAAGCCACTTTGCCGGTTCGTTCCCCTGTCGTACCGCCCAGTACGGGCAGTGAGCTTAGGGAGGCCCTCTCCTTACTCACTCAGGTTCTGTCAAAGAGCCTTCCCGTTGCTTCCAGCGAGGCAGCGAGTGGTTTCCAGGTGCCCCCTATGGCACCGCCTCTCGAGATTGAAAACAAGCCGCTTTCTGATCCCCCTGGTGTTCCGACACCATGGGAGGCGTCGGCTGGTTTGCCCACGATGGGCTATTTGTCTTCCGACTCAGGGGAAGAGTCAGACATGCTTGATGTCGAGAGCCAGCAGACTTCGGACTTGGGGGCAGCTCTTGATTTCGTGTTTGGGTTCCTTCCGGATCTGAAACCATCTAGCAGTTGACAGTGTCAGCCAGGCCGCGATCATTGGTCGCACGCCAACAGCCTATGGAGCTACCCGCTTCTGGGCGTCTTCGACCGTGCCAGTCAGTACAGTTGGTTGAAGCATTTTCAGCCTTGGACTCTAAGCTAAGTTCCAAGGTTATGAAGGCTCCGTTCTTCACCAGGGTTGACACCTTTTTGCCTCCGGCACATTATCGTTCCTACGATTCCGCCAATCCGTCGGTCTACCAGACTTTGACGGTTTTGGATCAGGACTCCAATTCCCTCGGGCTTTCCAAGTCCAAGTCTGCTGTTATCCCGATGACGACTCTGGTTCGAAATGAAGGTCCTCACTTCGACTCGTCCCAGGTTGGAGGAAGGATAGCAGAGTTCGCAGACTGTTGGGCCACCATCACATCCGATCCTTGGGTGTTAGATGTTGTTTGGTCCGGGCTGTGAATATCCTTCCGAAGGCACCCCACTCTGTCCAGGGTGCCTCTTCCAACCACAGTTCCTTCAGACATTTTACGTTGGGAACTTTTGACCACGGAGATAGACAATCTCCTGACAACGGGGGCGATTGAGGTCATCAAGAACATTAGGTCAGTGGGTTTCTATTCCCGCCTGTTCTTGGTGCTGAAGAAGGACGGCCGACTCCGACCGGTTATCGATCTGAGTTTCCTGAACCAGTCTTTCATTGCTCCCAAGTTCAGCATGGAGACTTTCAGGTCGGTCCTCCGTTCAATTCACCAGCTTCGACCTGCGAGATGCTTACTTTCACATTCCGATTCATTGTGCGTTACGGAAGTATCTTAGGTTCATTTTTCTGGGGCGAGTTTACCAGTTCAAGGCCATGACTTTCGGCCTCAACCTTGGGCCTTCACCAGACTGATGTTGCATGTGATAGCTTTCCATCGCACACAGTCCAGGGTGACTACTTCGGCATATCTGGACGATATCCTCCAGGGGCATTCCAATGCTGCCATTACTGGAGTCGGATGTCGCCACTCTGTTGAGCTTGCTCACGTCGCTAGGTTTCAGAGTCAACGAGGAGAAGTTGGACCTGGTCCCTTCTCAGTCGTTTTATCATCTGGGGATGGCTTTCCGCACACAATTCAATTTGGTGGTGGTTCCCCGGGCCAAGGCTGTGATTCTCTCAGCTTTTGCTCTGACTCTGTCCCAGACCACATCCGCGGCGGCTCGGAGTATTCTCCGGCTAATCGGTCTCTGCTGTTCGGTGACGGATCTCATTCCTCTAGGTCGGCTGCGTGTCAGACCTCTCCAACACTTTCTGCTCAGTCGTTGGAAGCCGAATGTAGATTTTCTGGATCTGGTGCTTCAGTTTCCAGAATATCTTTATCCTCACCTTCTCCTCTGGGCGGATGTCCAGTGGCTTTCGCAGGGTGTTCCGTTGGACTTACCCACGTCGATCGCGTTCTGACGGCAGATGCCAGCGATCTCAGATGGGGTGCGACGTTGGATCCTCTAGGTCTTTCCATTCACGGGATGTGGGACCAGGATCATGCAGCTCTACACATCAACCAGAAGGAGCTTCTTGCTCTTCTTCTGAGTTTCAGGCAGTGGATCCCTCACCTGTCGAATCGCCAGGTCCTTCTGTTGTCCGACCATTCGACGGTGGTTGCTTACATTCGGAACCAGGGCGGCATGCACTCTGTTCCAATGTACGAATTAGCTCGGGATCTTCTACTGCTCGCTTATGATGTCCACGCCGGGGTGGCTGTTCGTCACATTCCCGGTCGTCTGAACGTCCTAGCCGACTCCCTGTCCCATCGGGGCAGGGTCATTTCCACCAGGTGAATGCTCCACATGGCGGGTTCCACCGATCTCTTGCGACTCGTTGGAACCATCTGGTGGACACTTTCGTGTCCCCGTGTCCAGATGCTCTGGCTTTCACCGTGGACGCTCTGGCCCTCCTTTGGGATGGTCTTGTCGGCAACGCCTTCCTACCGGTTCTGATTCCGCCTCAGGTTCTCGCCCAGATATGAACCTGCAGTCGTCGAATCCTTTCGATCACACCCATCGCCTCGGTGGGTGTGGATCAATCTGCTCTGCTCTCTGTTAGTGGCGGTTCCGGCATGTCTCCCTCTACCTCGCGACTTTCTTTGCCAAAGTCGCCCGAGGAGGTTTCACGTTGACCCGACTTCATTGTGCCTTCGCACATGTCTTTTATTGGGTCCTGTCTCCTCCGTAGTGGTTTTTCGAGACACGCAGTGGAGTTGCTTTTCTTCTTCAAGGAGGCACTCACTCCACTGGTTTAGCCTCTGTGGCTAAGTGGAAGGTTCTTCTGTCGATGGTGTGCGATCTCTCTGTTGCTTCTGTCACTCCTTCTATCACACCACTTGCGGAGTTTCTGGTATATGTTTGTTTCTGGGGGTCTCCAGCAATGGGTACATGTCCATGCTTCGGTGACATTTTTTCATATGTGATACCGCATTGTTTCGACACTCATCCTTGCCTCCCCAAGCTTGTTCAGCTCTTTTCCTTGAAAAGGCCTAGGACTTTGCAGTTTAATCCAAGATGGTCACTTTCTTGGGCGCTGCTCTGCTTGGGGGTGGGGAGCATTCGCGCCTTTATCCTGGATGAATATGCATTTTTTCACATGCCAGATCTCTCCTGAATCCATTTCTTGATGGATTTGTCTTGCTATTCGTGCAGCTTCTGCTCATCTAGCTTCTGGTGATTGTATTGCCAATTGTTTTTTTCTGCCACGAGGTGCATGCATTGTCTTCCTCTTTTAATAACTCTGTCATGTCGGATGACGGATGTTATACTGGCAGCCTTCTGGACAGTTGCAGTAGCCGACAGAGAACCTTGGGGCCCTCTTTCTTCGGCTCAGGCTGTTGTCTATCCCAGCCTTTCAGCTTTTTTCAGGGTCAGTTCCAGCTTTGTGCTGTTACTGCCCTTTCTGTCTGTGCGTCGCACTTCACCATACGCCTCATCTTTCATTGTGTTTTCTAATGTTTGTGATGCTATAGTTTGATAGGCCTAGGGATCTCTTCCTCTGTCCACGGTCCCATTGCTATTGAGTTATGTGTGGGTTGGTTATGTGATTCCATCCAGCCTTTTGTCTATTCAGCCTGTAGTAAACAATTGAGGTAGGTTGATAAGAAGTATAAATTTTATAGTAAATTTCCTTTCTTATTATACCTACCGAAATTGTTTACATGGAGGCTCTCCTGTCTTCTTATTCGGGTAAGAATCCTTCCTCCCCGCTGATCACATAACTCCTGTGTTGTTCGGAATCAAAAGAATGATGAATTGACGCATTGCGCACTGTTTTACGGTAGTCGTGGATTTGTACTAAGGAAGAGCGTCCCATACTGGGTGTGCGCCGATGGCGCTCGACCCAGTTTTGGCTTATTTTTTTGTGGTGTGTTTACACCACTTTTCTTTCCCAAATCTTGGGAAAGATTAAAATAGAGAGTATTTTATCCGAGTTAGGTTCTTCCACTGTAGTGCAAGCCTGTAGTAAACAATTTTGGTAGGTATAATAAGAAAGGAAATTTACTATAAAATTTATACTTCCCTTTGGCACACCCTACAGGGAACATTTATGATTGGATTGCATTGAAACCTGATATGCTTGCTGTGGGTTGGTTACCTCCAGATGGGAGCTATCGATTTTCTTCGATTTCCATCAAAAAATGTTACCGTTGGCAGTGATCTTAGAACTTAGTTTAGTCAAACCTCAATATTTCCCTTTGGCACACCCTACAGGGCACATTTATGATTGGATCACTTTGAAGCTTGGTATGGGGTGACCTCTAGATAGGAGCTATTGATTTTCTTCCTTGTCAGTCAAAAAATGTTGCGTTGGCAACGACCTTTGATAAACTTAGTATGCATCAATATTTCCTTTTGACACACCCTGCAGAGCACATTTATGGTGGAATCGCTTGGAAACTTTGTGTGATTGTTTGGGGCGACATCTAGATGGGAACTATCAATTTTCTTCCATTTCTGTCAAGAATAGTTGCCATTGGCGATGACCTTTGATGAACTTAGTAAAAACTTGGTGCAGTTGTGCATCAGTATTTCCCTTTGACACACCCTGCAGGGCACATTTATTATTGGATCACTTGGAAACTTGGTTTGTTTGTTTGGTGTGACATCTATATGGGAGCTATCGATTTTCTTTTCCATTTATTTCGAAAAATGTTTCTGCTGGAAACGACCTTTGAACTTGGTTTAATCAGATCTCAATATTTCCCTTTAGCACACCCTTCAGGGCACATTTATGATCGGATCACTTTGAAAGTTGGTATGTGTGTTCGGGGTGACCTCTAGATGTGAGCTATTGATTTTTTTTCAATTTCCATAAAAAAATGTTGTCATTATCACCAGCTTTTGAACTTAGTGTGTTTTTGCAGCAACTTGTCCCTTTTGCACTCTCTGCAGGGTATATTTATGAATTTCCATAAAAAAGAAAGAAAAAACATTGCCACAAGCAATGACCTTCAAACTTAGTGCATTTGTGCATTAACATCTTCCTTTGGAATGTCTCGGAGGGCGCCTTCATTATCAGGTTGTTTTGAAACTTTGTATGCGTATTCAGGGTGACAAAGATAGGAGCTATCGATTTTCTTTTCATTTCCATTAAAAACTATTGCTGTTAGCAACAATCTTTGAATTTATTGCATTTGTGCATCAACATTCTTCTTTGACATGACCTACAGAGCACATTTATCGTAGGATTGTTTTTGAACTTGGTGTGCTCATAAGGCGAGACCTCTAAATTAGAGCTATTGATTAGCATTCATTTCTGTGAAAAAAAGTTGCCGTTTACAATAACCTCTGAAATGACTGCATTTGTGCATCAACATTCTTCCTTTAGCTAGCCTTACAGTTTACATTTAAAAATGCATGGATTGCTCTGACATTGTGTGCACACAATGCTGTTATGTTGAAGTTTCACCAAATAACGGTACCAATGATCTTCAATTTTGCCATTTCACTTATAACTTACCAAGTTCAAGTTTCTCAAGTTGAGCTACAGTGTCATTAACGCTTTCATTAAGTTTGATACACTGATATCTGCAGACAATATTTTTTAAGAAACCTGCAAGTTTCATTAGTCTAAAGTAGTAAACTGACGAAAATATCCAATCGTGAAATACAATGCAAAGTTTGTCCTCGATTCATCAGGAACAAAAGAAGGAGATATTCTATTGGGCAGTTAGAAGGTTTCAACCAATCGCAGATCTCGTAGCATCTAAATAGTATCAGAGGTTTACTCCTGTCAAAAATGACAAAACAAAACCATGTGTGTTGCCCAATTTATTGAGTCTGTGTGTGAAAGTGAAAGACCGCTTTTAATGAATAAATTTTACAGATAAACGTAAGTTTGACAAAATGGAAATTATCTCTGGGTGATCCGTATCGGCAAATTTGTACCGCAATGCATCAAAGTTTCAATGAATCATACCAAGCCTACCAGTCATGATCTTGATGACCTGATGGAATTCAAGGTCACAGGAAACTATAAAAGGAAGCAAGCTGCATTTACTTTTGACATAATTCTTCTGAAGAAGAACAAATAGGTTTGAGACCAGTTTGACCTAGATAACTTGGTTCCAACCAATATGGCAACCTTTAAATTTAGGATTATCCATCAATTTTAATTCTTTTTAATGATGTGAATTGGGTATTAAATTGAGTGGATGCTGCTAAGCAGAAGATTTTAAATGATTTTGTGTGATGATCTCAGTTTTGCAGGATGGCTGTTTGTTATCAAAATATTTCTGTAAATACACAGAACGACACATGCGTGTGAATGGGTTGATCGATATGGCACAAGTGCCAGCGCGGAAGGATAAAACAAGATGCCACAGGCCTCGTGTTTTATCCTTCTGTGATGGCTCAATTGCCTTATCAATTAACCCATTCACACCTCTGTGTCATTCTGTGTTTATTACATGCCTTCACATCTATAAAAACAATTATTAGAAGGACACTCAGCAATTCATTTGACAATTATCAACAAAAACAACACGTTTTATCGCCAAACAAATTTGCGAGAGGAAACCATTTTATTATTTCGTCCCCTGAATTGCATTGTGTTCTGTGTGCCTACTGGCACATAAAACACATTGGATCTGAGGGGACAATTTTCAGCTATCGCTAGCGATTCAAATTGTAATTGCATTGCATGATTTGTAGAATATTCCAGTGAAATTTAGCTTCTATTTAAAAATAGTCTGTCAACGATTTCTGTTCCAACCATATGTGCAGAACAGATTTTCATTTTCCGCATGGTTTATTGTTGCTGTAGGTAGGGATTACATAGAACAGGTGTGTAATAAATTAAGTTTATTTGCTGCCAGTGTGTGTTACATTATCAGTCATTGTTGCGTTTCAGGTTGTAACAACCCTCATCATGAACATAACATAAGACACTATTTTATCAAATTTTGATATGACTGACCCTGTGTTTTATTTTGCACTATGTCTCTTGATATCTCTCTGTGTCCATGTGCTAACCTTAGAGTATTGTAGCAGTATTTACCTAGCTTGATAAACAAGCACCAATCAATATCTCTTTCTAGCTTTATTGGTAGAGTAGAATTTAGTCAACTTTGCGTGAGCTCAGATATCTTAATGTGTTTTGCCAATATTTTTGTTTTAATTTCTTTTTACTTCATGTGAATAAGTTTGAAAATATAGCCAGAAACATACATGTAGCAGATTTTCCTACCCTGCAAAAACACCCTTTTTCTCTAGTAGATGTATATTCCTTGGTCCCTAAAAACAAAATATACCCTAATATATAGGTGTAGTTTTATTATCAATTATTTCTTGATGCAAGAAAGTATTGAATTTTTCATCAAATTTATTAAGTCTTGGCAGTCTTGCAGCAGCCCTAACTTGATTTGATGAGAAATTCAAGAAAACACATAGCATATTTATAACTTGGGAGTTAATAAATGCTTTCCCATAAAACTACCCTAAAAGTCCATTACTGTAGCTCATAGAAGGGTGCCATATTATGGTTTGGCAAATGTACATTCATCTGTCTGTCCATTTTTTTTCTAGTGTATTAAATCTGACTAGAAGAAAATTTCTTTTTGATATCCAGCATTTTAGCCTATTTATTGTGGTTGCCATGGCAGCTATCTTTACCTTTGGGGGATCCTTGCATGTTCATACAGTAACTTGAACGAATGACCAATGAATGTTGTTTTTTTCTGGTGAATTAGACCAACTGTAGACAGGTTCCTTTTGATAAACAGTGTGGTTGCTATGACAGCCATCTTGGATTTGGGGTGATTTTCACTTGATTGCACAAAAGTTTGAAGAACGAATGTTCCCATTGGAACCCCAGGAAATGGTGCAATGCTTGTTAACTGTGGTATACAAGTTCTGCTTTATTGGTAAAATAGTGCCCAAAAGCTGTGCCTGGGGTGGATGTGGGCAGCACAGGTATAAACTACTGACTGAACTTGACATCATACCAGTGTTGTGGTGTCAAGCCAAAGATGAAATAAATAGTATGAAGATCAAAGAACCAGAGGATACCATTTTTTTGTGTGTGTGTGAGGGGTGGGGGGGGGGGGGGGGGGGGGGGGGTGGCTCTTCTAGTAAATTGAGATGCATTTGAAATGTGTGAGGTATAGTTTGCCATGCAGAATGATTGTATTTACATTAATTGGTTGTATGCCAGCACCTGCTTCTCTGGTATAAAGGGCTATGGTAACTTGTGCCTTTGATGAAAATTCTCCAAAATAGGCAACTTAATTATAAACAAAATCCAAGTTTGGCTTTATACTTGTATTGCAGTCATAATACAGCCACTGAGGGTTCGTGGTGGCTCAGATGTAGACTGTTGGACTTCTATGCTATAGGTCCTGAGTCTGATCCCCGCCTGGGAAAACCCACATTGTGTCCTTGGGCAAGGCACTTTATCCAGGTTGCCTACATTGGGGCACGATGATGCCGTGTACTAAGGCGTACTGCACGTCTATGGTGCACATGTCTTCAGCAGCTGTAACCCTGGTTGAGCAGAGCTTGAACAGAGTTATAATGTTGATGAGCTGACAGTTGCTCGTCGATGCTCTGTGGTTCTCTCCGGGTCTTCGGGTACTCTGGCTTCCTCCACCTGTAAAACTGTCATGGTCACGATTAGCCAGTGTGCATAAGTATGTGACCTTAAACAGCAATAAATAAATAAATACAGCCATGGATGCTGAAAATGACCTTAAATGCCAGAGGAATAATAATAACTTATTTATTTATTTATTTATTTATTTATTTATTTATTTATTTATTTAGTGTGGCTAAATGCCATAACAACTGAGGCTATATCATGGCGATGAATAATTCTAAAGTCCTCCATTGATTTATTTTTTTTATTGAAGTTTAATGACATCTTTGACATGCAGGGTCAACTTGTGTCGGACAATTTATTGGTGGGGAAGCTGGAGTACCCAGAGAGACCCACTGAGCAGTAGCCATCAACTGTCAGACTCCCCAACGTATTTACTCTGCACATGTTGGGTTAGCATTGGTTGAAGACAAGCTCTATTTATAGTAAAATGTCTTACTGTAAGCTGAAAGGTTGCTAGTACAGTAGAAACCGCAGGCCTTGACAATTCAGGCAAACAATCATTCCATTCGACTAGAGGTTATGCAAACAAAAATTAAGGCAAACACACAATGTGTTAACCAAAAGGATCAATCATTTAACCAAATTTTTTACAAGCATCACATTAGATGCCTGAAGAGAAAGAGTACACATAAAAATATTAAATTTGTGCTCATTATACAGCTACAAGCGTAATTAGAAACCTGTTGTCACAGTTTATGGTAACTGAAATACACTGTAGCTTGATATATGATGGGGCCACTACCAAATCAATTCTGGGTCTATTCACCACCACAAATTTTAAATGCAATGCTGCCAAAAGAAGAGGCTCAACTCTATATTTCTAGTGATTGCATATTTCTGCTTCACTGATATTTTTATCATCGGAAGTTATCGCATGTTGCCAACAGAAGAGAAGGCATAACTCTACATTTCTCTCCCAAACCGGCCTGCAGGATATACCTGTGACATATCGTGTTTGAATTTTTGTTTAACCAACAGCATGGTTCATGTTTTGAAAATCTGTCCAGACCTAAAAAATGTCCCCACTATTTGAGGGTCGGGGCCAATTTGAAGCTGATTTTTAAACATGCCTGAAATAGTTTACTTTTGCTTTAAATGCTTGCAAAAATGGTCGGGGCTGAAAAAAGAGCCCCAGCAGAAACACTTTTGGGCCTGATCTCGGGGCCTGGGCTGATCATCCCTGACAAAACGTGAACCCTGCAACAGGTTAATAAAACAAATTTACTTAATCTTCAGAATAGGTTAATGAACAACTAAATGAACAACCTGTTTATAGGTTTATCAAAAGTATGGAATTGTCAAGGCCTGAACCTGGTAATTGCACAGTCACTTTTCCAGTGAGAATTATTCAATTAACCTAGGTATTTAATTTAATTAACAGGGAGTTGGTCACTTTCTTTTTATTCTAGGGATTGTCTGAGCATTTATTCTATTATATCAAGGTATAATAGACTAAATGCTTGTAATGGGGCATGTAGGTCTATAAACAAGGGGAATTTGGGTAATGTCAAGGAAATTTCATGACATTTGAAAATAATGATTATTCAGTTAACAGGTGTTTACTCTTTAACCTATTTAAATTTGTACTGAAGACATGGTAAATAGTTTTGTGTTTGGATTAGATTAACAGCTAGGATTATTCAGTTAACATATATTTGATTAAGTGGGCTTCACAGCCTCCACTGTATCTCTTGTGTATTTTCTCAGAGATTGTAAATAGTGATCTTGTGGGAAATTGGCACCTGCATAGTTTTTAGCTTAACTTGACAAAGTCAAGATAAGCTATTGCCATCACGCATGCGGAAGTCTGTTAGTCTTTGAATCTGTAAGTCTGTCAGTTTGTTCATGTTTTCTTTGGCACAGGCTACACACCGTAGTTCTTGTCCGATCATAACGAAATTTCACATGCAGGTTCGAGGTCATGCGAGGTGAGAACATCCCCTTTTGGTCATGATCGGTCACCTGTGATGCCTGTGAGAACCCGAAACCCCAAAACCTTTAGCACAGTCTACAGGTCATATTTATGAAGGGATTTCATTGTAACTTGGTAGGATGACTGTATAATGTCTAGATGAGAACTTCTCCTTTTGGTCGCAATCAGTCAACCATGTCAACCTACGTGGGACTGAAACTCTAAAATGTTTAGCAGAGTCTGCAGGTTTTATTTATGAAGGGATTTTATTGTAACTTGGTAGGTTGGCTCTGTATGATGTCTAGATGAAAATGTACTATTTTGGCCGTGATCGGTCAACCATGACAGCCGTACAGGCACGTGACCTACATTTGTTTAGCACTATACAGTACATATTTATGAAGCAATTTCGTTGTAACTTGGAAGGATAACTTGGTGTGATGTCTAGATGAGACTGTTGTATTTTGGTCACGATCGGTCAGCCGTTACCACCGTCTGGTCACCTGACCTAGATTCTTTTAGCACTGCTTACAGGTTGTTTTTATGAAGGGAGTTCATTGTAACTTGGTAGAATATCGTGGTTTGATATCTATGTGAGACTCTTCTATTTTGGTCATGGTCAGACAACCGTGACTGCCGAACCGTCATGTGAACTAGATTCCTTTAGCAATGTCTACAAGTTAATGTTTATGAAGGGATTTCATTGTAACTCATTTTCGAATGATTTTACTGTAACTTGGTAACTTCGGTTGACATACGTTAATATTAGAGCCACATCAACCCAGATCTTAATTCTTTAGTACAGTCTACACTCAAATTATTTTTATTTAAAACATAGCCTGCAGGGAACAGAAATTAACATATTCTCAATTATCAAAATTCTTGTCTTATTTCATAGTCCTTTCATTTACATTGGAACATTATCCTTTTCATCAAACACTATACACAGTCAAGTTAAGCTACATTGTCATTGACACTTTCATTTCAATATTCCACTGTATTGTACTAAAGTAGTTCTTTGCTAACCCTCAGAGGGCTACTTTTTTACTTTTACAACCTCAGAACAGATTCCCTTAACATTCCATCATGAGGAGGTTCTGCTGACAATAGGCAAATTATCTCAGCAGTGGTTTCTAGTTAAAGTCTTGGCTGACTGTTAAGGCAGCCAAGACTTGACTAGAAATTACTGCTAAGCCACTGGACGTTTTAAGGCTATGGGCTGGTGTGAATTTAGGACAATATTGTCCAGGCTTTAAGGGTTAATGTAGTCAGGATTTTCCATGAGAGACACTTACTCGTTCATGTTCTCGATGTATTTGGAGGAGAACTCTCCAACAATCTCCCAAAACATATGTTCATTCCTGAAAATTACAACATTGTATCTAAAAGATTGAATTTCATAATTGTGTTTTGTAACTAATATAACAGTGGATTACCACTGAAAATACATGGAGAGCAAAATCATGGTTTCAGTTAATAAACATTCAGGTTGATGTAAGAACAAGTATTTTGAGGTTTTTCAAATAACACCTGTATATACTCATATTCATAGAATTTATTGATGGTGTAACCCATTACTGATAGTATTGACGACATCTATCATATTTCTGTTCCCAAGGAATCTCCAAGAAGTGGAGCACTGCTTATTTAATACAGTAAACAGGTTCTATTTCACTGGTACAAAACTTTCAGGGCTTGAGATTTTTATTTATTTTTGCTACTCTTCAACAGTTTAAATTCTGTGGCTTTTGTATTTGTTTCTAGACAAGTCTGGACTCCCTTTCCATGTTTCCAAGACTTGCCTAGAAACTGCTGCCAAGGCACTTTGAATGTAACTTGCAAGCTTGCACAAAGAATGCATGTTGCAGCACCTGTTTTGTTGCAGAAAAATAGATTTAAGATGGAATATGGCAACAAGAAAAAATCTTATTACTTCCTCACATATTGTACCTTTTGGAGGGCTGCTCCATGCCTTTACAAATTGAGCTGATGATTGTCTTGTTTGCCCTTGGATTGCTGCAAAAAAAATTAAGCCAACTGATTTTTGTTTCTCTTTATTTACTGGACTCAATATAATAAGCACAAACATTAACTGATTTGCTCAGTGGAAAGTAATTGATTACATTCTGTTGGGAAGATCACAAGTAACTTCCTCATGAATTGGAACAAAATGTTCAGCTTTAAAATGGTATCTCAAATCCTTTTAACAGAACTTTCAGAAATAATTGTCTAGGCCACGCAAAGTAGATCTTCTGTTTCTCAGGCCATTATTTGTAAAATTGCATGCGGGCAAGCGTTTTTTAATTTTTTTTTTTATTTCAGTAATTACTTCTTTGCATTCAAAAGTTCATGTTCTTGGTTCAAGTTTTAGGCCTCATAATCTACTGAATAGCATGGGTGGTGGTGTATGGTGTATTTCATCCCTTGAGTGCAAGAAGGCTTTGCAATGCTAAAGCATTGCAAAGCCTTCTTGCACTCAAGGGACAAATTCATCAATTTTTTCAACTTGGGTAAAATATCAGACATAAACCATTTAATTTTTATTTTTTCTAAGTTTAAATTGGTTATAAAAAGAGAGCATGAGGCAGCCAAAAGGACCATGCGGGAGGGCCTGAGAAACAGATTTTTTTGATTTTTTTAGGCCTTATCAAGTAATTTTTTTAAATTGCATGTTGAGTTTGAAGAAGAAATGTTTTGATTATATGCATTTATCTTGTTGCAGTTTGTGCCAGATATTCTTTGACATTGGGATAACTATCTCAAATCTATGAATCTCACTGGAAAAACTTGATCCTCAGCATACTTTTTGCTCTCCACACATTTGGTGATGTATCGTTTAGGAGGGTAAAAATCAAAATTTCCCTCAAAATAGCAGAACCATGATCAACATGTACAAAACTGATATCACTACTAGTCATTCATTTCAGATAGACACATTCCTGTACATTAATATAATTTGGTGTATTCAAATTAATGTCAAGTTAACAATTGAGGGCTAACTTGAGTTTTTGTTTTCATTTTTATTGATCTAATTTGTATCGTTCCTTTCTCATTTTAGTTTTGTAAAATTGAGAGAAAGATTAAAAATTGATTTGAAATATGATGGTCATCTGTACAGGTATGTATTTTTGATTGCAAAGTTATAATGTTTTAATTTGTTACCCCTTTACCCAACACACATCATATCAAAATTTATTATATGACTACCACAAATAGCCCCTCAATACCACTGCATTTTTCCCATCAAATACAGCTCTCCGGAAACAAGAGTGTCAAGTTTTCCAGATCATTATCATGCCTGTCTCAAATGAGGCACACATGAATGAACTTTTCTTCCAGTGACCTATAAATAAATATAGAACTTAAGCACAGAACATAAATACAAGTATCTCCTCATTAAACTCTGTTGACAAACATTCCACTTGAGGTCTATTTGAAAATGCTGTGCTGAACAATTGCAAAATAACAATTAACTATTTTCAAGATGTGAATCCAACAAAACATAGTAGAATTTGTGTTATTGAAAGCGATTCCAATTGAAATTCAAGTCTTGCCTCCATTGTTTTGACTTTCAAGTTTCCTGTTCAACATGAACATTCGATATTACTACGCAATTGTGATTCTACAATTCCATAATTTGTTAATGGTTATTTGGCTAATATAATTCTTGTTGTATTTGATTTTTCAGGTGTTGTGATCAGTTTAAAATACTAATTGTCATATAATAAACAAATTACTACAACAGTCAATTGATCTGTGTTGTATTCCATCTCATTGAGATGAGACTGGCCAGATCAAACTTGACGCCTGCATCATCTCATTTGATCTGGCCGATCTCATCTTGTCAACCCAATGGAATACAACAACGCAGATCAGTTGACTGTTGTAGTATTCTGTATTTACTATTTTAATTATTTTTTAAATAGTATTTTTCCAAAAAATTTCAACAAAACCATATCATGTGACCCCCTCATTGGAACAAGCTGGATGAGCTCGTTCCAATGAGGGGGTCACATGATATGATTTTGTTGGATTTTTTTTTCGACTGCTAAATTTACAAGTAGGATGTGGGTGGCTGCTTTGTTAGGTAAAGAGTTAATCTTTGTACTGCCACATGAACTTTTACCTTACATGGAAGCGCTGTAGATTTGTCTGTGAGAAATTTAAAATTTATAATATACTTCTAATTCAATGCTCTGAGCTCTTTCCAACAATGAATGAGATGATAAATTGATCTGCACATTCAAGAACATCCAGTGCATCATAATAAAATATGTATCAGTAGTTGCTATTGGCATTGTAATTAATGTTTTCAGGGTTGGTTTTAGATAAGCATTTTTTCTTGCACTGATTTAACTGGTAGAGTGTGAAATTATTTCTCAAAGGTGATTTGAAACGCAAGTATTTTTTTTTTTAAGGGTACCATACTATGAGCAAAAGGAGCCTCAGTTTAGTAAGATTTTGTTCTGATTATTTTGTTACAATTTATTGGAGAGTGCCATCTTGTACTCTCCGATAAATTGTTATCACAGGGTATTTAATGACTGGATTCGCATCGCAAAAATGTCTAAATGCTAATCATTTTTCTTTCATATTGGCCTTATTTTCACTCTTTATCATCACTTTTTGAAACCAAGATGGAAACTGCTAATCAAATTTTTTAAAACAAAAAATACCCTGTATCAAACGATTTTGTGTAACCACTTTTTGTATTTCGACTGCTGAGCAAACGAGGTAATGAATACAGTGTAAATCCACTAAAGTGGCTTTCAGCACTTTTCAGTAGAGCCCTGAAAGTGGCTTCTAGCACTCAACCAGTTAAATGTTAGGGTAAAACCTTTAGTTATCATTAAAATGTATCAAATCTTGTTTCTCAATATGAAATTTGACCATCATTGTTAGTGTGCATACAAGTGCATTCAAAACACCTTTTCCAGTTAGCATCCTTCCCTGTCACATTGACCAAGAAAAATACAGACTATTAGAGTCAATTGATCTGTATTGACGTATTCCACTGAGTAGACAAGATTAGCCTTTACTTTAATAGTCTGTATTTCTCTTGGCATTTGTGACAGAGCAACATCTGACCATCCAATTTGGTTTCCTGACTCTTAACTTGACAACTCTGGTAACCAAGGTTGATGAAACTTAACAGGTACGCTTCCTAAATGAAAGGGATGAAACCTATTAATTTGAGGATTCAAAGGTTATAGGTAGACAGTGCTCTAACCCTAAAACAGTTTCCTGACTCTAACTTGGCAGTGCTTTGGTCTAGGATCAAGAACATTTACGGGTATACTTTATATGGGAAAGGGATGAATCCTACCAATTTGGGGGTCAGAGGTCAAACTCAAAGTCACCCAATAATGGTTTCCAGATATTCTAACTTGACAAAACTTTGACCTAGAAAACAGGTACACTTCCTAGGGGACCCAAATATTATCGATTTAGAGGGCAAAAGGTCAAATGTCAAGGTCACCAGTCACTCTACCCCGAAAATGATTTCAAGATTCTAACAGGATAAAGCTTTGGCCTATGATCATAACACTTCACAAGTACACTGCTTTGGCAACAGAAATGGACCAGGTCAACTTGGGGGGAGGGGGGTCAAGATCATAGGGTGATCCAGTCTGAAAACAGTTTCCAGGTTTTGACTCCTGAATACTTTGACCAAGGACCATTTGCAGGGCCTCAATGATGGTTGAGTGCTGAAAGTCAATATAACTTTATTCTGAAGTGCAAGTACCATAACTGAAAGCTTTATTTCCTGTTGGTGTGCTTCATATCATCTTTAATGTTAGATAAATTCATCTGTAAGAGTTTTCCTTAAATGAAAAATGAAAATGCATGCATACCTTTGTGGTCTGAACCATATGGGAATGTAGTATGAGCCATCAGTTCTGCTCTCTGAAGAACCCCCAGATCTCCCCCGATTTTGTATGTCAATTATTAATCTTTATGGCCTGATTTAAATGTACATTGTTTAGCCAATTATATGAGTAAATGGAAGTCCCTCTGTCGTGAATGCCAGGATAGCGGAAGGTAGTCAATAAAACAGTATACAAGATAATGATCTCAGGCTCTAGATTCAAGGAAGTCTCTCAGCCCAGATTGTTTAACTTAGTCAATTTATCATGTATTTTGGGATTGTCACCTTGGGATTTTGTAGTTTCCCATTAAAATATTTATACGAGAATTGTTCATTAATATAAATGAATCATCATGTAAAATAACCTCAATTTTTGGAAAATTATTAGTCAGGCAGCCGCCGGACCTGCCAGACCAGTTCCAACATCCCTGTATTAAGTAAAAAAAAATTCTCTCTTTCAGTGAGAAAGCCCAATTGGCTTCAACCATTCCATATTTCCAGATTCCACGATATATACAAGATAGTGAGGAAGGGACACATCTCATAGTGTGTTTACATGGGTTAGATGGTAAGCATAACATTTACAGTAAACTATAAGAAAATTCCTTGCACCATCAGAGGCATAGCAAAGGGGGTTAGGAGTGTGTGACACCCCCCTCCTCTCCCAATATTTTTCCAGTTGTGACATTTTCATCTGAATTGCAATCTTGGATATTGATACACTTTTCCTATTAACCTTGTTCTTACAAGATTGGATTTGATACTTGGTCTTAAGTCACACACACAGTCAGTCATACAAATCGATGGTGGTGGTGGTTCCTGATTTGGACAGTTAGGAGCCCAGCACAACCAATTTGGAGTTTGGTACTCATTAATTAAATTTAAATTTGTGTGACAACTACTGGGTGCATCATGTGCGGGCATGATGACATTGTGTACTAAAGCATACTGCATGTTGATTGTGCACTTGTCTTCAACCAATGCTAACCCTGCTTGCTTAGAGTTAGTACGCTTGAGAATCTAACAATTGCTCACAGCCCCTCGGTGGTTCTTTCTAGGTACTCCGGCTTTCTCCACATGTAAAACTGCCTGACACAAGTTGACCGTGGCTGTCGAAAGTGTTGTTAAACCCCAATAATTACATAAATAAATACTAGGTTCATATTTTATAGATCTACAAATAAATTACCAAGAAGTCGTCAGTTTCTCTTAACTATAATACCTGCTGGCTAATATTTCAACTACATCATGAAGGCTTGCCTTCAACTAAAGTATGACTTGATGATCTAGTCAGAATATTTGATCAGGAATACTTAAGCCATCGCAGACAGAACAAATCAGGTTGATACACCAACCCTCTCACCCCTATGGATCATCATCACAACACCCCTGGGTGCCTCTAGATACATTTAACCCTTAGTGTACTATCAAAGTGATTTTCAAAAGATGTAATGGTTCCAGCTCATTAAGCTGTGTTTTTCTTTACACTTGTGTAGCATATAAATTCTCATTCTCTAATGATTGTAATTCCAAGCAAACATGGATTATTGTATCTCTTTAAAATTGATTCCTAGAACTGGAAAGTCTTATATTTACTATTAAATGCTCTTGATTCTCTAGTTTATCTGACTTTAACCAACAGTGAAACTGGTGAATTTAAGACCGCACGAAGGAGATCTTCTGTTTCTCGGGCCATTTTTTGTAAAATTGCATGTCGGCAGGCTGGTTTTTAGCTCAACTTTGACGAAGTCAAATTTGAGCTATTGTCATGGCCCGTCTGTCCGTCCGGCCGTCTGTCCGTCTGTCCGTCTGTCCGTACGTCAACAATTGGCTATGGCTTGGGCTAGAGGTCGTATTTATGAACCGATCTTTACGAAACTTCTTGTGTACCTTTGTTATGACCCTGGGATGGGAACGAGTGTTTTTAGGTGTGGTCCGAAATTCAAGATGGCTGCCAGCGGCCATTTTGTACCGATGATGCGAAAATCAGTTTTTTGTACAGAACTTCTGTATGAATGTTCTGATTTGAATAAAGTTTTGTATAAATGTTTAGTACCATGGGATACATCACATATAATACGGGTTTTTTTCTCGTGCGTAAATTACGCAAATTAGACTGACTTTGATTTATTTAGTGTTACTTTCAGAGCTGTAAGTGCCAAGCTGCTATGGCTCGGGCTAGAGGCCGTATTTATGAACCAATCTTTACGAAACTTCTTGGGTACCTTTGTTATGACCCTGGGACGGGAACGAGTGTTTTTGGGTGTGGTCCAAAATTCAAGATGGCTGCCAGTGGCCATTTTGTACCGATGATGCAAAAATCAGTTTTTTGTACAGAACTTCTGTATGAAAGTTCTGATTTGAATAAAGCTTTGTATAAATGTATAGTACAATGGGATACATCACATATAATACAGGTTTTTTTCTCGTGCATAAATTATGCAAATTAGACTAACTTTGATTTATTTAGTGTTACTTTCAGAGCTGTAAGTGCCAAGCTGCTATGGCTCGGGCTAGAGGCCGTATTTATGAACCAATCTTTACGAAACTTCTTGGGTACCTTTGTTATGACCGTGGGACGAGAACGGGTGTTTTTGGGTGCAGTCTCAAATTCCAGATGGCTGCCAGCAGCCATTTTGTACCGACGATGCCGAAATCTGTTTTTTGTACAGAACTTCCATATGAAAGCTCTGATTTGAATAATTTTTTGTATGAATGTTTAGTACCATGGGATACATTACATATATTACAGGTTTTTTTCTTGTGCGTAAATTATGCAAATTAGGCTAACTTTGATTTATTTAGTGTTACTTTCAACACTGTGAGTGCAAATCCCAATACGGCTCGGGCTAGAGGCCGTATTTATGAACTGATCTTCACGAAACTTCTTGGGTACCTTTGTTATCACTGTGGGACGAGAAGGAGTGTTTTTGGGTCCAGTCTGAAATTCAAGATGGCCGCTAGCAGCCATTTTGTTCAAAATTAAGTGCAATCAGATTTTTGCGCAGAACTTCCAAATGAAAGATCTGATTTGAATAAATTTTTGTATGAATGTTTAGTACCATGGGATACATTACATATAATACAGAGTTTTTCTCGTGAATAAATTATGCAAATTAGGGGTCCGGGTGGGACTTAGAAAATTTTGGACCAAAATCCGGAAATTAGTTTTTTGTGTTTTGATGCATTTTGGTCAATTTTAAGAAGAAGAAGAAAAAATTTTAGTCTGAAAATATTTTGTTTGGGACTGAAAATTTCCACACAAAAATAATAATCTACAATGATTGGTCTTAATCTGTAGTCCATTACAGTCACCTTGTAATTCTTTTATTATTGTTGACTGGGCCAAAACAAATACTAATTCCTGTCATATTCTTTATTCAGTTGTCTTGGTCACAGCAAGTACTAATTCCTGTCATATCCAAGTTGAGCTACAGAGTCATTGACTCTTTCATTTTTATTTTATATTTTATTTTTGTAATTATTTCTTTGCCATCAAAAGTTCATATTCGTGGTTTGTTTTTTCTTTTAGGCTTTATAATCTACAGAATACCATGGATGGTTGGTTTATTTCATCCCTTAAGTGCAAAAAGACTTTGCATTGCTAAAGCATCGCAAACTCTTTTTGCACTCAGGGGACAAATTTATCAATTTTATTAACTTGGGTAAAATATCAGATGTAAACCAATTTTTTTTTAAGTTTGGATTATTTATAAAAAGAGTGTATGCGGCAACTAAAATGATCATGTGGGAGGGCCTGAGAAACAGATTTTTAACTTGTTTAGGTCTAAACATGTGACTCAACATAATGGAACTGTTGCAGATTTCAAACCTTTTTTGCAGGACGATTCTCTGATAAACTTCATTTCTATGTCTGTCATTATTTCTCAAAACAATCCTTTGCAGGTAATAGTGCAGATCTGCGGTTGATAAGAACTTATGTGGAGATGGCATTACCTGGTTATAGACTTGAATTCCTCATGTCAGAAAGAAATCAGGTTTGTAAAAATGTTTAGAATTTATGTTTCCATTTGATGTTTGGTATACCCTTTACATGACACAAATTATGACACTAGCGATGTAGTTTCCTAGCATGTAAATAAAGAATTCCATTTTACTCTTTCAAACTCTTCTGTATCACCTATCATTGTTGTGTCCATTTAGCCCAAGGTTACCTAACAAACTGACCACCTCCACCTGCCTAATTTACAGACTGAGCAGTTCAAGAAAATTTAACTTAAACTCATCCAATGATGAGAACACCTGATATGTTTTTGTTGAAATTTTTTGAAAAAGTTGAAAAAGGAGTAATTAAAATTGTGAATTTTGATATCATGTGCATGGGGTATAAGGTTAATCAGGGTTATAAGCCATGTTTTTGAAGCAAAAATGAAAAACGTGACAAACTTTGAATGGTTGTTTGAAACCATTAGTCAGTAAGTTGATTCAGTTTACAGGAACAATTTGGTTAGAAATGCTCAAATTATACCTATACCAGTGACACAAGATTGGTATCTCTGGCAGGAATATCTGCCAGTGGTATGCAAGGAGTAAGGTGAGGCAAGTGTATTTTTTCCAGTTTATTTGATAAGCTATATTTATGATGCAAACAATATAAAAAAAAAATAGTTATGGCCACATAAAGTAGATCTTCTGTTTCTCAGGCCATTATTGGTGAAATTGCATGCGTGCGAGCGGTTTTTTATTTTATTTTTTTATTTTAGTAATTACTTCTTTGCCATCAAAAGTTCATGTTCTTGGTTCAAGTTTTAGGCCTCATAATCTACAGAATAGCATGGGTGTGGTGTATTTCATCCCTTGAGTGCAAGAAGGCTTTGCAATGCTAAAGCATTGCAAAGCCTTCTTGCACTCAAGGGATAAATTCATAATTTTTTTCAACTTGGGTAAAATATCGGACATAAACCATTTAATTTTTTTTTTTTTTCAAGTTTAAATTGGTTATAAAAAGAGAGCATGCGGCAGCCGAAAGGACCATGCGGGAGGGCCTGAGAAACAGATTTTTAATTTTTTTTGGCCTATTGAAGATTTTTGTTTGCAAGTGTCACCTGCCTTTTGTCTTAGGTAACGGGTTAAACGCCAATAAATAAATAAATATGTATTTTATATATCATTTTACTTGGATAGAGGTACTAAGGCGTACTGCATGTCGATGGTGCACATGTCTTCAACTGCTGTAACCCTGCTTGAGCAGAGTGTGAACAGAGTTAGAATGTTGAGGAGCTGACAGTTGCTCGGTGGTTCTCTCCGGGCACTCCGGCTTCCTCCACCTGTAAAAAAAACTGTCATGGTCACGATTAGCCATTGTGCATAAGTATGTGACCTTAAACACCAATAAATAAATAACTTGCATAGAGGATGCAGTGGAGTCACAAATCTGTGTTCAGGACAATATCATGCATCAAAATTGGGATAAATTAACTAAGTAACTAAAATTGTTTAACCCTTTATCTAAAGAATCACCCATGTAATTTGCAAATTGAGCAGTTGAAAAAAATTAATTTTTAAAAATATTTTCAATCATATTGTGTATCCCCTCGTTCCAATGAGGGGATACACAATATGATTTTGTTGAAATTTTTTGGAAACATTTATAAAATAGTAATTTATTTTAATTACTATTTTTATAAATTTTTCAAAAAAAATTTCAACAAATTTTATTTTATAAATCAAATTTTATAAAATTTTATTTTCTCTTCATTGGGTAAAGGGTTAAGCTTGAAATTAGAAGGTTAAGTTGCTGAGAAATTATTTGTGTATAAAAATGAAGCATGCCAAGAATTGGATATAGTAATCTCAGAGGTCTCAATTGATGTTCCACTGTGTCAATATCACTTTAAGAACTTATTATGGAGTCAGAAATCCACTGTATTTGGTCAGGCGATCAGAATTTGATAGCAAAAACACATCATATTAATTCAGAAATGTAATAAATCATTATATTTTTTTGGATGATCCAATTTTTATCTGTAAATTTTACCATCTTTACTATCTGTTTTCTTTTGCAGCAGGATACATTTGCTGGGTTTGATGTGATGACCGATAGACTTGTTACTGAAATACTTTCTTATATTGAATTGTATTCCCTGCAGCTCGCTAAAATTAGGTATGACCATTTTTTTTCAAAGTGGGTCTTTATTGTTCATTTGTTGAAAAGGGCCTGTAATTGTCATCTGCCTGTTTCATGACCATAATCTGTGTTTGAATGAGAAAAAAATCTTTTTAATTGCATACTACCTTATATAGTAGTGTGAAATGTCTAACAAATATTTGTGGATACCCATTGTCACGATAGATCACAATAGATATCAGAAAATATTTCTCCTGCAGATACTTAAATAAATTGTAACTAACATATCCATGTGAATCATTTCCAGATACAGTGGAACCCTGTTAACTCCCTTCACTCTGATGTCAAAATATCGAAATTTCATGTAGCCATTTTTCCCATAATGCAACTGGGAATTTAACCAATTCAATCTTGTTTGACAGAGCTCAATGAGCTCTGTCAAACAAGATTGAATTGGTTAAATTTCTAGTTGCATTATGGGATAAATTTGCACCTTGAACTTTAGATATTTCGACATCAGTGTGCAGGGGGTTAATTGAACAGGCATGTTGCCAGTGAAAATTATTCAATTCATAGGAGTAGATAATTAACCCTTAAGGGCCCAATTCCAAATTAGATAACTTTTAATGCAAAGGAACAGGTGCCCCAACATACATTGTTGGGTAAACTCAAAAGTTGTTTTCTAAGTACCTTGTCGGTTGTTTCTGTTGGCAGTGAAGACTTGACTAGAAAGAACTACAAAACCACAGGAAGTAGACTTTCAAAGTATAGCAAAAATGTATAAAAATCTCCAGGCCCTTATTTACATGGATTTGCTCACTTTTTCTATATTCTAGAGATAATTTTAGTATTTCTTCTATTATATCTTTTTTGACAAAACTCATGGAAATTTGTATTAAAAGTATGGTAAATGTTTTTTTGTTTCAAAGTTATATTCAATTAACAGGTTTATTCAATTCAGAGATATTCAGTAAGTGGGCTCCTCTGTACCAAAATTAATGTTGTCCTCTACCAGCTAAAAGCAATTGAGGGAATAGGTTGTGTGTATGATGATGAGCCATGTGCAACTACTGTCTCATAACTTTGTGAATGTAGTGTTGAGTCTCAATACCATTACACCTTGAACTGCAACTGTCTTCACAGAATGGGGTTGGGTGTTGACCCATGCTTGACTTGCCATAACATGAATTTGCCTAACCGTTCCTGCATACATATACCTATGCTTCTTGGCAAGCTATTTACACAAGGAGTCTAACCACAACAATTGAATCTTCTGTGGTAGAAGCCATGACAGCCTGCCACAGCTGTTTTGCCATGGCATTGCCACTTGCCGTTGTCATGCCTAATTGCTAGAGCTGGTTCAACTCACATATCACCAAACTGGGAACCATCTGTGACAGTTGTATGCTTATGTGAAGGTCTTTGAACATTTCAAATATTGAGCTATACAGAACAGGAGCTGGTCATAATCCATGCATGGGCAGTGATGCCCACACATGCATTTACCGAGTAATAAAAATCATCATTTGTACAGTGGAGCCCACTTAATTGGATATCTCTTAACTGAATAACCCTGTTAATTGTATATAATTTCCTAACACCAAACCATTTACCATACCTTCAGTTCAAATTTAATATAGGTTATACAGTAAACTCCTATTAATTGAATAAAAAATCTTGCAACCTGTTGAGAAATTACCCTGACTCACCCCAGTTTTCCTTTATTTATAGACCTATTTGGCCTCAGTACATCCAGTACAGGCATCTAATCTATTATATCTTGTTTGACAGAGCTCATGGAGCTCTGTCAAACAAGATATAATAGATTAAATGCTATGTTTGTCTGTAGAATACAGGAAAGTGACACAATCCCTGTTAATTGAATACTCCTGTTAATTGAATACTTTTCACTGACAAAGTCGCTATTCAATTAACAGGGTTCCACTATACCTGGTGTTTCATTAATTAAATTTTTAATGATTATTTCTATAATTTGTGTTGGTAATTTAATATTTTTGCATCCGTGAAAATATTGCCCACCCTTGGAAAGTGACCTGTCCATGACAGCTGTAATGTAACTTTCTTCCCAACAAGACCAAGATAATTTTTTGGTTGGATGGAGGGGGAATTCCCACCCCCTCAGGATTTATTCCCCCGACTACACAACATTAGGCTGAAATTTTGAAAGATAACATGCTCAGATGGATACAGTGCATGGAGAGTGAATACCCTGTAATGCACCCATGGAGGATGTTTCCATGTGTGCAATGAAGTTCACAGTGTGGGTTTTTGGTGGTAACTTCTTTTTCACATGCAATATGTCACAAGACATTCCATGAGATCATGTATTATTGTACTAAACTTTGAACATTAACTGGTTGAGTGCAAGAAGCCCCTGTCAGGGCCCTACTGAAAAGTGCTGAAAGCCACTATAGTAGCTTTACTCTGTATTCATTACCTCGTTTGTTCAGCAGTCGAAACACACAAAAAAATGTTTGAGAAAATTGTTTTATTAAAATTTATTGGAAAGTGCCAAGAGGCAACCTCTAATATTTTGTAAAAAAAACATTTCTTTATAAACAAAATCTTACTACACTGAGCCTCCTTTTGCTCGTATGGTGCCCTTGAAAAAAATACTTGCTTCACAAATCTCCTTTAAAATATAATTTAACACTCTGCCAGGAAAAATACCCATGTTTTGCAAACTAGGTAGAGGGAAACCAACTTCATATCCATCCTGTACATCCCATCCCATCAGTAGCCTTTTTACCTGCATCGCCAGTGGCAGAGCAGGTCTAGTAACCGCTTGACTCTGTCCGTCAGTCTGTCTGTCAGTCCGTCCGTCAGTCTGTCCGAAACACTTCTTCCGTCAAAGTTTTCTTGGCTTCTATGAAAGGGAATGATTTTATATTTGGTCTGCTGCTTCATAATGATGAGTTGTATCGTGTATCTAATTTTCAGATCTGCCGTGCAGCCACTTCCTGTTTGCCGATACTTTGAAGTCTGTTCATCTCTGTAATCAATTGCATGCAGCAATGCAGGTCCAGACCCAGTATTGGTCTTGGTTTGTTTTCACATGTGCATTGCTGCTAGGTTTATGAAACCTCTCAAGCAAACTGAATTATCTCCTCTTGAACTTGATTTTTTTTATTGATTTTTATTTTAAAATAGATCACTGATGTGCAACAAATAAAATATATCTTTCTAATGTTTCTTTTCAGTTTTGTTGGTCATTCACTTGGAAATATAATCATCCGATCAGCTCTGACCCGTCCAAAACTTGCTCATCTACTGCCTAAGCTTCATACATATCTCTCGCTGTCTGGACCACACTTAGGAACTCTGTACAATAATAGTGGCCTTGTAAATATGGGTAAGTTATTAGTACTTGAATTTGCAGTAATTGATCTTCTTTCTCTTTAACAATTCCAGACTCCTTGTATTTTTAATGATGCTCTGTTATTTTTTAAAAATATGTTTCTTAGGTCTAAAAAAGTTGAAAATATTTTTCTCTGGCCCTCCTGCATGGTCCTTTGGGCTGCTGCATGCTCTCTTTTTTATAACCAATGCAAACTTAAAAAAACATAAAATTTAAATGGTTTATGTCTGATATTTTACCCAAGTTAATAAAATTTATAAATTTGTCCCTTGAGGGCAGCAATGCTTTGCAATGCTAAAGCATTGCAAAGCCATCTTGCCTTCAAGGGACTAAATACACCACCGCACATGCTATTCTGTAGATTATGAGGCCTAAAGGATAAAACAATCCAAGAACATGAACTTTTGATGGAAAAGAAATAATTACAAAAATAAAATAAAAAAACTCCCACCCACATGAAATTTTACAAATTATTGCCAGATTGCAGTGTTATCAAGTGTGATCTAGTGTTATAAAGATAATATTTTTGCACTTGCGAGCTATTGCCTCCTCACCAGAAAATGCATTTTTAAGAAATGTTTCCATCCAAAATTACTTCCAAGTAATTATATGTACCTTGATGCCTCAAATCCTGATCAACACTCCTTGGCACCTGTTGTAAAAGTGTTCAGACAAGTTTTCTCAAAACTATCACATTGTGGTTGTGGTTACATTGTGGCAAAATATATATTTTTATACTGTACCAATGACCCAGACATAACTGGTGCTAACTCTTAAAAATATAGGGCCAAACACAAATTTTGCCCCCCAATCCCCAAAATTTGCATCTAAAACCAGAGAAAACATGTCCTGAATGGCCCTCCATACTTCACCTCTACTGCGCATGCGCAGTGTCAAGGACGTCCCAAAATTGGCACCATTAATCATTCTTTGTTTGGCCCTTCATCAGTTAACATCTGACTGATCTTTGTGCTTGTAAATCTCAGTTTAAATGATGCCAGACACATAAATATTAGTGAAATGGTGATTCTAAGGAGGATATAGAAGGAGGAGAGGAAAAATGAGTGACAGAAAATTATCAGGGCTGTAACTTAAAATTAATAATAATGAAATTATGTTAAGTTACCTATTTTCGAGGCAACAGCCTGTTGTGGTCATTCTTGTTATGAAGTTACACTGCTTGTTCAGTGTTTTCCTCTCTCCCTTTCCTTTAAGTCCCCTCTTGCTATTCTCCCATGCTTTTGGCATATTTTCTGTAATATTATTACTAAAATTTCTTGGGAGTTTTAGCTGGATAACAGAATGAATTCTGTTCTTTTCCCCATGTTTACGTCTTCACCTATGGGTGGTTAGGCGTAGTGTTCTGCATGTACCATCTGATGTTCTGCAGTTTCTTCCCTGGAAGTCTCTGTTTTGCATCAGATAGTGTATTATTGGTAACTGATTTTGGGCCAGGGTGCCTGGAGTCTTGTTCTGGTGTTTTTACACTTATTGTTTACATTTCCAACAGCCCTCTGTGTGAGGGGGGATTTCTTGAAAATAATATCTTGATGTTAATTTAATCATAACTAGATACATTATTATTGTTCGTAAGTGTTGCATAAATTGTTTAAAATATTTTTAGAATTTTTGTCCACACTTAGGCTTGGGATCCATTGGGGCTCAACGTTACTTTTCAGAAACTTGGGCTGTTCTGAAAAAATATTTTTTCAAAATTTTTTGATTTCAATTATTTTTTCTATGTTAATGGATCATGTTATTATGTATTTTGATTGTCAGGGGTTGGTGCGAGTACTAGGACTTTGTTTTCTTTTCAATGAAAGGATATTGTTCAATTGTAATAAGAGGAAATCTTCCTCCCCCATCATTGTATAATGTAGTCAGTGTACTCGCACTAACTCCTGTTCTGTATGTGTTAATTTCGATGACAACATGGGAAGCGTGTGTCACGGTATGTTAGTGGGGACTTGGCCATTCCGGTCCTTTCCCCGCAGGGTCACTCTACTTTATCTGTCTCTATTTCAGACGATCATGATCAGGGTGATGTATCCGTGATGTCTTCCAAAAGTGTGCCTCCGTCGTCACAATTAATGAAGAGCTAGCGGAAAAGTGCTCATGTAAATACGTCAATTGCCTAAGAGGACCCTAGTAGGTTCGACGGCCTTTGACGTCCGCTAGCTCGCCCGGTGTAGCGTCCATTCATCGAATGGTTCGGCAGCCGGGTTCGTCCGTTGCGGTCTAGAAGGAGTTTTGGGTGATGCGAGCTCTATAAATCCATCAAATGCACACCCAGTGACGGCGGATTAGAGGAGAGAACGGAGGAAGCCTTTTAGTCCGGTTCCTAGCTTGTCCAGGTCCATCCGGACTGCGAGCGAGAGAGGCCCCCGTTATATTGACTGTCCGAGAGACTGTCGATAATGCTTCCTTATCCTCACAGCAGCGCACATGACCGCACATTGGCTACATGACCTCGAGTATCCGGCCAGCTTCATCATTCAGTGATTCCACGGCGAACAGGTCACACCATCCGGTAGCTAAGGGACACGAGGCCTATACACTCCGTTCACTCGCATAATAGAAGTACGCACGGGGTAACGAACACGGAGCTTCCAGCGGCAATGCATAGTAAGACCGCTTCTCCACAGGCCTCAGTGACGGACGTGCTATCCAAAATAGCACAGTTTATCGCAGCATCCCAGCAAACGACAATTCTCGGTCGGATCAGGAATAATCCGACGGCGCTGGGTTGGTGCGCTCCGCTGTTGCATCAGGTTCAGACGACCGAACACTTTATAGGGTCCGACAGGATGGCGAAAGGGATTTGGACGATTTCGAGCTTTCCCTTTCGGAACAACAGAAGCTGCCATACATTTCTTCTGGCATTATCTTCCAGAGGTTGTTCCGTCGGACTACATTGCTGCGATCCTGGATAAGAGACTAATAGCGTCATTGGACACAGAGTTTTTGATCGGTTCAGGGACATTGTCCCTGACTTACCGACACTGTCCAATAATGTCTTTAGAACATTCGAATTATTTAACGACGCTATATATAAGCTTGCTACCAAGCATAATAGTCTAGTTTCTTGTCCGCAATGCTCTATTCTGCCTTTTTAGCTCACCTGACTGAAAGTCAGGGTGAGCTTTTCTGATCACTTTTCGTCCGTCGTCCGGCGTCCGTCGTCCGTCGTCCGGCGTGAAGGTGGTGTTTGGGTCTTTTTCTTCCAAACCACTGGCCGCATGTTAATGAAATTTCTTGTGAGTAGGGGTTATATAGCGGCATTTTGATTTTTGGGCAAATTAGGTTTCGGCTCATATTGAGCAGAGGGGTGGGGCAAAAATGCTCCAATTCTTAAAAAATCTTCTTCTCAAGAACCAGCAATAGCAGAGACTTGATATTTGGTATGCAGCTTCCTTTTGAGGTGTAGACTCAAGTTTGTTCAAGAGAAGTTTGTAGGTCTATACTTGGCGATGTTATGGGAGGAGCAAAAATTTTGGCCCCACCCCAAATTTCTATTTTTTAAACCGAGAGGCCAATTTGAACCAAATTTTATGTGAGGGCTTATTGGGTCATAAGTACCTAATTTATGCAGAAATTTTTTTTCCTGTAGCCCCGTGGGAACCACAGGAGCTAAAAATAGAAAAAAATTAAAACGCCTATATCTCAAAAACTGCACGGCAGTGAGAATTTTTATTTGGTGTGAAGCTTTCTTGGGACCAACAGAAAGGATTGGTAAAAAAAAATTGCTATCGGTTTTATCATAGGGTACTTTTTCGGGACTCTGAAAAAGTGCTGAGTCAGTATTTTTTAACACAGTAGGCAATGGGAAAAAAATAAAGAATTGTTTTCTTCCAAACCACTGCTCTAAAAGCTTTCATATTTTACATATAACATCTTTGGAACATTGATTCACATATTTGTAGAAATCAAATTCCTCGGTCCATATTTGGGTTCCCTATGGGAACCCAAATGTTCAAATTAGTGCAATATGAGGGATATATTTTAAAAATCTTCTTCTTCGGATCCACAAATCAGAATCTTTTGATATTTGCTATGCATCATCCTTAGGGGGGTGAGATTGATGTTTGTTCAAGCCAAGTCCCTGAGTTCATATTTGGACTCCCTTTGGGAACCCAAATTGTAACTTAGTGCAATACGAGGTATATTCTTTTAAAATCTTCTTCTTCGCATCCACCGGTCAGAATCTTTTGATATTTGGTATACAGTATGCTTAGGGAGGTGAGATTCAAGTTTGTTCAAGTCAAGTCCTTCGGCTCATATTTGGTCTCCCTGTGGGAGCCCAAATTATAACTTAGTTCAATATGAGGAATATTCTTTAAAAAAAATTTTTTTTTCAGATCCACCAGTCAAAATGTTTTGATATTTGATGTACAGCATTCTTAGGGGCTGAGAGTGAAGTTTGGTAAAGCCAAGTACCTGGGTTCATATTTGGGCTCACTGTGGGAGCCCAAATTATACCAAAATTTTTATTTTCCAAACCAAAAAGTCGATTTGAACCAAATTTGATATGAGGGCTTATTGGGTCACAAATACCTAATTTATGCCATAAATTGTTTTCCTGTCCCCCACGGCAACTACAGGAGCTGAAAAAATTTTTTTTTTTTGAATGCCCATATTTCCAGAACTACATGGCACTGAGAATTTTTATACAATGTGAAGCTTCCTTAGGGCCGGGAGAAAGGAATGGTGAAAAAAATGCCATTGGTTTTATCATAAGTACTTTTCCAGGACTAAAAGTGCCGAGTCATCATTTTTTAACACTGTAGGTAATGGGAATAACGTTGAATAATCTTCTTCTCCCAAACCACTGCTTCAGAAGCTTTTGTTTTTGGGTTCCCTATGGGAGCCCAATGTATAACTTAATTCAGTATGAGAAATATTCTTAAAAAATCTTTTTTTTCTGATACTCCTCTCAGAATCTTTTGATATTTGATTTTTAGTTTTCTTAGAAGCGGCAAATTGAAATTTGTTCAAGTTCTGGTTTATTGATAAAATTGGGCCCAGTAACCAATTCCTGCGTTGAAAGCCCTGTAAAGTGGGCAGTAATAGGCATAAACGATTGACCAAACCTGATATTATAATTATGCCTCTGTAATGATGTAGCCTTAGAAAGTGACCTTAAATTCCAATAAATAAATAGATAAATTATTGAGTACCCAATATGGGGATCTAACATATGAACACTCTGGGTTACTAAGTAGAGAAAACACTTTTATGTTGAAAAACTGATAATAACCACAAGGCAGAATCCCTTGCTATTTTGGTGATATGACTCGGCCAGTATCAGGTGAGCGCCCTCAGGCCCCGTGGGGCCTCTTGTTTCAATTCTAGGAAATAATTTATATCGGCAGAACAGGGCATACCGAGAGTTCATATGCGTTTAGACGGCGGTACTGAAGACTGGGAATTATCTTTTTCGCCGTCTATGTCAATTCCAACCACGATGTTGGAAACGACAATGTTGTCTAATAGGCTTAACTTAGACGCTTTATCATACGTAGACCACCTTACTGAGGCGTTATCATTACGTCTTCAAGAGAAAGAATTCCAGGATATGATCCTCAATGTGATTTCTTTCAGGGGCAGTAGTTTTTCCACGTATAACTCTGCCCTTCAGTGGCAACCTGGAGTTGGTTAGACGTGACGCAACCCTAGTTACATCCACGCGCGTGGATAGTAAGGTGAAGAACTCTCTCAGAGTCGCTTCGGTCTTGGAGAAGCTTCTCTTCGACGGCAACTTTTCAGCAATCTATGAATTGCTCGATATACACGTTCTCTTGTCTATCAAGTGTAGCAAGAGATTCAGACTGGGGCAAACATTCGGTGGTTGACTCAGAGAGTGCCACTGCAGTTGCCGGATCCGAGTTTTATGATTATGACGGATGCCAGTCAAACAGGTTGGGGTACAGTATTGATCCCAACGGATTCGAAGTGCCAGGGTCTTTGGGTTCCGCAGTTTCTAGGCAAGCACTTAACTTCCAGGAAATGATGTTCTTTAGGCTTGCACTATGTCATTGAATGAACATTATTCAGAAACGCATGTCCAAATCCTGTTCGTTAATACGACAGTAGTTGCGTATCTCCAGAACCAGGGAGGCACTCATTCGATTCCGTTATTCAATTTAACGGAAAGAATCCTTCTGTTTGTTATAGTACACCAAGTTCTGCTTCGGTCTGTCATATTCCGGGTCGTCTGATTGTATTAGCAGACTCCTTTTCACGTAAGAGTCGCTTGTTGCCGTCAGAATGGACTCTCATCAAACAAGTATTCAATCAGATTTGCTATCAATGGGAGTGCCCAATGCTAATTTATTTGCGACACAACTCACTATTCAATTGCAGACGTATGTGTTTCCATGTCTGGATCCCTGAGCTTATGTTGTTAACGCTCTTTTGATCTAATAGGACGGAATGATAGGATATGCGTATCCTCCAGCGCTGTTGATTCAGCAAGTATTGCTAAGATAAACGTCCACAATACAATTCTGTTGATAGCATCTCTGTCTTCACAGAGACCGTGGGTAAATTTACTCAGGTGTCTACTGTGGGACTTACCGCGAAAACTTCCTCCATGAGAGGATCTTCTTTCGCTGGGAAAATCGTGTCAACTCCATCACAACCCGCAAGGTCTCAACCTTCACGTATTCTGTTGTGTGGTCCTTCTTGCACGGCAAGCATTGTACAGGACGAGTTATGGACTCGATTTCTTACTGTAGGAGAACCTCTTCTTCGCTATACTATGCGGCTAAAGTGGAGGCTCTTCCGTTGTTGGTGTATGGATCATTATGTTGATATTTTTGATCCCTCCATACTAGACATTGCAACTTTCTAGTATACTTGTTTGACAAGATCAACTGCAGCCTGTTACTATTAAGGTTATAGGTCTATGTTATCTCATACCTATGCACTCTATGATAGTTTACAATTGAGTCTTATGTCTCTTTATCTAAGTCAGTTAGAAACTTTTCGATAAATAGACCTAGAATACTTAGATTAAATTCCTATACGGAATTTAGCTTCGGTTCTTATTTAGCTAAGTAATCATTTGAGCCTCTGGAAACAGTAGTTTTCAAATTCTGACCTTTTAAGACAGTTATTCTCTTAGTCTTCTCTTCTACTGAAGAGTCAGTGAGCTTCATGCACTATCGGTGGACGATTCTCACTTTCGTAGTATCGAAAACACTTTTTCCTTTACTACTAATGTTGGATTTTTGGTTAAGAATCAGGCTCCTAATAAATATCCGGAACCTATTGTTATTAAGGTCCTTCCGTCTTCGTACGGGCATAGGCCTTTACTCTGTCCGGTTAGAGTTTACGTATTTATAAACAGATATCAGTTTATTAGTAAGGACGTAAGCTTCTTCTGTCTTTGATGCCTAATAGAAGGACATTACACTCCATTCTATTGCTAATGGATTCAATTAACTATCGGTACTGCTTATGGTATATCATTAACTCAGCAGTTTGTGCTTGAGATTTCGGCTCATGAAGTAAGAGCTCTTTCTACATCTTGGGCTTACATTAATAGTGTCGCTATTATAGATTTTATGAAGGCTGCACATTGGGCTCAGCCATCCACATTCATGAATTTTTATCTCAGAAATATTGAGTCCATTTCTGGAGGCCTCCATTGTTAGGTCTATTATCTACTGCTCAGAATGTCATTCACTAACAGTTGCTACTATAGCTAGGTAGGCTTTCTGTTCCGGCAGTGACTCTGTCCTGCTGCCCTCTTCGCTCTGGGCTATTTGACCCAGGGCAAGGAGAAGGGGGGGGGGGGGTGGGGGGGGGGGGGGGTGTTCCCTTGGGTCACCTGTTTTATTATGAAAACAAGGGGATACCTCCTCCGGAGTTAGTAATTCTGAGCTGTTACTGGGATGGTTTTTAAGTGATAAGTTTATGTTTTAAAAATTCATTCAAGTCATAGTTTTTAAAGTATAGCTTTTGAATATATCACGTGTCAAACGGGCGTTATTATACAATCCTCAGACACTTTTAAGGAGTATAAAGAGTCTCTATTCTCTAGACTAACTTTATTTATTGGCTTACTTTAAAAATTATTAGTATAAGGATTATACTGGATATTAATAGAGTACATGGATGTTATGATGCTCAATTATGGAAGGTGTTGTGTCTTTCTAATTTATCATAAATAAGAAAGATACATGTAAGGCCTAATACTCCTTTTCCCCTCGAGGGGATGACTCTATTTTATATAATTGAGCTTATTGGAATTTCCTCTATGTCCTAGGCCCTCCAGCCTTTTTACTATTCAGCTATGTCTGGGTCATTGGTACAGTATAAAAATGTTAAAAAATTTATAGTAATTTATATATTTTTTATACTTACCAATGACCCAGACGGGGATGGCCCTCCCAGGAGTTGGGAACTCATACCTCCCCGCTGAGTACATAGCGCTTACCAGGCACCGGTTATAAGAATGATTAATGGCGCCAATTTCGGGACGTCCTTGACACTGCGCATGCGCAGTAGAGGTGAAGTATGGAGGGCCATTCAGGACATGTTTTCTTTGGTTTTAGATGCAAATTTTGGGGATTGGGGGGCAAAATTTGTGTTTGGCCCTATATTTTTAAGAGTTAGCACCAGCTATGTCTGGGTCATTGGTAAGTATAAAAAATATATAAATTACTATAAATTTTTTAACTTTTTAGCATTTGTACTCCCACCAGCTTTTCTCTTTATTATAGGCTGTATTGTCTGCATATTATGCCTGAGAGATATTAAACAGAATACTTGAAAAGGGGTGGAAAAAAATTATGACGCCTCCAAGGATTCAATTTTCTATTATTACTTTTTATGTTAATTGCATCTTTCTTTCATTTTCAGGAATGTGGTTCATGCAGAAATGGAAGAAATCTGGATCATTACTTCAACTCTCATTGAAAGATAATCCTGATCCAAGACAGTGTTTTTTGTACAAACTAAGTGAAAAACCTGGTATGTTTTCTTAAACGTATTAAGTACTGGTCATTTAAATGGGAGCATGTCTCTTTGTCGAAAGACATTTGATCGAATGTACATTTGGTTGAAGCGACACTTGGTCGAAACGATATGTGGTCAAATGGACACTTTGCCGAATGGACAGTTGGTCGAATGAACGCTTGGTCAAAAGGACACTTCATCAAATGCACATTTGGTTGAATTTTCATTTCTAAAAATTAGACCATTTCTTCGAGATTAAAGTTTCAACTTTTTTTTCGGATTTTTTTTTTCTATTCTTTTATCTTTTCTTTTTTTTTTCCTGAAGTAGTAAAAAGGTATATAGAGATGGGCTATTGTTGTAAATCAAGTGATTAACACTTTCTAAGTTATTTGTGTAAACTATATATATTTTCCACGCATGCTCCTCAATCACTGAACCATGTTTAGCAAAAACAAATTACCCTATTAAAAATTTTCAAACAACTTTCGTTGAAAATTTGACAAAAATTGTATTTGACCAAATGTCCATTCGACCAAGTATCAATTCAACCAAATGTTCATTCGACCAAATGATAATTCAACAAAGTGTCCATTCAACAATGCGTCATGTAGCCAATTTAAATAACTACACCAATTCATTTCTTCAGCCTTTGAAGGTATGAACAGTTTTCTAGAATTCTACCACCTCGAAGTTTAGTGGACTAGCAATGATTTCAAGTCAAGTCTTGGTTGCTGATTCAGGCAACTAAGAACTATTGAGGCACCACTATTAGGATGATTTGACTATAACTCAGAGACCAGGCGACTTGGGCAAAGAAGTCTCCTCAGATTGACAAACTTTGCTCTGCCTTTAATAAAAAGGGATTCTGAAGGTGCCTTGTGAAATTTCAGTCTACCTTGAAGTTAGGTGAATTTTGCACCTCATTTAAAAAAAATTATAACCACTAAAACTTAGTTGGAAGTATTGAATGGTGTTTGAACTAATATACCTATTGACTAAAAATCAAATTAACTCGTAAAAAAAAAATTGTCACGCGATCAGTCAACTCAACATGTTATTGCTTACAGTGAAAATAGATACCACCTGGAAAATGACGTGACTTTTTATACCCCCACTTTTTTCAAAAAGTGGGGTATACTGGATTGTGCCTGTCTGTGCATCCGTGTGTCCATCTGTACGTCTGTCCATCCAAACTCAGATGTCTGTTCGCATTATAACTTCAACAATCCCGCTCAGATTTCCATGAAATTTCATACAGATGTTCACTATCATGAAACCTTGAAGCAGCATTAGCCGTTTTGCTGTTGAAATATTTTTTCTGTGAGTTATGGCCTTTTGAATATACAAAAATAGGCTATTTTTTGTCTGTTCGTGTCGTATCTCCGGTTTGGGTCATTGGATCTCAATGAAATCTGGAATGAAAATTGTTTATGGGAAAGGCTTTCAAATGAGTCTCTAACAGTATTTTTTACTTTTCACTTTTTAGACTTATCCTCCTTTTAACTTTGAAAAATCGCTGTTTGTCTCGTAAAATTGCCAATTTTTTGTCTGTTTGCCTCATAATTCAGGTTTGGGTTATCAAATTTCACTGAAATTTGGAATGAATATTGTTTATGGGAATCGTTTTCAAATGAGTGATGTCCCTGCAGTAAAACAAAGAAAACAGACGCAAATCACCTCCCCACATGTGGCATCATGTCTTTGTTTTATAAGGTTTGGGCTATAACTTCAACAGTACTGCTCATATTTTGATGAAATTTACAGAGATGTTCACTATCATGAGACCTTGAAGCAGCATTAGCCGTTTTACTGTTGGCATATTTTTTCTGTGAGTTATGGCCCTTTGAATTTACAAAAATAGGCTATTTTTTTGTCTGTTCACCTCGTATCTCAGGTTTGGGTCATTTGATCTCAATGAAATCTGGAATGAAAATTGTTTATGGGAAAGGCTTTCAAATAAGTCTCTAATAATATTTTTTACTTTTCACTTTTTATTGTTTTGAACATTCTTTCAAAATAACTTTTTTTGTCTAAATTAATTATATTGACATATTTTTGTCCTCTCTTCATTTTTCTCAACTTTTGTAAGTTATTCAGATGTTAGAAAACTATATCATGGAGCAATCATGCAGCAGCCCATTATTCACGATTCTTCTTCCAACCCACTTCACCCTGTTTTCAATTGACTTCTCCCTAAAATCTGCATAGGGAGAAGTCACTTCTTCAAATCACCCCCTAGGCTGGTCCCTTATCTATTTCTGCCTTAACCACTACCACCCCATATCTATGAAACTTCACATGTCACTAAAACAATTCAGCTGTGTAAAGTAAACAAAAAAAGGACAGAGGGAAAATGCAGTACTTTTCTCTTTTGAACCGGAGTTGAGAGTGTCTATGCAACAGGTGTTTTCCGTTTTCCATCGTGCAAATGGATTTTTAAAACCTACCTTCTCCTTCTGTTAGATGGAGGGAAATTTATCTAGGTCACACTTTTTGAAAAAGGAACCCTGATACTAACACTATTTTAGGCCCCACAAAGTAGATCTTCTGTTTCTCAGGCCATTTTTTTTTTTGTAAAATTGCATGCAGACGGGCGGTTTTTATTTTATTTTTGTAATTATTTCTTTGCCATCAAAAGTCCATGCTCTTGGTTTGTTTTAGGCTTCGTAATCCACAGAATAGCATGCGTTTTGGTGAATTTCGTCACTTGAGTGCATTGCAAGGCCTTATTACACTCAAGGGACAAATTTATCACTTTTATTAAAATTGGGTCAAATATCAGACATAAACCATGTAATTTTTATTTTTTTAAGTTTGCATTGCTTATAAAAATAGAGCATTCAGATGCCAAAAGGACTGCGCTGGTGGGCCTGAGAAACAGATTTTTAACTTGTTTAGGCCTTCTTTTCATCATTATGAAAAAGGTATATTAATAGTGCATCATAACAGTTATTCAGCTATAGTTGGAAAATGAAGTTCAAACTCAAAATGTCTGTCACCTCTTTTTTCAAACCCTAATATTTAGTCGTTAAAATGAATAAAAAAAATTATATTTTTCTGTTTTCAGGATTGGAACTGTTTAAAAATGTTTTGTTGGTAGGAAGTGTACAAGATCGCTATGTGCCATATCATTCTTCTAGGATTGAAATGTGTAAAGCGGCCTTAAAAGACAATTCTGGATTTGGTAAGAATTTTTTTCTCAAATAATAAACGAATATCTGCAGAGAATTTGAAAAATGTTTGTCTCTTCCTTTTTTGATATGAATATTAAATTGTGACCAACTCCCAAATCGTACCCAATCAACCCTTTTCCATAGGGAAAAATCTGGGTATTCTACCTTGACAAAGGAGGTGTATCACTTTAAATAGCAAGGAAGTTACCTGTACTAATCATGGGATAACTCATATGTGTTTGATTGTTCTTATATTCGTTCTTGTATTTTAACCCTTTGATACTTTTGTGCCGAAGCCCAAAAACTTTTAGCACAGTTTACAGGTCATTTTTATGAAGGGATTTCATTGTGACTTGATAGGATGACTCCAAATAATGTCTAGATGAGAACGTCCCATTTTGATCACGATCATTCAGCCTTGATGGGTGCCCAAGCCCAAAAACCTTTAGCATAGGGAAAAGGTCATATTTCTGGAAGGATTTCATTGTAACCTGTTAGGTTGACTCCATATAATGCCTAGATGATGACATCCCCTTTTGGTCGTGATTGGTCAACTGTGATGGCTACAGGTGCCTGAGGCCTGAAAACCTTGAGCACAGTCTACAGGTCAGATTTTTGAAGGGATTTCATTGTAACTTCGTAGGATCACTCCAGATGATGCCCAGATGAGATTGTCCCCTTTGTTTGCGATCATTCAACCATGATGGCTGCCCGAGCCTGAAGCCCGAAAACCTTTAGCACAGTCTAAAGGTCATATTTATGAAAGGGATTTCATTGTAACTTGGTAGGTTGACTTTGACTTCATATAATGTCTAGATGAGAACATCCCCTTTTGGACACAATTGGGCAACTGTGACGGCTACAGGGGCCTGAAGCCCGAAAACATTTAGAACAGTCTACAGGTCATAATTATGAAGGGATTTCATTGTAGCTTGGTAAGATGACTCCAAATAATGTCTAGATGAGAACATCCCCTTTTGGTTGCGATCATTCAGCCTTTATGGCTGCCCGAGCCCAAAGACCCTTAGCATAGTCTATAGGTCGTATTTATGGAAGGATTTCATTGTAACTTGTTAGGTTGACTCCATATAATGTCTAGATGATGACATCCCCTTTTGGTCGTGATTGGTTAACTGTGATGGCTACAAGTGCCCAAAGCCCGAAAATCTTGAGCACAGTCTACAGGTCATATTTATGAAGAAATTTCATTGTAACTTCGTAGGATCACTCCAGATGATGCCCAGATGAGAATGTCCCCTTTTGGTTGCAATCATTCAACCATTATGGCTGCCCGAGTCTGAAGCCTGAATATGTTTAGCACAGTCTACAGGTCATATTTATGAAGGGATTTCATTGTAACTTGGTAGGTTTGACTTCATATAATGTGTAGATGAGAACGTCCCCTTTTGGACATGATTGGGCAACTGTGACAGCTACAGGGGCCTGAAAACCTTTAGAACAGTCTACAGGTCATAATTATGAAGGGATTTCATTGTAGCTTGGTAGGATGACTCCAAATAATGTCTAGATGAGAACGTCCCCTTTTGGTCGTGATCATTCAGCCTTGATGGCTGCCCAAGCCCAGAAACCTTTGGCATAGTCTATAGGTCCTATTTATGGAAGGATTTCATTGTAACTTGTTAGGTTGACTCCATATAATGCCCAGATGATGACCCCCCCTTTTGGTCGAGATTGGTCGGTTGTGATGGCTACAGGTGCCCGAAGCCCGAAAATCTTCAGCACAGTCTACAGGTCATATTTATGAAGGGATTTCATTGTAACTTCGTAGGATCACTCCAGAGGATGCCCAGATGAGAATGTCCCCTTTTGGTTGCGATCATTCAATCATGATGGCTGCCCGAGCCCAAAGCCTGAAAACCTTTAGCACAGTCTACAGGTCATATTTATGAAGGGATTTCATTGTAACTTGGTAGGTTGACTTCATATATGTCTAGATGAGAACAGCCCCTTTTGGACACCATTAGGCAACTGTGACGGCTACAGGGGCCTGAAGCCCGAAAACCTTTAGCACAGTCTACAGGTGATATTTATGAAGGGATTTCATTGTACCTTGGTAGGATGACTCCAAATAATGTCTAGATGAGAACATCCCCTTTTAGTCGCGATCATTCAGCCTTGATGGCTGCCCGAGCCCAAAAACCTTTAGCACAGTCTACAGGTCATATTTATGAAGGGATTTCATTGTAACTTGGTAGGTTGACTTCATATAATGTCTAGATGAGAACGTCCCCTTTGGATGCAATTGGGAAACTGACGCCTACAGGGGCCCGAAGCCCGAAAACCTTTAGCACAGTCTACAGGCCTTATTTATGAAGGGATTTCAATGTAACTTAATAGGATGACTCATTTTGGAATAATTTCACTGTAACTTGGTAACTTTCGTTGATATACGTTAAATGTGAGGTCCACATACATTAACTGTGAGGTCATATTAACCCACCCCTCAGCTCTTTAGTACAGTGCACACCTCATATTATTTTTATCAAAAACATAGTATACAGGGAACAGAAATGAACATATTCCCAATTATCACAATTCTTGTCTTATTTCATAATCCTTTCATAAACATTGAACATTACCCTTTTCATCAAGCACAACACACAAGTTAAGCTACAGTGTCATTGACACTTTCATTTAAAGTTTTAACCTCAATTCCCATTTTCTACCGAATAATGCTCAGTGACAACCATTGAGCCAAATGTTATCACAGCTTAAAATACTAATATAATTCTGCTGTCAAGACTTATTAACTGGCTTAGTGCAAGATGCTGCTGTCCGGGCTTTCAAAAAATGAGGATATCAGAGCAAAAGCCAACACTTCCCTTGCTTATATTTCATATTCAGTCAAACACAAATAATAATTTGTAATAAAACAAGTTTTGAATAAATTCAGACCACCAAAAATAATCTAGGCTTCAACCAGATAATCACTAATGTGAAAAATATCTTATTATTTGTACTTCCCGACATTTGATGTTGCATTTTGAAAAACATTGAAGAAACTGAATTCCCAGTGACGTTTGAACGTCAGGATAAAGTCTCAAAGGGTTAAATCATCATTGTTAACCACTCAACACATAATGCTAACTTAAATCCAGCTCTCCCTCCAACTGGTGTTGGGGACCTCCATAACATTATACACAGTTATCCCTACATCTGTTATCTGTGATTTATATGCTTCACAACAATATGTGTACACCGCTGTCCTTTTGTCCATTTAACATATTTTGTTGGTGTGGTAGGTTGACCTAAGAAAGTCAAATTTTCTCCCAAATTCTTTTTCTACTATACTTACCCCCTTAAAAAGAATTCCCCCATTTTTTCTGTATTCTTGGTACAATTTGAGATTTAGGAAAAATGCTGTTTGATACTTTTTTATTCACTGTGTACAGAATTGATCTCAAAATGTTGTCAATTGTCATTTTTTGTAGCCTCTACTTTTGCTGTCAACTTTCAATGAAAACAGTGCATCAAACATTGTAGTGCTCTAACCAATGCTTTTAGCAACGAGCCACCATGCTTTCATCTTATTTGGTTGTACTATTAAACCCCACAAAGTAGATTTTCGGTTTCTCAGGTGATTTTTTGTAAAATTGCATGTTGGTGGGCATTTTTTTATTTTATTTTTTATTTTTGTAATTATTCCTTTGCCATCAAAAGTTCATTTTCTTGGTTTGTTTTATGTTTTAGGCCTCATAATCTACAGAATAGCATGGGTGGAGGTGCATTTCATCCCTTGAGTGCAAGAAGGATTTGCAATGCTAAAGCATTGCAAAGCCTTCATGCACTCAAGGGACAAATTTATAAATTTTATTAACTTGGGTAAAATATCAGACATAAACCATTTTATTTTTTATTTTTTTAAATTTGCATTGGTTATAAAAAAGAGCATGCAGCAGCCAAAATGACCATGCAGGAGGGCCTGAGAAACAGATTTTTAACTTTTAGACCTTACTGATGTTTTGTGCCCTACTGTTGAAACAGGCTCTTGAAAATCTTTCCAAAAGTACATCTCTAAACTGCATATTACTATCTCAAGAGAAGACACTCCATGAATTAACAGTGGTATGTGGGGCTTCCAGGTCAGGCTTGGTTTGTAATAAAACTGAAAAATATCTCAAAAATCTGTTGAGCAGAAAAATTTCATTGCATTGCTAAGTAGAAATGGGGGTCTGATGATTGTCAAGTCGTGTACGTGGTTCAGTATGGTTTCACAAGGCGGTTGGTGTCTAGGAAATTCTTATGGCATGTGTTCAAACCCTTATAGTGCTGTTTGCGATTTAATCGGCCATCTTTTCTTTTTTGTGCAGTATTTTAGAGATTTTAAGAAAGAGAAATTCTCACTGAATTGAAGTTAAGTGCAATGTCTTGGATAAGTAATGCAATTTTCAGAAATTATGTATCTTATTTCTATGATTTCAGGCTCAGTTTATGCAGAAATGGTCAGAAATTTATTGAAACCTGTCGTTGACAGCAAAAGCTGTAAACTTGTTAGATATGATGTGTACCATGCTCTACAAAACACCGCCAACACCATTATTGGACGTGCTGCACACATTGCTGTACTGGACTCAGAGATTTTCATTGAAAAATTCATGACTGTGGCTGCACTACAGTACTTCAAATAGATCTTGTATAATTGTTGTATATTTTGTTATTGATAAAAGAGAATTATGTTGTTGTTGGTTATCAATAATGGCAGTTAATTTGCTGTTTTCATCAAAATGAGAAAATATATTTTTGGTAACCATCACAATAAATGTAAATTTGTTTATATGTATATTTTGCATTTATAGTATCACTTACATTAAACTGTAGGGTAACTTTAGTAAAAGTCTCTTATTTTTTTCAGCTGTTCATGCCAACCTCTGACATTTATCATCTGCACACTGATGTCAAAATATCAAGTTTCAATCCACAATTTTTTTCCCATAATGCAACTAGAAATTTAACCAGTTCACTCTTGTTTGACTGAAAGAGTTCCGGAAGCCCATAGTTGGGCTTTATTCTGAAGTGCAGGTAATGCAGATTGAAGGTTTCAAATATGAGGAAATGCTTTGTATTATCTTTGAAGTGAAATGTGAAATTATTATACCCCCCTAAACCCCAACAAGTCATGGGAGGTATATTTGAATCATCTTGTCTGCCCATCCATCCGTCTGTCCATAGACATAATTTTGTCCAGAGATTTTCTCAGACATTTATGGACAATCTGTTTGGTATGAATTTTCACCACCATGGGAACCTGTGCGCCTGCAATTATAGTTCCGGCGGATTATTTTTTCCAGAATTTTGCCCCTTTTCAACTTGAAATGGCAGCCTGAATTTTGTCCGGAGATTTTCTCTCATGTTTATGGGTTGATTCCTTTCAAACTTGGTATGGATGTTCAGTACTATGGGAACCTTTCCACCTGCCATTATAGTTTCGATCATTTTTTGTTGTTGTTGTTGTTGTTCAGAGTTATTCCCCTTTTTATCTTAGAATAATCATGGTGGTGGGGGTATGGACAGCCCCATCTGAGACAGTCACCCCTCTAGTTTAGTCTGTATGAATAGAGTGTAGGCACTCTCCCATAAATTGTAACAAGGCAAAGGCATGGTAACAAATTTTTACAAACAAACAAAATTTGGCACTCGACCAGTTAACAGAACTAATTAAGCTCTGTCAAACAAGACTGAAATGGTTAAATTCCTGGTTGCATTAGGGAAATATTTGTTGCTTGATATTTTGATGTTGTGACATAACTGTTCATAGGGTTAATTCCTTTGAATGTTATTATATATTAAGCCTTTGTTGAGTTAAAAAATTGGAATCTGACAAACCACAGTGTAAAATGGGGTGTCAAAACTGAATACTGTGATTCTATGTAACTTATTCACACCATTTTGCTGTTCTCAGAATTGAGAAGACAGTGAATAAATTTCATGCAATTGCATGATTGCTTGGTTTTTGCAGTACACACTGTAGGTCTGTTCTTTTGACCGCCCAACAGATTTAACCCTTTACCCAACTCACACGATAACAAAAATTGTATATTAATTATTGGTCTTTCAGATGTTCAAAAAAATTTTCAACAGAATGATATCATATGACCTCATTGAAACAACTCGACGGGCTCGTTCCAATGAGGAGACACATGATATGGCTTTGTTGAAATTTTTTGAAAAATAATTTCTTTTTAAATGCTCAATTAATTTGTAAATTACACATGCAGATGTGTGCAATTCATTAAGTAAGCATTAAACCCTTGTTTTGTTGTGCACTCAAAATTTAGAGGACCCAATAAGAAAATCTGCTTTACGTGGACCCCTGAATGGTGGTCCATGAACTTTAGATATTTTTATACTGTACCAATGACCCAGACATAGCTGGTGCTAACTCTTAAAATATAGGGCCAAACACAAATTTTGCCCCCCAATCCCCAAAATTTGCATCTAAAACTAAAGAAAACATGTCCTGAAAGGCCCTCCACACTTCGCCCCTACTGCGCATGCGCAGTGTCAAGGACGTTCCGAAATTGGCGCCATTAATCATTCTAAGTTTGGCCCTTCATCAGTTAACATCTGACTGATCTTTGTGCTTATAAATCTCAGTTTAAATGTTGCCAGACACATAAATATTAGTGAAATGGTGATTCTAAGGAGGATAGAGAAGGAGGAGAGGAAAAGAATGTGTGACAGAATATTATCAGGGCTGTAACTTAAAATTTTTTAATGAAATTATGTTAAGTTACCTATTTTCAAGGCAGCAGCCATTTTGTTGTCATTCTGATTATTTAGTTACACTGTTTTTTTAAGTGTTTTCCTCTCTCCCTGTCCTTTAAGTTCCCCCTTGCTATTCTCCCATGCTTTTGGCATAGTTTTTGTAATTATTATTACTAAATGTTTCTTGGGAGTTTTAGCTGAATAACAGAATGAATTCTGTTCTTTCCTCATGTTTACGTCTTCACCTACGGGTGGTTAGGCGTTGTGTTCTGCATCTACCATCTGATGTTCTGCAGTTTCTTCCCTGGAAGTCTCTGTTTTGCATCAGATAGTGTATTTTTGGTAACTGATTTCGGGCCTGGGTGCCTGGAGTCTTATTTTAGTGTTTTTACACTCATTGTTTACATTTACAACAGCCCTCTGTGTGAGGGGGGGATTTCTAAAAAATAATATCTTGATGTTATTTTAATCATAACTAGATACATTATTATTGTTCGTAAGTGTTGAATAAATTGTTTAAAATATTTTTAAAATTTTTGTCCACACTTAGGATCCATTGGGGCTCAACGTTACTTTTCAGAAACTTGGACTGTTCTGAAAAAATATTTTTTCAAAATATTTTGATTTCAATTATTTTTTCTATATTAATGGATCATATTATTATTATGTATTTTGATTGCCAGGGGTTAGTGCGAGTACCAGGACTTGTTTTCTTTTCACATTGAAAGGATATTGATCTATTGTTTTAAGAGGAAGTCTTCCTCTGACTTTATTATCATTCTATATGTGGTCAGTGTACTCGCATTAACTCCTGTTCTGTATCGTATGATTTCGATGACAATATGGGAAGCGTATGTCACGGTATGTTGTTGGGGATTTGGACACTCCGGTCCTTTCCCCGCAGGGTCACTCTACTTTATCAATTTCTATTTCAGACGATCAAGATTAGGGTGATGTATCTGTGATGTCTTCCAACAGTGTGCCTCCGTCGTCACAATTAATGAAGGGCTAGCGGAAAAGTGCTCATGTAAATACGCCAATTGCCTAAGAGGACCCTAGTAGGTTCGACGGCCTTTGACGTCCGCTAGCTCGCCCGGTGTAGCGTCCATTCACCGAATGGTTCGGCAGCCGGGTTCGTCTGTTGCGGTCTAGAAGGAATTTTGGGGTGATGCGAGCACTATAAATTAACCTAATGCACACCCAGTGACGGCGGATCGGAGGGAGAACGCAGGAAGCCTTTTAGTCCGGTTCATAGCTCGTTCCGGTCCATCCGGACGGCAAGCGAAAGAGGCCCCTCTCTCGTTCAACAACATCTGGCCCCAGATGTTGTGGTACAAAATGTGTCGTAAGCGGAGCATACGTCCGTCGCTCGGGACGCTCCGTTGTATAGGCAGTCCGCTGAGAATGCTAAGGCTTCCTCTTCTTGTCAGCGCACACGACCGCACCTTGGCTGCGTGACCGCCAATATATTACCAGCTTCGCCGATCAAGGATTCTTCGGCGACCAGGTCACACCATCCGGTAGCCAGGGACACGAGGCCTGCAGACTCCGGACGTTCGCATAGGAAGTGTGCGGGAGTCAACGTACACGGAGCTTCCGGCGGCAATGCATCGTAAGACCGCTACTGCACAGGCCTCGGGAACGGACATGCTTTCCTTAATAGCACAGTTTATCGCAGCATCCCAGCATCAACTGAATCTGTCGCATATATTTTATCCGACGATGCTGGGTCGGGACGCTCCGCGGAAGCGGGTACGAACGTCCGAAAGTTTCATCCGGTCCGACGGGATACCGAAAGGGATTCGGAGGATTTCGAGCTTTCCCTTTCGGAACAACATATGCTGTTGTGTATGTCATCTGACTTGGTCTTCTACAGCTTCTTTCGTCGGACCAGAATGCTGCGATGCCGGATAAGAAACTGATAGCGTCGGTGGACTTAGAAATTTTTGGTTCGGTTCAGGGACATCGTCCCTCAGTTCCGACATAGTCCAATAATGTCACACAAACTTTCGAATTATTGAACGACGCTATATATATTATTATTTTATGCTTGCTAACCAAGCATTTCTGGTTTCTTGTTCGAAGAGTTATGGAGATGTCTTTCAAAAGTGTGCCTCTGTCGTCATAGTTAATGAAGAGTTAGTGGCAATAAGTGCTCATGGAATATGTCTATCGCCTACGGAGTGACATTCGCTAGCTCACCCGGTGTAGCGTACATTCATCGAATGGTTCGGCTGCCGGGTTCGTCCGTTGCGGTCTAGGAAGGAGATTTGGGTGATGCGAGCACTTTAATTACTTTAGTACTCACCCAGTGACGGCAGATTGAGGACAGATCGGAGGAAGCCTGTTAGTCCGGTTCCTGGCTTGTCCAGGTCCGTCCGGGCTGTGAGCAAGAGAGGTCCCTCTCTCGCCCAACAACATAGGCGACCGCATGTTGTGGTTCAGATATTTTACATTCGGAGCATATGTCCGTTGGTCGGGACGCTCCGTTATATTGACAGTCCGAGAGACTGTCTTTAATGCTTCTTCATCCTCACAGCAGGGCACACGACCGCACATTGGCTACGTGACCTCGAGTATCCGATCAGTTTCGGCATTCAGTGATTCCACGGCGAATAGGTCGCGCCATCCGGTAGCCAAGGGACACGAGGCCTATACACTCCGTTCGCTCGCATATTGGTAGTATGCATGGGGTAACGATCACGGAGCTTCCAGCGGCAATGCATCGTAAGACCGCTTCTCCTCAGGCCTCAGTGACGGACGTGCTATCCGAGTTAGCACAGTTGTTTCGCAGCATCCCAGCAATTGACAGTTTCTCGGTCGAATCAGGAATTATCCGACGGCGCTGGGTCGGTGCGGTCCGCGGTTGCATCAGGTACGGACGACTGAACGCTTTATAGGGTCCGACAGGATGGCGAAAGGGATTCGAAAGATTTCGAGTTTTCCCTTTAGTAGTATCGGAAGATGCCTTTCATATCTTCTGGCATTATCTTCCAGTGATTATTATTTCGGACTTCATTGCTGCGATCTTGGATAAGAGACTTATAGCGTCATTGGACTCGGATTTTTCGATCGGTTCAGGGACATTGTCCCTGACTTACCGACGCAGTCCAATATTGTCATTACAACATGTGTTTTATTTTTCGACGCTATATATATATATATATATACAAGCCTGCTACTAAGCATGATAGTTTAGTTTCTTGTCCGCGTTGCTCATTTCTGCCATTTTATCATTTATACAAATAGTTTATTTTGGCAGAGCAGGGCATACCGAGAGTTCATATGCGTCTAGACGGTGTGATTAAAGACTGCATATATTCTTTTTCGCCGTTTATGTCTTTTCCAATTTCAATGTTGGGAACGACATTATGTATAGTAGACTTAACTTAGACGCTTTATTATACGTAATCCGCCTTACTGAGGCGTTATCATTACGTCTTCAAGAAAAGATTTACGGGATATTATTCTCAATGTAATTTCTTTTGAGGGCAGTAGTTTGTTCACGTATAACTCCGCCCTTCAGTGGCTGATTGGAGTTAGTTAGACGTGACGCAGCCCTAGCTACATCCACACGCGTGGATAGTAAGGTTAAGAACTCTCTTAGAGTCGCTTCGTTCTCGGAGGAGCTTCTCTTCGACGGCAACTTTTCGGCAATCCATGAATTGCTCGATTTACACGTTCTCTTGTCTATCTAGTGTTACAAGAGATTCAGACTGGGGCAAACATTCGGTGGTTGACTCAGAGAGTGCCGCCGCAGTTGCCGGACCCGAGTGTGGCTGTTATGACGGTTGCCAGTCAAACAGATTGGGATATAATACTGATCCCTACGGATTCGAAGTGCCAGGGTCTTTGGGTTCCGCAGTCTTTTAGCAATCAGTTTTCTTCCGCGGAATAATGTTTTTTAGGCTTGCTTTATGTCATTGCATGAACATTATTCAGAAACGCATGCCCAAATTCCTGTCCTTTAATTCGACAGTAGTGGCGTATCTCCGGAACCAGGGAGGCACTCTTTCGTTTCCGTTATTCAATTTAATGGAAAGAATCCGTCTGTTGGTTATAGTACACCAAGTTCAGTTTTGGTCCGTCATATTCCGGGTCGTCTGATTGTTTTATCGGACTCCCGTTCTCTTACGGGTCGCTTGTTGCTGTCAGAATGGACTCTCAACAAACAAGTATTCAATCAGATTTGCTATCTATGGGAGCGCCCAATGATGATTTATTTATGACACAGCTTGCTAATCAATTGCAGACAGATGTGTTGGCTTGTCCAGATCTCTGAGCTAATATTGTTAACGCTCTATTGATCTATAGGACGGAATGATAGGATACGCGTATCCTCCGGCGCTGTTGTTTTAGCAGGTATTGCTAAGATAAACAACCACAATACATTTCTGTTGATAGCATCTCTATCTTCACAGAGATCATGAGTAATTTACTCTCTTGTCTACTGTGGGTCTTAACGTGAAATCTTCCTCTATGTGAGGATCTTTTTCACTGGGTAAATCGTGTCATCTTTATCACAACCAGCAAGGTCGCAACCTTCATGTATTCCGTTGTGTGGTCCGTATTGCATTGTAAGCACTGTACTGGACGAGCTTTGGACGCGATTTCTTACTATAGGAGATCCTCTTCTTCGCTATTCTATGCGGCTAAAGTGGAGGCTCTTCCGTCGTGGTGTAGGGATCATTATGTTCATATTGTTGATCCCTCCATACTACTCATTGCTATTTTTTAGTATACTTGTTTCACAAGATCTACTGCAGCCTGTTATTATTTAGGTTATAGGTTTATGTTACCTCATACCTATGCACTCTACGATAGTTTACAATTGAGTCTTTTGTCTCTTTATCTAAGTCAGTTAGTAACTTTTTGATAAATAGACTTAGAATCTTTAGATTAAATTCCTATACGGATTTTAACTTCGGTTCTTTTTTAGCTAAGTAATCATTTGAGCCTCTGGAAACAGTAGTTTTCAAATTCTGACCTTTTAGACAGTTATTCTGTTGGTTTCTCTTTTACTGTAGAGTCAGTGAGTTTCATGCACTATCGATGGATGATTTTCACTTTCATAGTTTCGGAATCAATACTTCCGTTACTATTTAGGTTGGATTGTTGCATAAGAGTTAGGCTCCTATTATCCGGAACCTATTATTTTAAGGTCCTTCCGTCTTCGTATGGGCATAGGCCTTTACTCTTTCCGGGTACAGTTTATGTATTTATAAACAGATATCTGTTTATTACTATGGGCATAAGCTTCTTCTGTCTTTGATGTCTAGTAGAAGGACGTTACGCTCCATTTTATTGTTAATGGATTCTATTAACTATCGGTACTGCTTATGGTATATCATTGACTTAGCAGTTGTGCTTAAGATTTCGGCTCATGAAGTAAGAGTTCTTCTACTTCTTGGGCTTACATTAATAGTGTCGCTATTATAGATTTTTGAAGGCCGCTCATTGCGCTCAGCCATCCACATTCATGAATTTTATCTCAGAAATATCGAGTCCATTTCTGGAGGCCTCTATTGTTAGGTCTATTATCTACTGCTCAGAATGTCATTCACTTAACAGTTGCTACTATAGCTAGGTAGGCTGTCTGTTTCGGCAGTGTCTCCGTTCGGCTGCCCTCTTCGCTCTGGGCTATTTGACCCAGGGCAAGAAAAAGGGGGGGGGGGGGGGGGGGAGGGTGTTCCCTTGGGTCACCTGTTTTACTATGAAAACAAGGGGATACCTCCTCCGGAGTTAGTAATTCTGAGCTGTTATTGGGATGGTTGTTTAGTGAGAAGTTTAGGTTTTTAAAATTCATTCAAGTCTTAGTTTTTAAAGTATAGCTTTTGAATATTGCATATGTCAACGGACATGATTATGCAATCCTCAGACACTTTTAGGAGTATAAGAGTCTCTATTCTCTAGACTTACTTTATTTATTGGCTTACTTTAGGATATTAATAGAGTACATGGATGTATGAAGCTCAATTTTGGAAGGTGTTGTATCTTTCTAATTTATCATAAATAAGAAAGATACATGTAAGGCCTATTACTTCTTTTTCCCTACAGGGGATGACTCTATTTTATTTTATTGAGCGTATTCCATTTTGCTCTATGTCCTTGGCCCTCCAGCCTTTTTACTATTCAGCTATGTCTGGGTCATTGGTACAGTATAAAAATGTTAAAAAATTTATAGTAATTTATATATTTTTTATACTTACCAATGACCCAGACGGGGATGGCCCTCCCAGGAGTTGGGAACTCTTGCCTCCCCGCTGAGTACATAGCGCTTACCAGGCACTGGTTATTAGAATGATTAATGGCGCCAATTTCGGAACGTCCTTGACACTGCACATGCGCAGTAGGGACGAAGTGTGGAGGGCCTTTCAGAACATGTTTTCTTTAGTTTTAGATGCAAATTTTGGGGATTGGGGGGCAAAATTTGTGTTTGGCCCTATATTTTAAGAGTTAGCACCAGCTATGTCTGGGTCATTGGTAAGTATAAAAAATATATAAATTACTATAAATTTTTTAACTTTCTTGTTGTATTACTAGTAAGTATTTTCGGACTTAGCAAGTAAGGGAGTTTTTAGACCTCTGCCTAGTGGCTGTCCACATACTTAGCATATTAGTCCATTAATTTTTATGTCCTCGATAGAGAGGCATCTTAAATCCGGGGTGTCCATCCATCCATCAGTCCATTCATCAGTCTGTATGTCTGACTTTATTTGTCCGTCCAGAGCCATAACTCTATATTGTTTTAGTGGATTTCCGTGAAACTTTACACATGGGTAAACAAAGACCAATGGAAGGTCTTTTACACAGCAACATCATGATCAAGTGGCAAAGATCACAGGAATGGGAAAACTTAATTTTCTCACAGACTGTATTTGTTTATCTGGCGCCATAATTCTATAATGCTTGGCTGACAAAGTTGTCAGCTACTTACACATTTTCGTCATTTACAATCCCAGTATGCAATGTTTCATTGTTTAAAAGGTTAATTTATATCAGTTAACTCTTTATCCAAGAAAGTTTGTTTTTTTTTAAATAAACTAAATTCCACTGATGGGGAAAATTTTTTTTATCTCTATTTTCCAATAAAACCATTCAGATATCGTTGTCAAAAGAACTTGCACAATACAGTACAAGTCGAAATAAGATGTAACATAACTGCAATAAACTAAATATACTGCTGCTTGTGCACTGATAAGACCAGAAAATGATGTAAGTTCCTGGTCTTATTAATGTTGGAAGAGAAAGATACATAGTTTATAGCAGTTATCCTACAGTTTTATTTTGACTCGTACTATATACCAATTCAAGTGACATCCACATTATGGTTCTTTTGGGAAACTTCCAACATATTAGTGGCTGTATTGACCTTATGGAAATAAGGTCAATACTGCTTTTGGCTGCTATATTCAGATGTATTTTATTAACCCTTAAGTCCTCAGATTAATTTTAAAGTATTTATGGCCTTTTTCTGCTTACATAGTTATTGATGACTTGGCAGTGGTTCTACATCACTGCTGGCTGCCTATACAGGCAGCCAGCAGTGATGTAGAACCACTGCCAGGGAAAATTCAGTCTACACACAAGAGTAATAAAAAAGATTACACAAGGGAGCACCTGCTTCAATGCAATATAAAAGTGGCGGTTTGGGGCTATATGGGGGCTTAAGGGTTAAATTCAAAACCTTACTGACTATAGTGAGCACCAAATTCAACACAAAACTTTTCATTCCAGTATTATTGGCCATTAGTTCGGAGACCATCTGGTGCACAGACAAAATGCCCATGGACAAAATGCCCATCAGACAGACTGCCCATCCAGAAAATATGAAATAGACAAAACTCCCCTAATATTTTTTTTATCATCACAATTGTCTTTTTTTTTAATTGACTTTTTAGCTCACCTGACTGAAAGTCAAGGGGAGCTCAAGTGATCACTTTCTGTCTGTTAGAGGTGGGTCGGAGGTGAATTTTCAAGTCGGTGTCGGTGTTTTTTAAGACGTAAAACCGTGGTTGTGGTTATCGGTTGTGGAACAGCCAAAGTTCACGTATCGAATTTAGGTTGATTTTGCAAACTTGCTTACCCAGTACAGTGTGTGAACAATGTTGAAACATCATCAGTCCTTGACAAAGATAAATTAATTGAACTGAAAAGAATGTTTGGCTTATTGATGTATACTGTAAAGTTCAAATTACGCACAAATTTGTAGAGTTCAGGATGGGTTTTAACCTTCCGTTCGGTGAAAATGCGGACTTTCTTATGAATGTCTTTCTGCTCCAGGAAAATGAAAGAAGTTATAAAACACTGGCAAATTTAGTATTATTCAAAGTGAATTTGGAAAGTGTCAATTATGGGAAAAAGTATTCTGCTGTGTACGGACCGAATTTCCTCAACAATCTTGGTTTTTTCTCCTGAGTAAATATATTTTTTAAATTTAGACTGAAAATACCCACAATGCATTGCCCTATTAAAAATATGGGGTGGGAGAAAGTAAAAAAGTTACCAATAATGTTTTGCTGACGTTTCGGCCTCTTGTTAAATCCAAACGTCTCAGTTGAAATCGGAGTTATTGGAAACAATGCCAAACAGTAACCCACAGACTTTTAGCTTGTTCCGCCATTGGGAGTCTGTTCAATTTAAGCCTCTCGGTTCATATTTGGGCTCAATACAGGAGCCCAAATCTTAACTTGGGGCAATATGGGAAATAAGCTTTAAAAATCTTCTTCAGATCCACTGGTCAGAATGTTTTAATATTTGGTAAACATCATTGTTACCAGGATCAGATTCAAGTTTGTTTGCAACAAGCCTCTCAGTTAATATTTGGGCTTCTTATGGAGGCATGAATTTTAACTTAGTGCAATATGAGGAAATTTCTTTAAAAATTTTCTTCTTCAGATCCACCAGTCAGAATCCTTTCATATTTAGTATACAGCATCTCCAGGTGGGCCACAATCTGGTTTGCTCAAATCAACTTTCTGGGTTAATATTTGGGCTCTCTATGGGGGCCAAAATTTTACCTTAGTGTACTATGGGGAAATTTCTTTAAAAATCTTCTTCAGATCCTCCGGTCAGAATCCTTTCATATTTGGTACACAACATCTCTAGGAGGGTCAGATTCACATTTGTTCATATCATGTCCCTGGGTTAATATTTGAGATCTCTATTGGAGCCCAAGGTTTAAATTCGTGCAATATGAGGTAATTTGTCTGGACCGACCTGCGTTGTGTCCTTGGGCAAGGCACTTAATCCTGGTTGCCTACATGAGACATGATGACACTGTGTACTAAGGCATACTGCACGTCGATGGTGCATATGTCTTTAACCACTGTAACCCTGCTTGAGCAGAGCTTGAACAGAGTTAGAATGTTGTGGAGCTGACAGTTGCTCGGTGGTTCTCTCCGGGTACTCCGGCTTCCTCCACCCGTAAAACTGTCACGGTCACGATTAGCCATTGTGCATCAGTATGTGACCTTAAACACCAATAAATATGAGGGAATTTCTTTAAAAATCTCCTTCTCCAGAACCATCAATTAGAATCTTTTGATATTTGGTCTACAACATCTCTTGGGTGGTCAGATTCAAGTATGTTCAAATCGAGTCCCAGAGTTGATATTTGGGCTCACTATGGGAGCCCGAATTTTACCTTATTGCAATATGAGGAAATTCCTTTAGAAATCTGTTTTTTCAGCTCCACCAGATAAGAATGCTTTCATATTTGGTATGCAACATCTTTAGGGGGCTGAGATTCAAATTTGTTCAAATCGGGTCCCTGAGTTAATATTTGGGCTCTCTATTGGTGCCCAAAGTTTAACAACTTAGTGCAATATGAGGAAATTTCTTGAAAACTTTTCTTCTTCACATCCACCTGTCAGAATCCTCCCATATTTGGTATACAACATCTTGGGGAGGGTGGGGGCAGATTCAGTTTCTTCAAATCGAGTTCCTGGGTTAATATTTGGGCTTCCGATGGGAGCTTGAATTTTAATTTAGTGCAATATGAGGGATTTTCTTCAAAAATCTTTTTCTCCAGAAGCACCAATCAAACTTTTTTCATATATTGTATATAACATCTCTGAGAAGAACAGATTGAGTCCTGCCTTAAAATTTGGGCTCTCTTCTGGGGACGGGGAGATAGGTGGGGGACGGGAGGGGGGGAGGTCCAAGTTTGTTCAAATCCATTCCTAAGTGGGTTTTTTTCCATAAAATTTGCATTTCAACTGCAGTGACATAATAACCCTTGGAAGTTTGGCAGTGTTTGGCAGTGCTGGTCTACTGCTGACAGAATTGGAAGCAGTCAGGAAGAGCTATGATAATAATCATCTGACATGGACACTGGAGTTATGAATAATTTCATGACTTCGTTCCTCTGTAGTGTTGATGAACCATGACAAACTGAATGTGATCTTCTTTGAACCACTTTATCAGGTGAGCGATTTAGGCACCTTTGGTCTCTCGTTTCTTGTTTTTTTTACGGTATTTGTTGGCTTTTCAATCTCTATTGTCATTTCTTGTATTTTTGTGCAGTATTTATGTTGTAATAAAGGGTTGCATGACTTTTAATGACACCTTTGATGATGGGCTTGGTTTTACAAGAGGGAAGAGGTCAGTCAACAATACAACTTATTCGTAAAGAAGCCAAGAAATCTCAGGAACGATTTCAAAATCTGGGAACAAAGCTATGGAGGAATTCATGCAAGGCCTAGGCCATTGTATTAGGCTAACTGATTAGTATGAGCCAGTACCCTCCAGTAAATTATAAGAAAACAATTATTTGTAAGCTAAATATGTTTTCTTGCAGTCACTTTCCTCCAGTAAATTGTAAGAAAACAATTATTTATGAACACAATCTTGCTAAATAAAACATAAGAAAATTAACAGAGTGAAGGGTGTAAAAATGATGTGAAATGTTATTTTAAGTGTTTAAAATGTTGGTGAAATGATGTGAAAAGGTTGAAAAAATGTAGAATGAAAATAAGTGCTATTATCATTGGAAAATAAAATTTTATTTCACTTTATGTTACTGTTATTTGTATTTCATTATGAGAATCAATGAGGATTTTGTGTGATTGAAATTTTGTCTGTGAGGTATTTTGTCTGTGACGTATTTTGTCCATGGGTATTTTGTCTTTGGGTATTTTGTCTGATGGGCATTTTGTCCATGGGCATTTTGTCCTGAATTTGGGGCATCTATGTCCAGACGGTCACTGTTAGTCTTGTTTTCAGCAGATGCCATATATGTTTGGTCACCTCTGGACAAGAATCATAGTCAGGGATTGGTATTACAGTGGAACCCTATTAATTGAATAGTCACTTTGCCAATAGAAATTATTCAGTTAACAGGAGAATTCATTTAACTGGGATTGTGTCACTTTCCTGTATTCTAGAGATAAACTTAGCATTTATTCTATGATATCTTGTTTGACAGAGCTCCATGAGCTCAGTCAAACAAGATATAATAGATTAAATGCCTGTATTGGATGTACTGAGGCCAAATAGGTCTAAAAACAAAGAAAAGCTGGGGAGAGTCAGGGTAATTTCTCGACAGAGTACAAGATTTTTTATTCAATTAACAGGAGTTTACGCTATAACTTTTATTCAATTAACAGATCAAATTTCTACTGGAGGTATGGTAAATGGTTTTGTGTTGGGAAATTATATTCAGTTAACAGGGTTATTCAGTTAAGAGATATCCAATTAAGTGGGCTCCACTGTATCAGTAAAGATGAGAAATAAAGAATAACCATTGAAGGAATCAAACTTCTTCATCCCCACCTTGTTCAACTCTCAGAGAATAAAATCTGGAATTTTGAGGTAACCTATTTACCATTCATCTGGATATAATTAAGAAGACAGATTACAGTACAGCCATCGTGGACGGGTCAAAATCTACAGGTTGTCATTTTTTCCACACATATAATTCAGAGATGATCCGCTGTGACACCAAGTGAAATTTCCACCAATGAAGCACCATGGTAATCCTGGTGCTTCATTGGTGGAAATTTTGCTAGGTGTCATAGCAGATCATCTCTGAATTATATGCATAGAAAAAATGACAACCCGTGGATTTTGACCTGTCTTGTCACAATGGCCCTATTGCATGACAGTTCACAGATTTCCAAAGCATCTGTGGTAAGCACAGGGGGCGTCAGCTGTCTTAGGAAGTTTGAGCACTCAAGAGAGGGCTCTTCCCACAGGAACATTTTAAAACAGTGCTTTCAAATAAGGTGATGAGACACAACTTTTTGACAGACTGTTTGTAGTTCCAGACGAACAACTTTTCGGTCATCGGTTTTTTCGTTTAGATAACCACCAGAGGAACAAGAAAATCGTTATTAGTCTTAGTTTAGCAAGATTTTGTTCATGAATAATTGTTTTGTTATGTTTTATTGGAGAGTGCCAATAGGCACACTCCAATAAATTGCAACCATTCAGTTTTATATAAAAAAAATTCTTCTACTATTGAGCAAACATTAAGCTAATGCATACAGTTTAAAGCCACTAAAGTGGCTTCTAGCACTTTTCAATAGAGCCATGATAGTGGCTTCTAGCACTCAACCAGTTAATATAAATTTCAATTTCACACTAGACTTTATGATTCTGGAGAATCATGGCTTTTCCCGATGAGATTCCATGATTTGTCATGACCCCACAGTGTATGATGAATTGCTTTTGACTGTCTCACTGAAGTTCCTTCATTGATGTCATGACAAAGGTGAGTATAGAAGTCTCAAATGACTCAGTTTGATAAAAAAAATTGTTTAGGTAAAAACCATTATTAACGGTGGAGAGGGTTAATATCAATATCGTCGTCCAACAAGTTAATGACCAACAAAAGGAGTTGTGTTTGTTTGACACATACCCACTGAGTGCTGTATCTGTTTGAAAATGGACCGTTTTATCTCAAATGTATCCAAAATATTGATGTCTGGCAGCTTGTTAAGGGTTAACAAGTGCTGACTGGAATATTTATTCATGCAACTTGTAATTTCACACCAAAAACTGTGAATGGCCATTTTTACTTAAAAATCTATGAGATGTTTTCAGAGAAATCCAGGGAGAACAAGAATTTTAAGCTGTTGATGGTATAATTGTTTATCCAGCCCAAAACGGGTTAAGGGTTGTTTTTTTAATACGCTTATTACTTATAAAAATAATTCTCAGTGAATTCTTCTTCCACTTATGTTGATTTCTCCTCTTAACTTTGGGTGCTGCGGGTTTTGCAAACACAGCCCACTTTTTCAACATTTTGATGTTTGAGAACCAGCATAGGGTAAACAAATGCTTACTGTAATATTTTGTACATGCAATTTGTAATTCACACTAAGATCTGAGAATGGCCAATTTTTCTTAAAAATCTATGTGATGTTTTTAGAGAAATCCTCGGATAACATGAATTTTTAACCTTTTGAGGGGAATCACCCTGTAACCATCTCTAAATGGGTTAATGCTTGGTTTTATGAATACCTTCATTACTTACAGAAATGATCCTCGGTGAATCCCACTTCCAATGAAGGTGGTTATGTTCATCTTGCAGGTACACATTGGGTGTAATGGGTGGCCAAGTACAGCCCATTTTCTCAAAATTTGCTGCCTCTGGAGGGTTAACAAATGCTTACCAGAATCTTTTGTTCAGCAACTTGTATAATGTCACTCCAAGACCTGCAAATGGTCAATTTCTCTTGAATACTTACTAGATTTTTTGGAGAAATCCACAGAAAATGGGAATTTCAAGCTTTTAAGGGGTACATCTTCTTAACCGGGCGAAAATGGGTTAAGGCCTTAATTTTTGAATACCCTTACTACTTACCAAACATTTTCCCTATCAGTTTTGCGTCCAGTAAAAGAAGTTATGTTTCTCTGCAGCATTCCCATTTGATGTTGTTGGTGTCCAAAAACAGACTATTTTTTCGAAATTTTGACATTTAGCAGCCCATGGAAGGTTAACAAATGCTTATCTGAATATTTTATCCATGCAGCTGGTAATGTGACTCTAAGACCTATCAACGGCCATTTTCTTGTGAAACCCTATGAGACGTTTGTAAAGAAATTCAGGGAAAACATGATTTTTTAAGCTTTTGATGGGTATTGCTATTAACCATCCCAAAGGGGTTAATGCTTGGTTTTTTGAATACCCTTATTACTAACAAATTTGGTCCTCGGTGAATTCCACTTCCAACAAAGTAGATTATGTTTATCTCTCGGGTATGCATTGGATACTGTGCGCGTCTGAAAACAGCCTATTTCAACAAAATTACGATGCTTAGCAGCCTGTAGAGGGTTAATAAATGCTCACCGGAATATTTTGTCCATGCAACTTGTAATGTCACACAAAGACCTGCGAATAGACAATTTTTCCTGAAAACCTACAAGTTGCTTTTAGAGAAATCCACAGAAAATGGGAATTTTAAGCTTTTAAGGGGTATCTCTCTTTAACCAGTCCAAAATGGGTTAAGACTTCGACTTTTGAATACCCTTACCACTATCAAAAATGTTTCCCCATCAATTTTGCGTCCGATAAAAGAAGGAACCTTTCTCGGTGGTACACCAAGTGGGTGCTGTTGGCGTCCAAAAACAGCCCATTTTATCACAATTTTGACTTAGCAGCCCGTGGAGGGTTAACAAATGCTCACCGCTGTATTTTGTCCATGCAACTTCTATTGTCACACCAAGGCCTGGGAGTGACAAATTTTTCTTGAAAATCTACAAGACTCATTTAGAGAAATCCACGTTAAATACAAACTTTTTAGCTTTATGGGGGTATTGCTGTTTAACCGGCCCAAAATGGGTTAACGCTTGGTTTTTTGAACACCCTTATTACTGACAAAAATGATCCTCGGTGAATTCCACTCCCAATAAAGGAAGTTATGTTTATCTCTCGTGTATTGTTTGGGTGCAGTGGGAGCCTGAAACCGGCCTATTTCATCAAAATTTCGATGTTTGGCAGCCTGTGGAGGGTTACCATATGCATCGCCTGATATGTCGTGTGTATCAAAGGGCGTGTCACAGACAGGTCTAGCAATGACGAATGTATAAAAAAAAATCTACAAGACGTGTTTCGAAAAAGTGCCGATAAACCCCAATTTTGGCAGTTTTTTGCCAATTCGGACGAAATAAGGGTTAAATCAAAAATTCCACTTCGGTACATTTTTAGATTTTGTGCCCCCCTATGTGTGTGTAAAATGTCGTGAAAATCGGTTCGAAAATAGCTTCTGAACCGTACGGACAAAATGTGTGGAGAAAAAAAAAAAAAAAAAAAAAAATAATAATAATCCGTAGAAAAACAATAGACTTTTCCAGAGGGAAAAGCCTAATAAGAAGCTAGGTGTTTCATGGTTTCATAATGTCTTAATTAAATTGAAAAGTGTAGTAAAAAGGTTATTTCTGAGGTAAATTACAAAATATTTCAGTTGTTTCCTTCCCTTCTGCTTTGAGTAATTTTGAATTCTAGGGATGGAATTGGATTTGACTAGCCCATGAAATCCTGGAAAATGTGTCAGGAGGCCTTGAAAAGCCTTAATATTCACAAAATAAAAATGCTGATGAAGCATATAATCATAACTATATAATTTTATATGCCAGAGTATAGTCCTAATTAGGCCACTCCAGTCATTAATCCCTCCTCCCACTACTGTTGTGGGGAAGTGGGAGGAGGAGTTCATGACCAGAGGGTCCTAGTTAGGACTAGTTAAGGCAGGACCTTGCATTTGGCCATTGTAGAGCTCTGAAAAATTTTGAAATATATCGAGAAACATCCTTGAATGGCCTTAAATTTTATCAGTCCTTGCCCGCAGGAACCCTCTATTGGTTAACTCTTCACTCAATGAACACAATATCAAAATTTGTTATTTTTTCCCTAATTTTTTAAAAAAGTCAACAAAACCATCTTTTGACTCATTCATTGGAAAGGGCTAATTGAGCTCATTCTGACAAGGGTCACAAGATATGGTTCTGTTGAAATTTTTTTAAATAATTTGTTTGCAAATTCTCAATTTATAAATTATGCTGATGGATAAGGCAGATTCATTAGGTTAAAGTTAATGTTCAAAATAACTCAGAAGTTCATTTGTAATCATTAACACTTTACTTTATACTTAATGATCATATCCAACCCATCTTTTCATAAAAATTACCGTTTAAATATCGATATTTTTTCACTTTTGCCTCCAAAACATAGCTTTTGAACCTTCATTGGAATGATCTTGATTATAATATAGGCATACATGCTGAAAGTTACCTTAAAGTGCAATCAATGGATTAATTTAAAATAGTACAAAAGATAAATCTTAAGAACATTACTTAAAATATGTGTTTTTGTAGTAGGACAATCTTTGGGTTATTCCATCCACAGTTTGTTGCATTTAATATCCTGCTTATTTTGGTTGGTACAGAAGTCGCCATGGACAGGTTGTAATCCATGAATGGGCAGTGATGTCCACACGTGTGTCTACCAGGTAATAAAAATCATCAGCAAAATTTCAATTAATGAAGCACTAGGTACAACCCAGTGCTTCATTAATTAAATTTTTGTTGATTATTCCTACAATTAATTTGGAATTTAATAACATTGCACCTGTGGAAATATTGCCCACCCAAGGAAAGAGACCAATCCACGGCGGCCATACTGTATACTGACAGGAGAATTTGTCTTAACCCTTTACTTAACTTAGCGGCCAAAACCGGCCAGCGGAATTCTAAAAAATCGCCAATTAATTTTCATTATTTTTTTATTTTTTGTCTCAAAAACATAGGTTATGACCCCTCATTGGAACGAGCTAAAAGGAAAGAAATTAGTTATTCAAGAATTTTTTTGGCAAGTGTCGTCTGCTTTTCATGTTAGGTAAAGGGTTAAAGAAAAAGCAAGCGTTCACTTTTTAGTTTCTTAGCTTTGAGTCCTCTGATAAATATTGTTGAAAATTTATAAATATTTTTTGATATTCTATATTTGAATGCAAATATAAAAATGTTAGTTTCTTAATATCAAATGAATTGTATTTTAGACATTAAGTTTGTTCTTTTTGTGAAAATGTATCTTCTGGTATATCTTCAGCTGCAAGTGTTCATTGATCACATGAAATACCCACCTTGTTTCTGGATAAATAAAAGACTATTTTTTTCTTGATAAGGGTGTGTGGGGGGGGGGGGGAGTTTGTCCCCATTTATGTGAAAAACATGGGGAAACATAATTTTAAAACATTATATTATTTTAATAAATAAGTTCACTTGTAGTGCAACAGAATTTTCTCCCATTTATGAATTTAACCAATTATATCTTGTTTGACAGAGCTCACTGAGCTCTGTTAAACAAGGTTTATTTGGTTAAATATCAAACTGCATTATGGGAAATATTTGCTGCTGAAAACTTTGCCATTTTGGCATCAGTGTGCAGAGGGTTAACATTGACCCTTCATAAGTTTTCTATGTAGATCTGAAAGCTCTTCAAAATTATAGTCTGAACTCAATATTATTGGGATGAAGATATGAGAATGAACTTTTCTTAACCCTTTACCTAACATGAAAAACAGATGACACTTGCAAAAACAATTCTTGAATAACTGATTTTTTGTCTCAAAAACATAGGTTATGACCCCTCATTGGAATGAGCTCGTTCCAATGAGGGGTCATAACCTATGTTTTTGAGACAAAAAATGAAAAAATAATAAAAAATAATTGGCGATTTTTTAGAATAGCTCTTGTTTGTTTTTGGCCGTTATGTTGGGTAAAGGGTTAAACCTATTTTACAGTTTGTTTCCACCAGAACTACTCCGCATTTACATATTAGATTATCTCATTTCTGGGAGCATGGTGGCTCAATGGTTACAGCATTGGACTTCAACTGAAAGGTCCATGGTTCAATCCCTTCCAGGGGCAACTTTGTTGTGTCCTTTGACAGGGCACTTAATCCTGATTGTTCATGTGTGAGCTCAGCGGTGCTGTATACTTAGGCATACTGCACATTGATGGTGCACTTCAGCCAATGCTAACCTTCTTTGTGTGAAGTCAGTACGTTGGGGAGTCTGACAGTTGCTCGGTGGTTCTCTCTGTGTACTCCTGCTTCCACCATGCATAAAGCTGTCCGGCACGAAATGATGCTGGCTGTCAAAAGTGTCATTAAACCCGAATATATGAATAAAAGCTCTTTCTACAAAGCAGTTTAACCCTGTCAATTGAATTACCACTTTGCTAGTGGAAAATATTCAATTAACAGGAGTATTCAATGAACAGGACTATAGTCATTTTCCTATACTATAGTCATTTTCCTATAATGCAGTGATAAATTGAACATTATTTTTAGCTCAACTTTGACGAAGTCAAATTTGAGCTATTGTCATGGCCCGTCGTCCGTCTGGCCGTCTGTCTGTCTGTCCGTACGTCAACAATTGGCTATGGCTCGGGCTAGAGGTCGTATTTATGAACCGATCTTTACAAAACTTCTTGTGTACCTTTGTTATGATCCTGGGACGGGAACGAGTGTTTTTAGGTGTGGTCCGAAATTCAAGATGGCTGCCAGTGGCCATTTTGTACCAATGATGCAAAAATCAGTTTTTTTGTACAGAACTTCTGTATGAAAGTTCTGATTTGAATAAAGTTTTGTATAAATGTTTAGTACCATGGGATACATCACATATAATACGGGTTTTTTTCTCGTGCGTAAATTATGCAAATTAGACTGACTTTGATTTATTTAGTGTTACTTTCAGAGCTGTAAGTGCCAAGCTGCTATGGCTCGGGCTAGAGGCTGTATTTATGAACCGATCTTTACGAAACTTCTTGGGTACCTTTGTTATGACCGTGGGACGAGAACGAGTGTTTTTGGGTGTGGTCCGAAATTCAAGATGGCTGCCAGCCGCCATTTTGTACCGACGATGCAGAAATCTGTTTTTTGTACAGAACTTCCATATGAAAGCTCTGATTTGAATAATTTTTTGTATGAATGTTTAGTACCATGGGATACATCACATATAATACGGGTTTTTTTCTCGTACGTAAATTGTGCAAATTAGACTAATTTTGATGTTTTTGGGGGTTACTTTCAGCACTGTAAGTGCAAATGCCAATACGGCTCGGGCTAGAGGCCGTATTTATGAACCGATCTTTACGAAACTTCTTGGGTACCTTTGGTATCACAGTGGGACGAGAACGAGTGTTTTTGGGTCCGGTCCAAAATTCAAGATGGCCAATGGCAGCCATTTTGTACAAAATTAGGTGCAATCAGATTTTTGCACAGAACTTCCATATGAAAGCCCTGATTTGAATAATTATTTTGTGTGAATGTTTAGTACCATGGGATGCATCACATATAATACGGGTTTTTTTCTCGTGCAGAAATTATGCAAATTAGATGAACTTTGATTTTTTCAGTGCGACTTACACACAGTAAGTACACATGTCAATACGGCTCAGACTAGAGTCTGTATTTGTGAACTGATCTTCACGAAATGTCTTGGGTACCTTTGTTATCACCTTGGGACGAGAACGAGTGTTTCTGGGTGCGGTCTAAAATTCAAGATGGCTGCCAGTGGCCATTTTGTACCGAAATTAGGTCTAATCAGTTTTTTGTACACATCTTCTATACAGCTCAGACTAGAGGCCATATTTATGAACCAATCTTTACGAAACTTCTTGGGTACCTTTGTTATCACCGTGGGATGAGAGCGAGTGTTTTGGGGTGTGGTCCGAAATTCAAGATGGCCACCAGCAGCCATTTTGTACCAAAATTAGTGCAATCAGTCTTTTGTATAGAACTTCTGTATGAAAGTTCTGATTTGAATAAATTTTTGTATGAATGTTTAGTAACATGGAATACATCACATATTGTAATGGGTTTTTTCTCGTGCACAAATTATGCAAATTAGATGAACTTTGATTTATTCAGTGCTACTTACACAATGTAAGCACACATGTCAATACGGCTCAGGGTAGAGGCTGTATTTATGAACCGATCTTCACAAAACTTCTTGGGTACCTTTGTTATCACCTTGGGATGAGAATGAGTGTTTCTGGGTGCGGTCCAAAATTCAAGATGGATGTCTGCCAGTGGCCATTTTGTACCGAAATTAGGTCTAATCAGTTTTTTGTCACAAGTTCTATACAGCTCGTATTTATGAACTGATCTTCACAAAACTTCTTGCGTACTGTTAGCATTGCTAAGCCTTCTTGCACTCAGTGGTCAAAATACACCACCACCACCCATGCTATTCTGTAGATTATGGGGGCCTAAAACTTAAGACAAACTGAGAACATGAATTTTTGATGACAAAGAAATAATTGCAAAATTAAATAACTGCCTGCCCATATTCAGTTTTACAAAAAATGGTTAGAGAAACAGATCTACTTTGTGGGACCTAAACTTTTGAATTCTGAACAAATGTGTTTGCAAAATATACTGGAAATTTTCAGGGGTTTTTTTACCCTTAAGAATCTTGGAAATGTTCCAGAATTTTTATTTTACTACACTTTGTGAATCTAAACAGCATAGCAGTAATTTGTAGCCAGGAGCATGGTGGCTCAGTAGGTAGATGCAGGTTGCAAGCGGCTTTGCCGAGAGGTCCTCTGTTCGAATTGCACCTGCGGCAACTGCGTTGTGTCCTTGGGCAAGACACTTAATCCAAATTGCCCATGTGGGGGGCATGATGGCTTTGTGTACTAAGGCATATTGCACGTCAATGGTGCACTTGTCTTCAACCAATGCTAACCTTGCTTGTGTGGAGTTAGTATGTTGGGGAGTCTGACAGTTGTGCACCATTGCTTGGTGGTTCTCTCTGGGTACTCAGGCTTCCACCACCTGACCCTGGCTGTCAGAAGTGTCATTAAACCCCAATAAATAAATAAATTTCTAGTCAGGCCTTCGCTGCTTGCAGATGCAACCAAGAATTGACTAGAAACCACTGCCAGGGTAATTTGACTGTTTCCCCATGTCTTCTTGATTGTATGTTAACCCTCTGCACTCTGATGTCAAAATTCCAAAGTTTTTAGCAGCAAATATTTCCCTTAATACAGTTTGATATTCAACCAAATATACCTTGTTTGACAGAGCTCAGTGAGGTCTGTCAAACAAGATATAATTGGTTAAATTCATAGTTATTCAAGAGAATAACACAATGATTGGAGGCTGTGGCTGTACCAGTTTTCTGGAGGTTAAAGTACCTATTCTCAGACTACAGAACTTGTCACGGTTGGGTAAAGATCTGATGGGTAATAGCTTCCAATGGATGGCATTCACTCTTTGCATGCTGCTGGCAGATATTCTGTCCAGGGCAGGATTTCTCCTGTCACTGAAATATGTGTAATTTAGACATATTTAATTGATTTGCCATCCTGTAAACTGAACAGATTATTAGCTGCGACTAACAGCTCTATAAGTGGCTCTGTCGGTCTGTCTGTCGGTCTGTCTGTGACCAACGAGTTTCAAAACTCAATAACTTTTGAAATACTTGATGGAATGACTTTATATTTGGCATGTAATTTTATCTTATTGATGTCTAGCCACTGTTCAATGCATGTGTTGTTCCAAGTATTTTTCTTGGAGTTATGGCACTTGATGAACTTAGAATTTTGTGACTAATGAGTTTCTAAAAGAATAACTTTAAAACTATCTGGTGGAATGACTTCATATTTGATATGCAAGTGTATCTCATTCATGTCTCGTCCGATGCAAATGTTGTTCCAAATATTTTTCTTGTTTTTTTTTCACCATCACCTGTAAATTGCCCCTGAGAATATTTTTTTGATTTGCAGATTGCACCACCCGTTGCAGCTACGGCGTCGATGTCGCGATTTTTTCCTTAATGATTTCTTGAGTTAAATTTAGATGAATTTTCCATCAGATCCAGGGATCCAGTCACCAATGCTTGGGGAGGAAGTCCTCTAAAATGGGCAACATGGATATAAACGATTGACTAAACTTGGCTTTGTCTCAATGTTGTGGCCATGATTAGCCATTGTGCAGAAATATGTGACCTTAAACACCAATAAATAAATAATTACAAGACCTTTTGTGTGAAACAAGGTTAGAAAAGAATGGGAATAAAGTGGAGCCCACTTAAGTGGATATCACTTAACTGAATAACCCTGTTAATTGAATGTTATTTCCCAGCACCAAACCATTTACCATACCTCCAGTACAAATTGACCTGTTAATTGAATATAGGTTATGGAGTAAACTCCTGTTAATTGAAAAAAAAAGCTTGTAACCTGTGAAGAAATTGCCCTGACTCGCTCCAGTTTTCCTTTGTTTATAGACCTATTTGTCCTCGGTACATCCAATACAGGCATTTAATCTATTATATCTTGTTTGATAGAGCTCATGGATCTCTGTCAAACAAGATATAATAAAATAAATGCTAAGTTTATCTCTAGAATACAGGAAAGTGACAAAATCCCTGTTAATTGAATACTCCTTTTAATTGAATAATTTTTATTAGCAAAGTGGCTATTCAGTTAACAGGGTTCCACTATATAGATCAGTATGAACAGATTCAGTCCCTTCAATTTATCATCACATAGGTTGTGTGAGTACTTGTGTGGAAAAAGTGTTATTAAAATGTGGATCACGGTTGGTGTGAGCACACTAAATCTTTCAATCTTAACCCTCTGCACACATGTAGAATTATCAAAATTTCAAGAAGCATATTTTCCCCACAATTCAGCTAGGAATATAACCAATTCAGTCTTGTTTGACAGGGCTCAATGGGCTCTTTCAAACAAGATTGAATATTGTTAAATTCTGAGTTGCCTTTTGAGAAAAATTTGAAACTTGAAATTTTGGTATTTTTCCATCACTGTGCTGTGTTTTAAAATATATACACAAAGTTTGTATGATAAATGGTTAATATTAAAGGGGGGGGGGATTTTCAATCTCGCCACTTCATCCCGAATGCATAATGATGAAAAGAAGGCCTAAAAAAGTTAAAAATCTGTTTATCAGGCTCTCCCACATGGTCCTTTTCACTACTGCATGCTCTCTTTTTAAAACCATTGCAAAGTTCAAAAAATAAAAATTAAACTGTTCATTCTTTGATATTTTACCCAAGTTAATAAAATTGATAAATTTGTCCCTTGAGTGTAACAAGGTTTTGCAATGCTTTAGCATTGCAAAGCCTTCTTGCACTCAAGGTATGAAATACACCACCTCCCATGTTGTTTTGGACTGTAGATAATGAGGCCTAAGACATAAAACAACCAAGAACATGAACTTATGATGGCAATGAAATAATTACCAAGAAATAAAAAATAAAATAAAAAATTGCCCGTCGACATGCAATTTTACAAAAAAAAATTGCCTGAGAAACAGAAAATCTAATTTATGAGTTCTTATCATTATGATATACAGCAGTCTTTTCATATTCAAATCTGATATCTCCTTTGTCTACTCTAGTGATTTTATTGGTAAAATGTTTACCTGACAATCAATCACTTTCATTTCTATTATTTGCTATTAAATATTAATTTCACTTACTTTCGTTCATCAATCAAGATATTATCTTCATATCTTTGATTATTTCCATCACACTGGTATAAATTTTAGAATTTATGCATTTCCTTTCTACTGTGGTAGATCAGCATTACTTCTCTTTTTAGCTCAGCTTGAAAATGCCAAGTATGAGCTATTGGGATGGGTTGCAATCTGTTGTCCTTCCTTATGTCCATCCATCTGTACATTCCTCTGTCCATCCACTATTCCTTCAGCACACCCTTCAGGCTGTAGCTCACTCCAGATCAGTTCCAAATTTCATACATGGCTCTGGGGGCAAAGTCTAGATGGGAGCTATCAAAGTTTTCCAAATTTTGTTTTAAAACATGGCCATCAGTGGCCATCTTGGATTTGGATATAAATTGTCCAACAATTCATTTAGCACACCCTACAGGCTGTACCTTTTATCCAATCAGTCTCAAATTTCATATGTGTCTTTGGGGCAATGTCTACATGGGAACTATTAAATTTTTCGGAATTTCATCAAAAAACATGGCCGCCAGTGGCCATCTTAGATTTGGCATATAAATTATGAACAATTCCATTAGCACACCCTACATGCCATACATGTATCTCTCACCATCTTTTTCAAACTTCATATGTAGCTTTTGTGAGATGTCTAGGTAGAACCTATTAAATTTTTCTGAATTTTGTTGAAAAACATGGCCACCAGCAGCCATCTTGGATTTGGATATAAATTGTCCAACAATTCTTTTAGCACACCATACAGGCTGCAGCTCTCACCCGATCAATTCCAAACTTCATATGTAGCTTTGGGGGAATGTCTGGATGGGAGCTATCGAATTTTTCTGAATTTCGTTGAAAAACATGGCAGTCAGTGGCCATTTTAGATTTGGCATATGAATTGTCAACAATTCCATTAGCACACCCTACAGGCCGCATCTCTCACCCGATCTTTTTAAAATTTCATATGTAGCCATGGTGTGATGTCTAGATGGGAGCTATCGAATATTTCTTAATTTTGTTGAAAAAACATGGCCGGCAGCAGTCATCATGTATTTGGATATAAATTGTCAACAATTCCATTAGCACACCCTACAGGCAGCATCTCTTATCTGATCTTTTTCGAATTTCATATATAGCTTTGGTGTGATGTCTAGATGGGAGCTACTGGTATAACATTTTTGTGAATTTTGGTAAAAAATATGGCCACCAACAGCCATCTTTGATTTGGCATATGAATTGTCAACAGTTCCATTAGCACACCTGCGGGCAGCTCTTTCATATTTCATATGTAGCTTTGGTGTGATGTCTAGATAGGATCTATTGAATTTTTCTGAATTTCATTGAAAATTATATCCACCAGTAGCCATCTTGGATTTGGCATATAAATTGTCAACAATTCCATTAGCACACCTTCCAGATCGCATCCCGTACTCCATCTTTTTCGAATTTCATATGTAACTTCGGTATGATGTCTACATGGGAGTTATCAAATTCTTTTGCATTTTGTTGAAAAACATGGCTGCCAGTGGCCTTCTTGGATTTGACATATAAATTGTCAACAATCCCATTAGTACACCAAACAGGCCGCATCCCTCACCCAATTTTTTTCAGATTTCATATTTGGTGTGATGTCTTTTCTGAAGAAACTTGAGTGAATGACTTGGCATTACTGGATCTTTCTATTTAGTTCAGTCCTGTCTTGGACAAGTTGAGCTGCAGTTCATTGACACTTTCATTTGATTTGTATTTTGTATGTGCAATGCCATGAGATAATCAATCCCCCTGTCATTGGGAAATAACTCTTGATGGAATAATTGGACACAACCATTTCGCAACCCCCTTCACGATATTATCACCAAAAAGAAATATATTAAATTCAGGGATCCTTTCTTTAAAATGTGATGACAAGAAATGGTAATGTGATGACAATAAATTCAAATCAGTAACTCTTGGAAGAAATCCTAAGACACAGCTGGTTCGCAGTCCCATGCATGTTACCATCAATAAAAAGCTATATGTCAAATTTTGGTGAAAATAATTTGACGGATTTCTTTAAAATGTGATGACAAGAAATGTGGGTGGACGGACGGACAGAATCCATTCTTATATCCCCCACCTCTACTTGATGGGAGATGATATATAGAATAAATAGGTACTGGGGCCAGTAATCAGATTTAAACCATGAGTAGGATAAGGGTTTTAACCACTCGGCTTGCTGAGTGGTTAAAATCCTTATTCTACGAGGGGTTTAAATATGATTACCAGTCTAGTATTTATTCATTTATTAGGGTTTAACGACACTTTACAGCCAAGGTCATATTGTGTCAGTGACAGTTTTACAGGTGGGGGAAGCTGGAGTACCTGGAGAGAACCACCGAGCAATGACAAGCAGCTGCTAGCTCCCCAACATCCTAACTCTGCACTGCAGCACAGGCAGGGTTAGATTGGTTGTAGACATGTGCACCATTGATATGCAGTACGCCTTAGTACATGGCGTCATCGTGCCCCCATGTGGACAATTGGGGTGAAATGCCTTGCCCAAGGACACAACATGGGAGTCAGAATCGATCACTCAGACAGTCACCCATCCAAGGACTAACCGGGCTCGATGTTGTTTAACTTCAGTGATCTGATGAGAACTGGTTACCGCAATGCCACTGCACCCCCAACCAGCCCTAGTACCTATTTGTTTTATTTATACCATGCTCATAATTAATAATCGACTTTGTGACTTAAATTGAAGAAAAAGACGACACTTTCTATTGCAAACACACACGTTTGTTTTGTTTACATCTGTGCCAGTGGGTAGTACTACCCGCTGTACGTGAATGCTTTCATCTGAAGTATTTATTACCATGCTTAGTTCAAGTCCTTATAAATTTTGTGCATTGGCTAAATTTGACTTCCCTCTTTGAAAACTCGGCAGTGTAGATGAATTTGTGTGTTTGTTTACAGTATTGTCTCAAAAACATAGCTTATGACTCCTCATTGGAACGAGCTTGTTGACAAATCCTAAGCTATGTTTTTGATGCTGTAGTGGGACCTGGTATCCAAAACATGGGGTGGAAGTCCTCTAAAGAGGACAACATGTATATAAACAATTGCCTAAATTTGATGTAATACCTCTGTTGTGGTCATGATACAATCATAGATATTCACCATGATCCAAAAACTCCAATAAATAAATAAAATCTTTCAGCTGACTGCATCAGCGTCCTTCCACTATAGCAGGTGGAATGGAGTGATTTCCTTTAGCACCCAGCTCAAGCAATTACAGTTAGATTTGTTCACTTACAAGTGAACAACCACATATTTGAAAATTCAAAAGCTCCACATTCAGAGATTCTTTTTAGAACAAAACATGGGGATACAGTGGAGCCCACTTAATTGGATATCTCTTAACTGAATAACCCTGTTAAATGAATAGAATTTCCAAACATAAAACCATTTACATGTACCATACCTCCAGTACAGATTTGACCTGTTAATTGAATATAGGTTATAGAGTAAACTCCTGTTAATTGAATAAAAAATCTTGTAACCTGTCAAGAAATTGCTCTGACTCTCCCCAGTTTTACTTTGTTTATAGACTTATTTGGCCTCGGTACATCCAATACAGGCCTTTAATCTATTATATCTTACTTGACAGAGCTGATAGGGCTCCGTCAAACAAGATAGAACAGAGTAAATGCTAAATTTATCTCTAGAATAGTGACTCAGTAGGTCGAGGTACAGGCTGCAAGCCGAGAGGTTGTGGTTCGAATCCCAACTGCAGCAAGACACTTTACCCCCCCCCCCCCCCCCCCCCCCCCGCCGATGTGGGGGCATGGTGGCACTGTGTACTAAGACGTACTGCATGTCAATTGTGCACCTGCCTTCAGCCAATACCAACCCTGCTTGTGTAGAGTTGGTATGTTGGGGAGCTCACAGTTGCTCGGTGGTTCTCTCCGGGTACTCCGGCTACCTCCACCCATAAAACTGTCATGGTCATGATTAGCCATTGTGCATAAATATGTGACCTTAAAATAAATAAATAAATATATCTCTAGAATACAGGAAAGGGATTCAATCCCTCTTACTTGAATACTCCTGTTAATTGAATAATTTTCATTGGCAAAGTGGCTATTCAATTAACACGGTTCCACTGTATTAACACTGCACACTAATATTAAAATTCTGAAATTTCAAGCAGCAAATTTTTCCCATAATACAACCAGACATTTAACCAATTCAAACTTGATTGACGGACCTCAGTCAAACAAGACTGAATTTGTTAAGTCTTTAGTCTTCAGACAAACAAACATTCATTTTAAAGAAGCCATTATTGCCAGCAATGTCATTGTGAAAGCCATGACAAGCTGCCATGTCTTTTACACAGCACTGCCATGGTGAACGTTTGGGCGAGTCTGACTTACTTATATCATCAATCTAGGAACCACCTGTCGCAGTTTGGAGCTTCTGTGGAGCTCTTTGAGAGCGTGGTGACTCAGTAGGTAGAGATGCAAGCCGAGAGGTCCTAGGTTCGAATCACCCCTGCGGCAACCATGTTGTATCCTTGGGCAAAACACTTAATCCCAATTGCCCATGTGGGGTCACGGTGGCATTGTGTACTAAGGAGTAATGCACGTCGGTGGTGCACTTGTCTTCAACCAATGCTAACCTTGCTTGTGTGGAGTTAGTACTTTGGGTAGTCTAACAGTTGCATGCCGTTGCCCATGGTTCTCTCGGGGCGCTACAGCTTCCTCCATCTGTAAAACTGTCCGACACGAGGTGACCCTGGCTGTTGAAACTGTTGTTAAACCCCAATAAATAAATAAATGGAGCTCTTTAAACATGTCAACTAACAGACAATAATATTCTGCCCAACAAGACAAAGATTTTGTGTGAATAACTTCCCTCCCCCACCAGAATTAACACCCCTGACCTCTTGCTGTAAGATGCTTTACCATACATACTGAAAAGTATGTGCCATTAACACTTTTAGATAAGTTGTTTACTCAAAGTATACAGATCCTAAACTGGTGAGGTTAAATGTCCATCTTTCTGGGGGTATATTTGAAAGAATTCACTATCGTTTTAGATAGAATATAGAATGTCACTAATGTTAGTGGCATCTACATGTTTATATGTAACAAAGTGATGTAATTTTTGTTCCATAATGTAAACATTTCAGCATTATGATCTATGCATATTGTCAACAAAATTGTATAAAATCTGCATGTATATTTAAGTCTAAAATATTACCATATCATTTCGGTAATAAATCAACAATTTTAGACAAAACATTCCTTATGTATTTATTTCATCCTATGTGTGGATGCCAGCCAGTTTTAACCTGAAGAAAATAGAACTTCTGTAGGATCATATGTACATTAAATGTCCTTGATTTTAAAAAAATATTGGTATCGGGTATATTGGTTTTACTATATCCATCCATATGTCTGACAATTCATCTTTACACACAATCCTTTCTGCCCTCCAGTGCATAAGGATAACCTTACTGATTTTGAAGGTCAAAGGTCAAGATCATTTTTTCCATCGATTGGTAGATACGTCTGTAAACACTTTTTTCCATCTAAATAAGGAAGTGTTTTTCATTGGAAGATGAAATTACACTTGTACATCCATGCTTTGGGAGTGACATCTATAATAATACAGTGAGACCCTGTTACTTTAGGCCCCCAAAAGTTTAAAATCTGTTTCTGAGCCCCGCCCGCATAATCCCTTTGACTGCCGTATACTCTCTTTTTATAACCAAAGCAAACTTTTAAAAAAATTAAAGTGTTTATGTCTGATATTTTACCCAAGTTAATAAAATTGATATAAAGTTGTTCCTTGGGTGCAACAAGGCTTTGCAATGTTTTAGCCTAAAACAAAAAGTGAAACCAAGAATATAAAATTTTGATGGCAAAGAAATAAGTATGAAAATAAAAAAATAAAATAAAAAACTGCCTGCCCACATGCAGTTTTACAAAAAAGAATGGCCCGAGAAACAAAAGATCTACTTTGTGGGGCCTTAGCAATGAAAATTATTCAGTTAACAGGAGTATTCAATTAGCGTTTTATTTGAATAATTGGTCACTTTCTTGTATTCAAGAAATAAACTGACCATTTATTCTATAAAGTCAGATATAATAGACGCAATTACTGTATTCAATTGGATGAGGCCAAATAGCTAAAAGAAAACATGTTTGGTGATTTTCAGGGTTACTTTGTGACGTCGTACAAAATATTTTATACAATTAACAGAAGTGTACTTTATAACCTATATGCAATTAACAGGTGAAATTTGTACTGAAGGTATAGTAAATGGTTTTGTGTTTGGAAGTTATATTCATTTAACAGGGTTAAACAGTCCATAGATATACCATTAAGTGAGAGGGTGGTCCAGCATTTTAATGCCGTTGGCATGAGTTGGGGAAAGCCATCAAAGTGGTGTCCATCTTACGTTCGTCTGGTGGGGGTGGGGGGGGGGGGGGTGATAAACCTCTTCATCACTGATGTCAAATTCAAATTTGTCTCTTCTAGTTCTGTGATATTACTGGACTGTATTAACGTGTACGGGTATACATACCTTTTGTGTAATACCGGTAATAGAGTACAGATATGGAAACGGAGCTATCAGTGAACCTTCAAAAAGTGTGGCACATAACTACAATCATCAGCTTTACACTTTCCTCACAGAAAAAAACAGTTTTTCACCCTTCGCTGGAACGAGCTCATTGAGTTCGGCCCAATGAGGGGCCGTGTGTTGTTCCTGAGGCAAAAATAAAAAATATTTGGTTAATGAAACAAAAGACTTTCGTCTACTGGCCATATGGGGTAAAAGATTAACTTCACTCTGTTGGGAATCCCCGGAATAGGGATTTTCGCCCCTCCCATATCCTACTGTATCTACGACCCTGCCTACAACTCAAACTACCCGGCCTTCTTTCTCTTCTATCTGAGTATAACACAAACACATACAGGATCAAAATGAAATAATTTATTCTATGAAAATGCGGTGTTTTATTTACTCAGTATCAAGATATATAATATTAAACCTATCCATCACTTATGACTAATTAAAATTCAGCTTATCTACTATAGTCCGACCGCCACGGCACTGAACCTGGTTTTGTTGTATTAAGTTTTTTCTCGGCGATTATTATTCTATAGGGTCTCCTTGATGACATTTTTCTTACTGGACAGCTGACAGTGTTGAGCAATTTTTTTTATTCGACAAAATTCAAGATGGCCGCCAAGGTGGCCGCTATGAAAAAATACAATATCACCACATAACTTGGATCGGAATTTTTGGTAAGATAATATGGAATTTGGAAGATTTTTCTTCTTGATTCATCGTACACGTATATAATTGTTACTTATTGGCCAAAATAAGATTACCAAAATCCAATATGGCCGCCAAAGTGTCACACTTTTCTCATTTTTGAGATTTCACCACGTATTTTTTATATTGTTGCTAAGATGTCGACAAATATGCATGCTGATATAATTCTCTTAACTAGAGGGGCCATTTCTGCACACACTGATACTCTAATATCCACCAGAAGTGGATTGTTGCTCACTGTATCACGTTATTTATAAACGCCGGTATAACCTAGTCAATCCGAAATCAATCAATCGGCACATTTTCATGAACCTACTGTTACTCTCATGTGTCATATGAAATATATTCTCTCAAAACCCAAGATGGCGTCCAAAATGGCCGCAAATATGGCAAAAAATCTTTTCTTACAAATACAGGCGGCTATTAGGCGCTATTATTTTGAAATGTCCAACTATGATTACCGATATGAATTAGCCATATGGGGTGATGCTCTTTTGTTATATATGATCAAAGGAATTGTTTGAGAAACCCAATATGGCGTCCAAAATGCCCCCAAAACGGGAAAAGTAACAAAGTAATTACAGTCCACACTCATCTGCCCGTAGTCCAGTCGCCAATACACTTAACCTGTTTTTTTCTCGGTGTATTATCGTACCACTATATCGTATAACTATATGGTCTCCTCGTGCGATTCCTTTTTACTGGGCAGCTGACAGGGTTGACCAATTTTCTTATAACCGCCAAAACCTAAGATGGCCCCAAATTCAAGTTTCCGCCGATACCACTGAAAATATTGAAATTGAAAGTCAAAAATCTTTACTAAATAATTCAGTACAGCACGCCATTTCCAACTGATTGTGTTGGTCACAAAGCGGGTCAGCTTATCCCCAGATTTTCCAGAAAAAAATCAAAATGGCTACCAAAATTAGTAACATTTTGCTATTTTCAGCAGTAGTGTTGAAGACTCCAAAACGGAGGTGGGAACTGAAATGTACGAGAAATTGTAACGAGGGATGTTTGCAAATATCATTGGTGAAGTACTTTAGTGAATATCAAGTTGAATGACTGTGTAGTTCCTTAGATCGACTCATCACTACGCATTACTGCCAGCGATGTCTGTTCATTACAGCAGTCCTCTGAAACACTGCACGCACAGAAAATGGTACACGCCATGTTTGCTGCATTACACTTACACCTCGAATATTTGCATGGCGTTTTGCTCGAACATGTGCACCTGATCATCTTCAGTATTTCATCAGGTGCTAGCTTGACGTTGGACGCGACTGTTACAGGGTTCAAAGATTTTGTATTCACGTCTTTCTCGAATCCAAATACAGTTGGGTCCATCTGCGGTGGGTTAAGTTGAAGGGCATGCTTCCATATACAAGTTTGAAAGTGGGCCCGTTTGACATTCTCAGTAAAAGCCTCTGTTGTGGGTGTAGGCTGCACAATTTAGGAGCAGATGTTGCAGTCGGATTCCCAATTCGTGTTCTCCATATGCACAAACGAGCATCGGACATTGATGTTGATTTAGGAGATCTATAGCATAATGCTATGAACTTGGTGGCTTGTTCTAGAACATCCGATATCTCCACGTTATTCTCACCAAGTGATTCCAGTGTCCCACCAGTTTGCAGAACCTTCAGTACACGCCCTTTGCCGATACCAAAGTACCCCCCAGCAGTATCACACCCGGAAAGTGCGTGAGCAGCGAGCAATTGAGGAACAATTTTCTTGTGTGTATCAACTGCGGCAGGTATATCTATCACCACCCGTCCATGGATTGGTGACTCCATAGTCATTGCAACCGTCAAGTGTTGTTCAAGGTAGTGATGCAGCAACAACAAATAGACGTCAGTGTGGTCAGCAACAACCACAACGTTATTACATTCAGCTGCAGCAAACAATATTGCCTTTTGAACGATAATGTTGTCGGCTTCCTCGTGACTAGTTGCCATATCTACTCTATCTGTCACCGATCCACAACTAACCTCAACCGGAACATCATGTTGGCCAGTAATGGTGGTGAGTTGATTACATATAATGGAGATCAGTTGCTTTTTTGTTCTCCACTACGGTCAGCGCATGTTTTTGTGGTGGTAGCAGGGAGGTGGGTACAAGTTGAAACACCCGGCAGCTATCGGCCTTTCTGTGTGCCCTTGTCACGCACTTTGTGCTGTAGTCAACATATCTGTCAAATACCAAATACACATCACTCGATCGCAACTTATGTTTGATGTTGTCTTTAGACGTTGTAATGAAGTCTAGAATAGTTGCCGGTCTGGTTTTAGTAGACACGGGCCAATGAGGTATCCTGAGCAGTGCACAGCCATCAATAACAATTGCAGATTTCTTATCCACACCAGACATTCTTTTTGGTTTCTCAACAACTGTTTTATTTTTCAATACTGATTTTGATGTGCACACGCGCATATCCCCGGATTCATCAAATATGACGATTGGTAGTGGTGACAGTTCAAAGGAAAGGATATGTTTGATATCTAATTCACGTGAACTACATAAAAGTCCGATAACTCTGGAATAAATGAGATTAGTGTCATATATTTGACCTCCCCAACCTTCAGCGACTTTTTCAAGATTGCCATAGTTTGTACTGGTTTCGAAATTGACTCATAAAATCCACTCGGAAAGGCCTCTTCAAATTCCGTCATTTTCTGAACTCCGAGGCTGACAATCTTATCGACATTGACAGACGTTGGACCTATCCTACCAGTTGCGATGTTAATTATGGTCTCGGGGTGTCCGTTTGGATCCAGTGGGTCGATACACATTCCTAGTTTAGTTCTCAAACCCATACGGTCGACAGAATCACTTGCAATTCTAGACTTGGCCTCTTCCTTATATGCGATCTGTAATTTGTCACTATCTCGATCTTCTCGCAAATTTGATATACCGGAAGCTAACTTCCCACATGCATGCAAACGCAATGCCCATGTTTTTGTGTTTCTGGCTTTAATGTGATCCCTATTATACCGGATTTGCCTGGCCATATCGCATGAAGGTAGTTTCGATATACATATCGCTCCATATGCCATTCCATAGACCAGGTATGTGTCTCATCACATGTTCACCCTTCAAAAAATGAGATAAAATATCCGGTGGCATATTTTGCATCTGCCGCAGATAGTAAAGCCCATATATTGCGTGATTTGCATGACCAGAAGCAAAGAAATAAAGAAGCATGCTTTTCACAGCTTCGATACGCAAAAGCCAGTCACCTTCTCTCTCCGCTCGTACGTACAACATCATGAGGAAGCATTGTTTCAAAAAAGCATCAACCCACATTTTTGTCGTGCGACTTTTGCACGCGTTCTCTTCTAGCAATGCAAATAATTCGTCTGCACATTGCAAATCATTATTCCCGAAAGCTGTTCGCAAAAGTTCTTCTGATAACAAACGCATGGCTGTCATATTCATTGGAAACCTTTTCCCAGTCAACATCTTTTCAACCCTACCGAATACTGACTCAAGTATATCTGAAAGTCCAGTATTGGCCATGAGCGTTCCATCTGAACCAATGAAACCCATGAGCAAATGCATACCACCATCGAGGAACAAATGCCGCGAATTTGTCTGGATAAGACAATATCACCTGAACTGCTATCTTGTATAACTGCTGATCGGCAGTAAACATAGTGAACGGCTGTCCTGCATCTGACGATAGTTGCTCTGCCTTTTCCATAGCTGTCATGATAGTGTCTGGATCAGCAGGTGTCATGTCTATTACAAGGAGGTATGCTGCGTTCGTTTTTGGGTCCGTTGCTTGTCCCGAGTCTCTCGTCATGCGGGTATTATACCCATTGAACTCCGGACAGTTCTGGTCACTAACCATACCTTTCAAAAATACGAAGTCGAGTTCTATCGCTCTGTGTAATGACATTGCACTGCGACACAATGTTGAAAGAAGGGGAACATTGTTTCGTACATGTGATGCGGGCATGTCGGGTCGTTTGGGTCCATTGAAACGCACAACATCCAATTCGCACTCTGTTGGTTTTGTCATATCTGACTTTTTCAATCTTGGGATCGTCTGAGACTCAACGGAATCACTATTGTCCTTTTGAGCCATCACGATTGCCAATGAATGGGTGCTTAGCTTCCCATTTTGAGAAGCAATTTCAGCATCAAAGTTGTCAACAACCACTTGCATGATGCCATTGTTGGCATCCGAAATCGGTGTATCATTTGCATTCTTTGCAGCCAGAGCTGCCGCAGATTTTTTGAATCTCAATAGCTCGTCATATCAGCATGTAACACCAAAATCATGCATGTTTTTTACCAACTCTTTGGAATCTCTTAACAGCGTTGCCAACGGAATTTGAAGCGGTGTGTATTTTCCACACAACGCTGATGTCACTATGTTTCCTATCATCAGAGAAGGTAATGTGTGGTCCAACTGTGGAACTAAACGACTTGGTAATGTGAGAAGTGTACCACTTACAGACGAGGATACGCTCTTGCTGTTAACATCAGTGCCGTAGTTATCTTTGTAATGATCCATATCTTTGATTTCTTTGCCAATTGCTTTACTGAGAATCTTTATGGAACTGTCAATATTGTCATCATCCGAGTCTTTAACGTGCCTAAATAAGGTGCCGGCTCTGGATTTGTCTGCCAAAACGGGTGGCGATTCCCAGGGAAGACAACACCAAAATGTCACTTCCGCAGCTATCGACTTGATCAGACACAAATGATCGACGGGAATTGTAAGTCCCACCAGATTGCAGATAAAGATCAAATAATTCGACAGAACTCCACATGGGGGGAGGGGGGGGGGTGTCATTTTTCATGTAAGATATGACAGATTGTCTGGCCTATGTGGTGACGAAAGATCAATTTTCTGTTTTGCAGCTGATTCTACCGATTTTGGATTCGTAAATGTCGACCTACAGTCCTAGCATCGGCAGCATGTAAGTCGCTAACAGCACCACACACTCTAAGCTTTACTTCTTCGGACCATTTATCGTTCCTACGACAACAAATGCCAAATATTTCATCACCAACTGACATATGCGGTGTATTTGGCAAAACAGGTAGGCGGGCCTCCACTTTGAAGGATTCTTCGTATCCCAGTCAACTATGCAGTCATCACCACAAAATTGGCCATTGATGCCTGAAAGTAAATTCGTCATATGAACGTTTGGGTCGTTTTTCGGGCGGAGCATCAGAATCTAGGGATGTACTATGAGCAATGCTTGCTTGCTTCACATTCTTCGGGTGCAAATACTTCTCAACACAGTATTTATGGCAACTCAGGGTCAAATTTGGGTCTGCATCGTACTCTTGTTGCAAAGCTATATGTAAGTCATCGTTATAAATTCTACTACACCTGAGTATATTCTCAATTCGCTTTGCTTTCACGTTCATTAGAGGATCTTTGCTCCTCGATTCAGCACAACCGAACGTGGTTGAGAAAAAACAAGCATCTGACATGACGGAGTTAGTCTATGTCGTTTCAAAGCAAAGGTCGCCCGAACATGATGCTATATCGAGTGAAGTTGAAGAAATAGAAACGCTAGTGATAAAAGGCGAGACAAAATTGTAAGTTAATGAGGTGTGTAGTGAGACACAATTGCGTAGTTGCAATAATGCGTCCTCGCTCTAAAAAATCAAAGAGAAAGAAGAGTTAAATGACGTAATCTCCAAACGCGTTCATATATAAAGAGCGTTGTTAGATATAAATAGCGTTGATAGATATAAATAGCGGTGTAATATCCGTTCAATTTCTACCAAATACCCAATGCGGATGCAGTTACTACATCGAAAAACAATTACATCACGTTTTGTGCTTATATAGTGAGTTAAGATGAAATAATCATTCGGATCTGTAATTTCCACATTAATTTTCGACCCCTTCAACGGTACCTCACTTTAAGGCCCCATTAAAAAAAATGCTCAATGCTGTCAGCTGTCCAGTAAGAAAAATTAGTAAGAGGTCTGAACTAATAAACACCGTTGAGAAAAAAAAAACTTACTACAACAAAACATGGTTTGTTGAAAAAATGGCGTTTGGCGGCCGGACTACTACCATTATCTTTCTAGAATGTGATAAGTCAGAACACAACCAAGTCTGGAAATAAGCAGACTATCATCTGCAAAATGAGGTCCCCAGAGGGAAATTTGTGCAGGGAGCATCACCAAATTTACCCTCTGTGAACCTCAATATGATTCAAGGTTTCAAGCCTAAAACAGAAAGAGGTACTCCGAGATTAAACTGGCCCACAGTATGGGATAGCATCAGCAAATTGTGCTATTCGATAAGCATTTTTAAATACTTTGAACACTGTTAGCCTAAAAAGCGAGATGGCTGAAGCCCCTCCACCACCAACCCCACCTCTCTCCGTTCCTAACCGGTTCCACCACTCAGAATATTTAATATGTCGTGTGAAGCCCCACTCCCCCACCCCACACTGTCTCCAAGGCTCCTGACCGGGATACAGCAGGTCTCGTTGGATTTAGGAAGTCTTGCAGCTTGTACCTTGCGGAATATGAGATCAAATTTGTAACAAGACTCATGTGTTAATATCCTGGCGGATTTTGATAATTTGTTAGACATTCAACTAACCTTGGAAAAATCTGTATTCAAAGTTTACTCATACTTATGTGAACCTATCTGTCTAAAGTAACCTTCAGCCTACTCTAAGGACTCTTCTAGACCAAAGACCTAACCAGGGTAATTATCCCTCTGCACGCTGGTGTCGAAATATCAGAGTTTCAAGAAGCATTTTACCAGCTAAACAACGTTAAAGTAAACAAATTCAATCTTGTTTGACAGACTAGCTAGAGTGAGGGTGCCCCCACCCCATTATCGCCCAAAAGTTCAAAAATTGGAAAGTAGGTGATGTCATTTCCAAAAGTTAGAAATTCATCAAAAGTGATTTTCCAATTTTCGATTAAATTCTTCGACTTTTCCAATCAGCTGACAAAAATTTTCAAAATTCGTACACGAATCTGACCAGTCCCGTTTTCAAATTTATCGTTTTGTTTCCCTCACACTGATCAGGCCACTTGAGGACTATTGACTATTCAGCTAATACTTACCCCTTCCAACTGACTGGTAGTCAGTTGGAAGAAGTTGGTGTTGGCTGAATAGCTCTCACTCAATATTCCTTGTGCAGCCTGGTAAGTGTAAGGGAAAACTCATGGACCTACCTGAGAAATGCTTTCTTGTGGATAAAATGTCTAGATTCAAGCCAGAGGGGGGGGGGGGGGGGGGGGCGCATAATTAATCTCAGGGGATAAACAATCAAACATTTTCTCCGGGGAGGACCCGAATCCCCTCTATCGAGAGTGGGGATCCCCAAACTCGAGGCTTTGACCTTCGGGACATGCCCACAGTATGTCGTGCTGGGGCCCAAACCCCCAATTTGAAATCTAACTGATCCCCCCCCCCCCCCCCCCCCCCATTTAAAACCCTCTCGATATGTCCATATTGACAGAGCTCGTTGCGAGACTAAGCTGGTTAAATTTCTAGTTGCATTATGGAAAAAAATTGTTGCAAGCCATTTTTGTTATCTGTCATCAGTGTGCAGGGGTCTGAAAAGTTTAGCCTTCATCATTATCTCCGATCAGATCTGGAATCTGATATCATTAACGGTTCATTCCATAATCGCATTCTGCACGGCATTATACCGGGTGGGTATGTGTGTGTGAAGAGGTGGGGGTAGTTTCAGAACTATGCCACTGAGATTGCTTGATAACATAAAAATAACATACACAGTGCGTGGTTTTTTCTAAGTTGTGAATTTGACACAGGTAACTGTTGCTATTAATTAGTCTGTGTGAAACACGCAGACTATTGTTTTTATACGATTTCTTCTTCTTCTTCTTCTTCTTCTTCTTCTTCTGCTGTCTTGTCTTCTATGTTCTTCCTTGTCCGCACGATAACTTGAAAACGAATCGTCCTATCTAGCTGATTTTTTGGCATACTGATAGACAGCCTTATGTTTTTCAGATTCCTGGGGCTTTAGGGGTGTCCGTAGGGGTGTTTTGAAAGTGGGTCACGCCCATATCTCAGGCATATGTAGTATGGACCTGGGACCAACACCAAGTGAGTCAAAACTCGACGGAGATTCAAAATATGGGTCAAGGTCACTGAGGCCACCCAGGGGTCATTGAGTGCATTTTTCAAAATTGCTGAAAATCACATTTTTTTTACTTCATAATGCATTCCCGGAAGATCGATCATACATGCAATTTTACACGAAAAAAGTGGGCGTGGCCAAAAATTTTGAAAGTGGGTCACGCTCATATCTCAAGCATGGTATGGTGTTTTGACCTGGGACCAACCAAATGAGTCGACACTTGATGGGGGTTCACAATATGAGTCAATGTCACTGAGGTCACCCATGGGTTAATGAGTGCATTTTCCAGAATTTCTGGAAATCACATTTTTTGACCTCCAAATGCTTTCCCAAAGTTCATACATGCATTTTTTTCACGCAAAAAATGGGCGTGGGCAAAAATTTTGAAAGTGGGTCACGCTCATATCTCAAGCATGGTATGATGTATGGACCTGGGACCAACACCAAATGTCTATCAACCTACAGAATTCAGCGTTGTAATTCTTCCTTAGATTATATTTTTTTTTATTCAATTAACAAGAGTTTCTGTGTAGCCAATATGCAATTGACAGGTTAATTTGTATTGAAGGTATGGCAAATTCTTTGGTGTTTGAAATGGTATCAGGACAACTCGCACCCTGGACGATTCGTACCCTGGACAAATCGTACCTTTCGTTGGACAATTCGTACCTTTCCTTTGACAACCCGTACCCCACCCCTGGACAACTCGTACCCCGCCTCTGGACAACTCGTACCCCGCCTCTGGACAACTCGTACCCTGACTCGCAAATGATTCATACCTTGGATGGAGACTATATGTGAAAAAATAAGGAAGACTATTCATGAAAATCCCATGATATTTATTTTTTCAAGAAATATATTATCAACAAAACGAAGATTATAACACACAAGCACTCTCGTTCGAACAAATGAAACCAAAGAACACAAAACTAAAATGCAGTAAGAGTTGAGCAGATAATACAAATAAGGAATACAAAAATGAATGTTTTTAAAAGGCGGACTTAATTCGTGTTTTCCTGAATTGTATTTTCTGCATCTGAGCTTAATTAACTGAGATGAAATGGAGCGAAAGCATGTTAGAAAATATGGGAGAAAATAATTTAAAGTGCTCCACCATCTCAATCAATTATACTAAGATGCAGATAATACAATTTTGGAAACACACGGAACACTGAATAACTAATATTTAGCATTTTTCTTGAAAAACATATCTTATGGCCCCCTCGCTGGAACGAGCTGAACAAGCATAACGTGGAGGTTTCATGACTGTGCGGGTCAGAGGGCACAGTGAAATTCCTTGAATCAATGTCAAAAGAATTATTTCCTCTCGCGGGCATGTCATTTGTTGTGTCTACATTTTGCACAATCAGGTTTTCAACTAGAATTGACGTCATTCATGGAATCTTGATTTTCTACGAGACTGTCTGAGTTGGCAACATTTGCCAGAGTATTATCGGGTGAATTATGAGGTGCAGAATTTTGACATGAACTGCATGACCATTCATCCAATTCTACTTCTCCTCGAACAACTCTACGATAATAATCACTGTGACGTGTGACCCCAGTGTTACATATTCTATGTTGCCGTTGCCAGTTCTGACAAACGTCACATTGTAATGCCCCTTGCCTGGGGCGGACATTCTCACTTCACAAGACACAAGGGTGGTTTTCCATTTTGAGAATGACAAAGCATATCAATTCTCCAGTATATATACAGTTGAAAAAAAAGCTTTCTCTTTTTAATGATATTTGCCGACTGCTTGTGTTATGATAAGGGTTTACTACATCAGTCGGGAGTTTTACAGACGGTTTTTCAAAGTGAGTTCAATTTGATAATTAATCAATACAAGTGAATAACAGGGTAGTGTTGTGTAACCACTCCTTCTTTTGGGTACAGCTTTCAATAAAACAAAAGATACAGTGGAACATATGCCTTTTTAGCTCCCCATTTTCTTATGTTTTTTTTTTTATCTCTTTGATTCTGTCGAACTCATTTGCCCACTGGAGTTTCAAGATTCAGTTCAATTCCACATTCTGTGATATTGGGACTTATTTTTTAAAGATAATTCATGAGACTGTTCGTACCATTGCACAAGACAATTCGTGCCTTTGCACTACACAATTCGTACCTTTATGCCGGACAATTCGTACCTTTACGCGAGACAATTCGTACCGTCATATTAGGGTACGAATTGTCCAGGGTACGAATCGTCCAGGGTACGTGTTGTCCAGGAACCTTTGAAATTATATGCAGTTACAGTGATACTGAATCAAGAAATATCCACTAAAGTACGTTTTCAAAATAGCGTCTGTAATAGTTGTAATAGTACGTAGAGACTGGGTTTGAAATGTAAAACTCTTCCAGGTTACTAATGTTCGTCCTCCATAAGAGATTCCCTCGGAATTATAACTGGCCAGAACGGACCAGAAAATCTAAAAAAAATAGCATCCCAAAGCTAAAAACTGGCCTCAAAGGCTCTTCTACGCCATTGGAGTATACCCCGGAACAATAGAACTCCAAGGAGACTCCTTGGTCCAAAAGCACTACGTGCTACTCTTATAAGTAAGATTCTGGGGGAATCGTCGAGCCCGGTTAATCCTTAGATATATAGACAGATATTTATTCTTTCAGTAGCATACAAGTACAATGATTACAAACCACACAGTTCAATTATTTATTAGCTCACCTGTCTGAAAGTCAGGGTGAGCTTTTCTTATCACTCTTCGTCCGATGTCCGTCCGTCCGTCGTCCGTCGTCCTGCGTGAAAGTGGTGTTTGAGCCTCTTTCTCCTAAACCACTGGCCACATTTTAATTAAATTTCATGTAAGTAGTGGTTATATAGGGGCATTTTGATTTTTATGCAAATTAGGTTTCGGCTCATATTGAGCAGAGGGGTGTGGAAAAATGGCCAATTTTTTTGAAAATCTTCTAATGAACCACCAGTAGCAGAGACTTGATATATGGTATACAGAGTCCTTTTGAGGTTTAGAATCAAGTTTGTTCAAGAGAAGTTTGTCGGGCATTATTTGCCTTCGTTATGGAAGGGGCAAAAATTTTGGCCACGCCTAAAATTTCTATTTTCCGAACCGTGAGGTCGATTTGAACCAAATTTGATATGAGATGATAATGGGTCATAAGTAGTTGATTGATGCAAAAAATGTTTTCTCATTGCCCCGTGGGAACCTCGGGAGCTAAACATTGGAAAAACCTTAAAACTGCCATATCTCCAAAACTACACGGCACAGAGAATTCTTATTTTGTATAAAGCTTACTTTTATCCAGTAGAATAGAATGGTTAAAAAAATCCCTATCGGTTTGATCACAAGGTACTTTTTTCAGGACTTTGAAAAAGTGCTGAGTCAGCACTTTTTAACACTGTAGGCAATGGCAAAAAGATTAAAAAATCTTCTTCTCCAGATCCAGCAGGCAGAATCTTTTGATAATTGGTATGCAACATTGTAGGGTGGATCTGATTCAAGTTTGTTCAAATCGGCCCCCTGGGTTCATATTTGGGCTCAGTATAGGAGCCCGATTTCGAACTTCGTGCATTTCAGGCAAATTTCTTAAAAAATCTTCTTCTCCAGATCCAGCAGGCAGAATCTTTTGCTATTTGGTATGCAACATTGTGGGGTGGATCTGATTGAAGTTTGTTCAAATCGGCTCCCTGGATTCATATTTGGGCTCACTATAGAAGCCCGAATTCGAACTTAATGCATTTCAGGCAAATTTCTTAAAAAATCTTCTTCTCCAGATCGAGCAGGCAGAACCTTTTGATATTTGGCATGCAACATTGTGGGGTGGATCTGATTCAAGTTTGTTCAAATCGGCCCCTTGGATTCATATTTGGGCTCACTATAGAAGCCCGAATTCGAACTTAATGCATTTCAGGCACATTTCTTTAAAAATCTTCTTCTCCAGATCCAGCAGGCAGAATCTTTTGATATTTGGTATGCTACATTGAGGGATGGATCTGATTCAAGTTTGTTCAAATCGGCCCCCTGGATTCATTTTTGGGCTCACTATAGAAGCTCGAATTCGAACTTAGTGCATTTCAGGCAAATTTCTTAAAAAATCTTCTTCTCCAGATCCAGCAGCCAGAATCTTTTGATATTTGGTATGCAACATTGTGGGGTGGATCTGATTCAAGTTTGTTCAAATCGGCCCCCTGGATTCATATTTGGGCTCACTATAGAAGCCCGAATTCGAACTTAGTGCATTTCAGGCAAATTTCTTAAAAAATCTTCTTCTCCAGATTCAGCAGGCAGAATCTTTTGATATTTGGTATGCTACATTGTGGGGTGGATGTGATTCAAGTTTGTTCAAATCGGCTCCCTAAATTCATATTAGGGCTCACTATAAAAGCTCGAATTCGAACTTAGTGCATTTCAGGCAAATTTCTTTGAAAATCTTCTTCTCAAGATCCAGCAGGCAGATTCTTTTGATATTGGGTATGCACCATGCTTGGGGGGGGGGGGGGGGAGATTCAAGTTTGTTCAAGCCAAGTCCCTAGGTCCATATTTGGACTCACTGTGGGAGCTTGAATTGTAACTTAGTTCAAAATGAGGAATTTTCTTTAAAAATCTTCTTCTTCAGATCCAGCAGTCGGAATGTTTTGATATTTGGTGAGCAGCATCCTTAGGGGCTGAGATTCAAGTTTGTTAAAGCCAAGTCCCTGTGTGAGCCCAAATTATAACTTAGTTCAATATGAGGAATATTCATTAAAAATCTTCTCTTTTTTTAGATCCACTGGTCAGAATCTTTGGATATTTGGTATAAGTTTTTCTCAGGAGGAGCAGATGCAACTTGTTGAAATCGATTCTCTGGGTTGATATTTAGGCTACCATGTCAGGTGAGTGCCCTCAGGCCCCTTTGGGCCTCTTGTTTTTTTTTTTCCTCGAATTTGTCTGTTGAACTGCTCAAAAACAAGCTGTATGATTTTAACCAAATTTGGCATACTTATGTAATGTCATAAAATCTAGTGAAATGCGGTATCGTCATGTCTGTGAAAACGCGTATTTTCAAAATATTCTGCCAAAACCGTCAAAATTTCACCATTTTTCAAATGTCTCAAAATTGTTTACAGTTTAGTTATTTAGCTCACATTTTCCACACATTTAGAGCATAATATAATACCAATCAAATCTTTCAACTTTAACCCTCATAATCCAAAAATGACATGAATATAGATTTTTTCGTCAAACTTGGTCAACTTCATGAGCAAATTTCCCTAATTACAAGGTTGTTGTATCAATTATTTCGGTATGGATAGATGCAACAATGATTGCGGAAGAAAGTTACTGTTTACTTTTTAATCTCAGATTTAACCCTCAAGCACAATGAGGGCAGGAATAAGAGTACCGTTTGAAAATGCTAAAATTAGCCAACTTTGTTTGCTTTTTCTATCATTTTGGAAAGGGCTAATTTCAAACACTTTCCATGTACGTATTCACAATTGACTACCAAACATATTTGCTGTTGTAAGTTTGGTTGTAAAGTTTAACCCTATCCCATTCTGGATGCGTAAAAGTAGGTGCCGTCAAAACAAAATCCAATTTTGCAGAATTTGGTTAGTTTTGGTGATGATTTACTCCATTTTTAGCTCAACTTTGGCAAAGCGTCTGTCCGTCTGTCCGTTTGTCCATCAACAATTCTGTACGGCTCGGGCTAGAGGCCGTATTTGTGAACCGATCTTTACGAAACTTCTTGGGTACCTTTGTTATGACCGTGGGACGAGAACGAGTGTTTTGGGGTCCGATCTAAAATTCAAGTTGGCCGCTGGCAGCCATTTTGTACAAAATTAGGTGCAATCAGATTTTTGCGCAGAACTTCCATATGAAAGCGCTGATTTGAATAATTTTTTGTATGGATGTTTAGTACCATGAGATACATAACATATAATACGGGTTTTTTCTCGTGCGTAAATTATGCAAATTAGACTAACTTTGATGTATTTAGTGTTACTTTCAGCACTGTAAGTGCAAATGCCAATACGGCTCGGGCTAGAGGCCGTATTTATGAACCGATCTTTACAAAACTTCTTAGGTGCCTTTGGTATCACCGTGGGACGAGAACGAGTGTTTTGGGGTCCGATCCGAAATCCAAGATGGCCGATGGCAGCCATTTTGTACAAAATTAGGTGCAATCAGATTTTTGCACAGAACTTCCATACGAAAGCGATGATTTGAATAATTTTTTGTGTGAATGTTTAGTACCATGGGATGAATCACATATAATACAGGGTTTTTCTCGTGCAGAAATTTTGCAAATTAGATGAACTTTGATTTTTTCAGTGCTTTTTGCACATAATAAGTACACATGTCAATACGGCTCGGGCTAGAGTCTGTATTTATGAACCGATCTTCACGAATCGTCTTGGGTACCTTTGTTATCACCTTGGGACGAGAACGAGTGTTTCTGGGTACGGTCCAAAATTCAAGATGGCTGCCAGTGGCCGTTTTGTACCGAAATTAGGTCTAATCAGTTTTTTGTCCACAACTTCTATACGTCTCAGGCTAGAGGCCGTATTTATGAACCGATCGTTACGAAACTTCGTGTGTACCTTTGTTATCACCGTGGGATGAGAACGAGTGTTTTGGGGTGTGGTCCGAAATTCAAGATGGCTACCAGCAGCCATTTTGTACCAAAATTAGTGCAATCAGTCTTTTGTACAGAACTTCTGTATGTAAGTTCTGATTTGAATAAATTTTTGTTTGAATGTTTAGTAACATGGAATACATCACATATAGTATGGCTTTTTTCTCGTGCAGAAATTATGCAAATTAGATGAACTTTGATTTATTCAGTGCTACTTATACACTGTAAGTGCACATGTCATTACGGCTCGGGCTAGAAGCTGTATTTATCAACCGATCTTCACGGAACTTCTTGGGTACCTTTGTTATCACCTTGGGACGAGAACGAGTGTTTCTGGGTGCGGTCCAAAATTCAAGATGGCTGCCAGTGGCCATTTCGTACCGCAATAAGGTCCAATCAGTTTTTTGTCACAACTTCTATACAGCTCGTATTTATGAACTGATCTTCACGAAACTTCTCGGCGTACCTTTGTTTTCACCTTGGGACAGGAACGAGTGTGTTTTGGGGTGCCTTTGTTATCACTGTGCTATGAGAACAAATATTTTGGGGTTCAGGCAGACCCACTCTGGGACTCAAAGATTTCTTTTCTAATTTAGCATCTGACTATCACCCACCTTTACAATGCACTGTGCTATGAGAACAAATATTTTGGGGTTCAGTCAGACCCATTCTGGGACTCAAAGATTTCTTTTCTAATTTAGCATCTGACTATCACCCACCTTTACAATACACTGTGCTATGAGAACAAATATTTTGGGGTTCAGTCAGACCCACTCTGGGACTCAAAGATTTCTTTTCTAATTTAGCATCTGACTATCACCCACCTTTACAATACTTTACCTACACATTTGTTACAGGCTACGGTCAGTATTTATGTACAGACCGTTACAATACTTTATATGTACCTTTGTTATCAGGTCATTACCTAGATGTTTGTCATTGCTGTGTCACATACTATACATGTACATGTCTTAACAAGTTGAGCTACAGTGTCATTGACACTTTCATTAATTGACTGAGCTCTGAATATTTTCCATAGCTGCATGCAGCAGTCATAGTATGACAATTTTTGTTCTATATGTTATTATTAACCCCAAGCAAAATGAGGGCGTGAATAAGAGAACCGTGAGAGAATGTCAAAAATAGCCAACTTTGGATGCTTTTTGTCTATCATTTTGGAATTGGATAATTTCAAGCACTTTGCTTAGCTATATGTAGTCGGCATTTTCACATTGGAAAGTGTGGGAAAGCTCGTAATTTGTCCAACAAATTACAATTCTCTAGTTTTTGTTTTGAAATTCCATTGCCTCCCCAGCCCCTTCCCAACACGTATTAAAGAAGAGTCTAACCAAAATGCCGATAAACCCACACAATTTTCGGTGAGACTTATGGTCGAGTTGTGGCGCTTGTCCCTCTTGTATCCTGTTGTTACACCCCCCCCCCCCCCCCAACTACTTGCAATACTTAGAATTTTTTACTTCAATCCGTGTTAAAAGTAAAGATATGCACACTCAGTAATAATACTGCATGCACACTCAACATGAAATATGAAATAATTTTTTTCGAGAAATTCAGAGTGAAATTGAGAGTTTTGTTTACTCCTGAACAGAATATGAAATGATAAATCTATCCATCACCCGTGTCTAATTAAAATTTCACTCTTCTAATGCCACGATATTTCTAGGATATATTAATATATACCGTTATGTACCTTCCATGTAATAACCCGGTGCGAACTCCGGGAAGTGAAGCAGTGCTTCTTTTCTGTGGCAACCAAGCTCTTTTACTCGTAAACAATGACCCGGTCACCAGTGCTTGGTGGAAGTGCCTTAAAATGCAGACTTTCAATCGGCCCTAATTTTCCTTCTTTTTTATGCCAATCCTTATTTTCCAAATTTTTATGTAACAATCCTAAAATATCCCTTATTTTTAAAGAAAATTCCTCCTTTTTTAAAATGTCATTTGTTAGTTTGTGATACACATTTTAAGTCAGAAATAACAAGGTATCTGTATAGCTAATTTGATCTAGGTTTTAGTCTTTCAAATACTGAGAAAGATCAACCAGAGGTTGTTTAGTCAGTAACAGATGCATTCATCATTTATGTGATGGATTTGATGAAGATGGCCTTCATCCATTGAAGGTAATTTTCCCAATGAAGAAATACATTATGTACCGAGGGATCAATCATTGTGCTCCTTGTAAAATACAAGTTGTAGAACAATGAATGAATGCTGAATGGGTATGTTTATGACACTGGAGCCCACATCTATGCAGACCTGGAAATAAAGGGCTTATATCCAGGCCTGAAAACAAGCAGTCTGACATTTGCAGAATGAGGTCCCCAGAGGGTGAATTTGATGGTGCTGTCCCATACAGTGGGCCAATTTATCCTCTGGGTACCTCTTTCTGTTTAGTTTTGAGGCCCTGATTCAGAATGAGGTTTACAGAGGGTAAATTTAGTGATGCTATCCTGCTATGCAGGGTAGCATCACTAAATTCACCCTATGTGGACTTCATTTTGCAGATGTCAGTCTGCTTATTTTCTGGCATGCTAAAATCACAACGGGTTAGCGGGTTACGCCATGTAGCATTCCCGTAACCCATAGAAAAAAGGATGCAGTGATGCTTCTCGGTTTTCTCTGTTTTTACTGTGCCAGGCATGCTTTTTTAACGTCTTAATGGGATTTCCGAATAGATACATGTCAACAACTAACGTGCAATCTCGCTGAAGCGAGATCGCACGTTAGTTGTTGCTATTTATTTGAGCAGAAATTCTTTTAAGATGGTAATTTAATAAACTTATGTTGTGTTACTTTGTAGTAATATGTCGCAACCTTCCGTAACCTTACAATTGACGTAACCAACACGTGACCTAAACGAGTGTTCGCGAGTTATTTCCAGGAATGTCTATGGTAATAGTCTTAATTTCTGTATTTGATATGGTTGCTGTCAAGTAATTCAATTATTTTTTTTGAAAGATGTGCAATGTTTTGCCCTTTATGTCCCTTATTTATCCCTAAAAATTCCCTTATTTTTTACAAAATTTATCACTGAAAATGCATTTATTTTTCACAAAAAGGGAGTTGAAAGCCTGAAAATGGACAACAAGGATATAAAAGATTAACTAAACTTGACATTATCTCCATGTTGCATAAACAGAATACCTATATATTATACACTGTTGGAAAGGGCGCTCGGAGAACCTTGTCGACAGTGTTGTACAGAACCACAATTCTCAGCTTTATGAGGTGTCATACACTGTTCTCGGTGCAAAAATGTCAAAGTTCTAGTTACTAAAACTTATTTACACAAATGTCGTCCTCAAGTCGTATTATGTAAAGGTTAACCCCACTAATACTCCGTTTCTAACTGTACTAATCTACTTAATAATACGGTGGAGCCCACTTAATTGGATATCTCTTAACTGAATAACCCTGTTAATTAAATATAATTTCCCAACACAAAACCATTTCCATACATCCAGTACAAATTTGACCTGTTAATTGAATATAGATTATAGAGTAAACTCCTGTTAATTGAATAAAAAATCTTGTAACCTGTCGAGAAATTAAACTGACTCCCCCAGTTTTCCTTTGTTTATAGACCTATTTGGCCTCAGTACATCAAATACAGGCATTTAATCTATTATGTCTTGTTTGACAGAGTTCATGTCCGGATCTCTTAGTCTCGTGGTGAAGCGGTCGCTTTGTGTGCTAGAGATCGGCGATTCGAACCTCGGCACCCGCACTTATCTCTCCTCCTGTTACATTTAGGGGGGGGGGGGGGGGGGGAGGTCGTCCGGTCCTCATCAGTAGGTGGCACTGTGGGTGTTTCGACACTCTGATGGCGGAGTCTGGGTGAGATTCACATGTGGTGAATCTCAAAAGAAGTGGAGAGTAGTGTAGCGGTCGAGGTATAAAGGCCATTTAACAGCCAGCCTGGTTGGTCCGGATCTCTCAGTCTCGTGGCAAATCAATCGCTTTGTGTGCTAGAGGTCGACGGTTCGAACCCCGCACTTATCTCTCCTCCTGTTACACTTGATATTTAAAAGAAAACTGTGTTACATGCGCAAGTTCAATTAATAAATTTGAAAATGTGGTTTTCATATTTGTTCGGCGGTCTGTAAAATGTTTTTATACCATGATTACCTATTCTACTATACATAAAAAGCCTATGACATTAATTTTAGCTTTACACACCAACCGCGGTGAACACGCCAGCAACGGGATTTCAGTAGTTAAAATTTACACCTACAGTGGAACTACATCCAGGTTGGCCTCGCCCTGAATGCAAACTTGTCTAAATTTAACACTCGTGAAGAGTGAAATAAAACCGGCAATTATTTATTACGTTTTTGAATAGGTTTACCTTCTAAGATATCAAACATTAACAAACATAAGTTGTCTCGTGTTTATAAAGCACCCATAACTCGAAATAGTATGTTCTGATGTTATTAAAATGAAAAAGGCCCCATAATTTGTGTGTTTCGTTTTCTATTTCGTTCCGGCGATAAAAATGCCAGCGAAGTACCGCCCACCAGTGCTCATGTAAACAAAAACAGATTCGCACGTATGAATATTGATTTATTTAACATTTATTCATTTAAACTCTTATTAATCTGATGATCATGGTATAAATAAAATATACCCAAAGTAGCTTGGTGTACCAAATGTTCACCACTCGTGGTGAAGTGATGTTAACCGCGCGCCAAAGGCTCGCGGTTAACATCACTTCACCACTCGTAGTCAACATTCGATACACCAAGCTAATATATTTTCTTAATTCCATCAACAGTGTGTGCATTTTTGGTAAAATATAGATATTGTCCCTTTCAATGATTTTCAAAAAGATTTCTCGGGCTCTTTAGAATGTTTTCCCATGAAAGTTGAAAACGTGCCAGGCTTTTTGGACAAAATTCACATGTTCTATTCAATCAAGATTGTTCACTGTTTTGTATGACACACGTGTCTTGTGCGATAATCCTTTAATAGGTTATCTTGAAAATAAAATCGGAAGTAGGACCCTGCGAAACTTCGAGATTCGATGCGATTTCGAATCTTAAGTGGATATTCGGTTCGGTAATTTCCCAAAGCGACTTGAATGAGTTTGAAAAGTTAGTAGTTCTAAGAAATACTCCTGTGTGTTCAAAAGAGGTGACGATATAACTCTTAGAAGCCATATTATTAAGTGTTTGGCAGTCATTTTAAAACGCGCTCTCTATGGTGACTTCCAGAAAACATTTATTAAATTGAAAGGTCTGTCAATGCTACTGACCTGAACTATCAATTATATACGCCCTTTGAATAAGATTACCCCATTGGTATATTCAAATTTAAAGTTTAGAAGCAATGTCGACGGCGAACTATAATCCTGACGGGATAATATCCCAACTACATCCTCATCATTCGACGAAGGCATGCCTTGATAAAATGAAATGAAATGAAATCTTTTATTCGCAGTCAGGCCTGAAAATAAGCAGTCTGACATTTGCAAAATGAGGTCCACAGAGGGTGAATTTGATGATGCTATCCCATACAGTGGGCCAATTTATCCTCTGGGTACCCCTTTCTGTATAGTTTTGAGACCCTGATTCAGATTGAGGTTTACAGAGGGTAAATTTAGTGATGCTACCCTTCTGTGCAGGGTAGCATCACTAAATTCACCCTCTGGGGACCTCATTTTGCAGATGACAGTCTGCTCATTTTCTGGCTTGTTCGCAGTATATCAATTACATAGAACATAGAATAATTGAAATCAAACTCTTTTAAACGTATTTTGATACATTGCAAGGAAGTGACGTAGCAAAGTTAGCTCTTTTCCTGTCGCTCCTTAGAAAAGCAAAATTTTCCGACAGCAGACCGGTTTCTTTGTAGGGGGGGGGGGGGGGTCTTTGTAGGGGGGGGGGGGGCAATGCTATGACAATATGGAAAATGGATCACAGCTATGTAAAATGGATCGACGGCGAACTTTAATCCTGACGGGGTAATATTCCAATTACATCATCATTCGACGAAGGCATGCCTTGATGATGTAGTTAGGTTATTATCTCAGTCGGAACTTGAGCCATCGTAGTCGGAACAAATCACGTTTATAGCACCCAACCCTCATCGGGCATCTTAAAGATTCCTCTGCTTTGATTCGAGGTTCGATTCAGTTTCGAATAACAGACATGATTTGATTCGAGATTCGATTCGATTTGAAAATGTGTGATTCGTAGGTCCCGAGAAAGAGTCCAGTGGTAAAAGTAGAGACGGAGTCTAACGGTAGTTATGATAGAAATCTGTATCAGTGGTCTTGGTAGAGGCGGCGGAAGATCGATAAAAGTGGAGGGGCAGAGATTTTCAAGGCTACCGTGGTTCTGCCCAGTGGGAAAAAGTTACAGTCGTATATCGGCAAATGTACCATGGCGCAGAATAGTGTCTCGCTTAAATACGCATGCTTCGTTGTGGTCACGGTCCGGTCCACTTCGGTCCATTTTTTTCTACTTCAATCATCTTCTAGCCTTCGGATTGGCGGATAATTAAAGTTGAAAAACGGACCGAAGCGACCGAATGTGGGATTTTTTTACCAAATGTTGTTTGGATTTTTAAATATATAACAGGAACGCGTGTATATTAACAAGTTTGCACGCGCCCATTTTAGCTCACTGTGTAACCGCGTAACATGTGGAAAAAAGTGGAGGGGCATGAGCCCCTGTGCCCCCCCCCCCCCCCCCTTTCCCCAGTTCCGCCGCCTCTGGGTCTTGGATAACGTTTCCCTCTAGAAGTGATCATGTTCTTTCTCATATGAGAAGATTTGATACTTGGACTTATGTCACACAAAATTGGCCATACCAACAGAGGTCTGCGGGACCCAATTCGGGCTGTTGGAGACCTGTCTGGAATACTGGGTATACGGCATGTGTTTAGAGGATAGAAATTTGTGTGACGACTACTTACATGTATTTTATTTATCCGCAAATACATTTTCAAGAAAGAAAGCCTTGATGATGCATTTGGAATATTTCGTCAGTCTCCTCCGATCGGTCATCATCGCGACATCCCTAGCGAGCAGAAGGCGACACTTGCAAAACCAGACCGTGTCATTTGTTTGTGAAGCATTCTATGGTTTATCTTCATATTTGCATGTCTGATTTTGAATGAACGCATTGATATGGAACGCCACAGCTGCCTTATGTGGCGCTCTCCTAATATTTGCATATCGGTCATCAATATATGCTTATCGTTCTTCAATATGTGCATATCATCTGTCTTTATATGATTATAGTTTGTCTTTGTTTACTTATAGTTTGTCTTTATATGCCTATCATATGTATAGATATGCATATCGTTCGTCAATATATGCGTATCATTTGTCTATGCATGCTTATAGGATTGTAATTCACACTATGCGCATCGTTCTTCAATATATGCATATCATTTATCTATATATTCTTATAGTTTGTCTTTATACGCCTATAGTTTGTCTTTATATGCTTATCATATATAGAGGATATGGAATGAGTGTTTTTCTCATATAAAATTTATGAAATGAGTCTAAGAATTTTCCGTTTGGGCTCGCCAGAGGCGAGCCCAAACGGAAAATTCGGACGAGTTTCATAAATATTATATGAGAAAAACCCTCATTTCATATTCTATTTATCATATGACACACACACGCACAAATTAGCCACTTAGTATGACTTTTTAACCCATCACCTAACTTGAGTTGCAGACAGCACTTGGAATAAAACATCCTCGTATAACTAAAAATTTTCACTTTCGTTCCAATGAGGGGTCATAACCTATGTTTTGGAAGCAAAATGTGAAAATATAAAAAAAATGAATGGCGTTTTTCTTGTAGGTAAAAGATTAATAGAATATAACCCACCCTAAATAGGACAGATAACGTAAATTCTCCCCACTGAAATTATGCACATGTCACCCAGTTGTATTTCGTTTAGCCAATCAAATTGTCCAGTTTTGAAATTGACCAATGAAAGCTCCCAACTCTGATTATGCAAATTATGAAAATGTGGCCCAGTTTTATTTTGTTCAGCCAATCAAATTGTCTAGTTTTGAAATTGACCAATGAAATTGACGGAAGGCTTTATTTATCACTGATTAATATGGAAACAAAATATCAAATGTTTTAAAGTGAACAAAACGGACGAGTCATATGATAAGTCTAGATATGCATATCGTTTGTCAATATATGCATATCGTTTGTCAATATATGCATATCATCTGTCTTTATATTCTTATCAGAAAACTATATATACATATCGTTTGTCAATATATGTATATAGTTTGTCAATATATGCATATCGTTTGTCTTTATATGCATATCGCTGGCGTTCCAAACATTGATGTGATGACATTATTAACGAAGTTAGAACCAAGTGGCCAATCGACAATTCGAAACCTTCGTACACATCCACAGACCATGTTGCATAGTTTCAGCAACACAACATCTGAGCATAGTTTCAGCATTTCAATTATATACTCTAGAAGCCTTTCTTCGGAAATTGTCTATTTATTTATTTATTTATTTATTTATTTATTTATTTATTTATTTATTTATTTATTTATTTATTTATTTATTGGTATTTAAGGTCACACATTTCTACACACTGGCAAATCATGACCACTACAGTTTTACGGGTGGAGGAAGCCGGAGTAAACCACCGAGCAACGGCGAGCAACTGTCAGCTTCCCTCCATACTAACGCCACACAAGCAGGGTGAGCATTGGTTGAAGACAGGTGCACCATCGACGTGCCTTGCGCCTTCAGTGAAAACGTCACCGTGCCCCCAAATGGGCAATGGGGTGGGGTGGAGAGGGGTCTTGCCCAAGGACACAACGCGGTTGCCGCAGGTGGGAATCGAACCAATGACCTCTCGGTTTACAGACAGCACCTCAACCTTCTGAGCCATCTCGACCCCAGAAATTGTCTGAGAAAAACCCTAAATGGGCTCAGATAGAACCGACAAGTGGCACATGGGAAATCTGAAACCTTCGCGCAAATCTACATACCCTATTAAAACATCAGGATATAATTTTAGTATTTTCAATTAAATACCCTGAAGCCTTTTCCTGAAAACGGTGTAACACAATACAAATGTGACTGAGGTTTGTACAGCCAAGACTTAGTGACACGTGAAAAGTTAAACCTCCGTGCAAATCTACAAACACCTGTGGGAACCCAAGGACGTGAAGGTGAAGCAGTGCTAATATATTTACTGTGGTAAACAAGCTATCTCTGTTTTTACTGGTGAAATAGTATCCAGTTACCACTGCTTGGGGTGAAAGCTCTCTAACATAAGCAACATGGGTACAAACGATGGGCTAAACTTGACTTTATCTCCATGATGCAGAAACAATTAGCCGTTGTGCAAAAATATGTGACCTTGAACACCAATAAATAAATAAATCTACATCCCCTACTGCAACTCCTGAGCGTGGTTTTAGCATTTCAAATTACATTTCTTAGAAAACAAACACTAATGGCTCGGGTGGCACAGCAACGCGGAACGTGGAAACTACCTTCGTGCACACCTACAGGCCCAATTGCAACAACTGAAAATGGTTTTACATACACCAGAAGCTTGTTGTCGAAACGAAATAAGAAAATAATAAAGTGACAGAGGTGGCATATGGATAGTTCGAAATCTTTGTACACATTTGTATACCGTATTGCAACTTCTGCGCATAGTTTTAGCGTTTGGAAATGCATAGCAGAAAAAGCCTTTCGCCGGAAACGGTGTTAGAAAACGCTTAGCTGGTTCAGATGATACAGCCAGTAGGCACATAGAACACACTGGAACTCAGGGGACGATATGCAAATTCCGAAACCTACAGTCACATCTGCAGACGCTAACGCAATCTTCTTGGGCAGTTGTAGAACTTTGAATAACCAAGTTTGCGATTATTTAAGCAAAAGTCGGAAGATCAACGCATCTTCACAAGATTTTTTCCGCAGGAGTCACTTGGTGTCAAACATTTTCAACAGTGGTATTTTCTGGATGAAAATACCCTACATTTCGAATCGAAAAATCGGGTGTACAAACTAGAGACTCCAACAATATCCCCGTATTTTTTTCAATTGCGGGGATAGAAACATCTTTTAAATAACTTAAAACTTTTTTTTACCTTCAAAGCAAAGCTTTTGACCCCTTCACTGGGGCGAGCTCGAGTCATAAGCTATGCCCTTGAGGCTAAATTTAAAAAAAAAACGAGGGGTCATAACCTATGTTTTTGAGACAAAAAATGAAAAAATAATGAAAATTAATTGGCGATTTTTGTGAATAGCGCTGGCCGGTTTTGGCCGTTGCGATGGGTAAAGGATTAAGATATCGTCAGTATAATTACAAGATCCAGCCTGTTTTGTTACTCGTTTCAATCAGTTTTGGCCACCAAAATATCCTTGGTAGCTGCCACTGCCGTCAAGATTATTGGTCATGCTACATGTTTTGAACCATTGGCTGTAGTGTCGTATTCCCGATGGCTCATTACCAGACGACAAAAGATATGGCTTATTGATTCCATGACTTCACGAATGTGTGCTGGTGCATGATGTCTGCCCATCACATCCAATACAGTTTTCGGCACAAATCATGTCGTACCAAAGTAACCAAACATTTTTTACTGAAAGAAACTGAAAGAAAAAGAAACTTATCTTAAATGGCATGTATATATCTAAACCACTAATCTCTATTCAACTGGATTACTGAAACGCCCATTGCTCACATACAGAAAGTGTCCACATCGCCGCCATATTAGCCAGGACAGAAGTTCCTATAATTATTAGGCGTACTCATTAACCCTTAAATCCCGAGAGGCCGTTTTTTGCACGAGGAATATGACACGTCATCTTTTCATTAAAAATATTAATTGATCTATCCTCAAATAATGAATATGGACTCTTTCAATTTTGCCAATGAATTGACGCACGCGCGATATGTTGTTGGAGAAGGAATGGAACCAATTAGATGCGTCTTGACCTAGGTAATATTGCACAATACTTCTGACTAAGATTAAAATCTTGAGACCCACTTGAAAAACGAATTTTGATGAATTTCAATGCACGTTAAGGATATTAATTTTCTTATCTGCCATTGTTTGTCATTGTGAAGTAGAAAATCTGGAGTCGGCACAGTCAGCAAAATTCATTCTCACTGCCGAGACTATCATTTCATCACCTTTAACTGACCAGACACTACCTTCCCGGCACCAAGCTGGTGAAAAGGGTACCTAAATGTTCATTATATTTGGAAATTTCATTCTGCACCTAAATGACTTCATTATATTTGAAAATTTCATTCTACATAAAATGCCCATGTCATGATGGCACTATCATAGTTAAATACAGATCATATGTTTATTCATTAATCAGACCTCCGAAATTGCCTATAAAATGTGAAGATCTCTCATCAGCCGAGCATCAGTGACATCACCTTGCATCGACCATGAAGATCTCTTTCGTTTTTCTTGTAGTTTGTTTACTTCTGATCGATGTGTTCGTGGAAGGCAAGCGTTCGCGTTCGCATTCTCGTTCGCGTTCACAGTCATCGGTGAGTCATCTTTTTCCTTATTTTCTCATTTTTTAAACCCAGACTGCCTGCCTGCCTGCCTGCCTGTCTCCTGCCTGCTCTCTCTCTCTCTCTCTCTCTCTCTCTCTCTCTCTCTCTCTCTCTCTCTCTCTCTCTCTCTCTCTCTCTCTCTCTCTCTCTTTTCTCTCTACGCAGATATATAAAAAAAATGACTGGCAAACTATCGTCCTACGTCGAACTGTGTCCGGCGGTGTGATCTTCTTGAGCTTTTTCGCTTTCGGCATCTGTTTCTCAAAATCTTAACTTCTTGATCTATGTAAAAGGTAAAAGGGGGGGGGGGGGGGGGGGAGGGGTCGGCAAAATGCCAGAAATTTGTGAAATGATGCGCGCATCGAATTGTCAGTCCCTTAGTGTTCAATTTTCTGACAGGTTTTGGAAATTAGGGAGAGCTAAATTTCCCGTAATTCTCTTCCGACGAGGAAACATTGTCAACCATGAATGCTCAATATGTGGTCAAGAAATAAATTTATGTGTTCTGCTCTTCTTTGAGATTATTTTAATCCCCGGTGGTTGAGGGTGTGAGATGGGGAAATCTCACCCAAGGGCAAAATATTTGGGCCAGACAATTTTTATTCCCCACAAAACACTCTGACTTCATCAAAAGTAACCCAGGAGCATGTGCAGCTATATTGAACAATTTTGTTGTCCATTTCTAAACAAAAATCCCCAAAACCCCAACTGATTTGCTTATCGGAAAGAGTGCACAAAAGTTCTGTATATACCACAGATATATACCACGAAATTAAATCCCAATGCCGGCAAGACAGGGGTTAAAGAATTGCAGTGAAATGACCATTGACACATTCCGATGAATTCTGAAATTTATTTGCATAACTTTTCGACGGGAATTTCGTAAAACTCTCTCCACTCATAATGCAGTTGACCCCGAAATTCGTGCAAAAGAGCCAAGTGTCCTTTGGTTTTGCAGTCTATGATTTTATTTCTATTTTCTTCGACAATTCCCGAAACGTGTCTTTGTTACAGATGAACGTGCGATGATTGAATACTCCGTGCACTCATTAAACATGCTAATAAGTCGGTCACATGGCTTTCTCACGTGAGACACGCATATCTTGCATAGGAAGTTGGAGGGGGAGGGGGAGGGGGAGAAAGTAATGTCATAGTGGCGAATGGAAGGGAAATGTAAAACGAAAAGAGAGAAGAAATTTAAAAAAAAAAAAAACCAAGCCGCACAGGTGAAGAGTTATGAAACAATCAAGTCGTCCCCTGAGTTTCAATGTGTTCGATGTGCCAGTAGGCTGCCAGTAGGCACATAGAACACATTGGAACTCAAGAGACGAAGTGACATTGGCCCATTATTTCTAGAGATATGGGCCGAAAATGTGGACTATGCCGTCTTCATAACATATTTTCTTCTTTTCTTTGAAAAGCACAGGTGAAAATTTATAGAATTTTCTTCTAAGCATCCAACAATTTATATATACCAGGGCTGTAAATTCCCAAAAGGAGTTGTGACTCTTTTTCGGATAAAACTTAGAATTTCTGTACTGTCAATTATGCCAGCTTTCGTCCCATAAGAGGGCGAATGGTTTTAGTCTTTTTGGAAGATAAGCCTATCTGATGTATCCGAGCATTTTCTTCATGAGGGGTCCTAGTGCATGCGCAGCTATTTCCTTTTAGATGAGATTACTGGTATTAGAAAATATTAAGACTAAAATTTTGTTTGTAAAAGAAAGTGTTGAGATTATAATAATCTTATGATAATGCAGTTTATCATATGACTCGTCCGTTTTGTTCACTTCAAAACATTTAATATTTTGTTTTCATATTAATCAGTGATAAATAAAGCCTTCCGTCAGTTTCGTTGGTCAATTTCAAAACCAGACAATTTGCTGGGCTGAATAAAATACAACTGGGCCACATTTTCATAATTTGCATAATTAGAGTTGGGAGCTTTCATTGGTCAATTTCAAAACTGGACAATTTGATTGGCTAAACAAAATACAACTGGGTTATATTTGCATAATTTCAGTGGGGGAATTTACGTCATCTGTCCTATTTAGGGTGGGTTATATTGTATTAATCTTTTACCTACAAGAAAAACGCCATTCATTTGTTTTTATATTTTCACTTTTTGCTTCCAAAACATAGGTTATGACCCCTCTTTGGAAAGAGCTCGACGAGCTCGTTCCAATGAGGGGTCATAACCTATGTTTTGGAAGCAAAAAAATGAAAATTTTCAGTTATACGAGGATGTTTTTTCGAAGTGTCGTCTGCAACTCAAGTTAGGTGATGGGTTAAAAAGTCAAACTAAGTGGCTAATTTGTGCGTGTGTGTGTCATATGATAAATAGAATATGAAATGAGTGTTTTCTCGTATAATATTCATGAAACTCGTCCGAATTTTCCGTTTGGGCTCGCCAGAGGCTCGCCAAAACGGAAAATTCTTAGACTCGTTTCATAAATATCATATGAGAAAAACACTCATTCCATATCCTCTATTTATTGAAAAAAGTATACTCGATTGTGCCCACATATGTATGCGTATCAAAATTTCGGAAGTGGGCGTGGGCAGGATTCTCCCTGACTGAATACTTCAATGAAGAATATGTATGTGGTAGAATAACATGTGGCCTTAATCCTTGATCTTACTGGTATCACGGAACTAAATATTTTCCCACATGCGACCATTATAACGTTCAGGCAAAACAAAATATGATTGCATCACTTTAATTTTGGCATTCAAATATCTTTGTCAAGTATAGCCCTTAGACAACTTTTTCTGACCCCAAAACAGGGGGTCATGCAACAAATAAGAGAGAAAAATTGACAGCAAGGGAAGTACCGGTCACGTGCACATATTTTTCAGGGAATTCCCTACAAAAAACGCTCCAAATGTAAATTGTATTTTTAGGTCCAAAAGTCATCAAATCACCCTCTTTTTTATCTGGAATATTCATCAATAATGCAAGATGTCAATAGAATGCTTCAAACGTTTATTGAAACAATTTATTTCCAAGGCTGTTTATTTTTAGAGACTGCATCACTTCCGACATTTCAAGGCGGGTATTTCTAATTCAAATATTTAGTTCAGTGATACCTTACTGACCCTGCTATTAACCCCGGAAGTAACTTCATTTCACGGTTCATCGTGCTCATTACGCACCCATGTTGTGACTTTGTTATTATGGCGCATGCGGCGTTAGTGCACAAGCGAGTGCGTTTTGTTAGAGAGTGACCCCTGTTTCCACGGTCCATTTTGTATATTGGATGTCGTCATCTCAGTTTCTGTGGTGACACGTGATTACTATTGGCTGAAAGTCATTCAACACTAAAGGGGTGTGTTCGGTGGGTGTGTTCGATTGCATATAAGGCATTGTAACCTTGTACTGCAAATGTTGTGTATGTATTGTGTCACCACGTTCCGCATGGTCCGCATAAGGACATACAATAAAAAGGAGATTCTACAAGCATAATTTTATCCTAGATAAAAAAAAACTGTGAAATGTGATTCCAGGCCAAGGCTCGAAATGAGTGGTGGGACAACGACAATGACCGACACCAAACTTACTTTGACCTACACTCTTTGAAAGCCATAGGACATTTTGACCGACCCAAAAATCTGCTCAATTTTAGAATCTGAGTTCAACACGATGCACTCTTATGTCATAATATCAAAGTTTTCAACAGCAAATGTCTCCCACAATGCAAATGAGAATTTAAAATATTATATCTTGTTTGACAGAGCTCATTGAGCTCTGTCAAACAAGATATAATTTGTTAAATTTTCCATGCGGAATGGGCAATATGGAGTCAATGGCAAAATATTTAAGACACTACCAGGAGTGCTAGGAGTTTTTTTTTTTTTAAAAAAAAATGGTAATTCGGTATAAACTTAAATTCCACTGCGAATTAACAAGTCTTTTTCTTCATTTAGTAGTCACCATAAATCAATTTACAATGTGTAATGCAATAAGTTGAAAATGACTTGCACCAAATTAAAATAACCTGTACCAGCTATTTGTGGCAGGACATTTTGACCTGCACTGGAAAAAAATATTTCGGGCTTTGTCCCAGGGTTGTGGTATTCGATGGAATGCGTGGGTGTGTGGTGTCACCGATAGGTGTCCTCTTTTATATTATTTTCATGTATTCTGAGGCACTCTAAAGCAAACTTTACACTAACGCAGATAACTGAGTGTAAAAGATTGAAATGAATTCATTTAGTCGGTGTTTTGAAACGAAAAGTTTATTGCGATGCATTCAGATATCCCAAATGCTACAGACAAGTGTGTGGGATAAGATGCGGAGGTTAAACTGTGTCAGCCCCCATCCATGCGTGTGCTATTCTTGGTTTTTATTGCAGAAACATCGAAGCAGGCCACAAGCAGTTCACGCAGCAGAAACAGATGTCGGAGAAGCTCCTGAAGAACCCGACGTCGCCGTTGAGAACGTTGAACCACTTCAACCAGATGATATCGAACTTGAAAAACTCGATATAGCAGCTGATGAAGCAGCACCACTGCCTGATGCAGAGTAATAATGAAGCATCAAAACGGTATTTCCTTCACATCAACATTACTGTCCATTTAAGAAACTCAAAGCTGTGTTAAAATACACTCTAAAATCAGTTGGGTTAGAAAATAGCCCAAATCAGCTGGGATGAATGAATATGAACCTAACTGGGTTCATATTCACCCAATCCAGTCGATTTGGGTTGATTTTTTTTTTTATCCCAATTGATTTCAGAGAGTAGAAACAAAAAGTGATGAAGAAAGAGAAGATGATGATATATTTATATTCAATTAGAGAGATGAAAGCTGCAGACATGGAAAGACTCTAGATATATATCCACTAGTGGCAGATGCAGAAGTAGGTTTGTCTCTCCCTTTTTGGCGCCATGTTTTCTATTTTGCGTAATCTAAGCGGCAGCTACAGTCCCCTTGGGCCAGACTCTTGCGAATATTCGAAATTCGATTCGAAAGTCAATATTCGATTCGAAATAGGAAATTCGAATATTTTCGAATATACTTCGGCCGTGACCGTGAATGTTTACAGATGGTAATTGGTCACATTATTTTATATTGAGTATTGTTCTGAGTAGAAACGTAACTGACTTGTAGCGGTAACAGTGTTTGTAGCGATGTAGCTATACAACTGTTCAAAAGTTGTAGTTACATTGCTAGAAACACTGTTACCGCTACAACTGTTCATTCATCTTGTTGTGCATTATGAGCAGTGACCATTTATAAAAAAAGTGTTGAACTTTGAAAAGTTATTCAGCTGTTCAACTCCAATAAATGATTTGTTCCACAACATGATCACATTATTTTATATTGAGTATTGTTCTGTTCGATCACATTTATTAGATATATCGTCAGAAGAAACGGTTTTCTAAAAAAATACCCCTGATTATTAAACAGAAGTAGAACAGGCTTTAATTTACAAACGGATCGACTCCATTCGGCCTTGAATTATCGTTTCATTTTAGTCATTCCACATTTGTATTTAACCCTTTACCTAACATGAAAAACAGACGACACTTGCAAACAAAATTCTTGAATAACTAATTTTTTTCATTTTTTGTCTCAAAAACATAGGTTATGACCCTTCTTTGGAACGAGCGCGAGGAGCTCGTTCCAAAGAGGGGTCATAACCTATGTTTTTGAGACACAAAAAAAAATGAAAAAACAATTGGCGATTTTTGTGAATGGCGCTGACCGGTTTTGGCCGTTACGTTGGGTAAAGGGTTTAAAACAAATAGCTTCGCGACCGAATGGAGTCGATCCTATTTGAAACAATTTTTTTCAAGAAAATGTGTGAGGAAAGTGAGGTGTCAGCCCTATCAGCCACACTCGTTTAAAAATGTTTATTGCTGCAGTTTCTAGGCAACAAAGTCAACAATTTGAATAGTTTAAAACAATAGCAAATGCTGGTTTATATCTCAATTTATAGTGTGGGAAGTGGTGAAGCGAATAATGCTCTCTACATAACCGTGTGTCGGTGTTATTATTTAAAAAAAAACCTTTTTCTTTTGATGACGTATCCATTAATTGCGATTCAATTCGAAGTTCGATTCGAAATTCGATCCGTTTTCACCCAATTCGATTCGATCAAAATCGGTAATTCGCAGGTCCCTACCTTGGACTGGTCGTAATCCATGCGCGGGCAGTGATGTGCACGAATGTGTTTACCAGGCAAAAAATCAATATCAGCTTAATTTTGTTTGTACCCGGTGCTTCATTAGATAAATTTTTAACGATTATTTCTATAATTAGTGTTTGGAATATAATATTATTGTGCCTGTGGAAATATTACCCACGGCCACCCGTGGAAAATGGCCAGTACACAGTGGCCGTACTGTATGTGTGTTTAGTTCTAGTGCTAGGTCGACTTGTCAGTCCAGATTATAAAAGATCTCTTCAAGAGTTTCTTTCCTTAACCCTTTACCTAACATGAAAAGCAGACGGCACTTGCAAATAGAATTCTTGAATAACTGCTTTTTTCATTTTTTGCGTCAAAAACATAGCTATTGGCACCTCATTGGAACGAGCCCAAGCACAACGAACTCGTTCCAATGAGGGATCACAAGCTATGTTTTCGAGACAAAAAATGAAAAATTAATGAAAATTTAATGGTTATTTTTGTAAACAGCGCTGGCCCGTTTTGGCCATTACGTTGTTAAAGGGTTAAACAGTGAAATGCAAATGTGCGGCACACTTTTAGAAATTGGTTACAAGACGTTCTTCAACGAAATAAACGTCACACAATGATATATGGTTATACTCTTTGAATTAAAGTTTCCAGTGCGGCAAAATATTTTTCTTGAAGGAAAATTTATAAACTTTGTCGATGCACAAGAACATGGTAACGAGCCCAAATTATTACTGAACTCCGCGGTAAATACAAAATAGATTCTACCATTTTACCGCATACTGTAGTGCGCGTACGATACGGTACCATTAAGTCAACATTATATTGAAAGCGTTAATTCATTCAAGAATGTGGTATATATATTAGATCCCTTTGAAACTCAAAATTTATTTTGACTTCCAAGGCCGGACAATTCTAGCGTAACTAAAATAGATGCTTGAGTTAACCCTCTGCACACCGATGTGGAAACATCAAAATTTCTAGCTGTAAATTTTTCCCATAATGAAACTCTGAATTTAACTCTTAATCTGCTGAGTATTTTTTAATTGTAAAATAGTTTTCAGCAAATCTTGTCATAGCTGCCGCGAAGCAACCCTGGCCAGATTTAATGAAAAAATTCCTGAAAATTGATACAAGAAATAATCGGTGAAAAGGTCTTTTCAACTTACAGGGGAAAATTTGTTTAAGCTTTCTCAAATTCAACTGATTTAAATTGCAAGAGATTTCCTGTTCTGGACAGGAATATCTGCCAGAAGTATGTAGACAATTAATCAATTCAATCTTGTTTGACAGCGCTCATTGAGCTCTGTCAAACAACATTGAATTGATTAAATTACTACTTGCATTATGGGAAGTGTTTGTTGCTTAAATTTTTTTATAAGTTGAGTATTCTAAAATCAGTGTGCACTGTGGATGGGGTTAAAGAACGGTTTTTATATAAATGTATCTGTTTTCTAAAATAAAAACATAACATTTTGATCCTCTCTTCTTACTATTCCAGGGTTACACAACTTGAACTTTTCTGAAGAACATAAAATGGATCTAGACACCTGTAACCACTTGAAAAGATACCCGAAAATGTTAATGTGTACCTAAAATTCAAATTATATTACATTGCTGTAGCTCGCTTGATTATAGAATAAACTGTATTGCAAATCTCCATACATTTTGATTGTTCTGTATTATCCCATGAAATATTTACCCCCCCCCCCCCCCCTCCTGTTAATAAAGTTAGGAGACGATACATGCAAGAATAATCCCCGTTATCTGGTAGCGTTCGCAGAGAATTTTAAAGAAATTTGAAAGTTACAACTAATTCAGCGATTGTACCTTTCTAGAGTATCGTGTCCATACAGAATTAATGGTTATGTGAGAACCACATAAATTTGGGAAGTTCAGAAGAAATGTAACACCACCCCCTCCCCGGCCGAATTGTAAGACAACCATCAACAATAACTGAGACAGGGAAGTGCCCATACCTTTTATCTCGCAAGCTTTCCTGTTGATCAGTTTCTTTTTTTTTCCCAATCGCCCATTTCATGAACTGTAACGATTTGTTGTGCCTCATGTACCAAGAATTAGATTTACCCTTTGCACACGAAAGACCGTTTTTCATGTCTCCCACCATGATACGTCATCATTACATTAAGTAGAATAGCTATTTATTTTTTTTATTTATTAAGGTTTAACGACAATTTAACAGCCAAGATCATACAGTGTCGGTGACAGTTTTACGGGTGGAGGAAGCCGGAGTACCCGGAGAGAACCACCGAGCAACGACGAGCAGCTGCCAGCTCCCCAACATCGTAACTCCGCACTGCGGCACAGATAGGGTTAGATTGGTTGAAGATATGCGCACCATCGACGTGCAGTACGCCTCAGTACACGGCGCCATCGTGCCCCCATGTGGACAATCGGGATTAAGTGCAGTAGGATGGCTGCTGAGCGCATATGTGGGATAGACCAATCGATATTTTCAACGTGCAGCCTTATGGCTGCACGTCGAAAATATTGATTTGTCTACCCCTAAATCATGAATATATACTCTTCGAATTGCTGTCATTGAATTGATATGGAATATATCACCAGGGTTCAAAGTGTTAAGCGAAATAAAGTAATGAGAAATTAGTAATATTCAATATGTTGAGTTATGCGGCCTTGAATTTAGTCTAAAACAAATTAGTATGAACATGTCCATGGGGTATTAAAGTCCCGGCCAGGGCCGGATTACGATTTTGTAGGCGCCTGGGCTACAGCTACTCTGGGCTACAGATACTGTGACCCCCCCCCCCCCCCCCCCCCCCCAGAATTCCATGTATAGGATAACGTAAATTCAAATTACATCACAGGACAATGCTAATCTACCCTCTATCAGCACTTTTGTCTTTGGTACAAGCACAACCGCAAAGCAATGACGAATGAAGAAGAAAGTTTCGATGGAATGAGCGATTTCTTATACAGGCCCTAGCGAGTATTGGAATGATGGGCAAGAAAAAAATTCCAGTATATTATACAGTATATTAATTGAGCCCTTTCTAAAGAGATAATTCAGCATATTTATACTTACAAATGAAGTAACTTTTCACAGTAAAAATTAATTTCACTTAATCTCTGGAGGCCCTCAGCTGGCAGAGGCCCCTTGTTGCAGTCCATACATAAAGCCCATTCCTTAATCCGGCACTGGTCCCCGCCAGCTTGTCCCTGTGCTGGAGAACCCATATTGTCTTAAAGTTTTGAAGAATCATAAGCCACGATTACCATTTACCACCCTAACTGTCGTATTACTCCTACAAAATGCTTAAAATGGAACTTTGCCTTCCTTTTGAAATACCAAGAGAAAGTCCAAAATTTTACATCATTATGCCCCCCCCCCCCCCCCCCCCCCCCCGCACAAAAAAAAAATTCCTGAATTCTACGATTCGCATGGAGCGTCAGCTAATTAAATTACTGATGATATACCACGCTCAGTGGCGGCGCCAGAAATATTTTTGTGGGGGGGGGGGGGGGGGGGGGGGGGGCAGACTCCCATGAAGGGGGCAAATACGTAAAGGATCATATCATTACTTTGTTAAGAGGTAGTCCAAACTTGGACCCAAAGTCCGTAATATACTTTTTTGGTTTGGTAGGTCCTGTGGACGTACCAAACCAAAAATTATATTACGGACTTTGGGTCCAAGTTTCGACTAAATGTAATGGTAATTAGCGGCCCTCCTTTCAAAAAATCCTGGATCCGCGTCTGGTGGGTCTGTGCGTGTGTGAGAGAGAGAGAGAGAGAGAGAGAGAGAGAGAGAGAGAGAGAGAGAGAGAGAGAGAGGAGACTCATAATGCCCGTCTGTCATAATGCGAAATCCATGAATTTTTTTAGACAAGGGATATGGATAGACATGCCTTTGTTGGCTCATAACTTAATTATAACTTATAAGTATCTGCATCCGAGTCTTTAAATCTCTACTGCCTGGATGTGTTTCATCAGCTAGCCTGAGGCTTTGGGCTAAGTGTGTATGGGAAATTATTGGGAATAAAAAAAGAGAGGGTGTGTGGTGTGTGAGAGAGAGAGTGGCTGAATGTGTTTGTGTGTGAGGGTGGATGGAAATGCATGCGATATGGTTGAAGGGGGGGGGGGGGCAACTGGGGGGCAAAGCCTTCGTTTGGGGGGGGGGGGGCAAATGCCCCCCCCCCCCCCCCCCCCCCCCGTAGCGCCGCCACTGACCACGCTGTTCTTTCAATCCTCAAAATAACCCCATTTAGGACATATTTAAAAATTTCAACTTTGACATATGTCGCCTGAGTGCTAGAATGTTGCTAGAATGTTCTCTGTCCCATAGGGGGAATAGAACATTCTAGCACCCAGGCGACGATAACAGAAGTCCTAAAATGATCTACTATATAGAGCTTTACAGGCTACCAATGCCGCATATTCACGCTTAGAAAACTAAATTTTGTCAATTTTCTCCAGAGGGTGGCGACTGGGGATTAAGCATAACTAGGGCCCTCCGGTCTTTACCTCCCTCCTCCCATGTCTCTGAAAATCCTAGTGAGGACTGGGGAAGGCATCTGCCCCAACGGCTTTCCAAATATCATGTTTACCCCCCCCCCCCCCCCAAAAAAAAAAAACAAAAAAAAACTGCCCTATTATGGTCAGGCGGTCGAATTTATCGCCCGAAACAGAAAAAAGAACAGCTTTGTATGATCAAGGTTATAACTCTAGAGCTATTTTTTTTAAAAAAAAACATCATATTTTTTATTCAGATCTAAGGTTCTTATTTTCAAGCAAAAAGTAACTGTACAACTAATTGATCAAACATTTTGAAAATCGTACACATTCGCTCGGCCTTGGTCACAGTTACAGCTGTAAAATGTGAAAGCATTCTGCTAAAGGAACCTGAAGTTGTCACGCGGAATGCATACATCCATACGCACGGCCGACACGTCGGAGGTACGGACAAGGGAAACACTTGATGCCACCTAAGCGAAGAGATTGCATAGGTTGGTGTACGCTTAATATCTCCGCAGTTCCACTCCTTGCTTAGTTTCGTAAATAAAATACGTTTCAACTTCAGTAATCTTTGAAACTGCCCAGAGCCGTATCTGCCGATAGAGAGTTGTCCCCCCCTTCACCATTTTTGTGACATGATTGTTATTCATCATTGTGAGGTTTAACCCTTTACCCAACGAATCGCCCGCATCCGCCCGCGTGATATGCAAATTCAGCAGTTGAAAAAATATTATTTTTCAAAAAATTTCAACAAAACCATATCATGTGACCCCTCGTTGGAACGAGCTCGCCGAGCTCGTTCCAACGAGGGGTCACATGATATGGTTTTGTTGAAATTTTTTGAAAAAAAATTCAAAAATTTTATTTAAAATAATAAATTTTGATATCCTCTGCGTTGGGTAAAGGGTTAAATGGAGAAGGAAGAATATCCATACCTATTTCGAAGATGACTACCCCTTCTAACTTTAATCATTGTCCAAGGTCACCACCTTCTGCTGTTTCTACATTTCCCAGATATTACTACTGTATGCTGTTACTAGAAATGGACCAACACTGATTGCACTGAAACTAGTATTTATAAAATATAAGTTTCTTTCTCGGCATCGCCATTAACAAACTCAACTGATATGATTTCAAACTCGAACAATGTGATACTGATCTCGGCTGATATAAACCAAGCAAGAGTTGCTTCCCTTGATGTGTCGGTAACAGGGGCATCTAATTTAAGATATTACTACTGTATGTTGTTACTAGAAATGGACCAACACTGATTGCACTGAGACTAGTATTTATAAAATATAAGTTTCTTTCTCAGAATCGCCATTAACAAACTCAACTGATATGACTTCAAACTCGAACAATGTGATACTGATCTCGGCTGATATAAATCAAGGAAGAGTTAGGGCTGCACGGTATATCGATAAACCGATATATACCGGTATTCAAACCAGTATCGATCGAATACCGGTGTAAGTACAAAAATATCGGTTTATCGTCATTATTTATTTACCCAGAATTTAATTTTCAAGATGTCTTGAGTTTTTTAACTGTAGCCCCGAATGAATAATATTATCCCTTTATCCAATAATCGTCTGCTTGTGCCCTCGTAATATACAAATTCAGCCATTGAAAAAATAATTTTCAAAAATTTTAACAAAATCATATCACGTGACCCCTCATTGGAACGAGCTCGTTGAGCTCGTTCCAATGAGGGGTCCCGTGATATAGTTTTGTTGAAATCTTTAGGGAAAATCTGCTAAACTAATTTTAAAAATAATAAATTTTGATAACGTCTGCGTTGGGTAAAAGTGTTTCGAACCGCATCATCAAGGCATGCTAATTCGTTCCGACTGTGATGCCTCGAGTCTCGATTGTGATACTTGTGTTCATATATCTGAACAGTTTTCGATATACCGGTATACCGCAATATTTTTTTGAATATCGATACCGGTATTCAGTTTTGAATATCGTGCAGCCCTAGGAGAGTTGCTTCCCTTGATGTGTCGGTAACAGGCACATCCAATTTCTTTACATCCGAACCGTTACTCGTCGGACGCAATCGAGAAAACTAGTGTTATATAAATTATAATGGAGTGATTTGGAGTATGTGAATGACGAGGAATTAATCACAGCAAAGAGTTAGGATTGCGCAGAGGAAAAGAAGAAAGAAGAGAGAATTCAAAGCAAACTTGAGATTCAGAGCCGTAAGCAGATCTTTGTCGAAGTGGGAGAAGAGATATTTCAGCAATCCCAGTGGGGAAGCCGAGACGTTCTAATATCGGAACTAGAGAAAAAAAACTCCAGTCTTCGTGAAAAGAATTGGACACAACAACACTGTTAGAAAACCTTAAAATATCTGAGGACAGTTTGAAATTATTTCTTTTGGTTAAATAAATAAAGAGGTTATTAATTGTTAGTTTCGTATCGGCCAAGATATCAGCTTAGTTAACTTCAACCTTAGGTATCAGACTGATATGAAGTTACCTCGGTGCTGATATCTCAACCGATATGTAACTAATTTGGTAATGACCTCTAAATTTCGCATGATCTGACACCATCGTTGTGTTTATGTGACGAACCAAAATCTATGAATTCCACAAACCCAAAAAAGTCCTTTGTGTTGAACAATGAGATGCTTCGCGGCAACTAACTAATGCTGAATAATGATAGAATGACGAGATATAGATCTTATGGTGCATTTGCTGTCTATTGGGATAGGGGTGAAACTCTGCCTGTCTTGGGCTAACATCCGGGCAAAACTGAGACCAGCAGAGTTTCAATGAGACTAACATCCCTGACCAATCTCGTCATGAAAATCGACTTTCAACAAAGTTATTTCCCCTGAAATTATTGTGCAAGCGAGAGCGGTCCAATTGACCCTTTACCCAACGAAACGGCCAAAACCAGACAGCGCTATTCTCAAAAATCGCCAATTAATTTTCAATATTTTTTCATTTTTTGTCAGTAGTATAGCTTGTACCTGGAGGGCCCAATTCAGGGGGATCTCATGGGGGATCTCATATGTGACGTCATGTCATGTTTGGTTGTCATGGTAGCCTGCGTGAGCGGATATCTTGTGACGTTCCCCATAGTGATACGTGATGTGAGTGCGCATGCGCAGCGCGTGTTGTTAGGGTGATGCGTATTTCCGTCTTTCGTTTTGTATACTGAGGCCACCATCTTGGTTTCTATGGTAGCACGTGGTTGCTATGTTACCCAAAGGCTTATAATAGGACAGGAGTATGTTCGGAGGGTGTGTTTTTTATTTATTTATTGGTGTTTAACGACACTTTCGACAGCCAGGGTCACCTCGTGTCGGACAATTTTACGAGTGGAGGAAGCCGGAGTACCAAGAGAAAGCCACCGAGCAGCGACGAGCAACTGTCAGACTCCTCAACCTTCTAACTCCATACAAGAAGGATTAGCTTTGGTTGACGACAAGTGCACTATCGACATGCAGCACGCCTCAGTACACAGCACCACCATGCCACACACGTGACCAAATTGGGACTACGTGTCTTGCCGCAGGTGGGATTCGAAATGAGGACCTCTCGATTTGCAACATGCATCGCTACCTACTCAGCCACCGCTTTATGAATCTAAACGGCATAGCAGTGATTTCCAGTCAAGCCTTCGCTTCCTGTAGTGGCAACAAAGAATAATTGACAAGAAACCACTGCCAAAATAATTTGACTATTTCTTCCAGTCCTCTTCTTGATTGTATGTTGAAGTACCTGTTCTCGGACTTCATAACTTGTTAAGGTTGGGCACAGAACTGATGGGTAATAGATCACAATGATGGCGTTAACTCTTTTCATGCTGCTGGTAGATATTTCTGCCAAGGACAGGACTTCTCTTGTCACTGAAACATGTTTAATTTAGGAAAATTTAATCGAAGTTCCACCTTGTAAACTGAACGGATTTTTTCGTTAATGATTTCGTGAGTTAAATTTAGTTGAATTTTTCATCAGGTCTAGTTATGGTTGCTGTTAAGCATCCATGACTAGATTTTATGAAAAATGTCTTAAAAATACTCAGCGGTTTAAGAGTTAAAGAAAAGCACATGGTACTGGGTTTCCCATCACAGTGAAATGACTTATATTAGGGGACAGTCGACCTCCAGAACCGTTTCTTAGGAGTATATTGAATTTTATCACTGAAAGCAATCTTGAACCCCATATAATATACTACTCAAAGTTTGCTAAGCACCACATATTTGACACATCATTCTGAAATTTTCCTGTGACACATTTGCGATATTTTTGATGGATCTGATTGAGAAACCTATTGAGATTGTCCCCAGTGTTTACATTAGCTCTCTTGACAGGCAGACTTTTGGTGACAGTCGTAGAAAGCATGTACCCATTGATTTTCATGATGTTTTCGTGTACTGTCGACACGTACATGAGATGTGTAGGGTATTCAGTCTTCATTTCAAAACAAACCCTTGTGATTTAATGATTGAATATGGCGAGTGCAAATGTAAGAATACAATTGTCTGAAGCAAAAATGTGGCGGGCTGTAGGGATGGTGGAGCAAGGGAAGGGGCTACCCATCGTCAGGTTGGTGAAACCCTTGGTGTGCACCATACGGTGATCACCAGAGCTTGGGCAAGATTGCAGCAGTATGGCACACCAGTAAGACGGCATGGTGGCGGTAGAGACAGGGCGTCATCTGCAGCTGAAGACCGGTTTTTGATCATTCGGGCCCAAATGGAACCGCTTTGCAGCAGCAACCCAGCTTCGCAGTGACCTTCAGAATGCATCCGGGGTAAATGTTTCGACGCAGACTATCCGGGCAAGATTGCACGAAGGTGGTCTCCGATCGAGAAGACCATGTATTCGCATTCCGCTGTCCCAAAACCACCGCCATGCACGATATCAATGGGCCATGGACCACGTTGGATGGGCCAGACAAGATAGGCGACCTGTCCTTTTTACAAATGAGTCAAGGTACCGCCTAGACCACACAGAGGGTATTCTAGGGTATGGAGAAGACCAAGAGAGAGATTCCACGCAGCCAACATTGCTTAGCATGGCCGCTATGGTGGAGGGTCAATCATGGCCTGGGCGGCATCAGCTGGGATGGACGTACAGAGCTCTGTGTCCTTGACGATGGTACATTAACTGCACAGTGGTATATTGATGAGATCCTGGATGCTCACGTCAGATTGTACCCAACAACATGGTAAATTCCACACATCGATTCTCTGATTACCTAAATAACAGCGTCTCCGCCTCATTTTTCTTATCACCTGCAACCCATAACGAAGTTATATCCGCCGTAAAATGTCTTCCTGGGAAAACCTGTGCTGGTCTGGACAACATCTCTCCGAAACTACTAAAAGACATTATACATGAAATTATTGTTTCTTTAACTCATATTATAAATACCTCATTTTCAACTGGAATTGTATCATCAAAAATGAAAATCACGAAAGTAATACCAATTTTTAAATCCGGGGATACACGGTCTTTCGACAATTATCGTCCAATAAATATTCTTCCTTCCTTTTCTAAAATCTTAGAGAAGTTAATGCATAAAAGGTTATCATATTTCTTATATGCACACTGCGTATTTATAACTATCAGTTTGGATTTGAAGGGGACATTCAACATTTCACCCAATAATGCATCTTATCAACCACGTTTCCATAATGAATAACAAAGCAACTAACGATTGCACACTATCCATGTTTTTAGATTTTTCCAAAGCATTCGACACTATTGATCAAGAAATGCTGGCTCGAAAGCTTGAACAATATGGTATACGAGGTATATCTAATTCTTGGTTTCAAACCTATCTCTCCGGGAGATCCCAGTATGTTCAATTCACCAGTGAATCGTCGGAGTTACTCAATGTCACTACAGGTGAACCCCAGGGCTCTGTACTCGGTCCTCTTTTGTTCTTCCTATATATCAATGGCATGAGTGAATCAACTGACATGCGTATTCTATCACATCAGCTCATGCATCTGGGAAGGACCTTGACCTCTTTACGGAGATGGCAAATAAATAATGAATTATCAAAAATCAACCACTGGTGTTCTGCGAACAGGTTATCTTTAAATGCTAACAAAACTAAAGTCATACTTCTCCATCCCCAAAATGACAACTACAATTATGATAACGTACTAAACCACATTACATTGAATAACTCAGATTTAATAATAGCAGGTAACAGTCGTGACCACAAATTCATAACATTTCTAGGAATCAACATGGCTGAGAACCTTAAATTTCATTACCATGTAACTACACTCTGTACAAAAATATCCAGAGCAATTTATATCTTGAATAGAGCCAGGAATTTTTTACCGCTCTATTTCACTTTCATTCATAGCCACTTAATTTATGGTATTCAAATATGAGGCAACATAACAGCTACCAAACAAATTTTAAACTTACAAAAGAAAGCTGTACGCATCATAGCGAACAAAATGTTCGAGTCACATACGGACCCGCTGTTCAAACGTTTGAAAATTCTTAAATTTAACGATCTGTTCAAATTACATTCACTTTTATTTATGCACGACTGGTCACAGAACAATCTCCCCGGCAGTTTTGATGATACGCTTCAAGCGTACTGGAATCCCTCGGGCATGACTACGAGGCAGTGTGGAAGCCAAAACACCCATTAACCTCGCACTCAGTTCTCAGCCGCTCTTCCATATTTTTCGTTTCCTAAACTGTGGAATGACCTTGATACAACGATAAAAACTCTTGCCCGAACAATTTTTCAAAAAATATTAACAGAACAATATCTGAATACATATATCGCCAATATTAGCTGTTCAAACCCAAGATGTCCCGACTGCCTTGGCTAGTTACGACTCTCGGTGTCGTTATCATATTCTCCTCTTTTCTCCCAGCAAGCTGATAACCAGGTTTGTACTGTCACTTATGGTCATTTACTTCACTCCTTTAGTGTACGATTATTATATTGGTTTAGCAACGGACGTTTATTTACTTCACCCATTCAGAAATACAGTTGAAACACGGTTAAAACACGGTTAATCCACAATCCACAGACCATAATAACCAGAGTCAGAACATCTGGAAGTTTGATCCACAAATAGGAACTAATAATCAATACACATCAATACAATATTAACATAAAAACAATGTACTATCTGCTGTCAAGTTTTACCTTACTTGAGCCCGTCATTTGCCATTTTGTTGTCTAGTCTTTATTTTTATTGTCTGGGGATGACAGGAAGACGGTCATAAGGCTATTTGTACATCTGCCTTTGTTTTTTGTATTCTTCTTTCTTTTGTATATGTATGCTGTGAAATAAAATATTGAATTGAATTGAATTGATTGTATGCAGGCGCAGTGGGTGATAGATTCATTTTGATGGACGATAATGCCCATCCTCATGTTGCCCATGCTGTCCTGCGTACCGACAGAAGGAGGGGATTGAGCGCATGGACTGGCCAGCAAGATCCACTGATCTCAATCCAATCGAACATGTCTGGAATGAGTTGCAGCTTGCAATTTCAGTCCGTCCAGTCCAACCAACAAGTGTCCAGGAACTTGGTGCCATGCTGGTCCAAGAATGGAAAAAAATCCCACAAAGGACCACCAGGAACCCGATTTGGAGTATCAGAAGGCGTTGTCAAGCTGTAATTAACAATAATGGGTCATTTGTATCCCCCAAGGCCACGGGGGCTAAAATAAATTCCAAGGAGCCTGAACATTTTCGACAAGTCTTTAGGTGGGAATAGGGATTTTTTGCCCCTCCCATATCCTACTTATCTACCCCCTGCCGATAACTCAAACTACCTAATCTTCTTACTTCTATCTGAGTATAACGAAAGCACATACAGAACGAAAAAGAAATAATTTTATTCGATGATAATGAAATGTTTTATTTACTTATGAACAATATACATAACATTAAACCTATCCATCACTTATGTCTAATTTTAAAATCAGTTTATCTACTACCACGATCTTTCTAGAATGTCCTATTCGATTTCAATTTTAAGATACTTTGAACACTGTTGACCTAAAAGTGAGATGGCTGAAGCCCTTCCATCCCCAACCCCACCTCTCAACGGTCCTAACCGCTTTCACCACTCAGAATATTTGGATATTTGGTATACAACATCCTTAGGACAAAGGATGAGTGGGCTGAAGCCCCACTACCCCCCTCTCCCCAAGCACACACTGGCTCCAAGGCTCCTGACCGGGATACAGCAGGTCTCGTCGGATTTCCTGCAACTGGAGAAGTCTGAGGAAGTCTTGGAACGTGTGCCTTATGGAATATGAGATCAAATTTGTAACAAGACTCATGTGCAGATAGATATCCTGGCGGATTTTGTTAACTTGTTGGGCATTCAACTAACCTTGGAGAAATATGTATTCAACGTTCTCACATACTTTTTTGACCCTACCCGTCCGAGGAGACTTACAGCCAGCTCTAGTGACTCTTCTACTACCATATATGTATTTATTTATTGGTGTTTAACCCTTTACCTAACGTGAAAAGCAGACGACACTTGCAAAAAAAATTCTTGAATAACTAATTTTTTTCATTTTTTGCCTCAAAAACATAGGTTATGACCCCTCGTTGGAACGAGCTCGACGAGCTCGTTCCAACGAGGGGTCATAACCTATGTTTTTGAGACAAAAAATGAAAAAAATAGTGAAAATTAATTGGCGATTTTTGAGAATAGCGCTGGCCGGTTTTGGCCGTTACGTTGGGTAATGGGTTAAGGTCATATACTTATGCACATTGGCTGGCTAATCGTGGCCGTGACAGTTTTACGGGTGGAGGAGAGAACCACCGAGCATCGACGAGCAACTGTCAGCTCCTCAACATTCTAAGTCTATTCAAGCTCCGCTCAAGCAGGGTTACAGCGGTTGAAGACAGGTGCACCATCGACGTGCAGTACTCCTTAGTACACGGCGTCATCGTGCTCCCATGTAGGCAACCAGGATAAAGTGCCTTGTCTATGGGCACAACGCGGGTCGTCCCGGACGGGGATCGAACTCGGGACCTCTAGCATAGAAGTCCAATAGTCTACTTCTGAGCCAACGCGCCTTCTACTACCAACGACCCAGTCAGAGTAATTAACCCTCTACACGCTGATGTCGAAATATCAGAGTTTCAAGAAGCATTTTTACCCACAAAACAACATTTAAGTGAACAAATTCAGTCTTGTTTGACAGACTAGCTAGAGAAGGGGTGTGAAGGAGTGCCCCTCCCCCACCCCACCCCACACCCCCACAATTATCGGCTAAAATTTCAAAAGTTGGAAATTGGGTGATTTCATTTGCAAAAAGTTGGAAATTCAACAATATCAAATTAATTTGCTTCTTTCATATATTTTCGGTCACAACAAAAGTGATTTTCCACTTTTCAGTCAACTTCGACTTTTCCACTCAGCGGACAAAAGTTTTCAAAATTCCTACTCGAATCTGACCAGTCCCGTTTTCGAATTTATCGTTCTGTTTCCCTTACACTGATCAGGGCACACAAGGACTATTGACTATTCAGCCAATACCTACCCCTTCGAACAGACTGCCAGTCAGTTGGAAGAAGTAGGTATTGGCTGAATAGCTCTCACGACCTGAGAAATGCTTTCTTGTGGCGAAAATGTCTAGATTCAAGCAGCATTAATCTCAGGGGATAGACAATCAAACATTTTCCCCGGGGAAGGACCCCCGACCCTCCTCAATGAGAGGGGGGGGGGGGCAAATTCGAGGCGTCGACCTTCGGGACATGCCTACAGTATGTCGTGTTAGGGCCCAAACCCCCAATTTGAAATTTAACTGATCACCCACCCCCACCCCACTATTTAAAACCCTCTAGATATGTTCATATTGACAGAGCTCGTTGCGATCTATCAAACAAGACTAAGCTGGTTAAATTTCTAGTTGCATTATGGGAAAAAATTGTTGCTAGCAATTTTTGTTATCTGTCATCAGAGTTTATAGATGCAACCAGTTGCGTATTGGTCTTTTACTGGCGGTGTGACGAAACCAAAAAAAAATCCAACAGATACTGAAAAATGGAGATCTAACCTTCTGGTTTCTAGCTGACTAATAGTCCAGGCACATTAGACATAAAAATGAGAAAGTAGGGAAAAAAATCGGAGAAAGCTGATTTTTTTATATGTTTCCGGGACACACATTGCGGATAAAGTGTGAAAAGTCCCCGCGAATCCGAGTTGAGTTTTTTTAGTTATAGCGTCTTTTGATGAAAAAAAAAATTAAAAAAAAAAATTCGACCCAGCTCCATATTTCTCATTCTTATTCGCCTTAGTAGGGTGAGAATCATAAATATCGTGCTGAATTATATTGAGAATACATATCCCCAACAGAAAATGCCAACTTTGTACCAATCCTCTCACTCAATGGTGAAATATTCACGAAAATGTACAAAATTACGAAAAAAAATTTATTGTTTTCATACACACAACGGTACACAACGTCCATTAAATCAAATCTACGACTACTTTGGGAGTTAAATTATATATCAAAAATTGCAGAAAAGCAGTGGCTTTATAATGATATATAACAATAGTCATTTATTCCATAATGAACTGGTGAAACGTGTGAAATATTAACCATACCCCCTAAACTCAAATTCAAACGGCATCGACTTTTCTCATTCAAATACCGTATTATAGCATCATTGTTTCAGTTTCCATGTTCAGAAGTCAATGAAATATTCTGTGGACTTGCCAGAGGTGACTGTACAACAGCTGACGCTGTCAATCAAGAAAGTGTCAACCATCTACTATCAAAATTACACGAACTGCTCCAGAATGCGTCCGTAGGACGCACAGGAAAGCTTTGGGTACAATACTACGAGCAAATAGGTCTTCTCCAGTTGTTCTTGAGAGCAGAGCGCACAGGCGACTGGGAACTCCACACATATTGTGTTCGCAACATGATTCCAGTATTTCACGCAGGTGGTCATTTTGCATACGCAAAAAGTTCTCATCTCTATTTGCAGCAGATGAATGAGCTAACAGAAATAATGCAACAGGATGATTTGAAGTTGTTCACTGAGAAAGGTTACTTTACCATAAGGCGCTCAGATAAATTCTGGGACGGGATATATTCTGATCAGACCATAGAGCAGTGTTTAATGAGAATGTTCAAGCTCCCTGGTGGTCTCACACATGGCAGGGGAATAACCGATAGCACTGTTGCGAAATGGGTACATGGACTACCTCTTTGCCTTCCGATATGTAATGCTCTCGAAAATTTTGTTCATGTTCACACTGGTCATGGCGAACAACATCGGGATCTCCGTCAAAGTTCACAATTGACTGATGCCAATGATATCACCAAATTATTGAACTGGCTCAGAGTGCATTCCCCCTTTCAGAACAGAGATCCACTACAATTAGTCTCTATAGCGACCGGGCTTGTGGCCGACGAAACTGTGAACTGTGACCAAGTTCGCAAAATTGGTGAATGTTGCGTATCGAATGTTGTAAGCAAAACGTTCAACAGCATCAAACTACGACGTGTTGACACTGTGAAGTCTTTCGCATCGATGGCAAATAGCATCAAAGTCCGTGGAAGTAAGGTAGTGATTGACCCCACAATTCTGTTCAACCGCATCACATGTGTTATTCAGTCACAAGCAGAGATGGAAGAGTATCTCAAATATGAACTCGCCCCGAAACCACCAGCATTGTTTGATTCTGCTGGAATGAGGAAGACACAGAAAAGCACGCTCGGTAAGATCTTCAAAACATACGGTTCCGAGCAAACTAAAATCCCAGAACATTCTCTGTTTGTTGTAGATGGTGGATTTTTATTGAGGGCAGTTGTATGGCCTAAACAGTCGTCATATAAGGACATATGTACATCATATTCCAATTATCTAGTGAGACATTTTGGGGCGAACGTCGTGGTTGTTTTTGATGGTTATGCTTGTACAATGTCGACAAAGGGCATGGAACAAGCCCGTAGATCTAAAGACAGGTATTCCATTGATATCAATATCTCACCCGAGTTACCAGCCACCACACCCCAATCCGATTTCCTTGCAAATGCCAAGAACAAAACCCAACTGATCGATCTTCTAATGCAGGAGCTATCTGCTATCAATATTCAGTCCAAGCAGGCCGAGGCTGATGCTGATGTACTGATAGCCGAAACTGCACTTGACATCGCTCAAGATGACAACAGTGTTGTCGTTGTGGGAACAGACACAGACTTGTTAGTCATTCTTACCTCTCGAGTTCAACCGGGATGTAATATTCACATGATGTATTCCATTACCCCAAACTTACTAGTTTCAGTTAGTGAAATAGCAACCAAAATGGGTGACCATAGAAGCAACCTCCTTGTAGCACATTCTATAAGTGGTTGTGACACTACTTCTGCACTCTTTCGAGTTGGTAAGAAGAAAGTATTCAGTGCAATTGTCTCCGATGTTACTAGCGACTCACAACAGTATGTCAACACAATTTTGGCGGATGACAGTACACCAAGTGCAGTAGCCGCTGCCGGGGAACAACTTCTCCTGATCTTATACGGGAGTAAAACTGTTTCCTCTCTCGACCAATATAGATATGTCACTCACAAGCGTTATGTAGCAAAATCTAAACTGAATAAACCCATCGACCTAGCCTCACTCCCACCAAGCAGCGATGCTGCACAACAACATGTCTACAGATGTTATTTCCAGGTCCAACAATGGCTGGGCACTTCGCTTCCTCCGACGGATTGGGGGTGGTCGCTAGACAATGGACTTCTTGTACCGACCGCAGCCACAAAGCCATGTGCCCCCGATAACCTACTGAATCTGATCAGTTGTGGTTGCAAGAGTGCTTGTACAAAAAGGTGTGGGTGTAAGAAGGTAGGACTCTCTTGCTCAGGTTTGTGTAATTGCAGTTCGGATTCTTGTAAAAACCACAGAAACACTGTCCTGTCGGAAATTTCTGAGTTCGATGAATAATATGTATATAGGTCATGTCATTTCTGTATATAGCGTTGATAATAGTCAATGTAACTTAATCCATGTTGATTGATTTGTACATTCTGTAAATATTATTTATTGATTTTTGTACATTCTGTAAATATTATTTATTGATCTAATGCTGCCAGACACAGACGTGTCTGTTCGGTCCCAAGCCCGAAAATAGTTGAGTTCTCATGCTGACGAATTTTATGCCAAAAGGGGAACTCGGCCAGAAGCAGAGGGGGTCTTCCATAATGTCTATTTTGTAAGCAATGATAAAAGTCTTCAAATGGTGGTGGATTTTTTATCGTCTGTCCAACTAACATCCCGTTCTGTACTACGACCCTTTGGGCAAATCCGTTAGGAAAATCGTCATTTTTTGCGTAAATCCGATACTTTTTTGTGAATTTTCAATAATTTTTCGCAGAAATTGTCACAGAATGCACATTTTCCTCTAGGTAAATGTGTATTAGACATTATGTAGCTTGAAATACGCGTAAACAAAAAATACAGTTGGATCAATTCGAGGTTACAAAGTTCGTGCGATTTTTTAAAATTTTTTTCAAACGCGTTTTCGAAAAAAGGCTGTAGAAAAAAAAGCTCAACTGGGATTTTAGGGGACTTTTGTCTAATCGTTCAGTGACATGTACTCGACATTCCCTGAAAAAATCAGCTTTCTCCGATTTTTTCCCTAGTGAAACCTAATGTTCTTGGGCTATAAGTTATAATACAAATCTCTTCATCCGTTTTATTTTCATGTATGTCCATCAAAGCCACAGGCCTAAATTAAATTCTAACAACGAGGCTCTTGGTCGTAATGGGGGACTCGCCCCTCCGACGTTTTTATGTATCTGCGCCCCTGTCGACAACTCAAACTCTTTGGACTTATTTCACATCTATCTGGGTGTAATGCAGCCACATACGAAATGAAAAATGAAATAATTTATTCTTTGTAAATGGAAATGTTTATTTACTCGCCTATAAAATATGACATGATAAACAGATCCATCACTTGTGACTAATTAAAATTTTACTCTTCTCCTGCCATGACCTTTATAGTATATATTAACACACGCCGTGTAACTCTACACGTAAACTTTGAACGTAGGCTATATATAATATACACTGTTGGAAAGGGACCTTAGAGAACCTACCAACGAGGCGTCATAGACTGTGTTTGAAGCAAAAAGAAAGCTGGAAAATGTTCAGTTATTCAAAAGAAATTTTCTCAAGTGTTGTCTTTTAGGCAGCGTTAAGTAAAGGGTTAAGCTCACGCTACACGGTTTCTAGCCGAAAGAAATTACTTAACGTTAAGTATGTTGTGTTCACATTAAGCTCTACCACTTGTTGCTCCAAATAACCTGTACCGCCTGACAAAAAGCCCTTAAAGTGTCTTATTGTGGGCTACTTTGTAAGTACCTAACACAGATGGCTCATACATGTGGAAGTAATCCCACACTTCAACAGACATAATAGATTTGCACATTGGATCAATCGTCTGTACGTCCGTTCGCTCAGGATCAATTGTTTGGAAATTAGTCACATCCTTCAGACCAGACAATTCCATGCCAGCCCTCCCCATGTATTAAATAGGAGGTTATTCTTACCTAACAAAGAATTTTGGGGAAAGGGGTGTCTACAAGATATAACCTCTTCGATTGTATCTGATAACTGTCATTTCTCTTCGACCGTTTCACTTTCATTTGTATCTCCTAAGGCCACCAACAATTTACAAGACATCATGTGTGGGGTGGGTGGGTCTCACGGGTTCGCTAAAAACGTGCGTTCTCAAATTATGCAAATTTTTTTTTTTATATTTTTCTGCAATATATCATTATGTTCCAAACCGCTGAAATAATGCTGCAAATCAACTTTAATAGGTTAACTGTAACACAAGGAGCCTTTATAAGTGTTAATATGAGGTGAAATATGTGCAAATGTCACAAATAATACATGTTGGTAGAGGGGTGGGTGTCTGGTTCTCAGTGTAGAAAATATGCCGGACATTTTTTGTGGAAAAAATGCTAATTAATGTTCATACATGAATTAATGTAAAAATGTGCTTGTGTCAACAAATATTCTATTCACTTTAAGGGCTTCATTTATTCTTTCAAATGTTAACGGATATTTCAGAATATTTTCTGTTGTTTACTCGTCATTGATTTAGTATTATGACGGAGGAAGAGTGCTAGTGAATTGATAATGGCAACTGCCCTGTTTCAACTTTGTTAACAGTTCCAACGTGCTTTCAAATTTCAAATAGTGTTGCATGACCTGGTCATAATATAATATTCAGTATAGTTCAACTTGCTATTATTGTGTATTAAGACTTTACCACATGTGTCATTGGTAACTTGAGAGTTTAGATAATTGACAAATATCATTTTCAACTGATTTTTAATTGAGAATTCGGCAAAAATAAACAAAAAATAAATAAACCATACTAATAAGGTTAGCACTTGAAGTCACTTATGGAATCAATCATGCAGACTCCTGCCAGAATTAAGTAAACAATAAATAAATGGATCAGAATGGATTGATTTTTCTGTCATTTTTAGCTTACTTCTATGGTTCAAATCAGGGGAACAATTTAAACATATTTTATTTACGTCAAATCAGGGAAATGGGGTTGGGTATATCTTAGGCGGTCATTCAAACTTTCATGGACATTGAGCTGTTCTGGATTGGTTTCGTAAGATTTCTGAAGCCTCATTTTGCAAACAGGAAATGAAACTTACCTTTCTTGGTAATTGTAACAAGTACATGGAATCAAAGGTGGAATCAAATTAATCAGCGAACAATACTTCTTCCCATACCTGTTGTGATGTTTGTCAAAGCAATTCGTACTTTCAATGGAAAAACGGGGGTGGATGTCTGAAAATGGCAGTAGAAAAACTGAACAAGGTGGTGGGTGGGTGTAAAAAAGGACTGAAAAATGGGACATGACGTCTGCAAATTTTCTACTGCCCCCCCCCCCCCCCCCCCCCACACACACACACACACACACTCCGCGAGCCTGTACATTTTTCGACAAGGCTTTTGGTCGGAATAGGGATTTTCCCCCTCCCATATCCTACTGTATCTACGCCCCCTCGACAACTCAGACTACCTGGATTTCTTTCTCTTCTATCTGAGTATAATGCAAACACCTACAGAATGAAAATGAAATAATTTATTCTATGAAAATACGATGTTTTATTTACCCAGGAACAAAATAGAAAATATTAAACCGATCCATCACTTATGATTAATGAAAATTCAACTTATCTGCTGCCGTAAAGTAAGTCAGAATACAATCAAACCTTGGAATAAGCAGACTGTCAATCTGCAAATTGAGGTCCCCAGAGGGTGAATTTGGTGATGCTACCCTGCAGAGCAGGGTAGCATCACCAAATTTACTCTCTGTGAACCTCGATCTGAATCAGGGTCTTGAACCTAAACAGAAAGAGGTACCCAGGGGATAAACTGGCCCACGGCATGGTGTAAACATCAGCAAATTCACCCTCTGGGGACCTCATTCTGCAAATGGCAGTTTGCTTATTTCCAGGCTTGAACACAATGAGGGTGGGGTTCGGGACACAGGAATCAACGGCCCCCCGAGTTGGAGATTTTCAAGTATTTTGTGCCAAACCACGATTAACGTGAATAAAGCTAATACGTCTGGAGAAAAATATCCCATTCGGGGATAAACGGGGGTCTGTTTACATTTTTGCTTGATCTTGTTTTCGGTTGTTTTGTGTCGACACGTTCCATTCATGTCAAAGAATAATCATATGCGTAACGACCAATCGGATGCGTTCTTATTTATTTATTTATTTATTTATTTATTTATTTATTTATTTATTTATTTATTTATTATGGTTTAACGACACTTTAACAGCCACGGTCATATCGTGTCGGTGACAGTTTTATGGGTGGAGGAAGCCGGAGTACCCAGAGAGAATCACCGAGCAACGACGAGCAGCAGCACAGGCTGGGTTAACTTTGTTGAATACATCTTCACCATCGACATGCAGTACGCCTTAGTGCACGGCGCAATCGTGCCCCCATGTGGACCATCGGGGTTAAGGATTGCCGATTGACACAACGCGGGAGTCCGAATCGATCGCTCAGACGGTCACCCATCCAAGGACTAACCGACTTTCTTACACGAAGGTCGGATTCCACACGTGGTATATCAAGCACACTTGTCTGTTTTGTATTGGATGACGATGAATACTCATAGAAATCATGGTATAATAACATACATGGATATACCGTTGTCAAGCAGGAATTCCACCAGGCAGTGTGCTTTGTCAGAACAACTGAACTGAAAACTCTAAAGTTTTTCGGAAGTTGGCCCCTAGCAGAGTCGATCACGAGTCTACATCACCAAATCCCCAAACCATTGAGGCTCTGCCACCATACCAACTGAGCTAACGTTTTCCCGTTTGCTCAGTTGGTATGGCGGCAAAACATTTATGTCTGGGGGTTCGTAGGTTCGCTTTTCAGACAAATTGAAATATCCGAGACGATGGAATCTAAAAGATAGGCAATGGACTCTTTAAGGGCTAGACTGGTTCCGGACCATTACAGCGTTAAGCGTTGAATTTCTTACATAATTTGACAGGTGGCTTGGGAGATTGGGTGTCTTCGTTAGGTTAGCATGGGCGTAAGGGACCACTGAAGCACGCTGTTTAAGAATCCGTTGGGACCACTATTTTGGGGACAAATATGGGAGAGACTAGTGGTATGTCTCGTATGTTTCAGGCCCCATCAAGTTGATATCGGTGAACGACCTCGATGACCTCAGTAGTGACGTCATGCTGCGGTGAATTGTGGGTGCCACGTAGGTTGCCATGGTAGCCCGCGTGGGCGGCCATGCTGTGCCACCATTACTATATTGATACATTAGTGTCAGTACGCATACGCAGCTCGTGTTGTTAGGGTGATGCGTGTTTCCGTTGACCATTTTGTATACTGGAAGCCACCAACATTGTTTCTATGGTGGTAGTGATTGCTATATAACTACAAATCCTCTAATAGGGCAGGGTGTGTTCGCAGGGTGTGTTCTAACGTGCAAGAGTGAATCTAATCACCCAAATGAACCATACATATCATCAAAAACGCTAAAACATTACCGAAACGAACCGCGTGAAACCACCCTCTTGGGCTTATAGCAGTAGCATGTCGGACTGGAGGGATATCATTCTATTGTATAAAAGCAACTCTAATTTCACAAATGACTGAAAACAAACAAAAAAAATCATCAATACGGATTTTACTTACCTCCAAAATCTTTCAGAAGCCTCGGTCTTCTGCTTATTCCTGTTCTTATATGCCCCATTTCCTCCGCCTGTTTGCCTAGGTTGTGACTTCCCAGATGTGTGTATGTAATAGTACACGATGTATAACAATGTGCACACGTCGCATGCAACACATATGAACACGGTTTGTGTACGGATATGTGCTTATTTGAAAATACACAATGTGCGCACAGCACATGCAGCACATGGGCACACACGAGTATTTGAGGATACCTATGATTTGGTGGAGTGCTATTGAAGTATACAAATTGGAGGATACCTTTTGGAGAATACCTATTCAAGTATACTTATCTGGGGATATCTGGTCAACCTACTTCACCTGGACCACCCAAAAACTTCATATCTCAAACAGCACTACTGCTGACTTGTCCATAGTCATCACCATCTGTCCTATGATCAACTTCCACTGTATTCACCCAATACCTTAGTCTTCTACCACTCTATCAGCCTTGAACCATTGCTGTTGACTTGAGGTACTACTACGGGCTTGCAAGCTACGTCTACCTTGTTTCAGTCTCTGCCCAAGGTCAAGACTTTTAGGAGTCAATAAGATCGCTACATTTATCAAAACCTGCCGCAGTCTGTACAGTTGCTTGACCTAATGCATGCTAGGGTACTTTACATACAAGAAACAGACTGTTGATCGCACCGAGATATACTTGTGTGTTAGTGCACAATGTGTACATATCACATGCTGCACACGGAAACACAATGGATGTGTCGATATGTGCTTATGTGAAAATGTACAATGTGCACACAAAACATGCAGCAGATATGGAGAGGTATGACTCCCTCCCCTCTTCTTCTCCGGTTCAGGGCCTCTGATAACGTATGTCTAAACTATGAATGATATCCAATCTAAATCTTTTCCAAAGCCTTTTCCGTTCACTCCCGTTCTTGCTTCCTGCCATTGACTTTTTCGGTTGATCAACTGTCAGTAAATTCTCAGTAAATCCAGTCGAATCTGATTACATCGTGGTTTTTATCTTTCTTTTCCCAATATGCTATGTGTTATCGCCTTTGTCGGAATCTGCTTTGAACTTTTGACAGAACATACCCGTTATTCATAGGAACAGGTGCTGGCACGACCCTTTGACTCATCTTGATAATCGGTGACCAATGTTGATTTTAGCTCTTGTTGGTTCCTTTTATCATCGATCGATCGATCGGAACTACAACAGGGTTAATGTCCATACGGGAATTAAAAACGATTCCCACAAATGATTCTTTCAAGGAAAACAGTGTGAATCAATTTTGTCCCCGTGCTTCCGTGCTTCCGTACATTGTGCACTAGCACACAAAAACATATCAGCACATCCATCATGTGTCTGTGTGCTGCGTGCAATGTCTACACGTTGCGACACAACAGTCTACTTCTGAGCCAACGCTTAATCCTGCTCCAGTTCTGGGAATCTCCGCCATCGCCTTCCGTTTACAGATCTTTAGTAAATTCCAACTGCCATATCTTTCACATCTGACTAAACCTTATTTTCCTCGTTTGAATCCAGAGTTTTTGTGATGCACAACTAATCAAATGAGCCAATGAGATATGGGCTAGGGCGGGCTTGGTCAATAGAAATAATGCACCAAGGGGCCTAAGGTCAGGAGAATGTTTTATATTTGAATGCCAAAATTAAAATGATGCGATCATATTTTTTTTCGCTTGAACGTTATAATGGTCGCCTGTGAGAAAATGTTTAATCCTGTGATACCTTATGGGAACGGCAGTTGGCAAAACTGTTCAAATCAGCTTGTTGATCGGTAAATATTACTGTCCTAAATTCGACTACTTTACTCCAGCTGAATCCTACCATTTTCATCGCCCAATCCTGTAGTTTTTGTGCATCTCTTACCGCTGGCCCTGCTTGTTAAGACTACACTATCACTGCTACGGACTATCACTACTCTGATACTCTGATATATTACACGCTAGCCTGTAACTTATCGCATATTATCTAAAAGATATTTCTCGATATCCATCGACTCGATAGATATCGAGGAATATCCCTCGCATATTATCTAAAAGATATTTCTCGATATCCGTCGACTCGATAGATATCGAGGAATATCCCTCAGTAGCTTCATAAATGACGTCGCGCTACGCCGCACCACGTCGCCTTGAAGGAACGACCATCTGATCTTTGTTATTGTTTTGAAGCGTACACATCTGGGGTCGAATTGGGCTAGATGTGGTGCAATAAAATGTCTCGTAGCATATAATAAAAAGAACATCTACTCTGTTTTAGTCAGTATCGGGAATTATCCCATGAGTGTGGACCTGGGAATTTTATTTTTCGCGAGCGCTTGTGCAAGTGAAAAATAATATTTTCAGGTCCACACGATGAATTTTTCCAGTAGCTTTCTAAATGTCGTCACGCTTCGGCGCATGAAGTCACCTTGAACATCGCCTTGAAGGAACGATAAAGAGATCTTTGTTATTGTCTTTAAACTGTTTGCAGTCAAATTGAGCTGAACAATGCGCAGTAAAATGTCCCATAACGTATAATAAAAAGAAAATCTACCCTATTTTAGTGAATATCGTGAATTATCTCATTCATGTGGACCTGAACGTATTAAAACTTTCAGGTCCACACTCATGATATAATTCCCGATATTCACCAAAAACAGCGTAGATATCCTCTATCTACTTCTATTACCACTACTCTCTTTTGCACTGTCACTGTTATCGAGAGATGGTTGTTATTGGAATTTTGAGTTCTGTATCGGTTTCGGCGTTTTTAGGGTATAATACCTCGGTATCGGTTCGATATTCTGTATCTGACTTGTATGAGATTTGCTGGTAATACCGAAGAGGAATTCACATCAGGAAGAACAGAATAAGTTGTTGTAGTATCATTCTACCTCAACAGTATAAATGACACTGCCATTGAGCTCAACAGTGGCATTCTTTTACGACCGCAAATCATATCTACAGTAATTTTGTGATTGGTTCTAAATGCACCTTAAGGTTTAGAGACCTATTTCAGGCATTTGCGATCTCAGAGCATGTCAGCTTTAGTAGGTGCTGTTGACGATTATAGACAAAACACCTGGGCTGTGATTTCTAGTCAGGTCTTGGCTGCCTGTTAAGGTAGCCAAGACTTGACTAGAATTCACTGTTAAGCAATTGGACGTACAGGTTGTAGTGTAGTGGAAATTCAGAACAGTTGCCCGGTCCATTGAGGGTTAACAAAAACTGAAAAGAAAATCAGTCACTTCTTCCATGAAAATGAACCTTTCAACTGTTATCAAACCACATGAGGGACTTATAAATAGCAAATGTAGGAAAATTTGAAAATTCAGAAGTTTCGGTATTCAAAGATTGCCGGGTTCGATTCGGTTTTTCGGTATTCCCATAATATCGATATCGGTTCGGTGTTTTGGTATATTGTCCATCTCTAATGTTAACCACTTACCTAACACGAGCAGATGATGACAAATACAAACAGTTTTAACAACTTAAATTTTTTATCTTTTTTGCCTCAAAAACCTTTTGGCTCATCGTTGGATCAAGCGCAACCAACTGGTACTAGAGTCCTACGAAACTTCGAAATTCGATTTGATTCGAAATCTTGCCGATGATTCGATTCGAGTTGGCCTGATTTGGAAATTTTCGAATCGTCGAGATGTTATCAAAATCCTACCAAATGTCTCCCCTTGAACTTTTCTTCTACCATCAGATCTTCCTATACATCAGACACAGTGAGAGAAAAGATGTTCAAGGAGGTTCCGATTTAAAAATTACTCCGACTACTAATACTTCCGACTTCCCCGAAGAAACGAGTCGCCGATTAATAAAATACTCGGGTGGAGACTGGCCCGACAATTACCTCAAATCACCAAAATCCACCCCATAACACCGAAACGGCCTTTATTTTGGCACGACGACTCACAGTATCGTACACTCTAAAATCTGTTGAGTTAAAGATCAACCCAAATGAACTGGATTAAGTGAATATGAACCCAGTTGGGTTCATATTCACTCAATCCAGTTGATTTGGATTAATTTTCAACCCAACTGATTTTAGGGTGTACCGATATGAGTGGCACGTAATGCTAAAGAACTCTCTGTGTGTTGTTTCATTCGATGAAAGTAGATCCAGTTACCCGCATGAACCCCACAATTACCCCCAAATCACTAAAAAGTGCCGAAACGGACCCAATTAGGCCACCGTCCTTAATGACATTTGGTTACTATGATACCAAAAGTCCTCTAATAGGATGGGAATTTCTCCTGGGTATGTGTTCGATTAAATGGGAGTATCTTTACTAGCTCGAATTCTTTCAGAATCCTCGTTTTCTGCCTACCCCAGGCCTTATTTCCTCCATTCATGGACACGTTTCATCTACTTTAGTATTTTTATATACCCGTTTGAAAAAAACAGTTGTATTATGTAATCAGCCCGTCTGTCCGTCTGTTAACATTTTTGGTTTCCGACCGATAACTCCAGTTCGGATTATTTAATCTCAAACAAAGTTATCTATTACCCAACTTACAATACAGGCCAAGTTCTAATATGGGTTCCGTCCAATTATCTTTACACGAGTTAAGGCCCTTTTTCGATTTACAATTCGACCGTCTATTAACATTTTTGGTTTCCGATCGATAACACCAGTTTGGATTATTTGATCTCAACCAAAGTTGGTACGTGTATTACCCAGAGGTTAATACAGGCCAAGTTCCAATATGGGCTCAATTATTTTGACGTGAGTTATGCCCCTTTTTGACTTAGAATTTGACTGTCTATTAACATTTTTTTGTTTTTGACTGATAACTCCAGTTTGGATAATTTGATCTCAACTAAAGTTGTACAATCCAAAATGGCTAACGGGCGTATTTAACCATGCCTGGCGGTGTTCTTGTTTGTCTATGTATCCCTACTCGGTTGTTCTGGAATATACTACAGTAGCGTAGAAAAGCCTTCCGTTTGGAACAGTTTGATTTTGATTATATTTTTAGCTTTCCCGGCCCGTTCTGATTAGTTTTGAACGTGATTTTCTTCAGTTTTGTAGTTCTTGGGTACTTTGGTGGAGCGGAAGAACCTTTAACCTTCAACAGTTTAACATTCCAAATCTAGTCTGCCACTCGCTACTTACTACCCATCCTGGTCTCTATTATAACTACATTCTAACACTAGCGGTCTACTCAGTCTCAGTCACTTGTCCCTCGACAAACTCTCGGTTTGAACGCAGTTCACTCCCTTTGGTGGTAGTTGTGGTTTTTGAGCAGGTGACTGAGCCGAAGGGTGTCGAGAGCATTACTTCTTGGATTAAGTACTCTTACGACTTTTCGACTCATCCTGGAAAAAAAAGGATTCTGTGAAAGGGATTCTGCAAGCCCTATACCGAGAACAAGCCAGAAAATAAGCTATCTGTCATTTGCAGAATGAGGTTCCCAGAGGGCAAATTTGCTGATGCTATCCCATACAGTGGACCAATTTATCCTCTGGGTATCTCTTTCTGTTTAGGTTTGAGACCCTGATTCAGACTGAGGTTCACAGAGAGTAAATTTAGTGATGCTACCCTGCTATGCAGGGTAGTATCACCAAATTCACCCTCTGGGGACCTCATTTTGCAGATGACAGTCTGCTTATTTTCTGACTTGGCCGAGAAAGGTGGATGGCGATTTCTTCAAATGAGCTAAAGAGGAATGCAGGGGCGACCTGGGTCAAGAAATGTTAACTGGAAATGAACCAAGGCAGACCCTTCACCCGGACAAAAATTTGATTTTTCGAACTGAACGAACTTTGCTTCCTTGCATCTGAGTGATCAATGGTAGTTCGCACAGAAGACATTTCGATGGCTTTTTTGTATCATCTTCATCACTCATTCAACAGGAATGGTATCACGAGGGTGTGGGTTGGGGTAGAGATGAGCAGACCCATCGGGCTAACCATAATTCGACACAATGGGAGAAAATTTTGATTTTTCAAAATAAAAGAACGCAGTTTCCTTGAACCTGGGCGATCAGTGGCAAACGAGACATCTGGTATATCGAAATGTTCCTGATGTGGACTACAATTGGTAGTCACTATAGAGAACGTTTCAATATACCGGCATTATATTGATTTATTTGGCATTCTATTGATTTATTTGTGTTTAAGGTCACATACTCATGCACAATGGCTAATCGTGACCGTGACAGTTTTACGGGCGGAGGAAGCCGGAGTACCCGGAGAGAACCACCGAGAATTGATGCGCATCTGTCAGCTTCTCAACATTCTAACTCTGTTCAAGCTCCGCTCAAGCAGGACTACAGCGGTTGAAGACGTGTGCGCCATCGACGTGCAGTACGCCTTAGTCCACGGAGTCATCGTGCCCCCATGTAGACAACCGGGATAAAGTGCCTAGCCCAAGGACACAACGTGGGTCGTCCCGGTCGGGGATCGAACTCGGGACCTCTAGCACAGAAGTCCAACAGTCCACCACTGAGCTACCGCGCTCCCTGACGGCATTCTATACAATCAGATCGATTTCGTCTGTTGAGCGTTTTCACGAATTTTCAGGCACCAACAGGTGTTGGGCTGCATCAGATTTGGGCGCTCCAGAGGCCACCCGATAAGGGGCCCACCGGGAATTTTCCAGGTGGACCATGCGGTCAGTCCGCCCCTGGAACCATGAGAGTAATTTCTCCAGGAGTACATACCCTTGCCGCTGTTCGTGATTACTTCGGATGAGCTAAAGAGTAATGAGAATAATTGCTTCAAAGAGTAATTACACTTACGACTCTTCCACTATTTATTTATTTGTGTTATTTATTGGGATTTAACGACACTTTCGACTGCCAGGGTCACCTCATGTCGGACAGTTTTACGGGTGGAGGAGGCCGTAGTACCCAGAAAGAACCACCCAGCAACGACGAGCAACTGCCAGATTCCTCAACGTAATAACTCCACCCAAGCAGGGTTAGCATTGGTTGAAGGCAAGTGCGCCATCGACGTGCAGTACGCCTCAGTACACAACGTCATCGTGCCCCCACGTGACAATTGAGATTAAGTGTCTTGCCCAAGGACACAATGCGGTTGCCGCAGATGGGATTCGAACCGAGAACCTCTCGGCTTGCAGCCAGCATCTCTACCTACTGAGCCACCGTGATCCCGACTCTTCGACTCATCTCGGCGATGTAGGATACCTTTGATATGGTGATGCACTATTGAAGGATGTATTTTGGAGGATATCCTTTAGACGATAGGTATCGCTCCTACCACCAGATCGGCTATTTCTGGACCACACAATGACCTCCATAGGTATAACAGCACTCAGGGGCGGACTGGACCGAAAAAAGTTTCCGGGAAACGAACCGGGGATGTGGGAGGGGCAGGTACGGGAAAAAATTTGATTTTTCGAACGAAAGAACGATGCTTCCTTGCATCTGAGGAATCAATGGCTGTTCACATTTAAAGGACATTTTCGGTGGCATTTTTGTATCATCTTTATCGTTCATTTTGTAAAGATGTTTGCACCAAAGGGGTCCCTGAACCGAAAGAACGCCGTTTCCTTGCAGCTGGCCGATGAATGGCAAACTGGACTGCTAGTATATCGAAATGCCCTCTATGTGCACTGCTAATTTCAGTCCACATAGAGGGCATTCCGATAAACTAAAAGTCAATGCAATCAGATCCATTTCGCCTTTTGGTCATTTTCATGAACTTTCATGCGAGTAGTGTGTTATGTGGTTTTGAGGACTCATTGGCCGGACCTCGGTGCCGGACCTCGGAAGTGACGTCATAGTCACGTGATTCAGTGGCACCATGTTGTGTTGTCATGGTAACCCGCGTGAGCGGCCAGGTTGTGACGCCATCTCCATAGTGATACGTGGTGTTAGTGCGCATGCGCAGCGCGTGTTGTTAGGGTGATACGTGTTTCCATCGTCCATTTTGTATACTGGAGGCCGCCATCTTGGTTTCTATGGTAGCACGTGGTTGCTATGTTACCCAATTTTTCTGCAATGGAACGGGGTATGTTCGGAGAGTATGTTCCTTTGTACAGGAGTATTTTCTGGAACGACTTCTCTGGATAATTACCACAAACAACCCGATAAGTTTTACTATTTCGAATTCTTCCAGAATTCTCTGCTTCTATCTATATATGTAATAGTTTACGTCTATCTGGCCATGTTCCTTTATTCTAGAGTATACTCTAGTAGCGTAGAAGAGCCTATTAGTTGGAACAGCTTTACTTATTATTACTATATTTAGCTATTTCGGGCCTATTCTTGTTAGTTCTGACCCTATTCCAAGCACTCTTGTTGTTTCATTTATCTAGATCATTTATAAGCAATCAGATTGCTTAATTTCCCACAATACAGAGTTATCTCCCTTGTGTATAATAAAAGCCTATATCCAATGGCCATATTCCCAGGCATCCCTTTTATCTGAAAAACATATGGCCTTCGGCACCCCTTTTTCTGAAATGAGGCTTAGAGTCGTAGTAAATTATACCTCATTAGCCGATTGCTTTGTACTATTCTATGACTGGTATAGGGACTACGTTATGGCAGGTCAAGTGGTATTGTGGAGTGGGGGTGGGGGTAATGCCTGGCAGTAGAGAACAGCAATATAGTATGGACGATATATACCTCTGTGGGCCCTTTGCAGAAAAATTGGGTAACATAGCAACCACGTGCTACCATAGAAACTAAGATGGCGGCCTCCCGTATACAAAATGGACGATGGAAACACGTATCACCCTAACAACACGCGCTGCGCATGCGCACTAACACCACGTATCACTATGGAGATGACGCCACAACATGGCCGCTCACGCGGGTTACCATGACAACACAACATGGCGCCACTGGGTCACGTGACTATGACGTCACTTCCGAGGTCCGACACCGAGGTCCGGCCAATGAGTCCTCAAAACCACATTACATACTACTCATGCGCCTGCAGGTGTTAAATTTGGAGGGGGAGGGCTGGGTGGTTCCAAATAGGCGGCCCACCGGAAAATTTCCTGGTGAACCATACGGCCACTCCGCCTCAGAGAGCATAACTACTGACTTACTCATAGTCACCATCATCTGTCCTGTGGTCAACTTTGCTGTTGTCACCCAATACTATAGTTTTCTACCATTTTTACAGCCCTGTTCGATTACTACTGACTTGTCACGCTACAACAGACTTATTGGTTATCTCTGTTTCTAACATCGGCCATGAACCAAGGCCTCTCCGGAGAATTTAACCCTTTACCCAACGTAACGGCCATCTCTATTCTAAAAAATCGCCAAATAATTTTCATTATTCTTTTAATTTTTTGTCTCAAAAACATAGGTTATGACTCCTCGTTGGAACGAGTTCGTCGAGGGGTCATAACCTATGTTTTTGAGACACAAAATGAAAAATATTAGTTACTCAAGAATTTTTTTTGCAAGTGTCGTCTGCTTTTCATGTTAGGAAAAGGGTTAAAAAAATAATCCTCAAGTAAGAACTTCAGTTTTCACCAAGAGTGGTATGTCATCTACAATTTTATTTGTTGACTCACATTCACAGCAGAATTCAGTATTTTAGAGGTCGGGGGACGGAGGATTTGTGGGGCATGACATCCCTCGTCATGGCTACGCCACTGCGTGTATGGTGTGTTGTTGGAGAAGGAATGAAAGTACCCATGACATGCTAAGGCCTATCTGAGGTTTTACAATACTTCGGACTGCGATTAAAATCCTGACAGCCATACTGTCTTATTATTCAAATCGATGAATTTCAAAACATGTTGAAAAATGATAAATTCTTATCTACCATTATCTATCTTTATTAGCAAAATTGATTCTATCTGTCGAGACTATTATTTACCCATTTTTAACAGTAGTAGTCAGATACGACAACACCCTGCAACAAGTTGTACCTATGATAAAGAAACAAAAAGTTGGTGAAAACTGAAAGGTACCAAAATGACTCATTTTTATTCAGAAATTTCATTTTACATAACATACTCAAGTCTTAGCAGTATCATCGTTAAATATAATGCTTATGAAAATTCATTACACAAACCATCCCAATTGTCAATAAAAAGTCAGGATTTCTAATCTGTCATCACTCCTGGCACCGCCTCACTTCAGCTATGAAGATCTCCTTCGTTTTGCTTCTCGTTTGTATTCCACTGATCAACGCGTTCGTTGAGAGTAGTCGTTCGCGTTTGCATCGCGTGAGTAGTCTTATACATCATTTTCTCTTTCTCTTTCTCTCTTTCTAAATCCCCGAGTTGCCCATACTTCGAAGCTGGATCCGCCTTCAACACTCTCCCTACATATGCTAGCATCTCGATCTCTAGCACAAAAACAACCTATATACACCCAGCTATTGATGCTTTCCGAAATTAAGGAGTAGGAGAATAGCCTGCGCGCGTTGACCATGGCCACACATTGAACGCCCGTTCCGAACGGGCGCTAAACACCCAGTGATGGCCGAACCGGGATGCGCCGTTGAGGAACAGCCCGAGGTCTTGAAGACTCCTCGGTGCTTGCGCGGCTGAAAATAAATGTCACAGGAATGGTTCCAGGGAGGTGGGGGCTAAGAGTCTAACCCCTCCCCGTAGGGGAAATCGCCTTTCTTATTGTTGGGGTATAAACTACCTAGCCCCGCCCCCTCCATCCAACCCTATATCGACGAGAACAGGCACAGGGCGTAGCTAGGATTTCCTGTTGAGGGGCTGGAGGCCTTAAGTTTTTAGGGGGTCCAAGGTCGATATATGCAACAGGACAGGCATATCCCAAGGCCGTTGGGCTGAGATGGGGTGGGCATTTGGGGGGGGGATCCCCCGACCCCAAAATGGGGAGGTCATACCCCCCCCCCCACACACACACACCTCAGGCCTCCAGTACCCCCTCCCATTTGTGAGGGTTCGGTGAGCCTCTCGAGAAAATTTTGAAAATTCAATGCTCCGAGAGTGAATCTGGGGCCCTTTGGTGCTTCAGCTTTCCCATTTTGAGGGAAGGCGCACTGTAATGTTTTTATTTATTTATTTTTTTTTTGGGGGGGGGGGGGGCATGTCCGACTATGCCATTGAACGGGCACTTTGTTGGAAAAGTCCTGACATCATCTGTGAAATGTTATGATATAATTTGATGTTTCAGTGTACTGGAACAAATAATTAAAATGTTAGATTATGCCCACACGTATAATATGCACTTATCAATCATAAATTATGTTCGATTGAGTGGGAGTATATTTAATTACAGCACACAACCCGAAAACTACGATGAATCACCCAAATGGGCCCAAAAGCATTCTAAAAACACATCATCTTAACTTACACATGGTGGTATAGGCACGGTAACCAAATATAATGTGTCCAAATGTCCGTTCACTTGGTTAGGAACGTACACTATAAACACACAAGAGTTTTGCGGGGAAAACAGAATCGTTGCTTTGTAACTATTTTTCGATTTTTTTCTCATGCTGTCTACTCTGAACCCTAGTATTTGATCTATTCCTAGATATCTTCTGCTACTCTGGGCTATTTATGACCCTGCTCCGCCCTCTCACCTGACCGTGACCAGGATTCAGTCAGGCTCTTCCGTTCACCTTAGCCCGTATCTACCCATGCAATCACTTGCCCACAGATATGAGACTTGCCCGTGTGCAAGTGCTTAACCATTTACCCAACGAATCGCCCACATCCGCCCGCGTAATATGCAAATACAGCTGCTGAAAAAATATTATTTTTCGAAACATTTCAACAAAACCATATCATGTGACCCCTCAATGGAACGAGCTCGTCGAGCTCGTTCCAAAGAGGGGTCACATGATATGGTTTTGTTGAATTTTTTTTTAAAAATTAAAAAAAATGATATTTAAAATAATGAATTTTGAAATCGTCTGCGTTGGGTAAAGGGTTGATGTGCAGCACAATGTTCGCACAACACATTCAGCGCATTGACACCCTCTGGTATTTAGGATACTAACGACACGGTAATGAAGTATCGCAGGATATATTTTGTAGGATAGTTATCTAAGGATATCCAAGACTACCTCATGGCCTTCTTCACTTCAAGACCATTGCTACTGACTTGTCCACGGTGACTGCTATCTGTTTTATAGTCAGCTTCCATTGTCTTCATCCGGTACTATAGTCTTTACAACTTCCGCTGGCTATCACCATCAAGCCAGAAAATAAGCAGACTGTCATCTGCAAAATGAGGTCCCCAGCAGGGTAGCATCACTACATTTACCCTCTGTCAACCTCAGTTTGAATGAAGGTCTCAGGTTTGAACAGAAAGAGGTACCCACAGGGTACACTGGCCTACTGTTTGAGATAGCAGCAGAAAATTCACCATCTTGGTACCTCATTCTGCATATGGTAGATTGCTTATTTTCAGGATTGAACGCGATCTGTCTCGTGATCAGCTTCTGCTGCCACAACTTTCCACTAGTACTACAGTTTCTTACTACTACACCCACCCCTACCAATAGGTGTTCCACCGAGTCATAGCTTTGGCATCTAGTAATATTATTTCCTGACAATTCACCACTATCAGCTACTGCGGGTATTACCAACTCTTTCTACAAGTGCACAAAAACTATCAGCTATCCCTCTGACTACATCTTAGTACTAAAACTATTATCAATGTCTTCTACCTCTGCTTCTACCTTCTATCCCACTACTCTCCAATGGCTACTAGAGCATCTATAGTAACCATTGTCCCCTGTCCCTACTCTACGGTGACCGTAGGCCCTGTCTTCTCTCAATACTGATAATGAACCACCACTACTAACATACCGTCTGCTGAGCTAAGTACACCCACCTTTTACCCCTACAACTGCTGGGCTCGATCAGTTCAAAACTTGCCATCCATTACTAGTGCTGTTACATCACTAGTCGCTTCTTTTGATAGTCCTACGAACACCACTAGCAGATTCACAGAATTGGGTAGAAATCCCACATTATGTAATCCATCATACGATATTCCACTTTTGGAACCTCTTTCTAGTATATTGCTATGTCTGTAGAATCCCTTTTTATCGTCTGTGCCTTTGCACAGACGATAAGAGGGTATTCTATAGGCCTAATCAGTTACTGGGAGAGGATTCTACGGAGGGTGGGACTGGTTTTTGATGGAATATGTTTGTATTTTAGTGCACAATGTTCGCACAAATGTTCAGCATGTACATGTGCACACAATCTGCAAAAGCAGATAACCATTGTTCCATCAAACACGAGTCATATATTCCGTGGAATCCATTTCTAGTATATGGCTGGTATCTAAAGACAGCGTAAGCTTGTGTTGCATGTGCTGTGTATATACTGTGTCACTACGAACTGTTTACTTTCACATAAGCACAGAGGATGAAAATGAGATTCTTGAAGCAATGTTAGAAGATTATAGACAGAGATTCTCAGTGGGATTCCAAGAGTCGCGGTAGTAAAAGACGCCGGAAGCGGAGCAGCTGTTCCACCCCTTGCCATTAGGCTGGGGAAATGAGGCAGCGTGTGCCCTTTTTCACAAGAAGTTGGTAATAACTTTAATACTAAAAGGTAGTCAGAGCGATAGCTGATAGTTTTTGTGCATTTGTTTTTTAAAGTTTTTGTGCATTTGATTTTTAATTCAATTCAGAGACTACGAAACGCCCATCTTCAGAAAACATATGCTGTAGAACCTCCCGAAGACGAGTTTATAGACGTGAATACAGATGCAGGAACGAGTTTTACAGGTATAAAGGAAGAATCCGTTTTAACAGATTGGAAAGACCTTGAAACGGGTCTCACAGATGGAAATGATGAACCCGTTATAACAGATGCGCAACACCTTGAAGCAGTTGAATGATGTAGTACCAAAACGGTAATTCTTTTGCAACTAACTATTCAAGCATCTATAGATACGGTGTAAACATAGATATGAAAATGATCGAAGAAGAAGAGGATGATTCATTTAACCCTTTACCTAACCTGAAAAGCAGACGACACTTGCAAAAATAATTCTTGAATAACTAATTTTTTTCATTTTTTGTCTCAAAAACATAGGTTATGACCCCTCGTTGGAACGAGCTCGTCGAGCTCGTTCCAACGAGGGGTCATAACCTATGTTTTTGAGACAAAAAATGAAAAAAATAATGAAAATTAATTGGCGATTTTTGAGAATAGCGCTGGCCGGTTTTGGCTGTTACGTTAGGTAAAGGGTTAAATTCCATTAGATCTGGAAACGTGAAAAGCCTCTATTTTATAGTATGGCAACTCGTGGCAGATACCTGGAACGTGTGTGTGTGGGGGGGGGGGGGGGGGGGGGGCTCTCCCTTTTTGGTGCCTAGATTTCTATTTTTCATAAACTCTGGACCGCTGTGGCTCAGTGGTTCACGGCCCACAATGGGCAACTGCGTTATGTCCTTGGACAAGGCACTTAGTGGGGGCACGGCTGTGCTGTGTACCAAGGCGTACTGCACGTGACCCTGCCTTTCGAAAATGTCATTAAACATCAGTAGATAAATATATAAATAAATTGCATAACCTAGGTGCATGGCGGTGGAAATGGATATTTTATACCGGCCTGGTTCTACTGCCAGGTCGTCTTGTCAATACAGATTATGAAAGATCACACCGAGAGTTTCTTTTGTTACCAAGAGCGCCAGAAGCATCCGAAGGGAATGGTCTGGAGCGCATTTGTTTCAATTTGGACACTCAACTGTTAGATTTGAGTTGCGATCCGGGAGTTTACAACGTATCGTAAAGTGCAATGTGGCTCTCAACATGCAGTGCTAACATTATATTGTCTCTTGAGTGTAGCAAAGTGTCATCTGCATTACTTTAGATGATGCACTGTTGCAATCAAGGGACGACAGATGATAGATATGCACTAGTGATCTTTTGGCGAAAAAAGGCACACGCTGCCCAAACCCCCACCCTCCCCCTCACCTCGCATCAGTTGACCTTGCTACACTGAGAAATGGAGTTGAGTGACACGTTGTGGAAAGAGTTCCGAGAAATACAAATGACACAAAATTATCAATAATATGAGGAACAGAACAGAACGCAATGAGGGTGGAGTACGGGAGAATGCAATCAACGACCCGAGTTAACCCTTTACCCAACGCAGTCGATATCAAAATTTCTTATTTTAAATATAATTTTTTCAAATTTTTCAAAAAATTTCAACAAAACCATATCATGTGGCCCCTCGTTGGAACGAGCTCGACGAGCTCGTTCCAATGAGGGGTCACATGATATAGTTTTGTTGAAATTTTTTGAAAAATAATATTTTTCCAACTACTGAATTTGCATATTACGCGGGCGGATGCGACCGATCGTTGGGTAAACGGTTAGAGTTTCAAAACTTCAACAAGGGACGTTGATTCCTGCCCCGTACTCTCTTTGAGTTGTTGAATGAAGCGTAGATTTTTAAAGCAAATATCACTTTCGACGGCCTATTTACTCTTTGTGTGACATCGTTTTGTGTCGACGCATTTTATTTACGTCATCGTGTCGATCAGAAGTGTAATGTATTCATCTGAAACCGATTGCATTTATAGAAAACTGATTACACATGTCGAAGCCACCGTTTTGACAACAGTAATTAAATAATTAAATGAGAAATAAAACAAATTAGACGAGATCAGTTTTTGCCATGGTGATATTTTTATATAGACCTTCCATGCGTTAAACCTGAAAAATAAACCCCCAAAACACATAGGTAAAACACTACTATACACTTCGGCGGTTATAATACAAGTGGAACAATGATGGGGGTTACGTCATGAACAGCTCAAGAATGAAATACCATGACGTCATGATCTTCATTCATAAAAAAATCTAACCATAGACGTTGAATGATTGTCAAAACATTTGTGAACAAGTCAAGAAAGGGGGAATATTGTAAGATAAATTGGTTATTACCACCAAGTGGGTTTCCAAGATGGTGTATTGAAGTTTCGACCTCGCCTCTGGATCATTTATCTAACAATTAACTAAAGTTGCACCCCAAAACTCGGAATAGAACATTTGTACACCCCACCCCGCCGCCCCCGTTCCGATTTCTTATCAGACAAATTCTATTTCCCGTAAACACCACATTATCACATGTATGCAATGTTATTACGCATTAAAATATAGTTCCTGAAATTTAAAATTTTGACCAATTTTATCCCAAAATGAAAATAAGGGAAACGGGCTTTATGTAACGGATAAATGTTATCATGACCATGTGCATGTCCTGTAATTTGCATCAAATTCTCGGCCGTGTTTACAATCGGATAGCAACTCGCCCTGACAGGCTCGTTGCGATCCGATTGTAAACACGACCTGGAATCTGACACAAATCACAGGACATGCACATGGTCATGATAATGTATATATATATATCGACTCGCCTTAACGAACTTGATATATACGTCCAGCGACGAAGTCTCGACTTCAATACACCATCCTGGAAACGGACAAACGTGGTAATAACCCATATGTATTTTGTCTAGACGTTTTCACTTGTATTGAGGGAAATACGTTCTTGTTGTAAGATAAATATCGAAAGTGTTAACCCTTTACCTAACATGAAAAGCAGACGACACTTGAAAAAAACAATTCTTGAATAACTAATTTTTTAAATTTTTTGTCTCAAAAACATAGGTTATGACTCCTCGTTGGAACGAGCTCGACGACCTCGTTCCAAAGAGGGGTCATAACCTATTTTTTTGAGACAAAAAATGAAAATTAATTGGCGATTTTTGTGAAGGCAGACAAAAATGAAAAAATAATGAAAATTAATTGGCGATTTTTGAGAATAGCGCTGGCCGGTTTTTGCCGTTACGTTGGGTAAAAGGTTAAAGATCAGTAAATGTACCAAGACTCGCTAAAGTCTCTCGTCCTGTCCGTTTCTTCTTCTTCAGCCACCATCCAACCCGAGTTGGACGATAGTTGAAGCAGAAGAAACGGACCGAAGCGAAGCGACCGAAAGTGGGATTCTTTCGCTAAGTTTTGTTTGGTTTTGCAAATAATGCTACAGGAATGCCCGTATATTGACACTTTTGGATGCACCCACTTTAACTCATTGTGTAACTTCGAAACATATCTGCGGAAAAAAGTGGAGGGGCGCGTGACCCGTGCCCCTCCCTGGCTCCGCCGCCTCTGCATACTGACGCCGAAATATCACATTTCTAGCTTCCAATTTTACCACAATGCAACAAGGAATTTAACCATTTCATTCTTGTTTGACAGAGCCAACTGTGCTCTGTCAAACAAGATTGAATTGACTGAATTCTAAATTTGGGGGGAAAAAAAACATCTTAAAATTTAGGTATTTGGACATCGGCGTGCAGAGAGGTAAAGATCGTTTTTATACATATTTTCTGAACCAAAAACATAAAATTTTGATTGTTTCTTCTTATTTTTTCAGGGTTACACGACAGGAACTATTTTGAAGAACCGTACATGAATTTACACAACTAAAGCCTTTTGAAAAGATAGACAAAAATGTTAGCGTGTACCTGCAATTCAAATTATTCTGATGCTTCGTTGTAGCTCACTGGATTATAAAATAAACTCATTGCTAACTTCCATGCATTTGATTCTTCTTTCTTATCCCATAGAATATTTATTTAACCTCTCACCTAACAGAAGAATAGGAGTCGATACTTGCAAAAAAAAAATCAGGTCGGGTTCCACGCGTGGTGTATCTAGCACATTTCTCGATGTTTAAATTGTATCGGGTAATGTTGAATACACGCGTCAATCGTGGAAGTCGTACTTTCTTAAGAACCAGATTTGACACTAACAGTTGTGTCATACAAATGTTAGAAGGTTACAATATGATCGGTTGCAATGCACGATAATAAACCCAGTAAATTACATGTAAATTTAACAAATGATTACACTCTATTTTAATGAATGCCTCAACAATGACAATATAAAAGAACGGTAAAAATAAATTACGCACTTATCGCGCTTTCAAAAATGACATTAAATTCGAGCCCTATTTAGCTTACTCAAAAAACAAAGGAAGCGCAAAGTATATTCACGAGATTACGGATTAGTAATTATAATTTGGCAATTGAAAAGGGGAGACATGCACAGCCATCAATATCTTTAGAAAATAGGATTTGCAATGCTTCTGATGTCTGTAAGGACGTCGGCGATGTGGAATCCGAGATGCATTTTGTCATGGACAGCCCGGTCTATACAAACATCAGGAGACAGTAACTGTTGTTTGTAACAATTAACAGAAACAACGCAGACTTCTCAAATGCAAGCAAACAAGATCGGTTTGAATTTATTATGAAAAATAATACGCCCTCATTATGCCACACCATCTGCAACATTATCCTGATGTTCTTCATGAAAAGAGAAACAATAATTGCAAAGTCATTAAACTATCTTAGGGTTTTGACTTTATATACTTAAATGTATGATACATTAGCCTTATTTACTATTTAAAAATAGCTGTTTCGTTTCTTATTTGTTTATTATAATCATATCATATCTCTGTTAACTCTTTATGCAACCCGCCTCTCTGTAGGTGTCATTTTGCTTGAATAAACTATTACTATTACCCTTACAAATGAAGATTGTAGACCCCGATAAGGGCTGTTGGGGAGCAGCGTGACCAATTTGGAATACCGCCTTATACCGGCACGGTTCGTGCTAATTAAATAGGAAGTTCTGTCATGATTACTACATGTACTAGCCAACTACAAGAAGTATCGAGCGTTTACCTATAACCCAGAATGAAAAATATTCCAACTGTATCATCAAGGCATGCCTTCGACGAAGGCATGCCTTGATGATATATTTGGAATACTGAGGCATGACAGTTGGGACAAATCAGGTTTTATACCCCCAATCAATAATATTCGCGACGCCCCTGAATACAATGAATTACCCCTGTACCCACGGTTTCTTCACTCAACGGTGTTACAACTTCTACCACAAGGCCACTGCCATTGACTTCTACCACGAGGATCCTGCTACCGACCTCTGCACCAAGGTAACTGTGCTGTAGTGTCCTGTGCCACTTCTTCTGGTCTTCACAGCTGTGTCTTGAATTATAGGAGTAAACTGCTACTATCCACATCTTCATCTTCTTTTAATTCCTGCAGTCCTTGTAGGGGAAAGATGTCTGAAATGGGCCCTTGGATAAATTGAGCTCACGCGATTAGGTATCACAGAACTAAATATTTTCCCATATGCCACCATTATAACGTTCAGACGAAAACAATTATAATCGCATCACTTTAATTTTGACATTCAAATATATTTGTTATAATAGCCCTTCAGACAACTTTTTCTGACCCGAAAACATGGGGTCATGCAACAAATAAGAGCGCAAAAATTGACACGATGGGAAGTACCGGTCATGTGCACCTATTTTTCAGAGAATTTCCAACAAAAACACAAAAAGTAAATTGTATTTTTAGGTCCAAAAGTCTTCAAAGCACCCTCTTTTTTATCAGGAATATTCAACAATAATGCAAGATGTCAATAGAATGTTTCAAACGTTTATTTCAACAATATATTTTCCCAAGGTTGTTTATTTTTAGAGATTGCATCATTTCCGAGAGCAACATGTTAAGGCGGGTGACTCTAATTGAAATATTCAGTTCAACGATATCATCACACGTATTCAGCGGTGATGTAAGGGAGGTAACTCTATGTGGTTTTTGGCGGAGTGGTCGAAGAAACAAAGGGTCAGGCGGTCAGCTCTAGTGGAGTGAAAGATTGAAGTGACAGACGGGGCCCCGTCCCGAAGTACCTAAAACCCTAGGGACCCGGCCATGGGTTAATACGGCACTGCCACTCACCACAAAAGCCCTGACTGTAAGTATCTCCATTGTGTTCAGTCTAACTTCCCTTTGATCATTCTTAGTCTATGGGAACAGTTGCTAAGACTATTCTGTCAGGAAAAAACACAAGAGTAACAAAACAAACATCTAATCTGGGTTATCTTCTCATTGAGTGTGGGGGCTCAGTGGTAGATTGTTGGACTTCTGTGCTAGAGGTCCCGAGTTTGATCCAGGACGACCCGCGTTGTGTCCATGGGCAAAGCACTTTATCCCGGTTGCCTACATGGGGGCTCGATGACGCCGTGTACTAAGGCGTTCTGTACGTCGATGGTGCACGTGTCTTCAACCGCTGTAATCCTGCTTGAGCGTGGCTTGAACAGAGTTAGAATGTTGAGGATCTGACAGTTGCTTGTCGCTGCTCGGTGGTTCTCTCCGGGGGGAACAGGTCAAAACGTCACACGACCAAAATGTCACATTTCAAAATGGTCAAAACGTCACATATTTTGGTCACAACGTCACATACTTTTGGTCAAAACGTCACATGCTTTGGTCAAAACGTCACACACTTTTTAGTCAAAACGTCACATACTGTTGGTCAAAACGTCACATATTTTATATTTATTATTATAAGTGGACAACTTACTAATGTCGGGGAGGGGGCTTAAAATTAGCGATTCGTACCTCTCAGAGTTTATAGACCGAGAACAATGTCAAGATGTCGAAATTTTCGGCAAGGTTACTAATGATATGTCTGGGACATATCGTACATTAGTACCCCTGTCGGAAATTTCACCCATCGTTATTGGTGGCCCATATACAGGAAATACACGAGTTTTGAAACGTGGGGAAAATACTTACCATAGAAACCTGTTCATGGGTAAGTATGGAATAAATTGGAGTAAAATCGATCAAAAATATACATTATTTATTTCAGTAAAATGTATCAACAATGGCTACCGATGAATGCATGAATATTTTTCAGTATATATTAACAAGTCGCTTTTAAATTGTAGTGAAAAATTTACATGTAGAATGTATGGAAAATAAAAAATAAAATCTCTCTCATTTCAATATCATACTGCACGGATATAGTTTGAACGCGAGAAACATTTTCTTGGGTGGGCGGTCTCAAAAACTGTTAAGTGGGCGGAGCGAAGAGAGCTCAAAGAATTGAATCAGAACTGTTAGAATCCACGAGGTGATGAAACAAGCTGACCAAACAGTGTGTGATGTTTTTACCAAAATATGTGACGTTTTGACCAAAAGTAGGTGACGTATTGACCAAAAAAATGTGACGTTTTGACCATTTTGAAATGTGACGTTTTGGTCGTGTGACGTTTTGACCAGCACCCCTCTCCGGGTACTCCGGCTTCCTCCACCGGTAAAACTGTCACGATTAGCCATTGTGCATAAGTATGTGACTTTAAACACCAATAAATAAATAAATACATAACGTGAGGGGGAAAAACCGACAAGCGTGATTCACAAGAATCGACATTCAAATTTTATTGTATTTCCCCTTAACCCGTTGAAAACTCGTTTCCAGGAATGGCATCGTCTTTGTGTACACCTACAGTCAGATGGGTCAGTCCAGTATCAATATACAGAGTGGATAAAATAATAACTGCTGTCTGCAGCCTTCTGGCTGCAGACTGCTGTTATATTATTTTAGCATCAATACCCCGTTTATAGGCCTTCCATAATAAGACAAAATGGGACGAAATTATGCCTTGAACCTAAAAATCGGTCTAACGAGTTCAAAGGGTTAAATTCGGATTTGATAAAGGATTAATACATCACATGTGCGTCTATTGTTCGCTTGTTTCACTAGTCTCAATAGTTTTATTTATCCTAGATTTGGGTGATATTTTAGTCACTGGGCTCTTCCTTTGTTTGATCTTCCGCTTCTCCAGACGAGTCAAAACTAACGCTCGAACTGCACAAACCCCAATAATTAACACAGGTACGCCCAATACAATCGGCAGTAGCATGCTAAGAAATATTCCGGTTTCGTTGACATAGTTTCGTTCCACATTCATATCTTCTTCCTCGGTTGTAGCTTGAATAACTTGCATCATTGACTGCCATCCTGTAGCTGAAAATGATAATATAGAGGTGTATTGAAATATTAACCACGATAAAACTACAATACTTTCCTCGGTAGTATATGCTGTCATTTGGATAAAATGCAGTTAGAAGTTTAAATTCAAAGTTTTGGAAAGATATGTTTGAGATTTTTCTTTTTTTCGGGGAGGTGGGGTGTCAGCCGAAGCCATCATGGCCACAAGAGGTGCTCGTCACAAGCGGAGAGCTCGAGAAAAAAACATCATATTGCTCGTGCCTCAGAAACTCGCGCAGATGCCTACGGAATCTGAATGTTATGATATGATGCTATGATCCTAAAAGACCACTTGCGGACTTCCCCTCGCCATATCCACTACTTGCCCTCTTCCCCGTAAAACATATTCTGGTGTCCCGCCACTGATTTTAGTATATCAAACACCGAAGGCATATTGCATATGCCAAGTATACAAGTTACCAGCTAACAGACTTTACATCTTAATCCTTCACTGTCACTTGTCTACATTGATTTCTATGTAACTAGATTGCTGGAATGTCAGCGAAAAATATCGCCAAGCAGTCTGCCCCCACCTCCCCCCACCCCCACCCCCCACCCCACCCCACACACACACTCCCTAAAAATCTGAAAAATAACAGGCAGCGTTCTGTTTTCGTTTGATATTTTCATTTACCACTAATTTTTCTGTCCGTTCATTAAATTTTTGATCTTTCTTGAGCAAGAAAGCAGCGTCTTTCTTGTACACCCTCAGTGTGCAAGTAGTTTTTAGACCCAAGCGGTTTTCATCTTTCAGTCTGTGATCCTTAAACAGTTGCAGATTTGTTTCAAACAGTACTTTCACCCACAATTTCTAAGTCGACAAACTTTTATGGTGTCAATGAGGTGCACGCGATAGGAAACACTCAAATCAATCTTTGTGTGTGTTCAGTGTGACCCAGAACGCAATTACTTTTTTTGCACATTACTTTTCACACCTTGACCGATTATCTTTGAATCAGTCAGCTGATGGGTTCTGGTAGTCGATAAGAGGAGATAACCATCCACTTGAACCAGTCAGCAGAAATGGAAAGCTGGATATGGCCAAGTCAGTGAACACTGTGACTCATCCCAATCCATGACGTCTGATGACGTGAAAGCTGTTACGCTGTGACTGAAGTCACAGCGTAACAGCTTTCATTTCATCAACCTTCATGGTGTTTACCAAGCAAAAAAATTAACAACACTGTATCAACTCTGCTCTTTTTTCTGTCAATATTAACAAAATATGTTGTAAATATTCAGTTTGCATTTGCACGAGCTATGTGCTCATCATCAACATATTTATTTTTACAGACATCAAAGTATACTCTGAAAATGTTATAGGCGATTGTGAGGTGTCAAAAACGCTTGAGAAATTTTGGGTGTTTGTTGACTATAAATATTAATTATTTTATAGTAACTTCCACCCCACCCCCATCCTAAGACGGCGGCGTTTACCTTTCTTAGTGTGACAAGCGCCGTCTCTTTCGACCAAATATTTTTGATCACTACTCGATCATCGTATAGTAACCTTTGCAGAAAAGATCATGTAGTTTTGACAAGATATCTTATTGGTCGCACAATACTTACACACTCCTTGTTGTTAGAGGGTAATATTCGACCAGAAGGTGTCCCTTGTCAGCAAGTGTTGACAGTGTAACATTCTGTTATATTGAACTGATTTTAATCATGCCAGACGGTAGTATTTCACTGTAGGATCTCTGAGAGATCTATTTTATCATACGAGCCCGCACGAAATTATTTTATTTCTGAAACAAATCAACCTTTTTAATAAATTTTAAAACTGTTTTTATTCTTTTCCACTAGACTCATCAGGTTGATTTAAAAGGAATTCACTTTTCTTGTATCTTTATCCATTATTGTTCACACCACTCTTGTCTTTAACATTTTTAATGTATTCATTTTCTATTTTTATTGACTAGTTTTATTTTATAGATTTACCGTTTTCTCGACACGACATAGCCTGGAATCACTGCTGGAATCAAGCTAATCAACGAACTATACTTCTTTCCATACCAATTATGATGTTTGTCAAAGCATTCCATAATTTCAATGGGAAAATAGCGATGGGCGTGGCAGTAGAAAAAATGCGCAAGGTGGTGGATGGGTGTAAAAAAGGCCTAAACCGAAAAATGGGACATGATGTCTACAAATTATCTACGGTCGGGCAAACATGGGACACGCGGTCATGGGCTTTACTATGGGGTATAGGGAGACACCCCCCACCCCTCCAATAATTGTTCAGTCGGGACATTTTCGACAGAATTGGAGTCTAAGGTGTCAATTCTCTCTCGCTGGTCATCATGTAGTTTCTTAAAAGACTAGATTTGATACTTGGGCTTGTGTCAGACACACGGTCGGTCCTTCGGATGGGCGTCTGTAGTAAGCGAGATTCGGGCTGTTGGGGTCAGGGATGATCAATCATTTTGGGGGCGGTATACGGCACGTGTTAACCTTATCTCTGTCACCACGGCCGATTCGAGTCCTCTCTGTCTGTCTGTCTGTCTGCCTGTCTGTCTGTCTGTCTGTCTGTCTGTCTGTCTGTCTGTCTGTCTGTCTGTCTGTCTGTCTGTCTGTCTGTCTGTTTGCCTCTCTCTCTCTCTCTCTCTCTCTCTCTCTCTCTCTCTCTCTCTCTCTCTCTCTCCCCTCTCTCTCTCTCTCTCTCTCTCTCTCATTTTGGTGTACCGGTATATGGCACGTGTTAACCCTATCTCTGTCACCACGCCGATTCGAGTCCTGTCTGTCTCCCTGTCTGTCTCTGTCCCTGTCTCTGTCTGTCTGTCTGTCTGTCTGTCTGTCTGTCTGTCTGTCTGTCTGTCTGTCTGTCTGTCTGTCTGTCTGTCTGTCTGTCTGTCTGTCTGTCTGTCTGTCTGTCTGTCTGTCTGTCTGTCTGTATGTCTCTCTCTCTCTCTCTCTCTCTCTCTCTCTCTCTCTTTAGAGAGACAGAGGCAGAGAGGTAGAGGTGGTGGGATAGACAGAGACGTACAAAAAGCCAGAAAGGGCTCGAATCGGCCGTTGTGACAAAGACAGGGTTAATAAATAAGAAGTTGCAACCTGACTGTACTATGTGTATATTTTATTTATTCACTAAGAAATTTCCGAGAAGTTTGAGTTTTTTAACTATTATATAATTGTAAGACGAAGGTATGACTTGGTGATGTGGTTAGAATATTAGTCAGTCGGGACTTGAGCCATCACAGTTGGGACAAATCGGGGTTTACACAGCTTCCTCCAAATCGGTCATGTTTGCGACGCCCCCTGCACCCTTGATGTCTCAATTTGGTAGAGGCGTTCCAATCATAATTCTCTCACATTCGGAGACTGTTTCTCGTTTGTCAAATCGGCCAATGGAATTATGACAAAATGCGAAACAAAATGAACGAAAAGTAACCCGCTAAAAATTATGTAGGCTTACAGTTAAGGGCGCCAGAAGCACTTCAGGGTAGGGGGATCAGACCCTGGAAAAGGGGTATTTACTCGCACTCGCAGCGCCGCCGAAGCATGCATGTCTCGAAGGCCGAAGGCCCGAGATGGAGGAATTTGAGAGGAGGTGTCCCTCCTCCAAAACTCCCCCATTGAATTTTGAAGGCTACCAGAACGGATTTGGGAGGTATTTGAGCTTTACTTCGAGAATAAATAATTGAAGAAAATTAAGTGACGAACCTGGGAAGGGCATTGTGTGTCCCCCTCTCACCCCCGTGGTCCGAAGTCAGGGAGGGCAGGTGCACCCTCTGGCCCCGTGCTTCCTCCCAGGATCCCCCTATCAGGACGAATATACGGAGGATGGAATCTATCAGTTCAAAACCTTAAGTAATACTACGAGAAATATAGACATCCTAAAATAAATCGATGTGCTTTCACATTACTCAATATGATAAGAACCGGTGCATTGAAACCTGTTACTCTGGTTCATCCGTTCGCAAACGCACACAAGCGCCAGAATTATTTGCTGGGAGTGTTGAATATTTGCGCTGTCACGGTGAGACGTACATTCAGTCAACCCGCTCAATACCTTTCAAAAAAGGCTGAGTGGGGCAATGTAAATATAATGAAATAAGGTATATTGTGAATGCACGATGTCCAAAGCGAAAATATGGGACATGATGTAATTCATTCACGTTATTGAAGCACTTTATTTCTGATGAAATGGAAATAATTACATCAGAAATAGCACACGTATATCTATGTATATAGTATTCGCACTTTGGAAAACCCCAAGCAATGGGATATATGTACCGCCACATGCAGCTGGCTATAAATAAGTTTGAAAAGAATTTTTTTCACGCATAAAATATTGAACAAATAGCGGTAACGGTGTAAGAGCGCCAGTGATCTGCACAATTTTCGTTCAAGGCTATACCAAATTCATTTCTATCAGTTTCAACAAACATTTTCCACAGTAGATATGGAACAAGGAGATTCAACAAACAAGTCTTCGGCACCACTAGGGGATGCCACTGAAAACTCAGACAATTCATCTTCTTCATCAGGTAACAGGTGTCGAAGATTTGGAGGTTATGGAGAGTGGAGAGGCAGACGACATTGCCCTAACGCCGAACGAAGCGAATATATGAAAGGCGAAATTGGGCGTCGCGAGTTCACAGATGAGGAACGCGCAACATTTGAAGAAAAATGGAAAAATTATAGTTCTCACTTTCGTTTTCATGAAGGAAAAGACAGTATTCCTCCCTGGAATAAAGGAAGCGGGGTGGGCGCACCTGGCTTCGGTCCAGAAGGTTATCAGGGTCCACCGCCCCACATTTTCAGGTATATGGAAAGAATTCACGGATATGTGAACAAACCAGAGACAAGGCCAATTTTTCGGGAGTTTGATTTCTCTTAAGTCTTCCAGGAGATCTCACGAAAACTGTTTTCATATTTTTGCAGCGATATAAGACTGAACCCTTCGTTGGCTAAACAACTAACGTTTTAACGTAAACGCGTTTCCACATACCGTAGTACTTTCGTGGAAATTTGTAGTGCCTTATCAACTCTATTTCTGAAATGCATTTTCGTATGATGTGATGTGTGCAGAAGAATACAGGAAGAATGTCTAACAGTCGCTCAGGTTGAGTTCGGAGATGGAAATACTCCACCAGACATGACACTCTCAGTATTTCGAAAAATGGATTGTAAATATTTTTACCAAATAAATTTGTATAATTATATGTATGAACAATATTTAACCCTATGAACCCTAGTTGTATCTTCCATGTCAGTTCGATAGCAGCAGTTGGAAGAGTCCATATTTATTATTTGGGGTTAGACCAATTAATATTTTCAACGTGCAGCCTTGTGGCTGCACGTTGAAAATATTGATTGGTCTGCACCACACATTTACCTTGTAGCCATCCCACTTAATGATACCACGTCGTAGCTTGTGACCCGGCCGGAAAAACGGCCTCTGGGGTTGAAAGGGTTAATCTCCTCTCTTTATTGGCTATTTTGAGGACATTTTAGAGCATGATTGAGATACATCTCAATACATCATGGATTTTTTTGGGGTGTCTACACCCTAAAATCGGTTGGGTTAAAAGTTAACCCAAATCAACTGGATTGAGTGAATTTGAGCCCATTTGAGCTCAAATTCACTCAACCCAGTTGATTTGGATTAGTGAATTAGAACCCAAATTTGATTTGTGTTAGAGTTTTAACCCAACTGATTTTAGAGTGTACAGTGGTCGAATGCGGGATCCTTTCTCAATAGCATTTGGGCATGATTTTTTCCCAATTCAAACCAAAATTTTCCCAATCGGCGCCGTCCCCATTCAAAACACAAATTTAAATTCACAAATGGTGTCCTGAACTGAGCGGATTTACGCCCTCAAAAAGCCAATAGTTACCAACCTAAAGAAGGATAAAAAGCGCCAGAAAGCAGGTGTCCTTAGCAGGCAGTTTTTGGAATCACTTGCAAGTTACATGCAAAGAACATGCAAAGAACATTGGTAGTTGCATCTAGCCACGATGGGCTACCTATATAGGTAGTCAAGACCCGCCTAGATACAACTGCAAAGCCACAGAATGTTGTCTGTCAAAGTGTTCTCAGTTCAATTTGAAGGGAATAGAGTTAATATTTTTTGCGTTTCATCTCTTAACTGGAGCCTCATGATGACGCGAAGTTCCCAATTACGTGGACCCCGGACCCTTTCCCAAAGAGGACAGAAGACTCCTTGGATATACCTCTACAGAATTTCGGTGGCATTTTCACAAAGATCATCCCAAAATGGTACAAATGGTACAAGGTGCAACACAAAAAGACCCAGTTCACAGATCTCCGGTTTTAATTATTGGCGTTTAACGATATTTTCGACAGCTATGATTACCCCGTGTCTGAGACTTCTTTTTTTTTTAATTCATCTATTTTATAAGAATCAGTTCGCAGACCTCCGGTTTTGGAATTTATCTATTTGTATGGCCGGGACATTGAATTGTTTTTCTTCGTATGTTTTAGTTATTATCTGGATGGAAATTCCACTCCGCGAGAGAACCCATATAGTATCACGCATTTCTTCTGCGTGTAGGAAGCACATAAAGTGTGTGGACTAATATTGCAAGGCCCATGAAGGAGTGGGTTGCGAAAGCTGTTATTAGTTAAATTGCCTCCTCGCGTTTGGTCAAGGCTGATATAATTTTTTATTATACGCTAAACGACAGATTATCGAAGAAACTGCGGAAAGATAGAAAATCGTATCCCCGCTGTGAAGATATGAAAATTTTCACTTTCACTGTATCAATCAAAATGGCGGCTTTCAAAGCATCACTTCAAAGTGAATACGAGTCAAATTATCACTGGAAATGCTTAATTTGTTCTAAAAACGTACAATGAAAAGAAAATCTAGTGTTTTTGAGTGGATACCGATCATTTCCAGCCATAATTCAACACGTATTCACCTTGAATTGATGCATGAAACCCTCTAGTCCAAACATGGCCTGAAAGTCTGTATAATATACGTTTTTGGTTTAGTACGTCCTTTCAAAGGATGTACCAAACCCAAAACTTATATTACGGCCTACATCAGGCCATGTTTGGACTAGACACCCACCAGCTGACTGAGATTGCAAGACACTGTCTGCTCCGATTATCGATCAAATCACTTCCGCGTATCAATGATTCAATCCGCTGTTTGTTTTCATACATCAATTCAAGGTTGAAACGAGTGGAATTATCAGATTTTTAAAAAAAGAAAATCTAGTGTTTTTGAGTAGATACCGAAAATTATCCCACTTGTGACCGAGAAAAATGGTTATGTTTATGGCATTCACCCCATATCAAATGACAGCGTATGTATTCTAAAGTAACATAGAATTTTTTTGAAAAACAAATATCGGAATGACGCATTGATTGTAATTGGCAGCTGACAATTATCTCTGCCCAGTTCAATTTATATGTATAGCTTATAATAGCTGTCAAGACCACAGTTCTAAAACTTTCCATGAAGCCCACACACTTTCCGGCAAAACGTTTTGGGGGTGTGGTGGGTGGGGTGGGGGTGGGGGTGAGGGTGGTGGTGAGTGGATCCACATCCCTAGTCATTTATCAACTGATTAGGAGTTTTATCACACGTTTATTATCGGTAGAGAATAGATAAGTCTTATGCAAATTGTCAACCTTCTGAGTACTTGTTTTTGTGAGAAATGACTGTCATAATAGTTCTTATAAACAAAATTAACTAATTGGTAGTGACTAGTCGGAGATGGAGAGACGACCAGACTTCCAGAAAAAATACAGTACAGTCGCCGTGGACCGTCCACCCGTGGGCAGTGGTGTCCATGCATGCGTTTGTCAGGTAATAAAAATCATCATCAGCAAAATTTAAATTAACGAAGCGCCGGGTTGAATGCGGTGCTTCATTAATTAAAACTTTGATGATTATTCCACTAATTGGTGTTTGGAGTCTAATATTATTGCGTCCGTGGAAATATTGCCCATCCGTGGAAACTGACCAGTTAAAAGCGCGTCAGACGGGGAAATACGGTTGATACGGATAGATACGGATGACTATCCGTATCTGTCCGCAGACATCCGTATCTGACCGCAGACATCCGTATCATCCGTATCAATCCGTGTGAAAACGTATCACAAAGCGCACAATATGAAAAAAGTTTTGAAAATATCAAAACTTTTTTACATCCGTGTGCGGATGGCCAATCCGCACAAAATCCGTATTAATACGTATCTCATCCGCATCAGATACGGATAAATACGGTGGAAAAGGGAGTCTACCAACGCGAGGTTTGATACCACAAAATACAGCATCGCAGTGTATCTATCCGTATTAATCCGTATTTCATCCGTATCTATGATTATCTATGCGTATCTATCCGTATCTCCTGCCGCAGGTTTTAGGTATGGCCGCAGAGTGACACGCATACATCCGTATCTATCCGTATTTATCCGCAGACCATCCGTATCTCATCCGTATTATATGCCTATTTTCCCAAAATACGTGGTATTTTCACGGTTTCAGGGGGGTGGGGGGGTCGAGATTTATTATACGTGTCTCCATCCGCAAGGCCATCCGTATCCCCGTCTGACGCGACTGTTAACGGCGGTCGTACTGTACATCGCTACGTGTACTTGCACAGACTTCATCAGCATGTCCTTCAAAAATTTTAAATAATTTCGTTAGAATATAATTATCAATCTCCACATGCAAATGCTGCCAATCCTACAATAATTTGTCCATGACACATACTGCGTTGGCACTGCCTGAAAAAAATGACTTGTGCTGGACTGTGTGCAGTCAGTATTTTATTTAGCCTGCGATTGCTGAATACATTACAAGAGGTATGCACGTCTCTGGCAGCATATTGACAGACCTTTAGATCAGTCTAATTTGGGCACAACAGCAAATATGGATGTGGCCTGCATGGTTGGAGAAAAAGCACCGGTATTTTCTTCTTCTTGGCATCTGTTTTAGATTTTAGGTCCCCCGTCTTAAAATGCTAGTTTACAACCTCTTGTTATAGGTCTTCAACATTATCACTGGTTCCCTCCCACCACCCTTTGGTGTAAGTTTACTCTACTAATTCGAGAAGACTTCTTAGTTTCCCAGTGTCGAGCCAAAGGTCTATTTGAATGTAAGAACCCGTGGCGTTTACTGAGAAATGCCACAAATGCGAATATAATAGATCTCAAGCTTTAAGTGCATGATCATATGGAATTCGCTCCAGAAAAGCAATCGCCGTCGACAGTGTCGTATACGACACTGCCCGAGTGTCGACGCCGATTGCTTTTCTATGGCGAACTCTGTGGGTTTTTTTTAAAAAAAAGTATGTATCTGTTGCATTGTATGATTCGAAGGTAAGCTCTAAGCAGCTGTATTGCGAGCATTAGGGAAACCTGGCCAAACCATATATTGCCGAAACCCTGCAAAACTTTAGAAAAAGTTTCTGACTCCGCATAATTTGGGCGCATTTATCTTATTTGGGCACAGCGTTTACCGTCGTTAGTTGGGAAGAATTTAAAGGCCTGATCATTTTAGCGTCATTGTAATTTAACATGTTAAACTGTTATAACAGTTTAGCCCTTTACCCAACGTAACGGCCACAACCGGCCAGCGCTATTCACAAAAATCGCCAATTAATTTCCAATATATTTTCATTTTTTGTCTCAAAAACATAGGTTATGACCCCTCGTTGGAACGAGCTCGTCGAGCTCGTTCCAACGAGGGGTCATAACCTATGTTTTTGAGACAAAAAATGAAAAAAATTAGTTACTCAAGAATTTTTTTTGCATATGTCGTCTGCTTTTCGTGTTAGGTAAAGGGTTAACATATTAAATTACAATGGCGCTTATACCCTGCCAGATTGAGTAAAATGTTATAACAGTTTAACAATTTGGGATATTAAATTTCAATATTAAATTGCACGTCAAACATGGCGGATCACATTATTTAAAGCAATTACAGCGAAAACAATTCATGTTAGCTCACGTGTTAAATATTCCCAAAATCGCGTGGTTGGTAGAACATTACCATTATTTACATATATCCAACCTTAAATAGTTGATGAAAAAATTAAGAAGTGAGAATGTAAAAGAGAGGCGTCCTTGGAAGAAAAAGTATGTATAAAACACATTCTCATCGTTTACATATCAAATCCCCTCAGGGAAAGAGAGTTACTGACCATCTTTTCACGCTATCCCAAATGATAGAATCTGCAACAGGAGAGATTCAGAATGGCTTCAGGAAGGAAAGGACAGTCACTGACCATCCTTTCACGCTATCCCAAATGATAAAATCCGCGAAAGCAAAAAAAGAAAAAGATGTTTATGGCCTTTTTGGATGTTAAAAATGCATACGATGGAGTATGGATGGAGGGTATATGGCGAAAGCTTGAGGCTCTGGGCTTGGGAGGCGAGTTTTTTGGAATCTGAAAGCATTATATAAAGACGTACAGAGTGAACATAGCCTGTGTAACATTACAACAAAACGTGTGCCTATGGAGATATGCCTAAAACAGGAGTGTATCCTTTCGCCAATTCTTTTTGCATTGTACATGAAAGGTTTAGGAGATTAACGCCTGCGTAGCGACGAGGGGGTAGCAGTTGGGGGCTCGAAGATCCCAGGGCTATTTTTTTTGCAAACGATATGGTGCTAGTGTCAGAAAACGAAGAGGGGCTAGCTAAAATGCCGGGAATTGTTGGGAAATATGGGAAAAATTGAGACTCAAACTAAATGAAAGCAAAGTTATACCCGCGGGTCGTAAAGTGAAACCTACTCGAAGGCGGAGAGTGGGGGAGTTCTGTATTCCAGAAGGTAGCAGCAGCAAACTTCCTATTGTAGGAGAAACAGCTATTCTCATGGGTGCAGTAACATGTTCGTTTGCATAAAGATAGTGCATGCAAGCCAGAATCCAGGCACCCAGTTTATGTATTTTCCAATTATCTCATGTCTTGATGCAAATATAATCTATCCCTTCGACATTGTTGTGATATTATGATCTAACATACACCAGTTTCTATTTCTAGACGCATAAAACTAGCTAACAGAATTGTCCGTGCAACGAATGTACAGTTAACATAAAATTTTTCTTGAATGAATGGGAAACGGTTTGGAGCTGGAAATATATGCATTTAGTGAGGCTATTCTACACTTTTCAAAAATAGTTGGGGATATTCAAACTGATGTTGATATTTTCGGAAAATGGTATTGGATACTCGTGATTGGACACATACATTACGTTACGTTTTAGAAATTTTCATTTGTATTGGGCGGGCTTTTTCGGAGATCTTATCGTTCTTTTCTTGGTATAAATTCGTTCACCAATAGTTTCTGGTCGAACCGTAATTTTGAGGTATGCGAAGACTGACACGTGACGAACGTTTACGTGCCGTTGACATGTTGGAAGCTGGCAACAGACAGACTGCAGTTGCTCAAATTCTCAACGTTACTCAATCGGTGATTAGAAGGTTGTGGTCACGCTACCGTCGGACAGGCAATGTTGATGACAGACGTCGGTCAGGTCGTCCAAGGGCGACAACAGCTAACTAGGATCGTTTCATCCGAACCACATCATTACGTAACCGCCATCAAAATGCCTCAGAAATTAGACAGTAGCTGCACAGAGCGACAGATGTGCGAGTCAGTGGTCAGACTATCCGAAATCGCCTACACAGCTGGAATTTGTACGCTCGACGGCCTCGAATAATTCTGCATTTGATTGAACGTCACATCGCAGCAATGGGTAACTGGTGTGGATCACGACAGCGCTGGGACAGTCGTCGGTGGAGCAGCGTCATGTTTTTCGATGAATCGAGGTTCACTCTCGACTTCACGACAGGTGAAACAGAGTGTGGCGGCGGCGGAATGAACGAGACCATGACGTACCGTTAGGCCTCACGATCGTTTTGGTGGTGGATCGGTTATGGTGTGGGGAGGCATAACCATGACAAACAGAACAGCATTACATGTCATCCAAGGGCGTGTCACAGGGCAGTACTACCGTGACAATGTGTTAGCAGTTCATGTGGTGCCATCTGCGCGACTTAACGGCCGTCGATTCATTTCCCAAGATGATAATGCAAGAGCGCACATGGCCTGTGTCGCTACAGAGTTCCTCCAGGAGCAGAACATCACTACACTTCCATGGCCAGCACTAAGTCCATACCTTTCACCAATCGAGCACACCTGGGATATGCTTGGCAGGTGCCTACGACAACGCCAACAGTCCCCTACCAATGTCCAGGAACTCGCCGCTGCACTGCAGGAAGAATGGAATAACATCAGTCAAGCTGATATCGGACGTTTGGTGAGGAGTATGCCACGTCGGATCCGCGCTTGTCTTGCGAATCGAGGAGGATTTACAAGGTATTGAGGTATTGGAATGAATGGGGTAAATTTTCTGACTGGCCGTCCATGTCTTCTACAGCTCAGTGCGTGGAATGTGTGCTTGTCAGACACCCAACTATCACTGAAATCATTCACCAGATGTCACAGTGTAATGCCTCAACTGTTTTTTTTTCATGAAAATATAAATATATTTCTTCATATATCTCACTTTTATCAAACATCCCCTACTTTTTTGAACAGTATATAAACCAGTTTTCAGCCAGGTATTCAATTCTAAGTGCTTAAGTCATTAGGGACAATTTATAGTTTATTTCCTTGACATTAGAAGTAGTTGTCGTCGAGCAACTAGCCAGGGTTAAACATCGAATCAAACTCTCGACCGCATCTGTGTTATCTGGCCGACACATATAGCAGCTAACCAAGAACTTAGCACGAAGCTTCTGAGCTGTGGCCAGTTGTTTATCTTATTCACCCAGCTATACACATTTCTCCGAGCGGTAAAACTCTTTAGCCGGTTATTTATTTATTTATTTATCGATGCTTAAGGTCACATATTTATGCACAATGGCTAATCATGACCGTGACAGTTTTACGGGTGGAGGAAGCCGGAGTACCCGGAGAGAACCACCGAGCAACGACGAGCAGCTGCTAGCTCCCCAACATCGTAACTCCGCACTGCGGCACAGGCAGGGTTAGATTGGTTGAAGACATGCGTACCATCGACGTGCAGTACGCCTTAGTACACGGTGTCATCGTGCCCCCACGCGGGCAATGGAGATGAAGTGTCTTGCCCAAGGACACAAGGCGGTTGCCGCAGGTGGGATTCGAACCGAGGACCTCTCGGCTTGCAGCCTGCACCTCTACCTACTGAGCCACCGCGCTCCCCTTTAGCCGGTTGACCCATGCCCGTGGTGCATGGGCGTCCGCAGATGGGGAGGGGGCAAGCGGGGTAACTGCCCCCTCTTGTATTTGGGATTATTTGGTAACAATTTTGATATACTTATTACTACGAAAACACTGACAGTAGAGTTTTTTCCCCAGAGAAATTGAAGAAGTATATGGGAAGCGTAAGCAATATTACAGCTGACGGACCAACGGGTAAAACCCAGTGTTCCATGGGCTAAACGGTTGCCAACACTACGAGTGTTTTTCCCATTAGCTTTTCTCTATAGGCATGTAGCGTTTACTAGCACTAACGACAACACTTGAAAAAAAATAGAATCATTGAATAACAGAAGATATACATATAAACGGAAAGAAAAATAAAATTTGAAAGGCGATTTTGTACATAAGGCTGAACAGACAGTACATTTACGACGTGTGAGGGGTTAATGCTAGTATTGTAACAATCTTCACCAAAAATGGTCTTAAAAAACGAATTGGAGTAACAGTTAAATTAAGCCAACAGTAATGTGCGAATGCTACCGTAGAAAATGAATAATTTCCAACATACATTACTTACCTATACAAAGTAGATACCAACGTTTTCCCATACTTGTATTCGGGTACGACAGCAATGGTAAACAGTCTATTGATTTGCCAAATAGAACAATCACTACAATGTTGTGAACGGCCTCTCAAGTTTGCAGTTGTGTTAGTAAATGTGTTCCCACTCCATATTCCTTCACATGTTTGCAGAGACGAATATATATATATTCACTTTTCCTCTGTGTTGTGTTTAGGCCTTATGTCGACTTGCTTGGTTTTCACAAAAGAATGAATTAAATCCAATACAGCGCGCTTTTAACCCTTTCAACACTGGCGCCCAGGAAGGTATTATTTCAGTCAATACTGTCAACGGTGAAATTGGCGAAACCATTCTTTCTTGTTGGGAGGTTCAGTTATAATTTAATCCAACAGCTCTGTCGAGCTGTTGGATTAAATTATTACTGAGTCTCGCTTCAGATGTTTTGCTCTTTATATCGTCAACTCGTCCACTACAATTTTTTTTCTTCACGCAAAAATTTATGCACACCAGTTTGAAAGGATTAATCTAATGGGAAACATATTTCGGACATGAGGGAAGTAACTTCAGCTTTGTCATGAACATTTATTGCCTACCTGGGCAAACAGCAACCCTGTCTATAAAATACAAATATTTTATGGGCAGTTTATAAATCACAGACCGTATTTAGGAAACTTAAGATAGTTGGAAGGCTTAAAAGCTACCATGCACATTCTATGTTTAAAACTCTGGGCGGTATTTGTGTGCGAAATTGGCTTTCGGTGTCTGTGTGGTGAGTTTAGACTGCTACAAAACTTCACCAATTCGTGTCCAGACACGGGAATTCTGAATAATGACTGTTTACATATTAAAAGCTCTTTGTGTTCATTTTCCACAAACATGACATAAAGAACCAATTCATTCCCGAAAGAAAACGTCTTATGTGTGCGTTATCTATAGTTGAACCACATTAACACTATTCAAAAATTTTATAGGATTACGGGGCCTACTACTTTCAAGCGAAAATAACTGCATGTAGGTTATCTCGATGATATTTGTACAAGCATGTAGATGCACATTCATTTCGTGCAGTTTCTTTCAAACGGATGATATTTTCCAAAGAAACTGTATTATGTAATCAAAGAAACGCAGTCCGACACAAGGAACATGCCCACAGGATAGCCATACCACCCGTGATCAATCCTCAATCAGTAACGCCACACCACTTCCTAAACAGGAGCAGTTCTCCCTATGTGAGGTGGTACAGAAGGCCCCGAGCTGCATGGGGACCCAAGATTTATTTGCTATCATAGATATCTAAATATCACGGATAGAGAGGCCGCAAGAAACAGAAAGAGAGATGGCACACATGTACATGCACAAATACCTGTCCCTCGGGGCCATGCATATATACCTGCCCCTCGGGGCCATGCATATATACCATGGGCACTTCTCCTTCCGGTATACCCATACCCGGTATCGTTGGCAGCATGGACTGAAGGCAAAGCGACCAGAACCCCCAAATTATATCATATTTCAGACTTTTTCTTTCTCTATTTTACTTAACTTAACCGGTTACCTATAACACTAAAGGCAGACGACACTTGCAAACAAAATTCTTGAATAACTAACTTTTTTCATTCTTTGCGTGAAAAACGTAGCTTACGATCCCCCATTGGAACGAGCTCAACGAGCTCGCTCCAATGAGGGGCCATAATCTATGTTTTTGAGACAAAAAATGAAAATTGAATGGTGATTTTTGTAAATGGGTGGCTGTCTGGTTTTACCGTTACGTTAGATAAATGGTTAAATTTACCAGAAATTTCGAGACCTCGGTGCGGCACTGTAGCATTGAAGCATTGTCGACCCGAAGCGTCTGTGACCGACTCATTTAAAACTCTAGAGGCCCTCAAGACCCACTGGTTGCAATCAACGATGTCCTCTCCAAGTTTAGAAATTCACAAAGTATGTAAAAGACGTGTCGAAAATCTTATCCAAGGATGGCAGAGTGATGAGTCAGCAATATCCCCGCTTCGCTTTAGGAAGGGCGGTGGACAGACATTCAAAGTTCCAAGACCAATCCACCAGTTTTAACCATTCGTGTGTCAGTGTATCCTATTAAATGTGTATAAAGTTTTAAACAAAGGATTTCTCCCGGGTCAGAGGTAGGAGCACAGGGAAGTCGGTGTCATGGATGTCGGAAGCCGATTGTGATTGTTCCAGCTGCTTCAGGTGGGAATAGGGTGGTATAGAGTTGGGAACATATTCCCCTGAAAAAAACCCACGAGAGACTGTCTTTGAAATGGATCCTCCCGGTGCCACTACATGGTACTATTATTAGCCCTTTACCTAACGAAGCAACCTACCTCCGCCAGTGTAATATACAAAATGAGGCGTTAAAAAAATGTTTTGAAATTTTAAAAATTGAACCATGTGACTCCGCGTTGGAACTAGCTCACCGTTTCAGGCCGTCATAAGCAGCATTAGAAACGGTTGAAGGCAAGTGCACAATGGACGTGCCGTACGTCTAAGTCCACAACGCCGATGTGCACCCTCGTGGGCAATCGAGGTTAAGTATCTTGTGTAAGAACATAACGCAGTTACCGCTGGTCAATATCAGGAAATAAAGAAGAGAGTTTTTTACATGACGTTTAATTTTTATTTCGAGTGATTTTAAGAGTTCATAGTTATTCGCATCCGTGTATGCATTGTCCAGTAAAGTTTGAGAGGCCACTGAGTTTATTTTATGTAAGTATTTGACTTGGCGTATAGTAGAGTCATTGGTGACTGGATATCTTCATAATTCCGCATGATTAGATGAATTTTTGCCCACTTCAAGTACCAATTTGCAAAATCTGGCGAACAACATTTTCACAGGGAGAGTCTCTTTCAGCATTATCAGTCACTTCCAAAGCCCATATTTCACTACCGTACGGTAAAATGAGTTTAATCAATTTGTCAAATAGTTTTAAATATATTTGTAAAGGGGGGGTGGGGGGGGGGGGGGGCATTAAGACTTGAATGGGTTAATGAGAGAAAAGAGTGCCTTTAGGTCTTTGAGGGTCAACTTATATTGAACATCATGTAATTTGCCATTAGAAGATAAGTTGAAACCCAGATAGTTGTAGTTATTTACGTACTCTATTTTAATCGAACCCAAATAAATATCCGGAGAGAACTTAAGATTTTCTAGATCTGAAAATTATACGTTTAGTTTTCCCGCTGCGAAAAGCAGGTGGTTTAATGGGCAATTGTTTAATAGTATCGGACAACAACTTTCATCAAATCTTTTCCCAATGTCATTAATAAAGATTTTAAAGAGGGTCGGAGAAATGTTACAACCATGTGTGACTCCGGTTGTCGATAGCTCAGGTGGGCCAAGTCCTTTATTTGTTTTGGTTTTTTCATAACTCGACTGATACAGGGACGATAATTTCTGAAACGTTGCTCCGTTGATTCCTATTTGTTGTAATTTGTGGAAAAGTATAGAACGGTCAACGGTGTCGAATGCCTGCCTTCCTAAAATCTACAAAAAACAGCACACAATGTTTTTTTAACGCTTTACTCAACGAATCGCCCGCATCCGCCCGCGTAATATGCAAATTCAGCAGCTGAAAAAAAACCAAAAATTTCCAAAAATTTCAACAAAACCATATCATGTGACCCCTCTTTGGAACGAGCTCGTCGAGCTCGTTCCAAAGAGGGGTCACATGATATGATTTTGTTGATTTTTTTTTTTTTTAAAAATTAAAAAATTATATTTAAAATAATAAATTTTGAAATCGTCTGCGTTGGGTAAAGGGTTAATTCCTTGTATTTGTGCATTGCAGTTTTCAAGATAAACATACTATCAATCGTACAAACCCTTTCCGTTTTTGTACGATTGATAGTATGTTTATCTTGAAATCAATTTATTTTCTTCTAGAAAAACGTTAATCCTGTTATTGATTATTTTGTTGAATAGTTTACCTAGAGTGTTGCTTTGAGCTGTAGCTCTAATATTATTTGGGTTATGTCTGTCGTCTTTCTTATAAATAGTGAAATGTGTTGATTTACTCCAAGCAAGTGGATAATGGTGCGATTTCAGCACTTGATTAAAAATTTTAGTGATTTCGTCTAACATGCATGGGACAATTTGACAATTAGCTTATGACACCCCATTAGAACGAGCTAGACGATCACCCTCCAGTGAGGGGTCATAAGCTGTTTTTGGAGCAAAATTGAAAAAATAATAAAATTTTAATGGCGAAATTTATCAAGAGCGCTCGACTGATATAGTTTTATGTTAGATAAAATATTAAGAAAACACGGCGAAGTATTACAGTAATGTTTGGTCATGGACATTGGTAATAATATAATCCGAGAGCTCTTTGGGGTCGTTGTATTAAATTAACCCCCTGCACAATGATGTCAAAATATCTAAATTTCAGGCAGAAAAAAGTTCCCATAATGCAACTAGAAATTTAACCAATTCAATCTCGTTTGACAGAGCTCATTGAGCTCTGTCAAACGAGATTGAATTGGTTTAATTTCTAGATGCATTATGGGAAAAAACAGCTTCCTGAAATTTTGGTATTTTGACATCAGAGTGAAGGGGGTAGGCCGCAGGCCCACGGAGAGGACGCTGTTTACACCGAAAAGGCAGAGGACGCGGATCGATTGCATAGGGTGAAGTTTACCCGGTCAATAAAAACTGATGCAATGGACGGACTTTGTTCATACTTCACATGGTCGTGACTTCTGACACTTTAGCATTGAATCCATGGCCCCACTCAGTTAAAACTCCATAGGCTCCTATTATGTATGAGCCACAATTGATCATGCCGAGATGTACTTATGTGGTAGTTAACCCTTTAATCCAACACATAGAATATCAAAATTGTTTTTTTTTTTTTTTTTTTTTTTTTAATTGTTCAACAATTTAAAAAAACAAAAACATATGTGACTCCTCATTGGAACGAACTGGATGAGCTCATTCCAATGAGAGGCCACATGATACGGTTTCGTTGAAATTTTCTGAAAAACAATATTTTTTTCAACTCCTCAGTGTGTGAATTACGCCGTCGGATGCGGACGATTCGTTAGGTAAAGGCTTAACGATGTCTGCTTAACACATACAGCACATGTTGGAACATCGGGCGTGTGTCCGTGTGCTGAATGCAATGTGTTATGCAATGTGCATAGGCTATCCTCCGAAACTTATACTCAGATAACTATTAACTATCCCTCGAAATATACACCTGCCATTTAATTAACCATTTCAACCTCAGATGCCGTTTTTTTTCCGGCCGGGTCACAAGTTACGTCATAAACTCATTAAGAGGGATGGCTACAAGGTAAATGTGTGGTGTAGACCAATCAATATTTTCAGCGTGCAGCCTCAAAGCTATTGGAAGGCAACTTGGCCATAGTCATTCTGTCATCAGCAGACTTGTCCGAAAATATCAACAAACCAACGATGTTAAGGACCGACCAAGGCTTTGACAACCCCAAAAGACCTCTCCTCGGGAAGATCGGAGTCTGGCACTCTTCGTTATGCGTGAGCTCTTTGCTTCAAGTGAGGTTTTGAAGCACCTTTGGCTTCCCACTGGCGTTTGTTCAACAGAACTGTCCGAAACCGTCTCAAAACACTGGGTATGAGATCCAGAAGAGTCATCAAGCGTCGAGCTGCTCTCTCCTATCAGCATCAAAGACGACGTTTGGAGTGGTGTATGGCACGACAACATTGGAATCTCAGGACGTGGAGGAGAGTCTATTTATCAGGCGAGAGTAGGTCTCTGCTTCACGTCACAGATGGCCGCATGAGAGTGTGGAGGCATTGGAATACAGCTTACGTGCCCAGAAACATCAGACCTACTGCCCCTTATGGTGGAGGATCATGATTTGAGGGTGCCTCTCTGATGATTGTAAACTTGATATGGTGACTGTATGTGGGGATCTCAATGGTCATCAGTACATCCAGGACATTCTCAATCCGGTTGTGGAGGGAGCGAGGTGGCTCAGTAGGTAGAGGTGCAGGCTGCAAGCCGAGAGGTCCTCGGTTCGAATCCCACCTGCGGCAACAGCGTTGTGTCCTTGGGCAAGACACTTCATCTCCATTGCCCTGAGGGCACGATGACGCCGTGTACTAAGGCGTACTGAACGTCGATGGTACGCATGTCTTCAACCAATCTAACCCTGCCTGTGATGCAGTGCGGAGTTACGATGTTGGGGAGCTGGCAGCTGCTCGTCGTTGCTCGGTGGTTCTCTCCGGGTACTCCGGCTTCCTCCATCCGTAAAACTGTCACGGTCATGATTAGCCATTGTGCATAAATATGTGACCTTAAACACCAATAAATAAATAATCCGGTTGTGGTGCCTCATTTTGACAACCACCCGTTGGCTACTCGTCTTGTATTCATGGACGACAAAGCAAGACCACATCTGTCTATGCTGTGAGAGCCTTCCTTCGGAACAACGCTATTACAACACCACCTTGGTCTGCAATGAGCGCCGATTTGAATCCCTTAGAACACATCTGGGACTTCCTTGGACGTCGTATGCAAGCAAGGGATCCGCCTGTACAGAATTTGGCCGAGTTGGAAGCTGCATTGCATGAGGAGTGGTAGCAGTTGCCTCTGGACCTTATCAGAAGGCTCACTTGTAGCATTATGAGGAGGGTTCAGGCTGTCATCAAAGCACGTGGCGGATACACTCGCTACTGAAGTCAGACACTACTATTGTGTTCAGGAGATGACAAGTTATATTTTTTGTTAGTAATTACCGGCATCGTTTCATCATGAACCTTTCCAGCACCATACTTGTCGAGAGAACATTTTTCCATCAAAAACATTAGTGACAGATATGTGTAACTGGCACCATTAAAATACTGCATATTTTCATCATTGTGTTGTCTTTCATTTGTCAATAGACCCTTCTTTCTGCAAACAATCACTTTTGGCGATCTGAAAGATAGCATGAAAGTAATGACAGTTTCTATTAACACCACTGCGAAAAAACAGGGGGTGCTTAATTAAGTTCTAGGTGTATATATCCATCAACAGCGCCTTATCGTGAAAAGTATCCTCTAATACCCTTATGTGTTTATGTGCGATATGTTTTTAGGGCACATGGTTACCTTTAACGTAAACAGATCTCGGTCGTTCTTGCGTGTGCCATGTGTCGTATGTGTTGTGCCTCCATTGTAACTACCACATAACTGCATCTCGGTGTGATCAATAGTGTCTCATACGTAATATAGTAATGTACCGTAGCAAGCAATGGGTTAAGAAAACGGTATAAACCGATACAGGCGAAGGTGTGGAGCAATCTGATTGAGTCAACCAGGATTTGGTCGATGGAAGAGGTTGAAACATGGTCATGGATAGCTACCAAGCCTATAGTTGTGCTACAAGTCAATGATAATGGAAAACGGCTGCAAGGATTGTAGAAGATTATAGTATTGGGTGAATACAGTGGTATTTGATCATGGAACAAATGTCGGTGACTGTGAGTAGGCCTATGTCAACAGTAGCGGCCTTTGAGTTATGAAGGTCATGAGGTGTCTAGAAGACAGGAACCGAACAGGTTTTGATTGGTCCAGTATGAGGTCAACACCACAGATCGCTAGGAGTATCTACGACTAGATGGACTAATAGGGTTAGCGTAGCTAGAATGGATTGGAGATTGAGTGAAAAGCGTGGATTCAGGTACAATCCGAGCCAAACAAACTCTATTTCGGTACTTTTATGTAGTTGTCGGGTTGTTTCGAGTGATTCGATACGCTCTCATTCACTCGATCGGTATCCACATCCCCATAGTAGTACCTGCTACTCATATCGATATGCTTCTTTTTGAATCCGGGCCAAATAAAGTCCATTGTGGTGTTTTTGGTAGTTGTTAGATTAAACATATTTTTATTTGCCATTAATAAATGCAAATCAGGATTAGAGAACAAGTGCTAGTCACTTAGAAAACTCTCCGCTCCTGTACATAGAATAACAGAAATACAATGGCAGAACAAAATTATGAAAAACAAATTAGGATAGATAAAAAGAAAGACTTAATTAGATAGTGAAAAAGTTACCAATAAAAAGGAAAAACATAAGGAAAACAGAAAGAAAGAAAAAAACCTGCTCCATACTACACTATATACATATAGTGATGATGCCCTCCCTTCACACACCCTGCTTCCGGTGTCTCTGGCTGATGCAGTGCCGCAAGAAACAGTATCAACTACATGTATAAAACCAGTCGGTACGTCATGTATGTTGTGCCACCTGACCCGTATTGAACGTTATTACTGTCATATCCTACATGGTTGCATCTATGCACCGTGGTCTGGGTTAAACCGGAGTGAGTCCCGAGTAAATTTTTGAACAGACAGGAAAATACATGCATTACTGTTGAATGACAATGATGGGCTCCCATAAAGTAACAAATCTATTGTAGCCCTGTCACTTGTTACTCGTCTCAATTCGTCAAATAGGGTTTGACGAATGTCGTCATAGTTGGTGCAGTGCAGAAAGTAATGTTCTGCATCCTCAACGCCTCTGCCACAAGAACAGATTGGGGAAGTACCAATGTAATTATTATATTTATCACCATTAAGGTCACTACAACCAGTCCGTAGCCTCGCGTGGATGATGTTATATTTACGAGTTCCTGTCGCAAAATGAGAAGGTGGTTTGAAATTGGCTGGTGAGATCAATCTTTTGAATTCGATTAGTGAAGTGCTATTGCGAATGGCATCGGGCAGATTATTCCAAATTTCAGTACAGGAAGGGAAGAAAGATCGCTTGAATAGTTCCGTTCGACAATGATAAGGGGCAAAATTTGATGCATCGCGTAGACTATAATGAGATCTGTCGGAGACACGTTGTGGTAGTAGGTGATGTAGAAAATTCGGGGCTGTTCGATTAACAATTTTATAAAAAGTACACATTTTCTGAACATGACGCCTACTTTCCAAACTGTTCCAACCTACTTCCAGCAGAAGTCGTTCTTTTGAAACAGACCTTGTAAGTCCTGTGATTATTCGGGCAGCGTCACAGTGAACATCGTCCACTCGTTTGAGTTGGTACTCGGGAGCGCAGCTCCATACTGAATTTCCATATTCTAAAATTGGTAAGATAAAAGCAAGATACAGTTTTTCAAGGATTTTCCTATTAAAAACATATTTCAATTTTCTTAACTGGGATAGCCTCGCGTAAGCTTTTTTACAAATACTGTCAATATGTTCTGACCACGACAGGTTTGCTTGCAATGTTAGGCCTAAATGGCTGCGGTGTTTACAGAATTCAATTTCTTCATTATTAAATGTAATTTCTAGTGACGAAATTGTCTTGCTTAGAGTGAACAGGACAGCTTTAGTCTTTTTCGCGTTGAATGAGACTAACCAAGTTTCGGCCCAATCATTTATCTTTTTTAACTCAGAGTTCATTTTCAACTCAATATTACTAGGATTACTGGATGATTCAGTCAAGCACGTGTCATCCGCAAAAAGGCGAGTGATTGAGTCTATTTCGTCAACAATGTCATTTATGTATACTAAGAAGAGGAAAGGCCCAAGAACTGATCCCTGTGGTACTCCTGCTGTGACTTCTTCATAATTGGAATAAGAGCTGTTAATTTTAACTCTTTGTTTTCTAGATGATATGTAGCTATGAAACCATTTAAGTAAACTTCCCGAAACTCCATATACCCTTAGTTTAAAAATAAGCCCTTGATGCCACACTCTGTCAAACGCCTTCGATATATCGCAGAAGACGCCGCACGTATGCATACTTCTGTCTACAGCTTCGCAAAGGCGGTGGTAGACTTCCAACAGCTGGAATACAGTACTGTTATTTGGAAGAAAGCCAGATTGTAAATGGTAAAATAGATTGTTCTCATTAAAATGACTGTAAACGTCTTTGAACACCACTCGCTCCATGATTTTTCCTATGCAACATAGTAAAGAGATAGGTCGATAATTATGAGGGTCTTGGCGGTCTCCCTTTTTATACAGTGGAATTACATCAGCGTGTTTCCACTCTGATGGAAAAACAGCCAAGTCCAATGATTTTCTAAATAACAGAAATAGGGGTCTGCTAACGCTAGATTTCGTTTCCTTCAGCATTCTATGTCCGATGCCGTCATGGCCACTACTTTTGCTGGTTTTGAGAGTTTTGATTATTTTGACAATGTCTTCCTGCGTAAAAGTGACGTCAGCTATTGATTTAATTGATCTGTGTTTGAAGGGTGGGAATTGTTTGCCCTTAGAGTCCAACAAGCTAGTCTTGATAAATGTTTCATTCAGGAGTTCAGCTTTCCCAATATCGGTTTCTAAGATATCAGAATAGGCACCCGCGGTCTTTCTAAGGGCTGGTATACCTGGTTCAGACGCAAAATTGTTCTGAAACATTTTAATAACATGCCAGAATTGACGTTGATCATGATTTTCAGATATCAGATCATCAATTTTTTCGAAGTATTGTTCTTTAGCAAATTTCTTCATGTTATTAACTTTATTCCTAGCTACTTTATATTTTGCCCATGTGTTAGGATTGTTTGTGTTTAGAGCCGACTTACGTAATCGATCGCGTAGGCGGAGAGCACGTCTGATTGTGCTGTCAAACCATGGCTTGTCGGATTTTCTTATTGTAACTATATGGTGTGGAATGCATTTTTCCGCAATCTTCAAGAAAGAAGACATAAACGCTGAAACAGCAACATCCATGTCTTCTTCCTTGCAGATTAAGTTCTCCCAGTCGGTTTCATCAATTAGATTGTTCATTTGTTCAAAATCTGCTTTTTTGTAATTCCAGACTTCGCGACAGGTGAGGGGTTGAGTTGGGTGAGAACAAACTACATGCGCGAATACCGCAAGATGGTCGGAAAAACCCAATTCAAGTGTGCCAGACTGGGCAACCGTAACAGCATCGCTAATAATGAATGGGTCTATCAGTGTTCGAGACGTTCTACCAATTCGTGTAGGCTCAGATACGACATTTGTTAGGTTGAATTGGGTTAATAATTGATTCAATCTACTATGCTCATCAAAAAGGTTGGAATTTATGTCACCAGTTAATACCACTGCTGGATTTATTTCTAAAGCCTTTTCAATTCTATCTTCTAGTTCTGTCCAGTAGTTTACGCTCGATTCTCGTTCAGATCTGTATGTAACGCAGAGAATAAATTTTTCTTTGTTACCAATTTCGAACCAAAGAATATCGTCATCAAATGACAAGTGTGTTATTTGTTTAAAGATGATGTGATCCGCAAAATATACCGCTACACCACCGCCAAACTGATTACGATTGTGTACAATAGGTACAGAATAGTTTGGAATTAATATATCATTTATATTCACATTGTCATCCAAATGTGTTTCCGTAAAACAGATAATATCAAAGTCGTCCACGTCTTCTGCTATTTTTGACAGTTTGTGGCGGATGCTACGGATATTGTAGTTTAAGATAGAGATTGTGTTTGAATTTTCACTGCCTGATGCTGGTCGAACTGGGCCGGGATTCAGGTGAATGTCACCACAGAGTAAGAGTATTATCATAATAACAGTAGTAATTATAGAGGAGTAATGAGGTATTCTGAATGATAAACATCTGAGATGGACTGTACCTGTATACGGCCGAAAGCACACACCTGACTGACCTGAGTTTCTGTTAAGAATATTATAGAAAATTCCCACTGAGTGTCTGTGTTGCATTGCGTCAATCGCCATATTTAATTCTCACTTTAGTTTGTGAAGGATTTTTTGTATCAGTGGGAGTGGCAAACATTCGTTTTTCCACAGGTTTAGTGCATGGGGCACACGGGTTGGCATCATCACTGGAGCAGGAAAAGAAGATAAAATGAACAAAAAAATATAGTAAATGCAACATGTGTTTAAACATGGTAATGTTCACCTGAAAAAAGAAAGCTCGAAGTGAATGGTCGGGTTAAGCGAAGATCTTGCGCTAGTATTCAAGTCCAGTTTTCAATACTATACTACCAAGTCCTGTAACAAAAAAGACGGATACGGTCCTGGATTTCTCCCAACCAGCTCATCATGTGAGTGAAAAAACAAACACAGATAACCGTTTCACCGAGTGCAGAAGGCTTCCTATTTATAAATTACAAAGAAATATATATATATATATATATATATATATATATATATATATATATATATATATATATATATATATATATATATATATATATATACACACATATATATATATATATATATATATATATATATATATATATATATATATATATATATATATATATATATATATATATAAAGAAAAAGATATATTTTGTGGTGTTCCAAACGGCAACATGGTGCGATGCCAGCCGTCGAGTACATGTACGTTCAACCGAGCCGCTATCGCGGCTCGGTCGAACGTACAACCCGACAGCAGACACCACATCAGTCTGCCGTCGACATATCCCACCCACTTATAAAGTGATGAGTAAGCTTAAGTTGTGTGCGCCGTAACCGTCTTTCGTTGTCCACCCATATTAGGAAAAATTGAGGAGACTCAAGGTTTTTATGTTTGTCCATTGATGGATGTTTATTTTTTGTGTTTGCAATATATTTGACCTGTCACAATCTACGGGAGAGTGGAGGCACTCTCCCATAAGTTGTAACAAGCCAAATATTTTTGCAAACATCAATATTTTTTACTTTAAATATAATGAGAAAAGTATAAAAAGCATGTGAAGCTTATGAATTGGAGTACTGACATTTTGTTATTGGAGGAACATATATATATATACTTTCTAGATTTCTGTGTGTATAAAGACAGTAAAAAGCCTCTCAATGTATATATACACTTTCTAGATTTCTGTATGTACAAAGACAATAAAAAGCCTCTCAATATATGCTCACCTTTTCGCGGGAAAAAAATAAAAAATTAAAATAATATCCTCCCTCACTCAGTGATTAGAACAAAAATGGCCTGAGAACCAATTAATTTATTTTGTGTGCCCTAATCAGTTAATTGTAACAGACGATCGAGACAGGTCGTCCACAAACAGATGAAGTGAATTGTGTCAGTAGTCCCAGTTTAAAGCTTTATTACCTGGTGTTTTTTCTACTAAAATCAACAGGTCATGAATTTTCTGTTGAATCTTGCAATTCTCGTGTGTTGACTAGACTACACAACATAATTATATCATGAGAGTTGGTGGCGTGTTTTCTAGTAAAATCAACGGACCATGGATTTTCTGCTGAATCTTACAGTCCCCCATGTGTTTTAATGTACTACACAACATAATTATGTCATGGAAGTTGATGACATAGGAAGACTGGGCGACACTATGAGATATTGACATCTTCATTCACTCGGATAATCTTTCACTTAAGACAGTAATCAAAGAGAAAGGAAATTAAATCGCATGCTTTACCTATATTGAATTCAGGGAAGATATTGTGCATCAATGGATATTAGTTCAGTTCAGTGCCTGATAGGAGTGACTGTGTGATCCGTAGTCTTAAAGAAAATTAAAACAATAAGAATGGTAGTTGTTGGATCGTTTGTGGTAATTGGATATTCTCCCAATGAAACAAACATATCCTCGGGACATACCCCGTCGTATGAAAGGCGTTTGGGTCCCATAACAACCACGTGTCACCATAAAATTAAGATGACGGCTTCCAGTAAACAAAATGAACGGCGGAAGCACATTGTCACCCGAACCACACGCGCCGTGCATGCGAACTGACACCTGTATCTGTATCTGTATCTGTAAAATACTGGAAATTAGCCTCAATACTGAGTAAAACTTATCCAGGGTGAGTGTGCGCGCACTGGGCCTATTATTTGCGCGATATAATAGCTTTGAAGCCCTCAATTGTCTCGCAGTTAACTGCGCTTTCCGAGATGGAATTCCAGTCTTTAATGGTCCGTGGTACAAATGAGTTCCTATAAATTTCAGTATTGGATGGATGGATTTTAATTTGTTTGCTATTTGCTGATCTTGTTGGTCGTTTGTTGTATTGGATGACATTGTCAGCAGGGATGGCCACTAAATCGTTAGCGATTTTGAAGAGTAGGACGAGTCGCTGTTCTCTTCTTCTGTCTTTTAGTGGTTTCCAGTCAAGTTCTTTCATCATGGAAGTGACACTGCTTGTGCGCTTGTAGTCCTTGCACACGAATCTGGCAGCTCTACGCTGTATACTCTCCAGCCGATCGATGTCTTTCTGTAAGTGAGGATCCCATACTGTGCTCGCATAATCAAGTAGGGAACGTACTAATGAAATGTAGGCAGTTTCTTTAAGTTTTTTGTTGCAATGTTTTAGGTTTCGTCGGATGAATCCGAGTGTGGAGCTTGCTTTGTTGCAGGTTTTACTGATGTGAGTAGTCCATTTTAAGTTTTCATTGATGATTACACCTAGATATGGGTTGTTCTGTACTTGTTCCAGTATATAGTTGTTTAAGGTATAGCGGAAAGAGGATATTACTAGGGCAATGACGCCATAATTCGCTGCTCACGTGACTTACCACTATAACCCAACCTGGCGTCACTGAGTCAAGATTGAAAAGCATGCGACAGCGTAAAGTAATCATACCAAGGAAAAAACATTAAGAAATGTCCGTACGGTAATCGTGCTGGTTTTGTGCGCATGCCGGGCCAGAATTAACCCAAATAAACACAACAAAAGCTGAATATAGTAACAATTATCAAAATTTTTCTAACTGATAGGCTCTTCTTCTCTACTGGAGTATACGCCCGAAAAAACGAATAGGCTGGAAGGGGCAGAAACTATAGCATAGCTTATAAACCCAAAAAGGTACAAGCAGAGGATTCTTTAAAAATCAGAATAACAGGTAGAAACGGAGAATTTGGTGAAAATCCGAACTAGTAAAATAGTTGTCGGGTCTATTTGGGTAATTCTACGAAATATTTGGGGGAAACTCTGAACCAGTACTCTAAAACAAAAGGAACGCGTCCTCTTATAGCACTACTCATTAAACCCAAAATGGGGCTCCGCCAAGTCCGTTGTGGTAGTTTTGGGTAATTTGGGGGGGGGGGGGGATTTGAAAGGATTGTGGGGTTGTTTTTGGTAATTAAATTTACTCCTGTTCAATCGAACTGACTTTTCAGAGGGCTTTTGGCCCAATAAGAAGGTTTTGGGTAGCACTGCAGCCATATCCTACCATAGAAACCAAGATGGCGGCCTCCAATATATAAAATGGACATCGGAAACACGTATCACTCTAGCAATACGCACTGCGCATGCACACTAACACCACGTATCACTATGGTAATGATGTCACAAGATGGCCGCTTATGCGGGCTACCATGACAATCAAGCATGGCGTAACTAGGTCACGTGACATGACGTCACGGATGAGATCCCCCCCCCCCCGATGAGATCCTCCAAATCGGGGGGTACGTGGGGTGGGGGTGGGGGACTTCCAGCTCTTGACATACTACTGGTTTGCACAACTTTGTCAATAACAATCCAATCATATTCTTACATGTATATCAGTGTATGATGACCATTCAAATCCTCGCCTTTGTGCTGTGACACCCAGAACAAAGTATAATAATAACAACAAAATGTATACACAGTCATTAACTTTAAGGATTGTATTTCAAACATCAGACCTATCACTGTAACCAAAGTATAATAACGCAACAGTCTGCTAGTGCGCTATTTTCATTTACTCAAACTGTTTAGTTTAAACATATTTATTTGCCAACAAAAGCATAGCAAAAGGATTGGAGGACAAGTGCTCAACACTTAGCAAACCCTCCTCTCCATTACATATAACATTTAATAATATAATTATTGTAATAATGGTAGCAATTAAATAATGTACAAAACTTTACTAATAGATTTACACTTATATTTTCTGCCAACTAAAAATAGGCAAGAGAGAGAGAGAGAGAGAGAGAGAGAGAGAGAGGGAGAGAGAGGGAAGAAGAAGAAAAAAGAAGAAGTAAGGCTCACAGTGAAGGGGCAGAGATTTCCACTGATAAATGTTGCTCAGACTCCTACGGAAGTGTTCCATTACAATGGCTAAAACTGTTCAAGTACAGGTTAAAATCGAATCATTAAAACATCATATTGAGGATGGATAAACACGAGATTATAAAGTACAAAACAAGCTAGTGAAATCAGGTAAGTAATATTACATCTACCAGATTCCTTCGCGGTTGATTGATATGGATACCGGCACACAATTTATAACCTAGTTTAACCTTTCCGATAAAATATTTTCAAATTTATTTATTTTTATTTCATTAATTATTATTATTATTACTTTTATTTTTTTTGTTTTGTTTGTTTTTTGTGTTTTGTTTGGATGAGATCCCACTTGATGGTGGATCAAAACTCACTTATATTGGTCCCTCTATAAGTGATTCGGAAGCTGTAATCGCTCGCAAGTGTGTGTGTGTGTTGGTGCGGCCGAATTCACTCTGTCCCTATTTTAGTCCGGTGTAACTTTTGTGTGCAGGTGCTCGTACTCCGACACAGGAAGTGTTTGTAAACAAAGATGGCTGAAGAAATTTCAAATGAGAAGAGTCTTCAGGATGAAGATGATCAATACACCTTTATGTCATATGGTATCTCATTTGAAAAATTTATGCACAAATTAGACAATAAGAGCAATAAGCTATAACAGTTTCAGAGCGATTAATTGTGTAATTGCAAATTTACCGCCTTGGAACTGAAAGCGATTCTTTTGGGACTTCATGAATCAATGTATTCTTCATACCTTTAGTTTCATTCTTCGTGCATCCGCAATACCAAACGTCTCTCCCACAAGTTATTCTTCTGAACAATTTCATTAGCGTAGTAGAAAGAGCACATGGAAATATACGGTCCCATAATGTAAACAAGATGTCAATGTTTGTAACTTTCTGCATATGGAAATCATTGCTGAAGTTGTGGATGGTAGTACTGGTTGGTTATATATGACATGGAGTTGTTCCCCATTGATCACTTTCACACTGATACAAACATATCTGAATAATGTTCTTCACTCTAGAATTGTATTCGAGATCGGGAAGATTCAGCCTTGGATTTTTCGGCCCTGGGAAGATTCGGCTCTTGTACTTCGTGACTGACTGCTAATTAGTCTATTCGGTAAAGCTGAAGAATAGGGGACTTTTCCATTTACATAAAAGGGGTTCGACGATTTACCTGATAGAACCCCATAGATACCCCATAGAGCATGACAGACATGTACCCCATAGAACATCATGGAGTGATAAACATTATCGCACCCTTCAAGTATTTGTTGACAGAAGTTACTTCACTTGGTCGAGTTCTTGGAACCAAATGTGTCTGACTCTTGGATAAAGAAAATTAATCGCCAAAAGTCCAATATATAAAATCATTATCAAATATTATACTTACAATCATATAATAAATATTTTATGATTATAAGTGTAATATTTGATAGTGGTCTTATATATTGGATTTTGGGCGATTATTTTTCATTAACTAAGAGACGGGCGCCAGTGGTTGAACAGGGTGGCAAAATGAAACAGAGCTTGAACAAATAACAAAAACATGTTTATGGTGTTTAGTGGTTTATTTATTCTCATGCAATAGAAGGAAAAGCGGAAACAAAATGAAGATAAAAACAAGATTAACAACTTCAAAGATCAGCAGATAAAGAGACTTGCAAAAAAAAACTATAGAAGACCTTTTTAGCTGGTTATACAGTACGTGGAGAGTGTATTGTCACTGAATCACCCACAGAGTGGAGATTCCACCCAAGCAATAACTGCAAATTTGTTGCAAAGCATAACAAGCATAAGCAAAATTCCAGCCAATGGACCTCCGGGTTATTCCCGGAGGTCCATTGGGTGAAACATTGCTTATGTTTTTTGTCCACATGTACAGAATTCGAATGTGATATGTTGGATGTTGGGTGATAATTCCACTCCCCGGGTGATTTTGGTTACAGCCCACTCTCCACGTACTGTAGTTCTTGAACAAACTTCTGCAGAACTTTTGAGACATACATGTATAGTTAGGCATAAAAAGGGAGGTCCGTGAACACTCCTCTTGTGGTTTGATGCTGGGGTAGGGGAAGTGCATGTGGCACGTTAATTATCAAAGAATAATATAGTATTGTAGCCTGATGGGTGGGGTGGATCGGATGGGGGGGGGGGGGCACAACTAAACAATCCACAAATAAATTACCAAATATTTTAAATTTTATTTCCATCAAGACATATCCATTCGACCATGCTCACGACGTACCTGCATGCGTGCGTGGAGGGGGAGGGTGGGGGAGGGGACGTTAAGAGTACATGGGGTCCACTTAAGTAATCTTTAGATTATTTTGAAGGGGGCTCTCCCTCCCACACCCTTCCCTGTCTCAGGCCCAAGGATATTCTCCTGACATATCCTCGCCCTATTGGAGTTAGGCCCCCACCCCCTCCACTTGCTGAATATTCTAACCTGCCATAGATGATTGGTCTTGGTTATGATAATTTAGTTTTGAACAATATTTTACTTGAATGAATCATGATATATGTAGCCTATGCAAGATGAATAACAATTTTAGGGAGGTGGCGGTTTCAAAACACCTAGCCCTATGAGTACGTGTACGAAATTGTCTGTGATCTACGTGAAAATTTTCAAGCAGTTTCTTGAAAAAAAACTGCTCGAAAACTGCTAAGAAGATCATCAAAAGTTGCCTACAGGTACCTGTACGCCTTTTGAAATCGAAATTAATATCTAAATAAATATTCAAGGTCGGGTGTTCTCTGTGGGGGAGTTGGCCGAAAAGCATACAACAGGGAGAGGGGTTAACATATTGGGTAAAGGGGCGTTAGGTCCGGTACTCTTCTATGGGGTACATGTCATGCTCTATGGGGTAAATCGTCAAACCGCGTAAAAGCAACGCATTTTTCTCACCTTTTTATGTGTACCCATACTATGTATGGTACACATAATGCCGGCATCTGGGGTGGCCATCCGTCGCTTGTCCGTCTGTCTGTCCGTCCGTCCGTCCAGTGTCCGTATCAATTTCTTTGGCATTCGATAACTTGAAAAATATTGCTTGGATTGTCAAGTTACTTTATATTTGTGTTCAGGTTACTGATGTGCTGAGCTGTATAGTTTTTGGTGTAAATCTGATAATTTGATCCTGAGATTTTAACCCTTTATCCTTCAAATTGAAAATTCCTCCAATCCCTTTGGCATTCGATAACTTGAAAAATATTGCTTGGATTGTCTAGTTACTTTACATTTCTGTTCAGGTTACTGATTTGCTGAGCTGTGTAGTTTTTGATGTAAATGTGATGATTTGATCCTGAGATATTAACCCTTTATCCTTCAAATTGAAAATTCCTCCAACCCCTTTGGCATTCGATAACTTGAAAAATATTGCTTGGATTGTCAAGTTACTTTATATTTGTGTTCAGGTTACTGATGTGCTGAGCTGTATACTTTTTGGTGTAAATCTGATAATTTGATCCTGAGATTTTAACCCTTTATCCTTCAAATTGAAAATTCCTCCAATCCCTTTGGCATTCGATAACTTGAAAAATATTGCTTGGATTGTCTAGTTACTTTACATTTGTGTTCAGGTTACTGATTTGCCGAGCTGTGTAGTTTTTGATGTAAATCTGTTATTTTGATCCTTAGATATTAACCCTTTATCCTTCAAATTGAAAATTTCTCCAATCCCTTTGGCATGAGATATCTCAAAAAATATCCATCCGATTGTCATGTTACTTTATATATTTATTCAGGTTACTGATGTGCTGTGCTGTATAGTTTTTTATGTAAATCTGATAATCTGATCCGGAGATATTAACCCTTTATCCATCAAATTAGACACTCCTCCAATCCATTTCTATATGTACCCATACCATGTATGGTGTACATAATGTCGGCATCTGTGGTGGCTCTCCGTCATACAGCTTTCTACTAGTTGCGTGTATGGGCACACACCTGGCGATTTCATCGGCCTATTTTTTCTACATTTTCCTATTACTAGTCATGTTTTTGATAAAATGACTGAAAGATATTCACTTTCACTGGCAATTATAACCGCCCAGCAAACGTTTTTATGTGTACCCATACTATGTATGGTACACATAATGCCAGCATCCGGGGTGGCCATCCGTCGTTTGTCCATCCTTTGTCCATCTGTCCATCCGGCATCCGTATCCATTTCTTTGGCATTCGATAACTTGAAAAATATTGCTTGGATTGTCAAGTTACTTTATATTTGTGTTCAGGTTACTGTTCTGCCGAGCTGTATAGTTTTTGGTGTAAATCTGATAATTTGATCCTGAGATATTAATCCTTTATCCTTCAAATTGAAAAATTCCTCCAATCCCTTTGGCATTCAATAATTTGAAAAATATTCTTGTAGTGATGAACTGATATGGGTGTTATCGGTATTGCCGATATCCGATATTTCAAATCAATATCGGTCCAATACCGATATTAGTTTTTGTGGCGACACAAGCTTGTGTATAAATATGCTGACATTCAGACAGGACTAACGAGACATGGGGTTGTTCAGCAGTCAGCGTGACTCGACACGTGTCCCGGGTGGATCTCAATGTAATGTACATCTGTGATGTATCAAATTTAATATCATTTCCGAACCGATCCGTCAGTAAGCCCAGGCATGTGAAAAAAATGGGGGTGGGCTTATCCACGAATGAGACTGTCACTGAATGTAAAATGAAAACTTGACATAAAGTTTTATGTGTTTGTTTTATTCATTTTTTCCATCGGAATCATCTATCATTCGAAAAAAACATTTCAGTAGAAAAACATCAACAAAATCAGCACGAAATATCAACAAAACATCAATGTTAATAAATGAGGTCAAAAACGCATGTGGTCAATTTGTTTTAACCTGAAACATGTTCGCTCAGTCATTACATTTCCATTTTGAATTGTGTTTATTAAAAAGTATTTGAACTGTGTTTTGTATTATTCACGCAAGATAAGGTGCCCTCAGTATTCAAAACTCCCTTCCATTGTGAAAAAAAAACAAACGAAATAATCCATTCACGTGTAAGCATTTACATGTAAATGCATTGGTGGACCGCTTCTCAGTGAATTCTGTTGCGTTCACTTTCTCCAAGTGCAAGAGTAACAGGGGGCAGTTTGCAGCCAACATTGTTGGCACCGGATATGCACTATCCATTTCCCAGTTATTGACGTATCGACACTGAACCTGGCTGTTATTGCCAGAGAAGAAAAAAAAAAGTTGGGGGGGGGGGGGGGAGGGGTCAGACAGGCAGGCAGGCCTATCTGTTCAGACCAATACATTGCAAGATAGTAACAAAGAATTTCTTCACATTTTTTCATCATTGATTCTTTCAAAAAGCATCAGTGATGGAAAATCCGGAGCAAATGTCCTTGTGGTATCATGCAACAATGAACATATTTGTATTTTCAGTGAATTGACCAATTGTTGGGGACGTTTTGACCAACTCTTGGGGACGTTTTGACCAATTGGCAATTGTTGGGGACGTTTTGACCAACTCTTGGGGACGTTTTGTTCGGGGATGTTTTGACCAGCACCCGTAGTGGTAATGCCATATTGGTACTGCATTTACAAAAAAAAATAAAAAAAATCATGAATCATTGTCACTTGTCCGTGATCTGCTGCCTGTAGAGTGTAGAAGTGGGGGAGGGGTTTACTGATTTCTTCAATGCATTGATAAAAACACGTGGGCACGTTTCATAAATAAAAAATCTATATTTAAACTGACCGCCCTGATGTACATAATGTGTCCCCATTGTTGTAAACAATATGGCTTTGGCTTTCCCTTGTTTTGTTTTCAAAACAGCCTTTCATGTAGCATGGATCAAACTGGATATTACAACTCGGGGTATTAATTCATATTTATTTTAGAGTAGCTATTTTTGCAGAGATCACATCAGGTAATTTCTCAACTTATTTTCTAAAGAAATAACATGAACAATTTGGGTCACTGAACACGCTGTCATTAATAATTTAAGAACTGGGAATTTCCCATTTGTCTTCAACATAAAGTTGGTAAACACGAGGGCTGACAATAATAAATAACACGAAAGTATGTAGTTTGGCAATTTTATTTTTTTAGCTGACAATGTGAAAAGATTAAATTGACAAAAAACAACTCCATAACACATTCACATAATTTTATTTTGATTGAACAATTGAAATATTTTTATACTGTACCAATGACCCAGACTTAGCTGGTGCTAACTCTAAAATATTTAGGGCCAAATGTAAATTTTACCCCCCAATCCCCAAAATTTGCATCTAAAACCGAAAATTACATGTCCTATATGGTCCTCCATACTTTTACTCCACTGCGTATGCGCAGTGTCAAGGAGGTTTCGAAATTGCCGCCAAAAGTCATTCTTTATTTGGCCCTCAATACAGTTACACTTCACTGTTATTTTTGCTTGTAAATCTCAGTTTTAAAGATGCCAGACGCATAATTATGAGAGAAATGGTGGATATATGGTGGAAATAGAAGGTGGAGAGGAAAAAACAGTGGAAACAAATGTTCAGGGCTGTAACTAATAATTTTTTTACGAAATTATTTCATGTTACCTATTTTCGAGGCATGACCTTGTTGTGGTCATTCTTACTATAAATGTTCCATCATTTAATCAGTGTTTCCTCTCTCCCTTTATTTTATTCCCGCCTAGCTATTCTCCCATGCTTTTTGGCTTATATTTTGTAATGTTTATTACTAAAATTTCTTGGGAGTTTGGGTTTGGTAACAGAATTTTTTTCTGTTTTTTCCCCATGTTTACGTCCTCACCCTAGGGGTGTTTAGGCGTTTTGGTCTGCATCTACCATCTGATGTTCTACAGTTTCTTCTCTGGAAGCCTCTGTTTTGCATCAGATAGTGTTTAAATTGGTATCTGATTTCGGGCTATGTTTGTTTCAGTGCCAGGAGTCATGTTTCCGGTTTGTTGACACTTTTGCTTGTGTTGACAACTGTTACTTCTGACAGTGATTACTTGTCTTCTGCTTAATTTAGTTCATAGCAAGATACATTAATATTGTCCGTAAGTGTTCCATAAATTTTTTAAAATGATTAAAAAATTTTGTCCACACTTAGGCTTTTTGGGGATCCTTTGGGCTCAAGGTTCCCGTTGGGAACTTGGGCTCCTCTGAAAATTTTTTTTCAAAAATTTTTTTTTTTGAAAATTATTTTCTTTTGAAATGTTATAATGAATTAATATATTATGTATATTTATTTCAAGGGTTAGTGCGAGTAATATGACAGTGTATATTTTTTCTGGTTGGAAAAAATATTCTTCATTCGTAATGCGAGGATATCTTCCTCTAATTCACAAGTTCATTGTGTTTCTTATAGTCAATGTAGCCACATTAATTCTTGCTCTGTGTGTGTTGATTGATATGACAACGTTGGAGACGTGTGTCACGGTATTTTATTAGCGGTCCTCTCTCCGTTGAGTCACTATATATTATCAGTTTCTTTTTCAGAATTCAGAGTGATGTTTTCAATAAATGTGTCTCCATCGTTGCAATATTAGGGCTAGCGGGGAGTGCTCAAGGTATTACAACAATTGCTGAAGAGTTCCCTAGTAGGATCGAAAGCAATTGATCGCCCGCTAGTCCGCCTGGTGTTGAGTTCATTCACCAGGAAAGAATGGTACAGCACCCAGGTTAGTCCATTGCGGTCCAGGGAAGCAGATTGGGTGATGCGAGCACTATAAAACTTCAGATGTGCACACCCAGCAACGACGGATCCGAGGATAGTACGGAGGAAGCCTGTCAGTCCGGTAGCTAGCTCGTCCTGGTCCTCTGGACCGCGAGCGAGAGAGGACCCCTCTCTCTTGCATCAACATCTGCGCCGCGATGTTGTTGTATGTTATTCGCTTAGTCTGAGCTTACGTCCACTCCTCCTGCTCGGGACGCTCCATCACATGACAGTCTGACGCAGCTGTTATATTGGCTTCCTCATCCTCGTCAACACACACGACTGCACCTTGGCTATGTGACCACAGATTTCCAGAGGACGTTCGCATATTATATAAATGCAGGATTTAACATCCCTGGTGCTCCTGCTTTGCCGACCAAGGAATACACATCGACCAGGTCACTCCATTTGCTAGCCAAGGATACGAGACCTTTCCAGTTGGGACGTTCGCATATTATATAAATGCAGGAATGAACGCCCCGGGAGCTTCCAGCGGATATTTCACGTAGGACCACTGCTCCACAGGTCTCATAGGGTAACATGAACTAGGTATTGTTACCGTGATGTCTTTGTAAGTGTGCTTCCGTTGTCACAGTCAAATGAAGAGCTAGCGGTAAAGTGCTCATGCAGATACATCAATTGCCTAAGAGGTCCCAAGTAGGATCAACAGCGTTGGCGTCCACTAGCTCGCTCGGTGTCACGACCATTCACCAAATGGCTCAGCACCCGGGTTCGTCCGTTGCGGTCCAGGAAGGAGATTGGGGTGATGCGAGCACTATAAAATACAATGTGCACACCCAGTGACGACGGATACGAGGATGGTACAGAGGAAGCCTATTAGTCCGGTTCCTAGCTCGTCCAGGTCCATCCAGGCTGCGAGCGAGAGAGGTCCCTCTCTTGTATTACAACATCTGGGCCCAGATGTTGTGGTACAAAACGTTCCTCAGTCGGAGCATACATCCACCGCTTGGGACGCTCCGTTATATAGACAGCCTGGAGAGACTGCTCTTTCGGCTTCCTCATCCTCACGGCTGCAAACGCGACCACACCTTGGCTACGTGACCTGTGATATTCAACCATCATCGTCGACCAGGGATTCTACGGCGACCAGGTCACGCCATCCGGTAGCCAAGGATACGAGGCCTTCATACTCCGGACGTTCACATATTAGATGTATGCAGGAGTGAACGTCCAAGGAGCTTCCAACGGCTAAATCCTATAAGACCGCAGCTCCACAGGCCTCTGTTACGGACATGCTATCGCAGATAGCACAAATTATCGCAGCATCCCAGCAACCGACAGTAACTCTGTTGGATCAGGAATTATGTGAGGAAGCTGGATTGGTACATTCCGCTGCAGGTTCAGGCACAGACGACCGAGAATTACAAGTGGTCCAACAGGATGGCGAAAGGAATACGGATGAGTTGTATTTTCCCTTATCGGAACAGCATAATTGCCGTAGAGTGCATCCGGCATTATCATCTGACGTTGTTCCTCTGGACCAAAATGCTGTGTTGCCGGATAAGAAACTGATAGCGCCACTGGACACAGAATTCTTAATCGGTTTAGGGACATCATCCCTCAGTTTCCGACATAGTCCAGATATGTCTCACGGACATTTGATCTGTTGAACGACGCTATATTATATAACTTGCTACCTAAGGAGCAGGTCAGGTTTCTTATCGGCAATATGCTCTACATCTACCTTTCATCAATTCAACGAATATTTTGAAATGGCAGGACAGAGCATTCTGAGAGTTCTCTGCGTCTAGACGACCAGGGCAGGACATAGTATTGTTTTTTACTGTCGTCTATGTTAATTCCAACCACGATGTTGGAAATAATAATATCATCTAGCAGGGTCAGCTTAGACGCATCATCGTACGCAGATCACCTTACCAAAATGTTATCATAGGGAAAAGAATTCTAGAATCATAATATCCTTAAGAGTTCTTTCAAGGGCCTCACGTAAAACTCCGTCCTTTAGTGGCAATATGGAGTTGGTTAGACGTGACGCGGCCCTGGCTACATCCACGCGTGTAGATAGTAAGGTGAAAAACTCTCTCAGAGTCGCTCCAGTCTCCGGAGAGTTTTCTTCGATGGCAAGCTTTCCGCAGTCTATGATCAGTTAACTAAGAAAGCTTTTGACTCTCTGCTATTAAAATTCGCTTCCACATAGTCGGATTCAGCAGAGAAGAGTAGGTCAGGCACTTCTGGGACGAATACGTCCAAGGGAAGTTCCTATAGAGGTTCCTATGTGTCCTCTAGGTCTTCTCCTAGAGACCGTCAGGGTAGCGATTCATATAGGGGCCGTAATTCCGGTCAGACGTCCCTAGGTCGGCGGGGCGAGGTGCAGACCGTGGAGGACATGGCTTCTTCCGCAAGCCTCACAGGACCAGGAGATAATGGTTTTAACCTCTATCGTGTACTAGTGAGCGGAAGACTGTCAAGTTTCTCAATTACTTAGGAATAGTTTACGGACGTCCCTTGGATTCAAGGGGTGATTTCAGAAGGACTAAATTGTTCCTCAAACGAAATCCTCTGTTAACTCGGAGTCCAAGATGGACTCAGCTTCCTCCAAGTCAGTAGGATAGAGGCTTGCTTCCATCAGAAGTCTAGTCTCTTCTGGAATGATCGCGATGGAGATCGTAGAAATCCAGGAATTTCCAGGTTTCTACAAGCATCCTTTTCTGGTTCCAAAAACCAGACGGCTTGTTCCGTTCACTCATTATTCGGAACTGGATAATCAAGCTGATCGTGGCTCCAAGTTTATATATGGAGTCCACCCAACCGGTCAGAGCGAGTATTCGGGTGTACGATTATGCTACATGCATAGATCTCAAGATGCGTACTTTCACATCATGGTACATCAGGCGTCTGAAAGTATCTTCGCTTCCTTATCATAGGAGTCGTATATCAGCTCCGAGCAATATGCTTCGGTCTGAATCTAGCCCCCTGGGCCTTCACCCGATTAACAGACTCGGTAATGACTCATTTCCAAGCTTATTCGTCTGGGATAACGTCAGCCTACCTGGACGTCATTCATGCAGGTATGGCAATGAGTTAACGCTTCAGAACTATATGCAGAATCTGCTTCTATTGCTCCGACGACTCGGTTTCTTAAGTAAACGAGAAGTCGGATCTGGTATCATCCAAGTCATTCACCCACCGGGGGATGAGCTTCGTAATGCACAACTTTTTCATTCGTCGGCCGTTACCCAGAACGAAATTATTCAGTTGTTATGCTCACTATTGCCTTCGCTCAGACAAAGTCTCAGCGAGAGATCTTATGAGACTGATACGTTTAGGCGGAACTGCCACGATTTTATTCCGATGGGGTGGTTACGCATTGCTCCTCTCCAAATTTCTTTAATTCAGAATTGGAGGGTGAAGATTCTTTCGCTCGATACGGACATCTTCTTGTCAAATCAAGTGAATAAGAGATTCAGTCTTGGGCATGTTTTCTGGGCTTAACTCAGGTAGTTCCACTGCAATTGCCGGATCCGAGTTTTTCAGTCTTGACAGATGCCAGTAAAACAGGTTGGGTCATTTCATTGAGCCCAACGGATTGAAGTGCCAGGGACTTTGGATTCCGTAGTTCCTTATCAAGCACTCAAACATCAAGTATGATGTCATTTTGGCTTGCACTACGTTATTGGATAACGTAATTCAGAATGTTCATGTGCTAATTCTGTCCGACAACTCGCCGGTATTAGCGTATTTTCGGAATTATGGAGGCACTCATTCCATCCTGTTATTCATGTTAACGGAATGAATCTTTCGGTAGCTACTAGAACATCAAGTTCTCCTATCGGTCCGTCATATTCCGAGTCGGCTGAACATATTAGCGGACTCCCTTTGCGGAGGGGCCGTTTGTTGCCGCCACAATCGGCTTTCAACAAACAAGTTTTCAATCAGATTGCTACAAAGGTGAGCGGCCAATGATCGACTTATTTGCGACGCATCTCAACAATCAGTTGCAGACGTATGTGTCATTATGTTTGGATCTTCGAGCATTTGCAGTAAACGCTCTATCGATCTTGTTAGATGGAATAATAAGATATGCGTATCTTCTAGCGCTGTTGATTCAGCAGATATTGCTCTAGTGTAATTATTTTAATGCAAATTCTGTTGGTAGCTTCTCTAGCTCCACAAAGACTGTGGACTAATTTACTCAAGCGCCTGTTGTGGGACATGCCGTGGAAGCTTCCTCCACATTTCGGTCCATTCTATGGTCAGATGGATTCAATCTACTATCAGTTCTGCTTATGATTATATCTTCGTTCAGCAGTCTGTGTTTTAGTTTTAAGCTCATGAAGTAAGAGTTCTTCTACTTCATGGGCTTAAGCTATTAATATTGTTATTACAGATTTAATGAGGGTTGCATATTGGTGTTAGCCCTCCATTTTCACGATTTTGTATCTGAGAATATTGAGTCTTTTTCTGCAGATCTACATTGTTTAGGTCCGCTATTTTTTACTCAGAATGTCGTCTACTAAACAGTGGCAACTATGTGTGTACAGGCTTTTGGTTCCGGCAGTGACTCTGTCCTGCTGCCCTCTTTGCTCTCGAGTATTTGATCCAGGGCAAGGGAAAGGGGGGAGGGGGTGTTCCCTTAGGTCACCTGCTTTATAGTGTAAAGCAAGGGAATACCTCCCTTGGACTTAGTAATTCAGTGTCGGTTCCAAAATGATTTTAGGGTTAAGCCTATGTTTACTCATCTGTGTAATATTTTTTAAGTGTTGATTAGTGTGAAGCATTCGTATATATCACATGATTAATTGAGCATTTTTATACAATCCTCGAACACTTTTAAATGAGTATATAGAGTCTCATTTCTCTAGACTCACGTATTTATTGGCTTTCCTTAAAAAATATTAGTATAAAGGGTTATACTAGATGTTTATAGAGATCATTGATGTTATTGTGCTCAATTACAGAATAGTATTGTGTCTTTCTTTTTTGTTACAAATAAGAAAGATACATGTAAGACTATCTCTCCTTTTCTCCTTAAGGGGATAGGTCTGTTATAGGTAATTGAGTCTATTGGATTTTTCTTATGTCCTAGGCCCTCCAACCTTTTTACTATTCAGCTAAGTCAGGGTCATTGGTACAGTTTAAAAATGTTAACAAATTTATAGTAATTTATATATTTTTTATACTTACCAATGACCCAGATGGGGATGGCCCTCCTATGAGTTGGGAACTCATACCTCCCCGTTGAGTACATAACGCTTACCAGGCATTGGTTGTAAGAATGATAATTGGCGCCAATTTCGAGACCTCCTTGACACTGTGCATGCGCAGTGGAGTAAAAGTATGGAGGACCATATAGGACATGTATTTTTCGGTTTTAGATGCAAATTTTGGGGATTGGGGGGTAAAATTTGCGTTTGGCCCTAAATATTTTAGAGTTAGCACCAGCTAAGTCTGGGTCATTGGTAAGTATAAAAAATATATAAATTACTATAAATTTTTTAACTTTCGTGCACATTTTCGTGATGACCTGTGTGTTGAAGAATGCTTCACCGGTACCGGTAGTCAAAACTTTAATTCAGAGAAATATGGGGTGGGCTTATTTTGGGTGATACCCCAAAAATACGATTTCTAAAAAGCCCTAATCTGAGTAACTAGTACTATTTAGTTGAGATTATCAGCGATTTGCCTGAGAACTTGATTTGGAAAAAAAAGACATATCGGCTGCCAATATCGACAGAATTGGTATTTTTTGCTGATACCCGGCCGATAAGCCATTATCGACCGATGCCGATAACCCGTACCGATAATCGGCTCATCACTAATTGCTTGGATTGTCTAGTTACTTTATATTTGTGTTCAGGTTACTGATGTGCCAAGCTGTATAGTTTTTGGTGTAAATCTGATAATATAATCCTGAGATATTAACCCTTTATCCTTCAAATTGAAAATTCCTCCAATCCCTTTGGCATTCGATAACTTGAAAAATATTGCTTGATTTGTCAAGTTACTTTATATTTGTGTTCCGGTTACTGATGTGCCGAGCTGTATAGTTTTTAGCTCAACTTTGGCGAAGCCAAATTTGAGCTTATACCATGGCCCATCGTCCGTCTGTCCGTCTTTCCGTCAACAATTGGATACGGCTCGGGCTAGAGGCCGTATTTACGAACCGATCTTTACGAAACTTCTTGGGTACCTTTATTATGACTGTGGGATGAGAACGAGTGTTTTGGGGTGCGGTCCGAAATTTAAGATGGCTGCCAGCCGCCATTTTGTACCGACGATGCAGAAATCTGTTTTTTGTACAGAACTTCCATATAAAAGCTCTGATTTGAATAATTTTTTGTATGAATGTGTAGTACCATGGGATACATCACATATAATACAGGTTTTTTTTCTGATGCGTAAATTTTGCAAATTAGACTAACTTTGATGTTTTTTGGTGTTACTTTCAGCACTGTAAGTGCAAATGCCAATACGGCTCGGGCTAGAGGCCGTATTTATGAACCAATCTTTACGAAACTCCTTGGGTACCTTTGTTATCACCGTGGGACGAGAACGAGTGTTTTGGGGTCCGGTCCGAAATTCAAGATGGCCGATGACAGCCATTTTGTACAAAATTAGGTGCAATCAGATTTTTGCACAGAACTTCCATATGAATGTTTAGTACCATGGGATACATCACATATAATACGGGTTTTTTTTCTCGTGCAGAAATTATGCAAATTAGATGAACTTTGATTTTTTCAGTGCTACTTACACACAGTAAGTACACATGTCAATACAGCTCGGGCTAGAGTCTGTATTTATGAACCGATCTTCACGAAATGTCTTGGGTACCTTTCTTATCACCTTGGGATGAGAATGAGTGTTTTTGGGTGCGGTCCAAAATTCAAGATGGCTGCCAGTGGCCATTTTGTACCGAAATTAGGTCTAATCAGTTTTTTGTACACAACTTCTATACGGCTCAGGCTAGATGCCGTATTTATGAACCGATCTTTACGAAACTTCTTGGGTACCTTTGTTATCACCGTGGGATGAGAACGAGTGTTTTTGGGTGTGGTCCGAAATTCAAGATGGCCACCAGCAGCCATTTTGTACCAAAATTAGTGCAATCAGTCTTTTGTACAGAACTTTTGTATGAAAGTTCTGATTTGAATAAATTTTTGTTTGTATGAATGTTTAGTAACATGGAATACATCACATATAGTACAGGTTTTTTCTCGTGCAGAAATTATGCAAATTAGATGAACTTTGATTTATTCAGTGCTACTTATACACTGTAAGTGTACATGTCAATACGGCTCGGGCTAGAGGCTGTATTTATGAACCGATCTTCACAAAACTTCTTGGGTACCTTTGTTATCACCTTGGGACGAGAACGAGTGTTTCTGGGTGCGGTCCAAAATTCAAGATGGCCGCCAGTGGCCATTTTGTACCGAAATTAGGTCCAATCAGTTTTTTGTCACAACTTCTACACAGCTCATATTTGTGAACTGATCTTCACAAAACTTCTTGGGTACCTTTGTTTTCACCTTGGGACAGGAATGAGTGTGTTTTGGGGTGCCTTTGTTATCACTGTGCTATGAGAACAAATATTTTGGGGTTCAGTCAGACCCACTCTGGGACTCAAAGATTTCTTTTCTAGTTTAGCATCTGACTGTCACCCACCTGTACAATACTTTACCTATACATTTGTTACAAGCACCGGTCAGTATTTATGTACAGACCGTTACAATACTTTATATGTACCTTTGTTATCAGGTCATTACCTAGATGTTTGTCATTGCTGTGTCACATACTATACATGTACATGTCTTTGTCTTGACAAGTTGAGCTACAGTGTCATTGACACTTTCATTGGTGTAAATCTGATAATTTAATCCTGAGATATTAACCCTTTATCCTTCAAATTAAAAATTCCTCCAATCCCTTTGGCATTCGATAACTTGAAAAATATTGCTTGGATTGTCAAGTTACTTTATATTTGTGTTCAGGTTACTGATGTGCCGAGCTGTATAGCTTTTGGTGTAATTCCCTTTGGCATTCGATAACTCAAAATATATCAATCCGATTGTCAAGTTACTTTATATATTTATTCAGGTTAGTGTGCTGTGCTGTATAGTTTTTTATGTAAATCTGATGGGAGCACGGTGGCTCAGTAGGTAGAGGTGCAGACTGCAAGCCGAGAGGTCCTCGGTTCGAATCCCACCTGCGGCAACCGCGTTGTGTCCTTGGGCAAGACACTTCATCTCCATTGCCCGCGTGTGGGCACGATGACGCTGTGTACTAAGGCGTACTGCACGTCGATGGTACGCATGTCTTCAACCAATCTAACCCTGCCTGTGCTGCAGTGGCGAGTTACGATGTTGGGGAGCTGGCAGCTGCTCGTCGTTGCTCGGTGGTTCTCTCCGGGTACTCCGGCTTCCTCCACCCGTAAAACTGTCACGGTCATGATTAGCCATTGTGCATAAATATGTGACCTTAAACATCTATAAATCTATAAATGTAAATCTGATAATTTGATCCGGAGATATTATCCCTTTATCCATAAAATTAGACACTCCTCCAATCCATTTCTATATGTACCCATACCATGTATGGTGTACATAATGTCTTCCGTGGTGGCCCTCCGTCATACAGCTTTCTACTAGTTGCACGTATGGGTACACATCTGACGATTTCATCGGCCTATTTTTTACCTGTGCGATTTGTGACATTTTTATACTGTACCAATGACCCAGACATATCTGGTGCTAACTCTTAAAAATCTAGGGCCAAACACAAATTTTGCCCCCCAATCCCCAAAATTTGCATCTAAAACCAAAAGAAATCATGCCCTAAAGGACCTCCATACTTTGCCCCTACTGCGCATGCGCAGTGTCAAGGACGTTCCGAAATTGGCGCCAATCAACATTCTTTGTTTGGCCCTTCATCAGTTAACATCTCACTGATCTTTGTGCTTGTAAATCTCAGTTTAAATGATGCCAGACACATAAATATTGGAGAAATGGTGATTCTAAGGAGGATAGAGAAGGAGGAGAGGAAAAAGGAGTGACAGAAAATATTCAGGGCTGTAACTTAAAAATTTTTGTAATGAAATTATGTTAAGTTGCCTATTTTCGAGGCATGGGCCTGTTGTTGTCATTCTTGCTTTGAAGTTGCACTGCTTATTCAGTGTTTCCTCTCTCCTTATCCTGTAAGTCCCCCCTTGCTATTCTCCCATGCTTTTGGCATATTTTTGAGTAAGATTACTACTAAAATTTCTTGGGAGAATTAGCTTGGTTACAGAATGAATTCTGTTATATTTTTATACTGTACCAATGACCCAGACTTAGCTGGTGCTAACTCTAACAAAACCAGGGCCAAACACAAATTTTGCCCCCCAATCCCCAAAATTTGCATCCAAAACAAAAAGAAATCATGTCCTAAAGGACCTCCATACTACGCCTCTACTGTGCATGCGCAGTGACGCAGACGTCCCGAAATTGGCGCCAATTATCATTCTCTGTTTGGCCCTTCATCAGTCAACATCTCACTGATCTTTGTGCTTGTAAATCTCAGTTTAAAGGATGCCAGACACGTAATTTTTGGAGAAAATGTGATTCTAAGGAGGATAGAAGGAGGAGAGGAAAAAGAAGTGACAAAAAATAATCAGGGCTGTACTTAAAATTTTTTGATGAAATTATGTTAAGTTGCCTATTTTCGAGGCATGGGCCTCTTGCTAAATGTTGCACTGCTTATTCAGTGTTTCCTCTCCCCTAGCCTTCTAAAGTCCCCCCTTGCAATTCTCCCATGCTTTTGGCATATTTTTGAGAAATTTCATTTCTAAAATTTCCTGGGAGAGTTGCTTGGTTACAGAATGTTTTCTGTTATTTTCCCCATAGTTACGTTTTCACCCATGGGTGTATAACGTTTGTGTTCTGCATCTTCCATCTGATGTTCTGCAGATTCTCCCCTGGGAGTCTCTGTTTTGCATCAGATAGAGTGTAATTTGATGACTGATTCCGGGCCAGTTTTTTCAGTGCCTGGAGTCATGTTTTCTGGTGTTTTTACACTGTTTGTTTACATTGGCAACAGCCTTTTTTGAGGGGGGCTGTTTGCCTTTGCTGTAGTTTATCTCACTATAAGATACATTTATATTAAGCGTAAGTGTCTCATTAATTATTTAATATAATTTTAAAATTTTTGACCACACTTTGCCATCGGATCCATCAGGGCTCAATGTTACTTTTCAGCAACTTGGGCTTCGCTGAAAAAATATTTTTTCAAAATTATTTTGATTTGCAATTGTTTTTTCATTTATTAATGGATCATATTATTATGTATCTTTGTGTCAGGGGTTTTTGCGAGTAACTAGGACTTATTGTTGTTCTTTCACAATGAAGGGACATTGTTCAAATTGTAATTGGAAGAAATCTTCCTCTGACTTTCATGATCATTGTATTAATTGTAGTCAGTGTTCTCGCATTAATCCCTGTCCTATATGTGAATATTGGGATGAGAAACATTGGAAACGTGTGTCACGATATGTTGTTTCTGGAGAAAGGGCTATGCCGGCTCTTTCTCCGCAAGGTCACTCTACTCTCTCAGTTTCTATTTCAGAGGAACCAGAACAGGGTGATGTTTCCATGTTATCTTCTACAAGTGTGCGTCCGTCGTCACAAATGAATTCAGAGCTAGCGGCAAAAGTGCTCATGGAGATTAGACAAATGTCGTCCGCTAGCTCGCCCGGTGTAGCGTCCATTCACCGAATGGTTCGGCAGCCGGGTTCGTCCGATGCGGTCCAGGAGGAAATTTTGGGTGATGCGAGCACTATAAACATAATAGATGCACACCCAGTGACGGCGGATAGTAAGCGAGAATGGAGGAAGCCTTTGAGTCCGGTTCCTAGCTCGTCCAGGTCCAGCCGGGCCGCGAGCGAGAGAGGCCCCTCTCTCATACAACAACATCTGGGACCAGATGTTGTGGTACAAAATGTGTCTTTAGCGGAGCATACGTCCGTCGCTCGGGACGCTCCGTTGTATAAGCAGTCCGCGGAGACTGTTAAGGCTTCCTCTTCTCGTCAGCGCACACGACCGCACCTTGGCTGCGTGACCGGCGATATATTACCAGCTTCGCCGATCAAGGATTCTTCGGCGACCAGGTCACACCATCCGGCAGCCAGGGATTCGAGACCGATGGACTCCGGACGTTCGCATAGGAAAAGTACGCAGGAGCCATCTGATGCGGAGCTGCCCTCGGCGAAGCAGCGAAAGACTGCGCCTCCGCAGGTCTCGACGCCGGACATTCTTGTGCAGATAGCACAGCTTATCGCAGCATCCCAGCAGCCGACAGAAACGGTGTCAGATCGAGAATTATCCGACGGCGCTGGGTCGGTACGCTCCGCCGAAGCATTGGGGGCGGACGACCGGGAACATCATGAGGTCCGACCGGATGGTGAAAGGGATACGGATGACTTGGAGCTATCCCTTTCGGAACAACATAAAGCTGCCGTGGACTTCATCCGGCACTTTCTCCCTCAAGTTGTTCCGTCGGGCCAGACTGCTGCGGTTCCGGAAAAGAGAATTATAGCGTCATTGGACTCTGAATTTTTTGAGCGGTTCAGGGACATCGCTCCCGAGTTTCCGTCGCAGTCCAATAATGTTGCAAGAACATTTGAATTATTGAACGACGCTATATTTAAACTTGCTTCCAGGACGGGGAAAGCAGGTTTCTTGTCCGCTAATACTCTCAACCTGCCTTTCATTAATGTGAGGAATAAATTCGATACGGCAGGACAGGGTATACCAAGAGTTCCTCTGCGTATGGACGACGAGGCGGAAGACTTAGAGCTATCATTACCGTCGTCGGCTTCTATTCCAACCGCGGTGTTGGAAACAGCTTTTACGTCTAACAGAGCCAATTTAGATGCCTTATCTTACGCAGATCACCTTACTAAGGCGTTATCACTGCGCCTTCAGGGGAAAGAGTTTCAGGATATACAATCCTCTTTAAGACTTCTTTCAAGGGCAGTAGCTTATTCCACGTGTAACTCCGCCCTTTCAGTGGCAAATCTGGAGTTGGTTAGACGTGACGCAGCCCTAGCTACATCCACACTAGTGGATACTAAGGTGAAGAACTCTCTTAGAGTCGCTTCGGTCTCAGGAGAACTTCTCTTTGACGGCAAGCTTTCTGCTATTTATGATAAAATTACAAAGAAAGCTAAGGATTCTCTGTTGTTCAAATCTGCTCCTAAGAAGTCGGATACAGCAGACACGAATAAGACAGGCACTTCTGGGTCTAATGCGCCCAAGAGAGGTTCCTATAGAGGTTCCGGTGTGTCCTCTTGGTCTTATTCGAGAGACCGTCAGGGTAGCGACTCTCGTTCGGGACGTCCTTCAGGCCGGGACAATCGGTCGGACGCCCCGAGGTCGACGGGGCGAGGTGCGGGCCGTGGAGGACGTGGTTTCTCCTACCGCAGGCCTCGCAGGTCCAGGAGGTGATGGCTTAAACCTCTATCGCGTACCGGTTGGCGGAAGGTTGTCGAGCTTTTCACAAGAATGTGCGTCGATTACAGACGACCCTTGGGTGAGAGGAGTGACTTCGGAAGGTCTAAAGATATCCTTCAAACGAAAGCCTCCATTAACTCGAAGTCCAAAGTGGACTCAACTTCCGTCAAATCCGCAGAAAAGAGACGCTCTGTTATCAGAGGTGCAGTCTCTTTTAATGAAGAACGCGGTAGAGGTCGTAGAAAACCAGGAATCTCCGGAATTCTACAGCCATCTGTTTCTGGTTCCGAAACCAGACGGCTCGTTCCGTCCAGTCATAGATTTGAGCTGGATAAACAAGCTGATCGTCGCTCCGAAGTTTTATATGGAGATGATTCGATCGGTCAGAGCGAGTATTCGGGTGAACGATTATGCAACAAGCATAGATCTCAAAGATGCGTACTTTCACGTCATGGTACATCCGACATTCCGAAAGTACCTACGCTTCGCAGTCCTAGGAGTGGTGTATCAATTCCGGGCGATGTGCTTCGGATTGAATCTAGCACCCTGGGCTTTCACTCGGGTAATGAACTCGGTAATGATGTATTTCCGAGCTCATTCGTCTGCGGTAACGTCGGCCTACCTGGACGACATTCTTCAGAGGTACGGCAACGAGTTAACGCTTCAGAACGATGTTCAGAATCTTCTTCTATTGCTCCAACGTCTCGGTTTTATAGTAAACGAGCAGAAGTCGGATCTGGTGCCGTCCAAGTCATCCACTCATCTGGGAATGAGCTTCGAGATGCACAACAATCTCGTTCGTCTGCCGTTAACCAGAGCGAAATTAGTCAGTTGTTACGCTCGCTATTGTCTGCACGCAGACAAAGTCACGGCGAGAGAATTTATGAGACTGATAGGTCTGTGCGGAGCCGCCGCAGATCTCATTCCGATGGGGCGGTTACGCACACGTCCTCTTCAAATTTTCTTGACTCAGAATTGGAGTGTGAAAATTCATTCGCTCGATGTAGACGTTCTCTTGTCAGATCAAGTGAAACAAGAGATTCAGACTTGGGCAAACATTCAGTGGTTAACTCAGGGAGTTCTGCTGCAGTTGCCGGATCCGAGTTTTACCATTATGACGGATGCCAGTCAAACAGGTTGGGGTGCATCATTAATCCCAACGGATTCGAGATGCCAGGATCTTTGGGATCCGCAATTCCTGTGCAAGCACATAAACATCAAGGAAATGATGTCAATTTGGCTTGCGTTACGTCACTGGATGGACATTATTCACAATGCTCATGTCCAAATCCTATCCGACAATACGACAGTAGTGGCGTATATACGGAATCAGGGAGGCACTCATTCAGTTCCGTTGTTCAATCTAACGGAAAGAATCCTTCTGTTTGCGCTAGAACATCACGTTCTTCTTTCGGTCCGTCACATACCGGGTCGTCTGAATGTGCTAGCAGACTCCCTTTCACGAAAGGGTCGCTTGTTGCCGTCGGAGTGGACTCTCAACAAACAAGTATTCAATCAGATTTGCTACCAATGGGAATGGCCAATGATAGACTTATTTGCGACACATCTCAACAATCAGTTGCAGACGTATGTGTCTCCGTGTCCGGATCCAAGAGCATTTGCAGTAGACGCTCTGTCGATCCCTTGGGACGGAATGATAGGATATGCGTATCCTCCAGCGCCGTTAATTCAACAAGTATTGCTAAAGATAAAACAATCTCAATTCAAGATTCTGTTGGTAGCATCTCTGTCTCCACAGAGACCGTGGATAAATCTACTCAGGTGTCTGTTGTGGGACCTACCGCGAAAGCTTCCTCCACGGGAGGATCTTCTTTCGCAGGGGAAATCGCGCCAACTCCATCACAACCCGCAAGGTCTCAACCTTCACGTTTTTCCGTTGTGCGGTCCTTCTTGCATGGCAAACACTTTACAGGACGAGCAGTGGATGCGATTTCTAACTGTAGGAGGACCTCCTCTTCGCTAAACTATGCGGCTAAGTGGAAGGTTTTTCGTCGTTGGTGTAGGGATCATTCTGTAGATATATTTGATCCCTCTATACCAGACATTGCAAACTTTCTAGTATACTTGTTTGACGAAATCAAACTGCAGCCTGTTACTATAAAGGGTTATAGATCTATGTTATCTGATACCTATGCACATCATGATAGTTTACAAATTGGATCTAATGTCTCTTTATCTAAGTTGGTTCGAAACTTTTCGATAAATAGACCCAGAACTCTTAGATTAATTCCTAAGTGGAATTTAGCTTGGGTTCTTCTTTAATTGAAGGAAAAGCCATTTGAACCTCTTGGGACAGTAGATTTCAAATTCTTATCTTATAAGACAGCTTTTCTCTTAGCTTTCTCTTCTGCTAGAAGAGTTAGTGAGCTTCATGCACTGTCGGTGGATGATTCTCATTATCGTAGTGTTGGGAACACTATCACCTTCACTACTAATGTGGGTTTTTTATCTAAGAATCAGGCTCCTAATAAATATCCGGAACCTATTGTTATTAAGGCTCTTCCGTCTTCAGACGGGCGTAGGCCTTTGCTCTGTCCTGTTAGAGCGTTACGTATCTATAAACAGAGATCTCAGTTTATCAGAAAGGGACGGAAATGTTTCTTTCTGTCTTTGATGCCTAATAGAAAGGACATTTCGGTCCATTCTATTGCTAGATGGATTCAATTAACTATCCGTACTGCTTATGAAGATTTATCTTCTTCTCAGCAGTCTGTGCTTAAGATTTCTGCTCATGAAGTAAGAGCTCTTTCTACTTCCTGGGCTTATGCTAATAGTGTTGCTATTACAGATTTAATGAAGGCTGCTTATTGGTCTCAGCCATCCACATTTACGAATTTTTATCTCAGAAATATTGAGTCCATTTCTGGAGACCTGCATTGTTTAGGTCCGTTATCTGTTGCTCAGAATGTCGTCCACTAAACAGTTGCAACTATAGTTATGCAGGCTTTCTGTTCCGGCAGTGACTCCGTCCGGCTGCCCTCTTCGCTCTGGGCTATTTGACCCAGGGCAAGGGGAAGGGGGGGGGGGGGGGAGGGTGTTCCCTTAGGTCACCTGCTTTATAGTGAAAAGCAAGGGAATGCCTCCTCCAAGTCAGTATTTCTGAGTCACTTCTGGGATGGTTTTAAAGTGTAATATTAATGTTAAATTCATTCATGTCTTATTTTTAAAGTGTAGCTCGGTGTGAAGCATTTGTATATGTCAAGTGTCAAACGGGCTTTAATATACAATACTCGGACACTTTTAAATGACTATAAAGAGTCTCAATTCTCTGGACTACTTTATTTATTGGCTTGCTTTAAAAATAATTAGTATAAGGGATATACTGGATGTTAATAGAGAACATGAATGTTATTGTGCTCAATTATTAAGGGTAGTGTATCTTTCTAATTTAATATTAAATAAGAAAGATACATGTAAAGCCTAATACTCCTTTTCTCCTTAAGGGGTTACCTCTTTACTATAGTTGAGCTTATTGGATTTTCCTCTATGTCCTAGGCCCTCCAGCCTGTTTACTATTCAGCTAAGACTGGGTCATTGGTACAGTATAAAAATGTTAAAAAATTTATAGTAATTTATATTTTTTTTATACTTACTAATGACCCAGACGGGGATGGCCCTCCCTGGAGTTGGGAACTCTTGCCTCCCCGCTGAGTACATAGCGCTGACCAGGCACTGCCAGTAAGAATGATAATTGGCGCCAATTTCGGGACGTCTGCGTCACTGCGCATGCGCAGTAGAGGCGTAGTATGGAGGTCCTTTAGGACATGATTTCTTTTTGTTTTGGATGCAAATTTTGGGGATTGGGGGGCAAAATTTGTGTTTGGCCCTGGTTTTGTTAGAGTTAGCACCAGCTAAGTCTGGGTCATTGGTAAGTATAAAAAATATATAAATTACTATAAATTTTTTAACTTTCCCCATGTTTACGTTTTCACCCATGGGTGTTTAGACGTTGTGTTCTGCATCTACCATCTGATGTTCTGCAGATTCTTCTCTGGAAGTCTCTGTTTTGCATCAGATAGTGTGTATTATTGATAACTGATTTCGGGCCAGTATTGTCAGTGCCTGGAGTCATGTTTTCTGGTGTTTATACACTTCTTGTTCACATTGGCAACAGTCTCTTTTGAGGGGGGCTTTTTTGCCTTTGGAGTAGTTTACTCATTACTAGATACATTATTATTATCCGTAAGTGTTGCAATAATTATTTAAAATAATTTTAAAATTTTTGACCACACTTACCCTTGGGATCCATTGGGGCTCAGCATTACTTTTCAGAAACTTGGGCTTCGCTGAAAAAATATTTTTCAAAAATTATTTTGAATTTCATTTGCTTTTTTCAATATTAATGGATCATGTTATTATGTATCTTTGTGTTTAGGGGTTTGTGCGAGTACTAGGACTTATTGTTGTCTTTTCACAATGAAAGGACATTGTTCAAATTGTAATAGGAAGAAATCTTCCTCTGACTTTCATGATCATTGTATTAATTGTAGTCAGTGTACTCGCACTAACTCCTGTTCAATATGTCAGTATTGGGATGACAAACATTGGAAACGTGTGTCACGGTATGTTGTTAGTGGAGAAAGGGCTATGCCGGTCCTTTCTCCGCAGGGTCACTCTAGTCTATCAGTTTCTATTTCAGAGGAACAAGAACAGGGTGATGTTTCCATGTTATCTTCCAAGAGTGCGCTTCTGTCGTCACAATTGAATGAAGAGCTAGCGGCAAAAGTGCTCATGGAGATACGACAGTTGCCTAAGAGGTCCCTAGTAGGATCGACGGCGCTGTCATCCGCTAGCTCGTCCGGTGTAGCGTCCATTCACCGAATGGTTCGGCAGCCGGGTTCACCCGTTGCGGTCAAGGAGGAAATGTTGGGTGATGCGAGCACTATAAACATACAAGGTGCACACCCAGTGACGGCGGATGTTAGGAGAGATTGGAGGAAGCCTTCTAGTCCGGTTCCTAGCTCGTCCAGGTCCAGCCGGGCCGCGAGCGAGAGAGGCCCCTCTCTCGTACAACAACATCAGGGACCTGATGTTGTGGTACAAAATGTGTCGGAGCACACGTCCGTCGCTCGGGACGCTCCGTTGTTTAGGCAGTCCGCAGAGACTGCTCAGACTTCCTCATCCTCTCACCAGCGCACACGACCGCACCTTGGCTACGTGACCGCGGATATTCTACCAGCTTCGCCGATCAGGGATTCATCGGCGACCAGGTCACGCCACCCGGTAGCCAGGGACACGAAGCCGATAAACTCCGGACGTTCACATAGGAAGAGTATGCGGGAGTCAGTTGATGCGGAGCTTCCCACGGCTAAGCAGCGAAAGACCACTACTCCGCAGGCCTCGATGACGGACGTGCTTGCTCAGATAGCACAAATTATCGCAGCATCCCAGCAATCGACAGAATCGGTGTCGGATCGGGAATTATCCGACGGCGCTGGGTCGGTACGCTCTGCCGAAGCATCGGGTGCGGACGACCGGGAGCATCATGAGGTCCAACCAGATGGTGAAAGGGATACGGATGACTTGGAGCTATCCCTTTCGGAACAACATAAAGCTGCCGTGGATTTCATCCGGCACTTCCTTCCTCACGTTGTTCCGTCGGGCCAGACTGCTGCGGTACCGGACAAGAGACTGATAGCGTCATTGGACACTGAATTCTTCGAGCGGTTCAGAGACATCGTCCCTGAGTTTCCGTCTCAGTCCAATAATGTCACAAGAACATTTGAATTATTGAACGACGCTATATTCAAGCTTGCTTCCAAAACAGGCAAAGCTGGTTTCTTGTCCTCCAATGCTCTTAACCTGCCTTTCATTAATGCTAGGAATAAATTCGATACGGCAGGACAGGGTATTCCGAGAGTTCCTCTGCATCTGGACAACGAGGCGAAAGACTTAGAATTGTCATTACCGTCGTCTATGTCCGTTCCAACCGCGGTGTTGGACACGACAATCACATCTAACAGGGCCAGTTTAGACGCTTTATCTTACGCAGACCACCTTACAAAGGCGTTATCACTGCGTCTTCAAGGGAAAGAATTCCAGGATATACAATCCTCTTTAAGACTTCTTTCAAGGGCAGTGGCTTATTCCACGTATAACTCCGCCCTCTCAGTGGCAAACCTGGAGTTGGTTGGACGTGACGCAACCCTAGCTACATCCACATGCGTGGATAGTAAGGTGAAGAACTCTCTCAGAGTCGCTTCGGTCTCCGGAGAACTTCTATTCGACGGCAAGCTTTCTGCAATCTACGATAAAATTACTAAGAAAGCTTCAGATTCTCTGCTGTTTAAATCCGCTTCCAAAAAGTCGGATACGGCAGAGAAGAATAAGACAGGCACTTCTGGGTCTAATGCGCCCATGAAAGGTTCCTATAGAGGTTCCGGTGCGTCATCTTGGTCTTATTCAAGAGACCGTCAAGGCAGCGACTCACGTGCGGGACGTCCTTCGGGCCGGGACAATCGGTCGGATGCTCCGAGGTCGACGGGACGAGGTGCGGGTCGTGGAGGACGTGGTTTCTCCTCCCGCAGGCCTCGCAGGTTCAGGAGGTGATGGCTTCAACCTCTATCGTGTTCCGGTTGGCGGAAGGTTGTCGAGTTTTTCAGAAGAGTGGGCGTCGATTACGGACGACCCATGGGTGAGAGGGTTGATTTCGGAAGGTCTAAGAATATCCTTCAAACGAAAGCCTCCATTAACTCGAAGTCCAAAATGGACTCAACTTCCGTCAAATCTGCAGAAAAGAGACGCTCTGTTATCGGAGGTGCAGTCTCTTTTAATGAAGAACGCGGTAGAGGGCCAGTTTAGACGCTTTATCTTATGCCGACCACCTTACAAAGGCGTTATCACTGCGTCTTCAAGGGAAATAATTCCAGGATATACAATCCTCTTTAAGACTTCTTTCAAGAGCAGTAGCTTATTCCACGTGTAACTCCGCCCTTTCAGTGGCAAACCTGGAGTTGGTTAGACGTGACGCAGCCCTAGCTACATCCACACTCGTGGATAGTAAGGTGAAGAACTCTCTCAGAGTCGCTTCGGTCTCCGGAGAACTCCTCTTCGACTGCAAGCTTTCTGCAATTTACGATAAAATTACTAAGAAAGCTTCGGATTCTCTGCTGTTTAAATCTGCTTCTAGGAAGTCGGACACGGCAGATAGGAGTAATACAGGCACTTCTGGGTCTAATGCGCCCAAGAGAGGTTCCTATAGAGGTTCCGGTGCGTCCTCTTGGTCTTATTCAAGAGACCGTCAAGGCAGCGACTCACGTGCGGGACGTCCTTCGGGCCGGGACAACCGGTCGGACGCCCCGAGGTCGACGGGACGAGGTGCGGGTCGCGGAGGACGTGGTTTCTCCTCCCGCAGGCCTCGCAGGTCCAGGAGGTGTTGACTTCAACCTCTATCGCGTGCCGGTTGGTGGAAGGTTGTCGAGTTTTCCACAAGAGTGGGCGTCGATTACGGACGACCCTTGGGTGAGAGGGGTGATTTCGGAAGGTCTAAAGATATCCTTCAAGCGAAAGCCTCCATTAACTCGAAGTCCAAAATGGACTCAACTTCCGTCAAATCCGCAGAAAAGATACGCTCTGTTATCGGAGGTGCAGTCTCTTTTAATGAAGAACGTGGTAGAGGTCGTAGAAGACCAGGAAACACCGGGATTCTACAGCCATCTGTTTCTGGTTCCGAAACCAGACGGCTCGTTCCATCCAGTCATAGATTTGAGCTGGATAAACAAGCTGATCGTCGCTCCGAAATTTTATATGGAGACGATTCGGTCGGTCAGAGCGAGTATTCGGGTGAACGACTATGCTACAAGCATAGATCTCAAGGATGCATACTTTCATGTCATGGTACATCCGACATTCAGAAAGTATCTACGCTTCGCAGTCCTAGGAGTTGTGTATCAATTCCGGGCGATGTGCTTCGGATTGAACCTAGCACCCTGGGCTTTCACTCGGGTAATGAACTCGGTAATGATGTATTTCCGAGCTCATTCGTCTGCGGTAACGTCGGCCTACCTGGACGACATTCTTCAGAGGTACGGCAACGAGTTAACGCTTCAGAATGATGTGCAGAATCTGCTTCTATTGCTCCGACGTCTCGGTTTTGTTATAAACGAGGAGAACTCGGATCTGGTGCCGTCCAAGTCATTCACTCATCTGGGAATGAGCTTCGAGACGCACAACAATCTCGTTCGTCTGCCATTAACCAGAGCGAAATTAGTCAGTTGTTACGCTCGCTATTGTCTTCATGCAGACAAAGTCACAGCGAGGGAGTTTATGAGACTGATAGGTCTGTGCGGAGCTGCCGCGGATCTCATTCCGATGGGGCGGTTACACACTCGTCCTCTCCAAATTTTCTTAACTCAGAACTGGAGTGTGAAGATTCATTCGCTCGACATAGATGTTCTCTTGTCAGATCAAGTGAAACAAGAGATTCAGACTTGGGCAAACTTCCAGTGGTTAACTCAGGGAGTTCCGCTGCAGTTGCCGGATCTGAGTTTTACCATTATGACGGATGCCAGTCAAACAGGTTGGGGTGCAACATTGATCCCAACGGATTCGAGATGCCAGGGTCTTTGGGATCCTCAGTTCCTAAGCAAGCACATAAACATCAAGGAAATGATGTCAATTTGGCTTGCGTTACGTCATTGGATGGACATTATTCACAAAGCTCATGTCCAAATTCTGTCCGACAATACGACAGTAGTGGCGTATATACGGAACCAGGGAGGCACTCATTCCGTTCCGTTATTCAATCTAACGGAGAGAATCCTTCTGTTTGCTCTAGAACATCAAGTTCTACTGTCGGTCCATCATATACCGGGTCGTCTGAATGTACTAGCAGACTCCCTTTCATGGAAGGGTCGCTTGTTGCCGTCGGAGTGGACTCTCAACAAACAAGTATTCAATCAGATTTGCTACCAGTGGGAACGGCCAATGATAGACTTATTTGCGACACATCTCAACAATCAGTTGCAGACATATGTGTCACCGTGCCCGGATCCAAGAGCATTTGCAGTAGACGCTCTATCGATCTCATGGGACGGAATGATAGGATATGCGTATCCTCCAGCGCCGTTGATTCAGCAAGTATTGCTAAAGATAAAACAATCTCAATTCAAGATTCTGTTGGTAGCATCTCTGTCTCCACAGAGACCGTGGATAAATCTACTCAGGTGTCTGTTGTGGGACCTACCGCGAAAGCTTCCTCCATGGGAGGATCTTCTTTTGCAGGGGAAACCGCGTCGACTTCATCACAACCCGTAAGGTCTCAACCTTCATGTTTTTCCGTTGTGCGGTCCTTCTTGCATGGCAAGCACTTTACAAGACGAGCAGTGGACGCGATTTCTAACTGTAGGAGGACCTCCTCTTCGCTAAATTATGCGGCTAAGTGGAAGGTTTTTCGTCGTTGGTGTAGGGATCATTCTGTTGATATTTTTGATCCCTCCATACCAGACATTGCAAACTTTCTAGTATACTTGTTTGACGAAATCAAACTGCAGCCTGTTACTATTAAGGGTTATAGGTCTATGTTATCTGATACCTATGCACACCACGATAGTTTACAAATTGGATCTAATGTCTCTTTATCTAAGTTAGTTAGAAACTTCTCGATAAATAGACCCAGAACTCTTAGATTAATTCTAAAGTGGAATTTAGCTTGGGTTCTTCTTAAACTAAAGGAAAAGCCATTTGAGCCTCTTGGGACAGTAGATTTCAAATTCTTGTCTTATAAGACAGCTTTTCTCTTAGCTTTCTCTTCTGCTAGAAGAGTCAGTGAGCTTCATGCACTGTCGGTGGACGATTCTCACTATCGAAGTGTCGGGAACACTATCACCTTCACTACTAATGTTGGATTTTTAGCTAAGAATCAGGCTCCTAATAAATATCCGGAACCTATTGTTATTAAGGCTCTTCCGTCTTCAGACGGGCATAGGCCTTTACTCTGTCCCGTTAGAGCTTTACGCATTTATAAACAGAGATCTCAGTTTATCAGAAAGGGACGAAAATGTTTCTTTCTGTCTCTGATGCCTAATAGAAACGACATTTTGGTCCATTCTGTTGCTAGATGGATTCAATTAACTATCCGTACTGCTTATGAAAATTTATCTTCTTCCCAGCAGTCTGTGCTTAAGATTTCGGCTCATGAAGTAAGAGCTCTTTCTACATCTTGGGCTTACACAAATAGTGTGGCTATTACAGATTTAATGAAGGCTGCTTATTGGTCTCAGCCATCCACATTCACGAATTTTTATCTCAGAAATATTGAGTCCATTTCTGGAGACCTGCATTGTTTAGGTCCATTATCTGTTGCTCAGAATGTCGTCCACTAAACAGTTGCAACTATAGTTATGCAGGCTTTCTGTTCCGGCAGTGACTCCGTCCTGCTGCCCTCTTCGCTCTGGGCTATTTGACCCAGGGCAAGGGGAAGGGGGGGGGGGGAGGGTGTTCCCTTAGGTCACCTGCTTTATAGTGAAAAGCAAGGGAATTCCTCCTCCGGAGTCAGTAATTCTGAGTCGTTTCCGGGATGGTTTTAAAGTGTAATATTAATGTTAAAAATTCATTCATGTCATATTTTTAAAGTGTAGCTCGGTGTGAAGCATTTGTATATGTCAAGTGTCAAACGGGCGTTAATATACAATCCTCGGACACTTTTAAAGAATATAAAGAGTCTCAATTCTCTGGACTAACTTTATTTATTGGCTTACTTTAAAAATAATTAGTATAATGGGTTATACTGGATGTTAATAGAGAACATGAATGTTATTGTGCTCAATTATGAAGGGTATTGTATCTTTCTAATTTATCATAAAATAAGAAAGATACATGTAAAGCCTAATACTCCTTTTCTCCTTGAGGGGTTCACTCTATATTATATAGTTGAGCTTTTTGGATTTTCCTTTATGTCCTAGGCCCTCCAGCCTTTTTACTATTCAGCTATGTCTGGGTCATTGGTACAGTATAAAAATGTTAAAAAATTTATAGTAATTTATATATTTTTTATACTTACCAATGACCCAGACGGGGATGGCCCTCCCAGGAGTTAGGAACTTATACCTCCCCGCTGAGTACATAGCGCTGACCAGGCACTGCCAGTAAGAATGATGATTGGCGCCAATTTCGGAACGTCCTTGACACTGCGCATGCGCAGTAGGGGCAAAGTATGGAGGTCCTTTAGGACATGATTTCTTTTGGTTTTAAATGCAAATTTTGGGGATTGGGGGGGAAAATTTGTGTTTGGCCCTAGATTTTTAAGAGTTAGCACCAGCTATGTCTGGGTCATTGGTAAGTATAAAAAATATATAAATTACTATAAATTTTTTAACATTCGCATTCATCTTTCCTTCATGTTTTTGGGTGTTTTTCGGCGTCTACTCTGTGTATTGGTTGTTTTTGAATGATGTCACAGGGGAAAAAATCATTGCAAACAATTTCGTTAAAAAACATGTCCGCCAGTGGCCATGTTAGATTTGACATGTAAATTGCCAACAATTCCATTAGTACACCCTACTAGCTGTATCTCTCACCCGATCATTTTTCAAATTTCATATGTAGCTTTGGTGTGATGTCTAGATGGGAGCTATTGAATATTTCTGAATTTTGTTGAAAAACCTGGCTGTTAGCAGCCACCTTGGATGTGGATATACATGTACATTGTTCAACACTTCCTTTAGCACACCCTACAGGCCATGTCTCTCACCCAATCAGTTCCAAATTTTGTTAAAAACATGGCCACCAGCAGCCATCTTAGATTTGGCATATAAATTGTCAACAATTCCATTAGCACACCCAACAGGCTGAATCTCTCACCCAATCTTTTTCAAATTTCATATGTAGCTTTGGTGTGATGTCTAGATGGGAGCTATCTAATTTTTCTGAATTTCATTGAAAAATATGGCCGCCTGTGGCCCTCTTGTGTTTGGAATATCAATTGTCAAAACAATTCCATTAGCATACCCTACTACAGGCCACTTCCCTCACATTGTTTTGACATTTTAGCCAGTATTAAAAGCATGGATGTGCATATACCAAGACATTTATTCATTATTTTTTTTTCGTATTCGATTTTTATATTCGGGATTTTATTTTTCGACTCGACTTTGACTCGAACAGTTGATTATTCGCAGGGGCTAATGGCCTTTGCCATCTTGGATTGGGCATATAAATTGACAACAATTCCATTTGCAGACCCTACAGTCCACACCTCTCACCCGATCTTTTCAAATTGTATTTGTCACTTTGGTATGATGTCTGGATGGGAATTATCAAAATTAAAATTTTTCTGCATTCCATTGAAAAAGATGGCCACCACTGGCCATCTTGGATTTGACATAAAAATTGTCAACAATTCCATTAGATCACACAACAGGCCCATCCCTCTCCCGATTCTTTCCGATTTCATATGTAGCTTTGGTGTGATGTATTTTCTGTAGAAACTTAGTGGATGACTTGGGATTACTGGGTCTTTCCATTTAGTTCAGTCCCTTCTTGGACAAGTTGAGCTGCAGTGTCATTGACACCACTTTCATTTAATATTTGGGCTCCCTATTGGAGCCCAAATTTTAATTTAGTCCAATCTGAGAAATAATCTTTAAAACTCTTTTTCTGTGGAACGTCTCGTCAGAATCATGATATATGGTATAATGGTATACAGAATCAGTACAGGAATCAGATCTCAGTTTATCCAAATCAAGCCAATCGGTTAATAATTGGGCTCTCTATGGGAGCCTGAATTTTAATTTTGTGCAGTATGGGGATTAATCTTTAAAAATCCTTTTCTTCAGATCCACCACTCAGAATTTTTTGCTGTTCAGTATACTGCATCCAGGGACAAATCCAATTTTGGGGGGACACCTGTTTTTCAATTGAGGATGTTCCCAAATAAATTGAGCTGTCTTAATACAGATAATTACATGTAGACCACTGCAATTGTCTTGAAGTGCATTTTATTAACTGCACGTATTTCTACTAAATATTGGAAATAATTGCCTCAAACTGGTAGATTTGAAATTTGAAAGTTTTTTTCTCCGGGAATTTGGGAACATTAGGGCTCCAGAGTTTGGGCACACATAACTGTAACATGTATCAATTTGGCTTTAGATTAGAGATGTGCAATATACCAAAAAAAAAACAAACCGATACCGATATCACGGGGGTACCAATTGCCGAAAAACAGAACCGAGCCAATCTTTGAATACTGAGACCATTGGTATTTTCAGTTTCCCCCACATTCGCTATTTATATTATAAGGATTTATAGCAGTTGAAGTGTTCATTTTCATGAAAGAAGTGACTGATTTTCTTTTTCAGTTTTGTTGTGCCTTAATGGCCTGGGCGTTGAACTGAATTCTCAATAGACTACGACCTGTACATGCCTTGCTTAGCAGTGATTTCTAGCCAAGTCTTGGCTGCCTGTTAAGGCAGCCAAGACTTGGCTAGAAATCACTGACCAGATCATTTTTCAGCTGTCATCAGGCCTACCTAAAGATGACATTTTCAGGCCTTGAAAGGTTAAGACATATTTAGAACAAGTCACCAAATTACTGTAGATATGATTTATATTGGCAAAAGCATGACAATGTTAGGCTCATCAGCAGTGGCATGTGTAGCACTATGATAGAATGATACAAGAACAGCTTATTCTGTATTTTTCTGACATGGATTCCAATTTGGTACTATCTGTGAATCTCAAGTCACAAACTGAAGTCCGAACCAATACTGCGGTATGCCCACAAAAAATACTGAAACTGATACCAAACTCAAAATTCCAATACTGCCCATCTCTACTTTGGATCTATCCCTGACTGCTTCCTTAGGGAGGTCAGATCTAAGTTTGTTCAAACCAAGTCCCTTTGTTATTATATATATATGGACTCCCTATTGGAGCTCAAATTTTGACTTGGTCCAAAATGAGGAATAATCTTTAAAACTTTTCTTCTCCAGAACCATTAGACAGAATATTGTAATATATGGTATAGAGACTCCTTACAGAGGTCGGATTAAACTTTGTTTAGAACAAGCCCATTGGTTAATAATTGGGCTCTCTAATGCAGTACAATATGGGGAATAATCTGTAAAAATCTTCTTCAGGTCCACTAGTCAGAATCCTTTGATGTTTGATATACAGCATCCTTAAGGCCCCCTAAATTTTAACTTGGTGTAATATGAGAAATATTCTTTCAAAATCTTCTCATGAACCCCTATCAGAATCTTTTGCTCTATGGTGTACATCATCCTTAGGGGAGTCAGATACAAGTTTGTAAAAATCAAGTCCCTGGGTTAATATTTGCACTCTTTAACTTCCAATATGAGGAATAATCTTTGAAAATCCGCCTCTTTCAGATCCAAAGGTCAGAATCCTGATTGTACAAGGGGGTGGGGTGGGGGGGGGGGGGGGGTGCTTAGTCAGTTCAAGTTTGTTCAAGTTGAGTCCCTAGGTTGATATTTGGGATCCCTATATTTTTATACTGTACCAATGACCTAGACATAGCTGGTGCTAACTCTTAAAAATCTAGGGCCAAACACAAATTTTGCCCCCCAATCCCCAAAATTTGCATCTGAAACCAAAAGAAATCATGTCCTGAAGGACCTCCATACTTTGCCCTTACTGCGCATGCGCAGTGTCAAGGACGTTCCGAAATTGGCGCCAATTATCATTCTCTGTTTGGCCCTTCATCAGTCAACATCTCACTGATCTTTGTGCTTGTAAATCTCAGTTTAAAGGATGCCAGACACGTAATTATTGGAGAAATGGTGATTCTAAGGAGGATATAGAAGGAGGAGAGGAAAAAGGAGTGACAAAAAATAATCAGGGCTGTACTTAAAAATTTTTATGAAATTATGTTTAGTTGCCTATTTTCGAGGCATGGGCCTGTTGTTGTCATTCTTGCTATAAAGTTGCACTGCTTATTCAGTGTTTCCTCTCCCCTGGTCTTCTAAGTCCCCCCTTGCTTTTCTCCCATGCTTTTGGCATATTTTTGAGAAAGATCATTTCTAAATTCTCTTGGGAGAATTAGCTTGGTTACAGAATGAATTCTGTTATTTTCCCCATGTTTACGTTTTCACCCATGGGTGTATAACGTTGTGTTCTGCATCTACCATCTGATGTTCTGCAGATTCTCCCCTGGGAGTCTCTGTTTTGCATCATGTAGTGTGTAATTTTGATGACTGATTTCGGGCCAATATTGTCAGTGCCTGGAGTCATGTTTTCTGGTGTTTTTACACTGTTTGTTTACATTGGCAACAAACTCTTTTGAGGGGGGCTGTTTGCCTTTGGAGTAGTTTATCTCACTATAAGATACATTATTATTATCCGTAAGTGTTGCATTAATTATTTAATATAATTTTAAAATTTTTGACCACACTTAGCCTTGGGATCCATTGGGGCTCAACGTTACTTTTCAGAAACTTGGGCTTCGCTGAAAAAATATTTTTCAAAAATTATTTTGATTTTCAATTGTTTTTTCATTATTAATGGATCATGTTATTATGTATCTTTGTGTTTAGGGGTTTGTGCGAGTACTAGGACTTGTTGTTTACTTTTCATAATGAAAGGATATTGTTCAAATTGTAATAGGAAGAAATCTTCCTCTGACTTTCATAATCATTGTATTAATTGTAGTCAGTGTACTCGCACTAATCCCTGTTCAATATGTCAATATTGGGATATCAAACATTGGAAACGTGTGTCACGATATGTTGTTAGTGGAGAAAGGGCTATGCCGGCTCTTTCTCCGCAGGGTCACTCTACTCTATCAGTTTCTATTTCAGAGGAACAAGAACAGGGTGATGTTTCCATGTTATCTTCCGCAAGTGCGCTTCCGTCGTCACAAATGAATACAGAGCTAGCGGCAAAAGTGCTCATGGACATAAGACAAATGTCGTCCGCTAGCTCGCCCGGTGTAGCGTCCATTCACCGAATGGTTCTGCAGCCGGGTTCATCCGATGCGGTCCAGGAGGAAATGTTGGGTGATGCGAGCACTATAAACATTCAACGTGCACACCCAGTGACGGCGGATAGTAGGAGAGACCGGAGGAAGCCTTCGAGTCCGGTTCCTAGCTCGTCCAGGTCCAGCCGGGCCGCGAGCGAGAGAGGCCCCTCTCTCGTACAACAACATCTGGGACCAGATGTTGTGGTACAAAATGTGTCGCAAGCGGAGCACACGTCCGTCGCTCGGGACGCTCTGTTGTATAGGCAGTCCGTTGAGACTGCTCAGGCTTCTTCCTCTCACCAGCGCACACGACCGCACCTTGGCTATGTGACCGCCGATAGTCTTCCAGCTTCGCCGATCAGGGATTCTTCGGCGACCAGGTCACGCCATCCGGTAGCCAGGGACACGAGGCCGGTTGACTCTGGACGTTCGCATAGGAAGAGTATGCGGGAGTCACTAGATGCGGAGCTGCCCTCGGCGAAGCAGCGAAAGACTGCGCCTCCGCAGGCCTCGATGTCGGATGTGCTTGTTCAAATAGCACAACTTATCTCAGCATCCCAGCAACCGACAGAAACGGTGTCGGATCGGGAATTATCCGACGACGCTGGGTCGGTACGCTCCGCCGAAGCATCGGGTGCGGACGACCGGGAGCATCATGAGGTCCGACCGGATGGTGAAAGGGATATGGATGACTTGGAGCTATCCCTTTCGGAACAACATAAAGCTGCCGTGGACTTCATCCGGCACTTTCTTCCTCAGGTTGTTCCATCGGGCCAGACTGCTGCGGTACCGGACAAGAGAATTATAGTGTCATTGGACACTGATTTCTTTGACCAGTTCAGGGACATCGCTCCCGAGTTTCCGTCTCAGTCCAATAATGTCACAAGAACATTTGAATTATTGAACGACGCTATATTCAAACTTGCTTCCAAAACAGGAAAAGCGGGTTACTTGTCCGCCAATGCTCTTAACCTGCATTTCATTAATGCAAGGAATAAATTCGATACAGCAGGACAGGGTATCCCGAGAGTTCCTCTGCGTATGGACGACGAGGCGGAAGACTTAGAATTATCATTACCGTCGTCTACGTCTATTCCAACCACGGTGTTGGAGACGACTATTTCGTCTAACAGAGCCAGTTTAGATGCTTTATCTTACGCAGACCACCTTACTAAGGCGTTATCACTGCATCTTCAAGGGAAAGAATTCCAGGATATACAATCCTCTTTAAGACTTCTTTCAATGGCAGTAGGTTATTCCACGTGTAACTCCGCCCTTTCAGTGGCAAACCTGGAGTTGGTTAGACATGACGCAGCCCTAGCTACATCCACACTCGTGGATAGTAAGGTGAAGAACTCTCTCAGAGTCGCTTCGGTCTCCGGAGAACTCCTCTTCGACGGCAAGCTTTCTGCAATTTACGATAAAATTACTAAGAAAGCTTCTGATTCTCTGCTGTTTAAATCTGCTTCTAGGAAGTCGGACACGGCAGATAGGAGTAACACAGGCACTTCTGGGTCTAATGCGCCCAAGAGCGGTTCCTATAGAGGTTCCGGTACATCCTCTTGGTCTTATTCAAGAGACCGTCAAGGCAGCGACTCACGTGCGGGACGTCCTTCGGGCCAGGACAACCGGTCGGATGCCCCGAGGTCGACGGGACGAGGTGCGGGTCGCGGAGGACGTGGTTTCTCCTCCCGCAGGCCTCGCAGGTCCAGGAGGTGATGGCTTCAACCTCTATCGCGTGCCGGTTGGCGGAAGGTTGTCGAGTTTTTCACAAGAGTGGGCGTTGATTACGGATGACCCTTGGGTGAGAGGGGTGATTTCGGAAGGTCAAAAGATATCCTTCAAGCGAAAGCCTCCATTAACTCGAAGTCCAAAATGGACTCAACTTCCGTCAAATCCGCAGAAAAGAGACGCTCTGTTATCAGAGGTGCAGTCTCTTTTAAGGAAGAATGCTATAGAGGTCGTAGAAAACCAGGAGACACCGGGATTCTACAGCCATCTGTTTCTGGTTCCGAAACCAGACAGCTCGTTCCGTCCAGTCATAGATCTGAGCTGGATAAACAAGCTGATCGTCGTTCCGAAGTTTTATATGGAGACGATTCGATCGGTCAGAGCGAGTATTCGGTTGAACGATTATGAAACAAGCATAGATCTCAAAAGATGCGTACTTTCATGTCATGGTACATCCGACATTCAGAAAGTATCTACGCTTCGCAGTCCTAGGAGTGGTGTATCAATTCCGGGCGATGTGCTTCGGATTGAACCTAGCACCCTGGGCTTTCACTCGGGTAATGAACTCGGTAATGATGTATTTCCGAGCTCATTCGTCTGCGGTAACGTCGGCCTACCTGGACGACATTCTTCAGAGGTACGGCAACGAGTTAACGTTTCAGAACAATGTGCAGAATCTGCTTCTATTGCTCCGACGTCTCGGTTTTATAATAAACGAGGAGAAGTCGGATCTGGTGCCATCCAAGTCATTCACACATCTGGGAATGAGCTTCGAGACGCACAACAATCTCGTTCGTCCGCCGTTAACCAGAGCGAAATTAGTCAGTTGTTACGCTCGCTATTGTCTGCACGCAGACAAAGTCACAGCGAGGGAGTTCATGAGACTGATAGGTCTGTGCGGAGCCGCTGCGGATCTCATTCCGATGGGGTGGTTACGCACGCGTCCTCTCCAAATTTTCTTGACTCAGAATTGGAGTGTGAAAATTCATTCGCTCGACATAGAAGTTCTCTTGTCAAATCAAGTGAAACGAGAGATTCAGACTTGGGCAAACTTCCAGTGGTTAACTCAGGGAGTTCCGCTGCAGTTGCCGGATCCGAGTTTTACCATTATGACGGATGCCAGTCAAACAGGTTGGGGTGCATCATTGATCCCAACGGATTCGAGATGCCAGGGTCTTTGGGATCCGCAATTCCTGTGCAAGCACATAAACATCAAGGAAATGATGTCAATTTGGCTTGCGTTACGTCATTGGATGGACATTATTCACAATGCTCATGTCCAAATCCTATCCGACAATATGACAGTAGTGGCATATATACGGAATCAGGGACGCACTCATTCAGTTCCGTTGTTCAATCTAACGGAAAGAATCCTTCTGTTTGCTCCAGAACATCAAGTCCTACTTTCGGTCCGTCATATACCGGGTCGTCTGAACATACTAGCAGACTCCCTTTCACGAAAGGGTCGCTTGTTGCCGTCGGAGTGGACTCTCAACAAACAAGTATTCAATCAGATTTGCTACCAATGGGAATGGCCAATGATAGACTTATTTGCGACACATCTCAACAATCAGTTGCAGACGTATGTGTCTCCGTGTCCGGATCCAAGAGCATTTGCAGTAGACGCTCTGTCGATCCCTTGGGACGGAATGATAGGATATGCGTATCCTCCAGCGCCGTTAATTCAGCAACTATTGCTAAAAATAAAACAATCTCAATGCAAGATTCTGTTGGTAGCATCTCTGTCTCCACAGAGACCGTGGATAAATCTACTCAGGTGTCTGTTGTGGGACCTACCGCGAAAGCTTCCTCCACGGGAGGATCTTCTTTCGCAGGGGAAATCGCGTCAACTTCATCACAACCCGCAAGGTCTCAACCTTTACGTTTTTCCGTTGTGCGGTCCTTCTTGCATGGCAAGCACTTTACAGGACGAGCAACTAACTGTAGGAGGACCTCCTCTTCGCTAAACTATGCGGCAAAGTGGAAGATTTTTCGTCGTTGGTGTAGGGATCATTCTGTTGATATTTTTGATCCCTCCATTCCAGACATTGCAAACTTTTTAGTATACTTGTTTGACGAAATCAAACTGCAGCCTGTTACTATTAAGGGTTATAGGTCTATGTTATCTGATACCTATGCACATCATGATAGTTTACAAATTGGATCTAATGTCTCTTTATCTAAGTTAGTTAGAAACTTCTCGATAAATAGACCCAGAACTCTTAGGTTAATTCCTAAGTGGAATTTAGCTTGGGTTCTTCTTAAACTAAAGGAAAAGCCATTTGAGCCTCTTGGGACAGTAGATTTCAAATTCTTGTCTTTAAGACAGCTTTTCTCTTAGCTTTCTCTTCTGCTAGAAGAGTCAGTGAGCTTCATGCACTGTCGGTGGATGATTCTCACTATCGTAGTGTCGGGAACACTATCACCTTCACTGCTAATGTGGGATTTTTAGCTAAGAATCAGGCTCCTAATAAATATCCGGAACCTATTGTTATTAAGGCCCTTCCGTCTTCAGACGGGCGTAGGCCTTTACTCTGTCCTGTTAGAGCGTTACGTATCTATAAACAGAGATCTCAGTTTATCAGAAAGGGACGAAAACGTTTCTTTCTGTCTCTGATGCCTAATAGAAAGGACTTTTTGGTCCATTCTATTGCTAGATGGATTCAATTAACTATCCGTACTGCTTATGAAAATTTATCTTCTTCTCAGCAGTCTGTGCTTAAGATTTCGGCTCATGAAGTAAGAGCTCTTTCTACATCTTGGGCTTACGATAATAGTATTGCTATTACAGATTTAATGAAGGCTGCTTATTGGTCTCAGCCATCCACATTCACGAATTTTTATCTCAGAAATATTGAGTCCATTTCTGGAGACCTGCATTGTTTAGGTCCGTTATCTGTTGCTCAGAATTTCGTCCACTAAACAGTTGCAACTATAGTTATGCAGGCTTTCTGTTCCGGCAGTGACTCCGTCCTGCTGCCCTCTTCGCTCTGGGCTATTTGACCCAGGGCAAGGGGAAGGGGGGGGGGGGGAGGGTGTTCCCTTAGGTCACCTGCTTTATAGTGAAAAGCAAGGGAATGCCTCCTCCGAAGTCAGTATTTCTGAGTCATTTCCGGGATGGGTTTAAAGTGTAATATTAATGTTAAAAATTCATTCATGTCATATTTTTAAGGTGTAGCTCGGTGTGAAGCATTTGTTTTTGTCAAGTGTCATACGGGCGTTAATATACAATCCTCGGACACTTTTAAAGAATATAAAGAGTCTCAATTCTCTGGACTAACTTTATTTATTGGCTTACTTTAAAAATAATTAGTATAAAGGGTTATACTGGATGTTAATAGAGAACATTAATGTTATTGTGCTCAATTATGAAGGGTATTGTATCTTTCTAATTTATCATAAAATAATAAAGATACATGTAAAGCCTAATACTCCTTTTCTCCTTGAGGGGTTGACTCTATATTATATAGTTGAGCTTATTGGATTTTCCTCTATGTCCTAGGCCCTCCAGCCTTTTTACTATTCAGCTATGTCTGGGTCATTGGTACAGTATAAAAATGTTAAAAAATTTATAGTAATTTATATATTTTTTATACTTACCAATGACCCAGACGGGGATGGCCCTCCCAGGAGTTGGGAACTCATACTTCCCCGCTGAGTACATAGCGCTGACCAGGCACTGCTTGTAAGAATGATAATTGGCGCCAATTTCGGAATGTCCTTGACACTGCGCATGCGCAGTAAGGGCAAAGTATGGAGGTCCTTCAGGACATGATTTCTTTTGGTTTTAGATGCAAATTTTGGGGATTGGGGGGCAAAATTTGTGTTTGGCCCTAGATTTTTAAGAGTTAGCACCAGCTATGTCTGGGTCATTGGTAAGTATAAAAAATATATAAATTACTATAAATTTTTTAACTTTCCATTACTGGAAAGCTGGGCATTATTTGTGTGGTAGTATCTCAGTCTCCGAAAAAGATCATCTTACTGGACAACAGAGCTAAATACCCCATTTTATTGCCCCATAAGGGTTATTCAGTTCTTATTTATCATAAAAAGCCTCTCTGGCCTCTAGGAAAGAAAATTGCAAAACCCTACAAAAACACATTTTTTTGTGGCCCGACAAAAGCCACCCACTTTGCTGACCTCCCCTGCCTCTGCAATTTATTTTCTTGAAACAAAAAATATATTGCTCTCGCACAGTATTCATTATTCACATATTGATGCTTTCTATTTCAGCTGCTGATGAGAAAACAAAAGATGGATTTGTCCGAGTAATAATTGCTGTAAAAGGCCTAAAGACATCAAGTCAGGTTGTGCTCAAAGGGTTTCGGATGCCAACTGTTGTTAAAGATGCTGACAATGCAAAAGTAGAAGTGACAATAGAAGATAGGTATGTTTATGACAATTGTGTTAACGTACAGTATAGTAGGTCATGAAGTTACATGTATGTAGTGTGCCCTTTTCGTGTTGGCTTGTTATGTTTCAAGGCTGGCTAAGCCACTTCAGCCATATGAAGGCTGTCTGTCAGCTGTACATAGTAGCCACTCGGCTTAGTCACAGGCCTGGAAATAACATGCAAGCAATCGTTCAGGTTACATTGGGGTTATGGCAATTGTAAATCATGCAAACGCAGTACAGGTTACGATAAAACAACACAGGATAAATTAACTTCCTAATTCCACATGCCTGGCATTTCCAGGAGAGTGATTTATTTGCTCGCCTACTGCTCACCATAAAAAAATTAAGGAGGGCGAAAACTAGCCCTCCTGGCCTTACAAAATAATGAATACCATAACAGCCTGTTCCTATAACCCACATCTTTTCAGATCTCTGATATGTTAGTGGTCTCTGTAAGATGGCCACACTACCCCTCCCACACCTTTGGGCCTTACCAGCACCAAATAAAATGTACAATGCCACCTAGGCAGAATTAATTAATAGTAAGCATGAGGAGAGCTAATCGCTCCCCTACGCCATGTGAGGGGAGTGATTTTTAGTCCTGTATTTTTAGCTTAAGTTGACATAGTCAAGATAAGCTATTGCCATCACGCAAGCAGAAGTCTGTTAGTCTGTGAGTCTATTCACATTTTCCTTTAGCACGGGCTACACCTCGCAGTTCTTGTCTGATCGTCACAAAATTTCATATGCAGGTTTGGGGTCATGTCTAGATGAGAAGTCCCCTTTTGGTCACGGTATGCCCACACCCAAAACCCAAAAACCATTAGCACAGTCTACAGGTCGTATTTATGAAGGGATTTCATTGTAACTTGGTAGGATGCCTCTGTATAATGCCTAGATGAGAACGTCCCCTTTTGGGCATGATCTATCAACCATGATGGCTGCCCATGCCCGAAACCCAAAAACTTTTACCACAGTCTGCAGGTCATGTTTAATATGGAGGGATTTCATTGTAACTTGGTAGGATGACTCCTTATGATGTCTAGATGAGAATTTCCCCATTTGGGCGTGATCTGCCAACCGTGACGACTGCCCGAGGCAAAAACCTTTAGCACAGTCTACAGGTCATATTTATTGAAGAATTTCATTTTAACTTGGTGGGTTGACTTCATGCAATGTCTAGATGAGAAAGTCCCCTTTTGGTCCTGATTGGGCAACTGTGATGGCTACAGGGGCCCCGAAGCCTGAAAACCTTTAGCACAGTCTACAGGTCATATTTATGAAGGGATTTCTTTGTAACTTGGTAGGATGACTCCAAATAATGTCTAGATGAGAACGTCCCATTTTGATCGCGATCATTCAGCCTTGATGGGTGCCCGAGCCCACAAACCTTTAGCATAGGCAAAAGGTCATATTTATGGAAGGATTTCATTGTAACCTGTTAGGTTGACTCCATATAATGCCTAGATGATGACATCCCCTTTTGGTCGTGATTGGTCAACTGTGATGGCTACAGGTGCCCAAAGCCCCAAAACCTTGAGCACAGTCTACAGGTCATATTTATAAAGGGATTTCAGTGTAACTGCGTAGGATCACTCCGGATGATGCCCACTTGAGATTGTCCCATTTGGGTGCGATCATTCAACCATGATGGCTGCCCGAGCCCGAAGTCCAAAAACCTTTAGTACAGTCTACAGGTCATGTTTATGAAGGGATTTCATTGTAACTTGGTAGGTTGACTTCATATAATGTCTAGATGAGAATGTCCCCTTTTGGACCTGATTGGGCAACTGTGACTCCTGCAGGGGCCCGAAAACCTTTAGGACAGTCTACAGGTCATAATTATGAAGGGATTTCATTGTAGTTTGGTAAGAAGACTTCAAATAATGTCTAGATGAGAACATCCCCTTTTGGACACGATTGGGCAACTGTGATAGCTACAGGGGCCCGAAGCCTGAAAACCTTTAGAACAGTCTACAGGTCATAATTATGAAGGGATTTCATTGTAGCTTGGTAGGATGACTTCAAATAATGTCTAGATGAGAACGTCCCCTTTTGGTCGCGATCATTCAGCCTTGATGGCTGCCCGAGCCCAAAAACCTTTAGCATAGTCTATAGGTCATATTTATGGAAGGATTTCCTTGTAACTAGTTAGGTTGACTCCATATAATGCTTAGATGATGACATCCCCTTTTGGTCATGATTGGTCAACTGTGATGGCTACAGGTGTCCGAAGCCCGAAAATCTTGAGCACAGTCTACAGGTCATATTTATGAAGGGATTTCATTGTAACTTCGTAGGATCACTCCAGATGATGTCCAGATTAGAATGTCCCCTTTTGGTTGCGATCATTCAACCATGATGGCTGCCCAAGCCTAAAGTCCGAAAACCTTTAGCACAGTCTACATGTCATATTTATGAAGGGATTTCATTGTAACTTCGTAGGATCACTCCAGATGATGCCCAGATGAGAATGTCCCCTTTTGGCTGCGATCATTCAACCATTATGGGTGCCCGAGCCCGAAGTCCGAATACCTTTAGCACAGTCTACAGGTCATATTTATGAAGGGATTTCATTGTAACTTGGTAGGTTTGACTTCATATAATGTCTAGATGAGAACGTTCCCTTTGGACACGATTAGGCAACTGTGACAGCTACAGGGGCCCGAAACCCGAAAACGTTTAAAACAGTCTGCAAGTCATAATTATGAAGGGATTTCATTGTAGCTTGGTAGGATGACTCACTTCTCATCTGGGCATCATTTGGAGTGATCCTACGAAGTTACTATGAAATCCCTTCATAAATATAACCTATAGACTGTGCTCAACATTTTCGGGCTTCGGGCACCTGTAGCCATCACAGTTGACCAATCACGACCAAAAGGGGATGACCCAGATGAGAATGTCCCCTTTTGGTTGCAATCATTCAACCATGATGGCTGCCTGAGCCTAAAGCCTGAAAACCTTAAGCACAGTCTTCAGTTCATATTTATGAAGGGATTTCATTGTAACTTGGAGTTGACTTCATATAATGTCTAGATGAGAACAGCCCCTTTTGGACACCATTAGGCAACTGTGATGGCTACAGTGGCCTGAAGCCCGAAAACCTTTAGCACAGTCTACAGGTGATATTTATGAAGGGATTTCATTGTACATTGTAACTTGGTAGGTTGACTTCATATAATGTCTAGATGAGAACGTCCCCTTTGGATGCAATTGGGAAATTGACGGCTACAGGGGCCCGAAGCCCGAAAACCATTAGCACAGTCTATAGGCCATATTTATGAAGGGATTTCAATGTAAAGTGATAGGATGACTCATTTTGGATTAATTTCACTGTAACTTGGTAACTTTTGTTGATATACTTTAACTGTGAGGGCCACATACATTAACTGTGAGGTCATATTAACCCACCCCTCAGCTCTTTAGTACAGTGTACACCTCATATTATTTTTATCAAAAACATAGCATACAGGGAACAGAAATGAACATATTCCCAATTATCACAATTCTTGTCTTATTTCATAATCCTTTCATAAACATTGAACATTATCCTTTTCATCAAACACAACACACAAGTTAGGCTACAGTGTCATTGACACTTTCATTAGGAATGCCAGGCCTGATTCCACATGTTTTGCCAGTCACATATGATAATCTTTTGGAAGAAACCTGATTCAAAGCTTGTGACTTTCATCCACATATGACTAGATTGACATACCATTTACATGTTAACATGGAACCTGAAATTTAACTTAGTACAATATGAGGGAATTTCTTAAAAAATCTTCTTCTTCAGATCCACTAGTCAGAATGCTCTCATATTTGGTATACAACATCTCTAGGGGGGTCAGATTCAACTTTGTTCAAATCGGATCCATAGGGTAATTTCTTATCAACCTACCCACAGTTGTTTACTACAGGCTTCCACTACAGTGGAACACACAACCACAACCCCTCCTCCCGTCCCCACCCCCACCCATGTGTCACTTAAGCAATTATTCCCAAAATTTTTGAGCTCCACTACCAGAATAGTGTAGCTTCTTTTTCAGAGGAACAAGAACATGGTGATGGTATTCTGACACCCATCCAAAGTGTGCTACCATCGTCACGCTCTGATGAGCAAACAGAGCTAGCTGCAAAGGTGCTCATGAATATTAAGCAAGGGATAAGTCCTCTAGTTAGTGTTCTTAATCCCTTGCAAGCAGCTAGCTCGACCATTGAAGCAGTTACTCCGTCTGTGGGAGCCGTGACACAGGGTAAGTTTGTTGTGGTCAAAGGAAGCATAGGTTTGGGTAGATCGAGCACCTCAAAATCAAAAGCTCACCCAGCGACGACGGAAATAGTGAAGAAGTCAGCAAGTTTCTTTTCGGGAGGCTCGGCGAGGTCTGATAAGACCGCGAGCAGGAGAGGCCCTCTCTAACCCAACAACATTTGGGTCCAAACGTTGTTTTGAGAAACTCGCACGAGCCGGAGCATACGTCCACACCCGCCGCTCGGGACACTGTGTCTAGACTGCAGCCGGGTCGGCTACTGTCATACCTTCCTCCACTACATTACAAAAGCACACACGACCGCATGCTAGCTACCCGACTTTGGATATCCAGCCAGCTGCGCGAAGATGGAGCCAGTCTTTGCCCATGTAGTCGACCCATCTGGTAGCTAGCGATCCGAGGCTTTGTTCATTGGGACGTGCGGAGAAAAGATCTACATCTGGATCTTTGTCCCAGTACGGAAGACCGCTGCTCCTCAAGCCTCTATAACGGACTTGCTGTCGCAGATTCCGCAGCATCCCAGCAAGTGCAAGCTCAGCCTTCTGCAGACTCCAGTGGTGAGCTGTCGGATGGTGCTGGGTCGGTCCGGTTAATTGTGCATGTAGAAGAAGCCAGAAGTTTCTCTACAGGAAGCTCGATTAGATCTGGGGTCAGATCACAGTTTGGAGTACCCTCCTGTTAACAGTCAGGGTCGACTGTGTCCGTTGTGAGAAACCATATTGAATCGGAACACGCATCGAAACGTTCCTTCCACAATGCAGCCAGGACGACGGCAGTTATGGCTTCTTCTACTTACATGGAAGCACACCAAAGAGGATTAGCCTAGAAGTTTCTAAGCGGGATACTCGGCGAGATCTGGGGACAGATCGTGAGTGCAGAGCGTTTTTCTTCCCGCTAACAGTCAGAGACGACTGTTTTGTGTTGTAAGAAACTTCAATGAGTAGGAGCGTCCGTCCTGTGTGATGAGTCGGGATGCTTCTTCCGCACTTCAGCCAAATTCGGCTGTGGTTATGGCTTCCTCTTCTTCCATGGATATGCACGATAAGGGATAGATGCCTACAAGTTTCTAATGGAATGCTCGATGAGGTCTGGAGCAGACCACGAGCTGGAGAACCATCTCCTTTCCGTCAGCAGTTGGGGTCGACTGATTTTGGTTCGAGAAACCTTAGTAAGTTGGGACGCTCGTTCATGCTTGAGGTTTGGGACACTCCTTCCACACTGCAGCCAGGTCCGGTTGCAGCTATGGCATCTTCCCCTGCTTCATTAATGAAGCATGTTGACCGCAGACTAGCTATCTGATTTTGCGTGTTTGGGTTGATAGCTAGTCGTTCGAGGCTTTTTATACGGGACATGTGTAGAGGATCTGGGGCCAGATCTCCGCCCTATGAGCAGCTTATGGTAACAAATGGGATTATCATTATTCTGCTAGCCTCGATCATGGACCGGTTGCCGCAGATTGCTCTGCGTATTGCAGAAGGGCACTTCAAGACTATGAAATTTTAGTCTTAAGCTCTTAGAATATTGTTTCATTTAAATATTAGTCTGCATTTGCTAGGCAAAAAACAGCTCATCATACTGGGTGATGGAAAGACAAAGATCTTTCATCCCTGGATCTTTTGGATCAGGTGTCGAGGGCTTTTGTCACGTTTAATGATGCCTCCCTTGCCTTAGCAGTAGTATAAGAAATGCTATGCCCTATTCTTTATGAATAGAGGTTCCATAGTGCATAGTTAGGCTGAGACAGCTGTCTTGTTTGGAATAGGGCCGTTAGAGGGAATAAGTATGTCTTTTCCTTCTCGGTGTTGTATTCCTTGGAGTCAGGACATTTAATACCATTGTGGATGCCATAGTAACCTTATGTATTGTTACAAGGTCTTTTCTTATACATTAGCGGCTAGTGTTGTAAGTCTCTATTTAGTGAGCTTTCAAAGGCTGCAAGTGACACCGATATGTCTTCACACAGACGAAAACTCATAACTGCGTAGTTACCTTGAGACTACTGTCTGTTTGGGAATTATGGCTGTTAGAATAGTGGCTCGTCATTCCCTACCTTGCGCGGCGATGGTGGTAAGTCTCCGTTTAGTGAGCTTTCAAGGTGGCAAGTTACATTGAGATATCTGTCCTCACGGAGATGAAGACTTCTAAGCTACGTTAGCTAAGCTCTGACCGCTGTCTTTTGGAATAAAACTGCTAAAGGAAGAGTGCTTTTCAGTTTGTTTTCCTTGGTGTCATAGTCTTATTGTTTACACCATAGTAGCCTAGCTAGAATCATGAGCGATGTTTTTTCAGTTATTATACAATGACATAACTGAAATAATTATCTCTTGAGACTACTGTCTCTTTGGGAATTTAGGGCTGTTAATATAGCGACTCTTCATTTCCTATCTTGCGCGACGATAGTTGTAAGTCTCCATTCAGTGAGCTTTCAAGGTCGCAACTTACACCGATATATCTGTCTTCACAGAGATGAAGACTTATAAGCTACGGTTGGCATTGTAAGTCTCCTTTGTGAGCTTCCAAGGCTGCAGTTATCCGCCTTTTAATTGTTTTCATGGATAGGAAGACTAGCTGCATCAGCTAAGCTGAATTCATTGTTCTATTGGACATGATACCATTATATTAGAGGAAGTTATTCTCTTTCTACTGGTATGGTTTGGTGTTAGTTATCTTAGGCGATAAGCCCTATTGATGACGCCATATTAACCTAGTGTGATTAATGAGCATTTCTATACTAAACTCCTTCTCAGGAATATATTTCCTGATATCAGAGCGAACGTAAGAAATTCATCTAGGTTTTTAAGATCAGGTGTCGGAACATTGTTTTCATCTCCCTTTTCATTTCTATCCAATCTATTGCTGTGGATTATATTTCCACCTTAGAGACTGGATATTACGTCAGCATGGTGTATTATTTGTTCATCATGTCCCTCTCCATCCTTAGTGGCATTATGGAGTCGGTCAGATGTGAGGGAGCCCTGCTGTTCCTATACTATTTGATAACTAACACAAGAGTGATTCAAGTAATGTGGGTGAGGGGTGTGTGTGTGTGTGGGGGGGGGGGGAGTATTTTGACACCCCACCCCCTGCACCTCCCCCCTCCCCCACCCCCTGCCAATGTGTTAAGAGGCTATTACAGGACAGGACTTAGTTTTCTTCCTGTAAGCCTTGAATGCATTCAAGTATATGTATGCCTCTCATGGCCCCTTGATTGGCGGCTGGGTCGTGTTCTAACGGCGATCTCATGGGCACATCCACTTGTTACGGTGTGGAATTATTAATGATATTGGTAACAGAAAGAAATCTGAGAATCAGCAACAAAACTATGAATTTAACTATTCTGAAATTTAATTAAAAAAAATTAATATAAAAAAAAAAATATGATACAAAGATCTTTTACACTAATTGGTTTACAGAGAAGAAAAACAGTGGTACTTATCAATTATTGAATTAGTCCAAAGTTCAGTTTGACAGAATCCAGTAATCCAGTGGTGTAGAATCTTGTGAAGAAAGTTACCAGATGGTACATTCAGTATTAAATCCAAGAATGTCTCTCAGAAACAGTATCCCGTAGATTTATAATAAAATTTTCACTTAGAAATTTCAGCAGTCTCCAATAAAATATAATAAAATTCTCCGCAAAATTCAAATGGAGTAAAAATCCAAGAAGTATTGGCGCCACAGGTAATTTCCAAACAATCCAGTAGAATCCTGGCTTTTCACAAAATATTATTCTGTTTCACAGAAAGTACAAATTCTCTTTTCCAAGACGAACAAATTCTCCTCAAAATTCTCTTTTGGAATCAATCTTCCAAATTCACAAAGAAGCACTGCTTCTATAATAAATGCACTGTCCTAGAACAATAATAATCTCCAATGGAAACAACTGCTGTGTTTTAACTGAAGTGAGTCTTTCTGAAATGGCTTTCTAAAAAAAATGAGTTTCTGAATTCTGTTGACAAACCTTTATATAGTAACCAGATAGAATGTCCCAGAAGAGGAAGTTTCTGCAATGTTCTATTAGTTTCTGGGGGATTCTGTTAAAGTTCAAGTAAACAAGGTCATTGACCTATTTAAACAATTAAACAATCAACAGCTATATGTACAATATATCAGTGTAACAAAGATGTAAACAAGGTCACTGAGTGCAAAAGAGACCAGTCAGAAAATGCAGAAGTAAAAAAAAAAAATCTTTCTCACATAATTATCAACTTAAGGATATATCAATCTCAATATAATATGGGGGCTATAACACACCCCGCCTTAAAAGAAAAAGTTTGAAGGTACTGAAAACTTTTTACATAATTTTAGCAGACTCTGACTGGTTTACAATACACACACACCATAATCTTCACAATTTTTTTTTTTTTTTTAATAAACATATATACACTTGAAGTGAATAGGGACCGATCATATCATTTTAAATTAGGGTATTCTGGAAAGAGCATCAGCTACAACATTATCTCTTCCCGAAATATGCCTAATCTCTAAATTATATTCTTGAAGGGCTAAACTCCACCACTTGAGGTTCTACAGTGACATTGTCACCAGCTAAGTCATTTCCCAATAATAAAGAAATACCTTTTACAGGTAGAGTAGGTCTGATTCCTACTGTCACAGTCCCATTTACTAAACTACTTTTTAAATTTATTTTATGAAGTGGGACCTTTAAAGAGTTTGACTCAATACCTGATATTAAAACTTGTGCCCCTGTAGCACTTTCTTCAGAAAATGGCAAAATGCCTTCTAACATTAATGACTGAGTAGCCCCTGTGTCTCTCAGTATTTTTATTGGTAAGGAACAGTGCTTATCCCCATCAAGGGAAACAAAGCCTTCAGAAATAAATGGCTTATAATTTTCTAAAGCGTCTTGCTTTATAACATAATTTTCAGGGCATGGAGCACATGCTAGTGCATTCTGTGAAGTAGAGGACTCATTTTTCCTTTTTAACAGCCAGCAATCAGATAATAAATGACCTGCTTTCTTACAATAATTACAAGTTTTAGTTGAACTGTTGGGTCGTAATGGTGTAGGGCTGGCATTGGATGACTTATTCTCATTAGGCTTCCGATTAAATTTAGGTGGTGAAAAGTTTGTAGGATGGGAAGGATGATTGGAAGGATGAGTTTTATCTGAAGCTGGTCTAGGTCCACTTTGGAAAGAATTCTTGTGGGGCCAAAAATTTGTGGTGTTACGACTCATTTTATGAGTTAAGGCATAGTCATCTGCCAGTACTGCTGCTCTATTTAATGTGTCAACTTTTTGTTCATCCAGGTGGGCCTTTATATCTGAATGTATCTTTCCTTTAAACTCCTCAATCAGCATCATTTCCTTTAATTTTATAAAATCTTTCCCTATTTCTTTTGAGTGGCACCACCTGTCAAATAAATTTTGCTTTTCTCTGGCATATTCCACATGAGTTTGATTTTCATTTTTATAATAATTTCTGAATTTCTGCCTATAGGCCTCTGGAACAAGTTCATATGCCTTAAGTATTGCCTCTTTAACAGTGTCATAATTGTTGCTTTGCTCAGAAGATAGAGCGGAATAGATTTCTTGGGCCTTCCCTTTCAAAACACTTTGCAGTAGCAAAGTCCAGACATCCCTTGGCCATTCTAAACTTGTTGCCACTTTTTCAAAATGTGAAAAATATTTATCAACTTCTTTTTCTTGAAAGAGGGGAACTAGCCTAACATGTTTAGTTGCATCAAATCTACTTGGAGAAATTACATTTGAGCCTTGACGTTGAGATTCTAATTCTTTCATTTTTATTTCCTTTTGGGCCTGAATTTCTAATTCTTTTAAGTGCATTTCTTTTTGAGTTTCTATTTCCCTTAATTTTAATTCCCTATCCTCCTTTTCTTTTTGAGCTTCAATTTCTTTTAATTTAATTTCATTTTCTCTTTCTTCTTTTTGAGCCTGAATTTGTTCCCTTTCTTTTTGAGCCTGAATTTCAATTTCCCTCATTTTTTGTTGCATTTCTAACTTTTTTAATTCCAATTCTAACTTTTTGAGTTCAAGGGAATCAGTATGTTGTGGTTCAGAGGGGGGAGTTTCAGACTGAGGCAAAAGACCTTCTTCCATATAATGATTAACAATGAGCTGTTTAAGTTTATGTTTGTTCAGACCAGGGGTGGCAGGTAATTTTAGATAATGAGCAAGTTGGAATAAATCCTCCTTCTTAAGAGATTCTAAAAGAGCCAAACTAGGAGAGCCTTCAAATTCAGAAATAAATTCTGTCACAATAAATACCATGATGAAAAGGTTTGCTGGTTCTCAGAATATAAATGATAATACTGAAATTTTCTAAGAAAATTTAAATGTTTTTAAAGTGAGCCAAATAATAATTGTAATATGCAAATAAAGTTTTCTCGTTATCTTATATTCAATCCCGGACGAGCCCCCAATTTCTGTTACGGTGTGGAATTATTAATGATATTGGTAACAGAAAGAAATCTGAGAATCAGCAACAAAACTATGAATTTAACTATTCTGAAATTTAATTAAAAAAAATTAATATAAAAAAAAAATTATGATACAAAGATCTTTTACACTAATTGGTTTACAGAGAAGAAAAACAGTGGTATTTTATCAATTATTGAATTAGTCCAAAGTTCAGTTTGACAGAATCCAGTAATCCAGTGGTGTAGAATCTTGTGAAGAAAGTTACCAGCTGGTACATGTAGTATTAAATCCAAGAATGTCTCTCAGAAACAGTATCCCGTAGATTTATAATAAAATTTTCACTTAGAAATTTCAGCAGTCTCCAATAAAATATAATAAAATTCTCCGCAAAATTCAAATGGAGTAAAAATCCAAGAAGTATTGGCGCCACAGGTAATTTCCAAACAATCCAGTAGAATCCTGTCTTTTCACAAAATATTATTCTGTTTCACAGAAAGTACAAATTCTCTTTTCCAAGACGAACAAATTCTCCTCAAAATTCTCTTTTGGAATCAATCTTCCAAATTCACAAAGAAGCACTGCTTCTATAATAAATGCACTGTCCTAGAACAATAATAATCTCCAATGGAAACAACTGCTGTGTTTTAACTGAAGTGAGTCTTTCTGAAATGGCTTTCTAAAAAAAATGAGTTTCTGAATTCTGTTGACAAACCTTTATATAGTAACCAGATAGAATGTCCCAGAAGAGGAAGTTTCTGCAATGTTCTATTAGTTTCTGGGGGATTCTGTTAAAGTTCAAGTAAACAAGGTCATTGACCTATTTAAACAATTAAACAATCAACAGCTATATGTACAATATATCAGTGTAACAAAGATGTAAACAAGGTCACTGAGTGCAAAAGAGTTAGACCAGTCAGAAAATGCAGAAGTAAAAAAAAAAATCTTTCTCACATAATTATCAACTTAAGGATATATCAATCTCAATATAATATGGGGGCGATAACACACTATTTAGTTGGTTTGTTTCCTGTGGTTGTTCGTTTTTAAGTCATATATGAGCATATGATTCCTTATCAATAAAATTGCTAGCCTTCGTGTACCTGTGTGGCTGACATGTCGGTTATCTGGGTGACACTCTCCAATGTGGCAATTAGTCCACTCTGAAAAGTTTCGCTCAGAACGGTCTGGCCTTTTCTTACGATGCATGAGTTTATTACTGAGTTATCTGCTTAATAACGTTGTATTATTCATTCAGTTTCCTGGTTACACTTGTATCACTCTATCTTATCGTGGATGCAGGCTGTATTCAGATGAGTAAACGCGGGATTTCATTGCTCACGTGTATAATATGTGTATTTATTAGGCAGACGCATTATTGAACAGATTATATAAATTCCTGCTCTGCTTATAGAGCTCATGAGAATTTTTGGGCTATTTGGATCAGCTACGGAACTTCCAATAGGCCGTCTCAATTTTCGGCATTTTTATTCGGAGTAGTATATTCTTTCTCCGAACAGTCATTGGTTGTTACTAACAATGAATTATTTCGAGGACGGTCCATGATGAGTCTGTTAATCATAGCTCTTTCCATGTTCTAAATCTAGGTTTCTGCAAGACTCTGTACACATTCTCGTATATTCGCACGGTTCAATTGGAATTTTATTATTGGAATTAATTGTACACCTGAATGGGGTTTCCTGTTGGTTGTCTTAGAAGCGTGTTTGGTCTTAAGATACTTGGACAAGTGTATGGTTGTACACGTTATATCACTGGTTTTTGACCTCTCTACTTATTCCGATTCCGGTATACATCAGAAGCGAGCGCTGTTAATTACTGAGATTGCCACAATAGCCTTAGCTTCTGAAGTGGTGTTAAGCGCCAATAATTAATAATAATTAATGACTGGGTGCCTGTTGGGCGAATATATATTGATTAGTTGGTACTGCTTTTCACTGATTCCAGAGCTCTTCCCTCTTTGTTTTGAAGAATATTCATTCAAGAAAGGGGGAGGGGGGATTTTTCTTCATCTCTTCCAGCTTGAAAATAAGTGTGTAACTATGAGTGAAGCTGTTTTTATGCCCCCCGACTTAAGTCGGGTGGCATATAGTGATTGACGTGTGCGTGTGTCTGTGTGTGTGTGTCCGAGCCAATAACTCGAAAATTGTTAGGGCCACAGTCATAAAACTTCACACAATTATAAAGGACCATGGGAGGATGTGTCACACACCATAGCCGGGTTCGAACCTTAAAGTTTAAGGTCACACTAAAAATCGGTCAATATTCGTGTCTCAGCCTTAACTCAGAAACGAATCATAGTACAATTGTTAAACATTTTACAAACATTAAGGACAATCAGAAGGTGTGTCGTGTATAATACTTTCCGCCGCATCTGCAATGTGAAGGTCACAATTGACCTTCATATGTTCAGGGTCACAAATCGTGCCTCAAGCATAACTCCAAAACTATTAGGGCTACAGTCATCAAACTTCACACAATTATAAAGGACCCTGGGAGGATGTGTCACACACCATAGCCGGGTTCGTACCTTCAAGGTCAAGGTCACACTAAAAATCGGCCAATATTCGTGTTTCAGCCATAACTCAGAAATGAATCATAGTACAATTGTTAAACTTTTTACAAATGTTAAGGACAGTCAGAAGGTGGGTCGTGTATAATAGTTTCCGCACCATCTACAAGGTGAAGGTCACAGGGGGGGGGGGCATGTGTTACCTTAGTAACATTCTTCTTGTTGTCTGTAGATTATTACTGATCTTAGATACAGCTTTTTTATCATATATATATGGCATGTGTTTGTGGGGGTTAGTCTCTCACTCTCGAATACACTATCCTGATTTAAGTGGCTTAGTCTGGTATAGCCTTAAATTGGGGGCTTGTTACACCCAAATAGCATAATCATTAATAATTAATCATTCATGCTAAAAACATGGAATTACTTAGATATGGCTCCTTATTGATGATATGTCTTCTCTGTTATTGTATAGAGAGACATACATGTAATTCTTTTAATTTTAATCTCTTTGTCACCTTGGAATGCAGGCTTTGGAGCTGTGTTTGGTCTGCGACATGTATTTCTTAAGTCTTAGGCCCTCCACCTTTTTACGATTCAGCTAAGTCTGGGCCATTGGTTGAAGTAGAAAAATATGATAAATTTAAAGTAATTTGTATATTTTTTTATATTTACCAATGGCTTAGACGGGGATGGCCCTCCTATGAGTGGGCACTCATATCTCCCCTCTGAGTTGTCTCTTTAGTAGGCTCATCTACAAAGAATGATGTTGGCACTAATTCTGGTCTCTTCCTGAGTATTGCACATGCGTGGTAAAAGTATGGAGGGCCAGATAATATTGAGTTTGCACCAGCTAAGTCTGAGTCATTGGTAAGTATAAAAAATATACAATTTACTTTAAATTTATCATATATTTATATCGTGTTCCAATGACCCAGACATAGCTGGTGCTAATTCTCAAAATCTAGGGCCAAACACAAATTTTGCCCCCCAAAATTTTCATCTAAAACTGAAAAAATCATGTCCTAAATGGTCCTCCATACTTTCCCTCCACTGCGCATGCACAGTGTCAAGGAGGTCTCGAAATTGGCGCCAATTATCATTCTTTGTTTGGCCCTTCATCAGTTCACATCTGACTGATATTTGTGCTTGTAAATCTCAGTTTAAATGATGCCAGACGCGTAATTATTAGAGAAATGGTGGATCTAAAGAGGAATTAGAAGGAGGAGAGGAAAAATGAGTGGCAGGAAATAATCAGGGCTGTAACTTAACATTTTTTTATGAAATTATGTTATGTTGTTATGTTATGTTGCCTAATTTCAAGGCATGGGCCTGTTGTTGTCATTCTTGCTATTAAGTTACACTGCTTATTCAGTGTTTCCTCTCTCCATTTCCTTCAAGTCTCCCCTTGCTATTATCCCATGCTTTTGGCATATTTTCTGTAATATTATTACTAAAATTTCTTGGGAGTTTTAGCTGGGTAACAGAATGAATTCTGTTCTTTTCCCCATGTTTATGTCCTCACCCATGAGTGTTTAGGCGTTGTGTTCTGCATCGACCATCTGATGTTCTGCAGTTTCTTCTGTTTTGCATCAGATAGTGTTATTATTGGTAACTGATTTCGGGCCATGTTTTTCAGTGCCTGGAGTCATGTTTCTGGTGTTTATACACTTCTTGTTTACATTGACAACGGTCTCTGTTGAGGGGGATTTCTTGTCTTTGTATTAGCTTAATCATAACAAGATACTTTATTATTATATGTAAGTGTTGCATTAATTTTTTAAAATATTTTAAAAAATTTTGTCCACACTTAGGCTTTTTGGGATCCATTGGGGCTCAACATTATATTTTTATACTGTACCAATGACCCAGACATAGCTGGTGCTAACTCTTAAAATATAGGGCCAAACACAAATTTTGCCCCCCAATCCCCAAAATTTGCATCTAAAACTAAAGAAAACATGTCCTGAAAGGCCCTCCACACCTCGCCCCCACTGCGCATGCGCAGTGTCCAGGACGTTCCGAAATTGGCGCCATTTATCATTCTAAGTTTGGCCCTTCATCAGTTAACATCTGACTGATCTTTGTGCTTTTAAATCTCAGTTTAAATGATGCCAGACACATAAATATTAGTGAAATGGTGATTCTAAGGAGGATAGAAAAGGAGGAGAGGAAAAGAATGTGTGACAGAATATTATCAGGGCTGTAACTTAAAATTTTTTAATGAAATTATGTTAAGTTACCTATTTTCAAGGCAGCAGCCATTTTGTTGTCATTCTGATTATTTAGTTACACTGTTTTTTCAAGTGTTTTTCCTCTCTCCCTGTCCTTTAAGTTCCCCCTTGCTATTCTCCCATGCTTTTGGCATAGTTTCTGTAATTATTATTACTAAAATTTCTTGGGAGTTTTAGCTTAATAACAGAATGAATTCTGTTCTTTCCCCATGTTTACGTCTTCACCTACGGGTGGTTAGGCGTTGTGTTCTGCATCTACCATCTGATGTTCTGCAGTTTCTTCCCTGGAAGTCTCTGTTTTGCATCAGATGGTGTATTTTTGGTAACTGATTTCGGGCCTGGGTGCCTGGAGTCTTATTTTAGTGTTTTTACACTCATTGTTTACATTTACAACAGCCCTCTGTGTGAGGGGGGGATTTCTAAATAATAATATCTTTATGTTATTTTAATCATAACTAGATACATTATTATTGTTCGTAAGTGTTGAATAAATTGTTTAAAATATTTTTAAAATTTTTGTCCACACTTAGGCTTGGGATCCATTGGGGCTCAACGTTACTTTTCAGAAACTTGGGCTGTTCTGAAAAAATATTTTTTCAAAATATTTTGATTTCAATTATTTTTTCTATATTAATGGATCATATTATTATTATGTATTTGATTGCCAGGGGTTAGTGCGAGTACCAGGACTTGTTTTCTTTTCTCATTGAAAGGATATTGATCAATTGTTTTAGGAGGAAGTCTTCCTCTGACCTTATTATCATTCTATATGTGGTCAGTGTACTCGCATTAACTCCTGTTCTGTATCGTATGATTTCGATGACAATATGGGAAGCGTATGTCACGGTATGTTGTTGGGGATTTGGACACTCCGGTCCTTTCCCCGCAGGGTCACTCTACTTTATCAATTTCTATTTCAGACGATCAAGATTAGGGTGATGTATCTGTGATGTCTTCCAACAGTGTGCCTCCGTCGTCACAATTAATGAAGGGCTAGCGGAAAAGTGCTCATGTAATACGCCAATTGCCTAAGAGGACCCTAGTAGGTTCGACGGCCTTTGACGTCCGCTAGCTCGCCCGGTGTAGCGTCCATTCACCGAATGGTTCGGCAGCCGGGTTCGTCCGTTGCGGTCTAGAAGGAATTTTGGGGTGATGCGAGCACTATAAAATTAACTTAATGCACACCCAGTGACGGCGGATCGGAGGGAGAACGGAGGAAGCCTTTTAGTCCGGTTCATAGCTCGTTCCGGTCCATCCGGACGGCAAGCGAGAGAGGCCCCTCTCTCGTTCAACAACATCTGGCCCCAGATGTTGTGGTACAAATGTGTTGTTAGCGGAGCATACGTCCGTCGCTCGGGACGCTCCGTTGTATAGGCAGTCCGCTGAGACTGCTAAGGCTTCCTCTTCTCATCAGCGCACACGACCGCACCTTGGCTGCGTGACCGCCGATATATTACCAGCTTCGCCGATCAAGGATTCTTCGGCGACCAGGTCACACCATCCGGCAGCCAGGGATTCGAGACCGATGGACTCCGGACGTTCGCATAGGAAGTATGCGGGAGCCATCTGATGCGGAGCTGCCCTCGGCGAAGCACCGATAGACTGCGCCTCCGCAGGTCTCAACGCCGGACATTCTTGTGCACATAGCACAGCTTATCGCAGCATCCCAGCAGCCGACAGAAACGGTGTCGGATCGAGAATTATCCGACAGCGCTGGGTCGGTAGCCGGGGACTCGAGGCCTGCAGACTCCGGACGTTCGCATAGGAAGTGTGCGGGAGTCAACGTACACGGAGCTTCCAGCGGCAATGCATCGTAAGTCCGCTACGGCACAGGCCTCGGGAACGGACGTGCTTTCCTTAATAGCACAGTTTATCGCAGCATCCCAGCATCAACTGAATCTGTCGCATATATTTTATCCGACGATGCTGGGTCGGGACGCTCCGCGGAAGCGGGTACGGACGTCCGAAAGTTTCATCCGGTCCGACGGGATACCGAAAGGGATTCGGTGGATTTCAAGCTTTCCCTTTCGGAACAACATATGCTGCGATGCCGGATAAGAAACTGATAGCGTCGGTGGACTTAGAAATTTTTGGTTCGGTTCAGGGACATCGTCCCTCAGTTCCGACATAATCCAATAATGTCACACAAACTTTCGAATTATTGAACGACGCTATATATATTATTATTTTATGCTTGCTATCCAAGCATTTCTGGTTTCTTGTTCGAAGAGTTATGGAGATGTCTTTCAAAAGTGTGCCTCTGTCGTCATAGTTAATGAAGAGTTAGCGGCAATAAGTGCTCATGGAATATGTCTATCGCTTACGGAATGACATTCGCTAGCTCACCCGGTGTAGCATACATTCATCGAATGGTTCGGCTGCCGGGTTCGTCCGTTGCGGTCTAGGAAGGAGATTTGGGTGATGCGAGCACTTTAATTACTTTAGTACTCACCCAGTGACGGCAGATTGAGGACAGATCGGAGGAAGCCAACAACATAGGGGACCGCATGTTGTGGTTCAGATATTTTACATTCGGAGCATATGTCCGTTGCTCGGGACGCTCCGTTATATTGACAGTCCGAGAGACTGTCTTTAATGCTTCCTCATCCTCACAGCAGGGCACACGACCGCACATTGGCTACGTGACCTCGAGTATCCGATCAGTTTCGGCATTCAGTGATTCCACAGCGAATAGGTCGCGCCATCCGGTAGCCAAGGGACACGAGGCCTATACACTCCGTTCGCTCGCATATTGGAAGTATGCACGGGGTAACGATCTCGGAGCTTCCTGCGGCAATGCATCGTAAGACCGCTGCTCCTCAGGCCTCGGTGACGGACGTGCTATCCGAGTTAGCACAGTTGTTTCGCAGCATCCCAGCAATTGACGGTTTCTCGGTCGAATCAGGAATTATCCGACGGCGCTGGGTCGGTGCGGTCCGCGGTTGCATCAAGCTACGGACGACCGAACGCTTTATAGGGTCCGACAGGATGGCGAAAGGGATTCGAAAGATTTCGAGTTTTCCCTTTAGTAGTATCGGAAGATGCCTTTCATATCTTCTGGCATTTCTTCCAGTGATTATTTTTCGGACTTCATTGCTGCGATCTTGGATAAGAGACTTATAGCGTCATTGGACTCGGATTTTTCGATCGGTACAGGGACTTTGTCCCTGACTTACCGACGCAGTCCAATATTGTCATTACAACATGTGTTTTATTTTTCGACGCTATATATTATATATATATATACAAGCCTGCTACTAAGCATGATAGTTTAGTTTCTTGTCCGCGTGGCTCATTTCTGCCATTTTATCTTTTTTACATATAGTTTATTTTGGCAGAGCAGGGCAAACCGAGAGTTCATATGCGTCTAGACGGTGTGATTAAAGACTGCATATATTCTTTTTCGCCGTTTTTGTCTTTTCCAATTTCAATATTGGGAACGACATTATGTATAGTAGACTTAACTTAGACGCTTTATTATACGTAATCCGCCTTACTGAGGCGTTATCATTACGTCTTCAAGAAAAGATTTACGGGATATTATTCTCAATGTAATTTCTTTTGAGGGCAGTATTTTGTTCACGTATAACTCCGCCCTTCAGTGGCTGATTGGAGTGTTTAGACGTGATGCAGCCCTAGCTACATCCACGCGTGGATAGTAGGTTAAGAACTCTCTCAGAGTCGCTTCGTTCTCGGAGGAGCTTCTCTTCGACGGCAACTTTCCGGCAATCCATGAATTGCTTGGTTTATACATTCTCTTGTCTATCTACTGTTACAAGAGATTCAGACTGGGGCAAACATTCGGTGGTTGACTCAGAGAGTGCCGCCGCAGTTGCCGGACCCTAGTGTGGCTGTTATGACGGTTGCCAGTCAAACAGATTGGGATATATACTGATCCCTACGGATTCGAAGTGCCAGGGTCTTTGGGTTCCGCAGTCTTTTAGCTATCAGTTTAACTTCCGCGGAATAATGTTTTTTAGGCTTGCTTTATGTCATTGCATGAACATTATTCAGAAATGCATGCCCAAATTCCTGTCCTTTAATTCGACAGTAGTGGCGTATCTCCGGAACCAGGGAGGCACTCTTTCGTTTCCGTTATTCAATTTAATGGAAAGAATCCGTCTGTTGGTTATAGTACACCAAGTTCAGTTTTGGTCCGTCATATTCGGGGTCGTCTGATTGTTTTATCGCACTCCCGTTCTCTTACGGGTCGCTTGTTGCTGTCAGAATGGACTCTCAACAAACAAGTATTTAATCAGATTTGCTATCTATGGGAGCGCCCAATGATGTTTTATTATGACACAGCTTGCTAATCAATTGCAGACGTATGTGTTGGCTTGTCCAGATCTCTGAGCTAATACTGTTAACGCTCTATTGATCTATAGGACGCAATGATAGGATACGCGTATCCTCCGGCGCTGTTGTTTTAGCAGGTATTGCTAAGATAAACAACCACAATACATTTCTGTTGATAGCATCTCTATCTTCACAGAGATCATGAGTAATTTACTCTCTTGTCTACTGTGGATCTTAACGTGAAATCTTCCTCTATGTGAGGATCTTTTTTCACTGGGTAAATCGTGTCATCTTTATCACAACCAGCAAGGTCGCAACCTTCATGTATTCCGTTGTGTGGTCCGTATTGCATTGTAAGCACTGTACTGGACGAGCTTTGGACGCGATTTCTTACTATAGGAGATCCTCTTCTTCGCTATTCTATGCGACTAAAGTGGAGGCTCTTCCGTCGTGGTGTAGGGATCATTATGTTCATATGGTTGATCCCTCCATACTACGCATTGCTAGTTTTTAGTATACTTGTTTCACAAGATCTACTGCAGCCTGTTGTTATTTAGGTTATAGGTTTATGTTACCTCATACCTATGCACTCTACGATAGTTTACAATTGAGTCTTTTGTCTCTTTATCTAAGTCAGTTAGTAACTTTTTGATAAATAGACTTAGAATCTTTAGATTAAATTCCTATACGGATTTTAACTTCGGTTCTTATTTAGCTAAGTAATCATTTGAGCCTCTGGAAACAGTAGTTTTCAAATTCTGACCTTTTAGACAGTAATTCTGTTGGTTTCTCTTTTACTGTAGAGTCAGTGAGTTTCATGCACTATCGATGGATGATTTTCACTTTCATAGTTTCGGAATCAATACTTCCGTTACTATTTAGGTTGGATTGTTGCATAAGAGTTAGGCTCCTATTATCCGGAACCTATTATTTTAAGGTCCTTCCGTCTTCGTATGGGCATAGGCCTTTACTCTTTCCGGGTACAGTTTATGTATTTATAAACAGATATCTGTTTATTACAAGGGCGTAAGCTTCTTCTGTCTTTGATGTCTAGTAGAAGGACGTTACGCTCCATTTTATTGTTAATCGATTCTATTAACTAGCGTACTGCTTATGGTATATCATTGGCTTAGCAGTTGTGCTTAAGATTTCGGCTCTTGAAGTAAGAGTTCTTCTACTTCTTGGGCTTACATTAATAGTGTTGCTATTATAGATTTTTGAAGGCTGCTCATTGCGCTCAGCCATCCATTCATGAATTTTATCTCAGAAATATCGAGTCCATTTCTGGAGGCCTCTATTGTTAGGTCTATTATCTACTGCTCAGAATGTCATTCACTTAACAGTTGCTACTATAGCTAGGTAGGCTGTCTGTTTCGGCAGTGTCTCCGTTCGGCTGCCCTCTTCGCTCTGGGCTATTTGACCCAGGGCAAGAAAAAGGGGGGGGGGAGGGTGTTCCCTTGGGTCACCTGTTTTTACTATGAAAACAAGGGGATACCTCCTCCGGAGTTAGTAATTCTGAGCTGTTATTGGGATGGTTGTTTAGTGAGAAGTTTAAGTTTATAAAATTCATTCAAGTCTTAGTTTTTAAAGTATAGCTTTTGAATATTGCATATGTCAACGGACATGATTATGCAATTCTCACACTCTTTTAGGAGTATAAGAGTCTCTATTCTCTAGACTTACTTTATTATTGGCTTACTTTAAAAATTATTAGTATAAGGATTATTGGATATTAATAGAGTACATGGATGTATGAAGCTCAATTTTTGGAAGGTGTTGTATCTTTCTAATTTATCATAAATAAGAAAGATACATGTAAGGCCTATTACTTCTTTTCCCTACAGGGGATGACTCTATTTTATTTTATTGAGCGTATTCCATTTTGCTCTATGTCCTTGGCCCTCCAGCCTTTTTACTATTCAGCTATGTCTGGGTCATTGGTACAGTATAAAAATGTTAAAAAATTTATAGTAATTTATATATTTTTTATACTTACCAATGACCCAGACGGGGATGGCCCTCCCAGGAGTTGGGAACTCTTGCCTCCCCGCTGAGTACATAGCGCTTACCAGGCACTGGTTATTAGAATGATAAATGGCGCCAATTTCGGAACGTCCTGGACACTGCGCATGCGCAGTGGGGGCGAGGTGTGGAGGGCCTTTCAGGACATGTTTTCTTTAGTTTTAGATGCAAATTTTGGGGATTGGGGGGCAAAATTTGTGTTTGGCCCTATATTTTAAGAGTTAGCACCAGCTATGTCTGGGTCATTGGTAAGTATAAAAAATATATAAATTACTATAAATTTTTTAACTTTTCAGAAACTTGGGCTTTTCTGAAAAAATATTTTTTCAAAAATTTTTTTTGATTTCAATTATTTTTTCTATGTTAATGGATCATGTTATTATGTATCTTTGTTTTCAGGGGTTGGTGCGAGTACTAGGACTTTTTGTTTTCTTTTCACAATGAAAGCATATTGTTCAAATTGTAATAAGAGGAAATCTTCCTATGACTTTCATAATCATTGTATTAATTGTAGTCAGTGTACTCGCACTAACTCCTGTTCAGTATGTGTCAATTGGGATGACAAACATTGGAAACGTGTGTCACGGTATGTTGTTAGCGGGGAAAAGGCCATGCCGGTCCTTTCTCCACAGGGTCACTCTAGTTTATCAATCTCTATTTCAGAGGAACAAGAACAGGGTGATGTTTCCGTGATGTCTTCCAAAAGTGTGCCTCCGTTGTCACAGTTAAATGAAGAGCTAGCGGCTGAAGTGCTCATGTCAATTGCCTAAGAGGTCCCTAGTAGGATCGACGGCATTGGCGTCCGCTAGCTCGCCCGGAGTAGCGACCATTCATCGAATGGCTCGGCAGCCGGGTTCGTCCGTTGCGGTCCAGGAAGGAGATTTGGGTGATGCGAGCACTATAATAAGACAAAGTGCACGCTCAGTGATGACGGATCAGAGGAGAGAACGGAGGAAGCCTATTAGTCCGGTTCCTAGCTCGTCCAGGTCCATCCGGGCTGCGAGCGAGAGAGGTCCCTCTCTCATACAACAACATCTGGTACCAGATGTTGTGGTACAAAACGTTTCACATTCGGAGCATACGTCCGCCGCTCGGGACGCTCCGTTATATAGACAGTCCTGAGAGACTGTTGATAAGGCTTCCTCATCCTCATGGCAGCGCACACGACAGCACCTTGGCTACGTGACCACGGATATTCAGCCAACTTTGCCGATCAGGGATTCCATGGCGACCAGGTCCCGCCATCCGGTACCCAGGGACACGAGGCCTGTAGACTTCGGTCGTTCGCATAAGAGAAGTATGCAGGAGTCAACGTACACGGAGCTTCCAGCGGCAAAGCAACGTAAGACCACTACTCCACAGGCCTCAGTGACGGACGTGCTATCCCAAATAGCACAACTTATCGCAGCATCCCAGCAAACGACAGAATCCCTGTCGGATCAGAAATTATCCGACGCCGCTGGGTCGGTACGCTCCGCTGAAGCATCAGGTACGGACGGCCAAGAACTTCATAGGGTCTGACAGGATGGCGAAAGGGATTCGGAGGATTTGGAGCTTTCCCTTTCGGAACAACATAAAGCTGCCATAGATTTTATCCGGCATTATCTTCCAGAGGTTGTTCCGTCGGACCAGAATGCTGCGATGCCAGATAAGAGACTGATAGCGTCATTGGACACCAAATTTTTTGATCAGTTCAGGGACATCGTCCCTGAATTTCCGACACAGTCCAATAATGTCACAAGAACATTCGAATTATTGAACGACGCTATATATAAGCTTGCTACCAAAACAGGCAAGTCTGGTTTCTTGTCCGCAAATGCTCTAAATCTGCCTTTCATCAATTCAAGGAATAAATTCGAAACGGCAGGACAGGGCATACCAAGAGTTCCTCTGCATTTAGACGACCAGGCTGAAGACCTAGAATTGTCTATACCGTCGTCTATGTCAATTCTAACCATGACGTTGGAAACGACAATAATGTCTAACAGAGTTAACTTAGACGCTTTATCATATGCAGATCACCTTACTAAGGCGTTATCATTACGTCTTCAAGGGAAAGAATTCCAGGATATACAATCCTCATTAAGACTTCTTTCAAGGGCAGTAGCTTATTCCATGTATAACTCCGCCCTTTCAGTGGCAAACCTGGAGTTGGTTAGACGTGACGCAGCCCTAGCTACATCCACGCGCGTGGATGGTAAGGTGAAAAACTCTCACAGAGTCACTTCGGTCTCCGGAGAGCTTCTCTTCGACGGCAAGCTTTCAGCAATCTATGATAAGATAACTAAGAAAGATTCGGATTCTCTGCTATTCAAATCCGCTTCCAAAAAGTCGGATACAGCAGAAAAGAGTAAGACAGGCACTTCTGGGAAAAGTACGCCCAAGAAAAGTTCCTATAGAGGTTCTTGTACGTCCTCTAGGTCTCATTCTAGAGACCGTCAAGGCAGCGACTCACGTGTGGGACGTTATTCTGGCCGAGATAACCGGTCAGACGTCCCTAGGTCAACGGGGCGAGGTGCGGGTTGTGGAGGACGTAGTTTCTCCTTCCGCAAGCCTCGCAGGTCCAGGAGGTGATGGTTTGAACCTCTATCGTGTTCCGGTAGGCGGAAGATTATCGAGTTTTATAAACGAGTGGGCATCAATTAGGGACGACCCCTGGGTCCGAGGGGTAATTTCGGAAGGACTAAGAATATCCTTCAAACAAAAGCCTCCATTAACTTGAAGTCCAAAATGGACTCAGCTTCCGTCAAATCCGCAGAAAAGAGATGCTCTTTTATCAGAAGTACAGTCTCTTCTGACAAAGAACGCGGTAGAGGTCGTAGAAGACCAGGAATCACCGGGTTTCTACAGCCATCTGTTTCTGGTTCCGAAACCAGACGGCTCGTTCTGTCCAGTCATAGATCTGAGCTGGATAAACAAGCTGTTTGTCGCTCTGAAGTTCTATATGGAGACAATTCGATCAGTCAGAGCGAGTATTCGGGTGAACGATTATGCTACAAGCATAGATCTCAAAGATGCGTACTTTCACGTCATGGTACATCCGACATTCAGAAAGTATCTACGCTTCGCAGTCCTAGGAGTTGTATATCAGTTCCGAGCGATGTGCTTCGGTTTGAACCTAGCGCCCTGGGCTTTCACTTGAATAATGAACTTGGTAATGATACATTTCCGAGCTCATTCGTCTGCGGTAACGTCAGCCTACCTGGACGACATTCTTCAGAGGTACGGCAACGAGTTAATGCTTCAGAACGATGTGCAGAATCTGCTTCTATTACTCTGACGTCTCGGTTTTATAATAAACGAGGAGAAGTCGGATCTGGTGCCATTCAAGTCATTCACTCATCTGGGAATGAGCTTCGAGACGCACAACAATCTGTTTCGTCTGCCGTTAACCAGAGCGAAATTAATCAGTTGTTACGCTCGCTATTGTCTTCACTCAGACAAAGTCACAGCAAGAGAGTTCATGAGACTGATAGGTCTGTGCGGAGCCACTGCGGATCTCATTCCAATGGGGCGGTTACGCACTCATCCTCTCCAAATTTTCTTGACTCAGAATTGGAGTGTAAAGATTCATTCGCTCGATATAGACGTTCTCTTGTCAAATCAAGTAAAACAAGAGATTCAGACTTGGGCAAACATTCAGTGGTTGACTCAGGGAGTTCCACTGCAGTTGCCGGATCCGAGTTTTACTATTATGACGGATGCCAGTCAAACAGGTTGGGGTGCAACATTGATCCCAACGGATTCAAAGTGCCAGGGTCTTTGGGATCCGCAGTTTCTAGGCAAGCACATAAACATCAAGGAAATGAAGTCAATTTAGCTTGCACTACGTCATTGGATGAACATTATTCAGAAAGCACATGTTCAAATCCTGTCCGACAATACGACAGTAGTAGCGTATATTCGGAACCAGGGAGGCACTCATTCCATTCCGTTATTCAATTTAACGGAAAGAATCCTTCTGTTTGTACTAGAACACTAAGTTCTACTTTCGGTCCGTCATATTCCGGGTCGTCTGAATGTATTAGCAGACTCCCTTTCACGGAAGGGTCGCTTGTTGCCGTCAGAATGGACTCTCAACAAAGAGGTATTCAATCAGATTTGCTACCAATGGGAGTGGCCAATGATAGACTTATTTGCGACACAGCTCAACAATCAGTTGCAGACGTATGTGTCTCCATGTCTGGATCCCCGAGCATATGCAGTAGACGCTTTATCGATCTCGTGGGACGGAATGATAGGATATGCGTATCCTCCAGCGCCGTTGATTCAGCAGATATTGCTAAAGATAAAACAATCTCAATGCAAAATTCTGTTGGTAGCATCTCTGTCTCCACAGAGACCGTGGATAAATCTACTCAGGTGTCTGCTGTCGGACTTACCGTGGAAGCTTCCTCCACGAGAGGATCTTCTTTCGCAGGGGAAATTGCGTCAACTCCATCACAACCAGCAAGGTCACAACCTTCACGTATTTCCGTTGTGCGGTCCTTCTTGCACAGCAATTATTTTACAGGACGAGCAGTGGATGCAATTTCTAGCTGTAGGAGGACCTCCTCTTCGCTAAACTATGCGGCTAAGTGGAAGGTCTTTTGTCGTTGGTGTAGGGATCATTCTGTTGATATGTTTGATCCCTCCATTCCAGACATTGCAAACTTTCTTGTATTCTTGTTTGATGAGATCAAACTGTAGCCTGTTACTATTAAAGGTTATAGGTCTATGTTATCTGATACCTATGCACACCATGATAGTTTACAAATTGGATCTAATGTCTCTTTATCTAAATTAGTTAGAAACTTCTCGATAAATAGACCTAGAACCCTTAGTTTAATTCCTAAATGGAATTTAGCTTGGGTTCTTCTTAAACTAAAAGAAAAGCCATTTGAGCCTCTTGAGACAGTGGACTTCAAATTCTTATCTTATAAGACAGCATTTCTCTTAGCTTTCTCTTCAGCTAGAAGAGTTAGTGAGCTTCATGCACTATCTGTGGACGATTCTCACTATCGTAGTGTCGGGAATACTATTACATTTACTACTAATGTTGGATTTTTGGCTAAGAATCAGGCTCCTAATAAATATCCGGAACCTATTGTTATTAAGGTCCTTCCGTCTTCAGACGGGCAAAGACCTTTACTCTGTCCGGTTAGAGCTTTACGTATTTATAAACGAAGATCTCAGTTTATCAGAAAGGGACGAACACGCTACTTTTTGTCTCTGATGCCTAATAGAAAGGACATTAAGGTCCATTCTATTGCTAGATGGATTCAATTAACTATCCGTACTGCTTATGATAATCTATCTTCAACTCAGCAGTCTGTGCTTAAAATTTCGGCTCATGAAGTAAGAGCTCTTTCTACATCTTGGGCTTACGCAAATAGTGTGGCTATTACAGATTTAATGAAGGCTGCATATTGGTCTCAGCCATCCACGTTCACGAATTTTTATCTCAGAAATATTGAGTCCATTTCTGGAGACCTATATTGTTTAGGTCCGTTATCTGTTGCTCAGAATGTCGTCCACTAAACAGTTGCAACTATAGTTATGCAGGCTTTCTGTTCCGGCAGTGACTCTGTCCTGCTGTCCTCTTCGCTCTGAGCTATTTGACCCAGGGCAAGGGGAAGGGGGGGGGGGGGGGGGGGGGAGGGTGTTCCCTCAGGTCACCTGCTTTATAGTGAAAAGCAAGGGAATACCTCCTCCGGAGTCAGTAATTCTGAGTCGGTACCGGGATGGTTTTAAAGTGTAAAGCTAATGTTTAAATTCATTCATGTAATATTTTTAAAGTGTAGCTCGGTGTGAAGCATTTGTATATGTCACGTGTCAAACGGGCGTTAATATACAATCCTTGGACACTTTTAAAGAGTATAAAGAGTCTCAATCCTCTTGACTGACTTTATTTATTGGCTTACTTTAAAAATAATTAGTATAAGGGGTTATACTGGATGTTAATAGAGAACATGAATGTTATTATACTCAATTATGGAGGGTGTTGTGTCTTTCTAATTTATCATAAATAAGAAAGATACATGTAAAGCCTTATACTCCTTTTCTCCTTGAGGGGATAACTCTATTATATATAGTTGAGCTTATTGGATTTTCCTCTATGTCCTAGGCCCTCCAGCCTTTTTACTATTCAGCTATGTCTGGGTCATTGGTACAGTACAAAAATGTTAAAAAATTTATAGTAATTTATATATTTTTTATACTTACCAATCACCCAGACGGGATGGCCCTCCCAGGAGTTGGGAACTCATACCTCTCCCCGAGTACATAGCGCTGACCAGGCACTGCTTGTAAGAATGATAATTGGCACCAATTTCGAGACCTCCTTGACACTGCACAGTGAAGGGAAACTATGGAGGACCATTTAGGACATGATTTTTTTGGTTTTAGATGCAAATTTTGGGGGGCAAAATTTGTGTTTGGCCCTAGATTTTGAGAATTAGCACCAGCTTTGTCTGGGTCATTGGTAAGTACAAAAAATATATAAATTACTATAAATTTTTTTAACTTTCCAGACTTTTACCCAATACACTTAGATAATTGGCTGATTTTAGGTATGTGACTTTGTCATGTTTACCTATAAATTGAGTTCGAGTTTGGTCCCAGTAGGATGATATTTTTATACTGTACCAATGACCCAGACATAGCTGGTGCTAACTCTTAAAATATAGGGCCAAACACAAATTTTGCCCCCCAATCCCCAAAATTTGCATCTAAAACTAAAGAAAATATGTCCTGAAAGGCCCTCCACACTTCGCCCCTACTGCGCATGCGCAGTGTCAAGGACGTTCCGAAATTGGCGCCATTTATCATTCTAAGTTTGGCCCTTCATCAGTTAACATCTGACTGATCTTTGTGCTTTTAAATCTCAGTTTAAATGATGCCAGACACATAAATATTAGTGAAATGGTGATTCTAAGGAGGATAGAAAAGGAGGAGAGGAAAAGAATGTGTGACAGAATATTATCAGGGCTGTAACTTAAAATTTTTTAATGAAATTATGTTAAGTTACCTATTTTCAAGGCAGCAGCCATTTTGTTGTCATTCTGATTATTTAGTTACACTGTTTTTTCAAGTGTTTTCCTCTCTCCCTGTCCTTTAAGTTCCCCCTTGCTATTCTCCCATGCTTTTGGCATAGTTTCTGTAATTATTATTACTAAAATTTCTTGGGAGTTTTAGCTGAATAACAGAATGAATTCTGTTCTTTCCCCATGTTTACGTCTTCACCTACGGGTGGTTAGGCGTTGTGTTCTGCATCTACCATCTGATGTTCTGCAGTTTCTTCCCTGGAAGTCTCTGTTTTGCATCAGATGGTGTATTTTTGGTAACTGATTTCGGGCCTGGGTGCCTGGAGTCTTATTTTAGTGTTTTTACACTCATTGTTTACATTTACAACAGCCCTCTGTGTGAGGGGGGGATTTCTAAATAATAATATCTTTATGTTATTTTAATCATAACTAGATACATTATTATTGTTCGTAAGTGTTGAATAAATTGTTTAAAATATTTTTAAAATTTTTGTCCACACTTAGGCTTGGGATCCATTGGGGCTCAACGTTACTTTTCAGAAACTTGGGCTGTTCTGAAAAAATATTTTTTCAAAATATTTTGATTTCAATTATTTTTTCTATATTAATGGATCATATTATTATTATGTATTTTGATTGCCAGGGGTTAGTGCGAGTACCAGGACTTGTTTTCTTTTCACATTGAAAGGATATTGATCAATTGTTTTAAGAGGAAGTCTTCCTCTGACCTTATTATCATTCTATATGTGGTCAGTGTACTCGCATTAACTCCTGTTCTGTATCGTATGATTTCGATGACAATATGGGAAGCGTATGTCACGGTATGTTGTTGGGGATTTGGACACTCCGGTCCTTTCCCCGCAGGGTCACTCTACTTTATCAATTTCTATTTCAGACGATCAAGATTAGGGTGATGTATCTGTGATGTCTTCCAACAGTGTGCCTCCGTCGTCACAATTAATGAAGGGCTAGCGGAAAAGTGCTCATGTAATACGCCAATTGCCTAAGAGGACCCTAGTAGGTTCGACGGCCTTTGACGTCCGCTAGCTCGCCTGGTGTAGCGTCCATTCACCGAATGGTTCGGCAGCCGGGTTCGTCCGTTGCGGTCTAGAAGGAATTTTGGGGTGATGCGAGCACTATAAAATTAACTTAATGCACACCCAGTGACGGCGGATCGGAGGGAGAACGGAGGAAGCCTTTTAGTCCGGTTCATAGCTCGTTCCGGTCCATCCGGACGGCAAGCGAGAGAGGCCCCTCTCTCGTTCAACAACATCTGGCCCCAGATGTTGTGGTACAAATGTGTCGCTAGCGGAGCATACGTCCGTCGCTCGGGACGCTCCGTTGTATAGGCAGTCCGCTGAGACTGCTAAGGCTTCCTCTTCTCGTCAGCGCACACGACCGCACCTTGCCTGCGTGACCGCCGATATATTACCAGCTTCGCCGATCAAGGATTCTTCGGCGACCAGGTCACACCATCCGGCAGCCAGGGATTCGAGACCGATGGACTCCGGACGTTCGCATAGGAAAAGTATGCGGGAGCCATCTGATGCGGAGCTGCCCTCGGCGAAGCAGCGATAGACTGCGCCTCCGCAGGTCTCGACGCCGGACATTCTTGTGCACATAGCACAGCTTATCGCAGCATCCCAGCAGCCGACAGAACGGTGTCGGATCGAGAATTATCCGACAGCGCTGGGTCGATAGCCGGGGACTCGAGGCCTGCAGACTCCGGACGTTCGCATAGGAAGTGTGCGGGAGTCAACGTACACGGAGCTTCCAGCGGCAATGCATCGTAAGTCCGCTACTGCACAGGCCTCGGGAACGGACGTGCTTCCTTAATAGCACAGTTTATCGCAGCATCCCAGCATCAACTGAATCTGTCGCATATATTTTATCCGACGATGCTGGGTCGGGACGCTCCGCGGAAGCGGGTACGGACGTCCGAAAGTTTCATCCGGTCCGACGGGATACCGAAAGGGATTCGGAGGATTTCAATCTTTCCCTTTCGGAACAACATATGCTGCGATGTCGGATAAGAAACTGATAGCGTCGGTGGACTTAGAAATTTTTGGTTCGGTTCAGGGACATCGTCCCTCAGTTCCGACATAGTCCAATAATGTCACACAAACTTTCGAATTATTGAACGACGCTATATATATTATTATTTTATGCTTGCTATCCAAGCATTTCTGGTTTCTTGTTCGAAGAGTTATGGAGATGTCTTTCAAAGTGTGCCTCTGTCGTCATAGTTAATGAAGAGTTAGCGGCAATAAGTGCTCATGGAATATGTCTATCGCTTACGGAGTGACATTCGCTAGCTCACCCGGTGTAGCGTACATTCATCGAATGGTTCGGCTGCCGGGTTCGTCCGTTGCGGTCTAGGAAGGAGATTTGGGTGATGCGAGCACTTTAATTACTTTAGTACTCACCCAGTGACGGCAGATTGAGGACAGATCGGAGGAAGCCAACAACATAGGGGACCGCATGTTGTGGTTCAGATATTTTACATTCGGAGCATATGTCCGTTGCTCGGGACGCTCCGTTATATTGACAGTCCGAGAGACTGTCTTTAATGCTTCCTCATCCTCACAGCAGGGCACACGACCGCACATTGGCTACGTGACCTCGAGTATCCGATCAGTTTCGGCATTCAGTGATTCCACAGCGAATAGGTCGCGCCATCCGGTAGCCAAGGGACACGAGGCCTATACACTCCGTTCGCTCGCATATTGGAAGTATGCACGGGGTAACGATCTCGGAGCTTCCTGCGGCAATGCATCGTAAGACCGCTTCTCCTCAGGCCTCAGTGACGGACGTGCTATCCGAGTTAGCACAGTTGTTTCGCAGCATCCCAGCAATTGACAGTTCTCGGTCGAATCAGGAATTATCCGACGGCGCTGGGTCGGTGCGGTCCGCGGTTGCATCTAGCTACGGACGACCGAACGCTTTATAGGGTCCGACAGGATGGCGAAAGGGATTCGAAAGATTTCGAGTTTTCCCTTTAGTAGTATCGGAAGATGCCTTTCATATCTTCTGGCATTTCTTCCAGTGATTATTTTTCGGACTTCATTGCTGCGATCTTGGATAAGAGACTTATAGCGTCATTGGACTCGGATTTTTCGATCGGTACAGGGACTTTGTCCCTGACTTACCGACGCAGTCCAATATTGTCATTACAACATGTGTTTTATTTTTCGACGCTATATATTTATATATATATACAAGCCTGCTACTAAGCATGATAGTTTAGTTTCTTGTCCGCGTGGCTCATTTCTGCCATTTTATCTTTTTTACAAATAGTTTATTTTGGCAGAGCAGGGCATACCGAGAGTTCATATGCGTCTAGACGGTGTGATTAAAGACTGCATATATTCTTTTTCGCCGTTTATGTCTTTTCCTATTTCAATGTTGGGAACGACATTATGTATAGTAGACTTAACTTAGACGCTTTATTATACGTAATCCGCCTTACTGAGGCGTTATCATTACGTCTTCAAGAAAAGATTTACGGGATATTATTCTCAATGTAATTTCTTTTGAGGGCAGTAGTTTGTTCACGTATAACTCCGCCCTTCAGTGGCTGATTGGAGTTGGTTAGACGTGACGCAGCCCTAGCTACATCCACGCGTGGATAGTAGGTTAAGAACTCTCTCAGAGTCGCTTCGTTCTCGGAGGAGCTTCTCTTCGACGGCAACTTTCCGGCAATCCATGAATTGCTCGATTTATACATTCTCTTGTCTATCTAGTGTTACAAGAGATTCAGACTGGGGCAAACATTCGGTGGTTGACTCAGAGAGTGCCGCCGCAGTTGCCGGACCCGAGTGTGGCTGTTATGACGGTTGCCAGTCAAACAGATTGGGATATATACTGATCCCTACGGATTCGAAGTGCCAGGGTCTTTGGGTTCCGCAGTCTTTTAGCTATCAGTTTAACTTCCGCGGAATAATGTTTTTTAGGCTTGCTTTATGTCATTGCATGAACATTATTCAGAAACGCATGCCCAAATTCCTGTCCTTTAATTCGACAGTAGTGGCGTATCTCCGGAACCAGGGAGGCACTCTTTCGTTTCCGTTATTCAATTTAATGGAAAGAATCCGTCTGTTGGTTATAGTACACCAAGTTCAGTTTTGGTCCGTCATATTCTGGGTCGTCTGATTGTTTTATCGCACTCCCGTTCTCTTACGGGTCGCTTGTTGCTGTCAGAATGGACTCTCAACAAACAAGTATTCAATCAGATTTGCTATCTATGTGAGCGCCCAATGATGATTTATTTATGACACAGCTTGCTAATCAATTGCAGACGTATGTGTTGGCTTGTCCAGATCTCTGAGCTAATACTGTTAACGCTCTATTGATCTATAGGACGGAATGATAGGATACGCGTATCCTCCGGCGCTGTTGTTTTAGCAGGTATTGCTAAGATAAACAACCACAATACATTTCTGTTGATAGCATCTCTATCTTCACAGAGATCATGAGTAATTTACTCTCTTGTCTACTGTGGATCTTAACGTGAAATCTTCCTCTATGTGAGGATCTTTTTTCACTGGGTAAATCGTGTCATCTTTATCACAACCAGCATGGTCGCAACCTTCATGTATTCCGTTGTGTGGTCCGTATTGCATTGTAAGCACTGTACTGGACGAGTTTTGGACGCGATTTCTTACTATAGGAGATCCTCTTCTTCGCTATTCTATGCGACTAAAGTGGAGGCTCTTCCGTCGTGGTGTAGGGATCATTATGTTCATATTGTTGATCCCCCCATACTACTCATTGCAATTTTTTAGTATACTTGTTTCACAAGATCTACTGCAGCCTGTTGTTATTTAGGTTATAGGTTTATGTTACCTCATACCTATGCACTCTACGATAGTTTACAATTGAGTCTTTTGTCTCTTTATCTAAGTCAGTTAGTAACTTTTTGATAAATAGACTTAGAATCTTTAGATTAAATTCCTATACGGATTTTAACTTCGGTTCTTATTTAGCTAAGTAATCATTTGAGCCTCTGGAAACAGTAGTTTTCAAATTCTGACCTTTTAGACAGTAATTCTGTTGGTTTCTCTTTTACTGTAGAGTCAGTGAGTTTCATGCACTATCGATGGATGATTTTCACTTTCATAGTTTCGGAATCAATACTTCCGTTACTATTTAGGTTGGATTGTTGCATAAGAGTTAGGCTCCTATTATCCGGAACCTATTATTTTAAGGTCCTTCCGTCTTCGTATGGGCATAGGCCTTTACTCTTTCCGGGTACAGTTTATGTATTTATAAACAGATATCTGTTTATTACAAGGGCGTAAGCTTCTTCTGTCTTTGATGTCTAGTAGAAGGACGTTACGCTCCATTTTATTGTTAATGGATTCTATTAACTAGCGTACTGCTTATGGTATATCATTGACTTAGCAGTTGTGCTTAAGATTTCGGCTCATGAAGTAAGAGTTCTTCTACTTCTTGGGCTTACATTAATAGTGTTGCTATTATAGATTTTTGAAGGCTGCTCATTGCGCTTAGCCATCCACATTCATGAATTTTATCTCAGAAATATTGAGTCCATTTCTGGAGGCCTCTATTGTTAGGTCTATTATCTACTGCTCAGAATGTCATTCACTTAACAGTTGCTACTATAGCTAGGTAGGCTGTCTGTTTCGGCAGTGTCTCCGTTCGGCTGCCCTCTTCGCTCTGGGCTATTTGACCCAGGGCAAGAAAAAGGGGGGGGGGGAGGGTATTCCCTTGGGTCACCTGTTTTTACTATGAAAACAAGGGGATACCTCCTCCGGAGTTAGTAATTCTGAGCTGTTATTGGGATGGTTGTTTAGTGAGAGTTTAAGTTTATAAAATTCATTCAAGTCTTAGTTTTTAAAGTATAGCTTTTGAATATTGCATATGTCAGCGGACATGATTATGCAATTCTCACACACTTTTAGGAGTATAAGAGTCTCTATTCTCTAGACTTACTTTATTATTGGCTTACTTTAAAAATTATTAGTATAAGGATTATTGGATATTAATAGAGTACATGGATGTATGAAGCTCAATTTTTGGAAGGTGTTGTATCTTTCTAATTTATCATAAATAAGAAAGATACATGTAAGGCCTATTACTTCTTTTCCCTACAGGGGATGACTCTATTTTATTTTATTGAGCGTATTCCATTTTGCTCTATGTCCTTGGCCCTCCAGCCTTTTTACTATTCAGCTATGTCTGGGTCATTGGTACAGTATAAAAATGTTAAAAAATTTATAGTAATTTATATATTTTTTATACTTACCAATGACCCAGACGGGGATGGCCCTCCCAGGAGTTGGGAACTCTTGCCTCCCCGCTGAGTACATAGCGCTTACCAGATACTGGTTATTAGAATGATAAATGGCGCCAATTTCGGAACGTCCTTGACACTGCGCATGCGCAGTAGGGGCGAAGTGTGGAGGGCCTTTCAGGACATGTTTTCTTTAGTTTTAGATGCAAATTTTGGGGATTGGGGGGCAAAATTTGTGTTTGGCCCTATATTTTAAGAGTTAGCACCAGCTATGTCTGGGTCATTGGTAAGTATAAAAAATATATAAATTACTATAAATTTTTTAACTTTTTTTGGAATTATTGATATTGAACTTAGTTTATGATCTGAAAATTCAGAAAATCTGTATTTTTATACTGTACCAATGACCCAGACTTAGCTGGTGCTAACTCTAACAAAACCAGGGCCAAACACAAATTTTGCCCCCCAATCCCCAAAATTTGCATCCAAAACAAAAAGAAATCATGTCCTAAAGGACCTCCATACTACGCCTCTACTGCGCATGCGCAGTGACGCAGACGTCCCGAAATTGGCGCCAATTATCATTCTCTGTTTGGCCCTTCATCAGTCAACATCTCACTGATCTTTGTGCTTGTAAATCTCAGTTTAAAGGATGCCAGACACGTAATTGTTGGAGAAAATGTGATTCTAAGGAGGATAGAAGGAGGAGAGGAAAAAGAAGTGACAAAAAATAATCAGGGCTGTACTTAAAATTTTTGATGAAATTATGTTAAGTTGCCTATATTTTTATACTGTACCAATGACCCAGACTTAGCTGGTGCTAACTCCAACAAAACCAGGGCCAAACACAAATTTTGCCCCCCAATCCCCAAAATTTGCATCCAAAACAAAAAGAAATCATGTCCTAAAGGACCTCCATACTACGCCTCTACTGCGCATGCGCAGTGACGCAGTCGTCCCGAAATTGGCGCCAATTATTATTCTCTGTTTGGCCCTTCATCAGTCAACATCTCACTGATCTTTGTGCTTGTAAATCTCAGTTTAAAGGATGCCAGACACGTAATTTTTGGAGAAAATGTGATTCTAAGGAGGATAGAAGGAGGAGAGGAAAAAGAAGTGGTAAAAAATAATCAGGGCTGTACTTAAAATTTTTTGATGAAATTATGTTAAGTTGCCTATTTTCGAGGCATGGGGCTCTTGTTGTCATTCTTGCTAATTGTTGCACTGCTTATTCAGTGTTTCCTCTCCCCTAGCCTTCTAAAGTCCCCCCTGGCAATTCTCCCATGCTTTTGGCATATTTTTGAGAAATTTCATTTCTAAAATTTCCTGGGAGAGTTGCTTGGTTACAGAATGTTTTCTGTTATTTTCCCCATAGTTACGTTTTCACCCATGGGTGTATAACGTTTGTGTTCTGCATCTTCCATCTGATGTTCTACAGATTCTCCCCTGGGAGTCTCTGTTTTGCATCAGATAGAGTGTAATTGATGACTGATTCCGGGCCAGTTTTTTCAGTGCCTGGAGTCATGTTTTCTAGTGTGTTTACACTGTTTGTTTTCATTGGCAACAGCCTTTTTTGAGGGGGGCTGTTTGCCTTTGTGGTAGTTTATCTCATTATAAGATACATTTATATTATCCGAAAGTGTCTCATTAATTATTTTATATAAATTTAAAATTTTTGACCACACTTTGCCATCGGATCCATCGGGGCTCAACGTTACTTTTCAGCAACTTGGGCTTCTCTGAAAAAATATTTTTTCAAAATTATTTTGTTTTGCAATTGTTTTTTCATTTATTAATGGATCATGTTATTATGTATCTTTGTGTCAGGGGCTTTTGCGAGTAACTAGGACTTATTGTTGTTCTTTCACAATGAAGGGACATTGTTCAAATTGTAATAGGAAGAAATCTTCCTCTGACTTTCATGATCATTGTATTAATTGTAGTCAGTGTTCTCGCATTAATCCCTGTCCTATATGTGAACATTGGGATGAGAAACATTGGAAACGTGTGTCACGATATGTTGTTTCTGGAGAAAGGGCGATGCCGGCTCTTTCTCCACAAGGTCACTCTACTCTCTCAGTTTCTATTTCAGAGGAACCAGAACAGGGTGATGTTTCCATGTTATCTTCTTCAAGTGTGCGTCCGTCGTCACAAATGAATTCAGAGCTAGCGGCAAAAGTGCTCATTGAGATTAGACAAATGTCGTCCGCTAGCTCGCCCGGTGTAGCGTCCATTCACCGAATGGTTCGGCAGCCGGGTTCGTCCGATGCGGTCCAAGAGGAAATTTTGGGTGATGCGAGCACTATAAACATAATAGATGCACACCCAGTGACGGCGGATTGTAAGCGAGAACGGAGGAAGCCTTTTAGTCCGGTTCCTAGCTCGTCCAGGTCCAGCCGGGCCGCGAGCGAGAGAGGTCCCTCTCTCGTACAACAACATCTGGGACCAGATGTTGTGGTACAAAATGTGTCTTTAGCGGAGCATACGTCCGTCGCTCGGGACGCTCCGTTGTATAAGCAGTCCGCAGAGACTGTTAAGGCTTCCTCTTCTCGTCAGCGCACACGACCGCACCTTGGCTGCGTGACCGCCGATATTTTACCAGCTTCGCCGATGAAGGATTCTTCGGCGACCAGGTCACACCATCCGGCAGCCAGGGATTCGAGACCGATGGACTCCGGACGTTCGCATAGGAAAAGTATGCGGGAGCCATCTGATGCGGAGCTGCCCTCGGCGAAGCAGCGAAAGACTGCGCCTCCGCAGGTCTCGACGTCGGACATTCTTGTGCAGATAGCACAGCTTATCGCAGCATCCCAGCAGCCGACAGAAACGGTGTCGGATCGAGAATTATCCGACGGCGCTGGGTCGGTACGCTCCGCCGAAGCATCGGGGGCGGACGACCGGGAACATCGGGAGGTCCGACCGGATGGTGAAAGGGATACGGATGAATTGGAGCTATCCCTTTCGGAACAACATAAAGCTGCCGTGGACTTCATCCGGCACTTTCTCCCTCAAGTTGTTCCGTCGGGCCAGACTGCTGCGCTTCCGGACAAGAGAATTATAGCGTCATTGGACTCTGAATTTTTTGAGCGGTTCAGGGACATCGCTCCCGAGTTTCCGTCGCAGTCCAATAATGTTGCAAGAACATTTGAATTATTGAACGACGCTATATTTAAACTTGCTTCCAGGACGGGGAAAGCAGGTTTCTTGTCCGCTAATACTCTCAACCTGCCTTTCATTAATGCAAGGAATAAATTCGATACGGCAGGACAGGGTATACCGAGAGTTCCTCTGCGTATGGACGACGAGGCGGAAGACTTAGAGCTATCATTACCGTCGTCAGCTTCTATTCCAACCGCGGTGTTGGAAACAGCTATTGCGTCTAACAGAGCCAATTTAGATGCCTTATCTTACGCAGATCACCTTACTAAGGCGTTATCACTGCGCCTTCAAGGGGAAGAGTTTCAGGATATACAATCCTCTTTAAGACTTCTTTCAAGGGCAGTAACTTATTCCACGTGTAACTCCGCCCTTTCAGTGGCAAATTTGGAGTTGGTTAGACGTGACGCAGCCCTAGCTACATCCACACTAGTGGATTCTAAGGTGAAGAACTCTCTTAGAGTCGCTTTGGTCTCAGGAGAACTTCTCTTTGACGGCAAGCTTTCCGCTATTTATGATAAAATTAAAAAGAAAGCTAATGATTCTCTGTTGTTCAGATCGGCTCCTAACAAGTCGGATACAGCAGACACGAATAAGACAGGCACTTCTGGGTCTAATGCGCCCAAGAGAGGTTCCTATAGAGGTTCCGGTGCGTCCTCTTGGTCTTATTCGAGAGACCGTCAGGATAGCGACTCTCGTTCGGGACGTCCTTCAGGCCGGGACAATCGGTCGGACGCCCCAAGGTCGACGAGGCGAGGTGCGGGTCGTGGAAGACGTGGCTTCTCCTACCGCAGGCCTCGCAGGTCCAGGAGGTGATGGCTTAAACCTCTATCGCGTTCCGGTTGGCGGAAGGTTGTCGAGTTTTTCACAAGAGTGGGCGTCGATTACGGACGACCCTTGGGTGAGAGGAGTGACTTCGGAAGGTCTAAAGATATCCTTCAAACGAAAGCCTCCATTAACTCGAAGTCCAAAGTGGACTCATCTTCCGTCAAATCCACAGAAAAGAGACGCTCTGTTATCAGAGGTGCAGTCTCTTTTAATGAAGAACGCGGTAGAGGTCGTAGAAAACCAGGAATCTCTGGGATTCTACAGCCATCTGTTTCTGGTTCCGAAACCAGACGGCTCGTTCCGTCCAGTCATAGATTTGAGCTGGATAAACAAGCTGATTGTCGCTCCGAAGTTTTATATGGAGACGATTCGATCGGTCAGAGCGAGTATTCGGGTGAACGATTATGCAACGAGCATAGATCTCAAAGATGCGTACTTTCACGTCATGGTACATCCGACATTCCGAAAGTATCTACGCTTCGCAGTCCTAGGAGTGGTGTATCAATTCCGGGCGATGTGCTTCGGATTGAATCTAGCACCCTGGGCTTTCACTCGGGTAATGAACTCGGTAATGATCTACTTCCGAGCTCATTCGTCTGCGGTAACGTCGGCCTACCTGGACGACATTCTTCAGAGGTACGGCAACGAGTTAACGCTTCAGAACGATGTTCAGAATCTTCTTCTATTGCTCCGACGTCTCGGTTTTATAGTAAACGAGGAGAAGTCGGATCTGGTGCCGTCCAAGTCATTCACTCATCTGGGAATGAGCTTCGAGACGCACAACAATCTCGTTCGTCTGCCGTTAACCAGAGCGAAATTAGTCAGTTGTTACGCTCGCTATTGTCTGCACGCAGACAAAGTCACGGCGAGAGAATTTATGAGACTGATAGGTCTGTGCGGAGCCGCCGCGGATCTCATTCCGATGGGGCGGCTACGCACACGTCCTCTTCAAATTTTCCTGACTCAGAATTGGAGTGTGAAAATTCATTCGCTCGATGTAGACGTTCTCTTGTCAGATCAAGTGAAACAAGAGATTCAGACATGGGCAAACATTCAGTGGTTAACTCAGGGGGTTCTGCTGCAGTTGCCGGATCCGAGTTTTACCGTTATGACGGATGCCAGTCAAACAGGTTGGGGTGCATCATTAATCCCAACGGATTCGAGATGCCAGGGTCTTTGGGATCCGCAATTCCTGTGCAAGCACATAAACATCAAGGAAATGATGTCAATTTGGCTTGCGTTACGTCACTGGATGGACATTATTCACGATGCTAATGTCCAAATCCTATCCGACAATACGACAGTAGTGGCGTATATACGGAATCAGGGAGGCACTCATTCAGTTCCGTTGTTCAATCTAATGGAAAGAATCCTTCTGTTTGCGTTAGAACATCACTTTCTTCTTTCGGTCCATCACATACCGGGTCGTCTGAATGTGCTAGCAGACTCCCTTTCACGAAAGGGTCGCTTGTTGCCGTCGGAGTGGACTCTCAACAAACAAGTATTCAATCAGATTTGCTACCAATGGGAACGGCCAATGATAGACTTATTTGCGACACATCTCAACAATCAGTTGCAGACGTATGTGTCTCCGTGTCCGGATCCAAGAGCATTTGCAGTAGACGCTCTGTCGATCCCTTGGGACGGAATGATAGGATATGCGTATCCTCCAGCACCGTTAATTCAACAAGTATTGCTAAAGATAAAACAATCTCAATGCAAGATTCTGTTGGTAGCATCTCTGTCGCCACAGAGACCGTGGATAAATCTACTCAGGTGTCTGTTGTGGGACCTACCGCGGAAGCTTCCTCCACGAGAGGATCTTCTTTCGCAGGGGAAATCGCGCCAACTCCATCACAACCCGCAAGGTCTCAACCTTCACGTTTTTCCGTTGTGTGGTCCTTCTTGCATGGCAAGCACTTTACAGGACGAGCAGTGGACGCGATTTCTAACTGTAGGAGGACCTCCTCTTCGCTAAACTATGCGGCTAAGTGGAAGGTTTTTCGTCGTTGGTGTAGGGATCATTCTGTAGATATATTTGATCCCTCTATACCAGACATTGCAAACTTTCTAGTATACTTGTTTGACGAAATCAAACTGCAGCCTGTTACTATAAAGGGTTATAGATCTATGTTATCTGATACCTATGCACATCATGATAGTTTACAAATTGGATCTAATGTTTCTTTATCGAAGTTGGTTAGAAACTTTTCGATAAATAGACCCAGAACTCTTAGATTAATTCCTAAGTGGAATTTAGCTTGGGTTCTCCTTAAATTGAAGGAAAAGCCATTTGAACCTCTTGGGACAGTAGATTTCAAATTCTTATCTTATAAGACAGCTTTTCTCTTAGCTTTCTCTTCTGCCAGAAGAGTCAGTGAGCTTCATGCACTATCGGTGGATGATTCTCATTATCGTAGTGTTGGGAACACTATCACCTTCACTACTAATGTGGGTTTTTCAGCTAAGAATCAGGCTCCTAATAAATATCCGGAACCTATTGTTATTAAGGCTCTTCCGTCTTCAGACGGGCGTAGGCCTTTACTCTGTCCTGTTAGAGCACTACGTATCTATAAACAGAGATCTCAGTTTATCAGAAAGGGACGGAAACGTTTCTTTCTGTCTTTGATGCCTAATAGAAAGGACATTTCTGTCCATTCTATTGCTAGATGGATTCAGTTAACTATCCGTACTGCTTATGAAGATTTATCTTCTTCTCAGCAGTCTGTGCTTAAGATTTCTGCTCATGAAGTAAGAGCTCTTTCTACTTCCTGGGCTTATGCTAATAGTGTTGCTATTACAGATTTAATGAAGGCTGCTTATTGGTCTCAGCCATCCACATTTACGAATTTTTATCTCAGAAATATTGAGTCCATTTCTGGAGACCTGCATTGTTTAGGTCCGTTATCTGTTGCTCAGAATGTCGTCCACTAAACAGTTGCAACTATAGTTATGCAGGCTTTCTGTTCCGGCAGTGACTCCATCCGGCTGCCCTCTTCGCTCTGGGCTATTTGACCCAGGGCAAGGGGAAGGGGGGGGGGGGGGGGGCGGGTGTTCCCTTAGGTCACCTGCTTTATAGTGAAAAGCAAGGGAATTCCTCCTCCAAGTCAGTATTTCTGAGTCGCTTCCGGGATGGTTTTAAAGTGTAATATTAATGTTTAAATTCATTCATGTCTTATTTTTAAAGTGTAGCTCGGTGTGAAGCATTTGTAATATGTCAAGTGTCAAACGGGCTTTAATATACAATACTCGGACACTTTTAAATGATTATAAAGAGTCTCAATTCTCTGGACTACTTTATTTATTGGCTTGCTTTAAAAATAATTAGTATAAGGGTTATACTGGATGTTAATAGAGAACATGAATGTTATTGTGCTCAATTATTAAGGGTAGTGTATCTTTCTAATTTAATATTAAATAAGAAAGATACATGTAAAGCCTAATACTCCTTTTCTCCTTAAGGGGTTACCTCTTTACTATATAGTTGAGCTTATTGGATTTTCCTCTATGTCCTAGGCCCTCCAGCCTGTTTACTATTCAGCTAAGTCTGGGTCATTGGTACAGTATAAAAATGTTAAAAAATTTATAGTAATTTATATATTTTTTATACTTACCAATGACCCAGACAGGGATGGCCCTCCCTGGAGTTGGGAACTCTTGCCTCCCCGCTGAGTACATAGCGCTGACCAGGCACTGCCAGTAAGAATGATAATTGGCGCCAATTTCGGGACGTCTGCGTCACTGCGCATGCGCAGTAGAGGCGTAGTATGGAGGTCCTTTAGGACATGATTTCTTTTTGTTTTGGATGCAAATTTTGGGGATTGGGGGGCAAAATTTGTGTTTGGCCCTGGTTTTGTTAGAGTTAGCACCAGCTAAGTCTGGGTCATTGGTAAGTATAAAAAATATATAAATTACTATAAATTTTTTAACTTTCCTTCAACTGTTTTTGCTTTCAGGGGCGGGGGGGGGGGGGGGGGAGAGTGCATCATACCAACTCATCTAGTTTTTTAGGGCCCCGCCGTGAGTACGTGTCGCGTACCAAGGTTGCCATGCTTTGACCTTGAAGTTTGACCACAAGGTCAAATTATTCAGAATTTGTGTTTTTTCTGACAAGTTCGTGTCCGTGAAGGGATTTTAATCAGATTTTACCTATTGCTTGAAATATTTTAGTATTATGGTTCACATCAGTTTATACCATACATCAGTTAGTTGCTGCGGGGCCTGCAGAGATGGATTCCATCTCCGTGATATCTAGTTTGTTCACTTAACCCTCAACAGGGACTGCTGAGAAAGGAGAGTGATTACTCTCACCATCACTCACCTAAATGTTTCACTAGCGGAGCACTTAATCTCTCATCTTCATTATGTCTATGGGAATTAGGTCTTTCATTTTTTGGTTAGAACGTAGCCTATGTCACCTCATTGGAATGAGCTTGATGAGCTATGTTTTTGGAGTAAAAATAAAAAAAACAAAATTTGTGTGGCCATATTTTTATACTGTACCAATGACCCAGACATAGCTGGTGCTAACTCTTAAAATATAGGGCCAAACACAAATTTTGCCCCCCAATCCCCAAAATTTGCATTTAAAACTAAAGAAAACATGTCCTGAAAGGCCCTCCACACTTTGCCCCTACTGCGCATGCGCAGTGTCAAGGACGTTCCGAAATTGGCGCCATTAATCATTCTAAGTTTGGCCCTTCATCAGTTAACATCTGACTGATCTTTGTGCTTTTAAATCTCAGTTTAAATGATGCCAGACACATAAATATTAGTGAAATGGTGATTCTAAGGAGGATAGAGAAGGAGGAGAGGAAAAGAATGTGTGACAGAATATTATCAGGGCTGTAACTTAAAATTTTTTAATGAAATTATGTTAAGTTACCTTTTTTCAAGGCAGCAGCCATTTTGTTGTCATTCTGATTATTTAGTTACACTGTTTTTACAAGTGTTTTCCTCTCTCCCTGTCCTTTAAGTTCCCCCTTGCTATTCTCCCATGCTTTTGGCATAGTTTCTGTAATTATTATTACTAAAATTTCTTGGGAGTTTTAGCTGAATAACAGAATGAATTCTGTTCTTTCCCCATGTTTACGTCTTCACCTACGGGTGGTTAGGCGTTGTGTTCTGCATCTACCATCTGATGTTCTGCAGTTTCTTCCCTGGAAGTCTCTGTTTTGCATCAGATAGTGTATTTTTGGTAACTGATTTCGGGCCTGGGTGCCTGGAGTCTTATTTTAGTGTTTTTACACTCATTGTTTACATTTACAACAGCCCTCTGTGTGAGGGGGGGATTTCTAAAAAATAATATCTTTATGTTATTTTAATCATAACTAGATACATTATTATTGTTCGTAAGTGTTGAATAAATTGTTTAAAATATTTTTAAAATTTTTGTCCACACTTAGGCTTGGGATCCATTGGGGCTCAACGTTACTTTTCAGAAACTTGGGCTGTTCTGAAAAAATATTTTTTCAAAATATTTTGATTTCAATTATTTTTTCTATATTAATGGATCATATTATTATTATGTATTTTGATTGCCAGGGGTTAGTGCGAGTACCAGGACTTGTTTTCTTTTCACATTGAAAGGATATTGATCAATTGTTTTAAGAGGAAGTCTTCCTCTGACTTTATTATCATTCTATATGTGGTCAGTGTACTCGCATTAACTCCTGTTCTGTATCGTATGATTTCGATGACAATATGGGAAGCGTATGTCACGGTATGTTGTTGGGGATTTGGACACTCCGGTCCTTTCCCCGCAGGGTCACTCTACTTTATCAATTTCTATTTCAGACGATCAAGATTAGGGTGATGTATCTGTGATGTCTTCCAACAGTGTGCCTCCGTCGTCACAATTAATGATGGGCTAGCGGAAAAGTGCTCATGTTATACGCCAATTGCCTAAGAGGACCCTAGTAGGTTCGACGGCCTTTGACGTCCGCTAGCTCGCCCGGTGTAGCGTCCATTCACCGAATGGTTCGGCAGCCGGGTTCGTCCGTTGCGGTCTAGAAGGAATTTTGGGGTGATGCGAGCACTATAAAATTAACTTAATGCACACCCAGTGACGGCGGATCGGAGGGAGAACGGAGGAAGCCTTTTAGTCCGGTTCATAGCTCGTTCCGGTCCATCCGGACGGCAAGCGAGAGAGGCCCCTCTCTCGTTCAACAACATCTGGCCCCTGATGTTGTGGTACATAATGTGTCGCTAGCGGAGCATACGTCCGTCGCTCGGGATGCTCCGTTGTATAGGCAGTCCGCTGAGACTGCTAAGGCTTCCTCTTCTCGTCAGCGCACACGACCGCACCTTGGCTGCGTGACCGCCGATATATTACCAGCTTCGCCGATCAAGGATTCTTCGGCGACCAGGTCACACCATCCGGCAGCCAGGGATTCGAGACCGATGGACTCCGGACGTTCGCATAGGAAAAGTATGCGGGAGCCATCTGATGCGGAGCTGCCCTCGGCGAAGCAGCGATAGACTGCGCCTCCGCAGGTCTCGACGCCGGACATTCTTGTGCACATAGCACAGCTTATCGCAGCATCCCAGCAGCCGACAGAAACGGTGTCGGATCGAGAATTATCCGACAGCGCTGGGTCGGTAGCCGGGGACTCGAGGCCTGCAGACTCCGGACGTTCGCATAGGAAGTGTGCGGGAGTCAACGTACACGGAGCTTCCGGTGGCAATGCATCGTAAGTCCGCTACTGCACAGGCCTCGGGAACGGACGTACTTTCCTTAATAGCACAGTTTATCGCAGCATCCCAGCATCAACTGAATCTGTCGCATATATTTTATCCGACGATGCTGGGTCGGGACGCTCCGCGGAAGCGGGTACGGACGTCCGAAAGTTTCATCCGGTCCGACGGGATACCGAAAGGGATTCGGAGGATTTCAAGCTTTCCCTTTCGGAACAACATATGCTTCGATGCCGGATAAGAAACTGATAGCGTCGGTGGACTTAGAAATTTTTGGTTCGGTTCAGGGACATCGTCCCTCAGTTCCGACATAGTCCAATAATGTCACACAAACTTTCGAATTATTGAACGACGCTATATATATTATTATTTTATGCTTGTTATCCAAGCATTTCTGGTTTCTTGTTCGAAGAGTTATGGAGATGTCTTTCAAAAGTGTGCCTCTGTCGTCATAGTTAATGAAGAGTTAGCGGCAATAAGTGCTCATGGAATATGTCTATCGCTTACGGAGTGACATTCGCTAGCTCACCCGGTGTAGCGTACATTCATCGAATGGTTCGGCTGCCGGGTTCGTCCGTTGCGGTCTAGGAAGGAGATTTGGGTGATGCGAGCACTTTAATTTCTTTAGTACTCACCCAGTGACGGCAGATTGAGGACAGATCGGAGGAAGCCAACAACATAGGGGACCGCATGTTGTGGTTCAGATATTTTACATTCGGAGCATATGTCCGTTGCTCGGGACGCTCCGTTATATTGACAGTCCGAGAGACTGTCTTTAATGCTTCCTCATCCTCACAACAGGGCACACGACCACACATTGGCTACGTGACCTCGAGTATCCGATCAGTTTCGGCATTCAGTGATTCCACGGCGAATAGGTCGCGCCATCCGGTAGCCAAGGGACACGAGGCCTATACACTCCGTTCGCTCGCATATTGGAAGTGTGCACGGGGTAACGATCACGGTGCTTCCAGCGGCAATGCATCGTAAGACCGCTTCTCCTCAGGCCTCAGTGACGGACTTGCTATCCGAGTTAGCACAGTTGTTTCGCAGCATCCCAGCAATTGACAGTTTCTCGGTCGAATCAGGAATTATCCGACGGCGCTGGGTCGGTGCGGTCCACGGTTGCATCAGCTACGGACGACCGAACGCTTTATAGGGTCCGACAGGATGGCGAAAGGGATTCGAAAGATTTCGAGTTTTCCCTTTAGTAGTATCGGAAGATGCCTTTCATATCTTCTGGCATTTCTTCCAGTGATTATTTTTCGGACTTCATTGCTGCGATCTTGGATAAGAGACTTATAGCGTCATTGGACTCGGATTTTTCGATCGGTACAGGGACATTGTCCCTGACTTACCGACGCAGTCCAATATTGTCATTACAACATGTGTTTTATTTTTCGACGCTATATATATATATATATATATACAAGCCTGCTACTAAGCATGATAGTTTAGTTTCTTGTCCGCGTTGCTCATTTCTGCCATTTTATCATTTTTACAAATAGTTTATTTTGGCAGAGCAGGGCATACCGAGAGTTCATATGCGTCTAGACGGTGTGATTAAAGACTGCATATATTCTTTTTCGCCGTTTATGTCTTTTCCAATTTCAATGTTGGGAACGACATTATGTATAGTAGACTTAACTTAGACGCTTTATTATACGTAATCCGCCTTACTGAGGCGTTATCATTACGTCTTCAAGAAAAGATTTACGGGATATTATTCTCAATGTAATTTCTTTTGAGGGCAGTAGTTTGTTCACGTATAACTCCGCCCTTCAGTGGCTGATTGGAGTTGGTTAGACGTGACGCAGCCCTAGTTACATCCACACGCGTGGATAGTAAGGTTAAGAACTCTCTCAGAGTCGCTTCGTTCTCGGAGGAGCTTCTCTTCGACAGCAACTTTCCGGCAATCCATGAATTGCTCGATTTATACAATCTCTTGTCTATCTAGTGTTACAAGAGATTCAGACTGGGGCAAACATTCGGTGGCTGACTCAGAGAGTGCCGCCGCAGTTGCCGGACCCGAGTGTGGCTGTTATGACGGTTGCCAGTCAAACAGATTGGGATATATACTGATCCCTACGGATTCGAAGTGCCAGGGTCTTTGTGTTCCGCAGTCTTTTAGCTATCAGTTTAACTTCCGCGGAATAATGTTTTTTAGGCTTGCTTTATGTCATTGCATGAACATTATTCAGGAACGCATGCCCAAATTCCTGTCCTTTAATTCGACAGTAGTGGCGTATCTCCGGAACCCGGGAGGCACTCTTTCGTTTCCGTTATTCAATTTAATGGAAAGAATCCGTCTGTTGGTTATAGTACACCAAGTTCAGTTTTGGTCCGTCATATTCCGGGTCGTCTGATTGTTTTATCGGACTCCCATTCTCTTACGGGTCGCTTGTTGCTGTCAGAATGGACTCTCAACAAACAAGTATTCAATCAGATTTGCTATCTATGGGAGCGCCCAATGATGATTTATTTATGACACAGCTTGCTAATCAATGGCAGACGTATGTGTTGGCTTGTCCAGATCTCTGAGCTAATAGTGTTAACGCTCTATTGATCTTTAGGACGGAATGATAGGATACGCGTATCCTCCGGCGCTGTTGTTTTAGCAGGTATTGATAAGATAAACAACCACTATACATTTCTGTTGATAGCATCTCTATCTTCACAGAGATCATGAGTAATTTACTCTCTTGTCTACTGTGGGTCTTAACGTGAAATCTTCCTCTATGTGAGGATCTTTTTTCACTGGGTAAATCGTGTCATCTTTATCACAACCAGCAAGGTCGCAACCTTCATGTATTCCGTTGTGTGGTCCGTATTGCATTGTAAGCACTGTACTGGACGAGCTTTGGACGCGATTTCTTACTATAGGAGATCCTCTTCTTCGCTATTCTATGCGACTAAAGTGGAGGCTCTTCCGTCGTGGTGTAGGGATCATTATGTTCATATTGTTGATCCCTCCATACTACTCATTGCTATTTTTTAGTATACTTGTTTCACAAGATCTACTGCAGCCTGTTATTATTTAGGTTATAGGTTTATGTTACCTCATACCTATGCACTCTACGATAGTTTACAATTGAGTCTTTTGTCTCTTTATCTAAGTCAGTTAGTAACTTTTTGATAAATAGACTTAGAATCTTTAGATTAAATTCCTATACGGATTTTAACTTCGGTTCTTAATTACCTAAGTAATCATTTGAGCCTCGGGAAACAGTAGTTTTCAATTCTGACCTTTTAGACAGTAATTCTGTTGGTTTCTCTTTTACTGTAGAGTCAGTGAGTTTCATGCACTATCGATGGATGATTTTCACTTTCATAGTTTCGGAATCAATACTTCCGTTACTATTTAGGTTGGATTGTTGCATAAGAGTTAGGCTCCTATTATCCGGAACCTATTATTTTAAGGTCCTTCCGTCTTCGTATCGGCATAGGCCTTTACTCTTTCCGGGTACAGTTTATGTATTTATAAACAGATTTCTGTTTATTACTATGGGCGTAAGCTTCTTCTGTCTTTGATGTCTAGTAGAAGGACGTTACGCTCCATTTTATTGTTAATGGATTCTATTAACTATCGGTACTGCTTATAGTATATCATTGACTTAGCAGTTGTGCTTAAGATTTCGGCTCATGAAGTAAGAGTTCTTCTACTTCTTGGGCTTACATTTATAGTGTCGCTATTATAGATTTTTGAAGGCCGCTCATTGCGCTCAGCCATCCACATTCTTGAATTTTATCTCAGAAATATCGAGTCCATTTCTGGAGGCCTCTATTGTTAGGTCTATTATCTACTGCTCAGAATGTCATTCACTTAACAGTTGCTACTATAGCTAGGTAGGCTGTCTGTTTCGGCAGTGTCTCCGTTCGGCTGCCCTCTTCGCTCTGGGCTATTTGACCCAGGGCAAGAAAAAGGGGGGTGGGAGGGTGTTCCCTTGGGTCACCTGTTTTACTATGAAAACAAGGGGATACCTCCTCCGGAGTTAGTAATTCTGAGCTGTTATTGGGATGGTTGTTTAGTGAGAAGTTTAGGTTTTTAAAATTCATTCAAGTCTTAGTTTTTAAAGTATAGCTTTTGAATATTGCATATGTCAACGGACATGATTATGCAATCCTCAGACACTTTTAGGAGTATAAGAGTCTCTATTCTCTAGACTTACTTTATTTATTGGCTTACTTTAAAAATTATTAGTATAAGGATTATATTGAATATTTATAGAGTATATGGATGTATGAAGCTCAATTTTGGAAGGTGTTGTATCTTTCTAATTTAACATAAAATAAGAAAGATACATGTAAGGCCTATTACTTCTTTTCCCTACAGGGGATGACTCTATTTTATTTTATTGAGCATATTCCATTTTGCTCTATGTCCTTGGCCCTCCAGCCTTTTTACTATTCAGCTATGTCTGGGTCATTGGTACAGTATAAAAATGTTAAAAAATTTATAGTAATTTATATATTTTTTATACTTACCAATGACCCAGACGGGGATGGCCCTCCCAGGAGTTGGGAACTCTTGCCTCCCCGCTGAGTACATAGCGCTTACCAGGCACTGGTTATTAGAATGATTAATGGCGCCAATTTCGGAACGTCCTTGACACTGCGCATGCGCAGTAGGGGCGAAGTGTGGAGGGCCTTTCAGGACATGTTTTCTTTAGTTTTAGATGCAAATTTTGGGGATTGGGGGGCAAAATTTGTGTTTGGCCCTATATTTTAAGAGTTAGCACCAGCTATGTCTGGGTCATTGGTAAGTATAAAAAATATATAAATTACTATAAATTTTTTAACTTTCTTGTATAGTGCTCATCAGTTTGGGGAGTTATGTTAGGTAAGGGGTTAAATTCACTTTCCTGAAATTTTGACTCTCGCAAAATGAAATGAGGAGAGTATTTATTCACTTGCCTGCATTCTCTCTTCCTGACAGTCACTGCCTTAACCCTTTACCCAACGAATCGCCCACGTAATATGCAAATTCCGCAGCTGAAAAAATATTATTTTTCGAAAAATTTCAACAAAACCATATCATGTGACCCCTCTTTGGAACGAGCACGTTCCAAAGAGGGGTCACATGATATGGTTTTGTTGAAATTTTTTGAAAAATTTTAAAAAATGATATTTAAAATATTAAATTTTGAAATCGTCTGCGTTGGGTAAAGGGTTAAGGGCCTAATTCTGACTTTTATAATAGGTGCCCCATTATGCATTGTTTGGGTAAACTCAAAACTTGTTTTCAAAGTACCTTGTCGTTTGTTTCTAGGCAAGTCTTGGCTGCCTCAGTAGGCAGCCAAGACTTCACTAGAAACAACTGAAAGTATATTGAAAATGTATAAAACTCAGCACTGTGATCACAAGAGCAGATGGACAAGTTTAACTGGATCATCACTTGGTCACAAACTGGTCGAAATTCTCTCTCTGCAAACTGTAAAATCTCACCGGTTGAAAAAAATGTGAGAACATCAGATCTGAGATGCTATTTTCATTTGGTTTTCTTCAGTATTTTATTTAGGAAATCTTGTTCCACCTGTGTAATAGTGTTGCAGTGCAGTCACGATCTGGTAAGGACTTATATTTGGACGAGAATCCGAGAATCATTTCATGCAAAGATTTGAGCAACAAAACCAGCGAGAATCCATGTGGATTTGGCCTTGTTACCTAACATAGCAGCAGCAAATTAACCTACACAAGGCTAACATGTCCTGATTTATCCTGACAAAATTGTACAAATATGGCTGTCATTGGAACCGGCTCATTGAGCTGGTTCCAATGACATTCATATTTGTGAGGTTTTATTGACAAATGTTGTTTGTTTTATTTTTAAATTATCAAATTCAGTTTATGTTTTAAAAATTAAAAAGCTGTGTTGGGTAAATGGTTAGCATATGGGATCAGTATACAACAGGAGTTCATTCATGGTGGCCTCATGGGCTCCTTGGACACTCATAGTAGGTATGGATTCTCGCAACTAGTTCAACCCTTTACCCAACGAATCGCCCGCATCCGCCAGCGTAATATGCAAATTCAGCAGTTGAAAAAATATTATTTTTCAAAAATAATTCAACAAAACCATATCACGTGACCCCTCGTTGGAACGAGCTCGTCAAGCTCGTTCCAACGAGGGGTCACATGATATGGTGTTGTTGAAATCCTTTGAAACATTTAAAAAATTGATATATAAAATAATAAATTTTGATATCGTCTGTGTTGGGTAAAGGGTTAACAAGAATCTAATTGGATTCTCCCAAATTTAGATGAAATATAAGTCCTGTTGATCATGAAAAATGCTGCTCTTGTGTAAGTAGGTTGTCAACTGTACCATAGTTTGTTTTTTATTTTATTTTTTAGGTCTTTCTGTTTAACAGTTATTGGTAACAAAGGAGACCTGAAGGGGAAGAAGATGAGATTAAGAATTAAAAAATTACCCGCATTAATTAAAAGTGAATCTAGTTATCATGAAGTGAGTAATTATATACATGTAGTACAGTGGAACCCACTTAATTGGATATCTCTTAATTGTATATCCCTGTTAATTGAATATAATTTTCAAACACAAAACCATTTACCATATCTTCAGTACAAATTTGATCTGTTAATTGCATATGGGTTGTAGAGTAAACTCCTGTTAATTGTATATAAATTTTTGTAATATGTCGAAAAAATTACTATGACACGCACCAAATTCCCCTTATTTATCAACCTTTTTGGCCTCAATACATCCAATACAGGCATTTATTCTATCATATCTTGTTTGACAGAGCTCTATGAGCTCTGTCAAACAAGATATAATAGAATAAATGCTCAGTTTACCTCCAGAACACAGGAAACTGACCAAATCCCTGTTAATTGTATACTCCTGTTAATTGAATAATTTTCACTGGCAAAATGGATATTCAATTAAGAGGATTCTTCTGTATTTTTTCATTCTACCTTGTTTTACAGAGTTTTGTGGGGGTATTAAAAACCTTGAAAAATTTGTATCAAATTTTTTTGATCCATGAAATTGATCAATTTTTCCAGAAATCCTTGAATATTCTACAAGACATATTAATTGGTCACCATTGTCCACAATGATTTTCATTCATTTTAAACAACATTTATTTTAAAATATGTCATAGAAGTTATGAATAAACTTTGTCTGCACATGTGAATGCAAATTACATAATACGTCTTGAACATGGTCATATTAATTACTGAGTGGAACTGAGCAGTAGAGAAATATGGGAAAATAAAAGTTAGAATTTGATATATCTGGGTCATTTATATGTAGATTAGCAATTTGAATTAGTTGGGATAAATTGGATGATTTATAAACATTAGAACATAATGTGCTGGCCAAAAACATCTGCTTGGTACTAAGGAGGTTGAACACTGAAATCAAATTAACGCACAATCAGTGCTCAGTATTTAGTTGTCTGCTCTGCCTATGCATAGAAATACAAACTGGGGCTACTGGATGGTGTTCAATGGATTACCAAAAATGGCTGCTGACCGATTACTGGTTATTTGAGCTCACAATCGGCCGATTGCAATGCCATTTCCAATTATAATTCTGTGCACTACAGGAAAGTTGAGGCTTGCAAAGAACTACATTAAATGTTGAACATATTTTAGTGTTTTTTAGTTCATTCACTACTAGATAAGTCGAGACATGTAAGAACTACATTAAATTGAACATATTTCACAGTGTTAAACTCTGTTGACTCAGGTCCTGTAAAATTGCCCTTTGTGCACACTTGGGCTGTAAACATGGCTCTCAGAACCGTGTTTAACATCCAAGTGCATGCAACTGGTAATTTTTACTGCGATCTGAGTCAATGGAGTGCAGCCTTCACTTTTCCTAACTGGCGATTGCCACAAGTACGCTCAATTGTAAGCTTTACGTGTCGTTTAACTTGTATATCCCATAAAGGGGTGTCTAGAGAGATTAAGAATACACATTGTGGTGGTTTTTCAGCTTTATTGAATGGTATCATTGACATCATTTTACATTAACAATTGAACAATTGCAGCTTATGAATTATCACAAAATACTTTGCAACAATTGGTTGAACCGATGTTCCAGGAGCATTGCTGTTATCAACTGATTGCCCACAATCAGCCAGTTGTGGTGCCCAGTTCTGATCATCAGTTGAACACTACCAGTAGAGTCAAAAAATAATATTAAAAGGGATTATAAAAGACACAGTGAGCTAACTTTATGTTGGTATGATGTATAGAAATGTTTTTGCATCAGGTTTTAATTGAAGAATGTGATACATGAACATTGAATTCAGAGAATCTCCAGAAAATTTCGACTCAGTACATTTCACTGAGAATTTGACAAATCCATTTAACTAGCAAGCTCCAGACTTATTTAATTAATTGCTGGAGACAAATTTCTTAGTACCAATTTACAACTAAATTTTGATGATATTATTTAAATGGTACCAAAATAGAAATAAAAATTTATAGAATAAAGGACATAACATGGTATATTGGTAATCGATCTAATCAATCCCTTTTGAATGAGAATGAGAAATCGAGGTAGTCACAGACCCCAAACTAAGATGAAATCTCAAGGGAGGAGTCGGATTGCACAGTCAGCGGCAGAGCTCAATTTAACTGGATTCGCATAGCAGTTTTCGAATCAAATATTGCAATATTGCTAATCAATTTCAAATGAAAAATCATGTAAATAATAGGAAATGCTAATCCAAATTGATCCAAGTTAGAAAACTGCTATTCAATTTTTAAAAATTAAATCGTCATAAATGGTCAGCAGGTTCGGAATTGGGATAGACGTAATTGTATTTCCTTGCAGGTAGGGAGCGCATAAATGTCAGGGGTGAGCATAATTTTAAATTTGAAAATTGAGGTAATCACCTACCTCGAGCTCAGATATGATTTCAAGAGAGTGAGTGTATATCACCAGTTGACAGGGTAGGAACTGGGATAAGCATTGAATTATTATTGCAGTTAAGAAGTACATTAAAGTTGGAGGGAGTGCAGTTTATAATTGGCAGCCAAGACTTGTCTAAAAAAACAACTTTCAGTGTTCTTAGAAAGTGCCTTGCAAGTTCAACCAAAGATTGCAGGCAGCCAAGACTTGACTTGAAATCACTGCTCTGGTGATTTATCTATTGTCAGCAGGACCTCCTAATGATTGCATGTTAATGGCACATGATGTGAGATCGCAGAAGCCTGAACAAGCCAGAAAATAAGCAGACTGTCAACTGCAAAATGAGGTCCCCAGAGGGTAAATTTAGTGATGCTACCCTGCTGTGCAGGGTAGCATCACTAAATTTACCCTCTGTGAACCTCAATCTGAATCAGGGTCTCAAAACTAAATAGAAAGAGGTACCCAGGGGATAAATTGCCCCCCTGTATGAGATAGCATCATCAAATTGACCCTCTGGGGACCTCATTTTTCAAATGTCAGACTGCTTATTTTCTGGACTGAGCCTGAAATAGGCCTTTGAGGATTAAGGTGTGTTTGGAACAAGTCACAAAATTACTGTAGATATGATTTATGTTGGAAAAAGAATGACAATGTTGAGCTCATTGGCAGCAGCATTTGTCTAGTTGTTGTAGAATGATACAAGAACAACTTATGTATTTTCGTGATGTGAATTCCTCTTTGGTACCGTCACTCAGCAAATCTCAGTCAAGTCATATTCTAAATACCACACCAATACCAGGGTATACACCCATAAAAATACTGAAACTGATACCAGACGAAAAATTCCAGTACCACCCATTAAGTATTACAATATGACGTATGGTGATGAGAAAATGAGTTAACCATTTCAGCTCTAGCAACTTTACCGAAGCCTTTGTTGTAAAACTGTTAATCAACATTTTTTTGCAGATTGAAAAAGACAGAATACTAATGTTTTTGAAGAAAAGTGAAAATAAATCATGGCGTCCTGAGATGGATGAAGGGCTTGATATGGATGAAGATTGATAAAAAAGTGTGTCTTTGTTGTTGTTAGGACCAGGTGTTGTTGGACGGTGACAATGAGCTTTATGTATACAGTACTAGCTGAAATAAGATGTTAGATAACCGCTAGAAGATTTTTTATGCATTTATTTTCTGTTTATATTTCCAAATCATGACATCATTTTGTGTGAAGCTCTCGCTGAGAGCTTCCCAAAAAATGAGGTTACAAGTTGGAATTAACTACAGAGGAAGAAGGGTACTAGTATTATTTTTTTCTTGTTACCCTAAAACCTATTTCAGCTGATACTGTAGCTTGTCAAAAGACAGGTGTCTGTACAGTACTGTGAATTCCATTGAGGGCAGAAAAGTTTGATCATGACTGGGCCTCAATCAGGTTGAAATACTCTTGCTTTCCTCACAGAAATGATATAATCTTACCTATCGAAAAAAAAAGAAATTTGATAACATAGTATTTCGGATGCTGCTGTTGTGGTTTGCTTTTCATGATTAGGTCTTCATTTTGCAGTATTTTAGTTATGGGGTCTCATCCCAGTAGTGTAACTTTATAACGACCTGATCATGATCTGATCAAGAAAGAGATCATTTTTGTGATCACAGTATTGCAGTTAACAGATATGCAAAATCGTTGGGGCTATATATGGTGCTTGTCACTGACTACAAAGTGGTTCAAGTTTTCTCTGCCACCAAGAAAATTAGCCCAGTTGTCTTGTACAGAAGATAGCTCTTTACCTAAACCCTTTACCTAACATGAAAGACAGACCACACTTGCAAACAAAATTTGTGAATGACTATTTTTTCATTTTTGCATCATAAATGTAGATTATGACCCCTCATTGGAGCAAGCTCAATGAGCTCATTACAATGAGGCTTCATAAGCTATATTTTTGAGACCAAAAATGAAAAAATAATGAAAATTGAATGGGGATTTTTGTGAATAACACTAGCCAGTTTTGGCTGTTATGTTGGGTTGAAGGGTTAATTTTCCTTTCCAAAACATAGTTATGCCCATACCTCCACCTATTATTTTACTGTGTACATACAGTGCATTGAGAGTAGAATATCACTAAAACACCTCTGCAGAGGGGGTTTTCACCTGGATAATAATTTGCACAAGAGGTACAAAGAATTAGTTTCGACCTGTAGACCTCTGGGTTTGTCCTGGAGATGGGCTGACTGATACTTTGCGTTAAACTTACTTTTTATGCTTTTTCATATAACTACAGTCTCATTACACTCTCCACAAATTGTTGGTTAGAATGTTTTGAAAAGAAAAGTTTTGGTGGATTTTTTTTTTCTGAATGTTGCTTACTAAAATATTTTTAAGTCACCTCTTGTTATTTCCTTTGTGTAACAAGTGTAATGATCAGACAAGAACAAGTTGTCAGATGATGGCATTTCTTACGGAAAGTGTATCACTTCGTTATAGATGAATTGTTGGGAAATAATCACAATCATTCCAGTCTAAGATGTTTCTGATCAGGTTCTACAACATTTGGATGCACTATTTTTGGGCAGGCTTTATTTTGAGAAATCAATGAAAGATTAAACACACATTTCCAATTTTTCAAACAAACTAATTAAAAGTATTATGCAAAGCTTCATTTTTGAGGTGCTCTATCGTGCTCAGGTATCTATCATAAACCATATTTGAACAGAGGCACACTTTTTCTTGCACTCTTAACTGTTAGAGTGATGGAAGCCCAAATTTGGGCTTTATTCAGAAGTGTCAGTACCACAACTTAAAGGTTTCATAATCAGTAGATACTCTACATGCCACTTTTGAAGTGAAATTATCTAGTCTGTTAAGAATTTCCTTGTTACAATTTGTGGGAGAGTGCCTATTGGCACTCTCCCATAAATTGTAACAATGCAAGGATATATGAACAAATGTAGATGACCAAAAATCGTATGGTATTATGCGGGATAACACATGGACATCCACAATCTCTCATCTTGTGTTGACAGAAATGAAGCACTGATTATCACAACACATTGATGAGGTTTAATGGGACAAATAAGAGATGAAAACTTCTGGGAAATATTTACAGGATAACTGCAAGAACATTTCTCTCTTATTTTCTTTCATTAATCAGTGCTGGAAATGAACAAAATTGATGGGTGCAGTTTTAAGCTCCTGTGAAATCAGAGACGGGTAAATTGCACCCGTAAAATTTTAGTATATGAATTTTCGAGGGAATACTGTCCCCAAACACCCGAAACCTTAACCCTTTGAACTCGAGTGGTATTTTCCATGCCAGTTCAATGAATATTAGAAGAGTCCATATTCATTATTTGGGATAGACCAATCAATATTTTCAACGTGCAGCCTCAGGGCTGCACGTTGAAAATATTGATTGGTCTACCCAACACATTTACTGGACAGCCATCCTATTTAATGACGTTATGACGTATCATGTTCCTGCCCAGAAAAGTGGCCTCTCGGGTTCAAAGGGTTAAATGTATACGGAATTGCTGAATTATGACAGTAACTTGCCACTGGCCACAGAGTACTGCTTTCTCAAAACAATGCACATTGGTATGCCCTCACAGTCTATTAGTGCTCCACAACATTTTTCAACAAGTGCATTTTTTAGCTCCCAGAAAATAGCAAAAACACGGGTGCTGACAGGAGCAATTGCACTTGCACCCATCTCATTTCCAAGACTGATTAATAATACAGGCTGCTGATGTTGCTTTTTAAAATGCTGTTGTGGGATTTCTTCGAAAATATTGTCAGTGCCTTGTAGGTGAAACATCACTAGGTGAAAAATAGGAAAGTAATTTGTATGGAGCTATTCTGCAACATTTCTCTCCTAATACTGAAGAAAATATTGTTTTATCTATGTTGAAAAATTGCTATTATTCCATGAGGCTAAATCAGGCTATTGTTGGTTAGATACATCAGACAGTTTAGTGAAGTTTTAATAGCTTATGTGTTCTACTTATGACTACTTATGACATAGTCACTATCAATGTCTGAGTTTTAGTTTTGATGAAATTTTCTTGACAGTCTAATTGTGATATATATTTTATTGACTCTTGTACTGAAATAGAATAGAGTTTATTTTTGTTCATAAACCATGAGCAGAAATATGCGGTATTATGTGGGAAATTGTATTAGGGCTGTCACGATTTTTTTAATTTAGGAATTGATTAATCGTCTCAAATAATCGAGGATAATCGATTGATCGTACCCAGATGACCCTTCTCCCTCTCTTTGAAGTCGATAAAAATGAAGTTCAAGTCAGTTGACCTACCTCAAGTAAACAATGAAGACGATCCTCTTTTAGTTACATTCAAAGCTTTGATGTTCTGAACTTTTGAACCGTCAGTGTAATAATCAAGACCGGTCGGCAGTTGCGAAGTTCGCAACTGCCGACTGGTCTTGATTATTACACTGAAAGGTTCAAAAGTTCAGAACATCAAAGCTTTGATGAATGTACCTGAACGAGAAATGCTTCCCACAGTTTATTGAGGGTTAACATCGATGTTCTTAACTCTTTACCTATAGAAACAATATTTTTATCATCATTTTTCTTTTAGTTATTAAACGTCTAAAATGGGATACAATTTACCGATTATTCGACAATGAAAAATACTAATCGATTTCGCCATGACCGATCAACAATCGATTAATTGATGAATCGTGACAGCCCTAAATTGTATGTGTATCATTAGAGCAACTGAGGAACAAAATTTGTTTGTAAATAGCCCCACAAAAGCACAAAAATCCAATGAAGCATGATGGGAGATGACAACACACATTTCATTTTACTTTCAAGACAAAATTACCTTAACTGGTTGAGTGCTAGAAGCCACTACCAGGGTTTTCAAAAAAATGAGGGTACCACTGTACCAGAGGAAAAGCCAACATTTTCCTTGCTCATTTTTCATATACAGTCAAACGCAAATAACAACAGGTGGTCTCTCATGTCCACCTGTTATTATTTGCGTATTGTGTACTTCTATTAACTGAATAATTTTCACAGGCAAAAAATAAGTATTCAGTTGACTGGTAGAGTGCAGGAGGTCCATATTTGGGCTTTATTCTGAAGTACAGGTACCACCTCTTAAAGGCTTCTTATTCCATGGATGTGCTTCCTATCATCCTTGAAGTGTAATTATTTAGTAGTCTGGCACTCTCCCATCAATTGTAATAATGTAAAAGCCTGTGAACAAATTTTGACAACGAAAAATAATTTAGCACTCTACAGTACAATTCAAAATAAGTTGTCGGATAACCACTATAAACTATGTATCTTTCTCTTCCTACACTGGTAAGACCAGAAGCTGATTTCATTTTCTGGAAAGCTCTCACTGAGAGCTTTCCAGAAATTGATGTCAGATTCTGATCTTATCAGTGTGGGAGCAGCAGTATACTTAGTTTATTGTGGTTATGCTACAACTTATTTTGACTTGTACTGTACCAATTAACAGGTTCCACTGTACTGGTATGTGATTCGAGGCTATTTCTTCTGTTTTACTTTAGGAAGAATTTAGCGAGTTTTGCACTCCTTGCTGTTTTAATTGTATTTTTCTGCAAAGATTCTTGTGATTTCTCTGTATTTTTTAAACAATTGCCTACGATCTGTTTTCAGCTCAAAATTCTTATATTTACAATATTTTTTGTCTAAATATAAGAATGTAAGAATATGTTTTAAATGTAGCAATCATTGGCTTGTTTCATTTGATTGAAAAAAATATAGTGTCCTTCAGGCCTGAAAATAAACAGTCCGACATTTGCAGAATGAGGTTCCCAGAGGGTGAATTTGATGATGCTATCCCATACAGTGGGCCAGTTTATCCGCTGGGTACTTCTTTCTGTTTAGTTTTGAGACCCTGATTCAGATTGAGGTTCACAGAGGGTAAATTTAGTGATGCTACCCTTCTGTGCATCTGTGGTAGCTAAATTCACCCTCTGGGGAGCCTCTGCTTATTTTCAGGCCTGGTGTCCTTACCAGTACCTTGTGTTTACATTACCTACCACATACATGTGCACACACACATATATTCAATAAAAAAACACGCTGAATTTGTTGGGCATCATACCAAATGAGTTTAACAAATCTGTTGTTTTATTGAAATTAGCAGTGGTAAATGTTCTGTTTGTTTTTCTCATTATTCCACTAAAATCATTTAAATTTTAATATACATTAAGTTTATTCGTTTTTCTATCAAATGTAAGACTTGTATATATTCAATAAAGATCTTATATAATTGTTGACTAACCCTGTACCCAGTATATTTGTTACATCTACCTTACACTGGACACACACATTTTTAACTGGTTCAGTGGTAAATGACTTTTTAAAGGTGATTTGAAACATTTTTTTTTTTTCAAATATACCATGCTACCAGCAAGAATAGCCTTAATTTAGCAAGATTTTGTGCATAATAATTGTTTGGTTACAATTTATTGGAGACTGCCAATAAAACTCTCCAATAAATTGCAATCAAACAATTTTATATAAGAGATTTTTCTTCTACTACTGAGTGAACATCAAGCTAATACACACAGTGTAAAGCCACTAAAGTGACTTCCAGCACTTTTCAATACAGCCATGATAGTGGCTTCTGGCATTCAATTAGTTAACTGGTTGAGTGCTAGATGCCCATATTTGGGCTCTATTCTGAATTGCAGGTACCCCAACTTCAAGGCATCAAATTCAGTGGCTATGCTTCATATTGTCTTTGAAATGTTATTATTTAGTCTGTTAGAATATGCTTTGTTTCGATTTATGGGAGAGTTTCCACAGGCACTCTCCCCTAAATTGTAATAGGGCAAAGACAATTGAATAAATTTTGATGGTCAAAAATAATTAGGCACTCTACCAGTTAATTAAATTTACTGTTTTTCCTTGTTTTTCTTCTTAACATAACTCATTGCTATCCTTAAGAATGAGCTAATTGAGTTTGTTAGAATGACTAATCAAATTGTGTGGTTTAGAACAAACTAAAAATTTTGCATTATCTCAGAAAAATATATTGGATAAAGGGTTAAACTTTTCTACATCTTCTCTGAAATATATTGCCTTTTACATTACAAGAACTAACTTTATAAAACCACAAATGTTCTACACATTCTTTTAGCAAATGATAAATTTTTTGTTTGTTTGAAAGAAAATCAATAAAAATAATGACCTTTTTATTGTTGTTCATGTTGTATGTACCCTCCATCTGTACTTTGTATCACTGTGACTCGAGTGAGTACATATCCAGAGAAGCATATCTCCACTGTCTAATTCTGAAGTCCATGAAAATTAGAAATTAAGGCAGATAAAAAGAGTTACCTTAACTTCCTTTCAGACAACCATTTCTTGTGTAACCTTTCTGAACCCTCGACATTTATGTTTTATCTTCATCATAAAGTATATCGAAGTTCCAGAAGAGTTAACAAATGAATACCAAAGGTATTCGTAGTCAATGTTTTTGCTGTTCATCAAAGCCCTGAAATGTAGGGCTTTGGAAAAAGTGTTTTGGTAAAAAAAAAATGTTTTGATTCTCAACCAATCCCTCAGTGAAATTGACCCCCCCCCCCCCCTCCCCGATTGGACGTTCTTGTTGCCTTGCAGTGTTTCCTTCCAATATTACTACAAAATCATTTGAATTGGAAACTGGCTTTTTAATATTTACAAGGAAGAGACTCTGAAAGTTAAATCTAAATAGCATAACTAAAAATGTGAAACAGTTTTATTTTTAACCCTTTACCCAATGTTACGGCCAAAACTGGCCAGCGCTATTCACAAAAATCGCCAATTAATTTTCATTATTTTTAGCTCAACTTTGACGAAGTCAAATTTGAGCTATTGTCATGGCCCGTCGTCCGTCGTCTGTCTGTCCGTCCGTCTGTCCATCTGTCCGTACATCAACAATTGGCTATGGCTCGGGCTAGAGGTCGTATTTATGAACCGATCTTTACGAAACTTCTTGTGTACCTTTGTTATGACCCTGGGAGGGAACGAGTGTTTTTAGGTGTGGTCCAAAGTTCAAGATGGCTGCCAGCGGCCATTTTGTACCAATGATGCAAAAATCAGTTTTTTGTACAGAACTTCTGTATGAAAGTTCTGATTTGAATAAAGTTTTGTATAAATGTTTAGTACCATGGGATACATCACATATAATACGGGTTTTTTTCTCGTGCGTAAATTATGCAAATTAGACTGACTTTGATTTATTTAGTGTTACTTTCAGAGCTGTAAGTGCCAAGCTGCTATGTATCGGGCTAGAGGCCGTATTTATGAACCAATCTTTACAAAACTTCTTGGGTACCTTTATTATGACCGTGGGATGAGAACGAGTGTTTTTGGGTGCAGTCCGAAATTCAAGATGGCTGCCAGCAGCCATTTTGTACCGACGATGCAGAAATTTTTTTTTGGTACAGAACTTCCATATGAAAGCTCTGATTTGAATAATTTTTCGTATGAATGTTTAGTACCATGAGATACATTACATATCATATGGGTTTTTTTCTCGTGCTTATATTATGCAAATTAGACTAACTTTGATTTATTTAGTGTTACTTTCAGCACTGTAAGTGCAAATCCCTATACGGCTCGGGCTAGAGGCCGTATTTATGAACCGATCTTTACGAAACATCATGGGTACCTTTGTTATCACTGTGAGACGAGAACGATTGTTTTGGGGTCTGGTCGGAAATTCAAGATGGCCGCTGGCAGCCATTTTGTACAAAATTAGGTGCAATCAGATTTTTGCACAGAACTTCCATATGAAAGCTCTGATTTGAATAATTTTTTGTATGAATGTTTAGTACCATGGGATACATTACATATAATATGGGGTTTTTTCTTGTGCGTAAATTATGCAAATTAGGCTAACTTTGATTTATTTAGTGTTACTTAAATTAGGGGTCCGGGTGGGACTTGGAAAATTTTGGACCAAAATCCGGAAATTAGTTTTTTGGTTTTTTATGCGTTTTGGTCAATTTTAAGACAAAAAAAAAAAAATTTTTTTACACTGAAAATTTGGGGTCCGGGTGGGACTTAGAAAATTTTTGACCAAAATCCGGAAATTAGTTTTTTGTGTTTTGATGCATTTTGGTCAATTTTAAGAAGAAGAAGAAAAAATTTTAGTCTGAAAATATTTTGTTTGGGACTGAAAATTTCCACACAAAAATAATAATCTACAATGATTGGTCTCAATCTTTAGTCCATTACAGTCACCTTGTAATTCTTTTATTATTGTTGACTGGGCCAAAACAAATACTAATTCCTGTCATATTCATTATTCAGTTGTCTTGGTCACAGAAAGTACTAATTCCTGTCATATCCAAGTTGAGCTACAGAGTCATTGACTCTTTCATTTTCATTTTTTGTCTCAAAAACATAGGTTATGACCACTCTTTGGAACGAGCTCATTGAGCTCGTTCCAAAGAGGGGTCATAACCTATGTTTTTGAGACAAAAAAATGAAACAAATTAGTTATTCAAGAATTTTGTATGCAAGTGTTGTCTGCTTTTCATGTTAGGTAAAGGGTTAAAGTTCAATGAATTTATTTGTATAATTATACACTCTATATATTTTTTTTTGTATAAAAAGACAGGGGAAAGCCTCTCAATCAATGCTCATTACCTGCAAGAGAAAACTGAAATTAAAAATAAATCTGTTCCATCTCTCTCTGATTTAAAAAAAAAATTGCCCGAGAAGCTATTTATTTTGCCTGGCCTTGTTTTATTTTTTTATGCTTTCAAATTCAACACTGATTCTCTTAATAGTATTGAATTATACACTTATTGTATACAGTGAAATGGATGGGTCTGTCTTGTATTTGTGCAGATGTTCAGTAATAATTTGATCCCACAGCCCCATAGGGCTGTGAGATCAAATTATTACTGATCCTTCTTGCCAGTTAGGTGTAAATTAACAACCCCCCCCCCCCCCACTCCCAGATGTGAATCAGTGCTTATGTACTGTGGTAAACAAGCTCTGGTTTACTGATAAAATAGGACCCAGTCACCAATGCTTGGGGCAGAAGTCTCTAAAATGTGCACCCTGGGTATAAATGATTGACTAAGCTTGACTTTATTTCTGTGTTGCGATCACGATTAGCCATTGTGCAGAAATATGTAACCTACCGGGGTAAACACAAATTATTTTAACTCATTTTAAATCTGATACCCTGAATTTTATTGAATCATACAATAATGTAAACAGCGATGTGGACAAGTCTCTACAGCGTCTATGGGGAGGTTAATTAATAATTGGATCCCACAGCTCTTATATTATTACTGCTCCTCCAGATCAGTTGGGTGTTTATATTATGCTATCTACTGTCGGACTGTCAACTTTCTCCTTACACTAAAATTTATGCATACTGGGTTGAAGGGATTAAGGCAAGCAATAATCAAATTATTGTTCATTTACCCAATTTATGTAGACCTGATTCATAATCTGATTGGTACATATATATTACCACCATTATGTTTATGAACAAAATGTTGAGCTCTTGTTTCGAAGGCCATGTGGAGTTGCTCGCTGAGAAACAAGACTGTCAAGATTAAGATGAAGATAAGTCGAGATAATGATTTAACCCTTTACTTAATTAAATTCTTGAATAATTAATTTTTAGCTCAACTTGACAACGTCAAGCTGAGCTATTGCCATCACTTCTCGTCCGTCAGCGTACGTACGTTGTACGTACGTACATAATGTACGTATGTCCACAATTTCCTTTGGCTCACCTCACAGGTCGCATTTATGATCAGATCGCTTTGAAACTTTGTATGCTTGTTTGGGGTGACGTCTAGATGGGAGCTATCGATTTTCTCCAATTTCCGTCAAAAAATGTTGGCACATCCAATGTTCTTAGCACTTAGTTTAGTCAGACCTCAATATTTCCCTTTGGCACACCCTACAGAGCACATTTATGATTGGATTGCTTTAAAACCTGGCATGCTTGTTTAGGGTGACCTCTAGATGGGAGCTGTCGATTTTCTTCAATTTCTGTCAAAAAATGTTGCCGCGACCAATGTTCTTAGAACTTAGTTTAGTCAGACCTCAATATTTCCCTTTGGCACACCCTACAGGGCACATTTATGATCAGATTGCTTTGAAACCTGGCATGCTTGTTTAGGATGATCTCTAGATGGGAGCTCTCGATGTTCTTCAATTTCCGTCTAAAAATGTTACCGTGGCCAACGTTCTTAGAACTTAGTTTAGTCAGACCACAATATTTCCCTTTGGCACACTTTACAGGGTACATTTATGATTGGATTGCTTTGATACCTGGTACGCTTGTTTGGGGTGACCTCTAGATGGGTGCTATTGATTTTTTTCCATTTCCGTCAAAAAATGTTGCCGCGGCCAACGTTCTTAGAACTTAGTTTAGTCAGACCTCAATATTTCCCTTTGGCACACCCTACAGGGCACATTTATGATTGGATTGCTTTGAAACCTGGTATGCTTGTTTAGGGAGACCACTAAATGGGGGCTATCGATTTTCTGCCATTTCCGTCGCAAAATGTTGCCGCGGCCAACATTCTTAGAACTTAGTTTAGTCAGACCTCAATACTTCCCTTTGGCATACCCTACAGGGTACATTTATGTTCGGATTGCTTTGAAACCTGGCATGCTTGTTTGGGGTAACCTCTAGATTGGAGCTATCGATTTTCTTCCAATTCTGTCCGTCAAAAAATGTTGCCACCGGCAACGATCTTTGAACTAAGTTTACTCAGGCATCAATATATTCCTTTGGCATGCCCTACAGGGCACATTTATGATCAGATCGGTTTGAAACTTTGTATGCTTGTTTGGGGTTACCTCTAGATGGGAGCTATTGATTTTCTTCGATTTCCGTCAAAAAATGTTACCACTGACAATGACCTTCGATGAACTTTGTAAAAACTTAGTGCAGTTAAGCATCAATATTTCCATTTGACACATCCTGCAGGGCACATTTAAGATTGGATAGCTTGCAAACTTCGTGTGCTTGTGTGGGGTGACATCTATATGGGAGCTGTCGATTTTCTTCCATTTCTGACAAAAAATGTTGCTGCCGACCTTTGAACTTAGTTTAGTCAGACCTCAATATTTCCCTTTAACACACTCTTCAGGGCACATTTATGATCGGATCACTTTGAAAAGTGGTATGTGTGTTTGGGATGACCTCTAGATGTGAGCTATTTTTTAATTTCCATAAAAAGCTATTGTTGTTATCACCAGCCTTTGAACTTACTGCATTTGTGCATCAATTTATCCATTTTGCACTCTCTGTAGGGTATATTTATGAATTTCCATAACCCCCCCTCCCCCACCCCCCCCCCCCCCCCCAAAAAAGAAACAAACATTGCCACAAAGCAATGACCTTCTACTTAGTGCATTTGTGCATTAACATCTTCCTTTGGCATGCCTCAGAGAGCACATTCATTATCAGGTTGTTTTGAAACTTTGTATGCTTATGCAGGGTGACAAAGATAGGAGCTATTGATTTTCTTTTCATTTCCATCAAAAATTGTTGCTGTTGACAACAATCTTTGAATTTATTCCATTTGTGCATCAACATTCTTTGACATGGCCTACAGGCCACATTTATCATAGGATTGTTTTTGAACTTGGTGTGCTCATCAGTCAAGAACTCAAGATAAGAGCTGTTGATTAGCATTCATTTCTGTGAAAAAGTTGCCATTTACAATAACCTCTGAACATACTGCATTTGTGTATCAACATTCTTCCTTTAGCCAGTCTTACAGTTTACATTTAAAGATGCAAGGATTACTCTGACGTTGTGCACACACAATGCAATTATGTTGAAATTTCATCAAATAACATTGGTACCAATGATCTTCAATTTTGAAATTTCATTTATAACTTACCAAGTTCAAGTTTGTCAAGTTGAGCTACAGTGTCACTGACACTTTCATTTTCATTTTTGGTCTCAAAAACATAGGTTATGACTCCCTCATTGGAACGAGCTCAATGAACTCGTTCCAACGAGGGGTCATAACCTATGTTTTTGAGACAAAAAATGAAAAAAATAATGAAAATTAATTGACGATTTTTTAGAATAGCACTGGCCGGTTTGGCCATTACGTTGGGTAAAGGGTTAAGATAAGAAACAAGAGTGAGACTCTGCCTACATTTTCTACATAAACATAATACAGTGGAGCCCATTTAATTGGATATCTCTTAATTGTATATCCCTGTTAATTGAATGAAATTTTCAAACACAAAACCATTTACCATACCTTCAGTACAAATTTGATCTCTTAATTGCATATGGGTTGTAGAGTAAACTCCTGTTAATTGTATATAAATTTTTATAATATGTCGAAAAAATTACTGTGACACACACCAAATTCCCCTTATTTATCAACCTTTTTGGCCTCGCTACATCCAATACAGACATTTATTCTATTATATCTTGTTTGACAGAGCTCTATGAGCTCTGTCAAACAAGATATAATAGAATATATGCTCAGTTTACCTCCAGAACACAGGAAACTGACCAAATCCCTGTTGATTGTATACTCCTGTTAACTGAATAATTTTCACTGGCAAAATGAATATTCAGTTAAGAGGATTCAACTGTAGTGATATAGATTTGACTTACAATTCTCAACTATCAATAACTTGATAAATAGCATTTTTCGCTCAACTTGACAATGTCAAGTATGAGCTATTGGGATGGGTTGTGATCTGTCGTCTGTCTGTACATCCATCCATATGTCTGTCCATCCATACGTCCATCCATTCACAATTCCTTTTACACCCTATAGGCTGCAGCTCTCACCTGATCAGTTCCAAATTTCACATTTGGCTTTGGGGCAATGTCTAGATGGGAGCTATCGATTTTGTTTTCGAATTTTGTTGAAAAACATGCCCACCCGTGGCCATCTTGGATTTGGATGTAAATTGTCCAACAATTGTTTTAGCACACCCTACAGGCCGCAGCTCTCACCCAATCTGTCTCAAATTTCATATGTACCTATGGGACAATGACTAGATGGGAGCTATCAAATTTTTCTGAATTTCATTTAAAAACGTCGTCTTAGATTTGGCATATAAATTGTCAACAATTCCATTAAAACACCCTACAGGCTGCATCTCTCATCCAATCTTTTTCAAATTTTCAAATTTCATATGTAGCTTTGATGTGATGTCTAGATGGGAGCAATTGAATTTTTCTGAAATTTGTTGAAAAACATGGCTGCCACTGGCATCTTTGATTTGGATCTAAAATGTCCAATTCCTTTAGCACACCTTACAGGCTGTGGCCCTGTCCCGATCAGTCCCAAATTTCATATGTGTTTTTTGGGGCAATTTCTAAATGGGAGCTATCAATTTTTTTTTTAATTTTGTTGAAAAACATGCCCACCAGTGGCCATCTTGGATTTGGATATAAGTTGTCTAACAATTCCTTCTGCACCCCCTACAGGTCACAGCTCTAACCCAATCTGTCCCAAATTTCATATGTAGCTTTGGGGCAATGTCTAGATGGGAGGTATCAAACTATTCCAAATTTCGTTAAAAAACATGGCCGTCAGTGGCCATATTAGATTTGGCATATAAATTGTCAACAATTCCATTAGCACACCCTACATATGTAGCTTGGGTGTGATATCTAGATGGGAGCAATTCAATTTTTCCGAATTTTGTTGAAAACATGGCTGCCAGTGGCCATCTTTGATTTGGATATAAATTGTCCAATTCCTTTAGCACACCCTACTGGCTGCAGCCCTTACCTGATCAGTCCCAAATTTCATATGTGGCTTTGGGGCAATGTCTAGATGGGAGCTATCAATTTTTTTCGAATTTCGTTGAAAAACCTGGTCATCAGTGGCCATCTTGGATTTGGATATAAATTGTCCAACAATTCCTTTAGCACACCCTACAGGATGCAGCTCTCACCCGATCAGTCTCAAATTTCATATGTAGCTTTGCGGCAATGTCTAGATGGGAGCAATCAAATTTGTTTTGAATTTCATTAAAAAAGATGGCTGCCAGTGGCCATCTTAGATTTGGCATATAAATTGTCAACAATCCCATCAGTTATCGCTGAACTAAATATTCAAATTAGAGCTAACTGCCTTGAAATGTTGCACTTGGAAATGATGCAATCTCTAAAAATAAACAGCCTTGGGAAAATATATTGTTTCAATAAACGTTTGAAACACTCCATTGACATCTTTCATTTTTGTTGAATATTCCTGATAAAAAAAGAGGGTGATTTGATGACTTTTGGACCTAAAAAATACAATTTACTTTTTGTGTTTTTGTTTGGAATTCCCGGAAAAATATATGCATGTGACCGGTATTTCCCTTTGTGTCAGTTTTTCTCTATTATTTGTTGCATGACCCCCTGTTTTCGGGTCAGAAAAAGTTGTCTGAAGGGCTATACTTGACAAAGATATTTGAATGCCAAAATTAAAGTGATGTGATCATATTTTCTTCTTGCCTGAACATTATAATGGTGGCCTATGGGAAAATATTTAGTTTTGTGATACCTGTAGGAAGAATGTTTTTTGGCTTCCAAAGCAGATTCAGTTATTATTTTGGAGGATTATTTCACATTTAAATGTTTATTGGGGGATCACAAATCTTACAAAATTGTTTTACTATTTTGAAAAATTACATCTTTGTCACAGTCAGCAATAAAGGCTATATATTGCCAAAAATAAGGCTATTAATGCAATCAACTTCACATTTTGAATAAGTGTGTTTCCCTGGAGCACACTGTAACATCTGGCAGGTGCTAACAAACAGCCTGTCTTATCCTATTAACACATTTATTTAAACCATGATCCCCACTCATAGTACTAAGGGTAGAGAGGATTCCAATCTTCCAATCTCCTCCCAAATTACCATTCAAACACAGCCAGAAAACCTATACTGCACTTCTATGCACTGGTATTTAGAAATTTTTCTCTTCTATATTATGCTCTTTAAAATGTTGGAAAACAATTCCTTCATTGAAAGAGTATTTTGGAACACAAATTTGGGGAGGGGGCTACAGTGAAAAAAATAACATACTAAAATGACAAATGTGAATGAATGGCATTTGTGCATAGCTACCAATATCACTTTTTCTGTCATGGTTCCCATGATAAGCACAAATTTACAGTGACAGTTGTGAAATATTGCTCTCTCCTTGAACCAAGTCCCCCTCCCACACATACTTAACCCTTCTGCTGATGATAAATATGTGGAAAGACTGTACAGCATGTTTTTAGAGGCTGAAGTTAATATCATACCCTTTCAGTTTCTTATCATTTACTTTGAGCCTGCAGCACACATGGTCCACTAAGTTATTTTTCAATTTGACTATCTTGTCCTGGCTCTTCCACTATATTTTTCATTGTATGTCATTCAGTACTCTCATGTAGACTTCCTGAATGGATGACTGCAAGCCTGTCTGTCTGTCTGTCTGTTCATCAGGCGGCAAGGTGTTTATTTGCTTTTCATTTGCCTGGATCTACATTTTCAATAATTGGTAGCTGACTATCTTTCACTCCTCCCCCACTCCCCCCACACACACATAAATATATTAAACATCAAAGGCCACTATATTCTTGAAGCAAATGTCTGATTCATCCTCTTTGGAAACATATTTTCTACAATTTCACTCTCTTTGTCAGAATGGGTGTCTGTGGGGATTAAAACAAAAGTTGTGAAAGTGCTATTATGGTTACTTGCAGCACATGCATAGCACTATAGAATCAATATTTGATGGTTTTAGGCGTTTTAACAGTGTTGATAGATACCACAGTAGCAGGACTGCTCATTCTTTGGAAAAAAGCACTGTTTTATGTTTTGTCAGTGCCATACCAGTGACTCTAGGTGCCTTAACTGAGAAAAGATTCATCAAACACAGGGTAGTTTTTTAAAAACGCTGTAAATTCTCATCCCTCTCGACTAATTTAGTCCCCTACCGACATCGCCGGAGGGGTCTATACGTTTGCACTCTGTCCATCCATCAGTCTGTCAGTCCGTCAGTCTGTCAGTCCGTCAGTCACACTTTAGTTTTCCGGATGACTTACAGATCAAGTTTGAGTTTCATGCTGATTGCATTATTCTTGTGTGAGTTATGGCCCTTTGAAATATGGAAAAGCGTCAAAATATCAGTTTTACAGACTTTTTTTGGAAACGCTTCAACGGAATGATTTCATTTTTGGTAAACTACTATAGAACGATGACTTACAGATCAAGTTTGAGTTTCATGCTGATTGCATTATTTCTGTGTGAGTTATGGCCCTTGGAAATATGGAAAAGTGCTAAAATATCAGTTTTCCGAACTTTTTTTGGAAATGCTTCAACGGAATGAATTCATTTTTGGTTACCTACTATAGAACGGTGACTTACAGATCAAGTTTGAGTTTCATGCTGATTGCATTATTCTTGTGTGAGTTATGGCCCTTGGAAATATGGAAAAGCGCCAAAATATCAGTTTTCCAGACTTTTTTGGAAACGCTTCAACGGAATGATTTCATTTTTGGTAACCTACTATAGAATGATGACTTACAGTTCAAGTTTCTTTTGCACTCTGTCCATCCATCAGTCTGTCAGTCACACTTTAGTTTTCCGGATTTTGGGGGGGAAATGCTTCAACCGAATGATTTCATTCTTGGTAACCTACTATAGAACGATGACTTACAGATCAAGTTTGAGTTTCATGCTGATTGCATTATTCTTGTGTGAGTTATGGCCCTTGGAAATATGGAAAAGTGCCAAATAATCAGTTTTCCAGACTTTTTTGGAAATGCTTCAACAGAATTCATGCTGATCACATCTAGGTTATAACATTTGTATAATTATTAATGCTCATTAGTCCGGTAGGGGACATTGTATTGCTTCAGCGATATGCGAGCTCTTGTTTATTAGATAACAGGCTAGAGAAATCTTTTGGAGGCAATACCAGCTTTTAAGCCCATTTGACAAAGTTTGGACACTTTTCCTCAAAAGAGCAAATTTCCCATGTTTTTGACTCGGCAGAAGCCAAAAGTTGGATTCTAATGCAGCAATGATTCTTTTATCCAATGGAAGTGGTAAAATGTTGTCTCTTTGGTAGGGTTAGGGATAATTATAGGTATCGCTGAACTAAATATTTGAATTCGAGTTACTTGCCTTGAAATGTTGCACTTAGAAATGATACAATCTCTAAAAAAAAAAATAAACAGCCTTGGGAAAATATATTGTTTCAATAAACGTTTGAAACATTCTATTGACATCTTGCATTATTGTTGAATATTCCTGATAAAAAAGAGGGTGATTTGTTGACTTTTGAACCTAAAAAATACAATGTACTTTTTGTATGTTTTTGTTGGGAATTCCCTGAAAAATATGTGCACATGACTGGTACTTCTATTCATGTCATTTTTTCTCTCTTATTTGTTGCATGACCCCCTGGTCAGAAAAAGTTGTCCGAAGGGCTATACTTGACAAAGATATTTGAATGCCAAAATTAAAGTGATGCAATCATATTTATTTTCACCTGAACGTTATAATGGTGGCCTATGGGAAGATATTTATTTCTGTGATACCATTAGCACACCCTACAGGCCACATGTCTCACCCAAACTTTTTAAAATTTCATATGCAGTTTTCGTGTGATGTCTAGATGGGAGCAATCAAATTGTTCTGAATCCCATTCAAAAATATGGCTGCCAGCAGCCATCTTGGATTGGCATTTGAATTGTCAACAATTCCATTAGCACACCCGCAGGCCACATCTCTCACCCAGTCTTTTTCAAATTCCATATGTAGTTTTGGTGTGATGTCTAGATGGGAGCTATCAAATTTTTCTGAATTTTGTTGAAAAAATATGGCCGGCAGTGGCCATCGTTGCCTACAGGCCACATGTCTCACCAAACTTTTTAAAATTTCATATGCAGTTTTTGTGTGATGTCTAGATGGGAGCAATCAAATTGTTCTGAATCCCATTCAAAAATATGGCTGCCAGCAGCCATCTTGGATTGGCATTTGAATTGTCAACAATTCCATTAGCACACCCGCAGGCCACATCTCTCACCCAGTCTTTTTCAAATTCCATATGTAGTTTTGGTGTGATGTCTAGATGGGAGCTATCAAATTTTTCTGAATTTTGTTGAAAAAATATGGCCGGCAGTGGCCATTGTGGATTTGGCATATACAGCACGTGGAGAGTGGATTGTAACAAAATCACCCACAGAGTGGAATTATCACCCAGACTATAGCTTTCAAATCTGTCCATACTGACAAAAAAACACAAGAAATGTTTCAGCCAATGGACCTCCGGGTTCAACCCGGAGGTCCATTGGCTGGAACTTTTCTTGTACTTGTTATGCATTGCAACGAATTTGCAATTATTGATTGAGTGGAATCTCCACTCTGCGGGTGATTTGGTGATAATACACTCTGCACGTACTGTAAATTGTCAACAATTCCATTAGCAGACCCTATAGGCCACACCTCTCACCCGATCTTTTTCAAATTTTATATATGTCTTTGGTATGATGTCCAGATGGGAGTTATCAAATTTTTCTGCAGTCCGTTGAAAAAAGAGCCGCCACTGGCCTTCTTGGGGTTGACCTATTAATTGTCAACAATTCCATTATTACACCCAACAGGCCCCATCGCTCACTCGATTTTTTTCAGATTTCATTTGTAGCTTTGGTGTGATGTCATTTCTTGAGTGAGTGACATGGCTTTCCTGGATCTTTCTATTTAGTTCAGGCCCTTCTTGGACAAGTTGAGCTGCAGCGTCATTGACATTTTCATAGTTTCTGATTTCATTTTGACTGAAAAAATTAAGGTCATTTGGTTGAATTTGAATGCAGCTGCCTTGAATAATTTTCCCGATCCCTGGATAAACTGAATGAGTATGTTGTTTCAACTTGAATACTTTTAATAATTCAGATACAGAAACATGAAAATCATGTGGTTTCATATTTTTGGGATGGGGATCATTTCTAGAAACAAACACATTCTATCACAAACACCTTTCAAAAGCTTATGATGTTCCACAAATACTAACATAAACAAAATTGTAACCAAGGGAGGGAACCCCGAGAAGTGAAGCAGTGCCTCTCTAAAATGGGCAACATGGCTTATTAGCGCTCACCCCTGGTTTTGAATTGATACTCATGTTGTGGTCATGATTAGCCATAGTGCAAAAATATGTGACCTTAACCCTTTACCTAACGTAACGGTCAAAACCGGCCAGCGCTATTCTCAAAAATCGCCAATTAATTTTCATTATTTTTTTCATTTTTTGTCTCAAAAACATAGGTTATGACCCCTGGTTGGAACGAGCTCGCCGAGCTCGTTCCAACAAGGGGTCATAACCTATGTTTTTGAGACAAAAAATGAAAAAATTACTTATTCAAGAATTATTTTTGCAAGTGTCGTCTGCTTTTCAGGTTAGCTAAAGGGTTAAACACCAATAAATAATAATAAATAATATGCATTATATCTTGCTTGACAGAGCTTATTGAACTCTGTCAAACAAGATATAATAGATTAAATGCCAATATTGGATTATTGAGGTCCGAAATGTTCAGAAATGTCGAGAATTCAGTGTGCTAAAAAGGGTCATAGCTGTGGCCATGTTGTATATGCATTGACCTAACCTGTGGACATCCTTCCCCCTAGACTGGTCTATAAATTCTGATCTGTGCATGGAAGAAACCCACAAATACGCGGATGTCTACCCCTCCCCCCCCCCCCCCCCATGCTGGTCTCTCGCCATACCAACGGACTTCAAAATCTACCCTCAAATGACAGAGTTATAATGCAAAACGTTCGTACGGAAAGTTTCCCAAGTCTAAAAAGGTTCGTAACTCTGGTCGGTATGCATGGACGAAACCCCCAATTTGTGGAATTACCCCCCCCCCCCCCCCCCCGGCTGAATATGAAATGTGAGTAGTGAAAATGTTGGCTTTTGTTCTGGTACCCTCATTTTATTGAAAGCCCTTCTAGAACTCAACTGGTAAAGTGATATGAGTTTCTTTCTGAATGTCTTGTGGAGAGGAGGCTTGTGGGCGCAAGTGCAATGATGGCCTTCTCTTTTGAATACACTTTCAAAGTAGTTGCCGGCCATAGAGTTCTTAACCCTTTACCTAACATAGCGGCCAAAAACGGACATGAAATTGACCAAAATAAACCTACCTCAGCCTAAAATATCTTACAAATGTCTCGATAAAACCATACAAATATGGATATAATTAGAACCGGCTCATTGATCCGGTTCTAATGATATCCATCGTTGTATGGTTTTATTGAAAAATTCTGAGAATTTGTTTCGAGAAATGTGAAATTAAATTTATTGTTTAAAAAAGCTGTGTTAGGTAAATAAAGGGTTAACGTGGCATCCACATAACCCTCTACAGACAGATGCCAAAATACCGATATTTCAAGCAGCAAATTTCACCAGAATATAACTAAAAATATAACCAATTCACTCTTATTTGACAGAGTTTGAACTGACTAAACTGAATTGTAGAAAAACATTTGCAGCTTGAAATGAAATGTTGATATTTCTACATTAGTGTTCGCAGGGTTAATTTGTTAGGCCCTTTTGTGTAATAGAATAACCAAACTATTTGTATATACCTCAAACTCTTAGCCATATTTACCATACCCCTAATACAACTGGATCGGATTATCGTGACCGTGACAGTTTTACAGGTGGAGGAAGCCGGAGTACCCGGAGAGAACCACCGAGCATCGACGAGCAACTATCAGCTCTTCAACATTCTAACTCTGTTCAAGCTCGGCTCAAGCAGGGTTACAGTGGTTGAAGACATGTGCACCATCGACGTGCAGTACGCCTTAGTACACGGCGTCATCGTGCCCCCATGTAGGCAAACGGGATAAAGTGCCTTGCCCGAGGCCACAACGCGAGTCGTCCGGACGGGGGTCGAACCCGGTACCTCTAGCATAGAAGTCCAACGGTCTACCACTGAGCCACCGCACTGTATAAATGCATATAAGTTGTAGAGTACGTCGATGGAAATTGCATAAAATTATCTGATCTATTAAAAATACTTGTGCAGTCACAGGATTACCCAAGCTTTGCAGACCACTTTGATCCAATACAATTTCCTTTCAATTTAAGACCCCCCCCCCCCCCCCCCCCCCGGGAACCTCGGGAAATGAAGCAGTGCTCATTAACTGTGGTGAACAAGCTCTGTTTTGCTGGTAAATTAGGACCCGGTCACCAATGCCTGGGTTGGAAGCCCTCTATAATGGGCAACATTTTTATCAACAATTCGCTGGACTTGACTTTATATCTATGTTGAAGTCACGATTAGTCATCGTTCAGAAGTATGTGACATTAAACACAATAAATAAATAAATAAATAAATAAATAAATAAATAAATAAATAAATTCATTTTAAGCATCTAAGTTATTATAACTTGTTTGACAGACCTATTGGGGCTCTGTCTAACAAGGCATAATAAAGTAAATGTTCAATGTTTAACAAGAATGTAAGAAAATGGCAGAAATATTATTCATTGGATATTCCTGTTACTATTTATTCTCTGGGAAACTGCTATTCAATTAACAGAGTTTAACTGCATTGGAGATGTGTCTTCTCAAACAGACATCTGAATAAAAATTTATTCATTACATATGATTTTCCCCAGAATTGCCCATTATCGAACTGGGCTGATATGACTTCAAACACGGTTGAAGTGACGCTGATATCGTCGATATGGACTAGCTAGAGTTGTTCCCCTTGATGTGTTACCAGGCACATCTATTTTGTTCACATCGAAATCGTTCACCGTTATTCACCGAAAGCAATCAATTAGACTGACGTTACCAGGCAAAAGGGGGTAGTGTTTGTTTGGTGAGGGAATTAATGGTGACAATACGTGAGGATTAGGTGGACGAAGCTAAGAAAGAAGGGAGATCTTTAGAAAATTCATCGCAAACTACAAATCTGAGATGAAAGCGGAGATTCGTCGAAGTAAGTGAAGATGTAGTTCACCTATCAGAACGTCGCGGCTTCCCCACCGGGGAAGCCGGGACGTTCGGATAGCTATACTTGGAGTAGGGGAAGAGTAGACTTCGGACTTTGTGAAAAGAATGAGAAACAATAACACTGTCAGAAAACTGTAATAGATCTGAGAAATTACCCAACGTAACGGCCAAAACCGACCAGCGCTATTCTCAAAAATCGCCAATTAATTTTCAAAATATTTTCATTTTTTGTCTCAAAAACATAGGTTATGACCCCTCGTTGGAACGAGCTCGTCGAGCTCGTTCCAACGAGGGGTCATAACCTATGTTTTTGAGACAAAAAAATGAAAAAATTTAGTTATTCAAGAATTTTTTTTGCAAGTGTCGTCTGCTTTTCATGTTAGGTAAAGGTAAATAAAGAGGTTATTAATTGGTTAGTTACATATCGACCAAGATATCAACCCTTGGTAATTTCGACCTTTGATATCAGGTTGATATGAAGTTACCTCCGGCTGATATCTCGGCGATATGAAACTAAGTAATAACCTCTGAGCATAGATAGTTTTATTTATTAATGGGGGCTTAGCGACACTTTCGACAGCCAGGGTCACCTCGTGCCAGAGAATTTTACGGGTGGAGGAAGCCGGAGTACCCGGAGAGAGGCATCAAGCAACAGCGAACAACTGTCCGACTCCTCAACGTACGAACTCCACACAAGCAGGGTTTGCATTGGTTGAAGACAAGTGCACCATCGACGTGCAGTACGCCTTAGTACACAACTCCACCGTGCCCCCACGTGGGCACCTGGGATTAAGTGTCTTGCCCAAGGACACAACGCGACTGCCACAGGTGGGATTCGAACCGAGGACCTCTCGCAGCCTGCATCTCTACCCGCTGAGCCACCGCGCACCCAAACATAGATAGATAGAATTCAATAAAATTCAAGCATTTGTGAAAATGTAAATTTCCAACATTTTCCTTGCTAAATTCCTTGTCTCTCAAAAAGTAGAGTTTCTTATAGGGAAGATATGTTTTTTTTTATACGCCAGCTGTCTAAATTACTAGAGTCGAAGAAGTCTTACAAAAAAACAAACTCATTTGTTTGTTTGGTTCGATAAAATAATCCCCATAATGGCAATTATTCATTGCTATTTCACTATATTGATAATGACGTGTTCCTAATTTTATTGGTTTTACACCATCCATTTGAATAAAATTACTGACATTTGCTTTCTAATTCCGAAACTCTTCGAAGCTTCGTTATTGAGTTAAAGCGATCAAATTATTGCATAGTTTGCAGTTGTATCGGATATGCGCCTCATTACAAGATAGATAGCATCTAGTTTGGTTAGATGTTAAATAATGCATTTCATTGTGTTTTTCGAATGTGCGAACATATCTGCGTTTATCCATGAACTCCACAGATTCTGTCCTCTCTAGAACGTGAGTTGGAAGCATAGATACTCATCTCAATCCATCATGTAACACACGTTACTGATGACAGCCCCATATCTCATATCGCCTCACTGAAACCATGCCCGACGCCATAAGATCCTTTGTCATCCGACATAGGGGGGCGGGGACAAAACTTTTCGACACGTCGACGCCCCCTCCCCCTCCCCGCCTAGATGTACCCAGTTCCGATTGATCATAGTCAACTGCCATTATGTGATTTCGTTTGATTAGTCTTGACAATAGCCATGTGTAAACAGTTTAGAAGTTGATCTGTTGATGTGATTTTCACAAAATTCAAGAGCGACTGTATACCAACTGACTAATGGGTCACAGTCGCTCCAGAATTTTGTGAAAGTCACGTCAACAGATCAACTCCTGCAGTATTTGCACATAGCTATTGACTCGGAGAACGAAAATTTCGGCAGATTTATTTATTCGACGGCGCCATTTCTGAATGATATCATCTTATACACTTCTATCATCGGAGTAATGGGAGAGTCTTTGTATTTGGAAGGGAAATTCGAAAATAATTTAACCCTTTACCCAACGCACAGAATATGAAATTTTATTATTTTAATTATTGTTTTTTTTTTTTTATTTTTCAAAAAATTTTTTTTTTAAAAATCAACAAAACCATATCATGTGAGTGACCCTTCAATGGAACGAGCTAGATGACCTCGTTCCAGTGAAGGGTCACATTATATACTACTCAAAGTTTGCTAAGCACCAAATATTTGACACATCATTGTGAAATTAGCTTGTGACATATTTGCGATATTTTTGGTGGATAATGATTGAATATGGCAAATGCAAATGTAAGAAGACATTTGTCTGACGCAGAAATGTGGCGGGCTGTAGGGATGGTGGAGCAAGGGCTATCCATCGTCAGGTTGGTGATGCCCTTGGTGTGCACCATACGATGATCACCAGAGCCTGGGCAAGATTTCATCAGTATGGCACACCAGTAAGACGGCATGGTGGCGGCAGAGACAGGGCAACATCTGCAGCTGAGGACCGGTTGTTGATCATTCAGGTCCATAGGAACCGTTTTGCCACAGCAACCCAGCTTCGCCGTGACCTTTAGAATACATCCGGAGTAAATGTTTCGACGTAGACTATCCGGGCAAGGTTGCACGAGCGGCAGGCACGATATGAATGGGCCATGGACCACGTTGGATGGACCAGACAAGATTGGTGGCCTGTCCTTTTTACAGATGAGTCAAGGTACTGCCTAGGCCACACATATAGGCGTTCTAGGGTATGGAGAAGACCAGGAGAGCGATTCCATGCAGCCAACATTGCTGAGCATGACCGCTATGGTGGAGGGTCAAACATGGTCTGAGGTGGCATCAGCTGGGATGGACGTACCGACATCTGTGTCCTTGAACGTGGTACATTGACGGCACAACGGTATATTGATGAGATCCCAGATGTCCACGTCAGATTGTATGCAGGTGCAGTGGGTGATATTCATTCTGATGGACGATAATGCTCGTCCCCAGGTTGCCCATGCTGTCGGGGAGTACCGACAGAGGGGGGGGGGGGGGGGGGGGTTGTTGAGCGTTTGAACCGGCCAGCAAGATCCCCTGACCTCAATCCAATCGAACATGTCTGGAATGAGTTGTAACTTGCAATTTCAGCCCATCCAGTCCAGCCAAGGAGTGTCCAGGAGCTTGGTGCCACATGCTGGTCCAAGAATGGAACAAAATCCTACCTACAAAGGACCACCAGGAAGCTGATTGGGAGCATGGGAAGGCGCTGTCAAGCTGTAATTAACAGTAATGGCTCTCATACTCGATATTAAACCCATACCAGTTCGCTCCGTCAACTTTTTGGCATATGGAAAAAGTTCCTCTTTTACCAATAATATCCATTTTCCATGGTTATCGTATTCAAAGGCTAAAATATAATGTCAAACACAAATAAAATCCTAACTTCTGTACTTAAATCATTAAAGATATAATTAAATAAAAAATATATAGGCCCTGCACTTTTCATTACAATATTTCACCTAAAACGTAAAACAGGTAGTAGGAAAAACTTGGTGCTTAGCAAACTTTGAGTAGTATATGATTTTGTTGAAATATTTCGAAATATATATTTATAAATTTATGCTTAATCTGCAAATTATGCGGGTAGATGTTGTCGATTTGTTAGCTAAAGGGTTAATCCCACAGCCCTGTAGCGCAGTAATATTAAATTATTACAGATCTGCCTTTCCAATTTGGGGTTTATTTTGCGCCTTCTCACACACGACCTACATTCACCCATTCATCCTTTTGATGACTCACTTTGAACAAGGATTTCCAACCAATATTATTGTTATATATATAATCCCCGTCAGCAGTGATTGATTCTCACGTAAGACTCGGGAGAATCCCAAGGATAGACAATTGGGTTTGGTGTGGGGTGGGGGTTGGGGGTAGGTACTAAGTTCCCTGAGAACAAACTACTTGTATTTTGTCACTGTGGTTAATACGAGCAGGGGATAGAAAATTGGTCATGATGGTTCGACCTTTTCTAGAAATTCAAACATTGCATCCGCTATTCCTATGCATTTGAAGAGAGCGTGTGCATCGCCCGTCGTCAGCTGAAATAAGTTGGAGGAGAGTGACAAGCAAAAAAAAAAAAATGATTCCATTTTTCCTTTTCATATTTCCAACTCTTGACACCATTGTTTTGGAGACTCAAGACACCATTGTTTTGGAGACTCTCTACAAGTGCTTCCCAAGAAATAATATCATGAGTTAATTGGAAATATCAGGAGAAGACAAGTGCACCATCGGCGTGCAGTGCGTCGTAGTACACAGCGCCACCGTGCCCCCATGTGGGCCATCAGGACTGAGTGCTTTGCTCAAGGACACAACGCAGTTACCCCTGGCGGGGGAAGAACCGTGGACCTTTCGGTTTGAGGTTCAATGCTGTAACCACGGGACCACTGTGCTCCCCGACTGCATTGGTTAATTGCCATGTTGCAATTGGAGAAAAAATTGCACCTTGAAACTTCCATATTTGAACACCAGTGTGTAGAGGGTTCTGCTACGACGGTTTGTTGTCTCATACATAAGTTGTATGGTATATCCAGAATTTTTAGAAAGTCAGAGGACGATGTTATATGTCCGAAATACGGTAAGACAGACTTTTCGAGATGTAAATATTGTCTGCCATTTTGGCTGTGTACCAATCCTGAATGATGATATATACTACTCATGTTTAGTTCAGGATCTGTCCTATCTCCCCTACATATTTGCACACAAAAGGTTAAATGTATACATTTTATGTTTATTTATTTGTTCATTGTGGTTTATCGACATCAACCTAGACCATGTCGTGTCGGACAATGTTTCAGATGGAGGAAGCCAGAAATCACAGAGAGAACCATTAATTATCGATTATTGATTAACTGTCGGACTCGCCACTTTAATGTCCCGATACAATCAGAGTTAACCCAGTGTTTAAAAGCAAGTGTAGCATCAACGCATCGCTGTATGCCCACTGTCAATGTGCTGTGTGCCTGTGGTAGTCTTGCCTTTATCCAATGCTAACCATGCATGTGCCGGAACAGCAACGTGGATTGTCCGACGTTTATAAACCATTTTCCGGTGGTTCTCCCTTGGGGCTCCGACCTTCACTACCCAACAAAATGTCCCAAACGGCACGGGCGAGGCTGCTGATAGTGTCATCAAAGTCCAGTGAACAAACACACATAAAATGTACACATTTACTGCCATTCAGTGAATCCAGTTGATTTAGAATAATTTTCAACCCAATTCATTTTGGAGTGTACCCTTGTGCATCATGGTAATTTTTATAATGGTTACTAAAGGAATCGGCCATACACATCCATCGCTGCCCACAAGACAATAGAGGTTAAACTGTGTTACAAGCCATTGTGATCTTTCAATGGTGCGAGGTTGCCCCCTCCTTCCAGTGTTGGATCATAAACTTTGGTTTGAAAACAAAATAAACTTATCAGTTTTTTTTAAATTATTGCTGTCGGAAGTTTATGATAGAAAAAAGGCTTGTGCGTAAACTTCAACATAGGTTTGTTGTCACTCCTGGCTGCACCGATCGCCATGTTCGCACAACCCCTGGGGTAAGTTAAACCTCAACCGAAAAGTAGATTCAAACTCAGTTTAAATTTATAAATCATTTAATATGTATCATACAAATGTACAAATAAATATTAACAAAAAATTATGCATTTACAAGAGCAGTGCTTGCCTCACATAAAATGACATACATTGATTCCCTTTTGAACTTCATGTATTTCAGATCACGTGACTAAAGTAGAGGCCTTTTTGTGACTTCGACGCGGTGTGGTTTCTGTTATCTCAACTTGACTGTCGGACAAGGACTAACTATCACTGAGAGAACAATGTTCAAATCGAAAAATGCCGCCATCAATTATTGTTTTGACGCACCAAATCGTTGTGTCAAAATTATAATCAATGATTTTATCTACTATTTTGTACATTGGTCTCTGTGCAATTACATTTACGTTCCTTTTACATCGAGGCTTAACCCTTTGAGCCCTGGTGGTATCTTCCATATTAGTTCAGTGGCAGCAACTGGAAGATTTCATGTTCATTATTTAGGGGTAGACCAATTAATATTTTCAACGTGCAGTCTTGGGACTGCGCGTTGAAAATATTGACTGGTCTTCTACACACGTGCACTTAGCATCCATCCTATTTAATGAAATTATGACGTATCATGTTCCTGCCCTGAAAAACGGTCGCTAAGGGTCAAAGGGTTGAAGGAGAAGGGAAAACTTGTCAGTTATAACTTACTGTGACAGGCGTGTGACAGTCTTCACAAAATGCATGTGACATACCTGATACAAATGCTGCAAAAGGCAATAAATATATTTATTTTAAGGTTGAACGTTTGACACAATCTGATGTCTACTCCCTGCTGAAGAAATATTTAAACAAAGACAGTATTTAGGGGGAACTAAATATTTTAGCATTCAATCGTTAATTATAATTTTGACAACGAATTGTTCCGTCCAACTTATTATCAACGCTTGTTGCGGTATTAGGTTCTAAGATGGTCTATTCTCCTTGTTCGATAGAAGATATTCATATCGTAAGCCCTACTGAATGTACAGTACCTGGAGAGTGTATTATCACTAAATCACCCGCAGAGTGGAGATTCCACCCAATCAATAATTGCAAATTTGTTGCAAAGCATTACAAGCACAAACAAAGTTCCAGCCAATGGACCTCCGGGTTATACCCGGAGGTCATTGGTTGAAACATTGCTTGTGTTTTTTGCCCACATGTGCAAAATTTGAAAGTAATACTTTGGGTGATAACTCCACTCCCCGGGTGATTCAGTTACAATCCACCCTCCACGTACTGTAACAAGCGTATACACTCAACATAATCATTACACCAGGTGGATATTAAGCCATATCTCACCAACAACAAAATCTTAATAATTTCATCGGATTAAAAAGGTCACGTGAGGGCTGCGTATTCACCGTTCAAATCTCTATACGACTAATAGAGTGAGTTGCCCTTATTTTACTCGCCTATCACGGCGATAGCCTATTCACGTTACGCAAGTAAGAACGCTATCATTTATTAATTACTGCAACTGCTAATTGGGCATGCAGAAAAAGTAGCTGGTAAGATGTATTCGTTGCGCAAGTTATTTGAGACCAACTTATGGTGAATGTGGTATCATTTAACTTCATAGTGGGTTCACACTCTCGCCCAATATGGAACTGACACCACATATACCATATTACGTCAATACCAAGAACAGGTATACACCCTGTGATCCTTGAACTACAACTCTGCTTTTAGTTCCTCAACATTCATTTCGGCTAGTAAGTCGAGGAGAAAATTATGTTCGCCCACCGTGTCTCCAAGTCATCCCGTGTGTTCCAATATGTTCTATGTGCCTACTGGCTTATAGAACACATTGGAACTCACGGGACGAAGTGTCCATTCGTAATCGGCGTACTATCGCTGAAATAATATACTATATCTACAAATAAAGAGTCTACCAAGCCTCGAAATATCAGAAAGAACTCCACTTCTACAGTTCTGTGACAACAAAAGTGATATTTTTTCGACCAGATCGCGATCAGCTCTCTGTACACTTGTATACACCAATGGGTCGATATCCCAAAAATGAAACAATGTAAAATGAAGACCGAATCATAAAGACGAAACGAAAATAGCATTACGAATCCCAAGAACTCGTATTTATTTTCTGACGGATAAGATTTTACAGTGCTATGTCGCGAAAAAAGCGGAAGGATAATTTTGACCGGATTGTGACTCAGTAGCGGCCCGTTCTAAATTCTCTGTCCGCTTTTGTGATTGTATTATTGTAGCTCTATAAAAAGAATATACACACAGTATTAGGACAGCATGTAAACAAACGCATTCATTGATGACTCGCCAGTGAAGTTTAACACTACTTCTCCATAGGTTGGTGTTATGTGTCAGAGATTGGTGCATAACACTAACTCTATTAGACTTCACATAAGCGTAGGTTATGAACCAATACCTGGTGCAATAACTGTCATGGTTTAATAACTTTCAAGACTCTATAACTGCCATGGCGCTACAGTTCTTAGACTTTCACGGTGTTATAACTTTCATGGCGCTTCGGTTTTTGGCGCAAGAGCATCTCAAAGACCTGAATGGATATAAAACTGTTCATCCGCGACTTAGGAGAGGCAAAGAGGATCATGAAGGGTGGTGTTTATAAATGAAACGAGAAAAAAACTATCAATCCTCGCTATTTTCCAAATCCACCATCAGCTTTTGATTCAATTTAACATGCTGTTCAATTCCGAATCTACATTTACAAGATCCTTTCAAGTCAAAATACACTCCACTTTTATCAACACGGAAACCTTTGTCAGCTGTGAAAATTTGCTTTACTGGTGCAGTTAGAGTTGTGATTTGGGTGTTGTCTCTTTTATTACGTAATGTCACGTGAATTTTTCCCTCAAAACTTGACTCAGATTTAAAATGACTTATATATTCATCTTCTTTGATAACAAGACTGGCTTTCGTGATGTAATTTGGTGGAACCGTGATTTGGTTATCTATGGACCACGTCAATTCCTCTTCGAATGTTTGATCTGCACCTTTTTCTACAGTTAATTCTCCTTTGAATCCGGCGTTCGCCTCAATTATTGGATTGGGAGGTGTCAACTTGATGTCAAAGCTGCCACCATAACAGTAACTTTTGGACATGGATAGATGACAAGTCGATTTGGTTCTTCTTTCAGTTCTCAGAGTGTAAGTTTGTTTTTGGTCCGTGTCGTTTGAGAAGTTGGCCGTAAACAACACATGCGATTTAGGGGTTGCGGAATGAATTTGGTCCAAATACTGAGTTTCTCCATGTCTAATTCTCATGTGTTTCCAATTAATATCATACGATTTTATGTCGTCTGCTTCTTTTTTCTGACTTTTGTCTAATGGGAAGTCATTTGCCCACTGACGCACAATGTCCTCAAGGTCGATGATATCTTTGAACATATTTCTGCTTTTTTCGTCTGAAAAAATAGAAAAATAGGAATTGTGATTGTGTTTTCATATATTCCAGCAACCGAACTTTTTGTTTATTTGGCAATGTGGCTTGTTTGGGTGAGATTTAACTTTCTACCTTACGTCATGTCCAAAGCCGTCTTGCGTCACACACATAAAAATATCACTTTCTTTTTAGCATATCAAGTTCAGGTTTAAAAACAGCACACCTCTTATTAAAGTACCAAGAAAGTGCCAAGGTATTGTCCAAAATGAGCTTTACGCTTACAATGGTTTGGAATGAATCGGTCAAATCATCATTGGGTTACATCATTTAGGCCATTTCAAATTCCACGCAATTAGAGCAATAACATTGCGAAAAAGAATCTGTCCACGATTTTTCCCTTTCGGGTTGCAGTTGGCGAGCAAAGTAATATTAACAACGTGTGCCTTGTACAACAAAGGCGGAATTTCCATCAGACCAATGAACAAACTAGAACAAAAGTCATTAATTTGCATCTAACGATCCACTGCTCTATGATTATATGCTCCTCCCTTAACCCTTTACCCAACGTAACGGCCAAAACGGACCAGCGATATTCACAAAAATGACCATTCAATTTTCATTATTTTTTTCATTTTTGTCTCAAATACATAGCTCATGACACTTCATTGGAACGAGCTCGTTGAGCTCGTTCCAATGAGGGGTCATAAGCTATGTTTTTGACTCAAAAATGTTATTCAGGAATTTTATTTGCAAGTGTCGTCTGCCTTTCGTGTTTTTCTTAACAAATAAACTAGCGAGTTTTCGTTCTATGGTAAAACAGGGGTGGGTCGCGGTTGCTCAGCTGGTAGAGGTGCAGGCTGCATGTCGAGAGGTCCTCGGTTCGAATCACGTCTGCAGCAACCGCGTTGTGTCCATGGGCAAGACACTTCACCCCCATTGCCCATGTGGGGTCACGGTGACGTAGTGTCATAAGGCGTACTACACGTCGATTGTGCACCTGTCTTCAGCCAATGCTAACCCTGCTTGAGAGGAATTAGTATGTTGGGGAGCTGACAGTTGTTCGCCATTGCTCGGTGGTTCTCTCCGGGTACTTCGGCTTCCCCCACCCGTAAAACTGTCGTGGTCATGATTAGCCATTGTGACCTTAAACACCAAGAAATAAATTGTAAAACAGAATTGTGGACATCTTAAAGTTATTTAGTTGTAGGCTGGAAAGAAAAATTGTTAGACCCCCCCCCCCCCCACCCCCCCCCCCCCCCACCCCCCTTTGCATCGATTGTAGTATTGCAGTGTGTCTGATCTTAATAGTTTCAAGTTTCAAATACCGACAGAATAAATGTGCAAGTGTTGCTTTATCTCAACCATATTACAAACACAAGACAAAATGTCAGCAGAAGAATTTTTTTTTTTTAAATTCAAACTTTTTCTTCTTTTGTCCTTGCGTAAATAACTCCTGAAAAGAACAGAGTATAATAAGCTGTGGTTTGGACTAGTACTGAAATGATTAACCGGATAACCGGTTTGGAACCGGTTACCTACCTAACCGATTTGAAAAAAAAAACGTCAACCGGTTATCAGGAATATCGATAGTGATCGTCATTCCACGGTTAAAACGTAGTAAATCTGCCGCTTCTATTTTGGGATAGTTTACACATCGAAGCAGCGCTGTAGAAATTGAGAAATAATCGACTTTGGCGTTCAGGACTTGGTTAATGATCGGCAATTTCCGTGAGTACCGAGTAACCGCAGAAACTATTCCGTAGTATGTATACAAACGAACGTTGTCGAGTACTCGACAACGTTCGTTTGTATACACACTACGGAATAGTTTCTGCGAATACTGCTTTCCAATTCCTATAGTTTTGATCCCAGATTCGGTTAAATAATGGCTACAGATAACCAGGTGTTATCCGGTTATAGCTCTCAGTTAGTCGGTTGTGAAAATGAGCCAACCGTTTCAGCCCTAGTTTGGACGTGAAAAATGAAAAAAACTTGCGTCTTGATTTTCACAATACGCACAGAGGGTCCAGTATTCAGTCACTCTTCGCATCAGTGTCCACCTATCCAGTTATTTGATAATTCAGATGAGATTTCAGGACTTAATAAGCAAATGTGCACCTCATGGACTACCGGGTAGACTACCAGGTGGTCCATAGACTGAAAATTGTCTTGCCATGTAATGAAATGTTTTCCACCTTCACATGTCTGTAACCAGGTTGTCCATGAACCGAACGAAAATGTTTCTTGTGTACTGAAGTTCCCAATAGGCTAAAGGTGTGGGCAGATATACACCCAGTAGGTGACCAGATACCAAATCACTTTATCTGTGCTGTGTACATGTATACCACGTTATCCGACTTTGTGCGATTCACGGAATGGAAAATTGAAAGAATTAGCCCAAGATTCACTTCTAACCATTTGAACCCTGGTGTTATCTCCTTTTCAGATCGAATAAAATCAATTCGGAGAGACCATATTTATTATCTGGGGGTTGACCAATCAACATTTTCAACGTGCAGTCTCAAGGGTGTGGTCCTTGTTCTTTAAAGTGGGCTTTCGGATTCAAAATTTTAATGATCTTTAATCGAAGGGAAACGATGTCGGAAATGCCAAACCTGTAGTGTCCTTTGGAACATCTCACAACCACTAAACTCTGTCACGTCATCTTTGGTGAACACTTGGATCACCTGGAAACTGTCCCTGATAACAAGACTTTCTGATAATTGTCTTGTTTGAGAGATTTCTAACACAAAAATGTCATTCCACAGCGAGATGAACGAGACGCTGATGTAACATTCGACAGTGTGAATAATATATACATTCGCCGGGCGATCATCAAAGTCTGTCCAAAAAGTATTTCCTACATGACTCTTTCAGGGCCAAACTTAATATTTCAGTTTTCCACAGCGCTATTTCAAAACTTTCCGAAATTCGATTCGGATCTTTATAATCAGTTAGGATTATGCCCCAAATCAGAAAAAGTGTCTCAGACTGAAAGGTTAGCGGCACGTCTGTGCGTGATCAATCATTCCTAAATTAGACTTCTCTCTCTTAAACCTGAGACTGAAACACAGTATGGACTATTCGGCAAAAGTATTTCTATTTTAACCCTTTACCCAACGCAGACGATATCAAAATTTATTATTTTAAATATCATTTTTTAAATTTTTTCAAAAAATTTCAACAAAACCATATCATGTGACCCCTCTTTGGAACGAGATCGTTCCAAAGAGGGGTCACATGATATAGTTTTGTTGACATTTTTCGAAATATAATATTTTTTCAACTGCTGAATTTGCATATTACGCGGGCGGATTCGGGCGATTCGTGGGTAAAGGTTTAATTCAAACAATGTTGAAGTTGGATGAACTAGCTTCTTATTTAATTATTTTATTTTGTTATTTAAAAAAAATAATATTTCTGCGTCAAATTGACGGTCGTAAACTATGATTTTGAACTTGTTTTCATTCAGGAAAGAATACTTCTATAGTATGGGACACTTGACGTTGGATGCTTCCGGTGCCCTTGTTGTAAAACAAAGAAAAACATCAACTATTTTGAGACTATTGTGAAAACTGAAACATCAAATTACTAATATCAGTGATTGTATGCTTCACCTTGGACATCGAATTCCATTTAATTTTGTTTTTCTTTGTTTGACAGCAAAATTCAAACTCACCATTATATTCATCAGATAGTTGCATCTAAGTACTTAATTCTACGAACTGCACCTCAGAAGAAATCAGCGACACTTGTCTTTTTCAAATTTCTCGGATGCCATAGAATTAAGAAAGGACGCTGGTTTTGTTTACATTGGCATATGGTGGGGGTTCGAACCCACGCCGAGAGAGTTTCCTTCGGCACCAACCGCCTAGCGAAACTATACTGAACCACGCACACAACTCGGCCACCGACAGAGAGTTTCATTCGGCACCAACCGCCTAGCGAAACTATACTGAACCACGCACACGACTCGGCCACCGACAGAGAGTTTCCTTCGGCACCAACCGCCTAGCGAAACTATACTGAACCACGCACACCACTCGGCCACCGACAGAGAGTTTCCTTCGGCACCAACCGCCTAGCGAAGCTATAATGAACCACGCACACCACTCGGTCAGTGGTCGAGTGGTGTGCGTGGTTCAGTATAGTTTCGCTAGGCGATTGGTGGCGAAGGAAACTCTCTCACCAGTATATGTTAAGCGCTTGAATAGCCTTTAATGTATAAGAAAGAACTTCGCAGCGCATACATAACAGCGATGACAACAGACAGAGGACCGTTGTTACCAACAACATAAAAATGGACAGAAACTGTTGTTACCAATAACAGAAAAATGGACCGTTGTTACCAATAAGAGAAAAAAAAACAATAAGAAAAAAACCAATAACCATTATGATGTACAAAATATATAACTCCTTGCATGCTGTTGCCGGATATTCCTGTCCATCGAGGCAAATCTTTTGTCGCTAGAACAAGTATAATTTGGGGCACTTTCAGCCCACCTTCCTCTGCAGATTTTAAAAATCATGGGGTTTCTTTTAATTAATTTAATTTTTTTTATAAATGTTTTCTCAAATGTAGTCATGGCTGTTTCAGAGCAACCATGATTATATCTGCTAAAAATATATTTAACCCTTTACCTAACGAACCGATCGTATCCGCCCAAGTTATTTACTACAAATTGAACTGTTGAAAAAATATTTTATACAAAAAATTTCAACAAAACCATATCATGCGACCCCCTCATTGTGACGAACTCGTTCCAATGAGGGGGGTTAGATGAGAGGTTTTGTTGAAATTTTTTGCAAAAATTTAAAACAAAATAATTAAAATAATAAAGTTTGATATTCCGTGCGTTGGGTAAAGAAGGGCTAAAAAATACTCAGCAGGCTACGAGTTAAAGATTCAGTAGCAATAGTTTAGTTTTTGTTGCATTTTTATAATATATTTGAGTAACTACAACAACACGTGCTGTTTTTTTCATACATACGAGTACATGACTTTATTCAACTTTGTACCTGATAATTAACAGGGAAATGCAAGCAGTCTGTTTGCAGATGGTTTTAAGAAATAATAGACAAGTATTGTGTAAATGATGAAATTACTTTTTGTCCTCCTTTTTTCTCAATTTAGACCAAGGAGGAATTTATCCAGACGTGTCATCCTCGAACTTTTCAGCAAATGAGAAAGATACCTTTGTAATGTTTGTGGTGGCGGTGGTTGTACATGTATACAGGCACGAAACGACATGGGGGTGGGCCCCCACCCCACCCTATAGTCGTCATAATTTCCAATAGTTGAAAATTCGAAGGTATAAATTTGAATAGTTGGAAATTTAAAAAAATCAATTTTCTTCATATTTTCAACTTTTCCGACCAATCGATTTGAAATTTCAACCCGTGATTAATGTTTTTCGACTGCGATCGGGTACCGTTACCAGATTTCGTTATTCACTGTGCTCCGACTCCGGATTCCCTTCAGTTTCCAGATTCTTACATATTAATTGACTGACGACTGAAGTTCCAACGAGTTGGCGGAGTTGAGTCAAGTTTTCAACAAAAATCCAGCTTCCGATCAAATCCTCCGACTTTTCTAATCACCTGACAAAATTCTCCGAAGTTCGGACTGGAATCTGTGACCAGCCAGGTTTTTCATTCCGTTTCACTCACAATAACCAGACCAAACAAGGACGAACGATTGGAAGCTATTCAGCGAATACTCCTTCCAACTGACTGCCAGTCTGTTGGAAGTTGTAGGTATTGGTTGAATAACTGCCAGTCAATAGTCCTTGTGTAGCATGGTCAGTGTGACAGAAAACTTGTGAACCTACCCGGGGAAATGCATTTTTCTTGTGGATAAAATTACTAGATTTAAGCCAGGGGGAGAGCTCAGAATCCATCTCAGGGGTTCAGAATTTTTTTTTCCCGGAGGTCCCAGGACCCTGCCATAAGGAGCACTCGGACTCTCCTCCAACACGGGCGTGCGGCCGTCGGACATGCCTTCAGCATGTCATGCAGGGACCCCAACTCCAGTTACAAATGTAACTGATCACCCCCTCCCCCTGAAGTTCCCCTAGCTACGTCCCTGCTTGTATGTATGCAAGGGCTGGAGACCATTAAAAGAAAAAAACTGCCGAAGCAAAGTTGATGCCGCACGTGCTTAATAGCAGTGTGTTGTTTAGAATGAAAGTGTCGTCTTGAAAATTGGACAATGTGATCGAATTCAAAATACCCAACAAATTCGTTGGTGGTGAGCGCCCCGCCCTTCCCCCAGTTCAGTTTGTATGAAAATGAAATAAGAATCTGGAAAGGGTTTTCACCAACAGCCATTCGATACTTTTTTTTCATTTGAGCTGATGATGAGTATTTTATTGTGGCACCTCAAGTACATGAAGAGTGGATTTTCACAAAACACCGTGGAATGCAGTTTCCACCCAGGAAGTGACTCTCCAATTCTATGAACGATTGTGAGTGACAAGAGTAATGCTTCACTTCATGGACCGGAGGACAATTTCCTGAAACTTTCTTTGGGCCTTTTATATTTTTTTTATAGAACATGATTTATAACATTGAAAAATTTCTTCGCCATGATTACATTCATTAAAATATACATTCATTGTATCGCTTATCCCTTTACCCAATGCAGACGATATCACAATTTATCATTTGAAATAGTATTTTTCCAAACCTTTCAAAATATTTCAACAAAACTATATCATGTGACCCCTCATTGAAACGAGCTCAATGAGCTCGTTCCAAGAGGGGGCCACACGATATAGTTTTATTGATTTTTTATTTATAATATTTATGAAAGTACTCAATTTGTATATTATGCGTACGGGTACGACTGATTCGATAGTTACGGGTTCACACCCCCAACGCGGTACGATTTCATTTTATCTTCGTGAAAATATTGTGGGGGGGGGGGGGGGGGGGGGCGCAATGGACGCACAAGTGACACGATAACTTGACAACAAATCTGTTAGGCGGACCTGTGGTATTTTATTCTCACAGAACAAGAAAATGGATTTAGAAAGTTCGATGAAAAGGGAACTCCAAGGATGATTGAAGGTCAGTCGTGGGTTTTATTATTACAGACCACGTTTAAAACACTTTAGCTAACGTAACAAATATCCATCCAGCTTTATTCACAAAATGCTTCATTTAATTTTATTATTTTTGCACTTATGTCCCCAAAACATGGCTTATGAGCCCTCATAAAACTGGAAGGAGCTCGTTCTAATGAGGGAGGGGGGGGGGGGGGGGGTCATAAGCTACGCTTTGGAGGCAAATAATTAAATTGTTTAGTTATTCAATAAATTTTCTCTGAAAGTGTTGCCATGTAGTCGTGTTTGGTAAGGATTTAAGTAGGGAAGCAATGAAAAGTAATCGAAGTTCAATAAATAACGATGAACGATTTTTTTCTTGTTAGTTTGCAGCTTTAACGCATTGTTGAAATACCTCATATTTTAGTCTAACAGTAATAAAATCTTAATCCTCTTTACAATGGTGTCAAATACCCCACTTTCAAGTAGCACATGTTTCCCATAGTACAGGTAGTAGTTTAACCAATTCAATTTGTTTGACATAGCTCTATGAGCTCTGTTAAACGAGATTGGATTGGTTAACATCCTAGTTGCATTATGTGAAAAAAAAACTGTTTGATGTTTTAATATTTCGACTGCCGTGTGTCGAGGGTTCTTTATCAATTTTTCCCTTCGCACGCAACAATCGCATCCAGTGTGTAGACACCTTTGCATACGAGACGCGGCGGGAGTGTTGCGTGCTATGCGATAAAGCCACACTTTACGATTTTTTCATCCGAATTTAGAATTTTAACACACTGTGTCGCTTCTAATTTGGGAATTTCAAAGTATCCATCTTCCCATTCCAATCAAGACCCTCGGGACAAGGTACCGGGCTATTTTTACGTGTCAAGCGTCGTCTGTTTGAACAGGCAGACGACACTTAAGTAGAATCAACATCTCCGAGTTAAAAATGTAACAGTCAGATAAAGTTATTGATCTGCCTTTGCAAGGACCTGTTTGACAGTAAACGTAAGTCTCGTTCGAGGTGCATTCTTCGAGAAAAAGAAAAAAGACAATACAAAACATTTGCTTACCTGTCCAAAGAGAGTAACTGCTGGCTCAACTATTCCTTTCCCACTTCTACGCTCAATCAAATGATATTCATCTGAACATCTTGTGATGTGCCTTTATATAGTTTTTCATTTGGTGATATATCTTGTTTGTGATAATTAATATAAATCCAAGATACAAATTGAATTACACAATCGACTACAATTTTATTTGTAAAACACCGTTACCTTCTAATTATTGTGTAATTGTGACGGTGAAGCTTCAGATGTTCAAAGGTATTAATTTGATCTAATTGACATTGCTTAACTGATCTATAAATCATTGAACAAATAGTATTAACAGTAACAATACTCTTCTCTGAATACGGTTCGTTCTGATTTGATATTTTTTTATTGTTGAGGGAGTTAGTCCGAGTTTATCAATGCTAATCTCCTTACGATCAAAGACATTCAGTCAATGACCTACACCTGGTTTGTTGTGAAACAAACCGTTAACTGGATACTTATTAGCTGTTTACTAATTATTTATTCTACGTTACGTAAGTCTAGCGGCGTATCTTTACATCTAAGGTTTACGCTTGTGTGATATGCTTAATGTGCCAGAGGCCTGATACAAAATGGTTATGATGGTGATCACTTTGAGGGTCGAAAGGGGCTTGTCCCATAGCGTCCCTGCACGCCTTCGGCGCGCGAAACCATTTCATTCGACACTTGTAATGCTGCCTCCATCACACTATACTCGTAACCGATCTGTAAACAAAACCAATACGGTCACAGAAAAATAGTCTCGCAATAAAACATATTTTTCGGTAGAACCAGGAAGTGATACGCGCTTCGGCGTGACTATAGGCGAAAATCCTTAGCTGCATCCATCATACTACGACCGTAACCGATCTAATAAACAAACAAATAGGGTCATAGAATAATAACCTTGGAATAGAGAATATTCTACGATGGAACCAGGCAGTGATACGCTCTGGCGCGACTAGGCGAAAATCCTAGACTGCCTCCACCACACGACGCTCGTAACCGATCTAATAAATAAAACCAATACGGTCCTCGATTAACCCTTTACTCAACGTAACGGCCAAAATCGGCCAGCGCTATTCTAAAAAATCGCCAATTAATCTTCATTATTTTTTCATTTTTTGTCTCAAAAATATAGGTTATGACCCCTCGTTGGAACCAGCTCGTCGACTGTTACTGTTATGGATATTTAGTAACCGTTATGGATTCTGATCATCCTTCACTCCATCCCCAGAGGTGGTCGCCCACCTCCAAGGAGGCGAGCGTTGGTCCTGCGCCCCCCTTCTTGCTCCTTTTTGTAAACGCTACTTGTGCGCATTCAGGTCCCCGCCAAATAGGTTAACAAACAGGCCTGCCCCAACCGGTGAAGTACGGGTCTTTCTTTTGGTGGCACCCCGAGAGGGGCCGTTGGTTTTGAAAGTTGCTCGATTGGTTACTTACCCACCGAAGCCGAAAACTGCGCTTCCTCTCCATAATCAGCCCGAGGCTGACGATACTTGCCAATGACGGACCTGCAAACAGCGCGAGTAGTATAGCACGTACCCGACCGTGCCTGTTTGGGGGGACTCAGGCGGGGACCACGGAAGTGACGTCATGTCACGTGACCCAGTGACGTCATGTTTGGTTGTCGTGGTAGCCCGTTTGAGCGGCCATCTTTGACGTCATCCCCATAGTGATACGTGGTGTTGGTGTGCATGCGCAGCGCGTATTGTTAGTGTGATACATGTTTCCGTGAGCCATTTTGTATACTGGAGGCCGCCATCTTGGTTTCTATGGTAGCACGTGGTTGCTATGTTACCCAAAGGCCCATAACAAGACACGGGTATGTTCAGAGGATATGTTCTTTTGTACAAGAGTAATTTCCCGATTCGAATTACCACAAAGAACCCGACAATCTCCCCCAAAACTACTTTATTTACTACGGATTCCCCATTTTAGTAGTAGCACGTAGTGCTATAGTACCGAGGGGCACCCGGGTGAATTCGATTGGATTGGAGTAATTTTCTGGCTTGAATATTTCGTAGAATTACCACAAACAAGCCGACAATCTCCCAAATCACCGAAACGGACTTGTATTTCCCATGTTATCGGCTCTGCACGTAGTGCTTACTTCGTAGAATTGTCAGAAACAATCCGATAGTCTCTAAAAACTATCAAAATCTATCCAAACCCGCCAAAACGGACTGGCGAACCTCTGTTTTTGGGCATATAAAATAACACGTAATGCTATAGGACCGAGGTATCTCCAGGGGGTATGTTCTATTTAATAGGGCTACTGGACCTGATTTTACTAGAATACCATTTTTTATGCCTATTGCAGATGCTACTCTAACACTAACAGTCTACCCAGTCCAAACTATCTCTGATTCTTTCGTCCAAGTCTTATAATCACCAGTGCTTCATTTTCCGTAACCTGCATGCATAGTTATCTCCCTTGTGTATAATAAAAGCCTATTTCATTCCAAAAGCCAAGAATCTATCGAGTAGTTACAGATAAATCATTGCTCGAACGACTCGAATTCCATCGAGCAAACAAGCCATAGAGTATTTACTCGAACGAGTGACTCGCACATACGACTCTTAGCCTCATTTCGGTATTTGAGGATACCTATGACCTGGTATTGTATTATTTGAGGATACCTATCGATGATACCTTCTGGAGAATCCATTTTTGTCGTATAAGGCCATGAGGGCTATGAGAAATCCATCAATGAGGTCTAATTTAGGAGTAAATGGCTTATTTGCTCGATGGAATTCGAGTCGTTCGAGCAATGACCTATCAGTAACTACTCGATAGATTCTTGGCTTTAGGAATGATATAGGCTTTCATTATACACAAGGGAGATAACTATGCATACAGGTTACGGAAAATGAAGCACTGGCGATTATAAGACTTGGACGAAAGAATCAGAGAAAGTTTGGAGTCAAGCACCTTTCAGATACCTATTGTGACTTTTCCAAGCTATAGGGTTAAATCGTACTTCTGATTAAGAAAAATTAATTAAGAAAATAACATCTAAACGCCTAAAGTTGAGTGTGTTCGCCATCAATGTTATACAGCGGAGACTCATTCTGACGTTTGACTGACAATGAACAAGAAAAGTCGTAGTAACTGGACAGTCGTTTTTCGTCAAGCGTCGTCTGCCTGACACTTGACTAAAACAACTGCTATGAGTCTTGATACCATTTAATGTTCAATACATTCCCTGTTATTTCTCCAGCTTATTTGAGTTAAAACTTTGACGCATTCATAAACTCAAGGACTTTGAAAGCTATTGCGCAAATTTCAAGTATTTTATTAAGGTTTTTTAAACCCATTTTTTTAATTCAAGGATTTTCAAGGGCCACTAAACACTACTGTATACCAATTTGGGGAAAGACATGCCGCAAATTATTTTTGGGTGGTTAAAGACTCGTAGCATAAATTATGTATCTTTAATCTTAACTCTTTACCTAACACAACTAGTGGTCGACACTTGCCACTCCTCTCCCCGCATAAAAAGACACAACCTTCCGTTCCTTAACTTTTCATCACTGACCTCTTTGTATTGTTTCTCCATTTAATTTACAATTCCTCACCTATCCTCATTCAGGGGCTTCGTGAAGATGACTAATTTGGGGAGGGTGTGTAAACCTGACTTGTCAAGACTGTGGTGGCTCAAACCCCGACTGATAAAATATTCCCATACATCATCAAGGCATGCCTTCGTCAAAGACATGCCTTGATGGCGTAGTTGGAAATATTTGTCACTGATGATTATAGTTTTAAAACAAACTTCAAGAGTTCTTGCACATTTACTTGTGGTTAAATAAATACATGTTGTGTAGTCGTGACCAAACTGGTCATTCTGGCCTAACCCCCCCCCCACACCCCCCTCCTCCCAAAGTTCGGTTTGCGGTCGGGTGACACCAGTCAAGTCCAGAAAATAAGCAGACTGTCATCTGCAAAATGAGGTCCCCAGAGGGTGAATTTAGTTATGCTACCCTGTGAACCTCTGTAAACAGAAAGAGGTACCCAGAGGATAAATTGTCCCACTGTATGGGATAGCATCATCAAATTCACCTTCTGGGGACCTCATTCAGCAAATGTCAGACTGCTTATTTTCAGCCCTGCACCGGTCTCTCTTGTGTGGTCAGCTATGTGTTTGACATAAGTCCAAGAAACAAATCTAGTCTCGCAAGAATGTAGACCTACATGATTATTAGCAAGGGCGAATCGATATCTTAGACTTCAAATAAAAAAAAAATGTCACGTCGCGACCAGTCACGACTGAAAAAATTATTGGGAGGTGTCACACTCTACTGTTGAGGCGTCGTGTCAATTCCCTGAATTTCTCCCGAGACTTTATCAGTATTTGGCAACTGCACGGTGTAACCTATATTCCTCGCTCTCTTTCTGCCTTCAGCTTACGGGTTTTATAAATTAAAGAGTTTATTTGTTCGGTTCGTAACGATTTTATCACTTTTACATCAATATTGTGTCATTGCCCACTGCACGTCGATGGTGCACAATGCCTCCAGTGCGGGGTCAGTACGCAAAGGAGCTAGATAGCTACTCGTGGTTCTCTGCGACTTCACTCGTAAAACTGCCCAACACGATATCATCTGGCTAATCGGAAATAGTTAGCAAGTCTGTAGTAATGCCAATTGTAATCGTACAAGGCTGCAAGGGGTGCAGAAGGCTGTAATATTAGGTGAATACAGTCAATCATAGGACAGACAATGGCGATATTGGACAAGTGAACACTAGTGGTCTTGACGCTATGAAGGCCCTGGGGTGGTCTAGAAACCAGCAGCCGACAGGTGCTTGGAGCCATAACTATCCTCGAATAGATTTTGATTGGCTGAGAGGTATAGTGTAACTTGCAATCCGCTGCAGCTTTTTTTACACCGTATATATTACAGATGTGGATGTTATTGGAACTGGCTCTTTGAGTCAGTTCCAATGACATCCATATTTGTCTGGTTTTATTAAGAAACTTTGAAAGTATAAATTTTCTGTCAGATTTTTCCCCACAATTTGGGTTAAAATATTAAGTACACCAACATTTTTTGAAATAAATCCGTTATCCTTGTGCTTTCCAGAGTGTATGGGAATTTACACCGGTCCCAGGGTGTATGAGTTCCCAAACCGGTGTAAATTCCCATACACCCTGGAAAACACCAGGATAACTAATAATATCACAGGTATCCTCCATTACCCAGATCAGTAATGGGATTCGAGTCGTTCGAGCAATCTGAGATAGTTAGCAAACCTGTAGTAATGCTAAAAGTTAGTAGTGATCGTACAAGGCTGTAAGGGTGATGGAAGACTATAGTATTTGGGTGACTACCGTAGGACTTGATCATAGGATAGATGATGATGTCAACAGTAGCGATCTTAGACCTATATGAAGGTGTGAGTAGTCTAGATGCAAGGATATGAACAGACACTAGAGGCTATAACTATCTTCGAATAGATTTCTTCCGATAAGTATTCTCAAAAAGGTATCATCCAATAGTACATTACCATGTCATAGGTATCCTCCAATACCCAGATGAGCATAGGAGTCTTAAGTAATTACTCGATGGGTTATTTGCCCGATAAGATTTGAGCCATTCCAGCAATGTCTGTTCCCGATCGATTCACTCCTAGTCGTAGGAATTATATAGATCTTCTTTTCCACAGGGGAGATAACACTCTGTATGGGTGTGTACTGATTACGGGAAGTGAAATAGTCTGACTGGTGATTATAAGACTTGGACGCGGGCAGAGATCGGAACCAGAGATAGCCAAGACTAGATAGACTGCTGGGATAGTCAGAATAGGGGCCAGTAATATGCAAAATAGGCCTGGCAATAGAAGACTAAACCACAGAATACGTCGTGATAGGCAGAAGAAAACGAGGATTCTGCAGGAATCCGAACCAATAAAGTTACTCTTATACAAAGGAACGCTCCTTATAGCACAACATGCCACTAGTATAATCCCTAGATGGTGGCTTTGCGAAGTGCGTATCGGTGACTTTTGATGACTTGGAAGGATTGTCGGGTCTAATTGGTTAATTGTACGAAGTAAATGAGGATTCTGGGTAATTAGATTGACTCTTATACAAAGCAACGCGCCTATTGTAGGAAAAATAGGGGAGTCTGGGGAGTCCGTTTCGGTAGTTTTAGGTGGTTTGGAAGTTTTGTCGAGTCTATTTGGGTAATTCTATGAAGTAAACGAGGACTGGGTAATTAGATTTCCTTTTATACAAAGATACTCAAAGGGGGATTCTGTGAGAATTCGAACAAAATAATGTCGTTTATGGTGATTTGGGGGGGGGGGGGGGGTTGTCTGTATCCGAGGATTCTGGGTAATTAAATTGACTCCTATTCAATCAAACGCACACCCAGAATATACCTCGTCGTATTGTAGGCCATTGGGTCACATAGCAACCACCTGATACCATAGAAACCAAGATGGCGGCATCCAGTATACAAAATAAACGACTGAAACACGCGCCGCGTATGCGCACTAAAACCACATTATCACTATGGGGATAACGTCACAAGATGGCCGCTCACACGGGCTACCATAACAACAAAACATGATGTAACTTGGTCAAGTGACATGACGTCACATCATATCACGACCCCCCCCCCCTCCCCCACCCCACACCACCACCACTAGGTCTCCCGAAACAGGCACGATCGGATCCATGATATACTACTAATAAGCTTCTATAATTATTTGTTCACAAGTACAAATTTATTATCGAACTTCACGCTCCATATAACTTTTGATTTCAACGACAACTTATCAGTTCTTTGCATCAGAGGCCATAACATAAATATAGCATGCTGCGATGCTAGGTCTCGGTGACTCAATATGTAAAGACATTTGTCTTCCTTTTCGAATATGATTTTCGTAAATTTTACAGTATTATAGAGTGTTTAAAACCTTTTAATCTTGTGGCGGTCGTTCGCTGATGAAAATAAAGCACCACTTCAATGGTTTCGCACAGGGACGGTGTAGGGCAAGCCCCCTTCGACCCTCATAATCAACATAGTTTTAAATTTTCAGAAATTTCGAAACGGCATCTTCAGCATCATTTCTGAGCGGGGAAAAGGGGGAAAAGGGGGAAAGGAGTGCGGGAGAATTATTCTGGTTCTGGTGTGCTGTCGGTCTTCGGGCAAGTATAGTCTGCCACTTAATAGCATTTAGATAGAGGCCTTCATCGGTTAGTATAGTCTGCCGCGGGTTCATTGTGGACGTTGTTGATGGATTTGGAAGCAGTTACAGAGACAATAACAACCCCTGAAAAGGTACCACCAATCCGAACTTCCCTGGTGCGGGACAGTCCTGCTGTATTCCTATTTGGTCGGGACCTGGACCTGGCGTCCGTTGCGGTTCTGGCGCGGTTGTTGAAGGCTGTCGATTTCAAACATCAATGGTGTGGGGCAAGCCCTGATAAAGTACAAAAACATTGTTTTGTCTTTTCTCGTAAGATTTTAAGCGAAAGGATGCCAGCGATCAAAAATAATTGTTTTGTTTTTCATTTACTTGCATCGTGTGGTATTTTGTCCGATTAGAAACGAGAACATTTACGTTATGTTTATAACTAGTGATTAAAGAAATCCCCGCCCATGTTCTGTCAGTCACAATGACGAAATTATAAAAGCTGCTGAAAATGTCCAAATCTGCATTTTGTCAGCAAGGGTTCGATTCCCACTCGGTCCTCACACATCCGCTGTCAAATCACTGAATTGCAGTCTCACATTTGTACCTTCTTTCAGTGAACTGCCAAACATTTTATTGTGACACTTTCGTGTGAGAAGGATGACAGCGATCCAAGATCGTAAAAATTTGTGTTTGATTAGGTTGATTGACTTCACTTATCGACTTACAACGGGGAAGTAAAAAGAAATACATATGATATAATCCGCGTGGCGTAGTTGATAGCGGCGTCGTTCGTGAACCTGCTGGTCGCACGATCGAATCACACTTGCGCCAAATAAACAAAAATAATAATAAACAAACAATCATAAAATGAACTGAACTGAAAATGTGTGATTGGTGTGGTGAAGTAAATAAAGGCACTGACACAACAGCGTCAAAGAGAAGGGAACTTCAAACCAAATAATCTAATATTTTTATTTTTAACCTCTTGTCTCTTTTTTTATTCGAACTTTCCACGTTGATATCTGTATCATTCACCTTTTATCCTCCCCGATGACGGTATTAATTCCGCCGTTCAGTGTTCAGAAATTATTATACTTCAAATTATAACAAAAGACAATTCTTTTCGTGAGTTCAGTAGCGTCGTGGGTCCAAGTGACGTGTTTGTCGTCCCTCTGATCTCTGTCGACATAGGTTCATATCCGATACGCGTGTGTTTATTTTCAGTTCTTTTGATTGGCCAACGTGACCGAAACAAATAGCCATGTTATCGGCTATCTTCAAACATGCGGGTGATAAGAGCGCGCGCCTTTATTCCCCGTTTGTCACTCGAGAAACATCCAGGCGATAAAAATAACTTTTGACCCCGACTGGGTCACATCGATTGCAGAAACTCCTATTAGAACTGTTAAGTTATATCCAACTTATTGTCGTATTGTAGTGAATACTAATACAAATTAAAAAAAACATCGTTGCAGCCATATGAGTAGAAGCACTTGTTGGCTGTCGTATTCGATGGGAACTGAACAGATTGAATCGGGTTCGCAAATATACTTTTGCGCTTTGCGGGGTGAGAACATCAAGGGGAGCAACTCATCTGTTTATCTTCGATATCACTTGAGCAGAATACAAAACGTCAATCTCTCGCTTCGCTTGTCACTCCGATGGAGACATCGTTCGCAAACGGATTGAACTCACGCCTAAATCCGTCAAATCAAATAATACGGCTTTTTAGAGAGTATTTGTCAGAGAAAGACTTTGATACTGAATTTGAATCGGTTTTAAAACTTCTCCAAAGTGAAAAACTTCTCCATGTGTGACCTGGTTTATAAACAACGATTCGGTAATAGACTCGGTCTGTTTATAGATTTGCTGTGACGTTTGTTTCGCTGTTTGGTTCAAAACCTGGGGCTCAGTGTGTGGTTTAAATCTCGTCGCCTGAGTCTTAATGTGGGATCATATTTTACATCTCAGCATTATTTCTGTGTCAGGAGGCGGGACTAAATCGTTATCTCGGGCAACATCCAGGGTACATGGAGATTTAATACCTATATTCATCAAAGATAAAGAAAGAGTTGACGAAAATACATTCGATTATAGTTTCTCTTCCAATAGCCGTACATAGCAGTACATTCAACATATTTTGCAACGTTCAACCTTTAGAATTTGAACATACCTCAATCATACAACTCGAAACTAGCGTCGGTGTTTCATAACGTAGTTAGTTGGAGGGATAAGCTGATGATTTTATGCATCTGTGTGGATATTTTGAGATTTTTCAGGAGATGTATTTGAAAGATTTCACACTTTCAAAGCCGTTAAAAAACGTCGGTAAAGCATACAGGTGAGATCTATTTTTCAGCTTTGGTCGTAACGACCAAAGCTGATAAATCGACCTCACCTGTATGCTTTACCAAACGTTTACAGCAATTATACTGTCTGTGAATTATCTTGCCTGGGGTGGATTTGGTACTTGTGTGTCTGTAAGATTACGATCTACTTCAGTTAACCGATTTATTAACAGACTGTATACATTTTAGCGTTTGCAGCCACTTACTGCAAAAAATGATCCGAAATCCATCAAAACTGAACCAGTACGAGAGAAACATAGCTGGCGAAAATTTCGGAGAGGCTCTGGATCTGCCCCTTGTTTCACCAGTCATTGGTTGTGTTAAAACATCTGCATACAAAAAACCAAGGCCCGACAGAAAAGTGGAGGGGCTGACCCTCCTCTCAGCCCCCCACCCCCACCCAACCCCCGGTTCCGCCGCCCCTGATGAAGTTAAGAGAAATACATGTAATATAATCCGCCTGGCGCAGTTGACAGCGTCGTCATTCGTGAACCTGGTGATCGTGAATTCGAATCACACTTTTGCCAAATAAACAAAATAATAATAAAGAAACAATAATAGAAGATACTAAACTAAAAATTTGTGTTTGATGTGGTTAAATAAATTGGGGCACTGACACAACAGTGTCAGAGAAAACAGTACTTTAGACCGAATATTCTAATGTTTTTTTTTTTGTACCCCCCCCCCCCCCCTTCCACGTTGGCATCTGTAACATTCATTATTTATCCTCTCTGATGACGGTATTATTTCCACCGTTCGATGTTCCGAAATTATTATGCTTCAAATTATAACAAAAGACAGATTTTTCTTGTGTCCAGTAGCGCAGTAGATCAAGGCGACGTGTTTTTCGTTCCTGTGATCTCTGTCGACATGGGTTCAGACCCACATGACTGTTTCAGTTTCAGAGGAACAACTGTTTTTTTTATTATTTAAAAAAAAGTTCATCGCCTGACAAAAAAAAAGACAAAAACCAAAACACCTACGTGTGAACATTCATCAAAGATAAAGAATGACGTGAAGAAAATACGCTCAATTATAATTTCTCTTTCAATATCAGTCTATTCCATATTTTATGTAACCTTTGTTCCACGTTTAGAATTAGGGCATGTCTCGGTCATAAAATCTGATGCTTTCGCTGGTATTTGATAGCTCAGTTGGTTGGAGCGTCGACCTTGTAATTTTTCAACAAGAGTTCAAGCCCTGATAAAGTACCTAACCTGTATTTTTCTTCTTTCACAAGATTTTAAGTGAAAGGATGCCAGTGATCAAAGACAATTGTATTGTTTTTCATTTACTTGGACCGTGTGATATTTCTTGCGATTGGAAACGAGAAAGTTTACATTATGTTTTCAACTAGTGATAAAAGAAATCACCACTAATTCCTTGTCAGTCACGATGGCGTAAGTGTTAAAGGCGCTTGGTGTTAAACTGAAATGACCAAAACAGAATTTTGTTGGGAAAGGTTCGATTCCCATTCGGTCCTCACACGTCCGCTGTCAAATTATTGAATTGCAGTCTTACCATTTATATCATCTTTAAATAAATCGCCAAAATTTTACTGTGACCCTTTCGAGAGAAAAAAGAAGCTATGCCTCGAAAGAGCTTTGTTCTTGTATTTAATATCTTGGTCCGAAATGATAAATTCAGTTGATAATCAATTCAAATTATGAACCTTTAGAATTGTCCATAAATCAAAACCCCTTCCTGATCCCTGTTAGCGAATTGGGTAAAAGCGTTCGGTTTATTTATCATTGGTCTGAAACTCGAATGTCTGGAGATGTGGGTTCGCACCCAGCAAGATCTTTCAGATAAAACGCGTTTTTGAAAAAAGTAAATTTGTCGTATGTTTTTACCTATTTTGAAGCCAACAATCCATATACAAAGAAGGATGCGCCTCAAAAAGATCTTTATTCTTGGAAGAACGTCACCTGGGCTCCAATGTGTTCTATGTGCCAGTAGGCACAAAGAACACATTGGAACTCGGGGACCTCAAATATCTTTGTCCACGGTGATGAATTTTGTAGAAAGATAAACATCTCCAGTTATGAACGGCATGCCTTATTAGTATGCTGTTTACCACATTCCTTGTTAGCGAAATGGGTAGAGACGCTGCGTTTTTTTTTATCATTGGTTTTAAACGGGAATGTCTGGCGATCCAGGTTCGCGCCTGGCAAGGTCCTTCTGATGTGTATTGTTTTTGAATGAGTAAATGTATCTAGTGTTTTGAAGGAGTTTGGAACTCGCAATTGATATACAAAGGAACATAAATCGCGAAAGAGCTTCGTTCTTGTATTTTATATCTTTGTTCGCGATGATAATTCAGTAAATAGTCGTTTCAAAGTATGAGCCACATTATCCATAACTTATCGCGAATTCATGTTCCCTGTTAGTGTAATAGGTAGAGGCGCAATTTATTGTTGGTCTTCAATTCGAATGTCTGGCGATGTGGGTTCGCTCCCGGCAAGGTTCTTCACACGAAATTTGTTTTCTAGAAAGAAAATTTGTCTTGTATTTTGAACTGTTTGGAAACTTGCTTAATACATAAAAGAACTGTAGGCTTTGAGCTAACTTTATTCTTTAATTTAACGAAGATCGAACACAAGGTGCAAGTGGAAGAACATAATTCGGTAGTTTCTAAATCATTCAACCAATTGTCGGTAGATTCGCGGTGGTGTAATCGGTAACGACGCGGTCTCATAACCTAGAGGTCGTGAGTTCAAACCCCATCCATACCAACAAAGTGTAACTTTATACTCATTTAACCGGAGTATTCGATAATCTATTTGGAACACAAATATCGGTAGTTTCTAGAACATAAGACAGGTTGTTCACAGCGTTCGTAATAGCGCGATCGGTAACGACGCGAACTCGGAATCTAAACATTGGGGGTTCGAACCCCGACGGCGACAAACTAAACTAAACCAAACTAAATAGGTACAAACTCAAACATAATATAATAATAATAATAACCACAATAAAACTGAAAGGGTGCTAGATTGTGATGTGTGACCGGGAGGATGCATAAGATAGGTGAGGTTGTTACAAGGTAGGTGACTGCAAGGTAATTGAGGTTGGCGATGGGTAGACATGAAAAGGGCGGGATTTTATCGAAAAATACAAAAAATTCTTTTTTCCCGCTTTTTTTGCCAATTTTCTGAAAAATTGTCTCCTATGAGATTCGAACCCGCCACCTCGAGATCTCCTGCCCAGCGCGTTACCACTAGGCCATAGCCACCTCACACTTTCATACATTTGGAACTTCCAGTCAACATGGAGTCGCTTTTGTGGAGATAATTGGGCTATTTCTCGCCGATTTCGTGAGAACTACCCGCCGATCTGAAATTTTCAGTTTTCGCAAGGCAAGTGCCTGCCGAATCGGCTGAAAATGGAGATAGTTTTTTTTCAGATATTTGTTTGAAATTTTTCGCGGATAACTGTCTTGTTTCAATGTTTGTCACGGGTTGGAAGATTTTTAATAACTCTGGTGAGAATCATTTGTCCAGGTTTGTGTATTTTCCTTTTCGTTTTTTATTTCTGTGATTACCTGAAGGTTGAACTGACAAAACACTCAACTTGACAGGGCTGTCTTGTTGAATGAACTACCATTTCACTCACCAGGAATTTACTGAGAACGAGACAGGAAAACAAACCGACCTGAAAAACTGATTTAACCAGAGTTTCTAAATCTAACAACAAGCCATGATAAACATTGAAACAAAGCAGTTATACACGGAAATATCAAACAAGTATCTGGAAAAAAACATGCTCAGCACGGTGTTTGTCAATCCAGTGTGGTCGTTCATGACAGAAACAAAAGAACTGATAAATCCGAATGCATTTGTTCCTTTTGCTCTACTGTTCTTTTGGTATATCCCGTATTTCCGCTAGGGGCGTCGCAATGACGACGGATTATGTATGTATATGTGTTTGTTTGTGCGTGTGTGTGTCAGTGTTTGTCAACAGGGCAGAATCAAAACAGGTACTTTACCAATAATGATAATTGCACTAGTGGTTCCAAGTTTAATATCATAAGTACCGAGCAATTTTTAAAGCTGATACGAGAGACGCTTTCATGTTATAATCACCGATTTTTCTTCTCACTTTACAAATTTAACACAGTGTTGTGTACATAGTTTGAGTCTTTCTGCAAAAAGACATGAACAGTTAATTAACCCTTTACCTAACATGAAAAGCAGACGACACTTGCAAAAAAAATTCTTGAATAACAAAATTTTTAAATTTTTTGTCTCAAAAACATAGGTTATGACCCCTCGTTGGAACGAGCTCGACGAGCTCGTTCCAACGAGGGGTCATAACCTATGTTTTTGAGACAAAAAATGAAAATATTTTGAAAATTAATTGGCGATTTTTGAGAATAGCGCTGGCCGGTTTTGGCCGTTACGATGTGTAAAGGGTTAAACTTGGCCCAGTGATCGAAGTGAAACATGAAATCACGTATTATGTTTTCGACACAAGCAGTTGTTGAGTAAGTATGGTTGCCTAACAGTAATAGGGAGATGACCAACAACAGGGAAATCACTAGCATGAGCTCCCGGCCTTCTGTCAGATCACCCCATTTCTTAGTAGTTTTAATTTTATTTCATTTTTTTTTTGGGGGGGGGGGGGGGAGGGGGGTGTTAATATATGTTATATCTTTTGATGTTTTATATATCGTCGTGTGAGAACCACAAGGTTCTATCTTCCACTGGAAGATAGAACCTTGTGGTTCTCACGCGACGATATATATATATACTGTTACTTTTTTGTGCACAATCCTGTAACACATAGTATATTCGTTGTACAAAAATATTGTTTAAACTAACAGTAATAACTAATTTTACATTTCAGGTTGTGAAGTGCAGTCTCACTCATTAACGTCACTATCTGTATTCGTGTCACATAAAATAGGGCTCAAAGACGTAGCACTGTTTCAAAAATACAAACAGGAAAGAAAAATAATTAATTTTAAGATTGTCGCCAGGGACGAAGGAAACATTTCGAACTGGGGTCGCACGTTCACACAAGTCACCCACACGCTGAGATATAAGCGATAGACCATGTTCCTTAGCGGCAAGGTGAGACTACAATAAACATAGGTACAGTATGTGGAGAGTGGAATGTAACAAAATCACCCGCGGAGTGGAGTTATCACCCAAGGTTTCTCTTTCAAATTCTGTAATATGGACAGAAAATACAAGCAATGTTTCAGCCAATGTACCTCCGGGTTCAACCCGGAGGTCACTCGACTGGAACTTAACTTGTGTGTTTGTTGTGCTTTGCAACACATCTGCAATTAATTCTTGGATGGAATCTCCACTTCGCGAGTGATTTAGTGATAATACACTCAGTGATAATACACTCTACACGTACTGTATGTTTGGGAATCACGCACCTCTACATTGAGAAAAAACACATTTTTGCTCCAGATTTAACAACATTGTTTCGGCTTGATGGGGAAATGGTGTGTCATGGTACATTTTTCTTTGGGTAACACCAATAAAATATATACTCGAAGTTATCCAACAGATTATTTCGCACCCCCCCCCCCCCTCCCGTGTGTACTATGTTATCAGACCCTGTATTTGACCACCGGGCTAATATGTTATTTAGTTTAACCCTTAACCCACCGTAACGGTCAAAACCGGTCAGTGCTATTCACGAAAATCGCTAATTAATTTTCATTATTTTTTTCATTTTTGTCTCAAAAACATAGGTTACGGACCCCTCTTTGGAACGAGCTCGTCGCACTCGTTCCAAAGAGAGGTCATAACCTATGCTTTTGAGACAAAAAATTAAAAAAATAGTCATTCAAGAATTTTGTTGCAAGTGTCGTCTGCTTTTCATGTTAGGTAAAGGGTTAGACATTATTTTATTTCCATAGTTATACAAATACATTATTTAATGAAACTGAAACTATATTAACCCTTTGAACACGAGCGGCTGCTTCTACGTCCAGGAACATGATACGTCATAATTTCATCAAATAGGCTGGACACTTAAGTGCACGTGTGTGGTAGGCCAATCAATATTTTCGACGTGCAGCCTTGTGAGAAGTATTAATTGGTCTACCTTAACCCTTTCAACAAGTAAGACCGATTTTGCAGTCCAAGGCATAATTTCGTCCCATTTTTGTCTTATTGTAAGAAGTCTATACCCGGGGCATTGATGATAAAATAATAACTGCCGTCTGCAGCCAGATGGCTGCAGACAGATGGCTAGAGAAAAGGCATAAAGTTTATGTGAGCTGTCTCCATATAACACATCAAACACACGTGAATATATTTATGGCGAGTAAGGTGTATAATGTTCCGAGAGAGAGAGAGAGAGAGGAGGAGAGAGAGAGAGAGAGAGAGAGAGAGGGAAACAGAGAGAGAGAGAGAGAGAGAGAGAGAGAGAGAGAGAGAGAGAAATTTAATTGCAATAAAACATCCATATGGACAGATTGCATAACAACGATGAACATATACATATAGAAAAGAACATTCATATATATGAATTATAATTCAAATACGTGACAGGTAAATCTCAATGTGCAAACGATTATAAAGTACTTAGCAGCAAATGCCGGGTATCAAAGAACTGTCTGATTACGCTGCTAAGTTTCGATACAATTTCTGGACAATTATTTGATATAATTAAGATTCATTTGTTCATCTATATTTAATTCACCAAAGATCGTATGATATCTCTGCATGGTGTCAAATAATATATTTCTTAATTCGACATATACAGTCCCTAACCCGAGCCGTATTGACATGTGTACTTACTGTGTATAAGTAGCACTGAATAAATCAAAGTTCATCTAATTTGCATAATTTCTGCACGAGAAAAAAAAACCCGAATTATATGTGACTATTCCATGTTACTAAACATTCATACAAAAATTTATTCAAATCAGAAATTTCATACAAAAGTTCTGCACAAAAAATTGATTGCACTAATTTCTGTACAAAATGGCTGACGGCGGCCATCTTGAATCTCGAACCGCACCCCAAAACACCCGTTCTCGTCCCACGTTGACAACAAAGGTATCCAAGAAGTTTCGTGAAGATCGGTTCATAAATACAGCCCCTAGCCCGAGCCGTATTGACATGTACACTTACTGTGTATAAGTAGCACTGAATAAATCAAAGTTCATATAATTTGCTTAATTTCTGCACGAGACAAAAACGCGTATTATATGTGATGTATTCCACGTTACTAAACATTCACACAAAAATCTATTCAAATCAGAAATTTCATACAGAAGTTGTGTACAAAAAATTGATTGCACTAATTTCTGTACAAAATGGCTGCTGGCGGCCATCTTGAATTTCGGACCGCATCCCAAAACACCCGTTCTCGTCCCACGTTGATAACAAAGGTATCCAAGAGGTTTCGTAAAGATCAGTTCATAAATACGGCCTCTATCTTGAGCCGCACAGACATTCTGTACAAAAAACTGGTTATACCCAATTTCGGTACAAAATGGCCGCCGGCAGCCATCTTGAATTTCAGACCGCACCCCAAAACACTCGTTCTCGTCCTAAGGTGATAACAAAGGTACCCAAAAAGTTTCGTGAAGATCGGTTCATAAATACAGCCCCTAGCCCGAGCCGTATTGACATGTGTACTTACTGTGTATAAGTAGCACTGAATAAATCAAAGTTCATCTAATTTGCATAATTTCTGCACGAGAAAAAAAAACCCCGTATTATATGTGATGTATTCCACGTTACTAAACATTCACACAAAAATTTATTCAAATCAGAACTTTCATACAAAAGTTCTGTACAAAAAACTGATTGCACTAATTTCGGTACAAAATGTCTGCCGGCGGCCATCTTGAATTTCGGACTGAACCTCAACGCACTCGTTCTCGCCCCACGGTGATAACAAAGGTACCCAAGATGTTTCGTAAAGATCGGTTCATAAATACGGCCTCTAGCCCGAGCCGTAATGAATTGTTGACGGACGGAGAGACGTCCATATGCACAATCGGACGGACGGACAGACGGACAGACAGACAGACGGACGATGGGCCATGACGTAACCTCAAAATGACTACGTCAAAGGTGAGCTAAAAGCTGATACATTAGAGTAGAAAGAAATGGGAAAGAACAAAGAAAAAGAAGCAAGAAGAAAGCGAGATGAAAGAAGATGAAAATTAAGTAGTAATAGGAGTGCCCAGGTTAGACCAGACAGGAGGTTTACCATGATTAGAAGGACATGTCCATCCCAGCCATTTATTTTCAGTTCGCCTTCTGTCATGCACATATGCACTCTCACGCGCGCAGGTCGATTGTGCATAAACATGCACACCCACAGGCGCGTACGAGCGAGCATGCGTACTTGCACCGCAGAAGGATAACTAGTACCGTCGAAGCATTTGTTTCCGCTCCCCAAGATACCAATAAAGTAGGACTACTTTACCTCAGCAAGCTAGCATTGCTTCCATTAGCTAGTGTTCGCCATAGGCTTAGTTTTGCGTCCGCTTACAGAAGCTTCTAAATTTAGAGGAATCTAAAAACGCTTTGTCAGCGTGATGAATTCGTGTGCACTTTTGAATATTGCCCTTATTGACCTCGGGGGTTTAGTGATTGTTCCCGTTTAGGAGAACGTTGCTATTTATGTAATACCCTACTTGGCCTACAGTAGCGTTTCTTTCAGTCAAATAGAAAGGACAGTTGAAGGAATAATGTTCCACAGTTTAACGCATGCCGCATCTACATAAGGGCGTTGTAGAAAGGTGATTGTTGAAGAGATGCTCTTTAGATTGCAACAAGACAGGCGCAACCTACAGTGGAGTATTTGTGCCTTTCGTAATTTGTCGTGATAAAAGTAGCTTGGAACAAGCTGGGGTTTTTTTGGTTCAGATAATTTGAGAAGTTGGATATGGAGTTGTTATTTTTTTTTCGCAGATTTCACTAGGTGATGTTATTCCGAAACTGTGTCGTGGATGGTAGAAAAGATCTTCGATGCGGTTGAGTGCGACAGTGGGGCCATTTTCAAATCCGTATTACAACGCAAGTATTTAATCGTGTGTTGCAATCAACATTTGGGGAGTAAGGCATGAGAGGTATGTAGGGGCAAGGTAGTGGTATATCTTGAAGAATTGTTTATGTTGTTATGGCTTTGTGATTTATGCAACTAACCATTGCCGGGTCAATTAGTTAATGGAAACATCCTTGAAAATATGTATTCAAGATGACGGGTTGTGACAATATATCGCTCATGCCCAAACCCCTTGTTAAGAGGGTGGGTCATAGACCAGATATACCTGTGTGTATCTGTATGCGTGTTAGTTGGCGTGTAACCACTTGTGACCCACAACAAGTCTGTGGTGGTATTATACCACACATGGTAGTCTCTGTTGTAGTGTTCAACCGATTGCCAAAAATGGCCGCTGACCGATTACCGGTTATCTGAGGCCCACACTCGGCCGATTCCGATGCAGATTCCGATTATAATACTGTGCACTACTAGACAAGTCGAGGCTTGAAAGAACTACATTAAATTGAACATATTTCACAGTGTTAACGCCTTTGACTCTGGTCGCAGTAAAATGACCAGACGCGCACACTTGGGTGGTATACGTGACTCGCAGAGCCACGTGTACCGCTCAAGTGCGCGGCGACTGGTCATTTTACTCCGACCTGAGTGTCAATGGAGTGAAACCTTCACCTTTCCCGGCATGAAATGGCGATTGCCACAAGTGCGCTCAGTTGTAAGCTATACAAGTCGTTTAACTTGTATATCCCGTAAAGGGGCGTCCTTGTGAAATTCAGAATACACATTGTGGTTCTTTCTCAACTGTATTGAATGGTATCATTGACATAATTTTACATTAACAAGTGAACAGTTGAAGGAGATAATAAAATGTGGTTAATGAATCATCACAAAAATGCTTGCCAACAATCGGTTGAACCGATGTTTCCAGGAGCCGTTGCTGGTGTCATCCGATTGCCCACAGTCGGTCGATCGGGGGTGGCCGATTCTGATCATCGGTTTGAACACTACTCTGTGGGAAAAATGATGGCTTCCCATGTTTGATCCAATGATGAGACTTTTTTTTAAGGTGCCGTTTTTGTCTGTGATGTGTCAGGCCCTGCACGTGGCTGTAGTTTGGTTTGTTTTGTTATTCACGTACTCCACGCAAGATCAAACCCCAAGATATTTGGGGTGGTGGGTGGAGACATCTCCACTTTTACACAACTGCATCTCAGCCAAGATGGCAGCCATTTCGATTATTGATTACATTGTAAAGAGCGCTCCAGCAAACTAATTATAATAATATCGAAACTACTAGGCCCGTTTCAGATTTAAAATTGAATATCTCTTGACACACTTGTTTTTCTCTTTGCTGAACATATTTTTTCCAATAAGCCCATTAAGAACAAGTATCAGCGTACATATTATACTCTTCTTCACATTCAAGCGGTTCATTCCCACTAGACCAGTTCCCTTTAGACCAATTCCCACGAGGCCAATTCCCCAAAAGACCAATTCCCCTTAGACCAACTGGTGTGTTCTACTTTAAAATTAATTCTATATCAATAATTTGATATATTTATAAGTATTTATAAATGTATTTAATGTTATTGATATTCAAGCCTGAAAATAAGCAGTCTTGTCATTTGCAGAATGAGGTCCCCAGTGGGTGAATTTGCTGATGCTATCTCCATAAGTCTGCCAGTTTATCCTATGGGTACCTATTTCTGTTTATGTTTGAGACCTTGATTCAGGTTGAGGTTCACAGAGGGTAAATTTAGTGATGCTACCCTGCTGTGCAGGGTAGCATCACCAAATTCACCCTCTGGGGACCTCATTTTTCAGATAATAGTCTGCTCATTTTCAGGCTTGTCGATATTTTATAGATGTTGGGCAGATTTTTATAAATAAATGTTGTTTCTAATTATTCTAAATCAACCCTTAATCAATTAACAGTGTGTAGTTGGTCTAAGGGGAATTGGTCTTTGTGAGAATTGGTCTAAAGGGAATTGTTCTGGTGGGAAGACACCATTCAAGCAAATACCCAGATATTGGGCATCAAAGCTTAACCAAGAAACTTGCTTTACACCTTAGTACACAACGCCACAATACCTCCACCTACAAACTTACAAAAATCAGATGAGACGGATGCGGGCTGTGAATTGTTACTGAAGCATTTATTTATTTAAATTTAATAACACTTTTCAGTTGCTAGGATCATGTAGTGTCCAGGGGTTTTCCTAATGGTGAGAAAGTCAGATTATTCAGAAAAAAAAACACCAGAAAGAGTGTAAGTATATATATACCTGCCAGCAGATTTTTTAGTCTGAATTTCTTGAGATGACGGCATGTGTACCATAACCTCACTGCATGTTACAATCATCTTCCCATATTAGCAAGTGAAGTTAAGTATATTGTACAAGGATACAGTGGCGGCGCCAGAGTTACAAAAGTGAGGGGGTACAGTTGGGGATTGTGCAACGCCGAGCTGGGGTGGGTTTCGGGGGGAGAGGGCGGGGGGGGGGGGGGGGGGTCCTCTCCCTAAGCTGAGAAAATTTTAAACTGTTTTGCAACAAAATCATGCGAATATGGATATCATTGGAACCGGCTGAACAAGCCCGGTTCCAATGATATTCATATTTGCATGATTTCATTGAGTTATACCTTTGAGAATTTTTCTTAAAATATTAAATTTTATTTTTTAAAATTGCTGTAGGCTGAATTCCAAACGGATGCCTTGCACGCTCTCGATTCTAGAATTCGTCGAATACTCTTAAGCACTATGTTTCAGTCCGTTTTAAACGCGGCATGCCTTGTTGTAATTTGGACCCTCGACTCTTGTTTGTTGTTTGCAGCTGGCGTGTGTGTGGGGGGGACGGGGGGGGGGGGGGGCAAACATAATTTCAAAATTTCTCTGATTTAGTGCACTTGGGAATATGGGATTAAGCGTACCCGACCATTACACCGCAACGTTCAATACAACAAAAATTAAAAATGATAGTATTGTTTTACTACGCTTGGCGAAAAAAGTGGAGGGGTAAGTACCCCCCACATACCCCTCCATGGCGCTGCCACTGCAAGGATAAAGGTTCAAACACGTGACATCTTGATCAGAAGCCTGACGCACTAAATCAGCTGGTCACGATGTCCCTGCATGCTAAACCTCTTTACAAACACAAAAAATCAGCAGTGGACGGTAACGAGGGGGTTGATACAAACACAGAGTCAACAGGTTTATACTCATTACATGTACAAAGAAACCATATTTTGACTTTTCTTCTGGAATCACCATTCAATAGTTTTCCATGTGACCTTTTCCCTAACATCAATGCTTTAAATGTCTGACATGACTATAAATAACACATACCGTGACAAGTTAAAGCAAAAATATCTGCGGGATGTGAAGAAGATTCTTCTGGAACTGACCACATTCCTCAAAACAATACAAAAATAGGACAAATTCCAAAAACCATCAGAAGACATACCTATTACAGACTATGGGAACCCATCAGCCAAATGCTTCACAGATAATCGGCCAAGGTGTGAGAAAAGTAATCAGATTATACAGAATTTTAGACATCAAAGGAGCAAAAGTCAAGACTTTGTGCCTGATAGATACTTTTATCAGACAGTTAGACACAAGATCATATTTTTTCGAATTGATGCGCTTCAGTCATCTGTTAAACCAAAACAGCGTACACGGATGGCTAAAAGTCAATGTAAACACCGTTGTTTTTAAACATTTTTAGCATTATTGCACTGGAGGGAAAACAGTACATTTTATAAATGACAGGGGAACAAAACTCAGATTTAACTGGCAACATTCAACAATCACTATAAAGAAAATACATTGAACTTTCAGATGACATGCGCTTCCATAACGTAACTTTTGAACATTTAATTTAATCTTAGGAATTGTAAAACTTTGCCATCTCCAAGTTCCAATCCCCAAAACGACAATTTCAAGGGAGATAACCAGACCGTTTTTCCACTCAATTGAAGTTAAAAGCTAGCCATGAAACCCTTTCTATGAACTGATAAAAACTACTGCCTGGGGAACATAATTAACCAACATTGCACCAAAGAAGAACATATTCTAAGTGGCCTTTTCAGTAATAATTCCCCATGAAAGCAATAGTTTCTCAAATTATTGAGCTCTGTCAAACAAGATCTAATTGGTCGAATTCTCCACAGGATTATGGGAAATATTTTCTTCTGAAAACCTTTTACGTCAGAGTGTACGGAGTTAAAGAAGTTTCAATTGTTTGTGAGAAAAAAAATGTTTTACAGTTGCTATTGCCAAAGAACACAAAAAAATACAAGTAACCTCTTGGCTACCACATGGTTCAGAACTTTAAATGACAATTTATATTACCCTACACAGCTCAAAACACTAATTTCCTTGTTTCCACGCCTCTCCTTTTCAATGGAGTGATCTTTAGAAGCTCATTGCAGTGAAAGTTCAGCTTATTTCTCATATATCATATTTTCCGCAGATAGAAAATGAATATCCATGTACCTACATGAACTAGAGATATAATGGTTAGTCTCCACTTTTCTTTCCTTTCAACGAAACATTAGTAATGTACCGCAAATACAGGTGAAACAGAATAAAAACCAGCAGCACAGCAAACTTGAAGTGATGACTATGACCAATCCACCCAAAGAGTTCAGAACTAATGGCAGTTTTTTTAAAATGAACACTTGCACACTAGAATGATCTCAAGGTGTGGTGGTTGATATTTTTGCTGTAAACAAAGAAAGATGCAACAAAAAAAACTTTTTATGCCAATGGGAGCACCCTGGGTACTTTTGTAAGGCTGAAGTACCCAGAAAGTGGAGCAATAACTAAAGCAACATGACCCAAGAAACTTCAGGGTGAGAGTACATGAAAATGTGAAAACGTTTCTGTTGTTTAGGACAAAGGACCAAGAAATGTCATTGGAGTAACACATGCCCCGTCCCATAAAAAACACCTAATGTGACTGACCTAAATGATTGTGTGGAGCAAGCCCACGAATAAGCGGCGTATGATTGCCACTGGCAGACTGAACGTGCATGGTTGACGGGCATCAATTGGCTAGTGTTAGACCTGACCATTTTAATTTTTTGGAATCGAATATGAGTTCGTTCCAATGAGGAAACGTAAGTTATACTTTTAGGGCAAAAATGAAAAAAAAAATAGTTATTCAAAAATTTGGTTTGCAAGTCTCGTCTACCTTTCGTGTTAGGAAAGGATTAATGTCAGATCTGCCATTCCAATTGACACACACCTCCATGATATTAGAAACTTAAAATGTGAAAGAATTTACCCGTGCGATTTTGGAAGAGAAAAGTACAAGCTGTATTTGAGGTTCACTATTCTTTGTCCACAAGATTGATGCTACTCTCAACATCCTCACAGACGTATATAACATGTCGTCCCCTGAGTTTCAACGTGTTCTATGTGCCAGTAGGCACATAGAACACATTGGAACTCAGAGGACGATGCGTTATAGGAATTATAATCCACTCTATTGTGCCCTAAACCCTGTGGCAGATAACAAGTTTGTCACGACAAACACAAAACTGTTCATATATGTGTCAATGACAGGCACCAAAATAATATTATTTTCAGGCTGGGTGCGAAGTTTAATAACTGAAGCCACAGTCTCTGAGTTATGGTTGAGACATGACTTCTGACCTTCAAGATATGGTACTTAAATACCTCCCGCCTCTCCTTAACATTTGAATCAAGTTTTGATAATTGTAGAGTGATTCATTTCTGAGTTATAACCGAGTCACGAATATCGTCAAAATTTTAAAGTGTGACCTTGCACTCTGACACTGACCTTGAAGTATGGACAGGCTAAGATGACCTATCATCTCACTTTTCTTTATAATTGTATACAGTTTGATGTCTGTTGTGGCAATAATCTATGAGTAATGACTGGGACATAGCTTGGACCTTCGACACATGGCACTCAAGTAAGATATCGATCTTGAAGATGTATAAGCAAGCAACTATTATAACACATCTTCTGACTGTCCTTGACATATATATTGAGTCTGACGACTGATAACTGTAGTTTGATTCATTATGGCCTACATAATTATGAATATCGACAGATTTTAAGTGTGACCATATTTGACTTTGATTTTGATGTTGGGGACTCAGCTATGGAGTGCAACACATACTCCCGTTCAAGCCTGGAAATAGGACCAAATAGTCTTTTGCAGAATGAGTCCCCCCCCCCCCCCCCCCCCCCACACACACAGAGGGTAATTTGCTGATGCTATCCCATGCAGAGCGGGCCCAATTTATCCTCTGGGTACATCTTTCTGTTTTAGGCGTGAGACCTTGATTCATACTGAGGTTCAAAGAGGGTAAAATTTTAGTGATGTTACCCTGCTCTGCAGGATAGCATCACCTAATTCATCCTCTGGTGACCTCATTTTTCAGATGGCAGTCTGCTTATTTCCAGGTATGCACCCATTGTTCTTTATAGATGTGTTTGGTGAATGTAGTCCCAGGAGGTTTTCTGAGTTATTACTGAGACAGGGTAGCATTACCAACTTCAACCCTCTGGGGACCTCATTTTGCGGACGACAGTCTGCTTATTTCCAGACTTGTTCGCGTTTGTTTTTTTGTAAATATATTTAATGAATGTAGTCCCCAGGAGTTTCTGAGTTATTACTGAGACACGACTTGTGACCTTCTGCATATGACACTCAACTATGACCATTAACCTTGAAGATGCATAAGCAACTATTATACATGACTCACCTTCCGGCCGACCATAACATCTTAGGAAATTTGATAAATGCAGTTTGATTCGCTTCTGATGAGCAGAAATATCAAAAGCTTTTGTGTAGTTATTGTTCCCAGTTTAACAGTTTGAGTACAACTAATAGTAGATATCAAGGATCCAACGCAACTGATGCCACCGTGGCACAAAGCAGATACTTGAGGAATAATTAGCTTTGACCTAGAACCTCATCCAGGACGAGACATTTAAGAGGAATCATAACAACAAATGACACACCACATGTTGACTCAAATAAAGTAAGGATAAAAGACAACGAAAGCATTACATTGGACCACCCGACTACAGAAGTCGATGCATCCATTATCCTCCTAAAATTGTTCACGCACGAGAAAGAGCTGTTTTGTGGACATTACCCTCCACTAAATAATAATTACAATATAACGCAGAAGCACAGGCACCCCCAGGAACAGATGTGACACGTACTCGTAGACAGATGGATAAGCTGAAAGCAACACAGTGGCTCCTGATTAACTGAATGTTGCATAATAAAATAACTCTGGTAATTACATGTAACATTCAAACACCAAACCATTTTCTATACCTTTAATTCAAACTTGACCTGTTTAATTGCATATTATAAAGTAAATCCTTTGAATTTAAAAAATGGATCTAATCTATCAAAAAGATATATTGCCAACGCCCCCACCCCCCCCCCCCCCCCCCCACATACTCCATAGTTTTACATTCGCTCTATTAGAGTACCATGAAGCTTCGAAGTTTGATATAATCTGAATTCATCATGATAATTCCCTTAGAGTCCGAATGATTTTGTAATTTTTGGAATTGTCACGATTTTTTTTCAAAATCCTACCAAGTGTCGTATCTTGAAGTCTTCTTCTATCATCAGGTCACCTGTACAATGAAGTGTACAGGTGACCTGATGATAGAAGAAGAGTTGAAGGAGTTCCCGTTCCCAAACTATACTACTCAAAATTTGCTAAGCACCACATATTTGACACATCATTGTGAAATTTGCTGGTGACATATTTGCGATATTTTTGGTGGATATGATTGAGGGAATGTATTGAGATGGTCCCCAGTGTTTACATTAGCTCACGTGACAGGCAGACTTTTCGTGACAGTCATGGAAAGCATGTTGCCCCTTGATTTTCTTGATGTTTTCGTGTATTGCCTATATGTACATGACATGTGTAGGGTATTCAATCTTCATTTTAACACAAACCCTTGTGATTTACTGATTGGAATATGGCGAATGCAAATGTAAGAAGACATTTGTCTGAAGCAAAATGTGGCGGGCTGTTGGGATGGTGGAGCAAGGGGCTACGCATCGCCAGGTTGGCGAAGCCCTTAGGTGTGCACCATACGCTGATCACCAGAGCCTGAGCAAGGTTTCAGCAAAATGGCACACCAGTAAGACGGCATGGTGGGTGGCAGAGACAGGGCAACATCTGCAGCTGAAGACCGGTTTTTGATCATTCAGGCCCGTAGGAACCGCTTTTGCAACAGCAACCCAGATTCGCAGTGACCTTCAGAATGCATCCGGGGTAAATGTTTCGATGCAGACTATCCGGACAAGAGGTTGCCACGAAGGTGGTCTGCGATCGAGAAGACTATGTATTCGCATTCCGCTTGTCCCAGAGCCTCACCGCCAGACACGATATGAATGGGTCACGAGCCACGTTGGATAGACCAGAGGAAGATTGGCGACCTGTCTGTTTTACAGATGAGTCAAGGTACTGCCTAGACCAAACAGATAGGCGTTCTAGGGTATAGAGAAGACCAGGAGAGCGATTCCATGCAGCCAACATTGCTGAGCATGACCGCTATGGCAGAGGGTCAATTATGGGTCTGGAGCGGCATCAGCAGGGATGGACGTACAGAGCTCTGTGTCCTTGAACGTGGTACATTGACTGCACAACGATATATTGATGATATCCTGAATGTCCACGTCAGATTGTATGCAGGTGCAGTGGGTGATAGATTCATTCTGATGGACTATAATGCCTGTCCGCATGTTGCCCATGCTGTCCGGGAGTACCAACAGAGAGAGGGGCTTGAGCGTATGGAGCTGGCCAGCAAGATCCCCTGACCTCAATCCAATTGAACATGTCTGGAATGAGTTTGCAGCTTGAAATTTCATTCCCGTGCAGTCCAGCCAAGAAGTGCTGGGCCAATAATGAACAATATCCCATAAAGGATGACCAGGAACCTGACTGGGGGCATGAGAAGGCATTGTCAAGCTGTAATTAACAGTAATGGG